>OX419757.1:58774268-60144181 GCA_948567375.1 Lunularia cruciata | reverse complement strand
GTAAGATGCCTTAGAATAAAATAAATTATGGTTATTTGACTATTAATTTGATTTTACACAAGTAAAGATATTTTTAATTATTGCATTTTAATTCACTATAATAGATATCTTAGATTTACTTGCTAATTAGACGTTTTATAGGAAAATTTACATCAAGAACATATAAGGTTGTATGTTGTTGTTGTAAGAATGACATGTTAGCTAAGGTAATCTAGAAAATTAGATTGTCTACCATAGTGACCTACACTAAAACAACAAGGAAAGAGAGACAAAATATTCTAGAGTCAAACAAGAACCTTCAAATTTATCCTTTCAAATCATTAATTGGTCTCTTGAATATAGATTTTCTTCCTACAAGTAAAATTTACTAATATGAAATAGAGAATAAATCTCTTTTAAATTAAAATAAATTTGAATCTAAAATCCCTCAAGATTTAATACAAGGATCGTACAACTTTAAGGAGTCATAGGATGAGTTAAAGATTTCATTAGACATTTCTACCATTGTTTATTATATTAAATGTGAGAGTACAAATACCAAGAAATAATTAGGTGTGCCAATCATACTTAAAATTTCCTAAGATTGAGAGTATTATATAGTAGGTTTTGTTTAAAATAGGATAGATCATATGACAAACTATGTAATTTTTCATTTTGTCAAGATTACATGATATCATTGAACTTTTCAAGAAGAAGTTGGTTGGAAAAGAAATAATAATGAAAACCTATTATGAAGTGGAAAATGAGATATGGAGATATCAAAGTTCAAAAAATAATGGTTTGTGGGATACTAACGAGGCTCCAATACATATAGGAAGAGAATAGTAAACAAGTGTATTGAGTCTTGCTTCACAATTTAAATTGTGATTAAAGATTAAAAATTTAATGTGCACATTGGTTGCTAGGAATATTAACTAGTGAAACTCTCTCAATACCATCACTCTAGCTAATATCAATATCTTTGATGCCCAAATGAAGTCTGAAATATTCAGATTTATCTCTAGTTAAAGCTTTAGTGAAAATATCAACTATGTGTTGATATGTAGGAATATACTACAAATTCATATCTCCAACCAATACCTTATTTCTAATAAAATAATAATGTAACTCAATATATTTTGATCTTAGGCATGAAATACTAGATTTCTAGCAAGTTCAATACTACTAATACTATCTTATATAAGATCATGAAATGTATATTCCATATCTTATAATAAGGTATGAAGCAAAATTGATTCACATGTAGTATTAGTGGCACCCATATATTCTACTTCTGTTGATGATGAAGCAACCTATAGTTGCTTTACCAACTAATTGCAGACCTTCCCAAGGTTAAAAACATAATAAGATGTTAATCTTCTATCTTGACCGCTTCTTGCACAATTTGCATTGCATCAATAAGACCTTGTTTGATAGGTAACCCACCAGCTGAAAAATGAAGACCAAATTTTCACATACAATAGAACCCTTCAAATCATATCAAGATGTGGCTTGTACATATTGACTCACTAGTCAAATAATAGAACTTAGATTTGGTCTAGTAAGAATAAAATAAATGAACCTTTAAAAAATATATTTATACATATTTGGATCATCAAACAACTCAACATCTTTGACACTTAACTTCATCAAAGTTGGAAGAGGAGTAAAAATAGACATCAGCATACCAAAATTCTCCAACATGTTTAGAGAATATTGACATTATAATAACTAAAGATTATTACTAGCTTAGATATGCTCAAGAAGTATTTGAGTTCTACCAAATCCTTCATGCTTAACTCTCCCTTTTACTTGCAAAATGAGATCTTGATAAATATCAAGATCTTAATGATTAGGTGATGATTAGTTTATCAACATAGATAATCAATAAAACCATATCATCATTAGATATATTCCATATGATGAATAATCTGAATTGCAAACTTGAAATTTAATGGATAAGAGACATGAATTTATCTTGGTATTTTAAGCTTGTGGAGGTTGCTTAAGTGCATCTAGTACATTTTTCAATACACTTTGTTTGGATATCTTGGATCTTCATATTTAAGTGGTTGGATCATGTAGAATTGCTTAACCCAAATCTCCATTGAAGGAAGAGTTGTTGAAGTCCATTTGATATATCTTCTACTTATTTAAGGTTGTCATGTATATATACACACATTGATACAAAACATACACTATAGAAGCACAACTCACACATAAGTCAAATATGAACTATAAAGTGGCACAATAATTAGTTAATTCTTCCTCTTGAATCATACTCAAATTAGATTTGTACTCAATCCTTCACTCAACAATCTGCTAACAATTGTGCATTGCTTAAAATCAAGCTACATCCACTCTAGCTAGAGACTCTAGGTGGCACTCATTGGCCTCTCTCCACCATAGCAAAGGCTCAATATCAAAGAAGTGAGCTCTCTTGAGCTGCACTTCAAAAGTGTACTCCTCTACTTGAACTAGGTCTTTAGCCCTAATGCCGCCACTAATGGCACATCCAACAATGAAAATAGTGCAAGTTATGATGGGTCTCACCATGTGATCAATAGCTGTGGTACCCACATTTTTTTTGTTTTTCTATGTGTAGTCATGTTTAAGAGAAGAAGCAAGCACTGAAAGTCAAATTGCAGATGAAGAATGGACAAAACTAACTTCGGAGGAAGTCTGAAGAAGATGACATCGGATCCGATGATGGAGGTACTCGGAAGAGGAGTACGATGGAAAAAGTCCGATGATCACCGTCTTTGGGTTGAAAGGCGCAAGAGAGACAAAGACCATTTAACAACCTTGGTACGTGGCAAGAAAGTACATTTCAAGAAACGGCAGGGGCAGAAGAAGCATGTCTTGACAGTGATCGGGAGTTGCACGCAGAAGAGAGAAATTTGAAGTTGAAATTGACTGAAAAATGACTGCAATTTGGGGAAATATAAAATTGCGATTGCACAAGGAAAAGTTGAATGTTCCGAGTAAATTTCCAATCCCTTTGAGTAGTCATCCTACAGTAATGCGTGTTTGGAAGCCCATCGAGAGTGAGATTTTCCAAAACCCTGAGGGAGTTAGAGTGTCTCGTCCAAGAGAGGGTCTCATCTTCCAACATCTTAGAATGAGAAAACAGATCATGGCAAAGAAGGTGGCTAATGCGCTGGTGATGTGAGGTTTTGCAATCCAAAGAGTAGATGTAGTAGCTAGAATCGAAGTCTTGATTAGACTTCGTATTACATTTTTAGCCTGGAATTGGAATTTCAGTTTCTTAGGAGTGATGGCAGAGATCGCTGCCAGTAATTGTGAGGAGGGTCCCGAGGTGGAAGGGAAGAGAAGCAATCCGGCTTGATGGACTAAGTTGGATTGGAAGTTAGTATTGGGGAGAGAAGCAGGAGAGCCAACGAGGATCACCTTCTATCAAAAGTGAGATGCTACAAAGGAGACGGCGGAGATCCACAACTTATTTTTCGCTTCAAGAACTACAAATGGCTACAAGGCGGAGTCTTATCGGGATCTGTAACACCCATTTGTGCATGTGTGTGGTATTGTGATATTTAGCTTGGTATTACAAGTACTTAAGAGATATCATTTATATAGAGATAAAGGATGGTTCTATATGAGTCATGGTTAGCTAAAGTTAGTCATAGCTAAGATAGAGGGGACCTTACTTTAGAGGAAGTAGAAAAGATGAGCACCACTATTTTGGATTTTAGTGTGTTGACTTGGTATTATTGCTAGGTGTTTGGCTTTGAGGAAAGAGTTGAGAACTCTTGGACCCGCAAGCCTTTTTGTTTTGGATTCTTCTTTAGTCCAAGGATAGCCCATGTGAAGGAATCCTTGACTTAGTGGTTGGGTCAAGATAAGACCACATGCTTAGGGGAATATGCCCATGTGAATGGATATTCCTTTCTACTTTTTGACTTTATTTGACTTTTAGTCTAGTAACTTGAGTTACTACGGTAATTAGTAACTTTGGTACGTAACTATTTCACAAGTATATAAACAAGGGGTGAGGAGGTACTCATCATCCTTTCATTTGCAACTATCTCTCTCTCATTGAGTTCTCTAGTGAGCAATGTCTTGAGTCTTGGAGTGTTAGCCTTGGAGGAGTATGATGGAGTTGGGGTTCCTTGCCTTCTTAGTCCATGGTGCGCTACCATAATAACCATCAGAGGTTCATCCTGAGTGAGAGACAGGCCGGCTCACAGATCTGATCCGAAGAAGCATTGTGGGGGCGATGATGGCCATGTTTAAGCCAGAACAAACCACCTATGTGACCATGCAGCAAGCCGTCTTCTTCCATCAAATGTTTGCAGGAGCTCCAATGAATTAGGTGAAGTGCTTTCACCACCAAACAAGGCAGATGGTGGTTAATTGGCAAATGGGCTCGCCACCGCATTACTTTGCACTGTTTGCAGCACACTTCTACTTTGGACTGAACTTGCTGACCAATGAAGAGCGTCATTGTATGGTGTCTCACATGCATCCAGATTTATGACGGGAAGCAGGCGAGGAAGAGCGCCAGTATATGCTATATCTTTGAGCAAATGATGAATACTTCTCGAAGACCAGACAGTGGAAAGTTGAAGAAATTACCAGTCCAAAGACTAAGAAACGTGGCAAACCCAAAGAAGCAAGGTTGCCTCCCACGCAAAGGAAGATTTGGCGGTTGATGTTGAAGACTGCAAAGATTGTTAAAGAGGCATCATCGGGATCAGATTTTGGGGAAGAAACTGAGTCGCAAGAGGAGGAACCTGAAGAAGAGGAGCTCACCTTAAAAAGTGAGGAGTTTGGGAGCGATAGCAATGGAGAGCCAGAAGTTCAGCAATCGGTGGCAGTAAGTGAGGCTTGTCAGGCGATGGTGGTGAACAAGTCGTGACCAGAAGAGAAAGAGGAGAATCCCGCAAGGCCGAGTTCAAGAGGCCAAGATGAAGAAAGTACCAAAATGCTGAAGATACAAAGATCGCAACTTCGGATGAAGGAGCCGATGACGGAGGAGAAGACTCCAGAGGAAGATGGCAATGAAGAGGAAGAAAACTTTGGCGGGATATCATATTTGACGAAGGTGGTCACACTGTTGCTGGAGCTGTTGAAGGAACATCAGAGGGTAATTCCCCAAGATTGTAGGAAGGGGACAAATGAGTTGCAGGTGGTGAAGCATCTATTGAGTGAAATGAAGGTGTTGCAGGAGCAACAAGTCCAAAGAAGTAAGGAAGTGGAAGGACTTTGGAGGGAGGAAGGCTTGATGAAGAAAACTTTGACAATGCTACAAGAAAGCTGTGACAAAAAAGAAGAAGAACTGTAGAAGCGAGCCGGAGAATTCACGAAATAGGCGATGTGGCTCAGCAAGATGAAGGAGGAAGTGAGTGATGTGCGCATCAAGAATGTTCATTTGAAGGCGATGACCATCGTAATGGAGCAGGAGTTGGACAATTTGAAGAAAAGTGCAGTAGCAAAAGATCAAGCATGGCAGAGAGAGTTGGCAGCCAGACAAGAAGAAGAGGAACGATTATAAGAACTTATCAAGAGCACGGAAAGGCAAAGCATGCAGTATGCAGAGGAGAAGAAGATGCTTGCTGCAGAATACGAAGACGAGTTGAAGATGTATCGTGAAGAGTTGAAGGTAGAGCGCTCTCGAGGATATGCATCGGAATCAGTAGGAGAAGTTGCAGGGAAGTTAAGAGCAATCTTAAGCACGGAGGCTGAAGGGAGATTGGAGGAAGATTGCCTACATGAGTTGAAGTTACTTGTGCAGGAAACTCAGAAGAGAAAAGCCAAGGATGTGGACATGAACACCTTATTGATTCGATTGAGGGAACGCGTAGATAGGAAAATGTTAGATGTAGAGAACAATGTTAGTCTTAGACTAGATTTAGTCAATTTGGAATTAGAGAAGATTTGGATTAGTGTGACAGTGGAGAAGAAACCCGATGTCACAGAAGTAGGAATTCAGGTGTCATCGGACTTGATGATTGACACATTAGAGAAGAGTGGGTCAAGAGATAAGGATGTAGATGCATTACCCATGAGCTCAATTGTAGATTGTAGCGTAGAAGTAGTAGAAATAGTGAAGGACTTGGTAGAATTAGCTATACAAAAAGAAGGACAAGTAGTAGGAAGATCATCGGGTTTGGAAGCCAATGATGAGGTAGACATCGGATCGGGATAAATGTTAATTTTGAGATAGGAAAAGGCAGATATGAAGAGATAGATTGTCAATTAGAATCTGCAGGTAGGAAGAGATGTTAGGAAGCGGTGTTTAGGTAGGCAAGTCTGCCATTTGCTTTAGTATTTAAGTGGAGCATTCGTAGTCTTATGTTATTCAGTATTCATATTTTTGAAGATAGATAAAGCAAAGTGCTGTTCTCAGTACTCGTTGCTTAAGCTTAATTCCGATTGTCAATTTTGTGTTTGTAGTTGTGAGTGTGTGGAGAATTCCAAAGAGCAAGTTAGTGTGTCTGTGGATGTTGGAATCTGCAGCCTTGATCTTCATTCTGTGTGTTTGATCCTGAGTGAAGTGCATCGGAACAATGCCTTGATAGATCTGAGAGGAATTGTAGTGTTGGTAGTATTCTGCATTTGTGAATGCAACACAAAGTTGATGTGAGGCAATTTCAATCGAGGAAGTTGTGCCTTTAGTGGAGGGGTGGAACACAATTCTGAGGCAAAATTGTTCTTTGCAATGAAGTGCCGTCTTTGGGAGAATCTGAATCATCACAATCAAGAGTTGCTTGGACAGAATTTGCTATGATGTGATTATGTGTGTGTATTCGTGACAAGTTATCAAGATTGTGAGCTTGTTACTCTCTTCTGGGTGTAGTTTCTACCTGAGAGATTAAAGAAGCCCTCAAGAAGAACCACAATTGTGACTTTTGACTTTGTATTTGACCAATTTTGGATAGTATCTCTGCGGGAACAGACTTTACTTACCCAATTACCACAAAAGTGATATTTGCCGGGTTGTCACAATAGCCCTAACATGAAATCTAGCTGCCATCAAGTTTTCCACGAGCAACTACCAAAATAACTATGATTGCCAACACTACCACTCAACGTCCAAGAAAACTAGCTTTGGTGCTACAAATGTTATAACAATGATCTTGTGTATAGACATTGCTATACAACATACATCATTGTTAACATCATACACTATAGAAGAAAAACTCACACATAAGTCATACATGAACTCTAAAGTGCCACAATTGCCCTCCTAGTTGGCGGTTAGGTCCCTCTAACTCCAAATAATCATCTAATCCAAGTATGTGATACGCCATACGGTAGGCAAAGATAAGGAAACCGGGTGCTATTGAATCCCATTGTTAGTTGCTTTTCTACAATCTATACCACATAAAGGGTGAACTAACTATAGCTCAAGTACATCTAGGGCATAATCACTATTGTTGAGGTACCATTATGAGGGAAGAGTCAAACATACCATACGCCATCTTCTCAAACAACTATCACATACCAACATAGTAGTAGCTCCACCAAAAGAGCCACATAATATACAGCACAAGCCTACACATATAAGTGCTAAGCTTGGGTCCATAGTGCCATCATTATTTATAGGGTGGTATGGCACACAATTGTACATTTGATCCTTCCAAATAACACCCTCACATTCTTCCAAAATAAGGACTTTAAAAGGCAAAACCTCATGCACTCTCAAGATAGTGCAACCTATAGTAACATCAAGTTTCATTTAGTGCGGCTATAGATATAGTCACCTAAATGAAATTGATGGATCAAAGCTCTATAATCTTCTCCTTCAATAGTAACATAGCATAAAGTATCCATATGCTGAGCAATTGCTAAGTTCTCAAAGGCCATTGGCATCACTATCCAAAAGATGTCTGCCCTTTAAGAACATGTTTGGATCCATATGCTCACCCATATGTTTGGATCATCAAGTCCAAAACTACAATAACATCACAAAAAATGATTTTAGGTAAATCTAGATCTTGTCCATAGAGAAGAAAGTAAGGAGAGAAGGATGCTAAGGATTGTGACAACTCAAAAAATATCACTTTTGTGGTAATCAAGTAAGTAAAGTTTATTCACGCAAAGCTACAATTCAGAATTGGTCAAATGCAAAGCAAACATTGACAATTTCAGTTCTTCTTGGTTGCGTCTTTAATCTCTTAGGTAGAAACCACACCCAAAAGAGAGTAACAAGCACTGACTTGTAGACTTGTCACATAGAAATGTCACACTTAATCACAACTCCATTGAATCTTTCCAAACAATCTTGATTGTGATGATTTAGTCTCTCCCAAAAACAACACTTCATTGTAAAACAACTTTACCTCAGAATTGGGTTCCACCCCTCTATTGAAGGCACAACTTCCTTGATTGAAATTGCTTCACATCAGCTCAATATTGCACTCACAACTGCAAAATACTACCAACACTACAATTCCTTTTAGATCTATCAAGGCATTGCTCCAATTACACTTCACTCAAGATCAAACACATAGAATGAAGATCAAGGCTATGAAATCTAACATCCAACAAACACATTGACTTGCACTTCAAAATTCTCTCAACACTCACAAACATAGACACAAAGTTGATACTCAAAATTAAGCTCAAGTGACGCGGACTGAAATCAGCACTTCACTTTATCTAGTCTGAGGAAAATGAATACTAAACAACAACACACTACAAATGCCTACTATAAATAGTAAAGCAATCAATAGTTATCTAACTTCCTAAACTGCTTCCTAACAACCTCTAACAACTTGCAAATCCAAACTAACAATGCACTCCTTCATATTTGCCTCTTCTAATCTCAAAATTGGTCCTAATCCGATCCGATATCTACCTCCACTTTGGCTTCCAATCCCAATGATCCTCCAAGTATTTCTCCTTCTTTGGATCTATCTAATTCTACTACTAACTCATCTATTTCTACTATTTTTGCACTACAAACTACAATTGCACTAGTGGGTAACTTATCTAACTCTTTATCTCCCAACACACTCTTCTCTAAAGCCTCAAGTGCTAAATCGAAAGACACTTGCACTCCTACTTCTCTTACTTTGGACTTCATCTCCAACCTTATAGAACTACAAAGTCTCTCTAATTCTGAATGTACTAAGTCTAATCTAAGACACACATTGTCTTCTGCTTCTAATATCTTCCTATCTACTCGATCTCGTAAGCAAATAAGCAACTGGTTCAATTTGATGTCCTTCACTTTCTTCTTCCTCATTTCCTACACTAACAACTTTAACTCATGCAGTCTTGCTTCCTTCAATTGGACTTCAAACATTGTCCCTAACATTGCTTTCATTCTTACAACGATATCTTTGCTTGCATCTTGTCTTGATATCTATAGCTTCTCTCTCTCTCTGCTAACAATTCTTCCCAATACATCTTTACTTCATCTTCCAACTTGGCCTTCAGTGCTTCCTTCTCCTTCACACTCGACTAAAGCTGTTCTTCCATTCCTCTGACCAACCCCCGCAATCATTCTTCTTCTCTATTGCACGTGACCAACTCTTGTTGCCAAGCCCAATCTTTCTCTGATGCATTGGCCTTCAAACTCTCCAACTCTTGATCCATAACAGCAGCCATGGCCTTCAAATGAATAACTTCTATGTGTGTATCATGCACTTCTGCCCACAAGGCCTCAGACTTCACTAATTACTCCTTTTGATCTTCTTCTTGCTTTGCCATGGCTTTGCTTCTCTTTGCAAAGTCCCTCATTAGATTCTCAATCTCCTTTCTCCTCATCTCTACATCATTACAAAGCTCTACTAACTCTTGCTCTCCTCAACTCATCTTCTTTTTCAACTCCAAAGTTTCATCACTCATATATTGTACTACTGCCAATTTGTCCTTCACTCTTAAGTGATCTTGCATCTATTCATCTCACTTCTTTTGTAATTATACTAGCAAAGGATAAACCACCTATGACAAGTACTCTACCACACTCAAGACTTTGGACTTCTCAACCTGCTTTGGCTCTTTGTTTCTTACTTCTTCTACTAGAGCTTTACTCCAAAGTTGTAATCTTCTAACTCTTAGGGGTTCTTCATTTGATCTGGCCTCTTCTTCTTCTAAAGGACTCACATTACTTACTTCTGCTACCATAGTAGCAACACGCTAAACTTCTGCCATTGGTTCAACCTCCAGAGTTTCTTTTATTTCAGCTGGATGGAACTCCTTCTCTTCTTCCTTAGCATCATCTCTTCTCTGTTGCTGGACTTCTACCTCACTTTGCTCCCATTGCTCAAATCTTTGCTTCTCAAAGTCAACTCTAGTTCTTCTTCTTATTCTGAGCCTTCTTCCTTGTACTTGGCTTCTCCTTCTGACTCTTTTGCTCCCGACAACTCATTCAACACTATGACTTCTTGTCTTGAGTTTACTTTCCGCACCTTCTTCGGCTTGACTGGCAACAAACTCTCCTCCAGACTACTTTGCTTCTGTGTCTTCAGGATGGCCATTGCTACTTGTAGATATTGCCATGTGCATGCATAATGCTCATCAATACTTTGGATCTGTCAAATATACTACTATTCCTTGCCATTTGCAATCTTTTGTAAGTCGTGATGGAAATGTGACACCATCTTTCTTTGCTCAAACTCCTTCATCAAGTTCACTTTGAAGTAGAAATGGGCAGCAAACATCACCAAATAATGAGACACATCTTGCTATCTCCAACACCACACCATCTGCCGCATTCTTTGTTGAAAACACTTCACCCAATTTACTACTTGCAAACATTTGGTGGAAGAAGACCGCTTGATGCTTCACCACATAAGTTGTCAATTGGGCTTGAAAAGTGTCATCATCGCCCCAATGATGCTTCACTTGACTGGGTCTTGATATGTATCCACCTTACACACATTCTTTGTGCGTGGCAATGTAAAGGAATTTTGAATCTCATCCGTCTCCTCTGCAAACTTTCCTTTTCCAAGAAAGGTGGCCCTAGTTTCCTCACCAGCCTCTCTCCGCAAAACCAATCTCCAATCCGCCTGTCCATCAAGCCAAATTGCCTCTCTTTCCTTCACCCTTAGGTCCTTCCTCACAATCACTTGCGGCTACTTCAGCCATGAACCCTAGAAAGCTCAAATTCTAATTCCATGCTAGAAAAGTGATCCAAAGTCTACTCAAGATTTCAATTTGAGCTTTCATATCTAATCTTCAAATCACTAAATTTCTTACTGCAAGCAATAAACTCTTCTTCTCACCCTTCTTTGGGATTGTACAATCTCTAGTGCATGGTAATTGAAAGATGATTCTCCTATCCCTTGGTCTCAAAATCCTCATTCCTTTAGCCTTGCTAAACATCAAACACTCAACCATCTTTTCTATAGGCACTCCTTTGGGTCGACTACTCAATGGCATAGGATACTTGCGGGACATTTCACAATCTCCTTGACAAAGTCCCAATTTTATAGTTCCTTGTTGATCCACCATTCCTCTATTGCTCATCATTGAAACACATCCTTTCGGCATGACTTCCTCTTGGCATTATACAAGTTTAGTGGTTTGCACCTTGTTTGCCATCTTTTACCTATACTTTCTTGATTCGCCTCTATGAAGAGAAGTTGTTATGCCATCTTTGCATTGGGTTGATCACCCCAAGACAAAGTCCCCTTACTTTGGGTCTCTCTTGCCCGGTTCTGATCTGAGTACTTTGTTTTGGACTCAGAGTTATGTTACTTTGGGTTTCAACCTAAAGTCATCCTTCTTTGCCTTCTATTGCCGTTTGTGTTCAATACAACTTTATCTATACACTTCTTCTTCTTCAAAACCGCATAGAAATTAACCAAACCAAAAAAATGTGGGTACCACAAGGATGCTTGCCAATTAAACCAATAGCCCATGGTCAAATAAGGTAACAAGGGATCCCAATCTCCCAAGTGGCCTTTTTACAAACCATAATTATTGTGACAACCCGGCAAATATCACTTTTGCGGTAATCGGGTAAGTAAAGTTTGTTCCCCCAGAGATACAAGTCAGAATTGGTCAAATATGAAGCAAAGTAACAATTTCAATTCTTCTTGGTTGCGTCTTTAATCTCTCAGGTAGAAACCACACCCAGAAGAGAGTAACAAGCACTGACTTGCAGTCTTGTCATGAATTCACACTCCTTAATCACAACTCCATCAAATCTTTCCAAACAATCTTGATTGTGATGATTCAAGCTCTCCCAAAAATGGCACTTCACTGCAAAACGACTTTGCCTCAGAATTGTGTTCCACCCCTCCACTGAAGGCACAACTTCCTTGATCAAAATTGCTTCACATCAACTTCGCACTGCACTCACAAATGCAGAATACTACCAACACTACAATTCCTATCAGATCTGTCAAGGCATTGCTTTGATTGCACTTAACTCAAGAAGATCAAACACACAGAATGAAGATCAAGGTTGTGGAATCTAACATCCAACAAACACTATGACTTGCACTTCAAATTTCTCCAAACACTCACAAACATAGACACAAAGTTGATACTTGGAATCAAGCTCAAGCGACGAGCATTGCTTCACAACACTTCGCTTTATCTATTCTCAGAAATTATGAGCATTGAACAACATTTGACTGCAAATGCCACTCTTAAGTAGTGAAGCAATCGACAGTTCTAACAACTATACCGTTCTACAACAATTCTTCTAACCTGTAGATCCAAAACAACAATGCAACCTTTTATATCTGTCTATTCAAATCTCAAATCGGTTTCTACTCCGATCCGATGTCTACTTCTTCCTCGGCTTTCAAACCCAAACCCAAAGTAATCTTACTTCCTATCATTTTTTCCTCGGGTTTCATAACTCCCAATTCCTCCACTAATTCTAACACTTCTCCTTCCTGATATGCAATTCCTATCATAATTAAGCCTTCTAAATCTCTATCTCCCGACCCACTCTTCTCTAAGGTGTCAAATGTCAAATCTGAAGACACCTGCACTCTTATCTCTCTTACTTCGGGTCTAACTACTATCAATTCTTTTGCTAATTTTATTGTGTCATTGTCAACAATTGTAATTGAAAGCATGAATACACTATCTACACCTTCAATTTGTAACCCACTTTCCCCTAATCACTCATGTAACTGACCCAAAGACACTTATTGTCTGATCTTGCACTTCGGGTTTATTCACTACTGCTACTTCTCCTTCAATTCATGTTCCATCTTCAATTAGAACTGAAATTGAAGTCATGGGTATTCTAACTATCTTCTTTCTCCACTCTAACTTCCTCTGATGCTTCCCGCAAAACTCCCGAAGTCACCTTCACTGCACTCTGAGGTCTGGTTACCTCGGATTTAGTCATCTTGAAGCAAAGTCTTTAGACCTGAAGTCACGTAAACCCGAAGTACGAAGTCCGAGGTACGAAGTCACATTGATCCGAAGAACCTCAACCCAAAGTACATCTACTCTCAAAACTTCAAATGCTTGTTACTTCTTCTACAGATCTCCAAACTTTGCAATTTTGGTGGCAATGGAAAGCCATGAACAAGATGCTTCCAGAAAAATATAGCACGCTTGATTTGGAATTGTCATCACTGAGATATGATCCCCGCAAGAATCCTGACCTATAACCTCCCTTCCTCCTTTGGCGTCTGATCCGAGTTTTTCCTCCTCTTTGGTTTCAGCAAGACACTTCTTCTTCAAAACTCGTCCAAAATGAAAAATGTGGGTACCACAATTATGCAATCCTCTCTTCACCCTTTGAACCACTCTCTCTACTAAGCCATTTGTCTTAGGGTGATCTTGAGAGGTAGTATGATGATGAATCAAGGCCATATCACCATGTCTCTTTATTTGTAGCTTTTTTAGTAGAAATGCGGCATATAAATTTTATGTGGTGCCGCATTTAAGCAGAACATCATGCATACAAAATTAAAGTAGCCAGCCCTAATATGTTTTGATCACAACACCAAAACCCCAAACCTTGCTCCAAAATTTTCTTTTCTTGAAAACAATTAGAAATACACTTGGTTGTTGATCATGCTCCACTCCATTTAAGAAGGTACACTATTTGCAATTTGGCATCAAAATCTACAAGCTTGATGCTAAGATGAAGGTAGTGATGTTAGTCTCTTGCATTCATTGCGTGTTCTACATTCCGTTTGGCCATGAGGAGAATATTGGCACAAAACACAATTGGACTACCAATATCATGTATTTAAAGAAACCATTTTGTGCGGACATATATTGTAGACACATGGAGACCCAACATCCTTAACACAAGAAGGACTATTTGGCACTCGACAATTGCAAGAAGAAAAGCTTTTTTGATGATAATGCTTTTGTTGTTTTTTGCAACACCATCAAATTGCACTTTGGTGGTTCACAAACTCCTATTCATTTGTTTGTGGACAAGGATATTATTGATGTTATCATTGGCAAATTGTTTTATGAGCAAGATGATGATAATGACACCAATAAAGAGCGTGCTCTTAGTGTCTTTGAAGATGTCCTAGATGAGTCAGAAGCTATGGATGGTAATGGAGCTAATGTTGCTGCATTGAGGAACTGGATTAGATTAATGAATCTTGCTCAACTCTACCTCATTTCTGATTATCTCAACATGGGAGTGTCCTTTCAAATAGCTGCACAAATTTTGAGGATGATGAAAGAGCAAATTGGCTTAGTGTCTTGGCTCTTTCTCTGATGGAAAGGTTGTTGCATATGCCACATATGTGTATGTCTTAAACCTTCAATCAATGTGGGATCTGCTTAAATGTGTGTGGATATATTCCATTGCGATGGATATGTCTACTCTTATGACCACCTATACCTTGATGTTTGCATCAGATTGCGTTGGAAGGGTGATATTTTTAACTACCACTTGCTTGCAATCCCGATGCTCACTCAACATACTTCAGAGAATATATGTTTGCATGCTATCAAAGCCCTAAATATGATTGTACCTGGCTGGAAGAATATGATGATTTCAATTTCTATTGATGGAAAATGAAAAGATAATAATGTATGTCCAAGGTGTGGCGACTCACTTTGAGCAGGCTACTTTACCTGGTTTTTACCACATTTGGTGTGGTTTGCACCAACTCAACCTTCAGCTTCAGTGATTCTTCATGTCCTTGATGGGAGAGGATTTCTATTGCAAGCTCACAACATTGATTGCATATTTGCATAGGCAGAATTTTTTTACTAGAGAGTTGAAATCAGAGCAACCAATTGTTGCTAAAACTTGTTTGGAGTCTATGAGTAAGGTTACGTCCTTGTTCAAGAAGTATTGCATGTAGGTTATGGGATATCTTGATGGAAAGAAGCCTTCTGTGGCACCCTATTCATCTTGGTGGATTGTGATGATGTTCATTGAGAAAATCTCATCTGAGGGAACGGCAATGTTTTGCAACCTTCAAAGACTTACGACCTTAGTGTCACAACAACATGAAGCATTGCAAAATTTGCATGGTATTTATGTACATTGGTTGAATGCAATAGGGCCACTATTTGCTATAGAGGCAAATGCGGTTGATCTAGAAGTTGCCATCATCTCCAATGATCATATGTATTCACTGCAACTTTCCTATGTCAAGGCAGTGCTCAAAGACCTTGGTGGGTTTGTGATCAACAAGTTGGAAGCAACTGATAATGAAACCATGATGGCACTTCTACATGATCTTGCTAACTACACAATCAATCTGATCACAAGTGTGGTTTCTATTGTTATTGAGCATTACTTGTCAAATGATGTTGCCAAAGAGATGCCTCATGTACTTCCACATCAATTGGTAGCACTTCAAGGTCAAGAATTTGCCAATATTATGAAGTTTACATCCATTGCTTGCAATATAGCTAGTTGTCAGCAGAGATCAATGAGATCAAGCAAGAGTTCTAACACCTTCAAGCAACATACCATTGTGAGAGCAATTTTAAAGTTTGTCTTGGATAAGTATGATTGGTTGTAAGTTGGAAGTTGGCCCAAGATCACTTCCTACAGCTTCGTGAGTTTTGCGGTGGGCTCACAATAGCATTTCCTAGCACATCTATTGTCAAGAGTGATTTCTTGATTGTCAAGAGGGAGAAGATGATGCTCAGCCTCTTTGAGTGACTTCTCGCTTGAAGGCATTCTTCATTCAGAACAGTTCAAGAAGTTGCAGGCCATTGAGTTTTATTAAGAAAATAAATGAATATATGTGTCATTTTTTATGATTGCTATATTTAACCGCATTTAATTTTCATGGGGGGCCGCAATTAGCTTATTTGTGTTATTTGAGGCCCACGCCACAAATAAAGAGGCTTGCTATCACACAAGATCTACAACTCTCCAAAGAACTCTATACCCTGATTAGTCAAAACCTTAGTTGGTGCACCAAAATGACTAAGAACCCATTTCAAGAATAAGTAATCCATCCCTTCATGTGACAACCCGGCAAATATCACTTTTTTGGTAATCGGGTAAGTAAAGTTCATTCCCGTAGAGATACGATTCAGAATTGGTCACATATGAAGTCAAATAGTAACATGTAGTTCTTCTTGGTTGCATCTTTAGTCTCTCAGGTAGCAACTACATCCAGAAGAGAGTAACAAGCTCACAATCATGAAAACTTGTCACAAATACACACACACACACACACACACACACACACACACACACACACACACACACACACACACACACACACACACACAATCACAACATAGTAAATTCTGTCCAAACAACTCTTGTTGTGATGATTCAAATTCTCCCAAAGACGGCATTTCACTAGGAAGAACAATTTTGCCTCAGAATTGTGTTCTACCCCTCCATTGAAGGCACAACTTCCTTGATTGAAATTGCTTCACATCAACTTTGTGCTGCACTCACAAATGTAGAATACTACCAACACTTCAATTCCTCTCAGATCTATCAAGGCATTGCTCCGATGCACTTCACTCAGGATCAAACACACAGAATGAAGATCAAGGCTGCAGAATCCAACATCCATAGACACACTGACTTGCACTTTGAAATTCTCTACACACTCATAAACACAAACACAAAATTGACAATCGGAATTAAGCTCAAGCGACGAGCACTGAAAACAACACTTTGCTTTATCTATCTTCAGAAATTTGAATATTGAACAACATAGTACTACAAATGCTCCCCTTAAATACTGAAGCAAACTGCAGTTCCCTACTAATGTACCGCTTCCTAACATCTCTTCCTACCTGCAGATCCAAACTAACAATCCATCTCTTCATATCTGCCTCTTCCCATCTCAAAATTGTTACTTACCCCGATCTAATATCTACCTCATCATCGGTTCCAAATCCGATGATCTTCCTAGTACTTCTCCTTCTTCGGGTATATCTACAACTACTACTTCTTTCACTACTTCTACTACTTCTACACTAGGAACTACAATTGAGCTCAAGGTTACTCCATCTACTTCTTTATCTCTTGATCCACTCTTCTCCAATGTGTCAAATAACAAGTTTGATGACACTTGTACTCCTACTTCTGCAACATTGGATGTCCTCTCTGCTGTCACACTATTCCTAATTTTCTCCAACTCCGAATTGACTAAATCTAATTTGAGACTAATGTTGTCTTTTACTTCTAACATTTTCCGGTCTACTCGCTCCCTTAATCGGATCAGCAACAAGTTCATATCCACATCTTTGGCTTTTCTCTTCCAAGTTTCATGCACAAGCAACTTTAACTCATATAGACGTGCTTCTTCCAATCTCCCTTTAGCCTTCGTGCTCAAGATTGCTCACAACATCCCTACAACTTCTCCTACTGATTTTGACTCATACCCTCGAGATCGCTCTACCTTCAACTCTTCGCGGTACATCTTCAACTCATCTTTGTACTCAACAGCGAGCATCTTCTTCTCCTCCGCATATTGTGCACTCTGTAACTCAGCACTTCATACCAGCTCTTGCAAAAGTCCTTCTTCTTCATGTTTGACTGCTAACTCTCTCTACCATGCTTGATCCTTCCCAGCTGCACTCTTCTTCAAGCTGTCCAACTCCTGCTCCATTATTGCTACCGTCACCTTCAAATGAATATTCTAGATGTGCACATCACTCACTTCCTCCTTCATTTTTCTCAGCCATATCCCATGCTCCTTCAATTCCCTTGCTTGCTTTTGCAGTTCTTTCCCTCTTGACTCACAACTCTCTTGTAACATGTCGAAAGTCTTCTTCTTCAAGACTTCCTCTCTCCAAAGTTCTCCAATTTCTTCATTTCTTCAGACTTGTTGCTCTTGCAACCCCTTCACTTCACTCAACAGATGCTTCACCACCTGCAACTCATTTATCACCTTTTTACGATCTCGGGGAATTTCTTTCCGATGCTCCTTCAATAGCTCCAACAATAGTGTGACAACCTTTGTTAGATACAATATCCCACTGAATTTATCTTTATCTTTGTTGCCGTCTTTGTCTTCATTCTTTGGCTCCTTCATTGGCCCCTTTTGCCAAAGTTGCAATCTTTGTATCTTTAGAGACACCGCTTCTGAACTCTCTTCTCCTTTACTGATTCAACTTGGCCCCGCAGGATACTCTTCCTTTTCCTTTGGTCTCTGCTTATCCACCACCAGGGCTATGCAATGACTCATTGTTCTTGGCATGACAAGCTTCATTGACTCCCATTGCTTGCTGAACCTCAGGTTCCCCCTCACTCTCACTTCCAGACTCCTCACTTTGTAAGGTGAGTTCATCCTCTTCTGATTCCTCTCCTTGCAACTCTATTTCTTCTTTAGACTCTGATTCCGATGATGCTTCTCTCATCATCTTCTTACTCTGCACAACCAGTCTTTGAGTCTTCCTTTGAGCTAAAGGTGACTTTGCTTCTTTGGGTTTATTGCGCTTCTTCTTCTTTGGACTTGTGACTTCTTCCATCTTCCATTGTCCTGTCTTCAAGAAGTGTTCATCATTGGCTCTCAGGTGTGTCATATATTGTCACTCTTCTTCATCCGCTTCCCATCTTAAATCATGATGGAAATGGGACACCATGTGATGCCTCTCCTCCACTATTAGCAATTCAACCTGAAGTAGAAGTGTGCTACAAATGGTGCAAAATAATGGGGAGGTGAACCTGTTTGCCAATTGATTACCATCTACCTCGTTTGGTGGTGAAAACACTTTGCACAATTCACCTTTACCCCTGCAAACATTTGGTGGAAGAAGACCGCTTGCTGCATGTTCACGTAAGTTGTTCATTCTGGCTTGAACATGGCCATCATCGCTCCCATGATACTTCTCCTAATTGGATCATGATAGGACTCCACCTTGTAGCCATTTGTGGTTCTCGGAGCAAAGAAAGAGTTTCGGATTTCTGCCGTCTCTTTTGCAGCATCACACTTCCGATAGAAGGTGATCCACGTTGGTTCTCTTGCTTCCTTTGCCAACACTAACCTCCAATCCAACTCAGTCCATTGAGCCGGATTTCCTCTCTTCCCTTCAACTTTGGGACCCTCCTCACAATTATTGATATCTATCTCTACCATCACTCCTAGGAAACTGAAATTCTAGTTCCATCCTAAAAAAGTAATACAAAGTCTATTCAAGACCTCAATTCTAGCTACCACATCTAACCTACAAATTGCAAAACTTTTCACCGCTAGAGCATTTGTGACCTTCTTTGCCATGATCTACTCTCTTGTTCTTTAGCACTAAAAGATGATGCCCTCTCCTGGATGAGACACTCTAACCCCTTTTGGATTTTGGAAAATTGCACTCTCAATTGGCTTCCGGACAAGCATTACTGCAAGACAACTACTCAAAGGAATTGGAAATTTACTTGGTATTTTCAACTTGTCCTTGCGCAATTGTAATTTTATATTATCCCAAATTGCAGTCATTCTTCAGTCAATTTCAAATTTGACTTCCCTTCTTCTGCGTGTTGATGCCCGGTCACTATCAAGACATGCTTCTTTTGCCTCCGCCGTTTCTTGAAGTGTACTTTCTTGCCACATACCAAGGTTGTTAGACGGTCTTTGTATCACCTGCGCCTTCTGACCCAAAGATGATGCTCTTTGGACTTTTTTCCATCATACCCTTCTTCCGAGTACCTCCATCATCGGATCCGATCTTGCCTTCTTTGGATTTCCTCCAAAGTCACTTCCGTCCATTCTTCTTTTGCAATTTGGCTTTCCGTGCTTACTTCTTCACTCAAATGCTAATAAATAGAAAAAAATAAAAATGTGGGCACCACACTTCACTAGACTTATTAGGAAGTATCACCAACTCAATCCACTTGGAAAAGTGCTCTACCAACAAAAACATATTGATGATGTCTTACAATTAATAGTAAAGGTCCAACAAAGTCCAAACTCCAATAGTAATCTAATCCTATTATAGGTAGTGGATGTAATTGTGGCATATGAGCATTAATGATTCTCTAACTCGGTCACAAACCACACATCTAGTAACAAATTGCTCTATAATGTTTTGCGTATTGTGCCACCAATAATGACTCTAGAGTAAGCTATATCTATGCTATACTCCAAAATATCTTGGCTCTTCATGAGCATGACCTAACAACTATAACAATTGGTCTCTAAGATAGAAGTGGTACTACTTGTACTCTACCATCCTTCCATACACAAAGTAGGTTTTGCACACCAATATAAACTGCTTGGTTTGTTGGAGGACACAGTCTCTCTCCTTAGCACCAAAGGTACCACCCACACCACTAGTGCAAAGATAAACCATCATTAAGATATTATCATGAATGTCTTGTTGGCCTATACCAAGATCTCTACCCTTTGCATATGTGACTTCAACAATTCCTCTTGTATATATTAAGAGAGATACCACCAAGGCACAAGAAAATATACATAGAAAGGTAGATGCATGCCAACTTGGCACCATCTCTTCATCTATCTCACCTTACCAACGTTGTTGTGTTGTGGTTTACGTAGCTTATAAAAAAGTAACTTATCATAGTTTATCTCCACATTAGTGGAGTAGGTTGTATGATAGATCCAACAAATGAGACATTTCCATGTGAACAATCTATGCATATATGTGACTGGCCACATGGGTTATGATCTTATCATGTTTGAAGGCTCTGATGAATATAGAGGAGGACGAGTAGAGAGACGGAGTGGTGTTTAGTCGAGGAGTCTCAAGGAGGAGGAGGATGTTGGGAGTGAGAGTTGTAGTAGTAGAGCATGAGTGTTAGAGCATTGGAGGAGGCATTTGAGCATACTCTGTCCCATGATCTTGATCTGCCACTCTTGAATCCTTTTCTCATCAAGCTTTAGATCCTACACCGTGACGGCTTATGGGATTGGATGGTGAGATATTTTGGGACGCTATTCACGGAGTCGATGATGGAAAATCTAGATCATATCGTCCTTCCGGTGCTTAATTATGAGCAAGTCTGGGACTTAGCAATATATGTGGTCCTATAGTTGGGAAATGCCTGAATTTTTGCTATTCACGGAGTCGATGATGGAAAATCTAGATCATATCGTCCTTCCGATGCTTAATTATGAGCAAGTCTGGGACTTAGCAATATATGTGGTCCTATAGTTGGGAAATGCCTAAATTTTTGCTCATGAGCTTCAAGGTGGAATTGTGGGGTCCACTTGTCAAAAGGTGAAGAGTTAAAAGACAAAATTGCAAGAGATTGGTTTCCAAGAGGAGAAGTCATGCATTTTTGGAGGATTGAGGGAGTTCAAGGAAGAGATTTGAGGATAAAAGACCACAATTGGAGAGAGGAGCAGATAGGCTACAATTTTGAGAGTAAATTTGAGAGATTTGAGTCAATTCTGTGGGAGATATGATCAATTGAAGTAAGGGAGGGGGGGTAGAATTCAAAGCCAAGAGGACAAGATAGACTATTTGGAGAGCTTAATGAGAAATTTTCATGATTTTTTAAGGGGATAGGACAGATGATAAAGGTTTTGTGGTGTTGAGATCAAAAAATATAAAAATTTGATCAATCTTGAATCAGATCTGGTCAATTGAAGTTGGAGTTCTTGAAAGTGAGGTGTTGGAGATGAGATGCTAATCAGGTCTAGAATCTTGGTCATTTTTAAAGTTGTAGTTCTATTCACCTTGTGAAAATTTCTAGTCTTGTTGATGGTTAGGGTTTGCACCTCTATGCAAAGATTTTATGTGAATTCTTCAAATAGACAATTCAAGGTCTTGGATCAAGCATACTTGGGTCTTTAGAGCTTACAAGTTAACCCAACTCAAGAATTGATCCATATATGGTGTTTGAGGTTAGATTAGGGTATTAAAATTTTCAAAGTGCTAAACAAGAGCACAAAAAACTATTGTGAAAATTTTGGTTGACTTTGGGTCCATAGAGAGTGAGAATTGATGCAAGAAACTCTGCTACAAATACTATCATAAGCTCAATAGAGGAATTTTTATCCTCTATCTTGATTGGATGTCATTTCTCCTACATTGTGACTATTATTGAGGGTTTTAGGTTGCCAGAAAGTTTGTGAGAGTCAAGTGTACTTATGAATCAGAAATCTGGGGAAAATTTGCCAAGAACCAGGAGCAAACCCTAAAATAGGGATTTCAAAATTAGGGTAAAAACCTACAAGCAATTGGCCAAGTTTGGGAGCTTGTCAAGAGAGCTTTAGTAATCAGATTGAGGGATATTTCATGTCATTAGAAAGCTTATCTCATAGGAGTTTCATTGAATCCTAGAACACTTGGGTTCAAGCCACATAGAGAAAATTACACCCATATGAGTTTCATAGTATTTTCTCCAACAAAAGAGATAGAAGTTCTACACTTGGATTGGGAATTGGCTGAAATCTGAAGTGCATAATTGAGGAAGTTGGAGTTCAAATTGAAATCAACTTGAGGACAGGGCAGGGACCTCTGAAGCTGAATTCCACCAAAAGCATGGAGAGTTGCTATTGACTTCTTGTGGTTGGATCCTCTCCGTGCTTGCATGCTTGTATGCCCAATTGGTTTGGATTGGTGTGCAGGCGTTGCACTTAGGTTATTTCCTTCTAAGAGTGCTGTGTATTTCTCCTTGGTAATGTTGGAAGTGATGACCAATAGACCAAGGGTGCGTGTTATGATGGCAGGTTAGGTTGCCCATTACCACCTTACCCGATAGCAAGAATACCAAAACCTAGAGTGGAAGGTTTTACTGGTTGGGTTCCACACACGCTCAAAGTATTAGGGACAAGTTAACCTACAATCTCTGATCTATAGGCTCTATAGCTAGGCATCTTGTGTGTTCCTAGATAGAAAAAGGCAAAGTATGACAATGTGCTATTAGACCATAGCACGTTGGAACATGAGTTTCTACTCAACTCATTTTCATCATGGTTCACCACTCTAGGTCTATGAATAACCATGAAATCATACTCCTATCAAATCATAGCTCATCATGCAAGCTTCCTTGAAAGCTTATCAAAATCTATCAACCACTTTAGTGGTTGATGATCAATGATGCAAGTGAAGAGGTTATCAAATTGGTAACATAAAAAATGTGCTACTACCCATATTGTTGTAAGCACTCTCTCTCATATGAACTATACTTTACCTCTATTGAATTGTTGGAGCAACTAACATAGGTCACCATAAACTTCTCCCCCTTATCATCTTGTAGGATGAGCACTACTCCAAGTCCTAACATACTCCAATCAATATGAACTTGGAATGGTCATCCTCTTATCAATCTCCTAAGAATAGAGGCATGTGTCAACCTCTCCTTGAGCTTTGTAAAAGCTCTCTCTTGATAATCTCTCCAACACAACTCTTGTGTAAGCTTACTCGGTTTCATGAAGGCCTTGGTAATGGCACTAAATCCTCTAACATATTGGCAATAGAAGTTCACCAACCCAAGGAATGCTCACACTTGCTCACATTTGTAGGCCAAGGAATACTTGCAATAACTTCTACCTTGGTTAATGGAGCACCAAGTCTTCCAAGGTAGATAATGTAACCCAATACTCAATCTGCTTGTGGAAGTATCTACACTTCCTAAGATGTAATTTAAGTCTATGAGATCTAGACCTCTCAAACACCTCCAACAAATGTCTGTTTTGCTCCTCCACAATAGTGCTATAGACCATAATGTCATCAATATAGCACCAAGTAAAATCTAATCCTGTCTATGATTCTTTAGAACTTAGTAGGAGCATTCTTTAACCCAAATAGTAAGAATCTCCATTGATATAATACATCCTTGCTGTGAGGATCAATAACACAAAATGATATCTTGGGCTTTTCCTCCTCCTTGATTGGCAATTGATTATATCATGCTCAAAGCCTACTACACAATTGATCTGCATGTTGCTACAATGCTTCCTTGAAACTCCACAATAGAACATCCAAGGTGGATAGAAAAATCCCACTTGTGCTCCAAATCCAATTTATCTCCTTTGGCATTGAAGTATCCTCCGTATGGGTGTTCCACTCCAATAAGTCACCAAGCCAAGTAACAAAACCACTAAAAGCTGAAATTGATGCCATGGTCCTTGACTATAATGAGCCAAGACTACCACTACTAAGGTACACCAATTGGTGACATCCCTATTGCTCATCTGATTACTAACCTAGCCTATAGGAAGCTCTATCTTCCTAATACACAATATTGAAACATAAGGAGTATAACGTTGCTCCACCAACTAGCACTTCATATGACTCTACTACTATCATATAGCCCAAGCTCTCAACATAGAGCTCTAAGTTAGATGACCAGGCTGGATTTGGACAATGAGCTCCCACCACATATTATATATTGTGTAGAACCACCCCTAAAAATGTTTGGATCTAAATGGACATCTCTCTACATTAGTCTTTTGTAGCTCAAGACCAACAACAACAACCTTCTTCAACATAAGAGGCTGCACAATAGAGTCTAATAAGACCCTTTATGGTGTATAGATCTTCCTTGAAGGTCACACTAAATGAAAAATCCCAATCTTGTTGTCCATTAAGACAATTCCAAGAGTGAATTGAGGTCACTCAAAGGTAGGTCTAGGTAATTCCTCCAACCTTACTATTGCTGCCTACCATAAACCATTTGTCACTAAGTGGATGCAATACTTCTCAACCAAGTCAACTCCACTATCAACCACCTTTGCTCTAGAAGTAGGAACCATATCATCAATACTCTCACAAAGTGTGGCACCAGAACCAGGCAAAACACTAGAGCTGGGTCAACTTCTAATGTAAACATGTCATTGATTGAGAACAAAGAGAAGCACATAATAAATTGAACCGCTCCCATGCTAGACTCAATCTGTGTAGTAGCAAGTGGCTAACTAGTATCCATCATGCACTCCATCACCACCTACCACACCTGCACTAGGATGTCTAGGAGCCAAGGATGTTGTTTGTGGTGCCTCAAAGAGTGTGAAAGACTTGGGGAGTTGGACTTGTTTAGAAGCCTCTCCTCTTTGTAGTTCCAACTCCAATGATGCTCCTCTAGGCTCTAGAGCATGTATTGCATGCCTGGTCATTATGGCTGATGCATCTACTTGTGTTGCTCAACACATAAAGTCTAAAATGTCTCTATCACTAATGTAAGAAGTGGAAGCCTCAACACCTAAATTTAACATTCTCTAAGTTATAGCCACGCTAGCTAATCTTTGCTCCAATTGCTCAATCCAAGTAGCCATGGCTATATCAAAAGCAAGGTCAGGTATTGCATCCCTACCAAGAGTGGGTCTTCTACCACCACCTCTACCACCTTGTCCTCCATGACTTGGAGCTCCTCTACCACTTTCCATAACAGTTCTAACACTCTATAACTCAAGATGAAGGTGACCAAATCTATAGCAATGGTCATTCTATCTTTTTGTTGGCTATGATGCACCAGAGGTATCATGTACACTACCTTGAGTGCATTCTCTCTTGTGGTGAGGTCCACCACAAGTCCAACAAGCAACACCAAGACTCATTGGTTTCTATTGATCCAAAAATGAAGGTAAGGGTCTAGTTGCACTATGCCCTCTACTCGCTCTATAAGATCTAGGTTGTGCACTCTGCCCTTAGAAGCCAACATGGTGTGTTGCACTTTGTTGCAATATAAAAGAAGTAACAACTATGGATGAGGTCTTCCTACCAAATCCATATATCATCACTCTCTCCTCCACCATGTTGAGCTCAATGCACTTAGCTAAACTAAGGACCATTGCCAAAGTAGATGATGTAGCTTGTAACAATGTAACATCACATACTCTGTGTTGCAACTCCTTGTCTAAGATCCCATGCCAAAATTGGACTACTTGGGCCTCAATAACTCCTTGAGTGAAACTGAACAACCATCTCATGTGAGTGTATGCCTTGTGTAGAATATTTCCAACCTTCCATTAGAACTCTTGCAAGCTCCTCAACTTGTTAGTCCGCTCTCCTTGGTAGTTTTACCTCAAAGACAAGAAGACCTCCACCATGGGGTTTAACCCTGATACTACACCACCTCCAACAAAAATACCTCCACTTGTAGTAACATCATCTCCAACTAGTGTACCTCCATTGGATACATCAATGCTACTAGAGCTAGAATTGTAGGTATTGTAGATCTACCCCTAGAAACCAAGCTTGAAGTGATGGAGATGTAGTTCAAATATCAATATTGTCTCCATAGATCAATCTCCTCCAAGTGAGTTCTCTTTGAACTCATGATAGTCATCCATTGGTGGACCCTCCAAGTTTTGGAACAACTCCTTCCATGCCATGAAGGGTATGAACAAAGGAGTTAGGAGGAAGACACTTTGATAGGATCAATTATGATAAGTTGAAGATGTATCATAAAAGGTAGAGAGACCTTCACTTTGAGAACAACGTGAAAACTTAGTCAAGGGGTAAATGTAACACCTATTTGTGCATGTTTGTATTATTGTGATATTTAGTTTGGTATAATAAGTACTTAAGAGATATTATTTATATAGTGATAAAGGATGGTTCTACATTAGTCATGATTAGCTAAATTTAGTCATAGCTAAGATAGAAGGGACCTTACTTTAGAGGAAGTAGAAAAGATGAGCACTACTATTTTTGATTCTAGTGTATTGACTTGGTATTGTTCATAGGTGTCTGGCTTTGAGGAAAGAGTTGAGACCTCTTGGACCCACAAGCCTTTTCTTTTTGAATTCTTTTATAGCCCAATGATTGCCCATGTGAAAGAATCCTTGACTTAGTGATTGGATCAAGATAAGACCACATGCTTAGGAGAATATTCCCATGAGCATAAATATTCTTTTAGCTTTTTGACTTTATTTGACTTTTAGCCTAGTAACTTGAGTTATTCTTTCACTTTGGTGTGTAACTATCTCACAAGTATGTAAACTAGGGGTGAAGAGGTACTCATCATCCTTTTATTTGCAACTATCTCTCTCTCATTGAGTTCTCTAGTGAGCAATGTCTTGAGTCTTGGAGTGTTAGCCTTGGAAGAATATGATGGAGTTGGGGTTTGTTGCCTTCTTAGTCTATTGTGTGCTATATAATAGCCATCAGAGGTTCATCTTGAGTGAGAGACAAGCTGGCTCAAAAGACTAGTTGGCTAGGGCACTAGTCTAAGAACCAAAGATTTGGGGTTCAAACCCTACTATGCCTAATCTAGAAAGGTGGGTAAATTTACCAAATGACAACAAAAATTACCAAAAAGTTATCCAAATTTGCTAGCAAGCTAGCTTGCTTGCACTTCTAGGTCTTTTTAGCCTCTTTAGCCCATAGCCTTATGCCTTGAAACACCAAAATTCAACCAAATAGGACCTTTCTTCTTGCCAATTCAAACCCTCTCTAAATCTAGCCAATGTTCACCAACTCAAGCACTAGCTAGGGCAATTTATGCAACCTCTAACTTTGGACAACCTCTATCAACTCAACCTCCTAATCTAGACAACCAATACCAATCTGTCATATCTCTTCTATTGTTGGCTAATTGTAAAATCCTTTGCTAATTATGGACTTGGACCAAATTGGGAGGATAGAAATCTCCAAATCCATAATTCAAGGAGATGGGTTCCCAAATTCACCTCCAATTTTATATTTTGGTCAATTTGCACTAAATTGACATTAATTTCACTTCCTTAGCCTCAAATTGAATACCCATTGTCTCAAATTGACTCAATTCTCAAAAGTTTGGCTAACATTTTTGCACATTGTCAGCTTGATTGCTAAGTCTACATCATCTTGATATGGCTTCCGCACATGATCACTTTGAATGAAATCTATGACCATGATCAAATGTATGAATGATAAGCTAGGCTTGGAGATGCCTCCAATGCCCTTATTCCTACACCCAATTTTCCCTTGACTCTCTCTATTTTGATATTATAAATTTATTCTTCCACTCAATCAAACTCAAATCAGATCTGTACTCAATCCTTCATTCAACAATTTGCCAACAATCAAACACTAATTACAATCAAATCACACCCCCTCTAGCTAAGAGACTCCAAGTGATGTTTGTTGCCCTCTGTCCACTATAGCCAAGAATACAAAGGCTCAACATCAAAGAAGTGAGTTCTCTAGAGCTACACTTCAAAAGTATACCCCTTTGCTTGACCTAGGTCTCCAGCCCTAATGACACCATTGATGTCATATCTTATGGTGCAAACAATACAAGTGACAATGGGTTGCACCAAGTGATAAGTTACCCTAATATAAAATCTGGCCACCAACAAGTAGTCCATGAGGAACTACCAAAATAACTATAATTGCAAACACTACTACTCCAACTTTTGACAAACTAGCTTTGGTACTACAAATGTTGTGCCAAAGCTGACAGTTGTGACAAGGTAGCAAATGTTGAGAACTCAAATTGATGCCATCATCAATTTGACCAAATATCTCATCAAAATCAATTTTATACTGTTGTAAGCAACCCTTTGCTACAAATCCTGCCTTGCATTTACTCACGGACCCATTAGAATTTCTCTTGATCTTAAAAATCCACAAGCAATAAATTGCCTTCTTTTTAGGAAGTAAATCTACCAACTTCTAAGTTTGTTGATATGTAGTGCTGCAACTTCAAGCTCTAGTGTATGAGGTTTATAGTAGCTCCTCTTTATTATGATATCATTCTAAATTTACTTTGGCTTGAATCTCATGAAGTTCAATTTGATTGGATCCAACAACAAATTCAGTACAACACCAAGGTAAAAATTACTAATTAGGTTGTTTAGCACCTTGAGTAAGACACCTAAGAATAATTAGTCCTAAGATGGGAGGTTTTTCAGTATAGCAATTGTAGAGCAAGCTTTGGAGAAAGGTAGTCTCATTTTTACTATATGTTTCAAGACAATTGTGCAAGGAGAATTTGATGATGCTAAGCAAAATCAATAAATAGTGGTTGATCAAATAGTGCAAGGGTTTTTAGATGTATTTTTAGATGATCTTTCAAAAGAGTTACCTTTTGATTAAGCTATGATCTTTAAGATTGAGCTATTGCTAGGTAGTACTCCTATGAGTAGATCAATCTATAGGCTCTCACCAAAAGAGTTAGAAGAGCTTTGAACAACATTGACCAAGTTGTTGAACAAGGATTTGATACAACATAGTACATCTCCTTGGGGAACACAAGTACTCTTTGTACCAAAGAAGGATGGAGGAATTTGATTCTATATTGACTACCATGGCCTTAATCAACAAACCATGAAGAATGTTTATCCCTTGCCTTGAATTAATGACTTGTTGGATCCATTGAGTGGAGCACAATATTTCTCCAAGTTGGATCTTTGAAGTGGCTGTTGGTAGGTTCTCATTGATATGGAAAATGTGAAAAATACTACATTTTGCATAAGGTATAAGGCATTTGAGTAGAGAGTTTTGCCTTTTGGGCTCACTAATGCTCTAGTAGTTTTCATGGATCAAATGCATTGGGTGTTGGATAGGCTATTGGATCAATATGTGGTGGTGCTTTTTGATGATATTTTAATCTATAGTAAGACAAAGGTAGAACACAACAATCATGTACAAGAAATCTTAAGACTACTTTGCCAATGGAAGTTTTACTTCAAGAAGTTGAAGTCTGCATTTTGGTAGAAGGAAGTTGACTCCTTAGGTCATAAGGTCTCATTGAAGTAGATCAAGATGGAAGAGGAGAAAATGAATGCCATTATTGATTGGCCTACTCCTAAGGATGCCACGGAATTGTGGGCATTTAATGGATTGTCAAGATTTTACCAATGATTCATCACCAACATACTCATATTATTGCACTGGTGATTGAACTCTTGGGAAAGACATGAAGCTTTCAATGGAGCACCAAGCATAAAGAAGCATTAAAGAAACTAAAGCATTTGGTGTCTTCATGACACATCTTCTAACCATGTGATCCTTAATTGTCTTGTGTGATTGATTTTATGCTTCTAACTTTGCCATTAAAGCTATGTTGTAATAGAATTTTCTAGATGGATTACATCTCATTGCCTTTGTATCTTGCTTATTAAACACCATAGAAAGAAATTACTTTGCTCAAGGTAAAGAAAAACTAGCAATGGTTTATGCCCCAAAGGTACAAAGACATTATCTCTTATAAGAAAAACAATTCATGTGAACCAATCACAAACCTTTGTTATAGACTTTACATTTGGAGCACATGAAGAGTCAACATCATTGATGGGGTGAACAATTCCAATTTTTTGACATTAAGCTTGAATAAAAACTTGGCAAGTTCCATGTTATCCCCAATGCACTATCACAATGACTTGATTTGAAGACTCTTCATGAATCTCTCATAACAATAACAATTATGATAGTGTCAATTGACTCAAAAGTCCAAGTTGATTTTAGGAATGCTTTACAACAAGATGCCTTTTATCAATTGGTATGATTTTATCTTGCAGCAAACAACAAGGAATAAAACACTTTCTCCTCCAAGGAAGGCCTTCTATTTTGTGAGAACCAGATCTATATTCCAACCAAGGGTGATCTATGACTTGTGCCATTACAAGAGGCCTATGACTTATCAATAATTGGTCATATGGGTGTGGACAAGACCTTGGGTACCCTAGAATATCAATGATGGTGGTCCAACATGGAGCATGTTTGATCTTGTGAGAATTTCCAACACAACAAAGCCAATAACCAAAGCCAAGTGGACTCATTCAACCACTACCAATTCCATTTACCCATTGGGAACATGTAAGCTTGGACCTCATTATATTCTTGCCAAAGACAAACTAAGGCCATACAGTGATTGTAGTGTTTGTTGATAAGCTAAGAAAGTAGATTCATTTGGCTCTTACCATGGATACAATTAATGCTCTAACATTGGCCTAAATCTACTTTAACACCATCTTCAAGTACCATGGAAAGTCAAGGGTTCTCAACTTTGATCTAGATCCTTGGTAAATTTTAGCAAACATTGTTTAAACTCCTTGGTACAAAACTTGCATTGTTGAAAGCTTATCATCCTCAATTTGAAAACAAACAAAACAAGCAAATTGCACTTTGGAGAAGATACTACATGCCTTTGTCAATGTTCACCACATTGATTGAGATACTTGTATTGTAGCTACCAAGTTTGCCTACAATAATTCTAAGTAAGTAAGTAGTGGCTTTTCTCTCTTCTTCCTTAATTATGGGCAAAATCTACTTGTTCTATATTCTCTTCTTGCTCTTCCACCATCTCAAGTTCCACATACTTTCACCTTCTTTTCCATGTTATTTAAATCCCTCCACTAGGCCAAGTCTCATCTTCTTGTTGCTCAAAATTAGCAAAAGAAATATGTTGATAAACATCATTGTGATCTCACCTTTCAACTAGGTGATAAGGCCATGCTTTTATCCAATATCCTTCCTCTCCCCCTCTTTACCCAAATCTGTAAACTTGCTCCTAATGAATAGGTTCATTTGAGATTACTTAGATCATTTCAACTTGCTTCAACTTGCTGAATTTGCTCATTTCAACCTACCAACTTGCTCTCCCAAGTCATATGAGGATTCCTCTTATTTTCTATGTTTCAAAGTTAAAACCTTTTCTTTCTACCTATCTCCCTTTGTTACTTGTGTCTAATTGCCTCCTCCTCCCCCTATCCTTGTCAACAATATGACAAATATGAAGTTGATCGTGTACTTGCATGTTGTGATGTCCAATATGGCCACCAACAACACACTAAATATAAGGTCCTTTGGAAAATAATAAATATCTCCTTCACAATGCCACATGGGAGATTCTTTCTCATCTCCATAATGCAAAGACAACCCTACAAGAGTTCAAAGATTCCATGCAATGAGGATGTCACCAATTGACAGCCAAGGAATATGTAATAATATGGAGTTAGTAGACAAGTTAGTAGAAGCCAATGAGCTAGTAGTCTAAGCTAAATATAGCAAATAGAAATATACTTAAGCAAAGAATGTGCTAGAAGTATCAATAAAGCTTGTGGGTAGAATACTCTTGAAGCACACAAGAAGATTTTGGGTGAGAAGCTTCTAAGAACTTTCTAAGAATGGAGTAACTTGTATGCCACATTGATGGCTAGCTTAACTTGTGTGCCAAGTAAATGGCTGGCTTGAATTCTAAGTAAGATGGCTCCTAGAAAGAACTTTTCTTGGAAGCTCCTTGATGGTATTGTACCCAAGTTACCTATAAATACCCAAGCCAAGCTCAAACTAGGGATTTGGAGTTTCCCTCACTTGAGAGTCCCAACGTGATCTTCCACTTTGCATATGGTTTTATCTTGACCCAACCACTAAGTCAAAGATTCCTTCACATGGGCTATCCTTAGACTATATTTGAAACAAAAAGGTTGTGGGTCCAGGAGTTCTCAACTTTTTCTCAAAGCCAAACACCTAGGAATAATACCAAATCAATACACTAAAATCCAAAATAGTGGTGCTCATCTTTTCTACTTCCTCTAAAGTAAAATCCCCTCTATCTTAGCTTTGATTAACTTTAGCTTATCATGACTAAAGTAGAACCATCCTTTATCTTTTTATAAATAATACTTCTCAAGTACTTGTAATATCAAACTAAATATCACAATACCACACACATGCACAAATGGGTGTTACATTTACCCTAGAACTAAGTTTTCACTTTGTCCTCAAAGTGAAAGTCTCTCTACCTTTTATGATACATCTTCAACTTATCATGGTTAATCCTATCAAAGTGTCTTTCTCCCAATTTGTTGAGATCATAGGTGTAATTGCACCACACCTTCTCTACTATGAAAGGTCTTAAGTACTTAGGCAAAAACTTCTTTTGTACTCTCTTGAATCAAACAAAATCAAACAACATTACCCAATCACCGTCTTTGAAAGGCTCCAACTTCTTCTTGTCTTGCCTCTTGCCATAACTCTCCTTTTTTTTCCTTTGAGCTTGCTCCACTTGAACCATAGCAACTGCTCTTGCCTCTTCCAATTCCATGAGTTGATCCTTCCTTGACTTCTTTGCATCAACTCCTTGTGCTTTCTTTAATCTCCTATGAATGCTTTGGAAGGTTGCAAGATCAAAGTGAATAGATAAGGTAGACTTAATACCATTTACTAGTTGAAATGGAAAATGTCCGGTGGAATCTTCATGATTATCCTATACTCTTACCAAACTGCATGAATCCTCTTGTCTCAATGATGTTTATCCCCCTCCATTCCTGCATCTTTGGCCAACATCATGCAAAAGGTCTGAATGGTTCTCTTTACCAAGCCATTGGAATTTAGCTTATAGGATGTCATTACTCTATGTGTGATAGCATAGTTGTAGTGATGCTTCTTGTAAACTCTCCTCCTTTGTTAGAAATGTTACAACCCAACAAATATCACTTTTGTGGTAATCAGGTAAGTCAAGTTTGTTCCCACAAAGATATGAGTCAGAAATATCCAAATACAAAGCAAAGTAACCAAATCAGTTCTTCTTTAATCTCTTAGGTAGAAACCACACCCAAAAGAGAGTAACAAGCATTGATCATCGTCTCGTCACAAATTAACACTCCTTAATCACAAATCATTCAAATCTTTCCGAACAATCTTGATTGTGATGATTTAGTCCCTCCTAAAAGTGGCTACTTCATTGCAAAATGACTTCAACTCAGAATTGCATTCCACCCTTCCATTGAAGGCACAACTTCCTTGATCAAAATTGCTTAACATCAACTCAGCACTACACTCACAAATGCAAAATACTACCAACACTACAATTTCTCTTAGATTTGTAAGGCATTGCTTTGATTGCTATCCACTTAGGATCAAACACACAAGATGGAATCAAAGATGTAGAATCCAACATCTAACACTAAATATTGCACTTCAAATTTCTCCCAACACTCACAAACTACACACAGAATTGATACTCAGAATTTAGCTCAAGTGACAAACATTGAGATCAACACTTTACTTTATCTATTCCCAGGAATATGAACACTAAAAAACAACACACTACAAATGCACCCTTTAAATAGGCAAAGCACTGACAATTACTAACAACTTACTAAGCACTAAAAGCACTAACAATTACTAACCATTCCCTAACAACTTCTTTGACATGCAGATCCGGAATGACAATGCACCTCTACATATTTGCCTCTTCATATCTCAAATCTATTTGTAATCTGATCCAATGTCAACTTCAACTTTGGCTTCCAACTTGATGATCCCTCTATGGCTTCTCCTTTTCTAGGTCTCTCTAATTCCACTCCTAAATCTTCTATTTCAACTATCTCTTCACTTCAAACTACAATTGCACTCCTATCTGCTCTATCTACGTCATTATCCGCTGACCCATTCCTTTCTACTGTCTCAAGTAGCTCACCCGATGACACTTGCACTCCTACTTCTACTACTTTGGACTTCTTCTCTAATGTTATCTCACTACAAAGTCTATCCAATTCTGATCTAAAGAGATCTAATCTAAGACACACATTGTCTCCTACCTCTAACATCTTTCTATTTTCACAATCTCACAAAAAAATCAGAAGATTATTCAACTCCGTGTCCTTTGCCTTCCTCTTCTTTGTCTCTTGCGCCCACAACTTCAACTCATGTAGTCTTGCTTCTTCCAACTTTCCTTCAACTTCAATATTAAGCAATGCTCTCAACTTGTTTACCACTGCTCCCATTGCATCTGACTCTACAACCAGCTCTACTTTCTCTTTCTTTCTCTCCTCTTCCAGCTCATTGTGATACATCACCAACTCATCCTTGAACTCAACCTTCATTGCTTCCTTCTCTTGTTTATTTAGCACAAGGTGATCTTCCGCTCCTCTCAACAATCCCAACAATTGTTCTTCCTCCCAACTATGCTCTATCAACTCCCCCTGCCTAGCTTGGTCCTTATCTGCCACTTTCTTCCTCATACTCTCCAACTCCTGCTCCATCACTATTGCACTTGCCTTTGAATGTATTATTTCCACTCATGCGTCAACAATTTCACTCTTCAGCACTTTGACCAACATTGTCTTCTCCTTTACTTCCTCTTTACATTTCACCAAGTCCTCCCTCATTGCTTTTGAGTTTTTGCTCCAAAGAACTGCCTCCACCTAAAGTTCTTTGGCTTCTATCTCTATTCTCATTAGCTTGCTGCTCAACAATGATGTCTCCACACTCCACTTCATCATGACCGTTAATTCATCCTTCACATCTAGATCAACACTCGCCATCTCCACCTTCTTATGCTACAAAAACACCAACAATGGACACATGACCTTTGACACATACTCCACTCCATCACACTTCCTGTTATTGTCTTTGCCATCTTTGTCCTTGGTAGGTAATTCTTTGATTGGTGCCTTACTCAGAAGATGCAATCTTTGTTTCTTCATCCAAGCTCTCTTCCTTCTTGGCGGTAACCTTCCTTGGTTCAACGGCAAAAACTTGAGCACTTCTCTTTCCCTTGGCACCTCTTGGACATACCAAGACACCCTCTACTTCCTTCTCATACTCATGCTCAGCTGTTGACATCTCCAGACTTGGCTTCTCTGCTTCCACAACCCTTCCCCTCAATTGCTGGACTTTAGCTTCTCCTTCATTACCACTGCTCAATTCCATTCCATAGTGTGAACTCTTCTTCTCCTCATGAGGCTTCTTCCCTTTGACTTGGTTTCTCCTTCTGATTCCTCCTCCAAAGTCAACTCTTTCACCTCTACCAACATTGGCTTTGGATTAGGCTTTTGTATCTTTTGCGGCTATACTGATGCAATTTGTCCTTCATGTGTACTTTGATTTTTGGGCATGGGGATGTCTACTGCTACTATCCTCTCCTTCCAACTCTTCATTTTATACTCATCCCCTTCATGAACCCGCTCCATGTAATATTGTTCATCCACATCTGCTTCCTTGTGCAAATCCAGATGAAAGTAAGACTACATTCTACTTCTCTCCTTTGAAGGCAACAAATTCAGCCCAAAGTAGAAGTGAGCTTCACATGGTACAAATTAGTGTGGTTGTATATCCATTCTCCGACCCGTAATCATCTACCCTACACGCTGGTGCAAACACTTTGCCCAATCCACCACTTCTCTTGCAAACATCCAATGAAAGAACTACTTGTTGCATCGTGACATAGGTGGTTTGCTTTGGCTTGAATATAGCCATCATTGTGCTCACAATCCTTCTTTGCATTGGGTCTCTATAACTATCCACCTTATACCCATTCTTGGTGTGCAGTCAATTAAAAGAATTCCTAACCTCGGCAACTTCTTTCGATGCATCACACTTCCAATAGAAGGTGGTATTCCCTACCTCTCTTGCTTCTCTACCCAGGACTAATCTCCAATCCAACTCAGTCTATCAAGCTGGATTTCCTCTCTTCCCTTCATGCTTTGGCCATCCTTGCAATCACTTGAGGCAATCTCTGTCATGAAATTTGGAAAGCTAAAATTCCAATTCCAGGCCAGAAAGGTGATATGAAGTCTTGATAAGACCTTGATGCTGGCCATTACATCCAACCTATGTATTGCAAGACCTCTCACCACACTCTGCTTACTCACTTTTGGGGCCATTGTGTGCTTCCTCACTCTTTGCTTATGAAAGATTGAACCTAAGATTCTAACCCACTCCTCTTGCATATTTGAAATTTTCATTCCTTTGGGCTGACTCTGAATAGGATAGGATAGCGTCTAGACATTGTAGTGCTTCCTCAATAAAATCTCAATTTTATAGTCCTTTGCTGATCGGTCATTCTTCAGTCACTTCTTTGTGTCACTCACTGATTCTGTGAATTTGTTTCCTGTCACTTTCAAGAACATCTTGGTCCCAAGGTAGTCACTTTCTTCTTGCATGATTTCTTCTTTGGCAAAACCCAAAGAAGTTTGTTACAAGATCTTTGGATCAGGTTGCATACCCAATACAAAGTCCTTGTCTTTGTATTTCATCTTGTCAAAGCCGAGTCCTTTGGACTTGACCTGAGGTCAACTTCAAGTTTATGCCAAACACATAATTCTTCACATTTCTTCCTTGTTTAGCCCTCCTTTCGCTTTACCAATGCACTTCTTCTTTAAATCTCAAAAAAATGTGGGTACCACATGCTCCCTACCTCAAATGTTAGGATCCTTACAAACATCAACTTCAAGTGCTTTATGCAAGGTTGAGTCCGTGGTCCAATATTTTCTAACTCTCCATTTTTTCACTCAAGTGGCAAAGGGATGGCCTTCTATGTCTGCAAGTTGAATAGAGCTATTTTCATAAATGTGCAAGGCGCAGTATGGCCCCATCCACCTTAAATGCAGCTTTCTTGGAAAAAATATTTGGCAATTGTCATATAACAATACCAAATCACCCTCCCAAACAACAACATGCTTGATTTGCTTATTGTGCTTGACTTTCCTCTATTCTTGCAATTCCTTTGTGGCTTGCATTGCATTATCGCTTTTCTCCTCTAAACACATCAGTTGATGGATCCAAAGATCCTGGCTTTCCTCCTTTGACAATCATTCCTCATAAAGAATCCAATATGACGGTACTTCAAATTCAAACTGGTAGTATGGGATGCAATCCGCTTGTCAAGGAATATGGATTTTGTTTGGTTGTAATCTTCTCAGTCATTCTATATCCCAACAAAGTCACGAGTAACTTCATGTACCAATTGTAGGTATAATTGACTCACCTTATTCAGAATTTTGCACAACAATCTATTGGCCTTCTCCATTAGTCCATTTGCTTTTTGGTTGTAAGGAGTGGTCTTTTGATGTTTTATCTGGAAGTACTTGGTTAATGCTTCCACCATGGAGTTCAAAAAATGAGTCCCTTGATCATTGACCAATTCTAGAGGACATCTATAACGTGAAATGATGTTTTAGAAGAAAGATTCTATGATTGTTTCCGCATCATCTCTCTGAGTTGCCGTGTCTTCAACCATTTTGGTAGCATAATCAATGCACACCAAGACATATCTCTTCCTTGTGAATTGGGTAAATAGTTGAATTGGACCCAAATCAATACCCCATTTTTCAAATGGTGCCAATGGCAAAATTGGTCTCAAAGGCCATTGGGAAGTAGCCATTGGCTTTCTTGTTTGTTGATAAGCATCAAAACTTTGGATGTAGGCATGAGTATCCTTATCTAGGGAAGTACCCCACTTTGAACTTGACATCAAGTAAGTAAAATTTGTTCCCGCATAGATACAATTTAGAATTGGTCAAATGCAAAGAAAAGTACCAAATTAGTTCTTCTTGGTTGCGTCTTTAATCTCTTAGGTAGAAACTATACCCAAAAGAGAGTAACAAGCACTAGATTGCAGTCTTGTCATAAATTACAACACCCATAATCACAAATGTTTCAAATCTTTCCAAACAATCTTGATTGTGATGATTCAGTCTCTCCCAAAATTGTAAAACAACTTTGCCTCAAAATTGTGTTCCACCCTTCCACTAAAGGCACAAATTTCTTGATAAAAATCTTCATATCAATTCAACGTTGCACTCACAAATGCAAAATACTACCAACACTACAATTCCTCTCAGATCTATCAAGGCATTGCTTTGATTTCAGTTCACTCAGGATCAAACACATAGAATGAAGATCAAGGCTACAAAATCCAGCATCCAACAAGCACAGTGACTTGCACTTTGAAATTTCTCCCAACACTCACAAATACACACACATACACACAATTGATACTCAAAATTAAGCTCAACCGATGAGCATCGACCTTAGCACTTTGCTTTATCTCTTCTCCAAAATATGAAACTGAACAACATCACATTGAAAATGACTCCTTTAAATAGGCAGATCACTTCAGCAATTATCTAACTTCCTAAATCTATTCCTAACAACTTTACCAACCTACATATCTAAAATGACAATGCACCTCTTCATATCTACCTCTTCCTATCTCAAAATTGGTCCTAATCCGATCAGATGTCTACCTCCACTTCAGAATTCAAACCCAAGGAAAGTCGCTTCACTTAATGTACTTTGGGTTCTACAACTTCCAACTCTCTACCAATTCTAACACGTCTTCACTCTGATCTGCAATTAAACTCATAGGTAATCTATCTAATTCATTATCTTGCGACCCATTCTTCTCTAAAATCTCAAGCATCAAATCCAAAGACACCTGCATTCTTATCTCTCTTACTTTGGGTCTGAGATATATAGTAGTCCAAAGATGATCTAATTCTAATTAAATCAAATCTAACCTAATAGAAATGTTATTCTCTACATCTAACAGCTTCCTATCTATCCAAGTCTAAGACTGATCAACAAAGCATTCAAGTCCTTGTCCTTTGCATTCTTGCTCCTTGTCTCCTACACAAGCAATCATAACTCGTGTAACCTTGATTCCTCCTATAACTTGTACTTTGGCTTTAGTGGTTAACCTCGCCTTCATCTCCATGATCACTTCTTCCACCAATTCCCCTGATTGCTTCTTCTGTCTCTCCTCCTCCATCACAACTCTACTTATTTTCAATTCCTCTTCATACTCCGCTGTGTGATCCTCCAACTCCTTCACATACTGATCAATCTTTGCCTCCAATGTCTTCACATGATCTCTCAGCCTCCCTTCTTCTTGACGGTGCTTAGTTAATTCCATTGCCAGGCTGCTGTCTTCTCTTCTATTTCTATCTAAATTCATTGAGCTCCTCCTCCTTAGCTTCAACCAACTTCCTTTTGTTGTCTTGCTTTAACTTTACTTTGGCTTGTAACTTTTCTACCCAAAGTCTCTCTTGCGTGACTTCCTTCACTTTTATTGCTAAATCTCTTCCTTGCTTCTCCAACTTCTCTTGCCGATTTTCATTTATCTTCTTTTGCAATGCTACATCTACTCAAAATATTTCTCTTTCTTCCTCTCCTCTGATCATACTCTCTTGCAACTTCAGATTTTCAGATTCTAATCTCTCCAACACCTACAACACATTTTGCACATCAGGATGTCTGCTTTCTCCTTCTCCTTCTTCTCCATTTGCAACAACAATGGACATACAACATCTTGAAGGTACTCTACTCCTTCACACCTTTCTTCCTCTTCTACCTTTTCTTCAGGGACTTCATCCATCTTGCTCTTCCCTTCTGAATATGATGCTTTACTACAAAGTCAGGATCTTTGTACTGTTAATGATACATCATCCTCCAAACTTTCATTGTCGTCCAAATTGATGATTTGATGTGCCACCTTTGAACTTTCTCCTTCTTGCATGTATTGCCTTGGCTTGGCTACCAATCCATCTTTTCCTCGTATCACTAACTCTGCCATAGTCCTTTCTCCTACTTCCTGCTGCTCAACTTCTTCCTATAGGGAAATCACCTTCTCTTGATCTTGCTGCACCTTGGCTTCACCCTCACTCTCCTTGCTGGATTCTTCACTTCATAGGGTTAACTCTACTTCTTCTTCCTCCAACCCCTCCGACGCACACTCTGCTTCTCCTTTTGATTTGACCTCCTCTTTTGGTGTAGTCTTCTTAATAGGCTTTCCTTCTCTCTACCCAATCCTTCTTAATTTATAAGGCTGCACTGGCAAGCTCTCCACCTCAGGTCAACTTCTTTTCTTCTTTCTTGGCAAGGGTACATACATCTTTCTGTTTTATCACGTTCTTGCATAGTGGTCGTCATTGCTTCTCAATTGCCAAATATATTGTCACTCCTTGTCATCAGCTTCTTGATGTAGATTGGGATGGAATGAGATACAACCTTCTTCTTCTCATTGCTACTCAACAAATTCAACCCAAGGTAAAAGTGCGCTGCATGAGGAACAAAATAATGTGGTGGTGTCAAACTCCTCCAATTCAGCACCATCTGCCGCATCCTTTGATAGAAACACTTTATCTAGTTGATCGGTTCTTGTGCAAATTTTTTATAGAAGAACACCACTTATTGCTTTGTAACAGAAGTGATGCACTGGGATTTAAACAACACCATCATTGCACCTACAATACTTCTCTGCACTAGGTTCCGATAGGTCTCCACCTTGTACCCATTCTTTGTACACTTTGAGGTCAACAAATTTCTGATTTCTTGGGTTTCTTTTGCAACTTCTCCTTTCCCCAAGGACATAGCTCCATGCTCTTCCCCACTCTCTCTGCCTAACACAATCTCCAATCTGACTTTGTCCATCAAGCCGGATTGCCTCTCATCCCTACCGTTGCCGGCCTATCTACACACTTACTAGCCGTGATCTCTACCATGAAATTAGGAAAGCTTAGGTTCCAATTCCATGCAAGGAAAGTAATACAAAGTTTATTGAGAACTTTGATGCAAGCCATCATGTTTAACTTCCTAATCACTAGGTTTGTCATTGCCAGTTGTGACAACCCAACAAATATCACTTTTGTAGTAATCAAGTAAGTAAGGTTTGTTCCCGCATAGATACTAATAAGATATGTCCAAATACATAGTCAAATAGTAACAAGTAGTTCTTCTTGGTTGCATCTTTAATCTCTCAGGTAGAAACCACACCTTGAAGAGAGTAACAATCACTGACTCGCAATCTTGACACAAGTTAACACTCCTTAATCACAATTCTATCAAATATTGTCAAAACAATTCTTGATTGTGATGATTTAGATTCTCCCAAAGATGGCTACTTCATTGCAAAACAACTTCACTTCAGAATTGCGTTCCACCCTTCTATTGAAGGCACAACTTCCTTGATCAAAATTGCTTCACATCAGCGATGCACTGCACTCACAAATGCAAAATACTACCAACACTAAAATTCCTCTCAAATCTATCAAGCCATTGCTTTGATTGCACTTCACTCAAGATCAAACACACAAAATGAAGACCAAGGCTATGGAATCTAACATCCAAAAAGCACACTGATTTGCATTCCACACACACAAACAAAAACACAAAGTTGATACTTGGAATCAAGCTCAAGCGACGAGCATTGCAACCAACACGTCACTTTATCTATCTTCAGAAATTATAAATACTGAACAACATTAGACTATAAATGCCACCTTTAGATAGTAGAGCACTCGACAATTGCTAACAACTATACCATTCTACAACAACTTTTCTTACCTGCATATCCAAAATGACAATGCACCTCTTCATATCTGCCTCTTCAAATCTCAAAATTGTCACTAATCCGACCCGATATCTACTTCTTCTTTGGCTTCCAAACTAGATGATCTTCCTATTACTTCTCCTTCTTTGGGTCTATCTTCAAAACCAAATCCATCACTATTTCTACTACTTCTTCACTATGAACTACAAATGAGGTCATGGGTAACCTTTCTATCTCTTTATCTTTTGACACACTCTTCTCTAATGTCTTAGATGACAACTCCGAAGACACTTGCACTCCTACTTCTCTTACTTTGGACTTCTTCTCCTCCTTCACAATACTCCTAATCCTCTCCAACTCTAAGTTCACTAAATCTAATTTGAGACTTACATTATCTCCTACTTCCAACATCTTTCTATCTACTCTTTCCCTTAAACAAATCAGAAGAGTGTTCATATCTGCATCTTTTGCTCTATAGCTCAGCACTTCTTACCAAGTCTCTCAATCTTTCTTCCTCTTGATGTTGAATCAACAACTCTCTCTGCCATGCTTGATCTTTCCTTGCTGCACTCTTCTTAAGGCCCTCTAACTCCTGCTCTATTATTGCTATCATCGCTTTCACATGAATACCTTTGATGCAAGCTTCACTGACTTCCTCTTTCATTTTTTCTATCAACATCGTCTGCTCCTTCAACTCTTTGGCTTGACACTGTATCTCTCTTCCCCGCTTCTCAAAACCTTATTGTTAATTCTCTATTGTCTTCTTCTTCAAGATTGTATCCACCCAAAGCTTGTCAACTTCTTCTTCTCTTCGGGTTACACTTTCCCGCAATCCCTTCACTTTGTCTAGCAAGTACTTCACCACTTGCAACCCATTCTTCACCTTCATACAACCTTGTGGGATTACCTTCTATGGCTCCTTCAATAGCTCCAATAATGGAGTCACAATCTACATTAAATATTTTACTCCTCTAAATTTCTCTTTGTCTTTGGCGCCGTCTTTGTACTTTGTGTCTCCCCCTAGCTCCTTCTCCAGAAGTCTTGATCTTTGTACTTCCAGCAATATTGCTTCCAAGCTTCCGTCTTCCTTACCAGCTGAACTTTGTCTTGTAGGGTCTTCCATTGTTGCCTTCTTGTATCTGCCTCCCTTGCAATCTTCCTTCCTTGGCTCTGCATCCATCTTCTCCATGACTAGTGCTAAACAAGGATTATCACTTCCCTCCATACGGTCAATTGCCGCATGAAAGTCTTCATCTTCTTCCACTTTAGCCTATTGCTGAACTTCCTCTTCACCATCACTCTCACTTCCGGATTCCCCACTTTGTAGTGGGAGCTCTACTTCTTCTAAGTCTCCTTCTTTGGACTCTATCTCCCCTTCAAACTCTATTTCTGATGTCTCCTCCTTCACCGCCTTCTAACCTTACAAAGTAAGTCTTTGGTCTTCTGTTGTATTTGAGGCAACACTACCTCTTTGGGTTTAGTCCGCTTCTTTGACTTTAGACTTCTTCTTTCCACCCTCTCAGTTTGTCCCATTTTGGTAAAGTGATTTTAGCTCACTCGCAGGTGTGACATGTAATGTTGCTCCTCTTCATCCGCTTCTCGTTGTAGATCAAGATAAAAATGTGACACCATGTGATGCTTCTCCTCCACTGTCAGCAAATTCAATCCAAAGTAGGAGTGTGCTACAAATAGTGCAAAATAATGTGGAGGTGAATTGGTTCTCCAATTGATGATCATTTGCCTCATTTGTTGGTCGAAGCACTTTGCCTAGTTCACCTTCATTCCTACAAACATATGGTGGGAGAAGATTGCTTACTGCATGTTCATGTATGTTTTTTGTTGGAGTTTGAACATGGCCATTATCATGCCTACAATGGTTCATTTAATCGGGTCCCAATAGGAATCCACTTTGTAACCATTGGTAGTATGCATAGCGAAGAACAAATTTTAGATTTTTGCAGTCTCCTTTGCAACATAACACTTCTGATAGAAGGTGATCCTAGTTGCCTCTCCTGCTTCCTTCCCCAATACTAACTTCCAACTCAACTCAGTCCATCAAGCCGGATTTCCTCTCTTCCCTCTTCACCTGGGGCCTTCCTCACAATTACTGGCATCTATCTCTACCATGACTCCCAAGAAACTAAAATTTTAATTCCATGCTAAAAATGTCATCCAAAATCTATTCAAGACCTCAATCCTTGCAATGACATCTAACCTCCGAATTGAGAAACTTCTCATTGCGAGTGCATTTTTGGCCTTCTTCACCATGATTTTTTCTTCAGTTCTTTGACACTAAAAAACTATCCCCTCTCTTGGACACGCCATTCTAACTCCTTCTGGACTTTGGAAAATTTCACTCTCAATCAGCTTCTTGACACGCATTACTATAGGACAACTACTCAAAGGAACATGATACTTATTTGACATATTAGATTTCCCCCTATGCAATCGCAATTTTACATCATCCCAAAGTGCAGTCACTCTTCAGTCAATTTCAAAATTGACTCCTACTTTATTTTGCATGTTGGCTTCTTGTCACTATCAAGGCCTTCTTCTCTTGCCTTCATTGTTTCTTCAAGTGTACATTCTTGCCATGTAGAAAGGTTGTTACACCATCTTTGTATCGGCTTTTGCTTCCCAGTCTGAAGATGCCCTTCTTTGGACTGTGAACCGGCCTGTCTCTCAATTAGGATGAACCTTTGATGGCTATTATGGTAGTGCACCATGGACTAAGAAGGCAAAGAACCCCAACTCCATCATACTCCTCCAAGGGTAACACTCCAAGACTCAAGACATTGCTCACTAGAGAACTTAATGAGAGAGAGATAGTTGTAAATGAAAGGATCATGAGTATCTCCTCACTCCTTGTTTACATACTTGTGAAATAGTTACGCACCAAAGTTACTAATTACCGTAGTAACTCAAGTTACTAGAATAAAAGGCAAGTAAAGTCAAAAAGTAGAAAGGAATATCCATTCACATAGGCATATTCTACTAGCATGTGATTTTATCTTGACCCAACCACTAAGTCAAAGATTCCTTCACATGGGCTATCCTTGGACTAGTGGTCTATCTAAACCCTAAAATCCAAAATAGTGGTGCTCATCTTTTCTATTTCCTCTAAAGTAAGGTCCACTCCATCTTAGCTATGACTAACTTTAGCTTATCATGACTAATGTAGAATCATCCTTTATCTCTATACAAATAATATCTCTTAAGTACTTGTAATACCAAGCTAAATATCACAATACCACACACGCACAAATGGGTGTTATAGGTCTGGTCGTGCGTATATACATTGCTACACAACATACATCTGTGGTGCCCACATTTTTTGTTTTTTTTCAAAATAAAGAAGAAGTGTATAAAGAAGTCGGATTGCACCAATATGGCCAAAGAAGACGAAGAAAAGAGCCTTCGAGATGAAACCCGAAGTAAAGTGACTTTGAGTCATAAGGCAAAGTACTTGAAAATGCCTTGTCAGCATACAACCCGAAGTAATTGTCTTTGTATCAGGGGGAGCTCAACCCGAGGCGAAGACAATCTAACAACCTTTCGTCGGGGCAAGGAATTCAAGAAGGGACGGTTCAAAAACTGGCAGCCCATACGCGTGAAGGTTGATTGACAGTGACAGGTGTATGGAGGAGGTGTGATTTCTCGGTAGAAACTTGAAGTGAAGAAAGATGAAGAAGCACAACTCTATAAAAATTGAACTCGCAACGATCAAATGTCAAGTAATTTTCCTTTGCTGTTGAGAAGTCGTCTTGTAGGTGATTGTGGGAAGGGAAATAGAGTTGGAATCGTGTTAGTGCATAAGGGAGAAGTCGCAAGAGTGAAATCAAGAGATAGTGAGAAGGCAGAAAAGATGGGAGGAGGAAAGAAGAACTTTGAATTTGTAGTGAGAAATCATGCGATTCGGAGGTTAGATATGATCGCTAGGATAGAAGTCTTGAGCCGACTTTGGATCACTTTCTTGGCATGGAACTAGAATGTGAGCTTTCCAAGTTTCATGACAGAAATCATCGAGAGCAAGTGTCTCGATGGACCCGAGGAAGAAGGGAAGAGAGGAAATCTGGCTTGCTGGACAGAGTCGGATTGTAGACTCGTACTCGAGAAGGAAGTAGGCTTAGAGCAGGGGGCCACGTTCTTGGAGAAGGGAGAGATAGCTCAAGAAACCCAAGAAGTGAGAGATGCATTCTCGTCAAAGTGAACAAAGAATGGGTACAAAGTTGAGAGCTACAAAGACCCTATGAAGAGAGGAATTGTGAGTGCATTGATGGCCATCCTAAAGCCGGAGAGAACCACTTATGTGATGAAACACCAAGCGGTGTTCTTTCACAAGCTATTCACAGGAGAACCAATCAATTGGGCGAGGTGTTTCCACGGGAGAACGAGGCAGGTGGTGTGGAATTTGTGGGATAAATTGCCTCTACACTACATCGTGCCATTTGCAGCACATTTCTACCTTGGGCTAAATTTGCTGAACTCGGCAGAGCAAACTCGGATGGTGTCGCACTTCCATCTTGATTTGCAAAAGGAGATTGACGTCGAGGAGGAGCAATACATCTTGCAAATTAAGAGCTACACAAAGATAGGGAAGAACGTGGAGGTCACAGTGAGTACCCCAAATACAAAGAAGAGAAGTTGGCAAGGCAAAGCAAAAGACACGAAGAAACCTTGGAAGACATGGAGAGGCAACCCGAGGCGAGGTATGGTGGTGATCAAGTCAGAGGATGAAGACTCGGAAGGTGATGCCGAGCTTAAGACTAAAGACTCGGAACATGAGGAGGAGCTTGAGCTAACGCTGCAGAGTGGAGATACGAGTAGTGACAGCTAAGGAGGAGAAATGACATCGGCACCGGCAGCTACAGAAGAAGAATACAAAGAAGAAGTGTAGGCAGAACTTGAAGCCAAAGATAATACACAATTGGAAGATGGAGTAACTATGCCCGAAGAGAAGAAGATTGCAGTACAGAGAGGAGTTCGCTCGAGACGTAAGGTGAAATGTGAAGCAGGGCTGAGTAAGGCAAAAGAAGACATGAGTGAAAGCTCAGGAAGTGAGGCGTCAATTCCGATATGAAGACTACAGAGACAAAGGCAAGTATTGGGCAAACAAGAAGGGAGAAGGGAGATCACTCCACAGGTTGTAATAGTTGCCAGTGATGGAGTGGATTACCTGCGGGAGATCGTGTGCCCATTGTTGGTGAAGTTGGAGCACAAGAAGAAGGAAATGCAGTCGACATGTCCGAAGGTGAAGACTATTTTGCAAGTATTATCGAGATTAGAAGAAGAGAACTCGGAGTTGAAGAAGAGTCTAACCCAAGGTGAGGAGGAAAGAGAAGTGCTGCGAGTGGAGGCAGTAGTGAGAAGTCGGGTAATTGAAGACCTGAAGAGAGAAGTAAATTATCGAGAGGATCTTGTGAAGAAGAGTGACATAGCAAGGGAGAGACAAGTAGCTGAGTATGAGATCTTGAAGCAGCAATTTGTTGATTCAAGAGTAGAGGTAATCCATGCTATGGCGAGAGTACCTGCAAAGGATCAGGAGCTCGATAGGGTGATAGAGAGTGTTGAGGAGAAGAAGCAACTCTGGCAACAAGAGTTGGCGGCACAATATAGAGAAGAAGACAGATTACAAGAATTACATCATAATCAGGAGGAGAGAGTTGTCCAAAAGTAGAAGGAGAAGGAGTCGGTGAAAGTCGAGTTCAAGGCGGAGTTGGCGATGTACCGAGAGGATTGGCTTGCAGATTGGGAACGTGAGAGAAAGACAAGATTGGAGCCATTGAAGGAGATAGTTAAGTACAGAGGCCAGCATGTTGAATGAATGCAATGTTAAGTACAGAGGCCAGCATTCGAATTGAAGAGACGAGGCTGCACAAGTTGAAGTTGTTGGTGCAGGAGACGAGGTGAAGACAAGCAAAGGATACAGATATGAATGCCTTGTTAATTAGTCTTAGAACTCGTGTAGATAGAAAGATTTTAGAGGTAGAGGATAACATTTCAATTAGATTAGACTTAGTGAAAGTAGAGATAGAAAAGCTTTGGAAAGATGTTAGAGCAAAATCCAAAGTAGATAACATCGGAGTACAAATGTCTTTGGAGTTACCATTGGAGACATTGGAGAAGAGTGGGTTGAGAGATGAAGAGTTAGATAGATTACCCACTAGTGCAATTTCAGATCAAGAAAGAGAATTACTGGATCTGGTAGAAGAAGAAGAAGATACAAGACCCGAGGAAAAAATAGTAGGAAGTAAATTTACTTTGTGTTTGGGTTTGAAAGCTGATGACGAATTAGACATCAGATTGGATTAGTAACAAGTTTGAGATTTGAAGAGGCAGATATGAAGAGGTGCATTGTCATTTCGGATCTGCAGGTTAGAAGAGTTGTTGTAGAACGGTATAGTTGTTAGAACTGTTGATTTGTTCACTACTTAAGAATGGCATTCATAGTATCATGTTGTTCAGTGCTCATAATTTCTAAGAATAGATAAAGCGAAGTGCTGTGAAGCAGTGCTCGTCGCTTGAGCTTGATTCCGAGTATCAACTTTGTAATTGTGTTTGTGAGTGTGTGGAGAAATTTGAAGTGCAAGTCAGTGTGCTTGTTGGATGTTGGAGTCCACAGCCTTGATCTTCATTCTGTGTGTTTGATCCTGAGTGAAGTGCAATTGGAGCAATGCCTTGACAGATCTGAGTGGAATTGTAGTGTTGGCAATATTTTGCATTTGTGAGTGCAGTGCAAGGTTGATGTGAAGCAATTTTGATCAAGGAAGTTGTGCCTTCAATGGAGGGGTGGAACACAACTTTGAGGTGAAGTTGTTTTGCAGTGAAGTGTCGTTTTTGGGAGAGCCTGAATCATCACAATCAAGATTGTTTGGAAAGAATTGAAGGAGTTGTGATTATGAAGTGTTAATTTGTGACAAGACTGCAAATCAATGCTTGTTACTCTCTTCTGGGTGTGGTTTCTACCTGAGAGATTAAAGATGCGACCAAGAAGAACTGAAATTGTTAATTTGCTTTGTATTTGACCAATTCTGACTCGTATCTCTACGGGAACAAACTTTACTTACCCGATTACCGCAAAAGTGATATCTGCCGGGTTATCACAACATTGCTGTCAACATCATACACTATAGAAGCACAACTCACACATAAGTCATACATAGACTCTAAAGTGCCACAATCAAAAACTTGAATTGAGCTAAACTTGAATCGAGCTACCAACGATCCACCGAGCTTGGAGATACCACTAACACTCATAGTTCATGTACCCGATTTCCCCTTGACTTCACTTCTCTGATGTAATCAGATTGCTTATCACTCTCAACTCAACTCAACTCAGATCAGTACTTGATCTGTCACTCTATAAACTGCCAACAACTGGGCACTGATTACAATCAAGCCACACCCACTCAAGCATAGAGAATCTACGGGACGCTTGCTAGCCTCTGTCCACCATAGCCAGGAACTCAAAGGCTCAACATCAAAGAAGTGAGCTCTCTAGAGCTCACTTTGACACTATATCCCCTGGACTCGAGCTAGCACTGAAACCCTAACGGTCCCGCTGATGGCACACTCAACGGTGCAAAGTGACGGTAGGCCCTACCGTGAAGTCAGTACCCCAAACATGAAATATAACCGTCGGAAAGTAGTCTCTGAGAAACTACTAGAATAACTCTAACTACCATCACTAGAACTCCAGTGTCCAAGCATCTAGATGCGGCACTACAAATGGCGTGACAGCTGTCGTGCGTATATACATCGCTACACAACATACATCGCTGTCAATATCATATACTATAGAAGCACAACTCACACATAAGTCATACATAGACTCTAAAGTGCCACAATTGCCCCCCTAGCTGGCGGTTAGGTCCCTCTAACTCCAGATAGCCATCTACTCTAAGTATATGGTATACCCTCTAATGGGCAAAGATCAGGGGGCCGGGTGCTATGGAGCCCCATCGTTAGTTGCCTATCTGCAATCTATACCATATAAAGAATGAACTAGCTATAGGTCAAGTACATCTAGGACATAACCACTGTCCCTGAGGAACCACCGTGAGGAGAGGAGTCATACATGCCATATGCCATCCTCTCAAACAGCTATCACACACTAACATAGTAGCAGCTCCACCAGAAGAGCCACATAACAAACACCTCAAGCTTGCACGTACAAGTGCCAAGCTTGGGTCCATAGTACCATCAATGTTTGGAAGGTGGCATGGCGCACAATTGCGCACATGATCCTTCCAAACAACACCATCACGTCCTTCTAACACAAGGACTCCAGATGGCAAAACCTCACGCACTCTCAAGATAGTGCGGCCTGTAGAAACATCAAGTGTCGTCGGTGCTGTCTGCTATAGATATACATAGTCGCCTGGATGAAATTGACGGATCAAGGGTCTATAACCTCCTCCTTGAATGGTAGCACAACATAAAGTATCAAAGACTTCAGTTGGTCCGTCATGCTCATGAGGAGCTAGGACATTTTGGAGTAAAACATACATATAGCTTATTCCAAAATCATTATTGTTGGCACGGTATGCAGACCAATGTACAATAGTTTTTTGACACATGTGTGGTTTGAGATAGAGTTAGAGCATTGTTCAATGCTCCTACACCCCAATTGCACCTATTACCTTTCATGGGATTTGGTTATTGTTGGAGTTTGGACTTTGTTGGACCTTTATGATTGACTGTGAGACATCATTGGTATGTCTTGGTGATGGTAGCGCACCAAAGTATCTCTATGTTCAGCAATCGCCAAGTTCTCAAAGGCCATCGGCATCACTCTCTGAAAGATCTTTGCCTGTTGAGAACATGCTCTCATTCATACATCAAGGTCATCCAAGTCCAAAACTACAGTAGCATCTTAACAAATTGCTGCAGGTAAATCTAGATCTTGTCCATAGAGTAGAAAGTATGGAGAGAAAGATGCTAAGGAGGCTTGCCGGCTGAACTGATAGCCCATGGCCAACCAAGGTAACTAGAGGTCCCAATCTCTCAAGTGGCCTCTCTGCAAACCATACTTTCACAATCCTCTCTTCACCGTTTGAACCACTCTCTCTGCTAAGCCATCTGCCTTAGGGTGATCTCGGGATGTAGTACGATGATCAATCAAAGCCTTGTCACACAAGACCTGAAACTCCCCCAAGAACTCTGTACCCTGATCAGTCAAAACCTCAGCTGGTGCACCAAAATGACTAAGAACTTGATCCAGGAATGAGTAAGCTGTCCCTTCACTAGACTTGTCAGGAAGTGCCACCAACTCAATCCACTTGGAGAAGTACTCCACCATCACCAAAACATACCGATGATGTCTCACAGTCAGCGGTAAAGGTCCGGCAAAGTCCAAACTCCAACGGTAACCCAATCCCATGATAGGTAATGGGTGTAACTATGGCATAGGAGCATTGAATGATGCTCTAACTTGGTCACAAACCATACATTTGGCAACAAACTGCTGTACCTTGGTCTACATAGCGCTTCACCAATAATGACTCTGGAGTAAGCTATACGTACGCTTTACTCCAAAATGTCCTAGCTCCTCATGAGCATGACGGACCAACTGTGGTCTCTGTGATGGAAGTGGTACTATTTGCACTCTGCCATCCTCCCATACACGCAAAAGGTGTCTACCCTCCAATATGAACTGTCTGGCTCACTGAAGAACACGGTCTCTCTCCTTGGCTCCAATTGTGCCACCCACAACACCTGTGCAAAGATAGTCCATCACTAAGAAATCATCATGAATGTCTCGCTGAACTGTACCAATATCTTCACTCTCTAGATATGTGACCTCAATAACTCCTCCTGTATGCGCTAAGAGAGATACCACCAAAGCCTCTGCAAAGATACACAAAAAGGCCGATGCATGCCAACCTGGCACCATCTCCTCATCTGTCTCACCATGCCAACGTGCTCCAGTCTGATCTTGCTGGCTGGGACATGGGTTTCTACTCAACCCATCTGCATCATGGTTCACCACTCTAGGTCTGTGAACAACCGTGAAATCATAATCCTGTAAAATTAGAGCCCATCGTGCAAGCTTCCCTGAAAGCTTGTCGGACTCCATCAACCACTTCAGTGGCTGATGATCAGTGATGATAGTGAAGGGGTTACCAAATAGGTAACATTGGAAATATGCTACTACCCAAATTGCTGCCAAGCACTCTCCCTCATATGAACTATACTTTGCCTCCGCTGAATTGTTGGAGCGACTAGCATAGGCCACCACAAACTCCTTCTCCTCATCATCATGCTGGGTGAGCACCGCTCCAAGCTCAAACATACTCCAATCAGTGTGAACCTGAAATGGTCGTCACTTGATTGGTCTCCTCAAAATAGGAGCAGATGTCAACCTCTCCTTGAGCTCTACAAAAGCTCTCTCTTACTCATCTCCCCAACACCATTCATGTGTAAGCTTGGTCAGCTTCGTCAAGGCCTTGGCAATGGCACTAAATCCTCTAACATAGCGGTGATAGAAGTTTGCCAACCCAAGGAATGCTTGCACTCTACTCACATCTATAGGCCGAGGAATACGTGCAATAGCCTCCAATTTGGTCTGCTGAACACCAAGTCCTCCGGGGTAGATAGTGTGACCCAAATACTCAACCTGCTCATGGAAGAACCTACACTTCCCAAGATGTAATTTGAGTCTCTGAGATCTCAACCTCTCAAACACCTCCAACAATTGTCACTCATGCTCCTCCACAGTAGTGCTATAAACCAAAATGTCATCAATATAGCACCAAGCAAAATCCAATCCAGCTAGGATCCTATCCATGACCCTCTGGAACTCAGCAGGAGCATTCTTTAACCCAAATGGTAAGAACCTCCATTGATATAACACATCCTTGCCGTGAGGATCAATAGCCCAAAATGCTATCTTGGACTTATCCTCCTCCTTGATCGGCAACTGATGATATCTTGCTTGAAGATCCAAAGTATTGAAGATCTTTGCATGCCCAATTGCATCAAAAATCTCCTTTGGTATAGGCATGGCATACCAATCAGCCCTGGTCTGTTGGTTGATAGGACGGTAATCTCCACACATCCGCCTATCTATATAATTGCCATGCATATCCTTCTTGGCTGGCATCACTGTCGTTGATGTATACTCTCCATGTGAAATCTCCACCAAACCAACCTCAAAGAGGTCACTACTCCAGTTCTGAATCAATGTCCTCTCCATATCACTAAATCGATAAGGACATCAAAAAATTGGTGTGTCGCTAGTCAGCTCTATACCAGGTCCCTTCTGAGCACCCAAATCCTTCATATTGAAGGCAAAACAACTCGTGTGACTCCTCAAGAACCTCCAAACCCTCCGTCTTTCCTCTCCAGTAAGCATGGGTCCAAGATCTGGCTCCCAAGTATCCTCTGTAACTGTAGTAGGAGTGGAAGACATACTGACCGACTTCTACACTGGGCCCTTGGGAGCAATAGTGTCATGCTCCTGACCACTAGAGGTCCCAACCTCTGTGTGAAAAACTCCCTCCACTCTGGCTACAAGCTCCACACGTCCTTTGGCTGCATCCCATGAGGACCAATGGTGTAATCCAAGTAGCCCATGCTCACCTGGATGGACTCCAAGTAGACCACTCTCCCTAGTAGCTATTGGATGTGTCCCAAGAATATCATGTCCACTTGGTCCATCACTCCCAGCATGTGCCTGAATCGTCTCGATAGGCACAGAGCTCACAAGTGTTAGAGTGGTGATGCCTATCAAGTGCATCCTACGCTGCTCTGCCAAGCCAAGGCTCACAATCCAGGTCAAATAGTTTAGGTCCATAGCCTGACCTAACACCTGACGCCTGGATGCCTCTGACATTGCTGGAACAACAAAAATACCGGTGTGAAAACCCATCTCCCGCTCTCTCTCATTAGCATTGGGCTCCACCAATTGTTGTAATTGTGAGTCCCAAACAAGTCTAGGTCCTCCCTCTTGAAAAGCATGAGAGCCTGGGAAACTCATGAGTGTGTGAAATGCGGCTCTAGGCTGTCCAACTAGGTTCACCACTGCCATAGGTGACCTATCAACCACTACCACTGTCTGAGACTGACGCCCAACATCCAAGATATCATCAACAAGAATGTGGTCCAATCGCTGAATCCCATCATAAGCACGCTGTAAAACCTCTCTAGGTAAGAGGTTTGTCCACCAAAGATGAAGACGATGAGCCCATGATCCTACTCTAGCTGCATCTAACAATACATCAGGTCCCATCCAAGAATGGACCTGATGTGTACTCGCCACCACTCTAGTGCAAGAATCACCCATCAAAGGAATGTTCTCCAAAAGGCAAGCTGGAGAAATAGATTGATGAACCTGGAGCTGTCGTAGTATCTATAACATCTCCCAAAACACACCAGAATGAGGATCTTGAAGACCCAATCCTCTACCAGCACGTGTATGTCCCTAACATGGCCATCCAAAAATCACCAAGTGAATAGGCCCATGTCTCTCTAGGTCATGCGCCCCCAGTAAGGAAATGTCTCATGGTAGGGCCTTCTGGTAACCTTTGACTGCTGACATTGGTAATAACTCCGGATACTGATAGGCCAAGTGTGCCACATGATATAGAGAGACTCGCCTAGCAGTCTCATCTCTCTCTACATACAAGTACCTTTGTACTTGTATACCCGCCTGTAACGCCGCAGCTAGTCCGGTGCTGATCCCACCAAACAACTCCAATAGGCATATCCTCTCTACTAGATGCTGCCAAGCAATGAGTGTGGTATCTAGAGTTGTCAAAGCAATCACCTCTGGAGGCTCATCCTCACACTCATCTCCTGATGGTACGAAGGCTCCACTCCAAGCCTACTGCACCAACTGATCTGCATGCTGCTGCAATGCCTCCTCTTAACTCCACAATGGAACATCCAAGGTGGATGGAATAATCCCACTTGTACTCCATAGCCGAGTGATCTCCTCTGGTATTGGAGTATCCTCTGCATGGGCGTTCCCCTCCAACAAGTCACCAGGCCAAGTAACTGCACCGCTGAAAGCTAAAACTGATGCTGCCATGGTCCCGGACTGTAGTGAGCCAAGACTGCCACTATTGAAGCGTACTGGTAGGCGACATACCCGTCCCTCACCAGACTGCCAACCAGGTCTATAAGAGGCTATCTCCTCCCAGTAGTCAATGCTGAAACCCATGGGGTATAACACTGCTCTCCCAACTAGCACATCATATGACTAAGCTATTGTCGCAATAGCCTGAGCTCTCACCACCGAGCTATCAGTCGGATGACCAGGCTGAACCTGGACAACAAGCTCTCCACGTGTGATGTACTCTGTTGAACCACCACCTAGAGATGTCTGGATCTAAAATGGACACCTCTCCACATCGGTCTTCCGTAACTCCAGACCGACAACTGCAGCTTTCCCCAACATAAGAGGCTATGCACCAGAGTCTAACAAGACTCTTTGTGGTGTATAGACCTTCCCTGAAGGTCACACCAAACAAAAAATCCCCCTCTAGTTATCCAATAGGACAACACCAGGTGTAAACTGTGCTCTCTCAAAGGCCGGTCTAGCTGGCAACTCCTCCAATCTAGCCGCTATTGCCTGCCATTAACCACTGGTTGCTGAACGGATCCCATGCTCCTCAACTAAGTCAGCTCCACTACCAACCACCTCTGCTCTAGTAGTAGGAATTGCACCATCCCTACTCCCACACAACGTGGTAGCCAACCGGAATACTGGGGCTGGGTCAACTCCCAATGTAAACATATCACTGGCCGAAAACAAAGGATGCCAGATAATCAGCTGAGCCGCCCCCAACATCATGCTAGACTCAGTCTCTGTAGTAGCAAGTGGCTGACTAGCAGGTAGTCCATCATGTACTCCATCACCACCTACCACACCTGCACTGGGACGTCTAGGAACCATGGATGTTGTTTGCAATGCCTCAAATAGCTTGAAAGACTGGGGAAGTCTGACCTGTCTCCCAACCTCTCCTCTCTATGGGTCCAACTCCACTGATGCTCCTCTAGGCTCTAGAGCACGCACTGCACTCCTAGTCATTGCTGCATATGCATCCACCTGTGCTGCTCCGCACATGAAGTCCAAAGCATCTCTATCACCAGCATATGAGGTGGAAGCCTCAACACCCAAATCTGATCTCCTCTGAGCAATAGCCATACTAGCCAATCTCTGCTCCAACTACTCAATCCGAGTAGCCATAGCTGTGTCAGAAGTAAGGGCAGGTACTGCACCCCTACTAGGTGTAGATCCTCTACCACCACCTCTACCACCTCATCCTCCATGAATTGGAGCTCCTCTACTACCTGCCATAGTAGCCCTACCACTCCGTAACTCTAGGTGTAGGTCAAAACACCGGTCACTAGTGTGACCAAATCTGTGTCAATGCTCACACTGCCTCTGTGCTGGCTATGATGCACCCGAGGTATCAGGTCCACTGCCCTGAGTACACTCTCTCCGATGGTGAGGTCCACCACAAGTCCAACAAGCAACACCACCACTCACTGGCTGCTGCTGACCCGAAAATGAGGGTAAGGGTCTAACTCCACTAGGCCCTCCACTCGCTCGATAGGATCTGGGCTGTCCACCCTGTCCTCAAAAACCAACTGGGCGTGGTGCACTCTGCTGCATTGTAGAAGAAGTCACAGCCGTGGATGAGGTCTCCCTACCAAATCCAGATGTCACCACTCTCTCCTCCACCATATTGAGCTCAATACGCTCAGCCAAACCAAAGACTATTGCCAAAGTGGGTGAAGTAGCCTACAACAACATAGCATCATGAACTCTACGTCGCAACTCCCTGTCTAGTATCCCATACCAAAACTGGACTGCCTGGGCCTCAGTAACTCCCTGAGTGAAACTGATCAGCCACCTCATGCGAGTGTATGCCTCGCGTAGGCTCTCTCTAGCCTTCCGCTGGAACTCCTGCAAGCTCCTCAGCTTGTCAGTCCGTACTCCTTGGTAGTTCTGCCTCAAACATAGAAAGAACTCCACCATGGGGTTAAACCCCGGTACCACACCACCTCCTGCAGCGGTACCTCCACTTGTAGTAGCACTATCTCCAGCTAGTGCACCTCCACTAGCTCCACCAACACTACTTGAGCTAGAACTCGTGGGTACAACCGATCTACTCCTGGCCACCGAGCCTGAAGTGATGGAGACATAGTGTGGAGACCAATACTGTCTCCATAACTCAATCTCCTCCAAATGAGCTCTCCTAAACTCATGGTAGTCGTCCATTGGTGGACCCTCCAAGTGCTGAAACAACCCCTTCCATGCCATGAAGGGTGTGAACAAAGTCAAGTTCCGCATCTGTTGCAGATCACACCAATTGTCAAACTTTTGGATGAAGTCATCCAACTCAATGGTACCCACTGTACCAAAGTAACGCCTAGGGCCTTTGGAGGCCCCATAAATCTCGTCCATGTCCCACAACAACGGTGCGGACACACCAAGTGCACTCTCAACTGAATCAGCTCCTATGTCAAACTCCAACTCAGAGTCAATCTCCTCCCTCACTGGGACCTGAGATACAAGCTGATACCAAGCATCACTCCGAGTAGACCCACTGTGTACTGCAGGACTAACTCCTCTAGAATCTCCAAAGAACTCCATCGTGACAAAGTAACCACAACAGCAAACCCAAACCACCAATTGCAACCGCAAGTATCCCACCAAGTGCTAACACCACCACGTGCCAACACCACCAAGCACCACCCACTAATGTAACTCTAACCGAGATAACTACACTAGGGGAAAGTGCAACCTGTACCCTGCCATCATAACATGCACTCTCACGGTCTGCAGGTCATCACTTACTGCCTCACCGGAGAGAAACAAAGGTAGTGTGACTGGTCATCACTCCAGCCTCACCACCGAGAGCACACCAGAGCACCAACGCTCAAAAGTCAAGGCACCTCACACAAACATGGTGCACAAATAGGAAGCAAAGAACGGAGGGGGTCCGATCATAAGAAATCTAAATGAAAACCCTCCATCTCATAACACAACACGGGACTAACTCTGCGACCATTTGGCATTTAACATAAGAGGAGTTCATATCTAAGTCCTAAGCTACCAAGATCACCAAGAATGGGATCAAAATGCCTCTCCTAGCCAAAGCTATATGTGTATAGATAACAATGGCATAGTCACTATGACAACAAGTGAGGGTGGACCAGTTGGCTAGGGCAATAGTCTAGGAACAAGAGATCTAGGGGTCAAACCCTGTTGCGCACAATCTAGCAGGAAAGGTAGATTTTGCTAACCAATGACCAAGATCTACTCTAAACTAGCTAGTCTCACGCTAGCAAGTTGGCTTGTTGGCCCTTCTAGGCCTTCATAGCCTCTCATAGCCCATAGCCCTATGCCTCAAAGCCTCGAAACGTCAAAATTTAGCCAAATGAGGCCTTTCTTGTTGCCACTTTGAACCTCCTCCAAAATTAGCAAAACTTCTCCAAATCTGCAAAAGTCCTCCAAACTAGCAAAAGTCCTCCAAATCTGGCCAAACAGCAAAAACTCCTCCAAATCTAAATTCAGCCAAATGAGGCCTTTCTTGTTGCCACTTCAAACCTCCTCCAAAATTGGCAAAACTTCTCCAAATCTACAAAAGTCCTCCAAACTAGCAAAACTCCAAATCTGGCCAAACAGCAAAAACTCCTCCAAATCTGGCCAAAATCTGACGTAAATCCCAACCAAAATCTGACGTAAACCCTAAAGATGGTTGTCCGCCAAATCCCCCGCTAACTTTCTCACTTGAGCCAAATTGACAAAACGGGTTTTTTCCAAATCACAAATTCGTGAGAAGAGCTTCCCAACTCCACCTTCAATTTGACTTTCTGAGCCCAACTCGCAGCAAATTGGTCTTGCCTTCACCTCCTGAGCTCAAAATCACAACATTGCTCAAAATTTGCTCCTTCTTTGCTTGAAATTTGGCTAGCGCTTCCGCACACCGTTAGCCTAACTGCCAAATCTGCATCAATCAATTGAGCTTCTGCACACTAGGGAAACACAGAACTTGAATTGAGCTACCAATGATCCACCGAGCTTGGAGATACCACCAACACTCACAGTTCTTGTACCCAATTTCCCCTTGACTTCATTTCTCTGATGTAATCAGATTGCTTACCACTCTCAACTCAACTCAAATCAGTACTTGATCTGTCACTCTATAAACTGCCAACAAATGGGCACTGATTACAATCAAGCCACACCCACTGAAGCATAGAGAATCCAAGTGATGCTCACCGGCCTCTGTCCACCATAGCCAAGAACTCGAAGGCTCAACATCAGAGAAGTGAGCTCTCTGGAGCTCACTTCAAAACTATACCCCCTGGACTTGAACTAGCACTGAAACCCTAACGGTCTCGCTGATGACACACTCAACGGTGCGAATGGTGCAAAGTGACGGTGGGCCCCACCGTGAAGTCAGTACCCCAAACATAAAATCTAACCGTTGGAAAGTAGTCTTTTAGAAACTGCTAGAATAACTCTTACTACCATCACTCGAACTCCAGTGTCCGAGCATCTAGATGCGGCACTACAAATGGCGTGATAGTCTCCCTCATGATGACTTTACAAAGGCAAAGGAAATGGACTTGTCATTGGTCTTCTTTTTGATTCAAAACTTGACTTTATAGTCTGATGTTTCTCAATCATTCTTTGAATGCTTGTTTACCAAGAAATCACACCTTCTGTATTCACTTCTCCTATCACTATCAATTTTGCCTGCTCATGCCTTAGCCATTATTTGTGTGTGTGGTAAAATCTTGAATTTCCAACTCCAAAGGAAATCTATTACACTGTCTTTGCATTGGGTTGATCACCCCAAGGTAAAGTATCATTACTTTGGGTTGAACTCTGACAGCTCTGATCCGAGTACTAACAATTACTAACCCAAGGTGACTTTCTTCGGGTTGATACAAAAACATGAATTTTCTTCTTTCTTCTATCCTTTGCACTCAATTTCCCTTCAACTATACATTTCTTCTTTAGAAAACCCCTTCAACCAACTCAAAATGAAAAATGTGGGTACCATAGGTGTACTAGGTCATAACAAGTATGTTTGCCCACTAATATCTTTCTTCTTCTTGGAAGTTGGAAACGCAAAGTATTTTTGCCACCCAATTGCACACTTCTTTTGCTCAAGTTCTTGCAAGGCTTCTTGAACTTCATGAACAAGTTGCAAATCCAATGCCTCCCGTTTGGTTTTGTCAAAAGTAGTTTGGACCTTTTGGTGTCTTCTTCTTCATGGTGCAAAGTTTTTATTTAAACTCTCTCTTCTCAATGTTCTCTCTATATAGACATTCATATTGGTTCAAAACCTATTTTAAATTTTGGCTTTTTATTCTTCCACTTCCAAGATTTATATCCCCGGCAATGGTGCCAAAATTCATGTGACAACTTAACAAATATCACTTCTGCGGTAATCAGGTAAGTCAAGTTTGTTTTCACATAGATACGAGTTAGAAATATCCAAATACAAAGCAAAGTAACCAAATCAATTCTTCTTGAGTTCTTCTTTAATCTCTCAAGTAGAAACCATACCCAAAAGAGAGTAACAAGCACTGATTACAATCTCATCACAAATTAACACTCTTAAATCACAAATCATTCAAATCTTTCCAAACAATCTTGATTGTGATGATTCAATCCCTCTTGAAAATGGCTGCTTCACTGAAAATCAATTTCTCCTCAGAATTGCATTCCACCACTCTATTGAAGGCACAACTTCCTTGATCAAAATTGCTTCACATCAACTTAGCGCTACACTCACAAATGAAAAATACTACCAACACTTCAATTCCTCTTAGATCTATCAAGGTATTGTTTTGATTGCTATCAACTTAGACTCAAACACATAGAATGGAATCAGAGATGTAGAATCCAACATCTAACACACAAGATTGCACTTCAAATTTCTCCCAACACTCACACACAAAATTGATACTCTAAATTTAGCTCAAGCAACAAGCACTAAGATCAACACTTTGCTTCATCTATTCTTAGGAATATGAACACTAAACAGCAACACACTACAAATCCCCCCTTTGAATAGGCAAAGCACTGATAGTTACTAATAGCTATACTGTTCCCTAACAACTTTACTAACTTGCAGATCCAAAATGATAATGCACCTCTTCATATCTCAAATCCATTTCTAATCTGATCTGATGTCAACCTCGACTTTGGCTTCCAAACCCAATGATCCTCCTATCACTTCTCCTTCTTTGATCTCTCTAATTCCACTCCTAAATCTTCTATTTTGACTATCTCTTCACTACAAACTAGAATTCCACTCTTATCTACTCTATTTACATCATTATCTGCTGACGCATTCCTTTCTACTATCTCAAGTAGCTCACCCAATGACACTTTCACTCCTACTTCTACTACTTCAAACTTCTTCTCAACTTTATCTCACTATGAAGTCTAGCTAAGTCTGATCTAACAAGATCTAATCTGAGACAAACATTGTCTCCTACCTCTTACATCTTCCTACCTACACGATTATAGACAAATTAGAAGATTATTCAACTCAGTGTCCTTTGCTTTCCTCTTCCTTGTCTCTTGCACCAACAACTTCAACTTGTGCCGTCTTGCTTCTTCCTACTTAACTTCAACAGTGCCCTCAACTCGTTTGCCATTGCTCTCATTGCATCCAACTCCGCAACCAACTCTACTTTCTCTTTCTTTCTCTCCTCTTCCACCTCATTGCAATACATCACCAACTCATCCTCGAACTCAACCTTCATTTCTTATTTCTCTTGTTTATTTAGCACAAGGTGATCTTCCGCTCCTCTCAACAATCCTTGCAATCATTCTTCCTCTCGACTATGCTCTTTCAACTCCCGCTGCCAAGCTTGGTCCTTCTTTACCAATTTCTTCCTCGTATTCTCCAACTCCTGCTCCATCACTATTGTACTTGCCTTTGAATGTATCAACTCCACTTGTGCATCAAAAATTTCACTCCAAGATAACAACCCCAAGATGTCCTCCCTTGCAAAATTTCAGATCTTTTCATCAAGCCATTTGGCATAGACATTGTTCTGTTTAGCACACATATTTCAGATTTGGTCTAAAAACCACATCTTTCAATTTAAAAACTCATAACCTTTTGTGCAAGAATGATCTTTTACTAATTCTTGGGTCAAAAGGTAAAATACTATGTAGTTAATTTTCTTGGAAATTTTCTTTTTTTAAAAAATCCACTAAAACTGAAGAAATGGCAGAGTATAAACAATTTTCCAAAGACCATGCAACTTCGGGAGCAATTCACCCTAACAACTTTCAAAATTTCTAGCTCGTGTACTAGCTCTCACAATAATTTCAAGTGTGAAAACTGAAGGATAACCCAAGCTATTATGTGTAGAAATTTCAAGTCCAAATCTCAAACTTAGGATTTTGCCCAAAATCACCGTAATCCCAAAATCTACAATCTACCTCACACAATCTCTCCAAATCCTCTCATGTGTAAAAGATGTACAATATCACCTCAAATAAATCATAAGGAACTATAGGGTATAAAAATGGGTCTTGGTTCTCTAACATAAGTTTGGCACTCTCTTCCCCTAATGTTCTGTCCAGGTGAGTTCTCATAGCCTTGTTCTATCTAATATAGAATTGTACACGGAACATTTATATGACAATCACCAAATAGTTTTTCCAAGCAAACTATATTTAAGGTGGATAGGGCCATATCATGCCATGCAAATTTATGATAATGGATTTATTCAACTTGCAGACATGGAAGGCAATTGTTTTGCCACTCGAGTAAACGGGTGGAGAGTTAGAAAATATTGGACCACGGAACCAACTTTGTTTATAGAACCTCTTGTCGGTGTTCATGGGGATGCTCACATTTGAGGCAGGAGATATGCGGTACCCACATTTTTTGGTTTTGTATGGTTTTCATAAAGTTTTGAAGAAGAAGTAGGTTGGTAAAGCTAAAGGAGGGCTAAACAGGAAGGAAAATGTGAAGAAGCGTGTGTTTGGGCTAAACCCAAAGTTGACCTAGGGTCAAGTCCGAAGGACCCGGGATGGACAAGAAGGAAAGGCAAAGAAGATGACTTCATATTGGGTATTGCAGCCTGATCCAAAGAACCTATAACAAACTTCTTTGGGGTTTGCCAATCAAGAAAGTACACGAGAAGAAAGTGACGACCTCGGGATCAAGAAGTTCTTGATAGTGACAAGAAACAACCTCACAAAATCGGTTAATGGCACAGAGAGCAACTGAAGAATGACCAATCAGCAAAGGATTATAAAATTGAGATTTTTGCAAGGAAGCATTGTAATGTCTAGGTGCTACCCTTTCCCTATTCAAAGTCGACCCAAAGTAATGCAAAATGAAAATTTGCAAGAAGACAAGTAGGTTAGGATCTTGGGAACAATCTTTCACAAGAAGAGAGTGAGGATACACATGATAGCCCCAAAAGTGAGTAAGCAGAGTGCCATGAGAGGTATTGCAATGCATAGATTAGATGTAGTGGCAAGAATCAATGTCTTAGCGAGACTTTGTATCATGTTCATGGCCTGGAACTAGAATTTTAGTTATAGGTTTCATGGCAAAAATTGCCGCAAGTGATTGCAAGGATGGACCAAAGTATGAAGGGAAGAGAGGGAATCCGGCTAGATGGACTGAGTTGGATTGGAGATTAGTCTTGGGGAGAGAAGTAGGAGGGTAGGAGGTACCACCTTCTATCGGAAGTTTGATGTCTCAAAAGAGACTGCCAAGGTGAGAAATTCTTTCAATTGACCTTGCACCAAGAATAGGTATAAGGTGGGTAGGTATAGAGATCCAGAGCAGAGAGGGATTGTAAGTGCAATGATGTCAATGTTCAAGCCAGAGAAAACCACCTATATCATAATGCAACAAACGGTGTTCTTTCACCAAATGTTTGCAGGAGAAGCAGAGGATTGGGCAAAATGTCTACATCAACAAGTAGGGCAGATGATTTCAGGTTAAAGGATGGACATGAAACCACAATACTTTGTGCTCTTTGCAGCTCATTTCTACATTGCACTGACTTTACTGACTTTGGAGGAGAGAAACCAAATGCGCTCACACTTTTATCCGGATTTGCGCAAGGAGGCGGATGCGGATGAACAATATTATATGGAGCGGGTGCAAGAAGGAGACATGTACTACAAGAAGAGTGGGAAGGAGAGAATTGTAGTAGTTGATATCCCCAGGGCAAGGAAGAGAACTAAACTTGAAAGTCACCTTTTGGCAATACAGTCGCAAAAGCCTAACCTAAAGGCAATGTTGGTGAAAGAAAAGGAATTGACTCCAAAAGAAGAGGAGGAGTCCAAAGGAGAAATTGAGTCGGAGAGAGAAGAAGAGTTCACACTGCAAAGTGAAGAGTCAAGTAGTGGCAACAAAGTTGAGGTGGAGGTTCAGCAAACCCAAAGACGGAGTGCGGATGCAGAGAAGTCAAGTCTAAAGGAGTCCACCATAAAACAAGGGTGTGAGAAGAAGGAAGAAGGAGTCTTGGTATGTCCACAAACTGCCAAGGGGAAGAGAAGTATGCCCGCAACCAACATGAGGCCCAATAAAGTCACCACAAAAGAAGAGGAGAGCTTTGATGGAGAGACATTGAAGGTACAAAGACTTTGGGGTAAGGCGCCAATACAAGAGTTACCTATAGAGGGCGACAAAGTCCGGGCCAATGACAAGAAGTACGATGGAGTGGAATACCTGTCAAAGTTTGTATGTCCATAGTTAATGTTTCTGCAGCAAAAGAAAGTAGAGATAGCGAGTACGAACCTTGATGTGAAAGATGAGTTAGCAATAGTAGAAACCGGAGTGCATAGACCCTATTGTTAAGAAGTAAATTAACACAAATAGAGATGGAGGCCAAAGAACTTTGGATGGAAGAGGTTCTTTGGGGTAAGCATTTAGAAGCAATGAGGGAGGATTTAATGAAGAGTTGAGAAGAAGTAAAGGAGAAGACAACATTGGTGGAAGTGCTAAAGGAAGAACTTGCCGACACAAGAGTAGAACTAATACATTTGAAGGCAAGTGTGGCAGTAATGGAGCAAGAGTTGGAGAGTCTAAAGAAGAGGGCAGTCAAGAAAGATCAAGCCTGGCAGCAAGAGTTAGTAGAATGTAGTAGGGAAGAAGATCAATTACAAGGATTGTTGAGAATGGCAAAAGAACAAATTGCGGTAAATCAACAAGATAAGGAGGCAATGAAGACTGAATTTAAGGACAAATTGCAGATGTATTGCAATGAATTGGAAGAAGAAAGAAAGAAGGAGAAGCTTGAGACAATGGTGGAAGCCAATGACTTAGCAAGAGTGGTAAGCGTGATAAAGGCAATGCTCAGCATGGAAGTCAAAGGGAAGTTGGAAGAAGCCAGACTGCACAAGTTGAAGTTGTTGGTGCAAGAGACAAGTAAGAGGAAGGCAAAGAACATAAAGCTGAATAATTTCTTTATTTCTCTACGAGAATAGGTAGATAGGAAGATGTTAGAAGTAGGAGACAATGTATGTCTTAGATTGAATCTTGTTAGGACAAAGTTGGATAAACTTTGTAGTGAAGTGAAATTAGCCTGAAGGTCCGATGTAAGTGAAGTAGGAGTTTAGGTGTCTTTGGATCCATTACCTAAGACATTAGAGAAGAATGGGTTAGAAAATACTAAGGAAGATAAAATAGATAGGAGTGCAATTGTAGTTTGTAGTGAAGAAATTGTAGACATAAAAGAGTTAGGAGTGGAATTGAGTAGATCTGAAGAAGGAGAAACACTTGAAGGAACATTGGATGTGAAAGCCGAAGTTGAAGTTGACATCGGATCGGGTTAGTAATAGATTGGAGATTTGAAGAGGCAGATATAAAGAGGCGCATTGTCATTTTGGATCTGTAGGTTGGAAAAGTTTTTGTAGAACAAAATAGTTGTTAGAAACTATCAAGTGCTTTAGCCTATTTAAGAGAAGCATTTGTAATGTAATGTTGTTCAATATTTGTAATGTCTGAAGATAGATAAAGCAATGTGCTAATTTTAGTGCTATTCATTTAAGCTTAATTCTGAGTATCAATCCTGTGGGACTGTGTTTGTGAGTGTGAATAATTTTGAAGTGCAAGTCAATGTGCTTGTTGGGTGTTGGATTTTGCAGCCGTGGTCTTCATTTTTTGTGTGTTTGATATTGAGTGAAGTGAAATCAGAGCAATGCCTTGACAGATCTGAGAGGAATTGTAGTGTTGGTAGTATTCCGCAGTTGTGATTGCAGTGCAGGGTTGATGTAAAGAAATTTCAATCAAGGGAGTTGTGCCTTAGTGGAAAGGTAGAACACAATTTTGAGGCAAAGTCATTTTGTAGTGAAGTAGCCATCTTTGGAGGAATCTGAATCATCACAATCAAGAATTGTTTGGACAAAATTTGATGGATTTGTGATTAAGAAGTATTAATTTGTGATGAGACTGCATGTCAATGATTGTTACTCTCTTTTGGGTGTAGTTTCTACCTAAGAGATTAAAGAAGAACCCAAGAAGAACTGATTTAGTTAATTTTCTTTGTATTTGGAGATTTCTGGCCAATATCTCTTCAAGAATGAACTTAACTTACCCAGTTACCACAAAAGTGATATCTGTTGGGTTCTCACATAAGGTAAACTCAATACCGTATAATAATTGTAAGGGAGAATATCCGGTGGAAGTCTTCATGGTTGTCCTTTACTCCCACAAAACTGCATGAATCCTTTTATCCCAATGATGTTGAGCCCTCTCCATTTATGCATCTTTGGCCAAAATCATGCACAAGGTCTGATCAATTCTCTCTGCCAAGCTACTAGAATTTGGCTTATAGAATGTAGTTACTTGTGACAACCCGGCAAATATCACTTTTGCGGTAATCGGGTAAGTAAAGTTCGTTCCTGCAGAGATACGAGTCAGAAATGTCCAAATACGAAGCAAAGTAACAATTTCAGTTCTTCTTGAGTTCTTCTTTAGTCTCTCAAGTAGAAACCACACCCAGAAGAGAGTAACAAGCACTTACTCGCAGTCTTGTCACAAATTCACACTCAATCACAAATCCTTCAATTCTTTCCAAACAATCTTGATTGTGATGATTCAGGCTCTCCCAAAAATGGCACTTCACTGCAAAACGACTTTGCCTCAGAATTGTGTTCCACCCTTCCACTGAAGGCACAACTTCCTCGATCGAAATTGCTTCACATCAACTTCACACTGCACTCACAAATGCAGAATACTACCAACACTACAATTCCTCTCAGATCTGTCAAGGCATTGCTTCGATTGCACTTCACTCAGGATCAAACACACAGAATGAAGATCAAGGCTGTGGTATCCAACATCCAACAAGCACTCTGACTGGCACTTCGAATTTCTCCAAACGTTCACAAATACAATTACAAATTTGATACTCGGAATCAAGCTCAAGCAACAAGCATTGCTTCACAGCACTTTGCTTTATCTATTCTCAGAAATAATGAGCACTGAACAACAATTTCCTGCGAATGCCACTCTTAAGTAGTGAAGCAATCGACAGTTCTAACAACTATACCGTTTCTACAACAACTGTTCTAACTTGCAGATCCGAAATGACAATGCACCTCTTCATATCTGCCCCTTCAAATCTCAAATTGGTTACTAATCCGATCCGATGTCTACTTCTTCCTCGGCTTTCAACCCTGAACCCGAAGTAATCTTACTTCCTACTACTCTGTCCTCGGGTTTCACATCTCCTACATCTTCTACTAGATCCAACAATTCTCTTTCCTGATCTGAAATTGCACTAGCGGGTAATCTATCTAACTCCTCATCCTTTGACCCACTCTTCTCTATTGTCGCTAAGGGCAACTCCGAACACATTTGGATCCCGATGTTATCTACTTCGGGTTTTGCTTTAACATCCTGCCGAAGCTTTTCTAACTCTATTCTTACTAAGTCTAATCTAATCGCGATATTGTCTTCTACTTCTAAGATCTTCCTATCTATGCGAGTTCTCAATTTAATCAACAAGGCATTCAAATCTGTATCTTTCGCTTGTCTTCGCCTCGTCTCCTGCACCAACAACTTCAACTTGTGCAGACGCGCTTCTTCAATTTGAACGCTGGTCTCTGTACTTAACATCGCATTTACCCTGAGGACTATCTCTTGCAATGGCTCTAATCTTGTCTTCCTTTCTTGTTCCCGATCTGCAAGCCATTCCTCTCTGTACATCACCAATTCTTCTTCAAATTCGGCCTTCACCGCGTCCTTCTCTTTCTCCTTCTGTGCAACCTTCTCTTCCTGATTACGAAGTAAGTCTCGTAATCTCTCTTCTTCTCCATATCTCGCAGCCAACTCTCGCTGCCAGAGTTGCTTCTTCTCCTCCATACTCTCCATCACTCGATCGAGCTCTTGATCCTTCAATGCTACCCTCGCCATAGCATGGATGAGCTCTACTCTTGAATCAACAAACTGTTGCTTCAAGATTTCAAATTCAGCTACTTGTCTCTCCCTTATGACGTCACTCTTCCTCGCAAGATCCTCTCGATAGCTCACTTCTCTCTTCAGGTCTTCGATTACCTGACTTCTCTCCACTGCTTCCGCTTGCAGTATTTCCCTCTCCTTCTCACCTCGGGTTATACTCTTCTTCAACTCCGAGTTTTCTTCTTCTAATCTCAATACCACCTGCAATACAGTCTTTACCTCTGGACAAGTTGACTGCATCTCCTTCTTCTTCTTCTCCAACTTCACCAACAGCGGGCATACTACCATCTGCAGGTAATCTACTCCAGTACTGATATCTTCGTCCTCCCGCGGAGTAGTCTCTCTTCTTTCTTTGTGTTCTCCCGATACTCGCCTTCTTCTCTGAAGTCTTCGTATCGGAATTGATGCCTCACTGCCCGAGCTTCCTTCTACCTCTTCCTTCACTTTACTCGGTCCCGCTTCACACTTCGCCTTACGTCTCGAGTGAATTCCTCACTGTACTGCGATCTTCTTCTCCTCGAGCACCGGTACTTCGTCTTCTAGCGCCGCATTGTCTTTGGCTTCTACTTTGGCTTGAATTTCTTCTTCGTATTCTTCAGCCACTGGTGCCAAGGTCATTTCTCCACCGTCTTCACTGTCACTGCTTGTATCTCCGCTCTGTAGTGTCAGCTTAGGTTCCTCCTCACGTTCCGAGTCCTCCGTCTTGAGCTCGGCTTCACCTTTTGAGTCTTCATCTTCCGACTCAATCACCACCATTCCTCGCCTCGGGTTATTTTTCTGCATCTTCCGAGGTTTCTTGTTTTCTTCGGCGTCTGCTTGCCGAGTTCTCTTCTTTGTTGGGGTACTTTCAACGACCTCCACGTTCTTCCCTGTCTTCGTGTAGTAATCATCTGTGCTCTGGATTTGGAGAATGTATTGCTGCTTCTCCGCGTCGACTTCTCTTCTCAAATCAGGATGAAAATAAGACACCATTCGATTACGCTCAGCCATATTGAGCAGATTTAACCCGAGGTAAAAGTGGGCTGCAAATGGTACGATGTAGTGTGGAGGCGACTTATCTCGTAGATTCCACACCATCTGCCTTGTTCTTCCGTGAAAGCACCTTGCCCAATTTATCGGTTCTCTTGCAAATAACTTGTGAAAGAACACCGCTTGGTGTTTCATCACATAGGTAGTTCTCTCCGGCTTCAAGAGGGCCATTAGTGCACTCACAATTCCCCTCCTCACTGGGTCCTTATAACTCTCAACTTTATACCTATTCTTCGTCCTCTTCGACAAGAAGGCTTCTCTCACCTCTTGCGTTTCTTGAGCTATCTCTCCTTTCCCCAAGAACGTGGCTCCCTGCTCCGAGCCTGCCTCCTTCCCGAGTACGAGTCTCCAATCCGACTCTGTCTAGCGAGCCGGATTTCCTCTCTTCCCTTCTTCCTCGGGACCATCGAGACATTCACTCTCGATGATTTCTATCATGAATCCTGGAAAACTTACGTTCCAATTCCATGCCAGAAAGGTGATCTGAAGTCGGCTCAAGACTTCGATCCTTGCTATTACATCTAATCTTCGAATTGCATGATTTCTCACTGCAAATTTGGAGTTCTTCTTCCCTCCTCCCATCTCTTCTACTTTCTTTTGGTCTCTCGATTTCTCTCTCTTGACTTCTCCCTTACGCACTAACATGAGTCCAACTCTATGTCCCTTTCCCCGATCACCTGCAAGACGACTCCTCAACAGCGAAGGAAAATTGGTCGACATTTTGTCGTTGCAGTTTCAATTTTTATAGAGTTGCACTTCTTCGTCTTCCGTCACTTCAAGTTTCTACCAAGAAATCACACCTCCGGCATGCACCTGTCACTGTCGCCCCACCTTCGCGCGTATGAGCCGCCAGTTTTGAAACAACCCCTTCTTGAATTTCTCGCCCTGACGAAAGGTTGTTAGACTGTCTTTGCCTCGGGTTGAGCTCCCCCCCGAGCCGAAGACAATTTACTTCGTATTGTATGTTGACACAACATTTCAGAGTACTTTGCCTTATGACCCGAAGTCACTTTACTTCGGGTTTCACCCAAAAGACAGTTTTCTTCGTCTTCTTTGGCCAAACAGGCGCAATCCGACTTCTCTATACACTTCTTCTCCTTTATTTTGAAAAAAACAAAAAATGTGGGCACCACATTACTCGATGTGTGATAGAGAAATGTCATAACATGGCTATAGTGATGCTTCCAGTAAACTCTCCTCCTCTATCAAAAACCAACTCCAAAGGGCATCCAAACCTAGTGATAATGCATTCATAATGAAATCCACAAACTTCATCTTCATTCTTGTCCCTCAATGGTCTAGCCTCAATCCTCTTAGTAAGGTAATTAGTAACTACCACAATGTATTGATTGTTCCTTGGGGTTCTATTAAGAGGACCTACAAAATCAATTCACCACTTCTCAAAAGGTCCTAACAATGGAATTGATCTTAGTGGTGGAGTGGAAGAAGATTTTCTAGCAAAAGCTTGAAAAACATGACAAGTTTTGCAATAATCAAGATGATCCTTGAAAATCCCTCTCCAATGGTAACCTACATCTAGAATCTTGAAAGTAGTCACCTTTCCCGCAAAGTGTCCTCCACACATTAAACCTTCATGAAACTCCTTTATGAGTAGGATAAACTCTTCCTTACCCATTGCTCTTTGAAGTAGACTGTGGTACCCACATTTTTTGTTTTTTTTGAAATGGAGAAGAAGAAGTGTATATAGAAGTCAGATTGCGCCCGTATGGCCAAAGAAGGCAAAGAAAAGCATCTCGGGATGAAACCTGAGGTAACGTGGCTTCGGGTCATAAGGCAAAGTACTCGGACTTGCCCTATTAGCATACAACTTGAAGTAAGAAGTCTTCGTATCGAGGAGAGCTCAACCCGAGGCAAAGACAGTGTAACAACTTTTCTTCGGGGCGAGAAATTCAAGAAGGGACCGTTCAAAAATTGGCGGTCAAACGCGTGAGGTACACTTGACAGTGATAGGTGCATGCAAGAGGTGTGATTTCTTGGTAGAAACTCAAATTGAAGAGAGACAAAGAAGGCGCGACTCTATAAAAATCGGGCTAATGACAAAGTAATGTTGAGCAATTTTCCTTTGCCGTTGAGGAGTAGTTCTGTAGGAGATCGTGGGAAGTGAAGCAGAGTTGAAGACGCGCTAGTGTGTAGAGGAGAATTTGAGAGAGTTAAACCAAGAGATAGTGAGGAAGCAGGAAAGATGGGAGGAGGAAAGAAGAACTCTAAATTTATAGTGAGAAATCATGCAATTTGGAGGTTAGGTGTGATTGCAAGAATCAAAGTCTTAAGCCGACTTCAGATCACATTCTTAGCGTGGAATTGGAACGTGAGTTTCCAGGGTTCATGACCGAGATAATCAAGAATAAGTGTCTCTATGGCCCCAAGGAAGAGGGGAAGAGAGGAAATCCAACTTGCTGGACAGAGTCGGATTGGAGATTGGTACTCGAAAGAGAGGCAAGCATGGAGCAAGGTGCCACGTTCTTGGAGAAGGGAGAGGTAGCCGAGGAAACCCAAGAAGTGAGGGATGCCTTCTCTTCAAAGAGGACAAAGAATGGGTATAAGGTCAAGAGTTACAAAGATCCGGTGAAGAGAGGGATTGTGAGTGCTCTCATGGTAATCTTGAAGCAGGAGAGGATGACTAATGTGATGAAACACCAAGCGGTGTTCTTCCATAAGATGTTTGCAGAAGAACCTATCAACTGGGTGAGGTGCTTCCATGGAAGAACGAGGTAGATGGTGTGGAATTTGTGGGATAAGTTGTCTCCACACTTCATCGTGCCGTTTGCAACACATTTCTACCTCGGGTTGAATTTGCTCAAAGTGGCAGAGCGCAGCAGAATGGTGTCTCACTTCCATCCCAACTTGAGAAGGGAAGTTGACGCGGAGGAGCAACAATATATTCTTCAAATCTGAAGCACTGATGAGTACTACACGCAGACAGGGAAGAGTGCGGAGGTAGAAGTGAGTACTCCAAAGTCAAAGAAGCGGAGTCGACAAGGAGAAGGTGAAGACGTAGAGAAGACAAGACCTCGGAAGACCAGGAGAGGAAACCCAAGGAAAGGTATGGTGGTGATCGCATCATTGGAAGAAGACTCGGAAGGCAAAGCCGAGTGCAAGTCCAAAGACTCGGAACACAAGGAAGAACCTTGGCTCATGCTACAAAGTGGAGATATGAGTAGCGATAGTGATGAAGGTGGGGAGATGACGTTGGCACCTATAGAAGAAGAAGAAGTTCGGGTGGAGCTCAAGGAAGAGAATAATGCAAAGTTGGAGGACAAGGTACCCGAGCTGGAGGAGAAGAAGATTACAATTCAAAGGGGAGTTCAGTTGAGGCGCAAGGCAAAGTGTGAAGTGGGTCCAAGCAAGGCAAGGGAAGAGGAGAATGCTAGTTTGGGAAGTGAAGCGTCTATTCTAATACGACAAGTGCAGAGAAGAATGCGAGTATCGGGAGAAGAAGAGGTGAAGAAGGAGATCACTCCGCAGGTTGAAGTAGTTGTGAGTGATGGAGTAGAGTACCTACGAGAAATTGTGTGCCCGTTGTTAGTGAAGCTAGAGCACAAGAAGAAAGAGATGCAATCAAAATGTCCGGAGGTGAAGACTGCGTTGCAAGTAATAGCAAGACTAGGAGAAGAGAACTCGGAGTTGAAGAAGAGTATAATCCAAGGCGAGGAGGAAAGGGAAGTACTGCGAGGGGATGCAGTAGTGCAATGTCAAGTAATTGAGAACTTGAAGAGAGAAGCAAGGTATCGAGAGGAACTTGTGAAGAAGAGTGACATAGCAAGGGAGAGACAAGTGGCTGAGTACAAAATCTTGAAGTAGTAGTTTGCTGATTCAAGACAAGAAATTATCCATGCTATGGTGAGGATAGTAAAGAAGGAACAAGAGCTCAATAGAGTGATGGAGAGTGTAGAAGAGAAGAAGCAATTGTGGCAACGGGAGTTGACAGTGAGATATAAGGAAGAAGAGAGATTACAAGAGTTACTTCATAATCAAGAGGAGAAGATCGTACAAAAGGAGAAGGAGAAGGAAACTATGAAAGCCAAGTTTGAGGTAGAATTGGCAATGTACAAGGAAGATTGGCTTGCAGATCGGGAGCGTGAAAGGAAGATGAGATTGGAGCCATCGAAGGGGATCGTAATCAGGATGAATGTGATGTTGAGTACAGAAGCCAGTGTTTGTATTGAAGAAATGAGGCTGCACAAGTTGAAGTTGTTGGTGCAGGAGACGAGGAGGAGACATGCAAAGGATACAGACTTGAATGCCCTGTTAATTAGTCTCAGAACTCGGGTAGATAGGAAAATATTGGAAGTAGAAGACACTATCACGATCAGATTAGACTTAGTGAAATTAGAGATAGGTAAACTTTGGAAAGATGTTAGAGAAAAACCCAAAGTAGATGAAGTAGGAGTGCAGATGTCTTCAGAATTACCATTGGAGGCATTAGAGAAGAGTGGGTCGGGAGATAAGGAGTTAGACAGATTACCCACTAGTGAAATGTTAGATCAAGAAAGAGAATTGTTAGATCTGGTAGACGAGGTAGGAGTTATGAAACCCGAGGACAGAATAGTAGGAAGTAAAGTTACTTTGGGATCGGGTTTGAAAGCCAAAGAAGAAGTAGACATCAAATCGGATTAGTAACCAATTTGAGATTTGATTAAGCAGATATGAAGAGATGCATTGTCATTTCAGATCTACAGGTTTGTAGAGTCATTAGGAAGGGGTGCATCAAGAAGATAAATGTCGATTGCTTTACTACTTAAGAGTGGCATTTGTAGTCAGATGTTGTTCAATGCTCATAATTTTGAGAATAAATAAAGCAAAGTGCTGTGAAGTAGTGCTCGTTGCTTAAGCTTAATTCCGAGTATCAACTTTGTGTTTGTGTTTGTGAGTGTGTGAAGAATTTTGAAGTGCAAGTCAGTGTGCTTGTTGGATGTTGGATTCCGTAGCCTTGATTTTCATTCTGTGTGTTTGATTGTGAGTGAAGTGAAATTGGAGCAATGCTTTGACAGATCTGAGAGGAATTGTAGTGTTGGTAGTATTTTGCATTTGTGAGTGCAGTGCAAAGTTGATGTGAAGCAATTTTGATCAGGGAAGTTTTGCCTTCAGTGGAGGGGTGGAACATAATTCTGAGGTGAAGTCATTTTGTAGTGAAGTGCCATTTTGGGAGAGCCTGAATCATCACAATCAAGATTGTTTGGAAAGAATTGAAGGTGTTTTGATTAAGGTGTGTGAATTCATGACAAGACTAAGAATCAATGCTTGTTACTCTCTTTTGGGTGTGGTTTCTACCTAAGAGATTAAAGATGCAACCAAGAAGAACTACATTATTACTATTTGACTTTGTATTTGACCAATTCTGAATTGTATCTTTGCGAGAACAAACTTTACTAACCCGATTACCGCAAAAGTGATATTTGCCGGGTTGTCACATAGACCATCTGCTCCTTGGTGAAAAAGAATATCTTCCACCATTGTGTAAGGTCCAGATCTTGCTGCAAGGGCCTTCCTCTCCCTAGCATGCATTCCTTCTGGATAGCTACCTTTTGTTACAAAATCCACAATCTCCTTGTACTCCATTGGAACCTCTTGAGTGACTGAGATTGTCATAAGCTCCTCATCCAGGAAGGAATCATCCATTGGCTCATCTCCATCATGATCATAGGCCCTAGATAAAAAATCAGTATTTGCATGTTTCTTCCCTAGCATTCCTCAATAGTGTAGTCATACTCAGACAAGAGTATCATCTACCTTGCTAGTCTCCCTTCCACATTAGGCTTGTTAAAGATGTACTTCAAAGCCTTGTGATCAATGATAATGGTGGCTTTTCCCTCCAATCAAGTAGCGTCTAAACTTCTTAAGACCAAAGATCACTGCCAACCCTTCTCTCTCCATGATAGAGTAGTTCTTTTATGCTGAAACCATCTACCTACTAGCATAAGCTATTGGATGATCATGCCCATCTTGGTCTAATTGGCTAAGAGTGCATCCTATAGCTACATTAGACGCATCCGTGTAGAGGATGAAAGGCTTACTCCAATTAGGTTTAGCAATAATTGGAGCTACAACAAGGGATTGCTTGAGCTCCTCAAAAGCTTTGAGAGCCTCCTTGTCCTCCATAATCACCATGTAATCTACATCTTTCTTCATGTAGATGGTCAATGCATAAGCCTTGTTCAAAAATCAGAAGATGAACCTCCTATAGTACCCAACCATCCCCAAGAATTAGCGTAACTTTGTCAAGCTTGAAGGGAATGGAAGGTGTGAGATTTTCCTCACCTTCTCAAGATCAACTGCTATTCCATCCTTGGAGATGTGCCCCAAAAGTAGACCTTCTTCACATCCAAAAATGCACTTCTATGAATTAAGTGATGCATTTGCTTCATCTAAGCATTGCAAGACCTTGATTAGGTGCTCAAAGTGCTCCTCCTTGCTCCCATAGACACAAAAGTCATCAAATGAAGTCTCTCACAAATTTCAAAATGAAAGGTTCAAATACCTTGTTCACAAATTGTTGGAATTTGGCTAGAGCATTGCAAAGCCTAAAAGGCATGACCTTGAAAGCGTAAGTTCCCCATGGTGTGGTGAATGTGGTGAGTTGTTGATGCTCTGGTGCAATCTTGATTTGGCTATATCCACTATAACAATCTCCAAAACTATACCTCTCATGACCTGCAACCTCCTCCAAGATCTCATCAATGAATGGTAATGGGTAGTAGTCCTTCTTGGCAACAACATTGAGCTTCTTGTAATCCACATATACTCAAAGCTTGCCATTCTTTTTCTTCCCAATCACAATAGGAGACACTTATTTCAATTCTCCACCTCAAAGATAATTTCAGCTTCCTTGAGCTTATCAATCTCCTCTTTCACCACCAAAGATATTGGTGGGCTAATTCAATGTTGCTTTTGGCGGATTGGTCTTGCATGTGACTCCAACTCAATCTTGTACTCCTCCAAGGTTATTTCCTTTAGATCCTTGTTACTGAAGACAAACACATGGATGAACTTGCAAAAAATCTCCTCAAATCTCACCTTCTTCTCCTTGGCAACATTTGGACAATCCTTGAGAGTAGATAACCTTCTTTCTATCTCCTCAAGTGTCAATGGTGATTTATCTGGGTCCTTCAAAACCGCATGCTTAGGTGCAAAATCCATAGCACATAAGAGATACACATCTGAATCAGATTCGGATTCATCCTCCTCCGTGGAAGTCTCCTCTTCCATGCTTGTGTCCACACCTGAAGCTCTTCTTGTCAATATGATTCCCAATAATCAAAAGATGGTGTATCTGAATATGAAGTGTAGGTGGTGTTAGTCATAGGAATTGTGACTCTATGGTTTGATGGCCCAATCCTCAATTACCCTTTGTACCATTAATCAATTGTGCATGCTGCTCTCAACCATGGCTTCCCAAGAAGTAAGTCATAGCTTGAATCCTTCAAGACTTGGAAAGTCATGAGATTTTGAACTCCCATAACTAAAACTAGCACCTTATCCCTCACCCCTATTGGTTGAACTTGTTGCTTGTTTGCCATGCTCATCAAAAATGTTGAAGGTCTAGAGGGTATCATACCCAACTTCTTCATCAACCTTTCTGACATGGCATTCATCTTCCATCAACAAATGCATTCTTGATGTTGTGACCATTCACTCTCATATCAATCTTGGAGGCATATTCACAAGCGTCTTATGGTGCTGGTTTAGCATCCACCACCCCCATTGATATTGGAGCTTTTGCCTTCTTCTTCCTCTTGCTCCTAGTAGAACTCAAACCACTTCTAAGCTCCTTTTTCAAAGTAGAATTCAAAGCAATCAATTGGCCCACTGTGATATTAGCCTTGTGACTACCAACATCCTCCAAGACATTGAGGTTCCATTGTTGCTTTGAGATCAAGAAGTCTTCTATCCCCAACTTCTTCCTTGGAGTCTTTGTTATTGATTGTTTTGAAGTGCTTGTGCAAGTGCTCCTAGTAGGCATAGGAGTATCTTGGCTAGGAGTAAATCCTTGATAAGAGTGCACATCCTCTACAAAATAAGCTCTCTTCTTCTCTTATGCCAAAGGATCCAAATTAAGACCCTTGGACTATGAGCACTCTCCCTTCTCATACTTGCTCTCAACCACATCTATAGATGCTATCCCCTTACCTTTGTTTGGATTAGTAGCCACTTGGGTTTCAATTCCTCCTTCTTTCCCTCTATTGGCTCCTTCATAACTCCTTCCTCCATGGTAAGTGGAATTTGGGCAATTCCTTTGGATGTGACCTCCTCCTCCACAACCAGAACAATTTCTCTGATTATAATTGTTGGTTAGTTGGCCTCCTCTATATGGATAACTTCCATACCTCCTAGATCTTCTCCCAACATTCTGATCCACCTCTCTCTTCTCCCATAGTTGCACCACATTGATCTTGAGATCTGCAAGTTGTTATCTAATGGTTTGAAGGGGATCCTTTGGTGGAGGTGCAAGAATTGGAGCAACTACTACTTGTGGTGCAACCCTTGCCACCAAATTACTGGAAGTTCCACCATACTTGTAACCTTGAGGAGGATGCACAACCTCCCTCACTACCAAATCACTCTCAGTCCTTTCCAAACTCTCCTCCATACGAATTACAATCTTATAGCTTCAATTTTGGAAGAAGGTTTCTCATATCTCACCTTGATTTTGATTTGTGGTCTGTAACACCCATTTGTGCATGTGTGTGGTATTGTGATATTTAGCTTGGTATTACAAGTACTTAAGAGATATTATTTATATAGAGATAAAGGATGGTTCTATATTAGTCATGGTTAGCTAAAGTTAGTCATAGCTAAGATAGAGGGGACCTTAATTTAGAGGAAGTAGAAAAGATGAGCACCACTATTTTGGATTTTAGTGTGTTGACTTGGTATTATTCCTAGGTGTTTGGCTTTGAGGAAAGAGTTGAGAACTCTTGGGCCCGCAAGCCTTTTTGTTTTAGATTCTTCTTTGGTCCAAGGATAGCCCATGTGAAGGAATCCTTGACTTAGTGGCTGGGTCAAGATAAGACCACATGCTTAGGGGAATATGCTCATGTGAATGGATATTGCTTTCTACTTTTTGACTTTACTTGACTTTTAGTCTAGTAACTTGAGTTACTACGTTAATTAGTAACTTTGGTACGTAACTATTTCACAAGTATATAAACAAGGGGTGAGGAGGTACTCATCATCCTTTCATTTGCAACTATCTCTCTCTCATTGAGTTCTCTAGTAAGCAATGTCTTGAGTCTTGGAGTGTTAGCCATGGAGGAGTATGATGGAGTTAGGGTTCCTTGCTTTCTTAGTCCATGGTGCGCTACCATAATAGCCATTAGAGGTTCATCCTGAGTGAGAGATAGGCCGGCTTACATTTTTGGTTCCGTTGCCGGGACCTCTCTAGAAGGCAAGATAATGTTCCGCTTTCAATTCTACATTAGGCAGAAGGAGGCTATGAGAGCTCACTTGGAGAGAACATTAGGAGAGGAGAGGGTTGAACTTATGTTAGAGAACCAATATCTATTTTTATACCCTGTAGTTCATTATGATGTCTTTGAGGTGATTTTATACATCTTGTACACATGAGAGGAATTGGAGAGATTGTGTGAGGTGGATTGCAGATTTTGGGGATTTAGGTGATTTTGGGCAAAATCTCAAGTTTGAGATCTGAACTTGAAATTTCTACACATGATAGCTTGGGTTATCTTTCAGTTAGCACACTTGAAATTATTATCAGAGCTATTATGTGCATTGAACTAGAATTTTTGAAAGTTGATAGGGTAAAGTGCTCCCGCAACTGCATGCTCTTTGGAAAATTGTATAGAGTCTCCCATTTCTTCAATTTTCAGTGAATTGTACTGACAATTTCCAAGAAAATTCAGTGCATTGTATCCTACCTGCTGCCACAAAAATTAGAGAGAGATCGTTTTTTGCACAGGGTGTTATGAAGTGAGGGGGGTGGTTTTCAGACCAAATCTGAAATTTGTGTGCTGAATAGAAAGATGTCTAGGCCAAATGGCTTAATGAAAAGATCTGAAATTTTGCAGGAAGGAACGCCTTAAAGTTGTGATCAAGTGTGCCAAATTTCAGAGGACTGTGATATACTGGTTGGGATATTTGAGTGACATTGTGAGGAAGTGTCAATTCTACAGAGTGGAGATCTCATGCATGAGAAGTTTGAGATCAACAAAAAGCATGTTTGAGTGTTTAGATTCATCTTGGGAACATGGAGGTTCATCAAGAGTGGAAATTGAGATTATGCAAGGTTCCTCAAGGGTTTGAGGTGATTTTAGGGGTGGATTTGAGGAAAAGAGAGTTTACAATAGAATTTGAAGAGAGTGTTGAGAGGATCCAGAAACCTACACCACTTGGGGGAAAGAGTGAGTCTAAGTGCTTTCTGTGTGGAGAGAAGGGACATAAGGCAAGTTCATGTCCATTGACCTTTGAGAGCAAGAGATTGAGGGAAAGGAGAGGCTTACTTGACTTGGGTTTGCATGTTGGACCTTCTTCACCAAGATTGGGAGGGAGAAGATCTAAGACCAAGGAGTTGTGTGAGGTTTGTGGAGTGGAAGGACTTCCAAAAGGACATGAGTGTAGTAGAGTAAAAGCACTTTTGGAAACTTTGGTGAAGGATCTTGGAGAGAGTCTTAGTACAGCTACAGAACTACTACCACCTTCATCAGCTAGTTCTCAAGATTAGTGATGGAGATAATCTTTCAACCCATGGATAAACTATCCATGAGAGTTAGATTAATATGCACTCTAGGATTTGATGTTACTATAGAAATCTTGGAGCAACCTGAACCTTTTGTGTTCCCTAGAGTGGATTATTCTCAGATGGTGTTAGTCATGTATATACTCTATTAGTAATAGAGTGAGAGAAAAGAAAAGAGAAAAAAATTGAGAAAAAAGAAAGATAGTGAGGGGTTAAGATGGGAAAACTTCCAGTTTTCTTTGGCAAGGATGGAGAAGATGTGGAGGCCTTTGTGAGAGACTTCAAGAGAGCTTGCATATGAAACAATGAGAGGAGGAAGAATGAGTGGGCCTCATTATTACCAGATTTCTTTGAGGATGCAACACTTACATGGTATGAGTCAGAATACCAAAAGAGAGAGAGGAGAGATGGGGAAGAGGAGTATTGGGAGACTTTGACTTCAGTACTCATTGAGAACTTTCTTCTTGATGAGAGTTATGAGAGATTGATGAGTGAGGTTACATTTCTCAAGCAAGGAGATGGAGAGAAAGTGAGAGTCTATGTGGAAAGAGTGGAAAAGTTGGAGTCCAGATTTTGCATAGTGTTGAGGAAGGGTGGGGATGATGTGGAGACTACAATGATTGGCATAAGGTCTATGCTCACCAAGAATTTTGTGGGAGGGTTGAGACCACAAATTAGAAGCAAGGTGAGATATGAGAAACCTTCTTCCAAGGTTGAAGCTATCAAGATCGCAATTCGTATGGAGGAGAGTTTGGAAGGGGATGAGAGCGATTTGGTGGTGAAGGAGGTTGTGCATCCTCCTCAAGGCTACAAGTATGGTGGAACTTCTGATACTTTGGTGACAAGGGTTGCACCACAAGTAGTAGTTGCTCCAATTCTTGCACCTCCAACAAAAGATCCACTCCAAACCATCATAGAACAACTTGCGGATCTCAAGATCAATGTGGTGCAACTATGGGAGAAGAGAGAGGTGGATCAGAATGTAGGAAGAGGGCCTAGGAGTTATGGAAACTATCTATATAGAGGAGGCCAACCAGCCAAAAATTTCAATGATTGAAATTGTTTTGGTTGTGGAGGAAGAGGCCATATCCAAAGGAATTGCCCAAATTCCATTTACCATGGAAGAAGGGGTTATGAGGGAGCCAATAGAGGGAAAGAGGGAGGTAGTGAAACCCAAGTGGCTCCTAATCCCAACAAAGGTAAGGGGATAGCATCCATAGATGTGGTTAAGAGCAAGTATGAGAAGGGAGAGTGCTCAAACCCCAAGGGTCTTAATTTGGAGCTTTTGGCACAAGAGAAGAAGAGAGCTCGTTTTGCAGAGGATGTTCACTCTTTTCAAGGATTTACTTCAAGCAAGGATACTCCTATGTCTACTAGGAGCACTCGCATCTCAACACCATCAACAATAAAGACTCCAAGGAAGAAGTTGGGGATGGAGGATTTCTTGATTTCAAAGCAACAATGGAACTACAATGTGTTGGAGGATGTTGGTAGTTACAAAGCTAACATCATAGTGCGCCAATTGATTGCTTTGAACCCTACCTTGAGAAAGCAGCTTAGAGGTGGTTTGAGTTCTACAAGGAGCAAGAAGAAGAAGAAGGCAAAAGTTCCAATATCAATGGGGGTGGTGGATGCCAAGCCAGCACCATGGGAGGCTTGTGAATATGCCTCCAAGATTGATGTGAGAGTGAATGGTCACAACATCAAGGATGCATTGGTTGATGGAGGATCAGCAGTGAATACCATGTCAGAAAGGTTGATGAAGAAGTTGGGTATGATACCCTCAAGACCTTCAACATTTGTGGTGAGCATGGCAAACAAGCAACAAGTTTGACCAGTAGGAGTGATGGATAAGGTGGTAGTTTCAGTTATGGGAGTTCAAAATCTCATGACTTTCCAAGTCTTGAAGGATTCAAGCTATGACTTACTTCTTGGGAGGCCATGGTTGAGAGCAGCACGCACAACTGATTGATGGCACAAAGAGTACTTGGGGATTGGGCCATCAAACTATAGAGTCACTGTTCCTGTGACTAACACCACCAACACTTCACATTAAGATACACCATCTTCTGATTATTGGGAATCAGATTCTGAAGAAGGAGCTTCAGGTGTGGACACAAGCATGGAGGAAGAGACTTCCACGAAGGAGGATGAATCTGAATCTGATTCAGATGTGTATCCCTTGTGTGCTATGGATTTTGCACCTAAGCCAGAGGTTTTGAAGGACCCAGATAAATCACCATTGACACTTGAGGAGGTAGAGAGAAGGTTAGCTACCCTCAAGTATGGCCCAAATGTTACCAAGGAGGAGAAGGTGAGATTTGAGGAGATTTTCCGCAAGTTCATCCATGTGTTTGCTTTTAGTTATAGGGATTTGAAGGAAGTCACCTTGGAGGAGCACAAGATATAGGTAGAGTCACATGCAAGACCAATCCGCCAAAAGCAATGTCGCATTAGCCCACCAATATCTTTGGTTGTGAAGGAGGAGATTGATAAGCTCAAGGAGGCTGGATTTATCTTTGAGGTAGAGAATTCAGAATGGGTGTCTCCAATTGTCATTGTGAAGAAAAAGAATGGCAAGCTTTGGGTATGTGTGGATTACAAGAAGCTCAATGCTGTTACCAAGGACTACTACCCATTGCTATTCATTGATGAGATCTTGGAGGAGGTTGCAGGTCATGAGAGGTACAGTTTTGGAGATGTGGATATAACCAAATCAAGATTGCACCAGAGCATCAACAACTCACCACATTCACTACACCTTGGGGAACTTACGCTTTCAAGGTCATACCTTTTGGGCTTTGCAATGCTCCAGCCACATTCCAACGGTTCATGAACAAGGTATTTGAACCTTTCATTGGGAAATTTGTGAGAGACTTCATTGATGACTTTTGTGTCTATGGGAGCAAGGAGGAGCACTTTGAGCACCTAATCAAAGTCTTGCAATGCTTGGATGAGGCAAATGCATCACTCAACCCAAAGAAGTGCATTTTTGGATGTGAAGAAGGTCTAATTTTGGGGCACATCATCTCCAAGGATGGAATAGCAGTTGATCCTGAGAAGGTGAGGAAAATCTCAGACCTTCCATTTCCTTCAAGCTTGACAAAGTTACGCCAATTCTTGAGGATGGTTGGATACCATTGGAGAGGGATTTTCAAGAATTGTCTTGATTATTTCAAAAATTGTTTTTGATTATTATAAGAACCCAAACTCCATCATACTCCTCCAAGGCTAACACTTCAAGACTCAAGACATTATTCACTAGAGAACTCAATGAGAGAGAGATAGTTGCAAAAGAAAGGATGATGAGTATGTCCTCACCCCTTGTTTGTATACTTGTGAAATAGTTATGCACCAAAGTTACTAATTATTAAAGTAACTCAAGCTACTAGACTAAAAGTCAAGTAAAGTCAAAAAGTATAAAGGAATATCCATCCATATAGACATATTCCACTAAGCATGTGATCTTATCTTGACCCAACCACTAAGTCAAGGATTCCTTCACATCGGTTATCTTTGGACTGTAGAAGAATCCAAAATAAAAAGGCTTGCTGGCCCAAGAGTTCTCAATTCTTTCCTTAAAGCCAAACACCTAGGAATAATACCAAGTCAACACACTAGAAATTAAAATAGTGGTGCTCGTCTTTTCCATTTCCTCTAAAGTAAGGTCCTCACTATCTTAGCTATGATTAATTTTAGCTAATCATGATTAATCTAGAAGCATCCTTTATCTCTATATAAATAATATCTCTCAAGTATTTGTAATACTAAGTTAAATATCATAATACCACACACATGCACAAATCGGTGTTATAGGTCAAACTATAGACCTCAACTATTTGACTTGGATTGTGAGCCTTGGCTTGGCAAGGCAATGTAGGATGTGCTTGATACGCATCACCACTCGGAAACTTGTGAGCTCTATGCCTATCAAGACAATTCAAGCACATGTTGGGGGCAATAGACCAAGTGGATAGAGTATTCTTAGGACACAACCAGTGGCTACTAGGGAGAGTGGTCTACTTGGAGTCCATCCGGGTGAGCATGATCTACTTGGATTACACCCTTGGTCTACTTGGGATGCAACTAGAGGACGTATGGAGCTTACAACCAGATCAAAGGGAGTTTTTCAACCAAAGGTTGCAACTTCTAGTGGTTGGGAGCATGACACTACTGCTCTCAAGTGCCCAATGTAATAGCTAGTTAGTATGTCTCTGCTCCTACATCAATTATATAGGATACTTGGGAACCAGATTTGGGATCCAAGCTTACAAGAACGGAAAGATGGAGAGTTTGGAGGTTTTTGTTTTGCCGTTCTTGTTTTGCCTTCAATATGAAGTACTTGGGTGCTCTAAAAGGACATGGTATTCAGATTGAGCTAACTAGTGATACACTTATTTTTTGATGTCCTTATCAATATAGTGACATGGAGAGAGCATTCATTTAGAGCCGGAGTAGAGATCTTTTTGAGGTTGGTTTGGTGGAGATTTCACATGGAGAGTATGCATTAGTTACAATGATGCCAACCAAGAAGAATATGCATGGCAACTCCACAAATAGATGGATGTGTGGAGATTACCATCCTATCAATCAATAGACTAGGGCTGATCGGTATGTGTAATACCAAGAGCTAGCCATATGATCTAGATGTGAAATTTGGTTTGGTAACATCTAGAATAATCTTATACATGATGGTCAAAATAGATCAAATAGAAGTATCACCAAAAGAGAACTTCCACTAATAGAGCAAAAACTGAAATAGACTTGAGAACCTTAGAACCAATAGCTAGACATATGATTTAAAGGTGAGAATTGGTTTGGTAATATCTGGAAGGATGTTACACATGATAGACTTAACAAATCAGAAATATGTATCACCAAAGGAGACTTATACTAATAGAGTAGAACCAAAATATGCTTGAAATCTTTGAAGGCAATTTTGGAGGCCTAAACAGATGAATTAGGCCTCAAAAATGTGCACATGTCCCCCCAACTAAGGAAAGGTTGGCCTTACCTCCACCTTGGTTTGTCTCATTGAGAGCTTTCCAATGGTACCTTACTCACATGATTATGAGACTCCTATAGGAAGATTCTCTAAAAGATTCCCTTCGGTCAAAGCTTGTTTGACCAACCAGATAGGACCTAGACCAACATGTCACACATCCAAGTAAGTAATCCAAGGGTGGAGCTTGCTGACATGTCACCTATCTGTGTTCCTAATCCTATGGTGGAGCTTCCTTGGAGAAGATCTTCTTTGTCTATATAATAAAGAGAAGGTGCTCCTTTGGGGCACCGAATGTTGAGTGTGTAATTTGTGATTCTCTCTCTTCTCTTGTCCTTGGAGTATTACAATGGTATCAAAGCAAGTCTCTTAGTCCAAGAGAGTGGATCACTCCTCTTGGAAGAGCATGAACTATTGAAACTGAGTAATTTGAGGTGGAGAATATAGAATAATTGCTAGACTTAGGAAGGACTTTAGAGAACGGACGGGATGGATGCACCAAGAGGACAATTTCCTGCACCTAGCTTTCCATTCTCAAATCCAATCCACATCAAAGTTATGTACATCCAGCATGAGCAAATGAGGGTATCGCTAGTGCAGAATTCATGGACAGGGTGATGAACTCACCAAATCCGGTGATTCTACCTATGATGATATATGAGAGACAGAGGGATTTGACAATCTACATTCTACTATGATGGTATGGATGTGAATGTCCCAAGTCCTCTCCCTTTCAACACTCAAGAAGAAATCCGTTATGTAGTGAGACCGAAAGTGATGTTTAGAGATTTTATGTCAGAAATTTTGGTGAGGAGTATTATCAACAAGTGATAGCTATTGAGCTCCCAATGGTACTTTTGATAGTTTGTGCGCCTTCCAAAGTGATCATATTGACTCTATATTGAAGTAGACATTTGCAATTGAGTGTTGCAGGAACTATAGATCCACAATTGCAAGAGCTGGTGCAAGGAATGCAAGGGATGTTGAATCAATTTTGAGAGATTAAGATGACCATGGAGACATTACAAAGTCAAGTGCAGATCCTCAGGAACGATCAAGCCATGCAAGAAGAAGAGCCATCTCAAAACCTAGTACTTGTGACTGAAGTACTTGAAGAGGCACTTGTGTCTTCAAACCCTATCAACAATGAAGCCACATTGCTACTCCGGATGAAGAAGACTTGTAACATCAAGCCTTACAAGGGGCAGCGTATGATGGGAGTAGTAAAAAATTGGATCTTGAGAATGAATCAATATTTCCGATTGTTCTCAATAGAGATCACAGAACTGTAACACCCATTTGTGCATGTGTGTGGTATTGTGATATTTAGCTTGGTATTACAAGTACTTAAGAGATATTATTTATATAGAGATAAAGGATGGTTCTATATTAGTCATTGTTAGCTAAATTTAGTCATAGCTAAGATAGAGGGGACCTTACTTTAGAGGAAGTAGAAAAGATGAGCACTACTATTTTGGATTTTAGTGTGTTGACTTGGTATTATTCCTAGGTGTTTGGCTGTTGAGGAAAGAGTTGAGAACTCTTGGGCCCGCAAACCTTTTTGTTTTGGATTCTTCTTTAGTCCAAGGATAGCCCATGTGAAGGAATCCTTGACTTAGTGGTTGGGTCAAGATAAGATCACATGCTTAGGGGAATATGCCCATGTGAATGGATATTCTTTTCTGCTTTTTGACTTTACTTGACTTTTAGTCTAGTAACTTGAGTTACTACGGTAATTAGTAACTTTGGTACGTAACTATTTCACCACTATATAAACAAAGGGTGAGGAGGTACTCATCATCCTTTCATTTGCAACTATCTCTCTCTCATTGAGTTCTCTAGTGAGCAATGTCTTGAGTCTTGGAGTGTTAGCCTTGGAGGAGTATGATGGAGTTAGGGTTCCTTGCCTTCTTAGTCCATGGTGTGCTACCATAATAGCTATCAGAGGTTCATCCTGAGTGAGAGAAAGGCCGGCTCACATTTTTGGTTCCGTTGCCGGGACCTCTCTAGCTCTCTAGAAGGCAAGATAATGTTCCGCGTCCAATTCTACATTAGGCAGAAGGAGGCTATGAGAACTCACTTGGAGAGAACATTAGGAGAAGAGAGGGCTGAACTTATGTTAGAGAACCAAGATCCATTTGTATACCCTGTAGTTCATTTTGATGTCTTTGAGGTGATTTTGTACATCTTGTACACATGAGAGGAATTGGAGAGATTGTGTGAGGTGGATTGCAGATTTTGGGGATTAAGGTGATTTTGGGCAAAATCTCAAGTTTGAGATCTGGACTTAAGATTTCTACACATGATAGCTTGGGTTATCTTTCAGTTAGCACACTTGAAATTATTATGAGATCTTCTATGCGCATTGGGCTAGAATTTTTGAAAGTTGATAGGGTAAAGTGCTCCCGCAATTGCATGCTCTCTGGAAAATTGTACAGAGTCTGCCATTTCTTCAATTTTCAGTGAATTGTTCTGAAAATTTCCAAGAAAATTCAGTGCATTGTAGTCTACTTGCTTCCACAAAAATTAGAGAGAGATCATTCTTGCGCAGGGATAAATGAGTTTTTGAAGTGAGGGGGGTGGTTTTCAGACCAAATCTGAAATATGGGTATTGAATAGAAAGGTGTCTAGGCCAAATGGCTTAATGAAAAGATCTAAAATTTTGCAGAGAGGGACGCCCTAGAGTTGTTATCAAGTGTGCAAAATTTCAGAGGACTGTGACATATTGGTTGGGAGATTTGAGTGACATTGTGAGGAAGGGTCAATTCTGCAGAGTGGAGATCTCATGCATGAGAAGTTTGAGATCAACAAAAAGCATGTTTGAGTGTTTAGATTCATCTTGGGAACATGGAGGGTCATCAAGAGTGGAAATTGAGATTATGCAAGGTTCCCCAAGGGTTTGAGGTGATTGTAGGGGTTGATTTGAGGAAAAGAGAGTTTACAATAGAATTTGAAGAGAGTATTGAGAGGATTCAAAAACCTACACCACTTGGAGGAAAGAGTGAGTCTAAGTGCTTTCTATGTGGAGAGAAGGGACATAAGGCAAGTTCATGTCCATTGACCTTTGAGAGCAAGAGATTGAGGGAAAGGAGAGGCTTACTTGACTTGGGTTTGCATGTTGGACCTTCTTCACCCAGATTGGGAGGGAGAAGATCTAAGACCAAGGAGTTGTGTGAGGTTTGTGGAGTTGAAGGACTTCCAAAAGGACATGAGTGTAGTGGAGTAAAATCACTTTTGGAAACTTTGGTGAAGGATCTTGGAGAGAGTCTTAGTACAGCTACAGAAATACTACCACCGTCATCAGCTAGTTCTCAAGATTAGTGACGGAGATAATCTTTCAACTTATGGATAAACTATCCATGAGAGTTAGATTAATATGCACTCTAGGATTTGATGTTGCTATAGAAATCTTGGAGCAACCAAAACCTTTTGTTTTCCCTTGAGTGGATTATTCTCAGATGGTGTTAGTCATGTATATACTCTATTAGTAAAAGAGTGAGAGAAAAGAAAAGAGAAAAAAAAATTTGAGAGAAAAGAAAGATAGTGAGGGGTTAAGATGGGAAAACTTCCAGTTTTCTTTGGCAAGGATGGAGAAGATGTGGAGGCCTTTGTGAGAGACTTCAAGAGAGTTTGCATGAGAAACAATGAGAGGAAGAAGAATGAGTGGGCCTCATTATTACCTGATTTCTTTGAGGATGCAACACTTACATGGTATGAGTCAGAATACCAAAACAGAGAGAGGAGAGAGGGGGAAGAGGAGTCTTGGGAGACTTTGACTTCAGCACTCATTGACAACTTTCTTCCTGATGAGAGTTATGAGAGATTGATGAGTGAGGTTACATTTCTCAAGCAAGGAGATGGAGAGAAAGTGAGAGTCTATGTGGAAAGAGTGGAAAAGTTGGAGTCCAGATTTTGCATAGTGTTGAGGAAGGGTGGAATGGATGTGGAGACTACAATGATTGGCATAGGGGCCATGCTCACCAAGAATTTTGTGGGAGGATTGAGACCACAAATTAGAAGCAAGGTGAGATATGAGAAACCTTCTTCCAAGGTTGAAGCTATCAAGATCGCAATTTGTATGGAGGAGAGTTTGGAAGGGGATGAGAGTGATTTGGTGGTGAAGGAGGTTGTGCATCCTCCTCAAAGCTACAAGTATGGTGGAACTTCTGATACTTTGGTGACAAGGGTTGCACCACAAGTAGTAGTTGCTCCAATTCTTGCACCTCCACCAAAAGATCCACTCCAAACCATCATAGAACAACTTGCGGATCTCAAGATCAATGTGGTGCAACTATGGGAGAAGAGAGAGGTGGATCAGAATGTAGGGAGAGGGCCTAGGAGTTATGGAAACTATCCATATAGAGGAGGCCAACCAGCCAACAATTTCAATGATAGAAATTGTTTTGGTTGTGGAGGAAGAGGCCATATCCAAAGGAATTGCCCAAATTCCACTTACCATGGAGGAAGGGGTTATGAGGGAGCCAATAGAGGGAAAGAGGGAGGTAGTGAAACCCAAGTGGCTCCTTATCCCAACAAAGGTAAGGGGATAGCATCCATAGATGTGGTTGAGAGCAAGTTTGAGAAGGGAGAGTGCTCAAACTCCAAGGGTCTTAATTTGGAGCTTTTGGCACAAGAGAAGAAGAGAGCTTGTTTTGCAGAGGATGTTCACTCTTTTCAAGGATTTACTTCAAGCAAGGATACTCCTATGTCTACTAGGAGCACTCGCACCTCAACACCATCAACAACAAAGACTCCAAGGAAGAAGTTGGGGATGGAGGACTTCTTGATCTCAAAGCAACAATGGAACTACAATGTGTTGGAGGATGTTGGGAGTCACAAGGCTAACATCACAGTGGGCCAATTAATTGCTTTGAGCCCTACCTTGAGAAAGGAGCTTAGAGGTGGTTTGAGTTCTACAAGGAGCAAGAAGAAGAAGAAGGCAAAAGTTCCAGCATCAATGAGGGTGGTGGATGCCAAGCCAGCACCATGGGAGGCTTGTGAATATGCCTCCAAGATTGATGTGAGAGTGAATGGTCACAACATCAAGGATGCATTGGTTGATGGAGGATCAGCAGTGAATGCCATGTCAAAAAGGTTGATGAAGAAGTTGGGTATGATACCCTCAAGACCTTCAACATTTGTGGTGAGCATGGCAAACAAGCAACAAGTTCGACCAGTAGGGGTGATGGATAAGGTGGTAGTTTCAATTATGGGAGTTCAAAATCTCATGACTTTCCAAGTCTTGAAGGATTCAAGCTATGACTTACTTCTTGGGAGGCCATGGTTGAGAGCAGCACACACAACTGATCGATGGCACAAAGGGTACTTGAGGATTGGGCCATCAAACCATAGAGTCACTGTTCCTGTGACTAACACCACCAACACTTCACATTAAGATACCCCATCTTCTGATTTTTGGGAATCAGATTCTGAAGAAGGAGCTTCAGGTGTGGACACAAGCATGGAGGAAGAGACTTCCACAAAGGAGGATGAATCTGAATCTGATTCAGATGTGTATCCTTTGTGTGCTATGGATTTTGCACCTAAGCCAGAGGTTTTGAAGGACCTAGATAAATCACCATTGACACTTGAGGAGGTAGAGAGAAGGTTAGCTACCCTCAAGTATGGCCCAAATGTTACCAAGGAGGAGAAGGTGAGATTTGAGGAGATTTTCCGCAAGTTCATCCATGTGTTTGCTTTTAGTTACAAGGATTTGAAGGAACTCACCTTGGAGGAGCACAAGATAGAGGTGGAGTCACATGCAAGACCAATCCGCCAAAAGCAACGTCGCATTAGCCCACCAATATCTTTGGTTGTGAAGGAGGAGATTGATAAGCTCAAGGAGGCTGGATTTATCTTTGAGGTGGAGAATTCAGAGTGGGTGTCTCCAATTGTCATTGTGAAGAAAAAGAATGGCAAGCTTTGGGTATGTGTGGATTACAAGAAGCTCAATGTTGTTACCAAGAAGGACTACTACTCATTGCCATTCATTGATGAGATCTTGGAGGAGGTTGCAGGTCATGAAAGGTACAGTTTTGGAGATGGTTATAGTGGATATAACCAAATCAAGATTGCACCAGAGCATCAACAACTCACCACATTCACCACACCTTGGGGAACTTACACTTTCAAGGTCATGCCTTTTGGGCTTTGCAATGCTCCAGCCACATTCCAACGGTTCATGAACAAGGTATTTGAACCTTTCATTGGGAAATTTATGAGAGATTTCATTGATGACTTTTGTGTCCATGGGAGCAAGGAGGAGCACTTTGAGCACCTAATCAAAGTCTTGCAACGCTTGGATGAGGCAAATTCATCACTCAACCCAGAGAAGTGCATTTTTGGATGTGAAGAAGGTCTACTTTTGGGGCACATCATCTCCAAGGATGGAATAGCAGTTGATCCTGAGAAGGTGAGGAAAATCTCAGACCTTCCATTCCCTTCAAGCTTGAGAAAGTTACGCCAATTCTTGGGAATGGTTGGGTATTATAGGAAGTTCATCTTCTCATTTTCCAACAAGGCTTATGCATTGACCATCTACATGAAGAAGGGTGTAGATTACATGGTGATTTTGGAAGACAAGGAGGCTCTCAAAGCTTTTGAGGAGCTCAAGCAATCCCTTGTTGTAGCTCCAATTCTTGCTAAACCTGATTGGAGTAAGCCTTTCATCCCCTTCAGTGATGCTTCTAATGTAGCTATAGGATGCACTCTTAGTCAATTAGACCAAGATGGGCATGATCATCCAATAGCTTATGCTAGTAGGCAGATGGTTTCAGCAGAGAAGAACAACTCTGTCACGGAGAGAGAAGGGTTGGCAGTGATCTTTGGTCTCAAGAAGTTTAGACACTACTTGATTGGAGGGAAAGCCACAATTGTCACGGATCACAAGGATTTGAAGTACATCTTCAACAAGCCTAATGTTGAAGGGAGACTAGCAAGGTGGATAATACTCTTGTCTGAGTATGACTACAAAATTGAGGATAGGCCAGGAAAGAAACATGCAAATGTTGATTTGTTATCTAGAGCCTATGATCATGATGGAGATGAGCCATTAGATGATTCTTTCTCGGATGAGGAGCTCATGACAATCTCAGTCACTCAAGAGATTCCAATGGAGTACAAGGAGATTGTGGATTTTGTGACAAGAGGTAACTATCCAGAAAGGATGCATGCTAGGGAGAGGAAGGCCCTTGCAGCAAGATCTAGACCTTACACAATGGTGGAGGATATTCTTTTTCACCAAGGAGCAGATGGTCTACTTCAAAGAGCAGTGGGTAAGGAAGAGTCTATCCTACTCATAAAGGAGTTTCATGAAGGTTTAGTATGTGAAGGACACTTTATAGGAAAGGTGACTGCTTTCAAGATTTTAGATGCAGGTTACCATTGGAGAGGGATTTTCAAGGATTGTCTTGATTATTGCAAAACTTGTCATGTTTGTCAAGCTTTTGCTAGAAAGTTTACATCCACTCCACCACTTAGATCAATTCCATTGCTAGGACCTTTTGAGAAGTGGGGAATTGATTTTGTAGGACCTCTCAATAGAACCCCAAGGAACAATGGGTACATTGTGATAATTATTGATTACCTTACCAAGTGGGTTGAGGCTAGACCATTGAGGGACAAGAATGAAGATGAAGTGGGTAGATTTCTTTATGAATGCATTATCACTAGGTTTGGATGCCCTTTGGAGTTGGTTTTTGATAGAGGAGGAGAGTTTACAGGAAGCATTACTATAGCCATGCTACAACATTTCTCTATCACACATAGAGTAACTACATCCTATAAGCCAAATTCCAATGGCTTGGCAGAGAGAACCAATCAGACCTTGTGCATGATGTTGGCCAAAGATGCAGAAATGGAGGGGGCTAAACATCATTGGGACAAGAGGATTCATGCAGTTTTGTTGGAGTATAGGACAACCATGAAAACTTCCACCGGATATTCTCCATTTCAATTGGTGTATGGTATTGAGTCTACCTTACCTATTCACTTTGATCTTCCTACCTTCCAAAGCATTCATAGGAGATTGAAGAAAGCACAAGGAGGTGATGCAGAGAAGTCAAGGAAGGATCAACTCATGGAGTTGGAAGAGGCAAGAGCAGTTGCTATGGTTTGAGTGGAGCAAGCCCAAAGGAAACAAAAGGAGAGTTATGACAAGAGGCAAGGCAAGAAGAAGGTGGAGCCTTTCAAGGAAGGTGATTGGGTAATGTTGTTTGATTCCATTCGATTCAAGAGAGTGCAAAAGAAGTTTTTGCCTAAGTACTTTGGACCTTTCATAGTGGAGAAGGTGTGGGGCAATCACACCTATGATCTCAAGGAGTTGGGAGGAAGACACTTTGATAGGATTAACCATGATAAGTTGAAGATGTACCATAGAAGGTAGAGAGACCTTCACTTTGAGGACAAAGTGAAAACTTAGTCCGGGGGTAAATGTAACACCCATTTGTGCATGTGTGTGGTATTGTGATATTTAGCTTGGTATTACAAGTACTTAAGAGATATTATTTATATAGAGATAAAGGATGGTTCTATATTAGTCATTGTTAGCTAAAGTTAGTCATAGCTAAGATAGAGGGGACCTTACTTTAGAGGAAGTAGAAAAGATGAGCACTACTATTTTGGATTTTAGTGTGTTGACTTGGTATTATTCCTAGGTGTTTGGCTGTTGAGGAAAGAGTTGAGAACTCTTGGGCCCGCAAACCTTTTTGTTTTGGATTCTTCTTTAGTCCAAGGATAGCCCATGTGAAGGAATCCTTGACTTAGTGGTTGGGTCAAGATAAGATCACATGCTTAGGGGAATATGCCCATGTGAATGGATATTCCTTTCTGCTTTTTGACTTTACTTGACTTTTAGTCTAGTAACTTGAGTTACTTGAGTAACTCCAATTGGTGGATTCCATGCAGATGGCTTGAACCCAACTATGGAGATTGAGACAGAAGAACATTGCAAGAGTATGTGGAGGCATTTCTGGATCTACAAGTTGCAATAACCGACATGAGTCTAGCAGAGGCTCTTGATAATTTCAAACGAGGGTTAAAGGAGCGGATTTGCCAAGAAATCATGGTGCAAAATCCTCGCATGGTATTTGAAGCCATTGCTTGTGCACAGAGAATAGCAAGAGTATTGGGTGGAGGTGAAGGAGTAGTTCCACCCCAATATTTTTGGGCAGAAATGCCACACGTGGGTGGACCCGTACCGATGGAATGGTAAGGGGTATTTTTTCTTCATTGTTTGCTGATTAAGACCTCAATAGTCAATGCACATGCGTATTGTACCATCCTTCTTCTTCACAAACAAGACAAGAGCCCAATATGGTGATACACTAGGTTGGATGAACCCCTTCTACAACATCTCCTCAATTTGAGTCTTACACTCCTCCAACTCATGAGGTGATAGGCAAAATGTGGCCTTACAAGGAGGTGTCTTCCCTGAGAGTGTCTTAATTTTATGATCTAATTTCCTTTTGGTGGTAATCCTAAGGGTAGATCATCGAGAAAGACATCTTGAAATTCATCCACCACAACCTTCAATTTCTCAGGAATTTTTCCATTCAGTTGTGCACACTGGACTTCTCTTATTAGACCCATGAAACATCTATCAGTCTTACAAACAATTGCCGTCCCTATGACATATAGAGGTAGATCCTGCTTGGGTGATTTTTCTTTAATGGCCAATGATTGACCATTGGTGGGTTCTCACTACTTTCTTCCTCCAATTGACCATAGGGTTGTACTGCTTCATCCATGGCATGCCTAAGATTGCATCATAACGAGCTAATTGTATCACTTGCCACTCAATTGCTTCCTGATATTCTCCTACAGAGAGTGTGACCCATCTAGGTAATGATTCAATCCTCTCAGTTTGCCCGTTAGGCAACTCTACTTCTTCACTCCCATCTCTCTCTAGATCCATTCCCAATCTTATTGCAACAAAGCGAGATAAGAAATTCTTTGTTGCTCCGGAATCAATTAATACTCTCACTTGATTGCCTTCTAGGACTCCATTCACGACGATCAATTGTGAGGTTGCTTTTTGGGATCTTTGCACATTAGTCTTCTTCCTTCCCTTGCTTCTCTTCTTCCTTATTGATCCAGTAAGGCCACAAGGTACATTTACTAGCGATCTTTGTTTTCCAAAATGTTTTCCAAATGTTTTCCACCTCCTCCTCTTCAATGCGCCTCTCCATGTTATTCAAAGATTGCTTGTATGAAGGCCGAGGACCTCTAGGGAAACAAGTGCAACAGTTGGTAGACATGTGCCTAATACGGCCACAATTGTAACAACGGCGTTGTTCTCCTTGAGTTCCTTCTCCACGTGGGACTCCATCTCTTTGTTCTTCTACCAGTCCACACTCCCCTTGAAGCGATCGTGCTCCTTGATCTCAAAATCAGAGATTGCCCATTGCATGGATGACTTGTTTGATCAACTCTATGGAGCAAGATACTTCACCAAATTGGACTTGCGGAGTGGTTACAATCAAATCCGAATTGCAGAGGAAGATGTGTACAAAACTGCCTTTCAAACCAAGTATTGCCACTTTGAGTATCTTGTGATGCCTTTTGGCCTCACCAATGCACCTGCCACTTTCATGAGTCTAATGAATGACATATTTTGTCCATACTTGGATAAGTCTATTATTGTCTTCTTGGATGATATCTTAGTATACAATAGCACGATGATAGAACACAAACAACATCTACAAGAGGTCCTCTAGATTCTAAGATAGAATTGATTGTACGCCAAAATCTCAAAGTGCAAGTTTGGCAAGTCTGAAGTAGACTACTTGGGGCATAGAGTAAGTGTAGAGGTCATTCAAGTATTGACGGATAAAATAGAGGTCATTCAAAAATGGAGTGCACCAAAAGATCAAACTCAACTCAAAAGCTTCTTGGGGTTGATAGGATTCTATCGTAGATTTGTTAAGGACTTCTCCAAGGTTGCACAACCTTTAATGGCACTACTTGGCAAGGGGAAGAAGTGGACATGGGGAACTACACAAGAGTTGGCCTTTCAAGAATTGAAAGCCGCCTTGCTACATGCACCAATCTTGAAGTGGTATGACCCAAAACGTTCAATCAAGTTGGCTACAAATGCATCAAGCGTAGCAATAGGAGTAGTCCTACAACAAGAGTGGCATGACGGATGGCATCCAATTGCATTTGTCAAAAGTTGTTACCGGCAGAGCGTAACTACCACACCACAGAATGAGAAGAGTTTGCCATCATTTTGGCAACCAAGCATTGGAAGCACTATCTGGGCGAGAAGGCATTTGTAGTAGAGACAAACCACAAACGTCTAGTCTACCTTGAGACGCAAAAGAATCTATCTCATTGCCAGATTTGGTGAGCAGAGTGGCGACAATGTTTCAACATGACAATCACCTACGTGGAAGGTAAGAAGAAACTTGTAGATGCATTCACCCGCATGCCAATGGCAATCAACTTGGTGACAGAGGTTAAGATTAACCCTGAATTCTGGCCAGAGATTATGGTTGCTACAAAAACGGATCCACAAATTGTAGAAGTGCAATCATCCAAAGGCGTCACTAGCACCCAAGGACTCACCTTTTGTGATGGCAGATTATGGATCCCAAATGTCCCAAAATTACGCACCACTATTCTAGTGGAATGTCATGATTTGGCCATTGTAGGTCATGTCAGAGTGGACAAGACCTAAGATGCAATCCAACGCCATAACTATTGGCCTAAGATGAGCAATAACATGATGGACTACATGCGTAACTGCCTACTTTGTCAACAGAACAAAGGTTCTAATCAAGCTCTTGCAGGGCTCCTTCAACCTCTTCCTACACCTACCCAATGTTTGGAACATGTGAGTATGGATCTTGTCTGTGAATAACCCAAGACCACTTCAAGGTTTGACTCCATCATGGTCTTTGTGGACCGGCTCAGCAAAATGATTCATGTATGCCCTACCACCGAGGATGTGACCGCTCCACAACTAGCTTAATTATACTTAGATGCAGTCTTCTCTCACCATGGCTTGTCTAGAGTACTTGTCACTGATAGAGGCACTCAATTCACCAGTTTGTTTTGGCAAACACTCTTTGGTTTCTTCAAAACAAAGTTGGCAATGTCCACAACTTACCATTCACAAACAAATGGCCAAATAGAGCGGGCTAATTGCATGATTGAAGACATATTATGTGGCTTCACCTTAGAAGAGCAAGAGAGGTGGGACACCCTACTCCCATTGGTGGAATTTGCTTACAACAATTCAGTGAATGCATCCACCCAAGTCACTCTGTTCTTCCTCATGTATGGTGAGCATCCCTTCACACCTTCTAGCTTGATGAAGATCCATCCAGTGGCTACCAAGGTCAATGCAGTCAACACATTTGTTTATAGAATCCAACAAGGTGTGGAGAGCGCCAAGTACAGATTATAGATTGCACAAAATTGACAAAAGCAGTAGGATGATGCACGCTGTAGGCACATGGAGTTCAATGTTGGGGATCAAGTGTGGCTATTGACAACCAACCTCACATTAGTTGGACCTCGTAAGCTTAGACCTCGTTTTATTGGGCCTTTCTTGATTCTTTGTTGTGTCGGCATTATGGCCTATCACCTTGAGCTACCACCACACATGAAGATCCATCTTGTGTTCCATGTTTCCCTACTATGCAGATATGCTCTCCGCTCAGGCCAAGGTCATTCCACCCAAGACATTTGACCTTGTCTGACATTCATTGATGGCACAAAGGAATATGAAGTGGAGCGTATTCTCCAAAAATGCATGGGTGGAACTCGCCATCCACGAGTGGACTATCTAGTAAAGTGGAAAGGTTCCTTCCTCTATGAAGCAACCTGGGAGCCCGCTGCCAATTTAACACATGCACCGGTGTTGGTGCAAGCATTTGAGCAACAATTGCACAACGAGGACGTTACGTCTTAAAAGGAGGGAGGTCTGTAATACCAAGAGCTAGCCATATGATCTAGATGTGAAATTTGGTTTGGTAACATCTAGAATAATGTTATACATGATTGTCAAAATAGATCAGATAGAAGTATCACCAAAAGAGAACTTCTACTAATAGAGCAAAAATTGAAATAGACTTGAGAACCTTAGAACCAATAGCTAGACATATGATTTAAAGGTGAGAATTGGTTTGGTAACATCTGGAAGGATGTTACACATGATAGACTTAACAGATCAGAAAGAGGTATCACCAAAAGGGGACTTCTACTAATAGAGTAGGAACCAAAATATACCTTAAATCTTTGAAGGTAATTTTGGAGGCCTAAACGGATGAATTAGGCCTCACAAATGTGTTGCTGTCCCCCCAACAAAGGAATGGATGGCCTTCCTCCACCTTGGTTTGTCTCGTCAAGAGCTTTCCAATGGTACTTTACTCACATGATTTTGAGACTCCTACAGGAAGATTCCCTAAAAGATTCCCTTCGGTCAAAGCTTGTTTGACCAACCAGATAGGAACTAGACCAATATGTCACTCATCCAAGTAAGTAATCCAAGGGTGGAGCTTCCTTGGAGGAGATCCTCTTTGTCTATGTAATAAAGAGAAGGTGCTCCTTTGGGGCACTGAATGTTGAGTGTGTAATTTGTGTTTCTCTCTCTTCTCTTGTCCTCTGAGTATTACAGTATGCCATGCCTACATCAGAAGAGATCTTTGATGTGATTGGGGATACAAAGATCTTCAATACTTAGATCTTCAAGTGGGATATCATCAATTGCCAATCAAGGAGGAGGATAAGTCCAAGAAAAATTTTTGTGCTATTGATCTTCATTACAAGGATGTATTATATTAGAGGAGGTTCTTACCATTTGGGTTAAAGAATGCTCTTGCCAAATTCTAGAGGGTAATGGGTAGGATCCTAGCTAGATTGGATTTTGCTTGGTGCTATATTGATGACATTTTGGTTTATAATAGTATTGTGGAAGAGCATGAGAAACATTTGTTGGAGGTGTTTGAGAGGTTGAGATCTCATGGACTCAAATTATATCTTGGGAAGTGTAGGTTCTTCCATGAGAAGGTTGAGTATTTGGGTCATTCTATCTACCTTGGAGGACTTGGTGTTCAATAGACCAAGGTGGAGGCTATTGCGTGTATTCCTCAACCTGCGGATGTGAGCAAAGTGCAGGCATTCCTTGGGTTAGCAAACTTCTATCACCGCTATGTTAGAGGATTTAGTGCCATTGCCAAGGCCTTGACAAAGTTAACCAACCTTACACAAGAGTGGTGTTGGAGAGATGAGCAGGAGAGAGCTTTTGTAGAGCTCAAGGAGAGGTTGACATCTACTCCTATTCTGAGGAGACCAATCAAAGGATGACCATTTAAAGTTCTCACTAATTAGACCATGTTGGAGCTTGGAGTAGTGCTCACCCACCATGGTGACAAGGGGAAGGAGTTTATGGTGGCCTATGCTAGTAACTCCAAAAATCAATGGAGGCAAAGTATAGTTCATATGAGGAAGATTGCTTGGTAGCAATATGGGCAATAACACATTTCCAATGTTACCTATTTGGTAGCCCATTTACTATCATTACAAATCATCTGCCATTGAAGTGGTTGATGGAGTCCGACAAGCTTTTAGGGAAGCTTGAATGATGGGCTCTGATTTTACAAGAGGATGATTTCACGGTTATTCACAAACTTGGAGTAATAAAACATGATGCAGATGGGTTGAGTAGAAACCCATGTCCCAACCAATAGGATTAGATTGGAGCACATTGGCATTGTGAGATAGATGAGGAGATGATGCCAGATTGGCATGCATCTACCTTTCTCTATATAGTTTTTGAGGCTTTGGTGGTATCTCTCTCAACACATACAGGAGGAGTTATTGAGGTCACATATCCAAAGAGTGTAAATAATGGTATAGTTCAGCAAGACATTCATGATGATGTCTTAGTGATGGACTATCTTTGGACTTGTGTTGTGGGGGGCACAATTGGGGCCAAGGAGAGAGATCATGTTCTTTAGCAAGCCAAACGTTTCAGATTGGAGGGCAAACACCTTCTTTGTGTATGGGAGGATGGTAGAGTGCAAGTAGTACTACTTCTATCTTAGAGACCACATTTGATCCGTCATACTCATGAGGAGCTAGGACATTTTGGAGTAAAGCATACATATAGCTTATTCAGGAGTTATTATTTGTGGCAAGGTATGCAAACCAATGTATGGTAATTTGTTGCCAAATGTGTGGTTTGTTGCCAAGTTAGAGCATCATTTAATGCTCCTACACCAAAGTTACACCCATTACCTATCATTGGATTGGGTAACCATTGGAGTTTGGACTTTGCTAGACCTTAACCATTGATTATGAGACATCATTGATATATTTTGGTGATGGTGGAGCACTTCTCCAAGTGGATTGAGTTGGTGGCACTTCCTTACATGTCCAATTATGGCTTACTTGTTCATGAGTCGGGTTCTTAGTCATTTTGGTGCATCAACTTAGGTTTTGATTAATCAAGGTAAAAAGTTCTTGGAAGTGTTTTAGGTCTTGTGTGACAAGGCTTTGATTGATCATCATACTACCTCTCAAGATCACCTTGAGGTAGAAGGCTTAGGAGAGAGAGTGGTTCAAACAATGAAGGGAGGATTGTGAAAGTATGGTTTGCAGAGAGGCCACTTGGGAGATTGGGATCTCTAATTACCTTGGTTATCCATGGGCTATCAATTCAACCGGCAAGCCTCCTTTAACATCCTTCTCTCATTACTTTCTACTCTATGGACGAGATCCAAACTTATCTACAACCATTTGTCAAGATGTTATTGTAGTTTTGGACTTAGGTGGTCTAGATGTATGGATGAGCGCATGTTCTCAATTGGCAGAGATCTTTCAAAGAGTGATGTCAATGACCTTTGAGAACTTGGCAATTGCTCAGCATAGGGATACCTCATGCTATAATACCATTTTAGGAGGAGGTTATAGATCATTGATCCATCAATTATATATATCTAGGTAATTATGTATATCTACAACAAACAACATCAATGACACTTGATGTTTCTACAAGCCACACTTTCTTGAGAGTATGTGAGGTTTTACCATCTAGAGTCCTTATGTTGGAAGGACATGATGGTATTTTTTTGGAAAGATCATTTGCACAATTGTGCGCCATGCCACTCCCAATTTTGATGGTAGTGTCGACCTAAGCTTAGCACTTGTACAAGCAAGCTTGTGGTGTATGTTATGCGGCTCTTCTGGTGGAGCTGCTACCATGTTAGTGTGTGATAGATGTATGAGACGATGGCATAAAGGTATGTTTGACTCCCTCGAGATGGTTCCTCAAGGACGGTGGTTATGTCCTAGATGTACTTGATCTGCAGCTAGTTCATCCTTTATATGGTACAAATTGCATACAAGTCACTAATGATAGAGCTCAATATCATCAAGCCTTCTGATTGTTTGCTCACCATAAGGTATACCATATACTTGGAATAGATGGATATTTGGAGTTAGAGGGACCTAATTGCCAGCTAGGGAGGCAATTGTGGCACTTTAGAGTCCATGTATGACTTATGTGTGAGTTGTGCTTCTATAGTGTGTGATTTTGACAATGATGTATGTTGTGTAGTGATGTATATATGCACAACAACTGTCATGCCATTTGTAGCATTGCACCTAGATTGCTCAGACTTTGGAGTAGTAGTGTTAGTAAATAGTCAGGAGTATTTTGGCAATTACTCATAGACTACTTGTTGACTATCATATTTCATGTTCAGTGTTTTGATTACGTGGTGGGGCCCACCATCACTTTGCACTATTTACACCATTGGATGTGCCATTAGTGGGACCATTAGGGTTAGAGACCTAGGTCAAGACCAAGGGGTATACTTTTGAAGTGCAGCTCCAAAGAGCTCACTTCTTTGATGTTGAGCCTTCAAGTTCTTGGCTATGGTGGATAGGGGCCAATGAGTGTCACCTAGAGTCTCTTAGCTAGAGTGGGTATGGCTTGACTGTAATTAGTGCACAATTGTTGGTAGATTGTTGAGTGATAGATCAAGTATTGATCTGATTGAGTGTCATTTGCTTTGTAGATTATTGTGGCACTTTAGAGTCCATGTATGACTTATGTGTGACTTATGCTTCTATAGTGTGTGATGTTGATAGTGATTTATATTGTGTAGTGATATATATATATATGCACAACAAAGACTATCATCCACTACCTTTTCTAGATACAATTTTAGATCAAGTGGTCAAGCATCCTTGTTATAGTTTCCTTGATGGATTCTCTAGTTACAACCAAGTATTTATCAGCAAAGAAGACAAGGATAAAGCAACCTTCACTATAGACTTGGGTACCTATGCTTATGATCAGATGCCCTTCAATTTATGCAATAACTTAGCTTTGTTCCAAAGGATGATGAAGGCCCTTTTCAAAAACTTTCTTTTTTAGTTTGTAGAAGTCTTCATTGATGACTTTTGCATGTTTGGAAAGAGAGAAATACATCTGAAATATCTTTGCCAAACATTTGATAGGTGTCGAGCTACAAGATTATCCTTGCATCCCAAGAATTGTTTCTTTGTGATGACTAAAGAAATCCTACTAGGACATTGGATTTCAAGCCAAGGAATCAAGGTGAGAAGTTCAAGGCAATTGGAGCCTTGGAATCCCCCATGAATATTCAAGAATTGTGAGCCTTCTTGGAGTATGTTGGGTATTCCCAATGCTCTTTAGCACATTATGTAGTGTTGGTTGCACCCTTGACAAAGCTATTGAAGAAATCCAAGGGCTACGTTTGGATGCCAACATAGAAAACAATGTTCCAACTTTTAAAAACTACATTGGTCAAAGTGCCATTGATTAGGGCTCCATTTAGACCTCACTTTTCACGTGCACATGGATACTTTGTCTATGGCAATAGGTGTAGTGTTGAGCCAAAAGGATGAGAAGAGAAAGAAGTATCCCATCTATTATGCCAATAAGTAATTATTTGTGGTAGAAAAAGCTTACACCACAATAGAAAGAGAAGCACTTGGAGTGGTGTATGCTTGCAAAACATTAGATTCTTTGATTGTATTAATTCACTTATACTATGCAGGTAAAGAAAGGAGATTTGCATGAAAATACTTCTTCTCCCAATTAGAACCATAAGAGTAGGTGCAAGTTATTGATGATCAAGTCCTTGATGGGGAATTGTATGATTTAATGGCAACACAAAGTACTTGGTATGCAACTAAATATCACTTCGTCCATACATGTCAATGCACGAAGGGGCTTGATCCAAGCAGAGAGAAGTGTTCTTACAAAATATGGGACCTTACCAACTGAAACACATTATGCTTTTTAAGGTGGGGGAAGATGAGGTTCATTGCAGATGCTTGAAAGTATATGAGGTAGAAGGAGTAATTGAGTCCTTACACTCATAAGCTTCTGGAGGACATTATGCCCTTAAAAAATATGGTGAAGAGAATTTTGACAGCTGGCTATGGTGGCCAACAATGTACAAGGATACACAAGCACATATCGAAAGATTTGATGCTTGTCAATGTATCAAGAAGCCTACCACCACTAAATGTCCATTAAAACCCATCTTACCATTAGCTCTATTTGAGAAGTGGGAGATTGACTTTCTAGGACCCATTCAGCCTATCACCAAGTATACAAGGAAATGGTACATTCTAGTGTGTATTGATTATTCTACAAAGATGGTAGAGGCCGAAGCAACTAGAAAGGATGACATAGAAACAATTGCGTAAGTTTTCTTTTGAAATGTTATCTCAAGTTATGGCTGTCCATTGGAACTAATTAGTGATAGAGGAATTCATTTTGTGAACTCATTAGAGGAAGCCTTTACAAATCTTTTTTAGAAAGCACCAAATTACCACCTCTTACAATTCAAGGGCAAATAGGTTGACATAGAAAGCTAATAGCCTACTATGCAAAATTCTGAATCAAGTAATTGTGAATTATGCTTATGGTTGGGATATAAAGTTGCTAGCAGCCTTCTGGGCTTACCAAACTACCAAAAAGATCACTACAAAGCAAACACCCTATTTCTTAACATTTGGTTTGGATCCAATCATGCTTATAGAATTTGAAGTGTCATCATACCAAGTACTCTTAGAGGAGAAATTGTTGGAAGAAGAACGTCAAGAACTTTGCATAAACCAATTAATGTGGCTGGAAGAGAGGTTTGTAGAACACCCAAGTAGTGCAATCCTAGAGAAAATTCAGACATGACCAAAGATTGAAGTCCATCAATATTAAAGAAGATGATATAGTGCTATTGTACAATAATCAATGAATACTCTTATTACAAAAGTTACAATTGCAAAGGATGGACCCTTACCAAGCAAGGTATGTTTTTGAAAATAATTCTTCACAATTGGTAGACTTAAAAGGAAACCCTTGTGCCACAAGGGTGAATGGAAATTAGATGATTATAGGTGAAAGAAGAAAACCAAAGTATATTAGGAAGGTGAAGGATTGACAAGTTTACACTGATCAGCTCAGGTCATTTGTAGTTAGCTTGGGAACGTAGATGAGTGAAAGAACATGAGGTTAATTTACGTTTTAGAAGGGCATGCAGTCACAAGAGTAGCAAAATGCAGATGAAGCAATGAAGGAGAATGCCTACAATTTTAGTGAGAAACCATGTAATTTGTAGGTTGAATATGCTGGAACATTTTGACTTATTGGTAAAGTTGCAAGTCACCTTTCTGACCTGGAATTGGAACCTCAACTTGCCCAAACTCATAATTGAAATAACAACAAGTAGCTGTCCAAAATTAGTGCTAAAGAGGAATGCAAAGAAGGCAATCCTACAAGATGGAAAAAATAAAATTGGAGATTGGTCTTGGGAGCAAGGTGAGCAAGCCAATAGGAATCTCTTTTGATCCAAAGTGTGATGCTTCAAAAGAAATAGAAGAAGTAAAGGCATTGTTTTGTGAGTCAAGGAAGAAGATTAAGTATAAAGTGGAGATGTATATCAACCCAATGAAAAGAAGGATCATCAACTCCATCATGGCCATGTTCAAACCCAATCAAGCCACACATATTAGCAAACAACATGCTTCTACCAACAAATTAAAAAATGGTGTTGCAATGGCAATTGAACTTACCATCACACCACTTTGTGCCATTTGCAGTCCATATCTACTTTGGGTTGAATCTCATGATAGCAAAGGAGAGAAAGTAGATGCAATCACACTTTCATCCTGACCTGAGAAAAGCAATTGATCTGGATGAGTTGAAGTATATCTTGGAGATGAAGGCTAATTATAGCATTGTCAAAATGGTATGAGAGAAGGCAATGATAGCAGAAGTTCCCAAGTCAAGGAAGTGGTCCAAACTTGAGGGAGCTACGTCATTGCCTATAAGAAGAACAAGACAAAGATCTAACATACCCCAAGCTGAAGTAGAGGTTGATTTGTCTGGAAGCAGAAGAGGAGGAAACCGAGTCAATATTTGACTCGGAAGAAGATGAAGAATTCACTCTTAAGACCAAAGGTTCAGCGATAGAGAGTGAAGGTGTGCTTGAAGTTAAGCAAGAGGATCAAGGTGTTGACATTGGATTGGACAGCAAGTTCCATCAAGAGATTGATCGGTTGGAAGGGGTCTTTGCACATGGTATGGAGCTTTAAGATGCCAATGTACCTAGAGAAGATGATGAAGATATTTTGGATTGTGATCAACCACAATTAAGAATAAGTCAAGGACAAGAAGCAATCTAAAGTGACTTGGAGATGAAGGAAGTGGATTTCCAATGGCTCAAGCCTCAAGTTTGAAACTGATCCACTTGGATGATGAAGGAGAGAATCAGTAGCCACAATTTCAAGGAATCTATTATTTGTCTTGCATGGTATGTCTTATGATGTCGCAACTATAGGAATAGATGCAATACAATAAGAAGGAGCATCTTGTGGTGCAAAAAAAAAAACCGCAGGTGGTGCAGATGATGCAAATGCAGCAAGAGGAGCTAGAAGGCAGGCTCCATAACATCTAGAATGAAGTCAAAGTACACATGATAGAATGCAAGGTGTATAAAAGATCACTTGCAGATCTGCAAGGGAGTAACAATTCAAGGGGAAAGTATTTGGAAAGGCAGAAGGAGGAGCTCAAGGAACAAAGGAAAAATTACTGATAATAAAAGAAGAGCTAGAAGCAACATAGAAGAAATTTCCTCAACAATGCAGCAAAGAAAAAGTATTTGCAGAAGAGATCATAGTGTTGAAGGCGGCTGCAATCACAAAGGAGCTGGAGATGAAAGTGAAACTAGACTTAAGGTTGAAAGAAGATCAGAATTTAATTTCTCATCTTCAATAGATGGAGTCCAAGCTAACCAAGCAAGAAGAAAATGCAGTAGTGCTAATTCTTAAGCATATGGATGAAGTGGAGCAATTGCAAAATAGATCGACCTAAGAACATCATCAGAATGCAGGACAACAGGAATTGTAAGTAGGAAAAGGAAGAAATCGGACTGAAAATGTTAGATTAGCAACCCAACACTTCAAAGCTATGTTGGGTACAAAGATGGATGCCAAATTACAAATTACAGAAGTACTATCTTTGTGAGCTTCAATTGCAAGTGAAGGACACTTGTAGGAAAAAAGCAAGAGATGTAGATATGAACAAATTGTTAATTGATCTTGGAAAAAGGCTAGGTAGGAAGGTAGGAAAAGTGGCTGATAATCTTTGTATCAGATTAGACTTGATAAAGCATGAAGTAGATAGTATACAGAATCTGTTAGCAGATCTTGTTGAACACAGACCCAAAGTTTCTGACTTAGGAGTGCAAGTAGACTCGGATGACTTGTTTAAGGTAATTGAGGATTATGTTGAGTGGCAAAATTTTATGATTAGACTATTCATGATGTCTGTAGCAATCAAAAACTGAAGGTAGAATATAAGTTAAAGGGGTAGAGTCAGTTCTTAACTTCCGGATGACTCAATCCATTACAAAACCATTACTTTCACTTGTAACCAATATCAATTTAGAGCTGAGTGAAGCTTGTCTGAGTGTAGTGAAATCAGTAGAGTAAAATTCAAGTAGATAGCGTTTATAGATTCAAAGTGCTAGTTTGTAGGAAGAGTCACTTTGTATTTGTGGAATCGGGCTGAAGTAGTTAGTAGTTTAGGTAGTTTTTGTAACTCCCAAGTGCCTAAGTTATTGAAGATTTGCGGTCAAAGTGTTTTATGTTCAGTATGAGTGGAAGATGAATAAAGCAAAGTCCTGTTACAGTGCTAGTCATCTTGATTGTTAGTTGAATGATTGAAGAATTTTGGAGTGAAGTTATATGTTGAATTTTGCATGTCTGAAATCCATTCTAGATGTTTGATCTTGAGTGAAACACTTGCAAAGAAAGGCCTTAACTGATCTTCAAGAGCTGTAGTGTTGTCAATAATTAGGATTTGCAGGCAAAGTCAAGAAGCCGAGATGAAGTACTTTGATCTGGGAAGTTGTACCTTGGTGTGGAGGGGTGGAATATGATTCCAAGGAAAAGTGACAAAGTAGACATCCTCATATCAACTGAATCATCATAATTGAGTTTAATTTGGAAATGAGTTGAAGAATTGTGATTTTGAGTGATAATAATTGCTGCACATCACTTTCTGAGTGATAATTGCACTCTTCAGGGTGCTTTTTCCACCCAAGAGTTTAAAGATCTGATCAATAGAACTATTAAGTGACTTTTACTTAGTATTTGGATATTCTTGACCCGTATCTCTACAGTAACAAATGATTACTCACACACTACTACAAAGTGATACTTGTTTAGTGTTCATAGTGATTTTAATTTCTTCTTTCTATCATGAGCCATAGTGGGTGACACTACACTCTTTTGTGAGTGGTTCCTGCACAAGAAGTTAAATATGTAATAATATATGATTGTGACATTATGACACTTTATCTTCACTTTTAGTCATTTCCAGCTTGCAGTATCCTTGAGTGAAGCGTCTCTTCTTATTGTTTATAAATCAACATGGGGTTTCAACATAGTTTGAATTTATATTTTTTCTTTTGTTCCCAAACTACAATTCTAAATTGTGATTTCTATTCCTTATATATAATATATATAGTTCCAAATTATGATGTGAGTTAGAGTGCATTATTTGTGATTTGCAGAGACTGAGCTTCAAACCTCAAGGTGTGGGAATGGAGAAATGAAAATTACGTATGTGGGATAAAATATTACTCTCCATGTACCAAGGTAGATATAGGGGAAACAATCCAATTATAAATTGGAATGTTTTGAAATATCCATGAATTATTGAAATACTTGATAAATTAATACTCCTCGTGAATATTTATATGTTTTATGTTTACGTATTTCCTTATATATGTTTTACATAAGAAATGAGGTCTTCCACGTAGAATATTTCCCTATATCGATCCAGGGGTTTGAATGTTCACAAATTTTATTATACAGGGAGTACCTCAAACCCACCATTGGAGAGGCAACGTGTGGCAAGAAGAACACGTGGATAATCCGGTATTTCTCCCATTTGCTTACATTCATCTTCGAAACCCAAGTGGGGAAATCATAACTACCTATGCGGAAAAAAAATGTTTCCCCTGCATATATCCAGATATACATAAAAGCAAAACATTAGGGACAAATTTTAATGTCGTGAAATAGCCCGGGATTATTAAACCCTTAAGCAAATGAGTTTCGCCCATGTGTAGATTTTACCGCTATAGAATCATGAGGTTTTCAGTTTTCCCGAGGTTCTTTTGGTAAGGGAATTCCCATCTGCACCAATGAGAAGGCAACATTAGGGAAGAAGATACATGCGGATTCCGGTGTTTATGAATGTCCTACATTTCTCCTAAGCCTTAAATACAATATCACTTTAACCTCTTTGAACTAAATTTTGACAAGGACACAAGTCACGAGTTGTGCTCATTCCTCAGCCACGCTAGACTGGAAGTAACTGGAATAACGTATTTCTCAAAATAAACTACTTCTAGTTAGGTGATGATACTTACTATCAAACGTGGTATACATTCTCCTCTGAGGAGTCATAACTCAAATGGGCTACATTTGTAACGTCTGCATTAACTAGGTATGTCCGCATACCTCAATTGCAGCTTCACGTTTTACAATCTACATCTATTTAATGCATTGAGCCAATGCCCAATCACAATCTGAGAAATTAAAACAAGTTCATAGCAGACTCAACTGTCGAAATGGCTGTTGACTGTTCTCTTGATACGCTACTCATTTTATGAATTGCGCTTCATTTGTGGGATCACAAAGGAAGCAAAGAATGGTTTGAGGGTTTGCTGCTATGCACCAGAGCATATCAAAAGAATAATTCAGATCCATTGGATGATGTTAATTCCTAATCTTCCTAACCTAACTACTCAATTCATGAAGCTCCTGTCAGACGCCTGGATGCAGGAATGGTTCCCTAATCTAATTAAAGAGGTCTGGAAGTAATCCCCTTATAATGTCTGTAAGTGAGTAAAACTTTCTAGTGACTTCAAATAAGCGGTGAACAATACTGCCTACTTCTGTTATCTACTTTAACTGATCTCCTGAATTTCATGTTCAACCTTATCATGAATAGAACATTTGAAGCTATGGAACAAGAGTCAAACAACTTTATCCTAGTTCGTTTTGGAGCAAGTCCTGCGGATTTGTCCTGCGGACCCGGTCTTTACTCCAATTCTTCCCATCTTTTCGATTGCAAGTCCAAATTGAGTGAAGAACTTGGATTGAGGGGATCGAACAAGATCAAGAACAGAGCTCAGGCCTCTGGATGTGGAGATCAGAGCATCATCTGATTTGAAGATGGCTTTGTGTTCAAGAACATTAGTGTAGTAGCTAGTGTCAAAAGTCTGGCCTCCTTTGCTGGAATCGATAGTGACAAACTTGCTTGAGCTCGAAGCCGTATTTGCGCAAAGTGCTCTCTTCTCCTGGACGTAAGTTCTGTTCAGGTAAGGGTCAGCACCATTTGTACTCCCGGGGAAATTGTAGATACGAGGCTTGACTGCTTTACAGGTTGTAACTCCGATTGTGTGTGCACCTGCGGTGATTCAAGATCGGCATTTCGTTTGAGTGGACTTATGAGTACAGCCCACATACACGTTTGATGCATAAACTTCTTCAGAAGTATCGTTAGTATGCTATAGCTGAGGTCAGGGTGAAGTCAAAAGTGGATCATGATGAGGTCATGAAGTCGATATTATCGTCGTGGTTGGTTTTATTACCTGAAAGAACAACCATGTCTGGTTCACTGAGACCCTTCGCGGCGAAATTACTGACAAGTCCTCTGTAGCTTGCTTTGTCACTTGGAAGACTGCTTACGGCATCAGACGCAAGAGAGCGAGAACCATCTCTTCGGCCTAAAGGAACCCTCCATCTCGGTCCTCCAATCTGCTTGCCAATGAATATATATCGTCAATCTCATATGCATGCTCAGCAGATTCCCATTTCTCTTCCTTTCCTAGTTCACAGTGAAGGTCGTTTCATAACCACAACTCCAGACACAATGAGAAGAATGACAAGAAGCGCTGCAAATCTGCTCAGCCAAAATACCCCAAGAACTGTAATCATGATTCTAATCTTTGAAGTCAATTAATTTAACCTTCATAAGTTAAACTTGCCATGGTCCAACTTTATCAGCCCAACGTCTTGTTTCACAGGCACATAATATGAGATAATGCAATTGCAAGCTAGGAGGCAAGGAAAAACTTACAAAGCTAATGGCATCTCGTGCAGTAAGGGCGAGAATGTCGGCGCAGGAGAAAACACCAGGACAGGTACTTTCAAGAGCAGCTTTAGCTTTATCAATGATTGAGAATCCTTGGAGTGACAGGTTTGGAGCCGCATCCTTCTCTGCCCTGTTACTAGCTGTGGAGAACAAGAGAACACATGCATCGCATCCCTTCACAGTTCATACAGATAAGCGACAAACTTCTTGGAAACTTTTCTTTCACACTTTCAGAACAAAAACTTCGACCTTTTGAATATATAAAATCTCGAGTAGTAGTTTTATCGCTTACTGCAATGACCTCTTGATATGATCATGAAGTGTTCTATCTCCAAAATTGTGAGCTCATTTGACGTAATATCCATCAGATTAATACTGCAAATTTGGAATCCTACCTGAACGAAACAATCGTGAAAATGCAAGCGGAGGAGGCCAGCTGCATTCCTCCTATCACTGCGCACAGCGTTGTTGACGACATTGGCAACCGCTGCGACACCTCCGGGACAAGTTTTAGCGTAGAAACTCTCCGATAGCTGAGCATCAGCAACGCCAGCAAGGAACACGGCAAGTCCAGCAAAATACAAAACTAGAGACGACATCCTGAACTTTGTTGCCATGTTTTTTAAGTAGGCCTAGAATCTCGCAGAAAGCCCAAGTAAGGATCATGATCAGAACTATAGGAATGAATCATTCTCAATCGCAAGGGCTTGTGAGAATCATGACTACGCAAGTCCGAGTTTCATCATACATGCATTTTGATCTAGAACTCGTAGTCATCTAACATTGAGGTAACGCAATTAGTAGCTCATCAATTAGGTAGACTTGTAGATAAAACATACAAGTTGAAAGAAAATCCTCTCAATTAACTTCTGCTCAAGATCGAGCTTTAGAATAAAGTTCAAGAGACATAGTTCTCCCCTCACCGTGAAGTTAGCAGCTGTGCAGGAGACCGTTGCGAATTGAAGGAGAATCGTCAAGTTGAGGGCTGATAGAGTTGGGAGATGGATGAAGTGGAAGTGCGCTGATGTTCAAAGAAGTTGCCTTTTACCTCTTAATACGAGCCAAAATTCAACATCAGTTTGGCATCTTGACACGAGTATCACGATCTGGATTCAGCTGGCCTCTTCAACAGGAATTCTAGACCGGTATCACATCAACTCCAACGACTTTCGCTCCTGGAATCCAGGGCCTATCGGAAGAAGAATTCTTGAGTTGTATGTCTAGAGGGCCCTGGAGCCAGAATGCGTACAAACGAAACCTCAACAGAGTTTTGCTGTAGAGCAAACTCAAGGTTCGATATACATGCATCCGAATCCGAACAAGTGGGCTGTATGCACAAAGGGGCTGGTCACTCGCTCGCTATTTGCGCAGGTACGTATGATAACCTATATCAAGGCTTAAGCTGTATAGGTTTTAAGGCCAGGCATCAAGATTGATGCTTCAAGCATCAAACTATTGATGTTTACCATAAACCATGGGTCATTGAGTGGATCCCATGTTCCTTAACCAAGTCAGCTCCATTATCAACTATCTTTGCTCTTGAAGTAGGAAACACATCATCCTAAGATAATTGTCACAAAGTATGGCAGAAAATTGGAACATAGGAGATGAGTCAACTCCTAATGTAAACATGTTATTGGTTGAGAACAAAGGGAAGTGCATAATCAATTGAGTTTTTCACAATATCATGCTAGACTCAATGTGTAGTAGCAAGTGGCTAACTAGCATCTAGTCCATCATGCACTCCATTATCACCTACCACATTTACACTAGGATATCTACGAGACATGGATGGTGTCTGTAGTGCCTCAGAGAGTATGACCTTTTTACCAGCCTCTCTTCCCTATAGGTCTAACTCCACTAATGCTCCTCCAAGCTCTAGAGCACATATTGCACTCTTAGTCACTATGGTTTATGCATTTACTTGGACTACTACACACATAAATTCCAGGATATCTCTATCACTAACAAAAGAGGTGGAAGCCTCAATAGTCAAATTTTCTCTCCTCTAAGCTATGGCTATGCTAGCCAATCTATTCTCCAATTTCTCAATACAAGTAGCCATGGCTATATCAAAAGCAAGGGTAGATACTACACCCTACCAAGTGTGGGTCCTTTACCACCACAACATCTTCCATAACCTAGAGCTCCTCTTTCACTAACCATAGTAGCCCAGCTATGCCATAACTCTGGGTGAATTTTCAAAGCATCAACCAATAGTGTGACCAAATCTATAACAATGGTCAGACTATTTCTATGTTGGTTGTAATGCACCAGAGATATCATGTCTACTATATTGAGTGCCCTCTCAATTGTGGTGAGGTCCACCATAAGTCCAACAAGCAAAACCACCACTCATTGGCTGTTGAAGACCTAAAAATAAAGATAAGGGTCTAGAAGCACTAGGCCTTCCACTCACTCCATAAGATCTAGGTTGTCCACTCTACCCTTAGAACCCTGCATGGTATGGTGCACTCTATTGCACTCTAAAAGAATTAATAGTTGTGGATGAGGTCTCACCAAATCCAAATGTCACCACTCTCTCCTCCACCATGTTGAGCTCAATGCACTCATCTAAACTAAAGACCACTGCCAAAATAGATTAGTTAGCCTATAACAAGATAATATCATGTACTCAACATCACAACTCCTTGTCCATAATCCTATACCAAAATTGGACTATTTGGGCCTTGCTAACTCCTTAGTGAAATAAATAAGCCATCTCATGCAGTGTATGCCTCATGTAGGCTCTCTTTAGCCTTCTATTGGAACTCTTGTAAGCTCATAAACTTGTCAGTACACACTTAATGGTAGTTTTGCCTCAAACACGAGAAGAACTCCACCATGGGGTTAACCTCCAATACCGCACCACTTCTTGTAATGGTGTCATAGGGAAAATAATCCACCGTACCATTGGTACCAATTGGTGTGAGTCTTTTTTTTTAATGTTACAGTGAACTTGGTTTTTATTATGTTATGGTGAAATCTGAAGTTGCTTTGTGTTCCTGTAAGCTCAAGGGTTTTCTCTTATGTTACATAAGGTCAAGATTTTCTTTTATGTTGCATAAGCTCAGGGCTTATTTGTGTGTTACATAAGCTTGGAACTTTTATTTATTTTATTGGGATCTTAGGAGTATTTTATTTAGTGGTAGCAGCAAGGAGTTTTTTAAGCTTTGAGAGAGTGCTTTGAAGGAAAGGAAGAGAGAAAGGAGTTTTAGCTCCAAGAGATTACCCCAAAGGAGAAGAGAGAAAGGGGTTTAGCTCTGAGAGAGTGCCTTGAAAGAGAAGAGAGAAAGGAGTTTTGTTGGGAGAGGAAGCCTGAATAGGACAAGAGGAGGCTAATAAGGTTTTTCCCAAAGGAAGGGCTTTGGCCATGGAGGCAAGAACATTTGAGAAAGGGTTTAGGGCCTGGATGGTAGGAGGTGGAATTTTTTGCGGCAAAGAATGTGAACGGTTTTGGGTAGTGGCTATAGAGGAGAGATTTGTTGAATGAAAGAGAGACTGTGCAGGATAGAGAGTAGAAAAGGGCATTCAAAGAAGGAAGGGCTTTGGCCATGGAGGCAAGAAAATTTGAGAAAGGGTTTAGGGCCTGGATGGTAGGAGGGGGAATTTTTGGCAGGAAAGAATGTGAAGGGTTTTGGGTAGTGGCTGTAGAGGAGAGATGTTTCAAAGAAGGGAGTTAAATGGCAAGAGGAGGAAAACCATCAAAGGTTGCAAGAAAGAGGGATTATGAAGGGAAGAGGACTGAAGGGGTTTTAGGGACTGTGAGCCCTCCTATCTCTCACTCAGGATGAACCTCTGATGGCTATTATGGTAGCGCACCATGGACTAAGAAGGCAAGGAACCTCAACTCTATCATACTCCTCCAAGGCTAACACTCCAAGACTCAATACATTGCTCACTAGAGAACTCAATGAGAGAGAGATAGTTGCAAATAAAAAGATGATGAGTACCTCCTCACCCCTTGTTTATATATTTGTGAAATAATTACGTACCAAAGTTACTAATTACCGCAATAACTCAAGTTACTAGACTAAAAGTCAAGTAAAGTCAAAAAGTAGAAAGGAATATCCATTCACATGGGCATATTCCCCTAAGCATGTGGTTTTATTTTGACCCAACCATTGAGTCAAGGATTCCTTCACATGGGCTATCCTTGGACTTAGGAAGAATCCAAAACAAAAAGGCTTGCGGGCCCAAGAGTTCTCAACTCTTTCCTCAAAGTCAAACATCTAGGAATAATACCAAGTCAACACACTAAAATCCAATATAGTGGTGCTCATCTTTTCTACTTCCTCTAAAGTAAGGTCTCCTCTATCTTAGCTATGACTAATTTTAGCTAACCATGACTAATATAGAACCATCCTTTATCTCTATATAAATAATATCTCTTAAGTACTTTTACTTAAGAGATACCAAGCTAATACCAAGCTAATACAAGCTTAATACTAAGCTAAATATTACAATACCACACACATGCACAAATGGTTATTACAGGACAAGACAAGGAACTCTGGAATGGAGGAATGGTTGTTACAGGACAAGACAAGGAACTCTGGAATGGAGGACTGAAGTACGGACAGGAGGAGGGACTCTTGAAGGGAGGACTGAAGTCTGAATAGGAGGAGGAACTCTAGAAGGGAGGACTATAGTCTGGACAAGAGGAAGAAATCAGGAAGGGAGGATTTTGTGATAGGAAGAAAAAAAAGCATTGAAGAAGGGGATTTTTGAATGGAAGAGAGGGTCCAAAGGAAGAAAGAGGGTTCTGAAGTAGGGAAAGGAAATTGAGTGGTAGGGGAAAATTATTGAGAGAGAGAGAGAGTTCAGCCAAGAAGGAGGAAATTGGAGTTGGCAGGACAGAGGAAGAGAGAAGAGAGGAAGAGAGGCGCCTTGTCAGAAAATTTCCTTCATGATTTCAACGTCAGTAGTCTATTACCTTCTTATAAGGTAAATTCTCTTAACCTCAATGATTATTCTTCTTCAGGTGGTCGAGTTGGCAGCCCTCCAGATAAATTCAGACAAGATTTCCAAAGCTGAAGGTAGCGGACTTGGTCCAACAGTCTGCATTGGTAGAGCATCTTATTCCTGGCTTTGATGATAATGTAAGAAGGATGAAGTCAAATGCTCGTCAACTTTTTCCAAAATGTGAGAAGGCTATACCCCCAAATGGGAAGGTCTGGACAAGAATGGAGAATTCTGAAAGATGGAAGGATAGGAAGATGCTAAGGAGAGAGTTTGAGTTAGAAGGGCAGAGGATCAAGAAGGAATTTTGAATGATAGACAAGGATTGAAGAGGATTTTGAGAAGAACAAGAGTGAAAAATACCAAAGGGGAAGAATCAGGGGTCTTAGGAGTGACAGCTATCAAAGGAGGGTTTCTAAGTGCGGAGGATCAAAGGAGGGTTTTTGTGTGACAAGAAATTATCAAAGGGTTTTGGATTTTGGGGGATGGAGAAGGATCAAGGGAGTTAAGTGACAAGAGTAACTTGGAGATTCCCAGTCCCAACAGGGGAGGGGGGGGGAGATAAGAAGATCAAAGTGGGTTTGTACCTGATAGACAGAGCTTGCTGGACTTAGCACACATCATCATTATTAACCATGAGCAACCTCTTGGAAGTCCAATAGTAAAAGAAAACGAGAGGAAGTCTTTGAAGGACAACACCTAGATAATGAGGAGATAGTAAGAGAGTATGCGCATTTGGAAAGATTGAAAGGTGTTTCTATTCTCACAGTTGGAGATTAATCAGAGAGAGCACTTGGAGCCACTTGGAGCTTTGAAGTTGCACGTAAGCAAATTGCAGCATGCATTGGCCATTGTCCTTACGGTGTAGACCTGAGATTTTGTGGACTGGAAGTTTTTGAAAATGTTTTCTAGCTGTCAAGTGTTCATATCATACGGAGGAGATACATGTTGGAGAATAGTTAAAAGGTGAGCTGCAAAATCAAGCATGAAGATTCATAGACAATTGGGATGAATTCATGGTGATTATCCAATCATATTGTCTACTTATGTTCAAGTTGAAATCCAGGCTAACTTCTGCTCCTACTATTCTATAGCGGAGTTGGAACATTGAGAAGGACAAGGTGGAATTTTCTTGCAAATATAGGCATTGTGGTATCTTATATGCAGTAGAGTTCAGTTCAGTTTTTCATTTTTGGTGGCAATAGAGCTCATGTTAAACACTGTGAAAGTGATCATCTTAGTGGTAGAGCCTCTCATCTTCTATGATATTCTAGGATAAATTTGGTTTAAAGTCTGCACAAGATTCATATTATTCTCCTCCCGAGCAAAAGGTTTATCATTGGACATCGGCCTTGGCAATCCTTATTTAGGATCCAAAACACAGTCAACTTGCATTATCCAAAGCCTTGCACTTACGATTAGCACCTGAGGGCTGGAAACTGTTGACAATGTTGTGTTTACAATCCAAGTTGCTGGTAAAGGCATCTTGACCTTCATGAAAGGTCACAAATTACTCATTGCTGATGACGGCCACTACAATCACCAAGTTTAGATGATAGTCACTCAAGCCCAAGAAGTGTGATCAGCAACTTCATCTTAAAGAACAATACCTCCACACAACAATAAGATTGAAAGGTGGGAACAATGAGAAATATTGCAAGGAGACCAAACCAGCCCTGTGCTACAAATCTACCAAGCCAAACAATACTACAACCAAGAATAATAGACCAAGAACAAAACCTAATAGCAAATGAAGGACAGCAATAATCTGAGATGCCAACCCAAATAGCCATTGATAAGGGTCCGCACCCAGAAACAACTGTAGACAAATTGCCTAGCAAAAGGGTTGTTGCCATCAGGTCAAAGAACAGAGCCAACATTGGGAAAGCTTCCAATTCACTGACAAAGAAGACAGTCTAAGCGCAAGCAGATAGGTGCTTGGCGCTTGCTTGAGAGCATACGATCCCCGTGAAAATGGTACCTCCACTTGTAGTAGCACAATCTCCAACTAGTGCACCTCCATTGAATACACCAATGCTACTAGAGCTAGAACTCATGGGTACTACCAATCTACCATGAAATGATAGAGATGTAATTTGGAGACCAACACAATCTCTATAGCTCAATCTACTCCAAGTGAGATGTCTTAAAACTCATGATAATCATCCATTGATGGACCCTCTAACTGCTAAAAAAACCCCATCCATGTCATGAAAGGTGTAAACAAAGTCAGGTTTTGCATTTATTGTAGATCACACCAACTATCAAACTCTTGGATGAAGGCATCTAACTCAATGGTACCCATTGTACTAGAGTAGCGCTTGTGGCCTTTGGAGGCCCATAAACCTCATCCATGCCTCATTGCACTCTCAACTTAATCAACATCCATATCAAACTCCAAATTAGAGTCAATCTCCTCTCTCATTGATACTTGAGATACAAATTAATACCAATTGCTACTTTGTGTAAATTTTTTACATATTATAGTAATATCTCATCTAAAATCCCCAAAGAACTCCATTTTGGCAATGTAATTCAATCCCCAACTATAACCACTACAAGTACCACACCAAGGATCACCATCAAGTGCAAACACCAAGTACCATACCAGCTAAACACCACTCACTACTGAAGCTTTAATTATGACAAATACATTAGGAGAAAGAGTGACTTATAACCTACTATCACAATATGCAATATCTAATATACAATATGCAATTTGAAATATTACTAAGCTAAATATCACAATATCACTCTCATGTCTACAAGTCATCACACCTACCTCACTAGAGGGAAAAAAAGATAGTCTGATTGATCATTACTCTAGCCTCACTATCAAAAACTATAATATCCATTTGTGCATGTATGTGATATTGTGATATTTAGCTTAGTATAAAAAGTGCTTGAGAGATATTATTTATATAGATAAAGGATAGTTCTACATTAGTCATGATAAGTTAAATTAAGTCATAGCTAAGATAGTGTGAACCTTACTTTAGAGGAAGTGGAAAAGATAAGCACCACTATTTTGGATTCTAGTGTGTTGACTTGGTATTATTCTTAGGTGTTTGGCTTTGAAGAAAGAGTTGAGAACTCTTGGGCCCACAAGCATTTTTTTTTGATTCTTCTATAGTCCAAGGATAGGCTATGTGAAGGAATCCTTTACTTAGTTGTTGACTCTGTGAGCTGGCTTGTCTCTCACTCATGATGAACCTCTGATAGTTATTATGGTAACGCACCATGGACTAAGAAAGCAAGGAACCCCAACTCCATCATACTACTCCAAGGCTAAAAGTCCAAGACTCAAGACATTGCTCACTAGAGAACTCAAAGAGAGAGAAAGATAGTTGCAAATGAAATGATGATGATTATCTCCTCACTCCTTGCTTATATACTTATGAAATAGTTATGCACTAAAGTTACTATTTACCATCATAACTCAAGTAACTAGGCTAAAATTCAAGTAAAATCAAAAAATATAAAAGAATATCCATCCACATGGGCATATTCCACCAAGCATATGATCTTATCTTGACCCAACCATTAATTAGAGGATTCCTTCACATGGGTTATCCTTGGATTATAGAAGAATCCAAAACAAAAAAGGCTTGTAGGCCCAAGAGTTCTCAACTCTTTACTCAAAGCCAAACACTTAGGAATAATATTAAGTCAATAAACTAGAATCTAAAATAGTGGTGCTCATCTTTTCCACTTCCTCTAAAGTAAGGTCCCCACTATCTTAGTTATGACTAACTTTAGCTAATCATGACTAATGTAGACCAACCTCTATCTCTATATAATTAATATCTCTCAAATATTTGTAATAATAAGCTATATATCATTATACCACATACATGCACAATTGGGTGTTGTATTTACTCCCGGACTAAGTTTTCACTTTGTACTCAAAGTGAAAATATCTACCTTCTATGATACATCTTCAACTTATCATGGTCAATACTATCAAAGTGTCTTCATCCCAACTCCTTGAGATCATAGGTGTAATTACCCTACAACTTCTCCACTATCAAAGGTCAAAGTACTTAGGCAAAAACTTCTTTTGTAGTCTCTTGTATCAAATAGAATCAGAAAACATTACCCAATCACCTTCCTTGAAAGGCTCTACCTTTTTCTAGCCTTGCCTCTTGGCATAGCTCTCCTTTTGTTTCCTTTGGGCTTGCTTCACTCAAACCATAGTGACTGCTCTTGCCTCTTCCAACTCCATGAGTTGATCCCTCCTTGACTTCTCTACATCACCTCCTTGTGCTTTCTTCAATCTCCTATGAATGCTTTGGAAGGTAGGAAGATCAAAGTGAATAGATAAAGTTGACTCAATACCATATACCAATTGAAATGGAGAATATCTAGTGGAAGTCTTCATGGTTGTCCTATACTCCCACAAAACTGCATGAATCCTCTTGTCACAATCATGTTTAGCTCCCTCCATTTCTGCATCTTTGGCCAACATCATGCACAAGGTCTGATTGTTTCTCTCTGCCAAACCATTAGAATTGGCTTAAAGGATGTAGCTACTCTATGTGTGATAGAGAAATGTCATAGTATGGTTGTAGTGATGCCTCCTATAAACTCTCCTCCTCTATCAGAAACCAACTCCAAAGGGCATCCAAACCTAGTGATAATGCATTCATAAAGAAATCTACCAACTTCATCTTCATTCTTGTCCCTCAATGGTCTAGCCTCAACCCACTTGGTAAGGTAATCAATAACTACCACAATGTACCAATTTTTCCTTGAGAGGAACAATCAAAACTGTTCTATTGAGAGGACCTAAAAAATCAATTCTCCACTTCTCAAAAGGTCCTAGCAATGGAATTGATCTAAGTGGTGGAGTGGAAGTAGATTTTCTAGCATAAGCTTGACAAACATGATAAGTTTTGCAACAATCAAGACAATCCTTGAAAATCCCTCTCCAATGCTAACCTACATCTAGAATCTTGAAAGTAGTCACCTTTCCCGCAAAGTGTCCTCCACACACTAAACCTTCTTGAAAATCCTTTATGAGTAGGACAGACTCTTCCTTACCCACTTTTCTTCAAAGTAGACAATCTATTCCTTGGTGAAAAATAATATCCTCCACCATTGTGTAAGGTCTAGATCTTGTTGCAAGGGCATTCCTCTCCCTAGCATGCATCCCTTCTGGATAGTTACCTCTTGTCACAAAATACAAAATCTCCTTGTACTCCATTGGAACCTCTTGAGTGACTGCAATTTTCATAAGCTCCTCATCCAAGAAGGAATCATCCACTACCTCATCTCCCTCATGATCATATACCCTAGATAACAAATCATCATTTGCATGTTTCTTTCTTGGTCTATCCTCAATAGTGTAATCATACTCATACAGGAGTATCATCCACCTTGCTAGACTCCCTTCCACATTAGGCTTGTTTAAAATGTACTTCAAAGCCTTGTGATCTATGAAAATGGTGGATTTCCCTCCAATCAAGTAGTGTTTGAACTTCTTAAGATCAAAGATCATTGCCAACCCTTCTCTTTCTGTGACAGAGTACTTCTTTTCTGTTAAAACCATTTGTCTACAAGAGCTATTGGATGATCATGCCTATCTTGGTCTTATTGACTAAGAGTGCATCCTATAACTACATTAAAAGCATCAATGTAGAGGATGAAAGGCTTACTCCAATCCGATGTAGCAAGAATTGGAGCTACAAGAAGGGATTGCTTGAGCTCCTCAAAAGCAATGAGAGCTTCCTTGTCCTCCAAAATCACCATGTAATCTACACCCTTCTTCATGTAGATAGTCAATGCACAAGCCTTGTTGGAAAATGAGAAGATGGACCTCCTATAGTATCCAACCATCTCCAAGAATTGGCATAACTTTGTCAAGCTTGAAGGGAATGGAAGGTCTAAGATTTTCCTCACCTTTTGAAGATAAACTACTTATCCATCCTTAGAGATGATGTGCCCCAAAATTAGACCTTCTTCACATCCAAAAGTGCACTTCTCTAGGTTGAGTAATGCATTTGCCTTATCCAAGCGTTGCAAGATCTTGATTAGGTGCTCAAAGTGCTCCTCCTTGCTCCCATAGATATAAAAGTCATCAATGAAGTCTCTCAAAAATTTCCCAATGAAAGGTTCAAATACCTTGTTTATGAATTGTTGGAATGTGGTTGGAGCACTGCAAAGCCCAATAGGCATGACCTTAAAAGTGTAAGTTCCCCAAGGTGTGGTGAATGTGGTGAGTTGTTGATGCTCTGGTGCAATTCAGATTTGGTTATATCCACTATAACCATCTCCAAAAGCATACCCCTCATGACCTACAACCTCCTCCAAGATCTCATCAATGAATAGTAATGAGTAGTAGTCCTTCTTAGTAACAACATTGAGTTTCTTGTAATCCACACATACTCAAAGCTTGCCATTCTTTTTCATCACAATCACAATTGGAGACACCTATTTTTGATTGTATGATTCTCCACCTCAAAGATAAATCTAGCCTCCTTGAGCTTTTCAATCTCCTCCTTCACAACCAAAGCTATTGGTGGGCTAATGCAACATTGCTTTTGGCGGACTGGTCTTGCATGTGAATCCACCTCAATCTTGCACTCCACCAAGGTGACTTCTTTTGGATCCTTGTAACTGAAAGCAAACACGTGGATGAACTTGAAAAAAATCTCTTCAAATCTCACCTTCTCCTCCTTGGTAACATTTGGATCATACTTGAGGGTAGATAACCTCCTCTCTATCTCCTCAAGTGTCAATGGTGGTTTATCTAGGTCGTTCAAAACCTTTGGCTTAGGTGCAAAATCCATAGCACACAAGGGATACACATCTAAATCAGATTTAGATTCATCCTCCTCCATGGAAGTCGTTTCTTCCATGCTTGTGTCCATACCTGAATCTCCTTCTTCAGAATTTGATTCCCAATAATCAAAAGATGGTGTATCTTAATGTGAATTGTTAGTGGTGTTAGTCACAAGAACTATGACTCTATGGTTTGATGGCCCAATCCTCAAGTACCTTTTGTGACATTGATCAGTTGTGTGTGTTGCTCACAACCATGGCCTCCCAAGAAATAAGTCATAGCTTGAATCTTTCAAGACTTGGAAAGTCATGAGATTTTGAACTCCCATAACTGAAACTATCACTCTATCCATCACCCCTATTGGTCAAACTTGTTGTTTTTTTGCCATGCTCACCACAAATGTTGAAGGTGTGGAGGGTATCATACCCAACTTCTTCATAAACCTTTCTAACATGGCATTCACTACTGATCCTCCATCAACCAATGCATTGTTGATGTTGTGACCATTCACTCTCACATCAATCTTTGAGGCATATTCACAAGTCTCCTATGGTGTTGGTTTGGCATCCACCACTCCCATTGATATTGGAGCTTTTGCTTTCTTCTTCCTCTTGCTCCTTGTAGAACTCAAATCACCTCTAAGCTCCTTTCTCAAAGTAGAATTCAAAGCAATCAATTGGCCCACTATGATGTTAGCCTTGTGCCTTGATGCCTACCAACATCCTCCAAGACGTTGTAGTTCCATTGGTGCTTTGAGATCAAATAATCTTCCATCCCCAATTTCTTTCTTGGAGTCTTTGTTGTTGATAGTGTTGAACTGCTTGTGCGAGTGCTCCTCATAGGCATAAGAGTATCTTGGCTAGGAGTAAATCCTTTAGAAGAGTGCACATCCTCTATAAAATGAGCTCTCTTCTTCCCTTGTGCCAAAAGAACCAAATTAAGACCCTTGGACTTTGAGCACTCTCCCTTCTCATACTTGCTCTCAACCAAGTTCAAGATGGATCTCCTTACCTTTGTTTGGATAAGGAGGCACTTGGGTTTCAATTCTTCCCTCTTTCCCTCTATTGGCTCCTTCATAACTCCTTCCTCCATGGTAAGTGGAATTTGGGCAATTCCTTTGGATGTGACCTCTTCTTCCATAATCAAAACAATTTCTCTCATTGAAATTATTGGTTGGTTGGCCTTCTCTATATAGATAATTTCCATAACTCCTAGATCCCCTCCCAACATTCTGATCCACCTCTCTTCTCTCCTGTAGTTGCACCACATTGATCTTGAGATCTGTAGGTTGTTTTGTGATGGTTTGAAGTAGATCCTTTGGTGGAAGTGCAAGAACTGGAGCAACTACTACTTGTGATGCAACCCTTACCACCAAATTATCAGAAGTTCCACCATAATTGTAACCTTGAGGAGTATGCACGACCTCCTTCACCACCAAATCACTCTCATCCCCTTCCAAACTCTCTTCCATACAAATTGTGATCTTGATAGCTTCAACCTTGGAAGAAGGTTTCTCATATCTCATCTTGCTTCTGATTTGTGGTCTCAACACTCCCAAAAAATTCTTGGTGAGTATAGCTCCTATGCAAATCATAGTAGTCTCCACATCATCCCCACCCTTCCTCAACACTGAGTGCCACTCCATTCCAAAGTTACAATTTTTCCAATTACATTCTACCCTTCCCAAAATGCACAACTTGCAAGATTGCACTTCATGTTGCCCATTGTCTAAGTTTTTAATTCCATGGTACTGCTTGTGTGGTGAGCTTCCCAATCCACTTGTTGTACAAGTTCACTCCTTTGCATCATTCTGTGCACACCTTGATCACGGGTGAGTACCTCCTTTGTACCAAGCATTGAAGACCTATTGTGAAATTCCTTACCTCTTCTGTTGCCTAGACATTCAACATCATAAAATAAGTGACAAAAAACTTGCAAAGTAGAAAGAGTACTCTTTACTTGTAATTAGAATATGATATTCACAAAGATGAATGAAAAAAAAAACACAAGTGCCACGGTACTCAGCCTTAAATACTACTCTGGCTCCATGTCAGATAGATCAAAATCCCAAGTGGATCGTGAAAACTATAAGCTAAACTATTCATCATTGGTTTCATATCCTAATTCTATTTTATCCTAATCATATAAAGAATGATTAGGTGCCTAATGCATATCAAGGGATATGTCAGAGTTTCCCCACCTAATCTATCTTTAGTGTACAACTCCAAGGACACTCCTCAATTATGTACAATTCCAAGTGCCAATACAAGTAGCTTACTCGGAGTGCTTGACTATTGTATAATTTTGAGTGCCTTAAATCAGCCTAAGAGTGTCTACCTCACCAAAGGACTCCCCCTTGGGAGAGTGCATTGGGTTGGACCTATTGAAGGACTACATTCACCTCTCATGTATCTAACTAACTGGTTTGTCTATGCTTGATACCTAGCTATCTCCAAGAAGAAGGTCTAGCACACTTTTTTAAGTTTCTAGTCTAAGTGCTCCTTCAAATACAAGGACAAGATATTCTTTCTATCTTCTTCATATGCTTGGTTCTGCAATCGTTGAACTTTCATCTTCAATTCATGGCTTTTGGTGTGTAAGGCAACAACTACTCCTTCTTCCTTTAGCATATCCATGAACAAGGTTTGGGTCTCCTCCAGTTGTTGCAGTGCTTTGAGCTGGTCCTCCTCAACTTTCTTGGTTCAAGTACTCCATTCAGCCTTATGTTCTTCTGGCAATTGAAGACCTTTTGCATGCTTGGCTCTCTCTTCATTTGCCTCCTTGGTAAGATGTTCCAGTTGCCTTGCTACCTCTTTTTTTACTTCTACATCTGTGTCTCTAGGGTCACCACACAATCATGTCCCTCTTCTAGAGCACTTTGAGTGCTTTCCAATTCTTTGCACTTGTCCTAAAAGCAATCTTTGGCTTCCTTCTTAAACTAATCAAACTCAAGGCAAAGTGCCTTCTAATCCCCTTCAAACCTTTGGATTTCTATTGCATGGAGGTCTTGTTCATTCTTTGTTGTGGCACTTCTCCTGTTGAGTTCTTGGTTTTCCTACAACAAGGTACTTAGCTTTGTGCCCTCTACCTTTTAAAAGTATTTGGCTTGTGTTCCTTCTTCTTTCACCGGGTCTTTGACCTTCCAAGCATATAATTGCTTATGCATATTTTTTTATCAAAGTGGTATAGTCTTCCATGTTTGGGCCTTGGCTTGGTATTGAGGTGGCAACACCTCCATCATCTGCAGTGCAACTCTAGTGAAATGTATGATGAAGGTAGACCCCTCTTGGACTAGAATTGGCTTCAAAGTTATTGGCTAGCTCCTCTAGCACCTTAAGTTGTTTTTTTGGTGCAAACACATGAAGATCAGCCTCAATGTCAACTTCTCCTTCTTTTTCTACATGATTGGTGATATGGTCTTCTTCTTCAAGGGGGTCTTTGGCCTCCTTCTCCTTTTTCAGGCTGAGTTTCTTGGTCCTTTGAGCACTATGCTTGATCTTGGGTTTCTATTGTAGCTCCTTCTTCTACAGCTGAACTTAGTGGTACCTATTTTGGCAAAGCTTCTCCTTCCATTGTGTGCTCTTCTTCATCTGCAGTGCACTTGTCCATGTCTTGGTCCAGCAGATTAGGAGCAGATTGTGCATCTTGCCATGTTTCTTCTTCATCATCTTTGTCTCCTGAAGTGGAGGCCCATCCTTGTAGGGTGAAGGATCCTTGCTCTCCTTCTTCATCATCTTCTTCTTAAGTGTCCTTGGCCTCATCTTTTGAAAAGGACACTTTATATGCTTATCCATTGGACTTTGACTTCTTTGTTGGAGGAGGTGCCTTCTTCATCTTTGCAGTTTGGCATGACCAATTCTTCATCTACAAACACAAAATCACTTGTCTCAATAAATTAAGCATCGGTCAGCCAATACTTAGCAATCTAGGTGGGTCCTTTAGGTTGGGCTTTGAAATAGCCTACAAGATGGAAATACAGAGAGAACCTTTTCCTATCCTCCTTGGTCAACAAGTTGGTCCCCATGTAGTATTGAATGACAGAAGGAGCAATGTAGGTGGCACCTCCTTTATCCTCAAAATGTCCATGCAGGAGCTTACACTATCTATGAAACATTTCTTCCTAATCTACAAGCTCTCTTGAGTACATATAATCAAGGACTATTGCTTGGAAATTGGTCAGGTAGGTGGTTTTTTTGTATTTGACAATTTGTGTAATTGCTTCTACAATGGCTATTCACACAGAATCTTTATACTGGCCGCAATCCACACTTTGTTCTTAGAAAGTTTACTATTGAAATGGCTCTTGACTTTGGTTGTAAGCTCTTTGTCTACAACATTATTGTCTTTTGTCATTGCTCTTGCAACTCCAGCATCCAAGCAGTAGTACCATTTCCAATTATCTCTCATCTAGTTCAGCGGGCTACCTCTTATTCCCCTAAAGTTTCTTTTGTTTGCCACTCATCTCATGGATCATGTGCACATCTTACAACTCCCAGTTCCAGAGCAAGAATCTCATATGTTTGCTTCTAATCATATCCATTCTACAATTCATTGCATGTTTGTTGACAGCAAGGGATCTAAGGATTGCCTTAGGTGCCTTCTTGTAAGTTTTTGGGGTGACTACCATGGCTTCTACACAGGTAAAACTGCTAAGACTTTTCTAAGACACTATGTCGAGTACCTCATTTCACTCCAAGTACCCAACACCATGATGAGTGCCACTCTCAAAACAACTTTGAGTAACTCACTTCTTTTTCAAAGAAGTTCAGGACACTACTCTATCAGCTAAGAAAACAAATGATTTTGCAAAAAGTGCAGCTGCTAGCCAGACACATCAATTTATACTCCAAATTCTTGGTCGTTCTCCAGCACTCTGGTGGTTACCGAGTAGGTAGACACTCACCGTTATGCACGCAAAGGCCTCTGCATGTTGTCCTTGGTGAGGAGTTGCTCTCCTATGTGCAGAAAGCTCTCCTCTAGTCACTTTCCCACACACCAAGCTTGCACACACAGTTCCAATGGTTATCATGGGTGTAACTACCCTTGGCGGCAAGTGTCTCTAGCCGCATGTTCAAATTGTGGCTGCACTTAAGTCTGAGTGCCACCTTGGCACTGTATGCCTCACCTGTTGGCACTCAGAGTGCTGCATCTCTTGCAAGCACTCCAAGTGTTGTTCCCTCCACAGGCACTTGGAGTCATTTAAACCACTTCAAGTGCTGCTCGTCCTCCAGTTACTTGGGATCGAGCACTTCTTATCCTAGTTGTCAACATTCGGGATTATCTTACATCACTCCGGATATTGCACCTCCTGGCTTCTTGACACATTCCTACGAGTACCTCTCTTTACGAGTACCTCTCTTTGAGGCACTTCTCCGAGTAATTATGTTATTCCTAATGGTTCTCTGGTCCTTAAGCTTGATATAATCAACAAAAGTGGATTTGAGGAGAAAGGAGCACCACCTAGGGTTCATGATCTTGGAACAAAAAGCAAATGAATTTGTTACATCCATTCCGAGATAATACATACACTCGCTCTTCTTAAATTTATCCAAGGAAAGTGGGGTCGACTCCCGATCAAGATCGTCTCGATGTTACACAATTGTATGTTTGTGTCATTTACAATTTACACTGTAATCTGCAGAGACTATGATTATGAAGGTCAAAATGATCAAACAAGAACAAGGTTTCGATGCAGTAGTTACTTAAGGCAGTAAGGATTTAAAAATTGCTCTCGATACTCTATGTTTCGATTGCATCTTCTGTCCTCACAAAAGACACAAATTCCGAAATGGTACAGGAAGCTATGAGCCTCCTCTGTACATAGCAAATTTGAAGTTCAAAGTTTGAAATCCAGCTTTCAAGCTTTATGAGATTGAAGAAGGTTTCTAACTGGAGGGGTCCAGCGCCGGTAGTTATCACAACCTATATTTGAAAGAAATTAGCCGTTAGTACGGGTGTGGAGGACGCAATGTCACGCACACAACCAAGTGCTGCTCGTGGATATACATTACTGATTGATATGAATACAATATGGATGTGTATTGTCAAGAGGTTCACCGAGTGGCTTCTCATTGAATCTCCGGATCCAGAAGTTTATTGGCAGTGAGGAAACTGGATCACTGTCATGGTGCGTTCAACAGGCGAGGACTGCGACGATTCATCGTGTTTCTGTTGAGGGCGATAGGGTAAGAATAGGGATAGAATCTGAACGCTATCTCTCTGAACACAACAGGACGATATCAACACACCAAACAAGTGCAAATAGGGCTGATTCAACTTAGGCGCCTAATTTGAATCGATTGCGAAGATTATCTATCCATCTTATCTTCAGTCGTCTGTATAAAGAACTGCGGCGAAGTGGACCATGGAGTTCCAAAAGAACAATATGTTTTACTTCCCTCGGCTCATCCAGGCGTTAGTGCAGAACACATCAATGTTGGTACAGTTCCTTTTTGGTGACTGCTGTCAGCAGCGAAGTACCAGTCGAAGACGTGTACAATTTCGGGAACCTGTTGCTCAGATTCTAAACCCTGACCCAGTGAACAGCAAAATGCTCCGGCCGCTTTATGCAGTTTATGGGAGTCCTCGGCCTTTGAACGACGTTGAGCAAGTTTAAAGGGACGTGAATTCTATTTTTGGTAGGGGAACCAGGCGTAGTCTGCATTGTAAAGCTGAAATGGCACGCAGAAACTTTCTCGGTTGCGAAGTCGTATAAAGGTTTACACGCGAGGGTCGATTGAGATGTAGAATGTAGAATACGTCTGGCGACACCTAGCCGTCCACTGGTAATACATTTGTAGATTCACTAAATAATGAAGAATGGAGATGGAAAGCTGCTTGCAACCTGTGTTCAGGTCGATCATGTCATGAATTGCATGAGGTAATCGATCCTGATCCGGTTTCATGAGTGTGAATCTTTTATGTTAAATTAAATGGCAAACTGGCGTTTTGAACGTTTGCCTGCTCATGATGGGCAGCTCTGTAGATGAATGTTAAGTTGGAAAGGTCGTTCCAGGAGTAGCTAGTTTATAGTATCGTCATGGTCGCAATTTTCAGTCACATAGATTACCAAGCTAGGTTTGCCATGAGGTCTACATTTCAAATAATGGTTGCTAAACACAGTACGCTAATAAATTAGAACAACAACTTTACTGATTCCTATGCTCCTCATCTGAAGTTGGAGGGATCCTGATTAAAGTCCTTCGAGGTCATCAGACGTTTACAAACATTATGCTCCTGTCACGTGCACCCTCCTTTTGGTTGATTCAGAAATTCATCTCAATGCAAGCCTAATGTTCTCTATGTGACGTAAGATTTGACACTAAGTAAGGACTTTACCGTCTCGTATTTTAATAAAATACCAAGATAAAGCCTGAGTTTCGCGCATTAACCTTTTGGGTGGGGATACAAATGACATCCATGAGTTCCCCGAATGGAACCGCCATATTCCCCTGTGCAGCCCTGGACAAACATTTGTTTGGTAACGCATAATTTCAACGTCGAGATGGCCATTTTATGTTGTAATGGAAGTGAACAGTATATGTCTCTGAGACGAAGTGACTGTATTTTATGGATGACACCGACGAGTTTTTTCATGCAGTACCTCGAACAACATACACATTCCTCACTGCCCACATCTCCTGACGCAGTTTCCCAATTCGATCATCGTCAGGAAATGTCAATGAGTTGTCATTATGCTGCTTTTTCGCTTCCAACGTATTTCCTTTTCTTCTTCGGAGAGACTTGTAGCGAGTTTCAGTGTTTGATGAGCATGGGCGTTCGGTTCAAAAACCAGTCAAATAATGTCAAATCATTTTCAACGAGGACTACATACTAGTTTATGTATTCAAGACAAGATTCATCTGTTCCCAGGAGCCTGAGATGTTTGGATATAGAAGGTGAACTCATGTTTTAAGGTGTTTGTAGGGCTTTATATATTCAAGTGTGTTGACTTGCAACATTCCGCTCTCCAACTTAGCTGACTTGTTGAAAGCAAACTCCTAATATCTTTTCTGCTTTCATTAGATAATATTGTAATAGATATGGTCTTTAAAGAACCTGCGCTCGGGAAGCACGCATCCAATTCTCTTAAAGCGGTGCTGCCCTGCAAAAGTCGCAAAGCCGCTTCCAATTCTGTAAACGAGAGTTCTATATTCAAGCTACGGAATTGAAGTGGTCTAGTGAACAAAGTAAGTCAACTTCAGTCAAGCAGTGAAAAACTGCTCAGACATTCTTCGTTGCCAAACGCCAAACTTGCAACACACCGGAACACAAAACAAAGCAAGGAAAAGAAGGGCAAGGGGAATAAAATACACTTGAATTTTTTATCTATCAGAAGCCCAATCATGACAAATTCTTTGGTAGTACAATCATGATCAATGTTTGTATCTCCAAAATCAATAATAGAAAAATAAAGAATAGAATGGTGAACGAAAGTTTTCAGTCTACAACAAGGTTCAACATAGAAGAGAATATATCACGTAGATTAGGACACTGAGTCAAAGATCTTTTGAAACAAATTTTAATACCAATTATTCTCCACTCAACCTTGACTCTCCTTTGAGCATACCTCATGTTGAATGCACGCAATATAGGATTGTTTGCTTGCAAATTTTCTCTTCCATTCATATGTGGGAACACAAAAATTTCTGCACCCATATAACTTGGATCTCTAAGTACATATTCTTGAGAAATGTCATGGATGTTGTTGCAAAAATATTCTCACCAATGATTGTGAATATGACTTATACGCAAACACTTCACATGATGAAATGAACCTGCGCATCATGTATCTACCTAAATTATAAGGCCGTAGTGATCAAGGATCACAATGTTAGGAAAACAATACATTGTTTTCCTCCTATTCTAGTAGTGTTTATGGAGCTTGATTTGGAGTCGGTTGATACGACAAAGGGTGCCATCAATATGTCCAATGCAGATGGGAAATTCTGGTAGCACACAACCAAGTGATCACGACAAGATGTGTCAGGCTATTAAATTTCACCTTGCAAAGTGACATTTATAGCAAAAGCTACAAATGGAGCATCTGACATTTCTAGCAAAAGCTATAAATAGAACATCTGCACTCAATCATGTCATTGAATAATTCCAACTTATAGCTTCATGACATGATACACCTGCTCTGGTTTTATGTTTAACATACAAAACATAACAAAGCATTTGCTTAGAGGGTGTTAACTTAGTAGGACTCCCCTCTTTGATTTTCACACTATCGATATGGTGAGCATGTTGCACCAAATAGGGTAAACACTAGTACACAATTGTTCCCATTTAGACAATATGACCCCGTCACTTCGTGAAAGACAGATCCATATCCCGACATCAGACTTTCCAAACGCTCAACCTTAGGTAAAAATAAAATCACCAGATAATCTCCATCACAAAATTCTGGGTCATCATCTAAGAAAAGATAGATTGCCACTTTACAAGCTTGTGCAGCCTGACCAACTGGTATGTGATAGTGGTGAGTGCTGTGCATATATTGTTGATATCAGCGTCACTTTCAATTGAGGAACTCCACCCATTCTATTCACTATCCAACATTCTTCACTTGAAAGTACAGCAAAAACCCATGATTCTCTTACAGAAGGTTGTTTTTGGTGTGTTTGTGAGTTGAGGCAAACTCAGGAAAATATTTGCCCCCTTCTGCAAGTTTAACATCTGTTTATAAGCATTGTTGTACCGCGTTGCTTTGTGGTGAAACCGGTAAGACTTGTATCTTGACATACTTGATACACTTTTCGAGTTCCTTGTGGCGTACATTGGACGATGGTTCTTAAAGATCACATGCGGTGGTTATCAGTATACATGGAACCCTCTCGAGATCCAGAGAGCATGAGTTTTCTCTCCAGCCTGGTCAAGGGACATTTTCGTGTATCGAAGTTGAAACTATCGCTCAGTCATATAAGAACAATAAGAGCACGTCATGAACATTCTGAAAACGAGGGGACATGAGAGGTGAATGTTAAGAGACCGAGTACATATTAAGGTTATTTTGGAGTCTTCTTTCATTGTTTTTGGGGATGATTTCAGAATGGGATGTTTAAACTCGAGTTAAATTTTTATATATATCATAATTCAAAATGTACAAGGGTCTACCATTTGATAATGTGTCAGCACATATATTTATAAATAACTGATCCTGTCTATCATGTAAACATCTGTCTTTGATTCAAAAAATATTTTCTAACAAACTATGTTTTACAAGAGAAATTATATTTATGCATCTCCTTCTAAAAGCTAATATTTCTATATAAAATTTATATTTATACCAACTAATTTATTCTCATACTGAATTATATGACCTGCAGAAATATATTATATATCTTATCTTTCATACTGAATTACTTGATCAATAAAAAGATAAAATATTCAAAAGGACAAATTTTTGACATCAAATATAGTAAGCAAATAGGAATTATACATAAAATTTCTAGTTTTGTATCATCGTCAATTTTCTTTTGTTATATATGTGGTAACCCACTCTGCACTTCCTAATGCAGATTATTGTGTTTCTTTTCTTAATGCAATTGGGTGACAACCTAGGTTAGATTCACATTAGCAATTAGGATTTAGGACTTATAGCCCAATCCTCAAGAGATATTCTATAACATGCAGTCAATGGATATCATCAAAGTGAAGCCACCCCACTCCACAGAAGAGAAGATGGTCACGACCACAATAACAATGATGGTCTTGAGACCATGAGAACACTACCACTATCACAATCACAAGTACTGGATGTCATGTTAGCATTCAGCCATCATTCTTCATTGGTTTCACTTCCCTCAAGCAATTGTGTGCTGTTGGAGAAAGAACCGGTTTTGGTTGTCATTAGTCCTCGTGCCACTTCACACATGTGGGAATAATGATATTTCATCATTGATGACTGACAAAAGTTCACAACAGGCTGACCAAAGGATATAAGCATCTTGCATTGGGGGAGAAGGTAATTTTTTAGTCAATCAAATTTGCACCACCTCCAAATTCACAAGGCAATTCACTACGGCATATTAGGTGATCTTGCAACACAGAATTTTGAGTTGTGAAATGTAGCACGAGAGGGTATGTGAGCAAGTGATTGGGGTTTGGGAGAGTGGAAGGTAACTTGGAGAGCTTCATTTCAAAGCACTGGGTAATGCAATGTTACCCACATAGAAGAAAATGTCAGCCCCAATTGCCGTATAAACTCCAAGAGTGGAGAAATAAGCACACTACTGCTATGCAAAGTACCTAAACTCCAAGCATCTGCGGTTCTTGATTTGGATTTGGGATTTTATTTATCTCCCAATGGTGCTGGAGATAAAGGACAAGAAGAACCTAAACTTTACCAACCTGCATGGTAACTTGTTTGCCTGGACAGAAGAGCATTGGCAGAAGGTGCTCGGGTCAGACTCTACACCTAGAGGAGTGTATCTTGACCAAGTGTGGCCCCAACCAATAGAAGCAATGAGAAAGAAGTTTGAGGCCTCATTCAAACATGCAAAGACCGGGAAGGTTAACATGTATAATGATCCTACCCATGACATGGTGGGGACCTTGCTCATGAAAATCTTCAAATTGACAAGGACAGTGCCCTAAACAGTGGGCAGGACACCTTCTTCTAGTTGTTACATGAAGAGAAACTTGTAAATTGGGCAAAGATGTTTTATCATTGTGCTCATGAGATGATGGAGCAACTTCAAACACATGAAGGAAACACCTTCCTCTCTCTGTTTGTCTTAAATTTTTACATCAAGAAAAAGTTACAAAAGCAGGAAGAGCAGATGCTCTTCCCAGCACACTACTACCTGATGGCTACCATCAAGCCCAGCCCAAACATGTAGTGGAGCTAGGAAGTACAAGGAGGCTTCATGCAATACCCAAAGATAGAGAAATGTGCTCCAATTGACAAGGTTGCGGGACCAAGAACAAGCAAATGAGAGGTGACCGCAATGCTAGCCCAATCAAGGAAGAGACATTGGCCTAATCCTCAGGTCATGAGCTCTTCCAACAAAGATAATTCCCAATCTGTGGGTGTGTCAAGGTCAGGAAATGAAGATGGGAGTGATTGCCACTCATGAGAAACTCCTCATGCCCAAGAATAAAAAATAAGTGGGGAAAAGGAATCATCACCAATGAAGAAGGTGGCACCTCCAGAATAGGAGATTTCCTTTTCCCAAATTGAAGTGTCTTCCAAAGGAGAGGGAGGGAAAGCAGAGTAGGGTGTGGAAGTACAATCTTGGCCACGGTGATATTGGGAACACTAAACCAGCCCACTACCAAGAGGGAAGAAGATACTATGGTGGATGAGGAAGAGGAGATCTTGATATCCTATCTACAACTCAAGAAGACCCTTCCTCTGATACCAAGAGTGGAGACAATGTAGAGCTCACCTACAATGCCTTTTGAAGGGCAATGGGTGGTGACTCCACCCAAGGACCTGTACCTAAGGACATCAAGACCACACCTTCATGATTGCAAGCAAAGAGGTTTTCAACTGCAAAGAAGGGGAAGGTTTTAAGGAGACAATTCTCCTTAGACCTAGATAAAGTAATTGTGGCTTCAACTGCTACTGATAAAACTGTAGCAATATTTGAAGTGACGGGTGGTAGAAGATTGGAGAGGGAGAAAGGCATGTCAAGTTCTCTACCAAGACCCCATGAAAACCACACCCTGATGGCCACAACACCTTTTCGTGATCACTCACAAGACCAAGAAGCGGCCTCAACACTGCAACAGGAAGGAATGAGAGCTAGTCAGACCCCACCATCCTACCAGCAGCCAGGATGAGGCTACCTTGCTAATTACCCACCCTTGTCAATCGGGGTTGCTCACATGTTAGGACCAATATTGACAGCCATGGAGGACATGCTAGCTGCATATCTGGACATCAACCCGACCATGACGTATTACAAGCACTTGATAGAGTTTCTACACTATCAAAATTCAGAAGGCCATCTGGGAGAAGTAGGGAGCAAAGGAAGAGTTGATTGAAACTTATGCCAATATTGCATGCCTAGAGGCACAGCTAGTTAAGCAAGTGATGTAGGTGACTAAGATAAGATAGGATTATAATAATAAGCAGGTGATGTACAATATAGCTTAGATTTTAAGGAGGTCCACTTGGGCTCCTCATCCCTTCAGATCAAAGCTAGAAAAAGGAACTTAAGGCTGAGGAAAAAAGGCACTTGTGTTAATTTTTCCATACTTCAATAACAATGAAATGAAAGGATACTCTAAATTCTTTGCAAGTTTTGTGTCCTCCATTTTATGTGTTTTCAATGTGTCTAAGCAAGAGTAGAGGTTAGGAAATTTTTTAGTAAGGTCTCAAGTGCTCAGTACCAAGCTGGAACTTGCTAATGATCAGGGCATGCACTAGAATATCCAAAGGAGTAAACTTATGCAAAGAATGGATCAGGAAGCTCACCACCTGGGCAGTCAAAACAACCCAAAAAATAATAAATTGGAGTATTATGGTCAGTAAGAGATCATTCCCATGAGAATATAGGTCAGAAATGGGTGAATACTCATGAAAATGTTACAATTAAGTCCTTTACTATTTACTATTTACTATCTTACCTCTTGGGTAGAGACAACTCCCAAGCAAGGACAATGCCACCAAGAAGTCACATCATGGAAATACCAAAGGAAATAATCACTTACACTATGATATATACTTTCAATGAATTTTGAGAAGTGATGGTTCAATAGGGGAGGTGCTCTTCTTCTCTAAAGGAATCCTGAAGATTTTTCAAAGATACACTTGTGTTCTACAATTCCAAAGATGAGAGGTGAGGTCTTCTGAAGACCATCCCTTCTTTGGAAGGTGCTTACCTACCAGATGTGCTTGCTCCTTTTAAAGATCCTGGTCTGCAATATACCAAAGACAATGGTTGTATATTCCGAAGACGCTATTCTTGTGAAGCCAATATTCTACCTTCCCAACGGCATTGACTTCAACAAACTACAATGTTCTATCCTTTGAAGGGCACCATCTTCTCCCAAGACTGTGCTCTACCCCTTTAAAAGGCATTGCCTCCACCTAAAACCCCATGCCCTACCCTTCAGAAGGCTATGTCTTCACCAAAACCAAATTTTATCTCTTTGGAATACACTCTCTTCAAGATATCATAAGATCTTCATGAAAATCTGCTCATTCAATCTTTACACTTGGTTTAATCACAAGACTACAGCTCACTGGCCATCAAGGCATTGTATCAAGAGATCACACTAAAGCTAGTGATCACACACACTCAACTTTTTGCAATGTTTGTTGACCTTCACCCAAAAATGCAAACAAGAATCAAGAATCTTTAAGAGAGAGTTTGAGCAAAATGGTGAAGAGCAATGAATCTTTTTCACTTTATCCACCAATCATGATGATGTAGCACTTTGAATGTTGTGCTTAAATAGCTACAAGCACTTGTAACTAAGAACTACAACAAAAACCAACAAATGGCCACCACTAATGGTCCATCATGGCCACTTCAAGGTGCAGCTCTAGGAGGTCCGGAGGCCAAGACAACATGTTGCCTACTACTAACTCTAAGTTCTGATTCCTCCTCAAACTTCTCCTCTAGCTCTGATGACTTCACTACCTCATCAAAATGGGTTTTGACAGATAACAATGTCATCCATAGGCTCTCTCACAACTGTCTAAACTTCCTCTCAATCCTAGCCCTAATTCCTAAGGCAATCCACTCCAAGGTCTGATCTTTGAGTGGCTCAATGAGTTTCTAACGTGCTAGAAAAAGCTCATGTACCTCATTTGTGGTAGGATTGCTCTCTATGAACTCCAACCATCATCTCCTCCATAGTAGTGTGACATAACTTCTTCACTGCATTTTGTTGCTTGTCCTCCTTGACTAGCAATCTTACTTTCTCCTCACCATCTTGAAGAGTCTAGATTAGTGTAGAAGTAGGAGCTATTGCCAAGAGCTAGAGCTTCTCAAGCTTCTCCTTGTTTAAATAAAAGGTAGTAGTTGCAAGTTCTTAATGCATCGCCTTAAATCTCTCCTACAAATTCTTCACCATTTCTTGGTACTTAGTGATGAAAAGACTTGTCTCCCTCCAATGGTGGTGGTTTAGGTGGTGGTTTCTTCCTCATAGCTCACCTTTTGGATGGCTGCAAATGCTTGGTCAGTCATCAATTGTCTAACTTGGAATTCCAGTTGTTGAATCAACTTCCTAGATTTTGCCTTCTTTTTGGCTATCAACTTACAAAGATTGGTTTTGGTCTTCTAAAGTCTCAAAGTGACTCTTCACTAAATGGTTCTCTTCATCCAAATCATAGAACAAACCTCATATCATGGTCAATTCTTTCTCCAATTCCTCAATCTGCTTGGTCTTCAACTGCTCACTCTCCTCTTGGTCTCCATGGGTCATTTTCAAAACATAAAACTCCTCTTGCAAGGCAATCAATTTTTCACTTTGCGTCTTCTATTCTTCACAAAGGTAAATGACTTCACTCTTCAAGGAAGCTACTTCAAACTTATCTTGCTCAAGTTGAGCATGCATCTCAGTCACCATAATCAAATAACTCAAGACATGGGGAATTCCTTCTTGAAGCTTGGATAATGGGTACCAAGACCATCATCAAAGGCAATAAGAAATCTTGAGTGTACCTCACCCAAAGCATCTCGTAAATAACATATTGATGGGTGCTCAAAAAGAATCATCCTCCCCGGTCCACCACCTTCCAATATTGATGGGTTGGGGGTACTTCTTAGCTTGAGTTCCTGCAATGGTTCATCGCCACTCTTCAGTTACCTTCTTTGTCCAATTCTTGAATAGGCAGGTTATTGGTTACCTTTGGTGAAGAGCACTTGGAGTAGGCTGACTGCTTATTCCTTAGACATTAGCATCTCCAATATTTTCTCCTTCTTGGCTCCTGGTCTCCCCTTCTTCTTTTGGTTTTTCCTTTGATGCCTCTTCCTCTTGGTCAGAATCTGTCTAGTGCACTTTTGAAGGTTTTCTCTTCTTCCTCTTAGTTTGACTCCTTGATAGCTTGATGTTGCTTGGCCTTCTTCTAAATAGTAAACTTCTTGGTGGTAGGGGTGGTAAGGAATTTTTGTTTCTTCTCCTTCTTCACTAGGATCACAAATTCTCATGTTATTCTATACTTCTCATGCCTCTCACTTGAGCTCCATTTAGTGCAAACCCTAGGGGTCTCCCTCAAAATAGGAAAGTGATACCTCATGATCCAAGAATTCCAACTTCTCTTCCTTGGTGAGTTACCCATGCATGATATAGAAATACATTACAAACTGCATCAGCTAGTAAGGTCCTAGCCCATCAAACACATAGTACATCTTTTGCACCTGAGTGTGGAAGATCTATCCCCAATCAATCTGTCCTTCAAGAAACAAGTCATCAAAGAAAGCAACTTGTGAGTTTGTAAGATAGGTTGTTCATTGGGGCTTGAAAATCTTCATCAACAATCTCTCTTTGGGTTGGGTTCTTATAATCGGCCACCAACCATCCATTGGTGGGATGCTTATCCGGAGCAAAGGCTTTATCTATTTTCTCCTGCATTTTGCTCTTCAGGTTGAACCAAGACTCAAAGATATAACCCACTATCACTCTTGGCTCTCTTCCCAATATCTTTCTCCAATGGAAAGGTGTCCATGTCCTTATATTCACTCTCAACCTACAACCTAGTACCACTTTCTTCATCTCACAAAGCTCTACGCCATAGCACCCAAAGTACACTCCCAATTCCACAAAGAAAGCTAACTCTCAACCTATGCAATGTCACTCTATTGGCAGCCATTTCCCATGAATAGACACCTAGGGACTTCAAATTAAGAGCACTCTAGGTAACCTGCATGGAAATAGTCTTTGCCATCCTGCTGGCAATTGATCTTCTTTGCAAAGTGACTCTTGATTTCTCCTCTAGGTACTCGGTTTGCAAGAAGCAAAATTAATGAAGAGTGGAATAACTATAGAATTCTAAAAGATCTTCATTGTGGGGGTTTCAAAATTTATAGTGAGTTTCCCTCCTCCTTCTCACAAAGGTCTTTAGTAATCGATCAGTCTCTACTCATGTGAACCATCTTTGCATGTTTTGAAATTTGTGATTGTTAGTCATTCTTCTCCAAAGAGGCAGCCACTTCTTTTGAAGATAGTCCACCTTGTCTTGAAAAGACAAAGGTCCAATATTTGGAAGATGAATATTTTGTCTTCACTGAAATCCATGACCATTGTCATGCATATATACATTGCTACACAACATACATCACTGTCAACATCATACACTATAGAAGCACAACTCACACATAAGTCACACATTGACTCTAAAGTGCCACAATAATCAGATTGTTTACCACTCTCAACTCAACTCAACCCAGATCAGTACTTGATCTGTCAATCTATAAAATGCCAACAACAAGGCACTGATTATAGTCAAGTCACACCTACTCTAGCTAAGAGAATCTAGGTGACATTCACCGGCCTTTGTTCACCATAGCCAAGAACTCGAAGGCTCAACATCAAAGATGTGAGCTCTCTAGAGTTGCACTTCAAAAGTATACCCCCTAAACTTGAGCTAGGTCTGAACCCTAATGGTCCCATTGACAACACACTCAACGGTGCAAACGGTGCAAAGTGACGGTGGACCCCACCATGAAGTCAATATCCCAAACATGAAATCTGACCGTCGGAAGGTAGTCTTTGAGAAACTATTGAAATAACTCTAACTACTATCAATGGTACTCCAGTGTCCGAGCATCTAGATGCGACACTACAAATGGCGTGACAACTATCGTGCATATATACATCGCTACACAACATACATCACTGTCAACATCATATACTATAGAAGCACAACTCACACATAAGTCATACATAGACTCTAAAGTGCCACAATCGCCCCCCTAGTTGGCGGTTAGGTCCCTCTAACTCCAGATAGCCATCTACTCTAAGTATATGGTCTACCCTATAATGGGCAAAGATCAGGAGACCGGGTGCTATGGAGCCCCATCGTTAGTCGCATGCTTGCAATCTATACCATATAAAGAATGAACTAGCTATAGGTCAAGTACATCTAGGACATAACCAATGTCCCTGAGGAACCACCGTGAGGGAAGGAGTCATACATGCCATATGCCATCTTCTCAAATAACTATCACACACTAACATAGAAGCAGCTCTACCAGAAGAGCCACAAACATACACCTCAAGCTTGCACGTACAAGTGCCAAGCTTGGGTCCATAGTACCATCAATGTGTGGGAGGTGGCATGGCGCACAATTGCACACATGATCCTTCCAAACAAAACCATCACGTCCTTCTAACACAAGGACTCCAGATGGCAAAACCTCACGCACTCTCAAGATAGTGCATCCTGTCAAAACATCAAGTGTTGTCAGTGATGTCTACTATAGATATACATAGTATCTTGGATGAAATTGATGGATTGAGGGTCTATAACCTCCTCCTTGAATGGTAGCATAGCATAAATTATCTCTATGTTGAGCAATCGCCAAGTTCTCTAAGGCCATTGGCATCACTCCTTGAAAGATCTCTGCTCGCTAAGAACATGCGCTCATCCATCCATCGGGGTCATTCAAGTCCAAAACTACAATACTATCTCAACAAATGGCTGCAAGTAAACCTGGATCTTGTCCATAGAGTAGAAAGTACGGAGAGAAGGATGTTGAGGAGGCTTGCCGGCTGAACTGATAGCCCATGGCCAACCAAGATAACTAGAGATCCCAATCTCCCAAGTGGCCTCTTTGCAAAGCATACTTTTGCAATCTTCTCTTCGCCGTCTTAACCACTCTCTCTACTAAGCCATTTGCCTCAGGGTGATCTCAAGAGGTAGTACAGTGATCAATCAAAGCCTTGTCACACAAGACCTAAAACTCCCCCAAGAACTATATACCCTGATCAGTCAAAACCTCAAATGGTGCACCAAAATGACTAAGAACTCGATCCAGGAACGAGTAAGCTATCCCTTCACTAGACTTGTAAGGAAGTGCTACCAACTCAATGCACTTGGAGAAGTGCTCCACCATCACCAAAACATACCGATGATGTCTCACAGTCAACGGTAAAGGTCCAGCAAAGTCCAAACTCCAACAGTAACCCAATCCCATGATAGGTAATGGGTGTAACTGTGGCGTAGGAGCATTGAATGATGCTCTAACTTGGTCACAAACCACACATCTGGCAACAAATTATTGTACCTCACTACCAATAATGGCATACCGCACTACCAATAATGGCTATGGAGTAAGCTATATATATGCTTTACTCCAAAATGTCCTAGCTCCTCATGAGCATGACGGACCAACTGTGGTCTTTGAGATGGAACAGGTACTACTCGCACTCTACCATCCTCCCATACATGCAGAAAGTGTCTGCCCTCCAATCTGAATTGTTTGGCTCACTGAAGGACACGGTCTCTCTCCTTGGCCCCAATTGTGCCACCCATAACACAAGTGCGGTGATAGTCCATCACTAAGACATCATCATGAATGTCTCACTGAACCGTACCAATATCTTCACTCTCTGGATCTATGACCTTAATAACTCCTCCTGTATGCACTGAGAGAGATACCACCAAAGCCTCTAAAAATATACATAGAAAGGCCAATGCATGCTAACTTTGCACCATCTCCTCATTTGTTTCACCATGCCAACGTGCTCCGGTCTGATCCTGCTGGCTGGGACATGGGTTTCTACTCAACCCATCTGCATCACGGTTCACCACTCCAGATCTGAGAACAATCATGAAATTACACTCTTGTAAAATCAGAGCCCATCATGCAAGCTTCCTTGAAAGCTTGTTGAACTCCATCAACCACTTCAGTGGTTGATGATCAGTGATGAGAGTGAATGGATTACCAAATAGGTAACATCGGAAGTGTGCTACTGCCCAAACTATTGGCAAGCACTCTCCCTCATATGAACTATACTTCACCTCTGCTGAATTGTTGGAGCCACTAGCATAGGCCACCACAAACTCCTTCCCCTCATCATCATGTTGGGTGAGCACCACTCTAAGCTCCAACATACTCCAATCAGTATGAACCTGAAATGGTTGTCCTCTGATCGATCTCCTCAAAATAAGAGCAGATGTCAACCTCTCCTTGAGCTCTACAAAAGCTCTCTCTTGCTCATCTCCCCAACACCACTCCTATGAAATCTTGGTCAGCTTTGTCAAGGCCTTGGCAATGGCACTAAATCCTCTAACATAGCGGCAATAGAAGTTTGCCAACCCAAGGAACGCTTGCACTCTGCTCACATCCGTAGGCCAAGGAATATGTGCAATGGCCTCCACCTTGGTCTACTAAACACCAAGTCCTCCGGGGTAGATAGTGTGACCCAAATACTTTCAACCTACTTGTGGAAGAACCTACACTTTCTAGGATGTAATTTGAGTCCATGGGATCTCAACCTCTCAAACACCTCCAACAATTATCTCTCATACTCCTCCACAGTAGTGCTATAGACCAAAATGTCATCAACATAGCACCAAGCAAAATCCAATCCAGCTAGGATCCTATCCATGACCCTCTAGATCTCAGTAGAGTGTTCTTTAACTCAAACAGTAAGAGCCTCCACTGATAAAACACATCCTTGCCGTGAGGATCAATAGCCCAAAATGTTGTCTTGGACTTATCTTCCTCTCTGATTGGCAATTGATGATATCCCGCTCGAAGATCCAAGTACTGAAGACCTTTGCATGCCCAATTGCATCAAAAATCTACTCCGATGTAGGCATGGCATACCGATCAGCCCTGGTTTGTTGATTGATAGGACGGTAATCTCCACACATCCGTCTATCTGTGTAGTTGCCATGCATATCCTTCTTGGTTGGCATCACTGTCGCTGATGCATACTCTCCATGTGAAATCTCCACCAAACCAGCTTCAAAAAGGTCACTACACCGGCTTTGAATCAATGTCCTCTCCATCTCACTATATTGATAAGGACATTGGAAAATTGGTGTATCACTAGTCAGCTCAATCAATATACTTGGTCCCTTCAGAGCACCCAAATCCTTCATATTGAAGGAAAAACAACTCGTGTGGCTCCTCAAGAACCTCCAAACCCTTTGTCTTTCCTCTCCAACGAGCTTGGGTCCAAGATTTGGCTCCCAAGTATCCTCTCCAACTGTAGTAGGAGTGGAAGACATACTGACTGGCTGCTATACTAGGCCCTTGGGAGCAATAGTGTCATGCCCCCGACCACTTGAGGTCCCAACCTATGTGTGAAAAACTCCCTCCACTTTGGCTGCAAGCTCCACACGTCCTCTAGCTGCATCCCAAGTGGACCAAGGGGTTAATCCAAGTAGCCCGCACTCACTTGGATGGACTCCAAGTAGACCACTCTCCCTAGTAGTAATTGGTTGTGTCCCAAGAATACCATGTCCACTCGGTCCATTGCTCCTAGCATGTGCCTGAATCATCTCAATAGGCATAGGGCTCACAAGTGTCCGAGTGGTGATGCCTATCAAGTGCATCCTACATTGCTCTGCCAAGCCAAGGCTCACAATTTGGGTCAAACAATTTAGGTCCATAGCCTGACCTAAAACTTGATGCTTTGATGCCTCTGACACTACTGGAACAGTGGTAATACCGGTACAAAAACCCATTGCCCGCTCTCTCTCATCAGCATTGGGCTCCACCAACTGCTGTAACTATGAGTCTCAAACCAGTCTAGGTCCTCCCTCTCAAAAGGCATGAGAGCTTGGGAAACTCATGAGTGTTGGAAATGGGCTCTAGGCTATCCAACTAGGTTCACCACTGCCATAGGTGACCTATCAGCCACTACCACTAACGCTCAACATCCAAGATATCATCAACAAAGATGTGGTCAAGTTGTTGAATCTTATTATAAGCACGTTGTAGAACCTCTTTGGGTAAGAGTTCATCCACCAAAGATGAAGATGATGAGCCCATGATCCCACTCTGGCTGCATCTAACAATACAACAAGTCCCATCCAAGAATGGACCTGATGTGTACTTGCCACCACTTTGGTGTGAGAATCACCCATTAAAGGCACATTCTCCAAAAGATAAGCTAGAGAAACGGACTGATGAACCAAGAGATGTCATAGTATCTGTAACATCTCCCAAAACACACCAAAACATACCAGAGGATCCTAAAGACCCAAACCTCTACCAGCACGTGTATGCCCCTAACATGGCCATCCAAAAATCACCAAGTGAATAGGCCCATGTCTCTCTAGATCATACGCCCCCAATAAGGAAATGTCTGTTGGTAGGGCCTTCTAGTAACCTCTAATTGCTGACATCGGTAATAACTCCGGATACCAATAGGCCAAGTGTGCCACATGATGTAGAGAGACTCGCATAGCAGTCTCATCTCTCTCTACATACAAGCACCTCTGCACTTCTATACCCGCTTGTAATACCACAGCTAGTTCGCTGCTAATCCCACCAAACAACTCCAATAGACATCACTCCTTCTGTTGGATACTGCCAAGCAATGAGTGTGGTATCTAGAGGTGTCAAAGTAATCAACTCTAGAGGCTCATCCTCACACTCATCTCCTTATGGTACAAAGGTTCCACTCCAAGCCTATTGCACCAACTGATCTGCATGTTGTTGCAATGCCTCCTCGAAACTCCACAATGGAACATCCAAGGTGGATGGAACAACCCACTTGTACTCCAAATCTGCGTGATCTCCTCTGGTATTGGATTATCTTCTGCATGGGCATTCCCCTCCAACAAATCACTAGACCAAGTAATTGCACCATTGAAAGCTAAAATTGATGCTTCCATGGTCCCGGATTGTAGTGAGCCAAGATTGTCACTATTGAAGCGTACTGGTAGGCGACATACCCTTCCCTCACTAGACTGCCAACCTGGTCTATAGGAGGCTATCTCCTCCCAATAGTCAATGCTAAAACCCATGGTGTATAACATTGCTCCCCCAACTAGCACATCATATGACTCAGCTTTTGTTGCAATAGCCTTAGCTCTCATCACCGAGCTATCAGTCGGATGACCAGGCTGAACCTAGACAACAAGCTCCCCACGTGTGATGTACTATGTTGAACCACCACCTAGCAATGTCTGGATCTGAAATGAACACCTCTCCATATAGGTCTTCCATAACTCCAGACCAACAACTACAGCCTTCTCCAACATAAGAGGTTGCGCACCAAAGTCTAACAAGACTCTTTGTGGTGTATAGACCTTCCTTGAAGGTCCCACCAAATGGAAAATCCCCCTCTGGTTATCCAATAGGACAACACCAGGTGTGAACCGTGCTCTCTCAAAGGCCGGTCTAGCTAGCAACTCCTCTAGTCTAGCCGCCGTTGCCTGCCATAAACCATTGGTCGTTGAATGGATCCCATGCTCCTCAACCACCTCTGCTCTAGTAGTAGGAACCGCATCATCCCTACTCTCACACTGCGTGATAGCCAACCGGAACACTAGGGCTGGGTCAACTCCCAATGTAAATATGTCATTGGCTGAAAACAAAGGATGCTGCATAATCAGCTAAGCCACCCCCAACATCATGCTAGACTTAGTCTATGTAGTAGTAGGTAGTTGACTAGCAAGTAGTCCATCATGCACTCCATCACCACCTACCACACTTGCATTGGGATGTCTAGGAACCATGGATGTTGTTTGCAATGCCTCAGATAGCGTGAAAGATTGGGGAAGTCTGACCTATCTCCCAACCTCTCCTCTCTGTGGGTCCAACCCCACTGATGCTCCTCTAGGCTCTGGAGCACGTACGGTACTCCTAGTCACTGCTACAGATGCATCCACCTGTGTTGCTCCACACATGAAGTCCAAAGCATCTTTGTCACTAGCATATGAGGTAGAAGCCTCAACACCCAAATCTGATCTCCTCTAAGCAATAGCCATATTAGCCAATCTCTACTCCAACTACTCAATCCGAGTAGCCATAGCTGTATCAGAAGTAAGAGCAGGTACTACATTCCTACTAGGTGTAGATCCTCTACCACCACCTCTACCACCTTGTCCTCCATGAACTGGAGCTCCTCTACTACCTACCATAGCAGCCCTACCACTCCGTAACTCCAAGTGTAGGTCAAAACACCAATCACTAGTGTGACCAAATCTATGGCAATGCTCACACTGCCTCTATGCTAGCTGTGATGCACCCGAGGTATCAGGTCCACTGCCCAAAGTACCCTCTCTCCGGTGGTGAGGTCCACCACAAGTCCAACAAGCAACACTACCACTCACTGGCTACTGCTAACCAAAAAATGAAGGTAAGGGTCTAACTCCACTAGGTCCTCCACTCACTCCATAGGATCTGGGCTATCCACCCTATCCTCAAAAACCAACTCAGCGTGGTGCACTCTGTTGCACTCTAGAAGAAGTCACAACTGTGGAAGAGGTCTCCCTACCAAATCTAGATGTCACCACTCTCTCCTCTACCATGTTGAGCTCAATACGCTCAGCCAAACCAAAGACCACTGCCAAAGTAGGCAAAGTAGCCTGTAACAACGTAGCATCACAAACTGTATGTTGCAACTCCTTGTCGAGTATCCCATACCAGAATTGGACTGCTTGGGCCTCAATAACTCCCTTAGTGAAATTGATCAGCCACCTCATGCGAGTGTATGCCTTGCATAGGTTCTCTCCAGCCTTCCGCTGGAACTCTTGTAAGCTCCTCAGCTTGTCAGTCCGCACTCCTTGGTAGTCCTGCCTCAAACACTAGAAAAACTCCACCATGGGGTTAATACTCGGTACCACAACACCTCTTGTAGTGGTACCTCCACTCGTAGTAGCACTATCTCTAGCTAGTGCACCTTCACTAGCTCCACCAACACTATTCAAGCTAGAACTCGTAGGTATAGCCAATCTACTCCTGGCCACCGAACTTGAATTGATAGAGATATAGTTTGAAGACCAATATTATCTCCATAACTTGATCTCCTCCAAATGAGCTCTCCTTAACTCATAGTAGTCATCCATCGGTAGACCCTCCAGATGTTGAAACAACCCCTTCCATGCCATGAAGGGTGTAATTTGCATCTCCTATAGATTACATCAACTATCAAACTCTTGGATGAAGTCAGTCCAACTCAATGGTACCCATTATACCAGAGTAACACATAGGGCCTTTGGAGGCCCCATAAATCTCATCCATGTCCCACAACAATGGTGCAAACACACCAAGTGCGCTCTTCATTGAATCAACTCCTGTGTCAAACTCCAACTTAGAGTCAATCTACTCCCTCACTAGGACCTGAGATACAAGCTGATACCGAGTATCTCTCTAAGTAAGCCCACTGCGTACTGCAAGGCTATCTCCTCTAGAATCTCCAAAGAACTCATTTAGGAGAAAGTAACCGCAACCGCAATAACAAATCAGAACCACAAACTGCAACTACAAGTCGCAACCGCAAGTACACCACCAAGTGCCAATACCAACAAAGCACCATCCACTAATGTAACTCTAACTGAGATAACTACACTAGGGGAAAGGGCAACCTATAACCTGCCATCACAACACGCACTCTCACGGTTTGCAGATAATCACTTCCTACTTCACCAAAGAGAAACAAAGGTAGTCTGATTGGTCATCACTCCAACCTCACTACCAAGAGCACACCAGAGCACCAATGCTCAAAATTTAGGGCACCTCACACAAACATTATACACAAAAAGGAAGTAGAGAATGGAGGCGGTCCAATCACAAGAAATCTAAACAAAAGCCCTCCATCTCATAAAACAACACGGGACTGACTTTGCCACCATTTGGCATTTGACATGAGAGAATTTTGTATCTAAGTCCTAAGCTACCAAGATCACCAAGAATGGGATCAAACAGCCTCTCCTAGTCAAAGCTACATGTGTATAAATAAACAGTGGCATAGTCACTAGGACAACAAGTGAGGGTGGACCAATTGGCTAGGGCACCAGTTTAGGAACAAGAAATCTAGGGGTCAAACCTTGTTGTGCACAATCTAGCAGGAAAGGTAGATTTTGCCAACCAATGACCAAGATCTTCTCTAAACTAGCTAGCCTCACGCCATCATACTGGCCCTTCATAGCCCGCAGCCCTATGCCTCAAAGCCTCTAAACACTAAAATTCAGCCAAATGAGGCCTTTCTTCTTGCCACTTCGAACCTCCTCCAAAATTTGGTGAAAGTCCTTCAAACTTGCAAAACTCCTCCAAATCTGGCCCTATGCCTCAAATCCGCTAAATGCCAAAACTCAACCAAATGAGGCCTTTCTTCTTGTGACTTTGAACCTCCTCCAAAATTTGGCAAAACTCCTCCAAACTTGCAAAAGTCCTTCAAACTAGCAAAACTCCTCCAAATCTAGCCAAAATCCAACGTAAAATCTAACATAAACCCTAAATTTGGCAAAACTACTCCAAACTTGCAAAAGTTGTTCAACCTAGCAAAACTCCTCCAAATCTGGCCAAAATCTGACATAAAATCTAGCATAAACTCTAAAGTTGGCTGACCGCCAAATCCTCCACTAACTTTCCACTCGAGCCAAATTGAAAACACTAGTTTCTCCAAATCACAAATTCATGAGAATAGCTTCTCAACTCCACCTTCAATTTGACTTTTCAATCTGAGCCTAACTCACAACAAATTGGTCTTGCCTTCACCTCTTGAGCTCAAAATCACAACCATTGCTCAAAATTTGCTCCTTTTGTGCTTAAAAATTGGCCAGCGCTTCCGCACACTGTCTATCTTACTGCCAAATCTGCATCAATTGAATGAGCTTTTGCACACTAGGGAAAAACTGAACTTGAATTGAGCTACAAACTATCCACCGAGCTTGGAGATACCACCAACACTCAAAGTTCCTACACCCAATTTCCCCCCAACTTCATTTCTCTAATATAATCAGATTTTTTACCACTCTCAACTCACCTCAACTCAACCTAGATCAGTACTTTATCTGTCACTCTATAAACTGCCAACAACTGAGCATTGATTAAAGTCAAGCCACCCCCACTCTAGCTAAGAAAATCTAGGTGATGCTCGCTGGCCTCTGTCCACCATAGCCAAGAACTCAAAGGCTCAACATCAAAGAAATGAGCTCTCTGGAGCTGCATTTCAAAAGTATACCCCCTAGACTTGAGCTAGGTCTGAACCCTAATGATCCCGTTGATGGCACACTCGACTGTGTAAACAATGCAAAGTGATGGTGGGCCCCACCGTGAAGTCAATATCCCAAACACAAAATCTGACCGTCGGAAAGTAGTCTCTAAGAAACTGCTGAAATAACTCTAACTACTATCATTGGAACTCTAGTGTCCGAGCATCTAGATGAGACACTACAAATGGCGTGACACCATTATTTGTGAAGAGTCTTGTTTTGTGAAGACATGCATCTTCCAAAGACAATGTGTTCACCCCAAATTTGAGTTTCACGGGTTTTCCACCCTAATAGTAGGAATTCCACACTTCACTCTAGCTGAAATAAAGAAAAATATAACAAAGAAAGAAAATTTGAATTTCCCAAGCACTACAGCAGTACCATGGAATCAATAACCTTAGACATTCAGCCAACATGAGGTGAGTCTTGCAAGTTGTGCCTTTTAGAAATGGTAGAACACACTTGCCATGATGTCAACTTTAGAATGGAGCGCCACTTGGAGTGAAGATATCCATCACTTTCAGGAGCAATCCCAATTAGAACTTAGAGTGAAATTGATTCCTTTATTTTGTGTTTGATGTAATGTGCCAATGGGTGACATTAACCTCTTTTGGGAGTAGTTCCTACCCAAGAGTTCAAATATGAAACAATAAATGAACAGCATGGACTGGAACTTAAACTGGTCTTGGTTTGAATTTGCCAACCAAAAAATGCCAGCTCAGTCTATAAGATCCTCCAAAAAAATATATGCTCAATGCATCATAGAATCAATTTCTTAATCCAATATTTCTTGAAACATTGCATGATCTTAATAACAAAAACCTTCTTACTTGAGAAAATCAAAGACATGCAGATTTGTATGACTATACACTTGAATCTCTTCAACCACTGTAGATGCACTATTCAAACCTAGTAAACTAAAAAGACATGCTGATGCATACCAATTAATTTACCATCACTGAAGAAATCTATCTTGTCTTTTAGTGGAGAGGGTTTCTTAAGATCCCAGAAAGTGGCAAGGAAAATGGATGCAGAAGCACAACCGGTCACGTAAGTGTAAGGAATTCCAGTCTTCTCAATTTCCCTACAAACTTCCGTCTTTTCCTCCATAAACCTCTAAAGCACTGGCAAAATGGTCACTCTTTCAAAATTCAAACTAAGCTCAGATGTAATGAATATAGGGTACGGCAGAGACATGAGCAAGAATGATTTGATAATTTCAATCACACAGTTGTGAGCCTTACAATCCCATGAACAAGTCTAACTCTCTTAGTTATGATTGATTTATACCCTCTATGGTGACCTAGAGACTACTTCCCTTGAGGACTGTAGTGGGAGAGAAACAGGATTTCACTAGACAGAATTTATTATCTTGAATGTTAGGTCAGTGGACTTAATTGTTCATGCTTCCTTGATTGCCCCGAACAGATTCAGCTGTTTGGTGATTTCTCCAATAGCTGCTATTACTACCTCCACTTTCTTCGGGGCAGGCACCATGGTCTTTCCATCATCCAACATACCCGTACATGTCCATGTACTTGTAAATACGGGATTTTACACTGCTGCTTCATCGCCTTCAAAAACATCTAATGCACTCGTCTTCAGCTTGATCATAATCCCGTTCTTTTTTCTGTATAGCATGATCGTTCCTGAAAATGCAATGGTTCTTTCGACTAACCTTGACCTGCCTTAAATATGCAGGCACAGCTTATTTGACGCAAATTAGTTTCTACTGACGGTTTGTACAGATCTACCTGTCCTCCGGCGCCAAGGAAGTACAGCACCATATCTCATACCCTTCGACATAGACCATGAAGATGGCTCTCAACACACCGGTGGTAGCCACTTTACTTGGAGTATTCATACTCATGGGAGTTTCCATCTGCACTGCGGGTGCACATCGTTTAAGAAACAGTAAATTTTACTCCAAGAGTTGCCCCCCTGCAACAATGGTGAAAAATTTAGTCACAAATCTAGTCAAGACCGGCAGGTCCATGCCAGCTGCTCTTCTCCGTTTGCACTTCCATGACTGTTTTGTTCGTGTAAATAAACTACTTTTGAATCCATTGGCTGAAATGATTGGAATGTGTATCAGTACTTATGGAACATGTAAATGTTCAGTAAATATAAATTCCCCACGTAGATAATGCAGATGCTCATATGAGCATCTAGACACAACTCTTCTATATGGGAAGGATGATATAAACTATGAGGAGATCACTTCAGCATTATTGTCCAATAAGATGCAAAAAAGACACAACCAAGAAAAAACAAATCCAGAGGCTCTATTTGTCAAAGGAAGGTCAAGAGAGAGATATCAGATCAAGAGTAAATCAAGATCCAAGCCTAGAACTTGAGGTTTCAAAGGCAAGTGCTGGATTTGTAGGAAGGTTGGACATTTCAAGAAGGATTATAATAACAAGAGGCTTGAGTCCAACAAGGATAAAGATCCACTTTTAGATCAAGCAAGTACTGCTGAGTCATCTGGTTTTGTCTATGATGTTCTACGTTGTTACCCAAGACAAAGATCAATTTGAGGAGTCATGGATATTGGACTCAGGTTGCTCTTACCATATGTGTCCAAATAAGGAGGGGTTTCATGAGTACAAACCATTCAATGGAGGATCTGTAATAATGGGGAACAACATGGCTTGTAAAGCTATTGGCATTGGTACAATACACATTAAGATGTTTGATGGCCTTGTGAGGACTTGTTGATGATAGGCATGTTCCTGAGCTGAGGAAGAATTTGATATCACTAGGCACTTTGGATTCAAATGGTTGGAGGTGGGGAGCAAAAAGTGGAACACTCAAGGTCTCAAAAGAAGCATTGGTTGTAATAAAGAGCAAGAAGTCAAAAAAATTTATAATCTTGTTTGAGAAACCATTACCAGAGGAATGGCAAGTACTATTTCTGTAAATGAAGATCCCAAAGATCTTACTCAGTTATGGCATCTATGTTTGGGTCATATGAGTGAAAGATGTCTAAGTGAATTGTCCAAGCAACAACTTCTGAATGGCCTTAAAAGTTGTAAGTTAAAACTTGGTGAGCATTATGTAATTGGAAAGCAACGGGGGATAAGCTTTTCCATAGGAGTTCACTGCACAAATGAAATTTTAGACTATGTGCATTCTGATGTTTGGGGCCCTGCACCTATTGCTTCAAAATTGGAGCATTATATTTTGTATCTTTGGTTGATGATTACTCTAAGAGAGTATAGATCTACACCATGAAGCATTACAGATCTTCTACATCTTTAAACAATGGAAGGTGATGATGGAGAAACAATTGGAAAGGAAAGTGAAGTGTTTGAGATTTGATAATGGTGGAGAATACAAATTTGGAGAGTTTGATAGATATTGTAAGAGTGAAGGGATAATTCATCACTTTACCCAACCAAGTACCCCTCAACAAAATGGCGTGGCAGAGCGGATAATCATACACTCTTGCAGAAAGCAAGAAGTATGTTAATCAACATCGGATTGGATAAGAGTTTTTGGGCAGAAGCTATAAATATGGCTTGTCATTTGGTATACATATCTTCCTTTATTGCTATTGAGTACAAGACACCTATGGAAAAATGGACAGGTTGGCATGTTGATTACTCTTCACTTAGAGTGTTTTGATGCATAAGTTATGTTCATATTCAACAAGCAAAAAGGACAAAGTTAGATCCCAAATCTAGAAAATGTATATTCTTAGGATATGAGACAAATACAAAGGTATATAGATTATGGAATCCAGAAAGGTGTTTTCTTGTTGTGAATAGGGATATAGTTTTTGATGAGACTAGTATGATGGAGACTATTACTATAGCAGAAGAAAAGAAAAAAAATTCAGTCAGATTTTGTTAAGATAGATATTGATATTGGAAATGAAGACATCTCAACTAATTTAGTTCTACCAAGTGAACCATTAGAAGAGCAAAGTCCAAAAGTGATTCATGAACATAGGTATCTAAATAGAGATAAAAGGCCTCCAAAGAGATTTGATGATTCATTTGTAGCTTATGATCTTCTCAAAGAGAATGGTGAACCTTCTTCATATGAAGAGGCAATATAAGATCAAGAGTGTCAAAAGTGGCATTGTGCAATGGAAGAGGAGATGAAGTCTTTGGCCAAAACCAAACTTGGAGACTTGAAAAATTGCCTATGGGAAAGAAGGCAATTGGTTATAAATGGATATTCTGGAGGAAGGACTTCCAAAATCTATTGGAGATCTATACAAAGAAAGGCTTGTAGCCAAAAAGAAGGTATTGAGTTCAATGAGATTTTTTCACCAATGGTAAAAGTCTCTTCAATTCATGCACTATTGGCAATAGTTGCATTGCAGAACTTGGAGTTGAAGCAACTAGATGTTACAATTGCTTTTTTACAAGGAGAATTGGAGGAGGAAATTTACATGCATCAACCTAAAGGTTTTGTGGTACCAAGGACCAGAGCCTCATTTGCAGGTTACAAAAGTCTTTATATGAGCTAAAGCAAAGTCCAAAACTTTGGTACATGAAATTTGATGCTTTCATGTTGAAGCATGGATATAACAAAAGTGAGTCAAATTTTTGTGTGTACCTCAAGAAGCTACTTAGACCTAGAGAATATTTGATTTAATCATCTTGTTACTATATGTGGATGATATGTTGATTGTTGCGGAGGATATGGTTGAGGTGGAGAAATTGAAAGCACAACTTTGTAAGGAGTTTGATATGAAGGACTTGGGTTCTTCAAAGAGAGTGCTTTGGGATTGAAATCCATTTGGACAAGAGCAAGGGAAAGTTATAGATAGCTCAAAGGAGATATTTGGAAAAATTACTTGGCTCATTTTTGCATAAAAATGAAAAAATACTGAGCACTCTAGTGGCAAGTCATTTTAGGATATCATTGGAGCAATGATCAAATGAGGAAGAGAGAAAATTAATGGCAAATATTTTTCATGCTAGTGCTGTTGGGAGTTTAATGTATGCTATGGTCTGCACTAGACCAAACCTCTCATATGTGGTGAGTATGGTGAGTAGATACATGGTAAATCCAAGGAAACAACATTGGGAAGTTGTGAAGTGGATACTTCTTTACTTGAAAGGGACTATAAATATTGGCATTGTCTTTGATGCTAGGGAGGACCAAGTAGGAGGAATTATAAGGTATCTAGATTCTGATTTGTCCAGAGACTTGGATAAAAGAAGGTCTACAATAGGATTTATTTTTACACTTGTTGGTGGTGCAATAAGTTGGAAGTCTACTCTCCAATCTACTATTGCTCTTTCTACTATAGAGGCAGAATATATGGCAACAACTAAGGCTGCCAAAGAGGCAATATGGCTACAAAAATTAGCCAAGGATGTAGGACTCCCTAACATGAAGTCCACACTTTTTTTTGATAGCCAAAGCACTATTTACTTTGCCAAGAATCAAGTATATCATTCAAGGACAAAGCATATTGATGTGAGACATCATTTTATCAAGGAAGTTGTGACAAATGGTGAGATCAATTTGCAAAAGGCATAGAGGTAAGCGCAGCTGATATGTTGACTAAACTTATTCTTTTATTGCTGTTCTACTCCCAATGTCCACATTAGCCTCCTCTAGTCCACCATTTTCTGTTCATAGCATTCATTTCATCCTTGTTTCTTGTACCATGCTGACTTACCTCCATCCATGTCAGCCTTACTGTTCATGGTCACTGTTCTACCTATGTACCATGCTGACTCACCTCTATCCATGTTAGACTTACAGTTCTTGGTCACTATTCAGCCCATGTTAGGCATTTCTCTTTGACTCACCTTGTGGCACATCAAGCAGACTCCTATTCTCCATCATGGGATTTATAGCTTTACCCGCCCCTCTTTCACCTACACCATACCTCTTCCATGTGGTGCACATGAGGACCTCTCTGCATGGACATACCTTTTTTAGATCAATCTCTACACTTGACCTCACGCATACTTTCCCTTTCCCTCCGAAAAGAATTGATTGGCTCACAATTAGGACATGTTTACTTGGTAGTCATTTTTCTACAAACCCTAACCCCATTCTGCAGTAGTTAAGGGCTTTGAGATTTTTCCACACATGGAATTTTTTGTTTCATCACCCCTTAAATGACTTTAGAGTTATATATGTCATTTACTCCCTGCATAATGGCAAATGCTATGTGGGCAAAATGGATGCATTTTCAATTTGACAATTCCAACAACATTGCTGCCTAGGAAAATCTCTCTTGGTTCTTTGTTCTTCTGCCTTCAAATTTACTCCATTGGTGGCAGCTATGGCCAAATTTGGGTTCCACGGCTTTTGTCTATTCCTTGTGATCAAGGTACCTCCATGTACTCACTTTAGAGATTTTGCCAATGTGGAGGAGCTCTTTTGGATCTGTCTCCTCAACTGTTGGGCTCCCCAGGGTATGACATTCATGGAAGAGCTTCTCACATCCACCTCTAGAGTCATCTGAGAGAAAACACCCTTTTCCTCTCTTCTATCACACCTTCTGTTTCTTTTGCCTTGGATCATTCTTCCCTTTCTACACCCCCTACAGCCACCTGTCCCATTTCTAGAAGATATGCATACAAAGACTATCTACAAAGAATTTCTCAGCTCTTCATGATGCTTGACTCTGATACTCTCTCTCATATTTTTTGCCCATTTTAGAATTCAGAACTTGCTACGGATCATTTATGTCATTAAAAAAATCCTTCAGCGGTTTTACTCAAGATTGAGTCTGATATCACTACACTTCTCCATTGCCTTTTTCTCTTTCTCTCTCCATGCTCCTTGAATCAAAGATCTTCTCCAAACATTCATCCCACCCTCATCATCATCATCTTCCCTTTTACCTGTATGGAGATAAACAAAGCTATCTTTGCTGCAGGACCAAGAAGGCTTATAGGCTTTACCTCCAAGTACTCCATTTACTATCCCTATTGTTGCTTTAAGTATGGGAAGACTTTGGTCCATTTACACTTTAAATTTTCCTCACTATCACAAAAGTTATCAAATTTTTCTTCTTCCCCTCCTTCTCCTTGTAGTTGTCTTCATCATCCAGGTTTCATTAGCACTTCCTATGGATATGTCATTATAGCTTTGCTTTAGATTTTACCTTCCTCCACCATATCACTTCTCTTCTCCAGAGGAACCAATTTTTGTATTTTGCCCACCTCTCCTCCCTCTACTTTCAATGATATTCAAACTTGCATTCAAAACTTTGCTCTTTCTTATGAAGCAATCCTGGGCACCAAAGATATTTTTGACCAATGGAAAGTCACCCTTCTACAAACAGCTAAAATTTTACTCAATCTCCCTCCCATTTTAGATGATTTCAATTTTTTGATCCAATTTTCCTTTCCTCTCATGATGAAAAAGTTCTTCCTCATTTCAAGTCCCATTTCATAATTACTTATATGGACAAGTGTCCTAACAATTTTTTATTTGTTTGTAGACAATTTTATGTCCAAACTTTACTCAATGAGCTTCATTCTCCTTCAGCTACCTAGAAACACTGATTGATTTCTCAAACCCAGCTCTTACTTTCTCACCGCCATCTCAATACTTCTCAGGGATTTAGCACTTCCAAGGATTCCAAGAAACTCCCCTACTTGTGTTGTGCTTGGACATTCTATATGTCTCTTGTTGTTCTTAGGTTCATTGCTGCAGGATACTCTACTTCATTATCTGAACTTTCTCGTTGGCTAAGCCCCTTCTTCAAAGCATTGCTACCTTCTGCAAATGACCTCTAGAGGAATTAATTCTTTTGTGTGGGGCTGATGGTTGACTCTAGCTAGAGCTTGGATGATTCTTCTAGAGTTCAAGTGTTACTTGAGAAGGTGCAAAGATTACAGAAGACAAGATCCTCTACTCCTCCAGCCTTTGGTTCACAGCAGACTCATGCCACCTTGGAGAAAGTTCTTTTTCAGATTTTTGATTTCACCACCCTTTATACAAAGATCCACCTCCATGATCTCAAACAAGGCTAGTTACTTTCATCAGATCTATTTTCCATTACAAGTTCACTCTGGATAAGGAAACCGTGTTGTTTGTCGATACCTCTACACATGATTTCAAATATAGATGGCTTAGAAATAGAAACAATATCTCTCAATTGGCAAAACACCTCAAATTCATGGCTGTCTATGAGGAACTTCTTATTTGTTGGATGTTATTCCTTTTTGATAACCTCTACATCACTTTCTGGAATCAGTTCTTTTGTCAAGAGATTGGGATTCCTATGGGACCACCTTGTACTGTCTTAGTGGCTAACCTATACCTCTTCACCTATGAACTTGATTTTATATGCAGATTATTGGATGCCAATGATGTTTCCTTGTTGCACAACCTGTCCCTAGTTCATAGATATATCAATGATCTTCTTGTGGGAGGCTCTTGACTTGATCATTTCATGTATAAGGATGATGTGAGATATATCCTAGACTTTCATGCAAGTTAGTCCAAACTCATTTTGGTACTCACTGTGATTATTTCAACTGTTGCATAACTCAAGACAACTTCAACATCTTTGTCTATATCTATGTTAAGAAAGAGCTGCCTCACTTTGCTCACATCAAGACAATTTTGCTCCCTCATGTTCTTTCAAACATTTCTTCCAAATGTAAATAAGGGATTATAAAATTAGAGTGTGTTAGTTATAGAAAAATATGTAATTCCAAAAAGTCATACCCTTCAGCTTGTAGGAAACTCATAAATAGCTTTGTCTCTGAAAATTACGCTCTTCACATGATCCACAAAAATTTTTGCTCAATCTTACCACAAGCAAAAAATATCCATGGTTATCATGGGCTTAGTATCTATAGAGATTTGAGAACATCTGTTCTTTATGCCAGGCAAAGAGCTCATTTTAGAACCCACCAGCATTTTTTCCCATAGACATGCATACCATTCTTAACTCCTGAAGTGATATATGTACACTATCTACCACTATTTTGGATTAGACTCGTACACCATTCTTGACTCCGGAAGTGATATATATACACTACCTACCACTATTTGGGTTTTCTGCCATTATGGACATTGGTCATTTGCTAATGGACACATAGCCTTTGCTTATAGACATGTGGGCCCACCTTGTCCTTCACTTCATATGAGGCAGATCTTCCCTCCTTTCTTTGCCCTTAAGCAAGATGCCCTAACTCTTTTTAGACTTTTATTTGCTTCTTTGTTTGCCTTTGTTTCTCTTGTTTGAGTTGCCTAGTCCCTTCACGTGAAGTGTTTCTGTTTCTTGCTCCCCACTTTTCCCTTCCCATGCAGCACTGATGTTTCTTGCTCCCCGCTCTTATCAATCACGAACCTCTACTTGATTATTTCTCTTTGCAGTGTCATGGATTTTCTCTCTAATAATGCATGTTTGTAATTTTAGGGATCCATCAGGTATGTTTCATTTTCCTCCCTTCTCTTACTAATGTGCATTCTTTTCTTTCTTGCCTGATACTCATTATGCGGCTGAGACTCTTGCGCTTATTTATGTGCTTGCACTTCTACTTGCCCTTTATTTCCACATTTCCATTTCAGTTCTTCTGTTCTTTCAACATTCCCACTACTTATGAGTGGCACTTTAGGTGAGCAACCAAGTTTGTCTTGGCATTCATGAGTTTTTGAGCAGAAACTAGATACAAGGGGTATTGACAATTTCTCAGCTACTTTGGCACTAAGTGAGGCACTAATGAAGTCGCAAGTGTTTTTGTGGAGGTTTACTATGGCCGCCTTTTGCTTCCCTTCGTTGTTTAGTATCTAAGGACTCAAGTGTCCATAGCGCTTGTTGTGATATACTTTATATCCTGTCTTCTTATAATTTACTCTCGTTACCCTATTACACTTCTATATCCTGTCCTCTTACGCTTTGCTCTTGTTTCCCTGTTACACTTCAACTGTAGCCACACCATCCTATAACTCTTGTATTGTTCCACTCCTCCATTCCCTAGCTAATTCACTCCATAGTATTTTTCTTTTGCTCTTTGACTGGTTCATGGTTCAACCTCCCATGTTTGCATTGTTCTTGTCCGACTCCAGCCCACGTTCTTCAGCTTTATTGTTCATGCACTGCTTACTGGTGTGCTCTCACATACCGTTTCTCGCAGTTTCATTGCTCGCAGTCGTTTGCATACATGCTCACAATTTCATGTTGTTTACTCGTTCGTTGGCCATATGTGATTCTCTATTTATTTCAATCATGCACATGCTCACAATTTCATGTTGTTTATTCATTTGTTGGCCATATGTGATTTTCTATTTATTTCAATTATGCCTTTGGTGGGCTCTTACACACCGTTTCCTATTTCTTGTAGTAGTTTGCATACATGTTCACAATTTCATGTTGTTTACTTGTTCGTTGGCTTTATGTGATTCTCTATTTATTTCAATTATACCTTTGCTATAGGTTACTTTTGAGGTATTTTATATTTTATTTTAGGGCATTAACATTACTCTAATAAGAATCATTTATATATTATTTATCGATCATTTATATTTCATGAGTTTTGGATAACCCTTCCCCTAACCGCTTCTGCTCTTTATATATATAAAAAGAGTAAAAATGGGTCGAAGACATATGAGCTTCCGTGGTGGTTGCTTCCGAGACCACGTTATTTCTTGTTGTCTTTATATTATTTGTTTAATGGGATTTATGATGTGGTATTGCGAGAGGTACTCGAGACTGTATTTTCTAACCGTTTATAAGCACTGGACCAGATCTAGATTTTCAGCTGATGAACCTGAGATTGGACACATCTCAATTCGTCGTACGAAAATGAAACAAGAAAGTCAGGGTCCAGCAAGTCCCAACGCCTTCGAGTTCCAGTTCTTACTGCATAACTGGCTGGTGCACGTGTGCAGGATGCGATGGATCTGTTCTTCTTGATTCCGGCCCAGGGAATACTGCTGAGAAGGACGCACCTCCTAATGCCGGCTCTATGAGAGGATTCGAGCAAGTTGATCTAATCAAAGCCAAACTTGAGAAAGTTTGCCCTGGTGTTGTTTCATGTGCTGACGTCCTTGCTCCCTTAGCGCGTGCTGTTATTGTTGAGGTTCAGTAGCAGACAAACGTTGGCCACGTGGGATTTCTTTCGGATCGTCCTCTGGCCCAGCGTGGCTGAGTCGATTTCCCGTTGTGATTAGAATCTAGCGTGCTCGAGCTCGGTTTCATTGCTTAATTACATGTCCTGTATCTGCTCCTGTACATGCCTAGTGGTCTCTACTGTTTGCTTGGTGCTGACTTGCTTTAATTCTGTTTACAGATTGGAGGCAAATCTTGGGATGTGAAACTAGGTCGGAAAAACTGAGTTGTCTCAATTGCAAATGAAAAAAGGCGACCGCGTCTCAATTGCAAATGAGGCCAACCTCGGCTTACCGTCTCCGTTTTCCAACTACACTGAACTGGAGCAAAACTTCGCAAAAGTTGGGCTCAACCAAAAGGATTTTGGTTATACTTTCAGGTGCAAGGGATCGATTGATCATAACTTCTTACTTGCTGAGCATGAACTTCCTTGACAGCAATGTTTGCCTTGACTTTGTTAGGTGCCCCACTCTTTCTCTCTTTATACGAAAATGGATATTCGTGGACTAAAAGTCCTAAAGTTCACTCTGCTAAAGTGTATCGTTAACACGTATGTTTTATTCCTCCTTCACTACATGGGGCTTAGCCTTGGGGCTTAGCCCCATGTTACCTTTTTTGTCTCTCCCTTGTGCGGCTTGATGGGGTCTTCCCATCCTTCATTTTTCCTACGCGGTCGCCTTTCTCCTTCACTACATGCAGGCGGCCATACAATTAGCCAAGTTAAATGTGGTGCGTTTTTCAACCGCCTTTACGGTTTCTCCGGTCCTGGAGCGATCAATGGCACAGACCCTACTCTGGATGCGGTCTTTGCCGTAGTGTTGAAAAACCAGTGCCCACAGACTGCGCCATTGAACACCGTTTTCTAGGATCCATCAGTTTGCTCTTTTCCCGGACAGACGTTTGACAACGGCTATTTCAAGGTCGTGAAAGCAAACAGAAGCCACTTCACATGGCTCATTGATGTCCGGCAGTATTGACGTACTAACGTACGTCAATACAGTACTGACCGAAAGAGCCTTCTAAGCACTGACGGAAAGAGTATCTTTAGGTGTCCATGGGACTGCAGCGGGTCCAGCAATTAACCTAGACGGACGTCATACATCTAAATATACCTGCGATAACAGGTCACTTTGGAATTATCAACTGGAGCTAACAGGTAACCAATTTTCCTATTAGGGTATGACAAATAAGAGATGAAAGGCGACCGTGTAGGAAAAACGAAGGATGGGAAGACCCCACCAAGCCGTACAAGGGAGAGACAAAAAAGGTAACATGGGGCTAAGCCCCAATAGAGTCTATATGAGAAATTTGCCCTACCGCACCTAAGATTTCCGAGCTATGCAAGTTGTACGGTCTACACACAACTGGAGCATCCGAAGAAACATCACCTAATGTGATTACTCTCCTATGGATTGCACCAGCCACTGCCCTTTGTAGAGCAATGGACACACATTGTCTAAAATATGCTACAAAGTATGAGAGTGAGAGTGGTACCCCTAACGCTTAACATGATAAGCTCTCGTGCACTCCCTAACAAATGTGTCAAATGTCGTGTCCATCGCTTCATATAACTCCAAGGCTAGAGGAACAAAGAGGTGACCTTGCTGCATGCCCCTTTACTTGGAGACCTTGCGACCTGCTGCTGCACTCACCGCCCATCCAGGGGGATGGGTAATCACTCCCTCCAAAACTGTATCCCACGTAGGGTCCGTAACCACGACATCCGCTACTGTCACCTGATCATCTTGGACCAAGTATAAGTCTACCCTGACACGTGTCGTCTGCAAAGCATACAAACGCTCCCTCCAAGCCAAGTATCCACTCTCTCATGCCATAGCAAACACTATGTCTCTAATGGCATCATGGGTAGCTATCCTCTTACCTCCAAAAGGACACCGTGTCATGTGGGCCGCTGCAGCATCCAGTGTAGAACCACACTCACAAGTGAGTGATGAAGATGCAGATGGGTGGACCAAACCTAGGCAAAACCTCATCATTGTAGAGAAAGTAGCTAGTGCAAGTCGGAAAGCCCTAATGCACGGTCAAGCTAGGATCCAAGAGCCTACACCCTTGCCAGAGCAAGAGCGAAGACGTGCTCTAGTACCCTGAGGAATGGACGAGTCGACTAAGAGAGAATGTAGCGTATGCTCACATTGTTGCTCCATCAAGGAAGACTGTAAACCTTTAGTCCAATCTGACGATAGTGAAGCAAAAGGTGGAAAATCCTCTCATGCTTGTGGGGATAGATTGTCTCTCAGTTGCCGCAATAACACTTGGAGAGAAAAGGATCCTCCCTCCACCTTTGTCACATAAGTCTCCAAAATTGGCCTATCAGCAACCACAAAATGAGAGGAAAGTAAGGGTGCCAAGAGAACCCAACTACCCAAAAATGCTATAGGTGTCTTCTCCTCCATAGAAAGCAAGCTAACCCCACCACATGAGATCGGTAGAGCCGTCTATTTATGTGCAAAATCCCTTGTCACACACTCAAAAGTCCTTGGTCCAATAATATCACCAAAGACTCCCATAATCCTCCTATCAAAAGCTCTCAGACATGATAGGAAGGACGGTGAGGGAGGAACTATACAGATGAAGTAGGATGGTCGACGAGCAATACTGGAAGAGAGTATACCAAATGCCACCTGCGGATCTCCTAGTAATGGAAGGTCATCCACATGGAGAACATCCTCTGCAAGAGCAGCGTGTGACAAAATCCTCCAATCCTACTAGCACTCCAAGAACACAAAGTCCATCTATGGATGTGATACAACCCTCTGGAAGCTCAAGGTAGGGAGGGATACTTAGAGGGGACCATGCCCTACAATTTGACACCTTGACTCTCAAGCCTACTAGGATGTAGCTCAACAGTCAAGTAGTCAAAGGCCTGCTTAATCTAATCTACAGGGCCTACGATGTGTGTATCATCTGCCAAGGAGAGAAATACACAACCTAGCATAGCCAAAGTAGTAGATAGGAGAGCTCTAAATTGAGCATGGCAAATAAGGGCCCCCCCAAAGGATCTCCCTAACGTGTACCAGCAATTGACTCCAAGATGGTGACTCCCTCTTGTGAACCACCATGCTTGTAGTAAAGGGAAGCCGGAGAGCTATAAAAAGACCGCACAAAAGGAATGAGACTCGCCAAGGATCCACCAGCCTCCCTAAGCTCTCTAAAGATAGATACACGTGAGATGCTATTAAAAGCATTCTCAACATCCACCTGTAGGACGACCCACTCCGGATGGATATCTAAGGGTGCTCTAATGCCTTGAGATATAGCCTCACATCCTCCAAGTGTAGCTACTCCAAACCGATGTGGACTAAGGTGCTGTCAAAAGTGAGAACGATGCTGAAGGACAATGGTATGACTGACCAAATGCAAAAAGATCTCTCCAATAGCTATCGGACTAATGCCTCATGTGTCCTTCTCCATCGTAAAGTCAACTAGCACCTAACACCCAACTAACAGACATAGGAATGTCTCCTCTCGCTAGTGCTGCAGCCACCTGAAACAACTTGGTAAAACCACTATAAGGATCATCTACCTGGAAGCAATCTTTAAGGTGCTCATAAACCATCCCTAACAAGCCTCCTGAGGAAAGGCAAGGAGCAATGCACAATGCTTGTGCAAATAGTGACCTATCAAGACATAAAGGCTACTCAGGCTGATAATCTAAGACCTCTAGTGGTAGTCCCTCTACTACTATAAGATGTAATGAGCGTAGGGAAGAGATGGTCTCATCAATAGGACTCGCTATAGACAAAGGGTGTAGCGCTCGTGCTGCTCTACTAAACTCTCCTGCTTCACCAATGTCCTACATTGTCGTAATCAAGTGGAATCTATGGTATCCTATGGCGATACTTGTCTTCTAAATAGTGTAGCCCTAACAGAATCCTCCTAAAGGGCTGCCCAATCCCCCGCTCGGAATCGATGAAATCAAGCAGCCACCTCTCTATGCCCTGCACGTCCCCCTCTAGCATAACGAAGACACCATCAAGGGAGCAAGAGGAATAGGAACCATGCTAACTTGTCGAAGGGATCACGTGCCAAACAGTCCAGAGGTAGGCAAAAAGCATGTCTAGCCTCATCATGGAGTGTGTGGGGTAGCCTATGGAATAGACGTGGACATGGAAAACTAGTCTCAAATAACCCCAAAATGCAACCCGCTTGAGAAGCTAACCACTCCCACGACTCGATCGGTATCCCTGGAACAATCAACAAAGGTATAGAAGAAGCGTGCATAATCCCAAGTGTCACTGCTGTCGATGTGGTTGCTTGTCTCACATGGGCATCCCAAGTGGTCCAATCATAGTCCTTGTGCATCCTTCCCACATGGGTCGTTACCCCTTGCGAGGTAAAGCATCGGTGACACACCGGGCATAGTGTATCCCGACCCGCTCTAGGCGACCCTACATGGGAAGTTGTAGCCATGGGTAGCACAAGAATAATGATAGTAACACATGATGCTCCTCTCCATATCTCCCCATATTTGCAAAACCACAACCCCTCACATCCCAACTCACATAAGAAAATAATCTCAACAAACCCTAAAATCTATAAACTCTCATAACTTTCAATTTCCATCTCCAAAATTTTCAAACTAAATTCCCAGGGGACTTAATCATGAAAACCAAGAGATTGGAAATGAAAATCCCCAACCCATCACTCTCAATGTATAATAATCACTCTAAACCCTAAAAAAACTAAAAATCCTCATAACTTTCTACTCCGTTCTCCATAGTCTTCAATCTAGGTGCCAATGGAACCGAGATTGAAAAACAAAGAGAATGGACTATTCACTTGAATGCTACATGCTAGAGAGCCCTCAAAAATTACAGATATTGTCTCACTGTCTCTCCTTCTCCTCTCCCGTCTCCACACTCTCCCGCAGCTCCCCCGCCAATGTCAAAGAACAATGACAAATAAGGGGTTCAGGACTTGCAAATGTCCATATCTTTTGCTTCTCACACTTGTTTTGAATAGAAAAGGGCTCATTGGATTCAGCTTTCAGTCCTCTTTCATATACTCAAGATGGATTTTTGTGATCTCATGTTTTTCTGGTTGATGGAGTCTAAAACAGAAAATCTCTTGGAGTTAGCCACATTGTTGATGGGAGAAACATTTTCTGAACAAGAGGAAGATATTACACTAGAGTTTTGGAGCTGGTTCTTGATGGCAAATAATTGTTTTTTGCTATCTCAAAGAGGAATACCAAGGGACTTTTGGGTAATACCAAGACAGTACACATGGTGGGAAATTGTTCACAAGCAAGTATGGTCAATGGATTCAGACTTTCTAAACAATCATATGAGAAGCAAGTACCGAATATCATGTCAAAGTTTTAAGAGATTGGTTGATGAGATTGAACCACATGTGCCTATTATGTCTGAATGGCTATATGCTAGAAAAGAGTGGAGTTAGAAAAATATGTAGCTATAGTTTTACATAGATTTGCACACAATTCATCATTCAGAACTCTTAGTGATCTGTATTGTCTTGGTGAATCGACTATAGTGAAGTACACTGTAATTATAGTCGAGATACTAGCAAACAAAGACAAAATTTACTCTAAATACATCAAATGGCCTATAGTAGCATAATGTATTGAGAGCATGTCAAAGTTTGCACAAATCTGTGGAATTCCACAAATCATTGGTTGTATAGATGGTACTACACATATCAAATTGAGAACCAAACCACCTATGAGATTTTATCCTGAACACTATAGGAATAAACACTCAGATTACTCTGTTTTGCTACAAGGCGTTTGTGATGTGGATATTTGGTTTTGGGACTTGTGTTGTACGATGCTTGGATCTACTCACAATGATGCACATTTACGACAGTCCAACTTATATCAGGCAATGGAATCAAGGACAGCTCTCACTCAGCCAACACTCATTTTTCCACAAGAAAACCATATGATACAAGTGATTCCACCATTGATCCTTGGAGGTACAACCTATCCATTACGTCAATGGTTGTTGAAACGTTTGCATTGACATTCACATCAAGGAGAACCTATGCATAATGTATTTGACAACCATACATCAAAAGCATGTGTACATGTGGAGAATACATTTGGTCAACTGAAAGGTAGATGGAGCATACTAAGGGACTGTCCAATGCAACTGGAAGTTGTTCCAAGAGTGACACTTGCATGTGCAGTACTACACAACTTTGTAATTCAACAAGGAGAACCATTACCTACTGACGTCAATGTAGTGGATGAGCATATGAATGGAGCACATATTTTGCCACTCCCAAGAATTGCAGTAGATAAATGGAGTACAACTAGAGATGAATTAGTAAGAGCAGCTTTGTACAAGCAATTCAAAAGTACTCATGCTCATCTAGATATAGCAAATGTTGTTTGAGAGTGAAGATATTTACTTACTCAAGATGGTGGTCCACGTTGGTTATTTTTCAAGATTTCAAGCTCCATACGTTTCAGTTCAAGCATTTGGCTCATTAAATCCATCTTGCGTTGTTCTTGAATCATCATCAAGTTAAATGTACAATCTTCTTGCAAGGATCTCTTCTCATTTGCTTCCTTCACTACTTGAGTAAATTCAAGCATACACTTCTGCATTCTGTCTTCACCTTCTTTTGATACTCTTCGCTTTTTGTTACATTGCCCAACAACACCAGGTTGAGCACAAGCTTTTGTCTTGGGATTGATTGTGGCATGATTACCAATTGTCTCTAGAGAAGGTGTAGAGACTTGTGGTGTTTCCTTCTCATCATCAGATATCAAAACATTCATATATGATTGTTTAGTTTGATTATATAAGATGTTTCCTCACTCTCATCAATAGTTTTATCACCTAGAAAATCTCCCGTTTGTGGGACTCAAATAGAGCATGAGATGGAGCAAGAGCTGCCTGACTAATAAACTCCGGCTGAGGGTTTGAATGTCAGGCCGACCTGATGTGTGCATGAGCTCCGGCAGGTTTATCGCTGCCGTGCTTTGTCTTGTAGTGGGCCGCGGGAGCCTAAAAGAAGGCCACTTCACATGGCTCATCGATGTCCGGCAATATTGACGTCCGGTAGCCTTCAAAGTGCCGACGGAAAGAGTATCTTTAGGTATCCATGGGAGTGCAGCGGTCCGGCAATTAACCTAGACGGACGTCACATATCTAAATATACCTGCGATGACAGGTCACTTTGGAATTATTAACGGGTGCTAACAGGTAACCAGTTTTCCCATTAGGGTATGACAAATAAGGGGTTTGGACTTGCAAATCTTCATATCTTTGGCTTCTCATACTCATTTTGAACAGAAAAGAGCTCATTGGATTCAGTTTTCAGTCCTCTTTCATATACTCAAGATGGATCTTTGTGATCTCATGTTTTTCTGGTTGATGGAGTCTAAAACAGAAAATCTCTTGGAGTTAGCCACATTGTTGACGGGAGAAACATGTTTTGAACAAGAGGAAGATATTACACCAGAGTTCTGGAGTTGGTTCTTGATGGCAAATAATTGTCTTTTTCTATCTCAAAGAGGAATACCAAGATACTTCTGGGTGATACCAAGACAATACACATGGTGGGAGATTGTTCACAAGCAAGTATGGTCAATGGATTCAGACTTTCTGAACAATCATATGAGAAGCAGGTACCGAATTTTAGAGATTGGTTGATGAGATTGAACCACATGTGCCTACTATGTCAGAATGGCTATATGCTAGAAAAGAGTGGAGTTAGAAAAATGTGTAGCGGTAGTTTTACACAGATTTGCACACAATTCACCATTCAGAACTCTTAGTGATCTGTATTGTCTTGGTGAATCGACTATAGTGAAGTACACTATGATTATAGTCAAGATACTAGCAAACAAAGACAAAATATACTCTAAATACATCAAATGGCCTATAGTAGCAGAATGTATCGAGAGCATGTCAAAGTTTGCACAAATCTGTGGAATTCCACAAATTATTGGTTGTATAGATGGTACTCATATCAAATTGAGAACCAAACCAGCTATGAGATTTTATCCTGAACACCATAGGAATAGACACTCAGATTACTCTGTTCTGCTACAAGGCGTTTGTGATGCGGATCTTCGGTTTTGGGACTTGTGTTGTATGATGCCTGGATCTACTCACGATGCTGCACATTTACGACAGTCCAACTTATATCAGGCAATGGAATCAGGGACAGCTCTCACTCAGCCAACACTCATTTTTCCACAAGAAAACCATATGATACAAGTGATTCCACCATTGATCCTTGGAGATACAACCTATCCATTACGTCAATGGTTGTTGAAACGTTGGCATCGACATTCATATCAAGGAGAACTTATGCAGAATGTATTTGACAACCATACATCAAAAGCACGTGTACGCGTGGAGAATGCATTTGGTCAACTGAAAGGTAGATGGAGCATACTAAGGGACTGTCCAATGCAACTGGAAGTTGTTCCAAGAGTGACACTTGCATGTGCAGTACTACACAACTTTGTAATTCAACAAGGAGAACCATTACCTATAGATGTCAATGTAGTGGATGAGCATATGAATGGAGCACATATTTTGCCACTCCCAAGATCTGCAGCAGATAAATGGAGTACAACAAGAGGTGAATTAGTAAGAGCAGCTTTGTACAAGCAGTTCAAAAGTACTCATGCTCATCTAAATATAGCAAATGTCATTTGAGAGTGAAGGTATTTACTTACTCAAGATGGCGGTCCACGTTGGTTGTTTTTCAAGATTTCAAGCTCCATACATTTCAGTTCAAGCATTTGGCTCATTAAATCCATCTTGCGTTGTTCTTGAACCATCATCAAGTCAAATTTACGATCTTCCTGCAAGGATCTCTTCTCATTTGCTTCCTTCACTACTTGAGTAAATTCAAGCATACACTTCTGCATTCTGTCTTCACCTTCTTTTGATACTCTTCGCTTTTTGTTACGTTGCCCAACAACACCAGGTTGAGCACAAGCTTTTGTCTTGGGACTGATTGTGGCCTGGTTACCAATTGTCTCTAGAGAAGGTGTAGAGACTTGTGGTGTTTCCTTCGCATCATCAGATATCAAAACATCCATATATGATTGTTCAGTTTGATTTATATGAGATGCTTCCTCACTCCCATCAATAGTTTCATCAGTCAAGTCTACAAACCCTCTCTCATTAGTTATTGAAGCGTTAATACCACCATCACATGCTCCTGGAATGCCTTGTTCTTTGGGTGAACCGCCTCTAATTCTATGCATTTGTTCATAGAACTCCCATGAACTTGGTTCTGTGCCTGTGGTTTGTTTTCTTTTCTCAACCCTGTATTTTTTAACTAGACCATCAAGCTTGTTCCTGAGAATCTGTGGCTCATAAGATGGTGTTATACTAATAGCTTCACTGAACCTATTAGCAAACACCTTCCATTGATCCTGACTTACATTGCCTTGGTTACAATGATTAAGTTAAATGTCTTCATACATATCCAAAAAAAGCCTCACATGACTGGAAATCCACTCCACTTTAGCCTTCTTCAGAATGGAAACACCTGTAAACACAATTGACAACAATAGATAAATAATCAACATACTATTATTTTAGAATAGTATTCCAATCTACATATGAAATAGTCAAAATCATACCTCTCACAAGAGCATCCTTTGATGATGAATTTTTCTTTTTTGCACCAAGCTTCTTCTTGGATGGAGCCTGCAAATCTTTCACCAATGTAATTGGTTCCATAGGTGGAAGAGCTCCCGAAACATTCTCATTCTGTATAATCTCTTCCATTCTGCCGCACAAAATTCAAAAAATATACATGGAAAAGTTTAGTTTGACAGAGAAATTTCATCTCACCAATGTCACTGCAATATTAATCTATTGTGTTCAGTTTCAAATCACACATGACAAGCATTGCATAACCTTCAATTCAAGCTATAGAATATCCCAACACGTTCAGAAATGAAAAAGTTATGATATATTACATACCTGATCAATCTTGAAGGTCAAAAATCAGAACCCTAGTAATGTTTGCTTGGAAAGTTGATATGTTTGCTTTCGGGAAAACTGAACCTGTCATAGAATGGGATGTTTGGAAACTGTATTGCCCGTTGTGTCACCCGACCCATTAACCTAGAGACTCTCCCGTTCGAGAGACTCAGCCGGAGCACCACGAGACGGAGCAAGAGTTGCCTGACGGATGGGCTCCGACTGAGGGCTTGAGCGTCAGGCAGACCTGACGTGCGCATGAGCTCTGGCCGAGTTTTTGCTGCCGTGTTTTGTTTGTTAGTGGGCTGCCGGAGGCCGAAAGAAGGCCACTTCACATGGCTCAATGATGTACGTCAGTTTTGACGTCCGTCAGCCTCTAAAACATTGACGAAAAGAGTATAATCATGTGTCCATGGGAGTGCATAGGTCCGGCAGTTAATTTGGACGTACGTCAACCTCATATATATACTTGTGATGACGGGTCACTTTGGATGATTGACTGGCGTTAATAGGTAACCAGTTCTCGAATTAGGTTATGTAAAGTAAAGAGTTTGGGGTTACGAATCAATAAGAAAATTTTCACATTCGTTTTCCACAAAGGAGTGATCATCAAATTTAGCTTTTCGTTTTCCTAGATATACAACAAAGGAGTGATCATGAAATTTAGCTTTTTGTTTTCCTATATATTGATGAATTTTTATGATTAATGGAGTTTCAAACAGAAAATCTTATGGAATTAATCACATTGGTAAGGGGAGAAAAAATTTATGAATAAAAAGAAAATATTACACCGAGTATTGCAATTGGTTTTCGTTAACAAACCATTTCTTTTCCTATCTCAAAAAAGAATATTAATAAAATGCTTTCATTCTGAGTCACGCATAACCAACATTGAATAACGGTCCAAAAATGAAAAAAAGTAAAACATATTACATCTGCATCCAGTCTCGAAGGTCAAAAATTAAAATCGAAAATATATTTACTTGGAAAGATTAAAGACTCGATGTAGCGAAGAAGACGGGAAGTCGACCGGTTCATTCTCGGGCAAACCTGTCACAGAAAGGGCATTCCAATAATTTTATTGCACGTTGTATCACCCGACCCATTACTCTAGGAAATTCCCGGTTCGCAAAAGTTCAAACGGAGCTAGAGCTGCCTGACGGATAAGCTCCGGCTGAGACTTTGTACGTCAGGCAGACCTGACGTGCACATGAGCTCCGTCAAAATTCTAATTGCCGGACTTTGTCTTTTAGTGGGCCGCCGGAGCCCAAAAGAGCCATGTGAATCGCCTAAGAGCCATGTAAATCGCGTAAGAGGCGTGCGGACGTATGATGCAGCTCGTTTGACCAACAAATTCGCCTCAAAGGTTCTGGCTCTTCAAGCCAGGCAGTACTCACCGTTCTTGAAGGGCTTCGGAAAATCTATGATCAAAATGGGAGCAGCTGCTCCTCCATCTGGAAGTAAACTCGAAATTCGTACGAACTGTCGCGTCACGAATTGACACCTTTTAGATAACTCAAGACATCATCGATAAAATTAGATGCACATGTAAATGAGTGCAGATGCTCCTGCAATATTTAAGTAGAATGTAGAGTGCATGCTACATGACATGCCAACACAGTTAATAGAAGAAACTAGCGAAGAAACAAAAGAAAGTTATACTCGAAACTTGTCAGGTACCTTTACTGTAGATAGCAGTTAAATTGCAGATCACACTTAGACTTGACTTCTGTACGAAAAATCAGAAATTACTTCAGAAGTGGGAATCAAACTTAGTATTGTACGAAAATTTAGAATTTATTTCAGAAGTGGGAATCAAAGTTAGTATATAAAAGAAGAAATATTGACATTTGTGTAAGTGGAGTTTTCTCGTCTGCACAAGTTTCTTGAATCTGCGACTGGAGTCATCAAGCTTTATGCAGATTGTCAATCTTCTCAAGTTGACTTTTCTTGTACTTCAAATCTAGTTATCCGAACATTCCGATCGTTTACATCAGGATCACACTAGTGACTAGACAAAGTAAAATCCCTCATATAGAGGCAAGACCAAAAATCTCTTCAAGCCTTATGCTTTGATGCATCTTCCAAGATGAACCTCGGACTTCCTGGAAGATTCTTGATATTTATTAGCAGAAAGTACAAGCCCGGAAGATATTCATACTAGATTGTGTAGGGACAGAACCGGAACCGGAACAACTAAAGTGGACTAGGCTCCATACGATAGTCTGAAAGCAAATAGTTCCTGCTAGTGTGTATATCTTTTAATCTTCGATGTATTAAAAGCCATTTTGAACTTAGTCTTGTGAAATCTGAGATCGTACTCTACTCCTATGTGTAAATCTATTGTCTATAGCTAGTTCACTATATAATGCACATTCAAAGACCTTGGAATCCTCATCTTGTCCTTCTAAGTACTCCCTCGTACTTTACCTGTTCGCTCTTCCTGTTTATTTTATCACATCTCCTTAGATTCTTTGCCCGAACACATGCATGAGCTTCCTCTCTCTTGACATTTTCTTTGCATGTGCTTTATCTCCACGCGGTCGCACCTTCGCATGATGCAAGTCCGTATCCACTGACATTTTGGATGAAGTAAAATATGATGTCCTCGTCAGTCACTGAAGAAAGAAAACATAAATTCTCATCTGCTTTCTAACTCGAAGCGGAACCCGCACAAGAATTATTTCCGGTTGCGAGGATAATGCATGCTACCCGGCGGAGAGATGAGAAATGATGTGGCAGGTGTTGTTATTCTAGATGTTACTCAAGATGAAACAAATTAGGAGCAAACTAGAGACCAAATGATCATTCTGACTACACCGGAAGTAGGTTGTACTAATATTCACCAAATGAGGGGACAACAGCTTTCTCCTCCTCTGTCCTGCTCGTTGTGGAGGTTCTGTCTAGATTCCTTTACGACCTATGACATCAAATCTTGAGAGTTTGCGCGTCGTGGTTCCCGCGAACTGACTAACGTCATTAAGAAGCTTCTTTTCTCGCCCGATGGAAATGTGGTGCTCAATGTGCTCAACGTTATAACACAATGTACAAAAATGCAAAACCACTGCCATTCAGATATTGATTGTTTTTTAGTTGTAATAATGTCAGGAAAAGGCGACCGTAATAGGTGGACAATTTAGGGGCTCATCAGTACTTCTCGCCAGATTTTGAGTGACGATTCGACTACCACCCTATTTGGTCTATCCTCATTTTGCGATCCCACGGTTCTGAAATTCTGTACATGAAAAAGCCCAACCATCTTTGCCCCAGATTTCCGATCTTTCTTCGTTTGCTTAAATTTGACAAAGATGATTCTACAAAGTCCGGAACGCGATATCATGACTTTTTCTCTCTAGTCAATAAATGAAATAGTCGACAAATTATATAATTCATGTTTTTTATAATTAATATTAAATCTTATTAATTATTCTATTATTTTAATTTTAATTCTTAAATGAATTTATTATGAATTATCGATATATATTTAAATACCAAAAATATAAATACAATATGTTTTTAATTTAATTTTCATAAAACTATTAATTTATGACAAATTTTACATTCACGATTATAAATATATAATTTAATATTTACAAATTAATAATTAATTTATAACACTAAAAAATACAAATTTCAACCAAATCAATTAAATTAATTTTATTAAATTATCAGTTTATAATAAAATAATCAGTTTAAACCAAAAATTATTTTATCTATTGTACAAAACCTATATCTAACATATTTAAAATATAAAAATTAAAGAACCTGAACTACAAGACCAATAACTGTCAAAGTGAGAAGATTCACAATCTGCATGATGTTGATCACTCCAATCGCACATTTGTTGGAAATATTCAAATATATGGAAGTCAAAGTACGTGAACTGCTAGAACAGTCAAGTTAAGAAGGTGGACAATATGCATAAAGCTTCGTGACTCCAGTAGCAGATCTGCGAAACTTGTACAATGGGAAAACTCCACCTACATCAACGTCTCTAATTTCTTCTCTTTCATACTAAGGTCGATTCTCACTTCTGAACTAATTTGTTATATCCTCCACCCACATATATGTCCATGATATGTCTTCTTTATTATACTAAGTTTGATTCTCACTTTTGAACTAACTTGCTGGATCTTCGGTTCAATAGTATCAAGTCTAAGTGTGATCTGCTATCTAAAGTACATGACAATGTCAGATACAGCTTTTTTCTTTTTTCTACATTAGCTTCTCCTATTAATTGTGTTGGCATGTCATGTAGCATGCACTCTACATTTTACCTTAAATACTGCAGGAGCATCTCATCTCATTTACGGATGCATCTAATTTATCGATGATGTTTTGAGTTTAATCTAAAAGATCTCGATTCTTGACGCGACAGTTCCTACGAATTTCGAGTTTACTTCCCGATGGAGGAGCAATTGCTCCCATCTTGATCATAGATACTCCGAAGTCCTCCGAGAATGGCGAGAGACCTGGCTGGCTTGAAGAGCCACCACCGTTGAGGCGAATGTGTTGGTCAAAAGAGCTGCATCAGACGTCAACACGGCTTTGTTGGCTTTCACGACCTGGAAATAGCCGTTGTCAAACGTCTATCCTGGAAAAGAGGCACCTGTTGGATCCGTGAAAACGGTGTTCAATGGCGCGGTCTGCGGGCACTGGCCTTTCAACACGACGGCAAAGTCCGCATCCAGAGTAGGGTCCGTGCCATTGATCGCTCCAGGACCGGAGAAACCGTAGAGGCGGTTGAAGAACGCACCACATTTAGCTTGACCAATTGTATGGCCGCCTGCATGTAGCGAAGGAGGAATAAAACCTACGTGTTAACCATACACTTTAGCATCAGATTTGGAATTCCGAACTTTTAGCACTTTTCGTCCACGAATATTTATCTTCGTATCAAAAGAGAGAGAGGGCACCTAACAAAGTCATGGCAAACATTGCTGTCAAGTAAGTTCATGCTCAGAGAGTAATAGATCATGATCAGTTGATCCCTTGCACCTGAAAGAATAACCATATCCTTTTGGTTGAGGCCAACTTTTGCGAAATTTTGCTTCAGTTCAATGTAGTTGGAAAACGGAGAAGGTAAGCTGACGTTGGCCTCATCTGCAATTGAGACAACGCCATCCATCCGACCTAGTTGCACATCCCATGATTTGCCTCCAATCTGTAAACAGACTTAAAGCAAGTCAGCACCCAACAAACAATAGAGGCACTAGGGATGCACAGGAGCAGATACAGTACATGTAATTAAGCAATGATCCCGATCTATGACATATTTGAGCTCGAGCACGCTAGATTCTAAGCACAATGGGAAATCAAGCCAGCCATGCTGAGTTATAGAACGACTGCAAATCACTGGCCATGGCTAGAATATGTTTGCCACTGAACAGTACTGACCTCAACTATAACATGATGCGCTAATACAGCAAGGATGTCAGCACATGAAACAACACCAGGGCAAACTTCCTCAAGTTTGGCTTTGATCAACTTGCTCGAATCCTCTCAAAGAACCAAAATCGGAGGTGCATCCTTCTCAGCAGTATTCCCTAGAGTAGAATCAAGAAGAACAGATCCATCGCATCCCTGCAGATCAGTCAGTTCGGGAGTTAGAAGTGGAACTAGAAGGCGTAGGAACGTGTACCTGTACCTGTATCTGGACTACCTGTAAGGCCAATCGGAATATGTCTACTTCAAAGACTAATCAGCTCACAATGTAGATCTAGTCCGCTGTTTGTAAACTCTATTTTCTATATGCATGGAAGCAATAATCACAATTTATTACGTAGTCGATAACTACTAGTGCAAATCCCAAATTGCAGCATATGGCTTTAGATGTACTTTACTTACACGAACAAAACAGTCATGGAAGTGTAAACGTAAAAGAGCGGCTGCCATGGACCTGTCGGTCTTAACTAAATTCCTAACGAAAGTTTTCGCCAATGCTGTTCCATTTGGACAACTCTGGGAGGAATATCTATGGTCTGATAAATGATAGGGATCCGCAGTGCAAATAGAAGTTCCCATGAGTACGAGTACTCCAAGGAATGTGGCTGTCACTTGTGTACTGAAAGCCATCTTCATCGTCTGTGTCGAATAGACACAAGATTCGGTGCTGAGCTTTTCTGGAATACGCATAAATATGTACAAATCTTCAGTAGAAAATAAACAGTTCCAGATAATTTGTGCCTGCAGGTAAGTCAGTGTAAGCCGGAAGTACTTATGCATTTTCTAACACCAGAAAGATGATCATGACCATGCACTTCCTTGATGAATGTAGATCTTTTGAGAGCAATCAAGTGGCAGCGGAAGTGTATAATATCTACAAGTACGTGTGAGGCTACATATACCAAGAATTACAAGAGGTTGCATATGGTCTGAATGGTCAGCTAACAAAAGCTAAGGGGGTATGGAACTATCTGACGTGCTATAAACACAAGACTTTTAAGGTAACAAACAAAAACTCTCTGACGTATTCGAATCAAGGTTACCTGTCGCCTTCGTGAGCTATGCGAAGCAGAGAATAAAACGGAAAGGAGGACCTGATCAAATAGCAAAGCGCTATCCCTCTGGTCGCGTGCATATGGAAATCTCACCGAGCTCAAAGGACCTGTCTAATTACCTCCGCTGTCAGAAGATGTATGATTTCAAAGTGAAGCAGTGGGAAGAGTTTTAGAGTGGTAACCTGTCCTAGACAAGCTAGGATCTAATGATCTAATGATCTAATGATCTCATGATCTAATGATCTCATGACTGGTATATATACTACAAGTTGCCTAGTAACGTAATGGGAACAAAAAGTAAATAGTGACAGTCACTGGGTTGTGCAGAATTGAGACTCGATTCTGATTAGACGAACCTGCATGCAAGTTTATTATCTCCAGATTCAGTAAATCTCGTAAGTGCTTTTGCCTGAACCATGACCCATGAATGCCGCCATATTGACAGTATAGTATATTAGACTTTGTCCTACATTTCCTGTTAAAACCAAGTTGTTTAGTGTCTAGTTAGTGCATAATTGCCCCCAAAAATATTAAGTCTTTATTTGTTTTTTTTATTTTTATTGTTGTATTAAAATTATGGATTGCATTCGTCTGGCACTTCAAATTTTCCAGGAGTAGTAGCATGCACGTTCATACAATTATTTCAGTTTCACGTATTTGAACTGGACTGTAAATTAGCATTGAATTCTGTTCTAGATTAAGGTATTCCGCTACATGTAGGCTTTTACGGGTCCCTAAGACAACGTCATGGATCTGTGTGTAGGTGCGTTTGAAGAACTCAAAGAACCTATTTAAAACTCGAAGTGGACTGCTGCCCGGCATCCTTGCACAAAGAATGTTTGTGGAATCTCAAAAGCGGGAAAAATAGAATGTTTTCCTCAATAAGTAATAACTTTTAAGCCTCTTGTAACTGGAACTGGGTATTGTTGTGCCTGCGATTCCAACATCCAGGAACGAGATTTCAATACAACAATGATGTTGGCTCCAGCATGTTATGCCTGAAACTCAGTATCGTTTTGCCTCCGATTAGAACATCGAAGAGCTCCAACAACGATGATAGCTCTAGCAAGCTTTGCAGGGGATCTATAAAACCTTTGCAGGGTCTCTCTGGGCGCATGAGAAAGTCATGTGCACTGTCAGAATCCACACTAGGGCATGACCTACACCACGGGTGCCCCGGCGTACTTCCTCAGCAATGATTGAATTGGAGGGTTCTGTACATGCACCTGTAGACAGCTAGAGAACAAACTTTTCTTCCAATATGACTGTTTATTGGATACGGTTCGTTCTTCCACCCGATCCCGGGGATCACATGAAAGGAGGAGAGATCAGGTTAGCATCCTTTAAAAACCTTTGCAATGGTCATCTTCGATAAGTTCGTGAGCAACTGGAGGCCTGTATGCGCATAACACAGATGACCCATATGCATCTCCAGCAAGAAGGTCTGGCATACTTCATTAAACTTCTTATCCGAATACTCCTTCAAGTGCAGGGATAGATTGTTCATGCGCTCCTCCTTGTAGGTCTGATTCTGCAAGCGCTGGACCTGCATCTTCAATTTGTGGTGTTTACTCCTCAAGGCCTGCACTTCTCCTTCTTTCAGCATCTCCCCAAACAAGGCCTGGGTCTCTTCTAATCACTGCAGTGCCCTCAACTGATCTTCTTCTCTTTGCTTTGACTGCCTACTCCATTCATCCTTCTGTTCCTCTAGCACTTGGAGGCTTTCCGCATGCTTGATCTCTTCTTCCTCTACCTCCTTGCTGAGAAGTTCTAGCTGAGCTGCCACTTCCTTCTGGTACTCCTGCATCTGTAGCTCCAGCATTACTACTCGGTCATGCTTCTCCTGGAGGGCACTCCAAGTGCTGTCTACCTCCTAGCACTTGCTGCAAAGTCTGTCTTCTTATCATTGACAACATTACGAGCTGGAAAGACTATCATTCTCCTCTCTATAGCTCCTGAAGTCTCTGTCACACCGAGATATTCACTACCTACGACCCAACCTGATCAACCGTTTTCTAATGCACCAATGGCGCTACGTGAAGTGATTTCATTTTTGTGTAAGGTTGATTTATGGCCTTTTTGGAGTATAGCCAAGTGGTAAGGCCTCGGCCTTTGATGCCGAGAAACAAAGGTTCGAATCCTTCTACTCTTCCTGCCCCTCCCTAAGCTTCAGACAGCGGAATTATGAAACTATAAAGCAGCTCCTGGCCAAATCTATCTTTTCTGTTCAGGTTGGTAAACTCGATCAGCACTGGTCAAATGGCCAAATACGAATACGTTATTAAATTAGACCAAAAAAAGGAAATATTCTGAATAACTATCAGCACTGGCCAAAACGGCTTGGCCTCCTTCTTAAACTGACCAAGCTCAAGGTGGAATGCCTTCCCCGTCTCCCTCAAACCTCTTGGTCTTGGATGATTGATGATCTAGTTTGTTCTCAACAATGGCACTTCTACTCTTCAACTCCTAATTCTCTTGCACCAAGGCACTTACTTTTGAAGCCTCTGCCTTGTACAGGTCTCTGGCCTTTGCCACCTCATCCTTCACCAAGTCCCTCTGCCTTCCAAGTGTAAACCTGCTTGAGCATGGCCTTGATCAGCGTGGTGTAGTCCAACACATCAGGGCACTAGGCTTGGTACTAGTGCAGTAACACTTTCATTAATTGCCATGCAGGGCCCACTGAGTGGATGGTTAAATTTGAGCCATCCTACATCTGCAGCAACTTGGATGTTGTAGGTGCCTCTTGCACTTTGATTTGCATGTTAGGTGCAGACTCATGAAGATCTATTACAATGTTGACTTCCTCCTCTTCTTCCGCATTGTCTGTGATGCAATCTTCTTCCTCTGAGCAATCATTGTCCTCTTCTTCTTCTCTTTGCCAAAGTTCCTTGTCCTTTGAGCACTCGGCCTGATCTTGCAATTCTTTTGAGTCCTGAGGTTCTTCTTGAACCACAGGACTCAAAGGTGCCTGCTCAGGCACTACTGCTTCTTCTACCACGTGTTCTTCTTCATATGTAGGGACCTTGTCCATGTCTTGATCCTACCCTTGGGAAGCAGATCGAGCATCCTCCCAAGTTTCTTCTCCTTCTTCATTGTCTCCTGAGATAGAGGTGGATCCTTGAAGAGTGAAGGACCCTTGCTCCTTGTCCTCATCTTCATCAACCTTTGCATTCTTGGCTTCATCCTCCAAAGAGTACACTTCAACAATCTAGGCACTCGCCTTCAACTTCTTGGCTGGAGGAAGTAGTTTCTTCTTTGGGATGGTGTTTTTCCTCTTTGGAGCCTTGGGCAAGGAGAGTTCTTCATCTACATGCACAAATTAGCCTATCTCTGTAAACTTTGCATCCACCAGTCTATCCTTGGCAATCTAAGTAGGTCCTTCAAGTTGCACTTCAAACTAACCTATAGGATGAAAATGAGTAGGGAGCCTCTTCCTCTCTTCTTTGGTGAGAAAGGTCATCCCCATGTAGTAGTGCAATGTGAAAGGAGCAATATAAGTAGTTCTTCCTTTAGGAGCTTGCATTGAGTGTTAAACATTTTTGCCCAATCTACAAGCTCTCTTGCATACATATAATTTAAGAACATTGCCTAGCCATTGGTTAAGTAGATTGTTTGTTATGTTTGAAGAGTTTCATAACTGCATCTACAGTTGCTCTTTTGGAAAGGTCTTTGTAACTAGCTATAATCTATCCATTGTTCATGGAGTGCTTACTATTGAAGTGGCTCTTAACTTTGGGGGTTAGCTCCTTGTCCAAAAATTTGGTATCTATAGTCATTTCTATTGCAACCCCAGCATTTGAGCAAAGTACAATTTTCCAATAGTCCTTAGTTCAATTTAGTGGATTGCACTCTATTCCCCTTGAAGTTCTCTCTCTCTCTCTCTCTCTCACTTCATAAATCATGTGGAAGTATGATAACTCCCCATTGTAGAAGGGGAATCTTAAGTGCTTACTTCTAATTACATACATCCTATAGTAAACTCCCCATTTTTTTGTAGCACTAACAAGTGTTATTGCTACATGCCTCTTGCACTTTGATCTGCATGTAAGGTGTAGACTCAGGAAGATCTGTTACACTGTTGACTTTCTCCTCTCCTTTGACATTTTGAATGATGCAATCTACTTCCTTTGTGCAATCATTGGCCTCTTCTTTTGTTGGCCAAAGATCCTAGTCCTTTGAGCAATCAGCCCAATCTTGCACATCTACTATGACTTCTTCTTCTTGAACCTTGAGACTCAAAGGTGCCTGAGCACTGTTGCTTCTTCTACCATGTGTTCTTCTTCATATGTACGGACCTTGTCCATGTCTTGGTCCTACCCTTGGGTTGCAAACTGAGCATCCTCCCAAGTTTCTTCTCCTTCTTCATTATCTCTTGAGATAGAGGTGGATCCTTGAAGAGTGAAGGACCCTTGCCCCTCCTTGTCCTCGTCTTCATCAGCCTCAGTGTTATTGGCTTCATCCTCCAAAGAAAACACTTCAACAATCTAGGCACTCGCCTTCAAGTTCTTGGCTGGAGGAAGTAGTTTCTTCTTTGGGATGGTGTTCTTCCTCTTTAGAGCCTTGGGCAAGGCAAGTTCTTCATCTACATGCACAAATTTTCTTGTCTCTGCAAACTTTGCATCCACCAATCTATACTTGGCTATCTGAGTAGGTTCTGAAGTTGCACTTCAAAATAATCTTTAGGATGGAAATGAGTAGGGAACCTCTTCATCTCTTCCTTGGTGAGAAAGTTCATCTCCATGTAGTAGTGCACTATGAAAGGAGCAATGTAAGTAGTTCTTCTTTTAGGAGATTGCTTTGCTTGTTAAAAAATTTGGCCCAATGTACAGGCTCTCCCATATATATATAATCTAAGAGCACTACCTGGCCATTGGTTAAGTAGGTTTTTTGTTTATGTTTGAAGAATTTCATAATTGCATATACAATGGCTCTTATCACAAGGTCCTTGTAACAAGCTATACTCCATTCATTGTTCATGGAGTGCTTACTATTGAAGTGGCTCTTAACTTTAGGGGTTAGCTCCTTGTATGCAAATTTGGTATCTATTGTCATTGCTCTTGCAACCCGAGCATCTAGGCAAAGTACCATTTTCCAATAGTCCTTAGTCCAATTCAATAAATTGCTCCAAATTCCCCCTATATTTTCCTCTCTCTTACCTCTCTTTCATGAATCATGTGGAAGTATGATAACTCCCAATTGTAGAGGAGGAATCTTACTTGATTACTTCTAATTACATCCATCTTATATTAAAATTCCCATTTTTTCATAGTATGGGATCTAAGGATGGCCTCAAGGGCCTTCTTGTGAGTCTTGGGATTGACTACTATGGTTCCTACACACAAAGGGATGCTACAAGCTGTTGGTTTACTTTGCCAAGCGCCTTGCTTCAAGCTGAGTACCTAAGATCATGCCAAGTGCCTTGCTCAAAAATAAATCTGAGTACTCACTACTTAGTAGAATTTTTCAAGACACTACTTGATTAGCTAGGGGAATACATAGGATTGTGAAAAGTGTCACTACATGCCATGCAGTTCAATTTGTACACCTAAATTCTGGTTATTCTTTAGCACTTGGATGGTTACAAAGCAGGTAGGAACTCATTATTACATAGGAAAAGGCCTCTACATGTTGCCTCAAGTGAGGTCACTCTCTTGTGTGCCAAAAAATCTGTTTGTCAACCACTTTCTCTTGCACCACACTTACCCGTCGAGTGCCAACAATTATCTTGTAGATAATGGCCCTTGGTGGCAAGTGCCATTGGTGGCAATTTCAAAGTGTGGTGTCACTTCCTCCCAAGAGGCAAGTTGGCACTTGGCACTCGGGTTTGTATGCTTCACCTACCAGCACTTTGAGTGTTGCATATCCTACAAGCACTCCAAATGATAATTTAGCACTCCAAATGTTCCATCCTTAGACTCTTCGGGTCATTCCATACCTCTCCAAGTGCTTCTCATGTCCTTTGTGACACAAATTTTCTTGTCACCTTGATACTTGACTCTATAGCTCACGTGATGTCCACACTCATTCATTTTGTCAGCATTTGGGATTATGTTACATCTTGCAAGTGCTACAATCCAAGTGCTGAACATCTTGTAATTAGGCTGGCCTGCAAGTACTTGGGATTATCTTACATCACTCTTAGTGCTTCCCCGTCCTCACTTGCCAAGGTCATTCCTTTGAGTACCTCTCCATTTGAGGCACTTCTCCCAATAATTCTATCATTCTCTCTTAGCACTTAAGCTTGATATGATCATCAAAAGCAAATTTTGAAGACCTAGGAGCCCTACAATTAGTCCATGAACATATATCACTCTACACTCTAGAGAAATGATATTCTAGAGAGAGACCATAGAACATTCCCTTTAACTTCTCAAATTTTGCTTTTTCGTCATTCAATTCTTTAGCTTGTTCAAGTTCACCACTGTGCTTCACAAAATTCACTTACAGAGTCTCAAAACTCTTCCTCCAAAGTGCCACATCCACCCATAGTACTTCAGCTTCTTCCTCTCCTCAAGTTAACTTCTCCTTCAACTCCAAAACTTCCGTGCTGAAGTACTTCACTACTTGCAACTCATCCTCTACTTTGGGATGATCTTATTGTATCTCCTTCCTCATCTTCAGCAACTCCAACAATAGCAAATACATGATCTTTGACAAATAACTTACTCTAATTTACTCTTTTTTTTCCTCTTCTTTGTCTTTAGTTTTGGTAGGCAATTCTTCTACTAGTGCCTTACGTCAAAGTCTTGATATTTGTATCTTCAAATTGATTCCCACTAAGCTTTCTTCTTCTTCCTTGGCTTTGCTTGTCCTTGCAATTGCAAGCAATAGAATTCTCTTTGATCTCACTCTCCTGGGAAACACCAATATTGGCTCCTCTCTCTTTCCTCCAAAATATCCACCTCAAGCAACTCCCAAGTATTGGCTATCTCCTCCTTCCATACGTGTGATCTGCACATAGAACTCCCAATCATCTTCCTCAACACCTTCTTCAACCAATTGTTGGACTTTGGGTTCTCCACCACTCTCAGTGCTTGACTCCTTGCTCTACAACATTACAACATGTGCTCTTCTTCCTTTTCTTCTGAGTCTTTATACTTAGAGTCAGTTTCTCCTTCAGATTTTGCACCCAACAACAAGTCCACTACAACAATTTCTCACCTTGGGTTTAGTGTCCTAGTCTTTTGTGGCTGGATTGGTGATACCACCTCCTCAATTCTACCCCATTTCCTTGACCTTGGGATACTCACCACCACTACCTTCTCCTGCCCCATCTTGGCAAATTGTTCATCACCATCTTGGATCTACCTTATGTAGTATTGCTCGTCCGCATCTGCATCTTGACAAAGATTGGGATGGAGTGTGACACCGTCTTCTCCTTCTCCTCTGAGCTAAGCAAGTTCAAACCCAAATAGAAGTGGGCTATGAATGGCACAAAGTAGTGGGGTGGCAGGTTCATTCTCCAATTCCCAATCATCCGTCCTACTCTCTTATGAAAGCACTTTACACAATTCACCTTCTCTCCTACAACATTTGTGAAAGAATGAAAGAAAGGGTGAAAGAATACCACGTGTTTCTTTTTTATAAAGCTGCTTTGCTCTAGCTTAAAAATTTTAATCAAAGCCCCAACACTACTTCACCTTATCGGGTCTTTGTAACTATCTACCTTATATTTGTTCTTAGTGCGAGGAGCACCAAAGGAATTCTTCACTTCTGTAGTCTCTTCCAAAAAATCACACTTCCAATAGAAGGTGACTCCTCCTACAACCCCAACTTCTCTCCCCAAGACTAATTTCTAGTCTGACTCAGTCCATCAAGCCAGATTTCCTCTCTTCTCCTCTATCTTGGGACCATCTTTGCAATTATTGGTAGTTATTTCTTCTTTGAAACTTGGAAAACTTAAGTTCCAATTCCACACCAAAAAGGTCATCCAAAGTCTACTCAAGACTTTGATCTTCATTACTACATCTAGTCTCCAAATTGTAAGATTTTTCACCGCAAGAGAGCAAATCTACCTATTGCTCTTCATTGGCATTGTGTGTTTACATCAGGTCTACCACTTGTTTGATCCAAGTCCTTCTTCCTCTAACATGAAGTTGATTTCCTTGGGTCAGATCTAAACACAATATTCTTCTTTCTTCTTCCCCATTTGGCTTCAATTCTGCTTTAACAATATGCTTTTTCTTTAAAAATTGTCAAAAAAACACAAAAAATAGGGTACCGCTTCAGAAGACACTGCAATCTTGGAGAAGGAGTTCTTTTGCTCTAGAGGCACTACTTCCACATCTGGCAAAGGTTCACTCTCTTGTGCTATGAGCATATTGGCTTCACGAGTGCCACCTTGTGTGTAACAATACGGAGTTTAGCGACAAAGTTAGTTGGGCTTACAAAGTAGCACATAAGACAAATTAGCCTAGAATACTCCAGAAGTATCTAGGAAGCTTCTTGGGAAGCTTCCCGGCTAGCTTAGCTTGCACCTCAAGTAAGTAGTTCTAGAAGGAAGCTTCTAGAAGTTTCCAACTAGCTTAGCTTGCATGCCAAGTAGGCGGCTTCTAGAAGGAAGCTTCTTGAGAAACTTCCTAGTTAACTTGGCTTGCACTCTAAGAAAGTGGCTTGAGGACGCTTCTTGAGAAGCTTCTCAAGGGCCTTGTATGCTACCTATAAATACCAAAGCCAAAGCTCATGCTAGGCATTCGGAGTTTTCTCTCATTTGAGTGTCCCAATGTGAGCTTCCCTTCTCCTATTTCTCTCCTCGGATTTGGTCTTTTACATTGGTATCAAAGCAAGAATGGGATGGATGGAATTTATGGACCACCAAATCCACTTCCACCAAACCATTGGGATTCTTGCATCCAAATACTACCCAAACATCGTTTCACACAGTTCATCACCTTGCACTTTGGACAAGATTTTTTGCATATGATCACCATATCTGAGGAACCCTTGGTGCTTCAGGTTGTAACTTATGGAGAGCGGTGGACGTGTTGTTTCTATGTGTTAATAAGTTAGATAGATTGGGAGTGGTGTGATAGAGGAGCAACTATGGTGGCAATACCTGATGTTATCCTTGCTATGCAACAACAAATCAAGCACCTTACTTGATTTTTGGATGAACAAGATCTTTGACGACAAGAGCAAGTGGAGAGAGTACCAATTCGAGAAGGAGAAGATTGGATCAGATTCCCTAAACTCAAGGTATTTGAATGCAAGAATCTCTTGGGTGCATTGGAGAATTTTGTGTTTGATTGTGAACATTATTTTGAAGCTACCAATCTACAAGATGAGCAAAAACAGATTCTCTTGGCTTCTAGCCAATTGGATGGAGAAGCAAAGCTATGGTGGAAATTCCAAGTGGAGTGAGCCAAACGACAAATGGTTGCACCAATCTTGACATGGGCAGAATTCAAGAGTGCAACAATTAGTCAGTTCCAAGCTATAAATGCCACACAAGCTACATGGGATAAGTGGTAGAGTTGAAATAGATTGGCTCTGTAAGAAGTTACATCATGTAGTTCCAAAACACCATCATGCAAATTCCAGATATATTGGAAGGTGAAGCTATAGATCGATTCATGAGGGGCTTGAAGGCAAGAACCAAATTAGAGGTAACCATGTAAGAGCCACAACACTTGGAGGAAGCCATGCGGTTGGCCAAACGTTTTGATTCCTTGGTGGCAACAACTTGGTCTCGACCTCGACCTCCACAAAGCCTACCAATACACTACACACAAGTGGAGGAGTCAACACCAATGAAGATTGATGCAATTCAATGAAGACCACTTGGCACGGCAGATAGAGAAAAACTACGACAAAATGGTGGTTGTTTTTATTGTCGCTAGTTGGGGCATCGTATTGCTGAATATCCACTCAAGAATGGACGACCTCGACAAGTTGCCCAAGTGGAAGTTGTGGAGCGGAATGATCAAGGAAACAAAGAATCCCAGTAGGAGATTTTGAGCCACCTACTGGGAGCTTGATTAGTTCCAATGGGATTGAAGGCTTGACCTATGCAAGTTTGCTTCACTTGCAAGATATGATATCTAATTGGGGTTGTAGGATTTTGGTTGATTTTGGAAGTTCAAAGAATTACATGTCTATGCAAGTAGTAAAGGAATTGGGTATTTCTATCAAGCCAATGATTAGAAGTAGTTTGATGATGGCGGATTGTAGAAAGGGTTCTGCATTCTACACCTCGCACCTTGTTACCTTCAAGATTGGGAAGGAGTATTTGGAGTGTATGAGGTTTGTAGTGGCACCTCTACACTATGATATCATTCTGGGTCTACCTTGGCTTGAACGTCATAAGGTTGAATTTATTTGGACCCAATGCCAAATTCAAGTACAACACCAAGGTAGGAATTTCCAATTAGGTTGTCTGGCACCTCTAAGTAAGACACCTAAGAATAGTCAATCCCAAGATGGGAAGTTTTTTGAGAAGGTAGCCATAGAGTGAACCTTGAAGAGAGTGGAGTCCCAAGATGGGAATTTTGCCAAGAAGGCAACCATGGAGCAAGCTTGGAAGAGAGATGAGTCACTAGAAGGGAAATTTGTTAGTAAAGTAGCCATAGAGCAAGCTTTGGAGGAAGATAAGTTTGTATTCGTGGTGTGGATCAAGTCGATTGCACAAGAACAATCTATGGAGGACCAAGAGCCTCATCAAGCAATGGTTGATTGGATAGTTAAGGAGTTTGCGGATGTATTGATAGATGATTTGCCACAGGGATTACCCTCCGATCGAGGTATGCCCTTCAAGATCGAGTTATTGCCAAGGAGTACTCCAATGAGTAGACCGATCTATCGGCTCTCACCAAAGGAGTTGGAGGAGTTGCAAACAACACTTACAAAGTTGTTTGAGAAGGACTTCATACAACATAGTACCTCTCCTTGGGGAGCATTGGTGTTATTTGTTCCCAAGAAAGATGGAGGACTTCATTTTTGTATTGATTACCGTGGGCTCAATAAGCAAACTGTGAAGAATGCATATCCCTTGCCTCGGATTGATGACTTGCTTGATCAACTAAGTGGAGTACGCTACTTTTCCAAGTTGGATCTTCACAACGGCTATTGGCAAATTCCTATTGAGAAAGAGGATGTGCAAAAGATTGCCTTTCGTACAAGGTATGGGCATTTTGAGTGGCAAGTTCTACCTTTCAGACTCACTAATGCTCCAACAGTCTTCATGGATTATATGCATCGGGTGTTGGATGGACTATTTTATTGGTTTGTGGTGGTGTTCTTGGATGATGTCTTAATTTACAGTAAGACAAAGGCAGAACACGTGAGCCATGTGCAAGAAGTCCTAAGATGACTACGACAATGGAAATTTTATTGCAAGAAGTCAAAGTGCGCCTTTTGGCAAAAGGAGGTTACCTTCTTGGGTCATAAGATCTCATCTGAGGTAATCAAGATGGAAGAAGAGAAGATCAAGGCCATTACTGATTGGCCTACCCTGAAGGATGCTATAGAAGTACGAGCATTCAATGGATTGGCCAGTTTTTACCGACGGTTCATCCATTATTATGCTCATGTGGTTGCACCATTGACTGACCTCTTGGGAAAGAACTCAAGCTTCCAGTGGACCACCCAGCATGAAGAAGCATTCCAAAAGTTAAAGCATATGGTGTCTTCAAGACCCATTTTTAAACCATATGATCCTCAACTACCCTATGTGGTTGATTTTGATCCTTCTAACTTTGCAATTGAGGTCGTGATGCAACAAGAATTCCCAGATGGACTCCATCGCATGTGAGTTTGGATCTCATCACATCCTTGCCAAAGACAAAACAAGGACATACCGCAATCGTGGTGTTTGTAGATAAGCTTAGTAAGCAAATCCACTTGGCACCAACCTGTGATATTGTGGATGCTCCAACCTTAGCGTAAATCTACTTTGACAATGTCTTCAAGCATGATGGGATGCCATGTGTACTCATCTCTGACCGTGATCCTCAATTTACCGGGAAGTTTTGGCAAGCACTCTTCCAGATACTCGGCACCAAGCTTGCTTTGCCCACGGCCTATCATCCTCAACTGATGGACAAACCAAACGTGCAAATCATACATTGGAGGACATGTTGCGTGCCTTTGTCAATGTCCACCATACCAATTGGGATGAATGTCTTGCAGTTGCAAAATTTGCCTACAACAATTCCAAATAGGCAAGTACCGGATTTTCTCCTTTCTTTCTCAATTTTGGCCAAGATCCGCTTGTTCCAGATTCTCTTCTTGCTCCCCCTCCATCTCAAGTTCCTCATCCTTCCACATTCTTGACCACTATATCTCCATCTCTCCAACAAGCCAAGTCTCACCTCCTTGTGGCTCAGAATCGCCAAAACAATATACGGACCACCATCGTCGTGATCTCACCTTTGAAATTAGTGATAAAGTCATGTTATTCTCTAGTAACCTCCCTCTCCCACTTGATACCCAAGTTCGTAAACTTGCACCTAATTGGATAGGACACTTTGATATCACCCAAATTGTCTCTCCTGTTGCTTATCGACTTGCCTTGCTTGTCACATGCGTATCCATCTTGTCTTTAATGTTTCCAAGTTGAAACTCTTTGTTCCTAACCCCTCTTCCTTTTCCTCTTGAGTCCAACCTCCCCCTCTTCATGTCCCTATCAATGATCATGAGGAGTACAAAGTTGATCGTATCCTTGCACGTCGCATATTCAATGAGGCCATCGTCAACATATGGAGTACAAGGTCCTTTGGAAAGGGTATCCCCTTCATGATGCCACATAGGAACCTCTTTCTCACCTCCAAAATGCACAGACGGCCATCTTGGAATACAAAGCTTCACTGGCAACAAGGACGTCACCAACTAGCGGCGGGGAATATGTAACAATACGAAGTTTAGCGATGAAGTTAGTCCGGCTTACGAAGTAGCACATAAGACAAATTAGCCTAGAATATTCCGGAAGTATCTAGGAAGCTTCTTGGGAAGTTTCACGGCTAGCTTAGCTTGCACTTCAAGTAACTAGTTTCTAGAAGGAAGATTTTAGAAGCTTCCAACTAGCTTAGCTTGCATGCCAAGTAGGCGGCTTCTAGAAGGAAGCTTCTTGAGAAACTTCCTAGTTAACTTGGCTTGCACTCTAAGAAAGCGGCTTGAGGAAGCTTCTTGAGAAGCTTCTCAAGGGCCTTGTATGCTACCTATAAATACCAAAGCCAAAGCTCATGCTAGGCATTCAGAGTTTTCCCTCATTCAAGTGTCCCAATGTGAGCTTCCATTCTCCTATTTCTCTCCTCGGATTCGGTCTTTTACATTGTGAGTCTTGGTCAGTCCTTTCATCACTTCCCAATTAGGATTTGTTATGGGCTTGAGAAGCCTCATCCTTCAAAGAGTCCACTACCTAAGGTTTTGGTTGGTGTCTCTTCCTAGTTCTTGGAGGAGTAATGACCACCTTTTTTAATTGGTTCCCTCTCTAACAGCCTTGTCAATGAGTACTTGCTTACCTATCTTTTCTATTTTATGAAAGTGTCCTTATAATTTTTGATCTCACCTTCATATCAAGGTTGGCTTTGGTAATACCTCAAGAGATAGTAATGTGTTTCCTCTCATGCTTCCGCAATAGTCTCATCCCAATTAAGAAATGAAGCATGAATAGTGAGAGGAAAGTTGGTCCTCCCATCATTTATAACTACTTTGTAAGCTCTTGGATGCAATGATAGAACACCTTTGCCTAGTCTATAGGTTTGATTTCATGTAGTAGTTGGAAGAAGGTTGCTTGCCCATTGTTCACATAAGTTGTCGGTAAAGATCTAAACAACTTCATGACCAAGGAGATAGTGGTGCATTGAGCAAAGTCTTGATATCCATGCACCTTCCAACCATTCCCTTTCTTCTTGTCTTTGAACAAGGATTCAAAATTTCTTGTCATTTCTTTGATGGTTGGGGCCAGTCTTGATCAAGATGCATTGCTCTTGATGTTGAATAAGACCAGAGCACTTTTTTCTAGTGCTCCTTGATCCATGCAAACACATTTTCTCTCAAGTTAGAGAAATGATTCTTCTTCTCCTTGATTTCCACTACTGGTGGGAAGTATGCCAAATCCCAAATCCATAATAGAATGTGCAGATGTGTTAAATTCAAGTACTCAACATAGCAATAGTGTGTCCACTTCTCTCCTTTGAGTGACCATATTATGGCACCAGACTTCTTCTTTGAGGGAGATATTATGATAGAGTAGTGCAACTCAAATACAATCGTCACTTTGTGCTCTCAATCTTGGTCACCCGCTCTCACATTGCTCAAAGGTTCTAAGCTCTTCTTGCTTCTAAAATTTTTCTACCTGCACAATTTTAAACACTCCAAGAATAGATGGAGCATCAAGAAAATTAAATCAAACTTTACTTCCTAACAAGATGCTACATTTATACATTTCAATCAATTTGTTTGAGATTTTGGTGGGCATTTTTGGTGGAGCATTGTGGTCTGTAGTCATGCTGTGATTTTTGTAGCCCATGAAAAAGTAAACAAGTATGGTTTATCTTCATAAAGATAGAGTAGATTGTATGACATATCCCATGGTTGAGCTATTGTCATGTGAGCAATCTATGTGCATTTTAGTGATTGGCAATGTGGAGTGCAATCTTGGTCTTTTCAAGGGCTCTGATGTACATAGGTGATGGAGAGTTAAGAGAAAAGAGTGTGTTTTAGTTTTAGGAGTCTTGAGTGGGAGGATGTAATACTCCGAGGATAGGAGAGATACAAGAGAGAAAATATAGATTTCACACTCAAATCTAATGCCCCAAAAGAGCACCTTCTCTTTATTATATAGCTAAAGAGGATCTCTCCAAGGAAGCTCCACCATACAATTAGGTACATGGATAGGTAACCTATCAGCAAGCTCCACCTTTAGATTACTTGCTTGGATGGGTGACATGTCAGTCTTGGTCCCATCGGGTTGGTCAAATAAGCTTTGACTAGAGGGAATCTTTTAGAGAATCTTCTTGTAGGAATCTCAAAATCACGTGGGTGAGATACCATTGGAAAGCTCTCCACAAGACAAACTAGAGGGAGTGAGAGGCTATCCTTTCCTCCATTGGGGGGAAATTTGCACATTTTCAAGGCCTAATTCATCCATTTAGACCTCCAAAATTGCCTCCAAAGTTTTCAAGCCTATTTTGGCTTCTGCACTATTAGTAGAAGTGCTCTTTTGCTTATACCTCTATTTGATCTATATTCTCCATCATGTATAACATCATTCCAGATATTACCAAACCAAATTTGTTCTCTAGATCATCTATCTAGCTATTGGTATTACAAGCCTCCTTCTTTTTAAGACGCAACATCCTCGTTGCTAAGTTGTTGCTCAAAAGATTTCACTAACACTAGTGTGTGGGTCAAGTTGGTTGTTGGCCCCCATGTCTCCTCATACAAGGGGTACCCTTTCCAATGTACCAAGTATTGTGTGGATGGCGAGTACTTTGGATGTGCTTTCAAAGAATGTGTTCGACTTCATACTCCTTTGTGTCATCAACTAGGTTAGGCAAGCTCAACTTTCTTGGATGGAAGAGAAGTGGGGCGGCCAGGAAGCATATTGGCATAATAAGGAAACATGAAACACCATGTGGATCTTCATATGTGGTGGTAGCTTGAGGTGATAGACCACGGTGCCAATGCAACAAAGGATTGAGAAAGGTCTAATAAAACAAGGTCTGAGCTTATGAGGACCAACTAACTTGAGGTTGGTGGTTGACAGCCAGACTTGATCTCCCACATAACTCCATGTGTTGTTGGTGTGCATTTATATACTAATTCTGCCAATTTTGGGCAATCTGCAACTTGTGCTTGATGTGCTCCACCCCTTGTTGGATTCTAGAAACAAAAGTGTTAACAGTGTTAACCTTGGTAGCCACCAGACGGACCTTCATCAAGCTTGAAGGTGTGAAAGGATATTCTTTATACATGAGGAAGAACAGTGTGACTTGTATAGAGGCATTCACTGAATTGTTGTAAGCAAATTCCACCAACAAGAGTAAGGTATCCCAACTCTCTTGCTCATCCAAAGTAAAGCCCAAAAGCATGTCTTCAATAGTGCAATTTTCCCTCTCTATTTATCTATTGGTTTGTGGATGGTAAGTTGTGGACATAGTCAATTTGGTTTTGAAAAACCCAAAGAGTGTTTTCCAAAATAAACTAATGAATTGAGTGCCTCTATTTGTGATGAGCACTCAAGACAAGCCATAATGGGAAAAGATTGTATTTAAGTACAATTGAGATACTTTTGGGACAGTCACATCCTTGGTGGTAGGACGTACATAAATCATTTTGCTGAGTTGGTCAACAAAGACTACAATGGAATCAAACCCATAGGTGGTCTTGGGCAATTCATAAACCAAATCCATGCTTACTTGTTCCCAATGTTGTGTAGGAGTGGGGAGAGGTTGGAGGAGTCTTGTGAGAGCTTGATTAGAAGCCTTATTTTGTTGACAAAGTAGGCAGCTCCAAACATATTCCATCACATTGTTGCTCATCTTGGGCCAAAAGTAATGGCATTTGATTGCATCCAAGATCTTGTCCATTCCAACGTGACCTACAATGGTAGAATCATGACATTTTACTAGGATGGTGGTTCTTAGATCCATAACATCTGAAACCACAACCTACCATCACAAAAGGTGAGTCCTTGGATGTTGGTGATGCCTTTGGATGATTCAGCACCTACAATATGTGGATCAATTTTTGTAGCAGTAAGAATCTTGGGCCAAAATTCATGGTTCATCTTGATATCCACCACCAAATTTTTTGCCATTGGAATTTGGGCAAATGCATTTGCAAGTTGCTTCTTGCCTTCTACATATCTAATTGTCATGTTGAATTGTTATCTCCATTTTGCCCACCAAATTTTTTGACGAGAAAGATCATTTTGTGTCTCGAGGTAGACTAGAGGTTTGTGGTACATCTCTACCACAAATGCCTTCTCACCCAGATAGTGCTTCTAATGCTTGGGTGCAAGGACAATGACCAGCTCTTCTTGTTTGGTGGTATGATAGTTGCATTCTGCAAATAGCAACTTACAAGAGAAATATGCAATTGGATGTCATCTATCCTGCTATTCTTGTTGTAGGATTGGTCGTATTGCTACACCTGATGCATCTGTAGCCATCTTGATTAGATGTTTTGGATCATACTATTTCAAGATTGGTGCATGTAATAATGTGTCTTTCAACTCCTAAAAGGCCAATTCTTGTGCGGTTCCCCATATCCACCTCTTCTCTTTGCCCAAATAGTGTTATTAGAGGTTGTGCAATCTTGGAGAAGTCCTTGACAAATTGACAATAAAACCCCATCAATCCCAAGAAACTCTTGAGTTGAGTCTGATCTTCTAGAGCACTCCATTTTTGAATGACCTCTATTTTATCTATTAACATTTGGATACCTTCTTCACTTACTCTATGCCCTAATTAGGCTACTTCAGATTTGCCAAACTTGCACTTTGAGATTTTGGCATACAATTGATTTTGTCATAGAATCTGGAGGACTTCACACAGATGTTGCTTGTACTCTGTCAGCATCCTATTGTAAACTAAGATGTCATCAAGAAAAATGATAACAAATTTATCTAGGTATGGATGAAATATGTCATTCATCAAACTCATGAACGTGACTAGAACGTTGGTGAGGCCAAACGGCATCACCAAGTACTCAAAGTGACCATACCTTGTTCAAAAGACCATTTTGTGTATGTCTTCTTTTGCAATCCTGAATGGGTTGTAACCACTCCACAAATCAAGTTTGGTGAAGTGCTTTACCCCATTGAGTTGATCAAACAAGTCATCCATGCAAGGTAGATGAGCTTTGAGTGAGAAATCGGATTTGGAGAACTACAAAATAACAAAGTGCACGTTTGATTCATACTGAGGCAAGAAGTGTCTACCGTCAGGAGTACAAATTAGCACAGTTAAGAAAGGTTACTAAACGATTCCAGCAAGAATATCTTCTACTTCGAGCGACATGCCACTGCGATGTCCCATCAATATGGTTAAATGTTTTCTGACTACACCGTCCTGAGAGGAAATCATCTGAGCTAACGTTCGGATGATTTCCACTGTCTCAGATCAACGTGAGCACTACAAAAATCCACTCAACCAAGATTTGAATTCGAGATCTCGATGTGCTCCACCGGGTGTACATGATTAACGGGAACAGAAATCGTTCGCAGAACGGGGTATCCAGACCCACTTACGACAGAACCAATTCACAGAGAAGACATGCAGATCTAAACAAGTTAATGCATGCAAGTCTAAGCAAGTAGGAATTGTCAAATACGCACGAGCCAAATCGATGCAGAACAGAAGCGAAGACTGATACAGTCTATGAACAACATATGGCATTCTATCTCTAGAGTTGTGTGTGGCATCTAATGAAGGAAAGGTGCCTTCGGATACGGAATAGCAGTGTCCATTTCAAAGCAAAGGAAACCCTCGAACAAGTAGGAAGCGTATTGTTAGTGGGTGGTAGATGGGTAGTAGCGAAATGTGACAGGATATAGATATATGAGGACAGAAGCCGTTCAAAGAAGGGGGGCACTACACTTAATGAGTGTATATGAAATGGCAATAAAATGAAAGCAGAGCCGACAGGATAGTGTATGTCACAACATGCTCTATGAGCGCATGAGTCCCAAAAACACTACAAGTAAGCAGTCAGACAGTCATAGTGAACCCCCGGAAGCACGACAGCCTTCATCAGTGCCCCACGAAATGCCAAAGTGTCTGAGCGAATGCCAGTACCCTGAGATCAGTATGGCAATGCATCTACAAGACCCCTAGAGGTTTCTAGGCAGAGAAAAGTGGGTGGAGTCAAATCAATGGAGTCATAAAGAAAATCGATTTGAGCAACAATGGGTACAGTTTTCTCTGTTGGTTGACAATATTTTTCATGAGCCAAAAGGTTCTGGAGCACTTGAGACTGTTCACAATTTTTGTATCATGTCTCCAACATTTGTTATAAACAAAGAAAGTTCATGAGACTCTCATGAACTTTCTTTGCTCATGCGCTAATAACGTCACAAGAGGCCTTATTTTGTGACAAAATGTAGTCTGGAAAGAATCACCTTACAGGTGCGGTGTTTTTACAGAATGAATTAGCACTATATGTGTGAGGGATCCCACACCAGCCAGAACATACGAAAAGAATCGGGATGAAGCGCGTACTTCAGAATCTCCGACTCAGTGAGAAAACTTTTTTAACCCGGCTCGTAGGCTTAAATGGTGTGGATAGTCTCTTGATCTCTCGCTCATTACCGCTTTGTTCAATGCCTACTAACACCCTTATATGTACTTCCCTCGCCTTCAATAACTTGATTAAGCTGAACGCAATAATGACTTCGTTCAACTTTGCGTGCAAGCTTGCGTGCACAAAAACTAGTTACTCAAGTGACTGTAGCCTTGGTAGGTAGAGTAGAAGCGCAGTAGAGTTGATCCCAATCATATGGGCGTCCTGTTTCTTAGGACATTGAAGGGTGAAATTCCCTTGTGGAAGTGGATGACCGTATTAACCATGTCTTCTTCCTCTCCCTCTTCCACGACCCCTTCCTCTTCCTCTACCTCTACCTCGACCTCCACTGTCTGCATCATCTCTGGTTTCTCCTGTAAAACTGAACATGGTCATCCTCAACTGTTCGGCTGCATCTGCTGCTTTAGAGGTGTTTACCTGTGCCTGCAGAGAGAACCAAAAACCAAGTTAGTGTTCCAGGTCTGACAGAACTTTTGGAGAAAGAATTACGGGTAAAAACTTATGTCCAAAATGGCTTCCGCCACCATTGCAGCTTTCAGGCACTCCTGTCTATACCTGAGAGGGTCGTGAAGACTCTAGATCCAGTTGATGCTGAAGCTGCCAAGCCAATTGCTCGTCAGTGAGGCGGTTTTCTCCTCCCCGGTTCGTGCTGGTTGGTTGTTGTTTAGAAGCATTGTTGGTTAAGCTCTTCCTGGCCTCCCACTCATCCAACGTCATAACAGACGAGTCATCTTCGTCGTTTGATCTTCGCTCCCTTCCCCTACCTCCCCTCCCCCTGCCCTCAAACCCACCTCTCCCTCCTCGGCCACGTCCTCTTCTAAAATCGGAATCACTTTGTTTCTCCAGAAGTTTCTGGGCAGCTTGACGATTATGAGGAACCGCAGCTTCTAATCCAAGAGAAAGTACATCTTGGATTGCTTTTGATCTCTCATCTCCTTCTTTATCCGTGCTGATAGCTGGTGCTGGAAGGGCAGAAGAGCCTGTAGACCCCGCAAAGTCAAACTCCATTATTGGGATGATTAAAAGCCCAACATCAGGTGAAATAGCAAGTACGTGCATGAAAAGGTGACATGTAAACAACTGTTACATATCAGCTACATTTTTGTCTTGAATATGGCTTCTCACATCTTCACATGCTATGTCCTCAGATCTTAAGAAGGCTGAGTATTTAACCTGGTTCACAATTTACAGCAGCCGTCTGAAAGGTGGACGGCCCGGTTGAGCCTTTAGCAGGAGTATGCTGCAAGTCCAGCGCTATTCCTTTCGACGCAATCTCCTCAGAAATAGGTATCGTATCAGTTCGGAGACGATGAACCACGGATGGCTGCTGAATACCAGCCTCCACAGGCACAGGGGGTGTTAGAGATGGCTCCACGCTGGGCTTCACTGCTGGTGGAGCATCTTTGCCTGCTGATGTTCCCACTCGGGGTCTGTAAGGCTCAGCTCCTGGACGTATGACAGGCCTTTGTCTGAAAGTAGACTTTACCTCCTCCTTCTGAACTTGAACTGTCGCAGGTTCACTCGTTCTTGAACTGGAGGTCATGGGCGTCGAAGGCGTTCCGCTAGCTGGATCTTTTACAGCAGCATTTCCTGCTCCAAGGGTCCGGTACGTTGATAATCAAGGTTGTCGAGATACATCCAAAGAAAAGCAACAGAACTTGCTCACAGTCTGCAAAGGGGATTACTTACTGTTAATGTTATTGTTTTGAACAGCTTGCAAAGCTTTCGATGCTCTAGCAGCCCGTCCAAGTTGAAGAGCCCGAAAAGGTGGCGGCCCAGATCCATCCTGAGCTCTGGATTTTCTTAGAGTTGCTTCCTCTCGAGCAAGCCCTGAGTACTTCCGGTCAATCTCCCATGCATCATACAGTGCTTGGACATGACCACCCAAAACACGAATACACTTAGGCTCAAGCAGCAGTATCCCTGAGTGTACAGACACGTGATTTCCCAGCATTACCTGAAGGCAAACGCACACGGAAGAGTGTACTTGTAATTATAAATTCCATGTAAAATGTCGCACACCAGAGTGTCAACATGCTGTTAAATTAGTGAAACCACAGGGAAATTCAAACAGGATGTTTTGTAATATTACTGGTTAAGGCCCCACTTGATATAATCATATAAACCATTCGGGTTGTTTAGCTGTCTCTGACGTACTCAACCTCTAATTCAAATTCTAAGACACAAGCTGGCTCGATAGAAAATTTTGAGCTGAATTTGAGAAGAAAATAATCCCCTTAGAGCTGGAAGAGCAAGCAATATGGAGTTGCAAGAATCTCAGTTTGCACCCGAACTTCCATTCCTTCTTCATACAAATTTTCTGGCAGATTCTAGTCACCAACACTATTTCAGTTGTAGCAAAAGAGAACAGGTGGAGTTAAATGAAGTCACTTGTGCAATACATAACTGTGACAGCTCGACAGATGACTTGAATTCACAAAAACACGATGTGTCAATATTTCAACAGCTTGAAGTTCTAGTAAAAGTCAAGTCAAGGTGGTGTATAAAATCACCTTCGTACCGGGAGGAAGATCTGCAGAAACTGAAGGTATGTGAGAATGTTCGACAGCAGTGACTGTCGAGTGTCCATCAGATAATCGAAATCGCAGCAGCCTTTTCTCGCTTGGCCCAGGATTTACATGTTTGCTACTTTCACTGACATCGTTAATATGCAGTACCTGCGCCACTCAAGAAAACTGAGTGCATCTATGAGGAAAAGTCATCCTGAGTCTAGTGTAAAACAGCCTCGCACCACCTATTTTGTACTCCTGCGCCATAGTATCCGATCGATTCCCCCCTTTGCCCCTCGTCTAAAATAATTGTGAGCTCAATCAAGGAGAAAATGGGGATCAATTGTTGACCACTCTCAACATGAATCTAAACCACAACCAAAAATCGCCTACAAATGCAAAACCTGTGGAAATTCACCCACGTGACAATTCCCCGCCCACCCAACGGAAGGAACGGGCGAAAAGTGGGCATACCTGGAGAACCCAAAACCCTTCCAATTTGCGAGTGTGCAGCAAAGACTGTGCATCCGGCAGGCACTTGGCGCCGATGAGCTTAATATCTGTGTCTAGCAGCTCCGTCCTCACTGCGGTATCCAGATCCCTGACACCACCCTCCATCTGCAATCGCTCCACGATCAGCTCCACCACCCGTGGCTGCAACCGCCACCCTTCCTTCTCGAATTTATTTTCCATTTCTCACAGCTCTTTCCCTCCTCACACAAGAATAGTCATTTTTCTTCCCCCGTTCTCGTCCAATCTCGCACAGAATTGTGTCCCTTCACATCACATCAACGGATGCGCGGCAATACATTTCACCTCGCTTAAGGGAACTGGGTGCTTCCCTCGATGCAATTGTCAGCTGAAGTGCACAGATCAATAGTCGTTTATCATGCGCTCATACTTTCGTCGTTGTCACCCGGTGGGGCCGACGTTTTAAGACAGTACCACCTCAATAGTTTGGTGAACAAGTAGTAACTCTTTGGGCGGATGGATTCTCATGATTGCATGAAGGGGGGAACCCAGGTACGCGTGAAGAGATTCAGCGTACCCGACAGTACAGTATTCTCAAACTGGAGGCAAGCCGGAATGCTCTCTCGAGACCGATATACGTCGTCGTCTTTCTATTCCTGTGCCTTCCCTCCACGAGGGGTTTTGGGTTCTTGAAACTCAAAACGTTCGATACAGATATCACACGCTGGTGCTTGAATGGTCCAATGATGTTACACACCTTTGAGAAAATTAGGAAGCATGACTTCTGCATATGTTATGAAATATAGTTGTGACTTTTCATTACAAGAATACATGAATGTATCCTTGGGTAAGGGATTATTTGCACTATTGAATCTTGTTCTGGTGCCTGATCATTGGTGAAGTTATTAATCCCCTTTTCCTCTTCATTGTCATTGTGGAGTGTCATAAGGTCTGAAAAAAATACATCCATTTAGTGTAATTCATCATATAGAGGCTTTTACAGATTCTCTGTGTCGTCAGCGTCAGAGAGAATCCATAGATTTATTCAAGTAACCCAACTGGAGAGTACAACGTCTACAGATAAGAGTGTGAACGTCCTGCGTGAACCTTACAGTACCAAGTTAAGTTCATATGTCTTGCGGTCGTACTTGAGTTCAGGAGCTAGCACATACTCTTCAAAGCCATCTCCACAAACTTTAACACATTGAGCGGGCCTTTTATGAAATAAATACGTTGCAATAGCAACCAATAGCTAATTTACATGCTTATCGTTGATGACCCTGCCTAACAAGGCCAGCCTCAGTGGAAAAACAACTGATCAAACATGACATTCTACGCTGTCATATTGGACAAAATTGATCTCTCTAAGAAAGAGAGAAGAGGAGATGGGTATTTAGGACTACTGTGGAAAGCTTGCAGGAACTGGCTAACGAGACGGAATGGCTTGTTGTAGAAGTTGGACATGATTACAGTATCTGATAAGAGAAAGAAAACATTGTACATGAGCTAAAGTTTCTCCAATATTTCTATTTGATAACCTGGACCTGGAACTCCAATCGAGATACAGAGCAGACCAAGCACGCGGAACTCGCAACTTCGGATGACAGGTTGACAGGACCAAAGGGTCTCAATTGGCTGCCGTTTTGTCCTCGTAAATCGTTGTCAGGAGTAACCAGAAAGATGGTTCGATGATCTACCAGACTTGAGTGGAGACTGTTTTGCAAAATTTGCTCCAAAGCCCAACTTATATCAATCTGTTACTTCTCTCTATGTAATAAAGCAAGTGATTCAGTGCAGCTCCACTGTCAATGGCCTCCTTCGCTCGCTGGACCGCTATTAAAGGATCATTTGCACCTTCGCACCCTAATAAATGGTCAGCCATAGCAGCGTTAAGCACAATGCGGTCATATGCAGGACCTATCTCACCCCGCAATGCTGCCATCCCAAGCTCAACATTCTTCTCAACCTGCACAGAAGTTCGCAGACAATTGAAGGCAACAGCATTCAATGTCATTTTGATCCACCTCGTATATTCAACAGTCAGAAGGCTGCTGGAAGTTCAACAGCAGCTCCAAGTTTGAACTGAACGAATCCACGATTACAATACCAAGACTGTATGACAAGAGTCGTACAACTGAATAAGGAACTCGAAATTCGACCACTATGTCAAGCATAATACTCCAGATGCCATCTATCAACCTGATGGTCGATTACTTAAAGGTATGCATGGCTACAATAACTCGGACTAAGGAACCGGGTACATTACACCTTGAGCGGAAATAGAGAAGTTTCCAAGCGAGCTACACAGAACTGAAGGTTGAGCTCTTAAATTTGGATCGGCGCTTACCGATCGGTCGACCCTCGGTGTTGGGGTTGGTTCAAAACCATATTCTGCGGCATTTATTTCCGCGCTAAAAGCTTCTCGTGAAAGACCTGCTTCAACCCAATGACCACTGGCTACGCTTAGATACACTCAAACATTTATAGACATACATTCCCACTCTCGTTTAATTGAGTGTAGCTACAGGTAAGGAAGCTACAAGCATCTTCCGTGCTAATTCATAATTATCTTCCTACTATTTCACGTACTCAAGACATGCCATACTTCAATTTGAATTAGCTCCATGCAGACAAGGAGCAAAAAGTCCCAAAAGTCTTACCATCATCATTTTCAGCTATAAGAGCTCCCTTCGCTGGTCGAAAGCCTGTACAGAAATTTACTGGTCTACCCTTCGTCACAGCGTCAGGTGAACGAGCCTTTGTTGTTAGAGACAAAGCTCCCTCCTCACCCTGCAATTAGATTGCATGATTTGTAAGCTCTCAACGTGGAACTCGCCAAGCCTTCGGTAGCAAACCCACACGGTAGAGGAGCTTACACAAGTTGACTCAGGAGGTCCCACCCTCGCTCGGGACTCAGGGGGCATAGGTGTCCATAACCCATTCCTACGAATCTAGGAAGTGGTGCGTAACAGATCCAACTAGTCCAAAAAGAACAACTTGTTGGTTCCACTGGATGGAAACACTGATGCTATACCGCCACTACATGCTACAGTGTGTTGTAGTAAAATTGAGCCCCGAAAAACTTTGTAGGTTCAAAACTTGAAGTATATGAAACCTTCGGCTGTCCGCGTCTCTAGCATCATTGACCTGAACAAAGCCCTCACTTACCTTGATCACAAGGCCCGCATCAACTTTCCGTCTTCGTATGAGCATCAAAAGAGGATCTTCATAACCCTCATGGTAAAACCCAGCCATCATCGCTTCTCTGCCAGTTGCCTGAACGCAATATAATTGAAATACAGAAAGAGGCTGCATATGAGCAATCTGGGCGGAGCTTGTTTTGTCATCTAGTTCCAACAATGTCAACTTCTAACATCCACATTTGTACAAATTTTGCTCTAGACATGAGAAGGAAGGCCAGGCTCTAGTTATCGTTCAATACCCTGACATAGTGCTGAACTTTCTCTGATGTAGCGATTGATGGTCTTTTTCTTATGTGCTTCCTCAGATCAATGAGAGAATATCTGAAATGCAAAGCAGAATGTCATACTTGTCAGAGGTGTGGGAAACACTCCCTGCATAATTGCCCTCACAAGCTCAGGACGTCAAAAACGTATGCTAGCCGTCCTGGACCTAGACATGCACCTTTAGGTGAGTTTGACTACTTACAGAGAAGGTTGAGCTTCTCGCTGGCTTATATATGCGAACCCAACCCTCTGATCCTGTGCACAAAAGGTTGATAACATGGTTCAAGGTGGGCACTAGAAGATTAAGTAAAAACTCAAGTGTAAACCTAGAAGCGAAATGAACTCACATGTTCCAACTTGAATTAGGATCTTGCAAAGAGGGACGAGACAGCATCATTAACGCAAGAAAAAAACAGTACACACAGCTCGACTGTTGCTTTGAGCATCCGACTAGCGGCAGGTTCAGGTTCTCTTCCCGCATAGATTGTAACCTCCGAATCTTTGGCAGGAAACCAAGTCGCTCCTTTCATTACCGTCCAATAGAAGTTGCAAATTTACAAGCAAAGGAGGAAATTACGAAGCTCACCTCAAGAAGCTTGGCTGCTTGCTTAGGTAACAAGGTAGTCGCCGCACCTAAGTGCTTCAACATTTGTTCTTCTGAAACACCACCCTGAACACGACATTAGAGGAGTTAGACACAATGGAGAGCCATGCTTAATACTTGAGAGCCTCCTAAATGTGGAAGAGTCCAACAGCACTTCTTGAAGTTGGACGAGTACTTTTCGGATCCTTAGGATCTCCCTGTCGAGTCTGTCGAGGCATAAATTGGTCGGGATGGGAGATATAATGCTTCCCTGCGGAACCCCGGGGTCTCCCGATTCGACACCCATATGTACAGATGATGGCGGTGCCAAAAAGCATCACGGCATGCTGAAAGGATTTTGACAGGACCCGGCCTGCTTGTAAATTTATTTTCAAAACTTAGAAAAAGCACCTTCGGCAGTTTCCTGGGCCCAAAGGCCACGAGACATGGAGGATAGGCCCGTAAGGCGAAACCTTATAAGTTTCTGGAAAAATATAAAATTCTATTTCCGTATTAGGACAATCCCGAACCCCCATGGTCCAAGGGACGCGAGACTATTCGGAGAAGTGCTACGCACTTTGGAGGTACGAAGAGTCCGAAGGTGCGTGAGCACTTTCCCGACCACAAAGTTATGCTCCTAAGATCATAGAAGCAATGCTGCAAAAAGAGAATAGTTGTTGCCATGTTGGATCATAGAAACTATAACAAAATACTGAAAATAGTAAACAAAAATAAGCCACCTAATGTGGTACGGCATTGGGGTCTTCTGATCCAGAGATCGCAGGTACTAAAACTGACTCGGAGACAGTAGCGGATCTGGTCCTTTGATAAAGCTCTGAGACTGGCCCCCCAGAGGCAATATCTGGCCAGAAATGGCTTTGATGATTTTCCTTATTTGGCATTAGGAAAAAAGGGTTTTACAAGCCAAATAAGTATCCTTTGGGCCTGGAGAAGTAAGCAGAAAGTCATAACGTTTTCTGCCCTCTGACATCTCCCTGTTAGGGTAGATGTGATGGAAAGGAAACCTAGAGATACAGCGAAAATTGCAACACTTTTTTAATCCACCAGTGGATCGATATGGTCAGAAGGAACTCAGTGCCAATCAACATCAAAGAAGCTTCTATTTCCACTTTCCCAAGCGCTACATTCATGTTCTGACCATTCATGAACAAAACCAACCTTTGGGGGCATCCAATCAACCCCATGAAGGAGGCAGCACTCCCCATAACTGGCACGCACTGCTGCTACAAAAAGTGTGCTCCGGAAAAAGCGAGTGTTTCCATCGTAAGGCTCCCCATAATGTGTCAGGGACTTGACATTAGCTATGGGAGCAGGACCTGCCAACAAAGAAAATTATTTAGAACATTTTTTGCAGACATTGTACATTCGCTTCGAATTCGTTCAGAAGCCTGGTTTACATCCATTCATCGAAGATAAGTCTATCTGTTCAAGCAGTGTTCATCTATGTAATTTCAGAATAAAGGTAATGTCTAAGAGTTGAACGCAAAACACCTCTATAATGTCGGTTTTTATTCATGAATGGAAACGCTAAAACCAAATCTCCGTAGATAAAACACAGGTCTATGTATGGATCACCTGAACCGAATATATGAATCAAAGCAGGCAGCAATAGGCTGTGTTGTAGTCTGATGCAAGATGCTTCATGTACAGGAGATAATATAATGTTTGCCCCATTTGATCTAAATCTGAGTAGTAACAATCAACGATGAATGACATGCTACAGACACTATCACCAATCCACAATTTAGAAAGGCAAACAAAGAACTGACGCAACTGCAGAAATAAAAAGTTAGAAACTCACCCAATTCCTCATCAAATGCCATGCAGTATGCCTTCAACTCTCGATCAGTCTCTTTATTCATTCTCTGGGCGATCAAAAATGCTGCGATAAGAGCATGAGATACTCCATCCCCTCCTACTACGTCTAATCTCTTGAGAGGAAGAATGTCCCTGAGCAGACCAAGCACCTCCTCAAAACCCAAATGGCCACCTGCTAGAACTTCTCTAAGAGCGCCTACCAATCTCATTTCAGCAGGCCCTCGGCCAAGGAACCGTGGCCCCTTGGAGTGAACGTCTCCAAATATTGTGTCCTCGGGATCAGCTAGAAATAGCACGTCTTCGGGAAGATATTGTGCCATCATAGGCCATGATTCAGTCATAGCTTTCCTTTCCCCCTCGCTCCACTGAGTGTCTATTGGAAATGAATTTATCCGCAGCGTCATCGCCCCAAAAAACGCACCCATTTGTGCGAGAGAAACTGGACACTCATCCTCTGGCAATTCTCCCTTGACTGCGAATTATAACCAAGGCAAGCTAATCAATCAATAAAAACCTGGTAACGTACAAAAGTCCACGTAGATAGTTCGAATGGTCTAAATTCCACAGAACCTGACAAGAAAACGTAGAACTTGCTTACTTGAGTTTTCCTCAAGTCTCGAAATTTATAGAACCTGAGAAGGAAAGCTCTGAATTGCTTACTGCACTTTTCCCCTTATCCTCAGCAATCAACCGAATTCTACATGAACCGCCGAGAAATTATGGGCCATCCATTACTCAAACGAAAATATCGGCAGGTGGATTTATTTAGGCGGGGTACCTGATTGCAAGATGGTGCGGAGTACAATGTATGCTTGATCTTCATTCAGAGGTTTAGTTTGAGTGGGTCCTGTGCAAACCTTCGCTAAGGCATCGGCTACAACCTTATTTGGCTCAGGATTACCCTTTGCTTGGATTTTCTTATAACCCTGACTGGATCTGCCAGTTTCATCAACCTCCACACTCTTCATCTCCGAAGAAGCCCCGGCAGCAGGAGCTCGTGACCAAAGCCCTCTCCTTCTACTCCCGTAGAATTCATCCCTCCCAGCTACCCAATTAGGAGATTTCTGTAATCCTCCAACTCTCTTTCCCTCCAAACAATTCCATGCAATGCACCTCGCTGCCCTGAATGCTGCTAAACATTTGACTGCAACCTTTCCCTGGTAACAACTCACTCTATCTCCTCCAATCTGTTTCCTCCTCCCCTGCAACAACAAGCCTCCCTGAGAGAAACTGGTCTCCAGAACAAAGCGACTCGATGATGCCATTTTCCCTCAATTAAGTTTGCTAAATTTTAAATTCCACCCACAAGCCCTCAATGTTTCCCAAATCTTACGACCTATCACGAAAAACCGAATCCAGATTCAGCTTCCAAACCTGACAACCATCAATCTGTACCGCCACCACCACCGACATGTCACAACCTCCTTGAAGAGGCCAGAGACTAGAAACTTCGTCTCTCTCTGTCTTTCTTTCTCTGCCTTTCCGATTATTGTGGGCCAAACAGAACAACCATACTGCTGCTGCTACTGTACTGTCTGCACTGAATACCCCACTTGCTCCTCCTCCTCCTCACCAGATTCCTCCCCAATGGTTTTCCCTCCATCGATCCTAGAGCCCAAAATTTTGGATGGGTTTTTTGTCCTCCAGTCTTCCTCCTAATACCAGCACTTTCTTCTCTGCTCCTTCTCCTCTCTCCAGGTCAATGCCAATTCGTCACAATCTTGAATGCAGCTGAGAACGGTTTAGTTACCGCTCACAGTGATGTCGACCCCCATCCTGGAATCAATCAATCAATCAGACCCTCCTTTCGTCCATCACTAGCCAGCCATCCAACCATCCAGCCAGCCAGGCAGGTTTTCTGCACCCAGCATTCTTCTTCCCCTTATGCTCTGCCACTTCTGCTATCGTCGGTAGGTGGTAAGGTGTAAACAGGTTTGGCTCCACAAGTGGTTTTTCTTGGGCCTTTCCGACCATCCATTTGGTTGTGCCCACACCGCACCCGGAATTGAAAACCATTTCTCCCATACCACCGACGGAAAGGGATCTGGACAGGAGCAGTTTCTTCATTGCGTTCTTTCTTCCTTAGACTGTGGAAGGTTCCGTTTCGACGGCAGAGTATTGGCTTCCACAGTGTGGTATCAAAATAATATTATTATTTTGACTTAGCTGTCTGGTTCTGTCCATCCTATTGGATGAAATTAAAAACCAAGAATTCATACAAAGAATATGTCGCAGAACGGTTCGTGTACTCTCTTTCTAATGTCACTAAAAGGAAAAAAAGGCGACCGCGTAGGAAAAACGAAGGATGGGAAGTATGTCACTAAAAGTAGGAAGGAAAAGTACATTACATTTATCCTTTGAGTTTTTTCTTGTGTGTCTCTAGTAAGAAAGGGAGTGATCCATGATTTCTGTTATTAAATAAATGACAAGGTGGGTCAAGCTGTGGGGATTTGTTTGTATCGACATTAAAAAATCTATATTTGGCTCCTTTGAACTTTTGACAAGTCAAGTTTTACTATTTTCTTTGAAATGGTCTCTTATACAGAGTAATAAAATATTTGAGTGGCGACAAACGCTAAACATTAGGGGTTTCAATTGAGAACTTAAGCAATTCCGTACTGATTCAAATATTTTACGAGTAGTCTAGTAGCCAATTAATAAGGTGACTCGTAGGATTTTATGAGATCATGTCTATTTAATGATCACTTTCCTCCATTCATTACTAGGCGATTACTTATTCCGAAAACTTAATAAGCGATTTTATGACTTTCTTCAATTCCAATGTAATTTTGTGACCTTGGTGAGTGAGTTCTCTATGAAATATTCTATAATTCCAATGCGTAACTGCATCCAGTAAGGACTTTAGTCATCTATGAGATGTTTTGTAAACGTTTACTAAATATAGTCAATTTCCTTCGTTAGTTACTATCAATAATCAATGCATTTCTGTAATTTGTTAATCTAAGTAAATGATTTTTAAGTGATGGCCTGTTTTGATTCCAATGGGTTGGGTTTAATTTGTTAATATAATATATTTAATTATATATTAATTACTTTATTATATAATTTTTATATAATATATGTGAATTGGTTGGAAATATATAAGTATTTGTTCTGATGACCTACATATAAGTAGAATCAACATAATGGAATGTATAGGTATCATCTAAGTTAAAATGTTTTTACCTAAGTAGGATAGAATGTTTAAATCGTTATCATTTAAACTAATAATCTGATATCTTTATTTGGATGTCGTGCGTATATACATCACTATACAACATATATCGCTGTCAATATCATACACTATAGAAGTACAACTCACATATAAGTCATACATAGACTCTAAAGTGTCACAATAATCAAATTGTTTACCACTCTCAACTCAACTCAACTCAACTCAACTCAACTCAACTAGATCTGTCACTCTATAAATTGCCAACAATTGGGCACTGATTACAATCAAGCCACACCCACTCACGCATAGAGAATCTAGGTGACGCTCGCCGGCCTCTATCCACCATAGCCAGGAACTCGAAGGCTCAACATCAGAGAAGTGAGCTCTCTGGAGCTCACTTCTAAACTATACCCCCTGGACTTGAGCTAGCTTTGAAACCCTAACGGTCCCGCTGATGGCACACTCGACGGTGCAAACGGTGCAAAATGACGGTGGGCCCCACTGTGAAGTCAGTACACCAAACATGAAATCTGACCGTAAGAAAGTAGTCTCTAAGAAACTGCTGAAATAACTCTAACTATTATCACTAGAACTCCAATGTCTGAGCATCCAGATGCGACATTACAAATAGCGTGATAGTTGTCGTGCATATATACATCACTACACAACATACATCACTACACAACATACATCACTGTCAACATACATCACTGTCAACATACATCACTATAGAAGCACAACTCACACATAAGTCATACATAGACTCTAAAGTGCCACAATCGCCCCCCTAGCTGGCGGTTAGGTCCTTCTAACTCCAGATAGCCGTCTACTGTAAGTATATGGTATACCCTCTAATGGGCAAAGATCAGGAGGCCGGGTGCTATGGAGCTCCATCATTAGTTGCATGCATGCAATCTATACCATATAAAGAATGAACTAGCTATAGGTCAAGTACATCTAGGACATAACCATTGTCCCTAAGGAACCACCATGAGGGGAGGAGTCATACATGTGATATGCCATCCTCTCGAATAGCTATCACACACTAACATAGTAGTAGCTCCACCAGAAGAGCCACATAACATACACCTCAAGCCTGCACGTATAAATGCCAAGCTTGGGTCCATAGTACCATCAATGTTTGGGAGGTGGCATGGTGCACAATTGCGCACATGATCCTTCCAAACAACACCATCACGTCCTTCTAACACAAGGACTCTAGATGGCAAAACCTCACACACTCTCAAGATAGTGCGGCCTGTAGAAACATCAAGTGTTGTTGGTGTTGTCTACTATAGATATACATAGTTTCTTGAATGAAATCGATGGATCTAGGATCTATAACCTCCTCCTTGAATGGTAGCATAGCGTAAAGTATCTATATGTTGAGCAATCGCCAAGTTCTCAAAGGCCATCGACATCACTCTTCGAAAGATCTCTGCTCGTTTAGAACGTGCGCTCATCCATACATCGGGGTCATCCAAGTCCAAAACTACATTAGCATCTTGACAAATGGCTGCATGTAAATCTGGATCTTGTCCATAAAGTAGAAAGTATGGAGAGAAGGATGCTGAGGAGGCTTGCCGGCTGAACTGATAGCCCATGGCCAACCAAGGTAATTAGAGATCCCAATCTCCCAAGTGGCCTCTCTACAAACCATACTTTTGCAATCCTCTCTTCACCATCTAAACCACTCTCTTTCCTAAGCCATCTACCTCAGGGTGATCTTGGGATGTTGTACGATGATCAATCAAAGCCTTGTCACACAAGACCTAAAACTCCCCTAAGAACTCTGTACCCTGATCAGTCAAAACCTCAACTGGTGCACCAAAATGACTAAGAACTCGATCTAGGGTCGAGTAAGTTGTCCCTTCACTAGACTTGTCAGGAAGTGCCACCAACTCAATCCACTTGGAGAAGTGCTCCACCATCACCAAAACATACCGATGATGTCTCACAATCAACACTAAAGGTCCGGCAAAGTCCAAACTCCAACGGTAACTCAATCCCATGATAGGTAATGGGTGTAACTGTGGCATAAGAGCATTGAATGATGCTCTAACTCGATCACCAACCACACATCTGGCAACAAACTGTTGTACCTTGGTCTGCATACCGCGCCACCAATAATGACTCTGGAGTAAGCTATATGTATGCTTTACTCCAAAATGTCCTAGCTCTTCATGAGTATGACGGACCAACTGTGGTCTCTAGGATGGATGTGGTACTACTCGCACTCTACCATCCTCCCATATATGCAAAAGGTATCTACCCTCTAATCTAAACCGTTTAGCTCGCTGAAGAACACGGTCTCTCTCCTTGGCCCCAACTATGCCACCCACAACATAAGTGTGAAGATAGTACATCACTAAGACATCATCATGAATGTCTCGCTGAAATGTACCAATATCTTCACTCTTAGGATTTGTGATCTCAATAACTCCTCCTATATGCGCTAAGAGAGATACCACCAAAGCCTCTGCAAATATACATAGAAAGGCCGATGCATGCCAACCTGGCACCATCTCCTTATGTGTCTCACCATGCCAACGTGCTCAGGTCTGATCATGTTGGCTAGGACATGGGTTTCTACTCAATCCATCTGCATCATGGTTCACCACTCTAGGTCTGTGAACAATCGTGAAATCATACTCTTGTAAAAATAGAGCCCTTCCTGCAAGCTTCCTTGGAAGCTTGTCGGACTCTATCAACCACTTCAGTGGCTGATGATCAATGATGAGAGTGAAGGGGTAACCAAATAGGTAACATCAAAAATGTGTTATAGCCCAAATTGCTGCCAAGCACTCTCCCTCATATGAACCTGAATTGTTCATATGATTGTCCCTCTCGCCTCCGCTGAATTGTTGGAGCAACTAGCATAGGCCACCACAAACTCCTTCCCCTCATCATCATGCTGGGTGAGCACCACTCCAAGCCCCAACATACTCCAATTAGTATGAACCTGAAATGGTCGTCCTTTAATTGGTCTCCTCAAAATAGGAGCAGACCTCTCCTTGAGCTCTACAAAAGCTCTCTCCTGCTCATCTCTCCAACACCACTCTTGTGTAAGCTTGGTCTGTAACACTCATTTGTGCATGTGTATGGTATTGTGATATTTAGCTTGGTATTACAAGTACTTAAGAGATATTATTTATATAGAGATAAAGGATGGTTCTATATTAGTCATGGTTAGCTAAAGTTAGTCATAGCTAAGATAGAGGGGACCTTACTTTAGAGGAAGTAGAAAAGATGAGCACCACTATTTTGGATTTTAGTGTGTTGACTTGGTATTATTCCTAGGTGTTTGGCTTTGAGGAAAGAGTTGAGAACTCTTGGGCCCGCAAGCCTTTTTGTTTTGGATTCTTCTTTAGTCCAAGGATAGCCCATGTGAAGGAATCCTTGACTTAGTGGTTGGTTCAAGATAAGACCACATGCTTAGGGGAATATGCCCATGTGAATGGATATTCCTTTCTACTTTTTGACTTTACTTGACTTTTAGTCTAGTAACTTGAGTTACTACGGTAATTAGTAACTTTGGTACGTGACTATTTCACAAGTATATAAACAAGGGGTGAGGAGGTACTCATCATCCTTTCATTTGCAACTATCTCTCTCTCATTGAGTTCTCTAGTGAGCAATGTCTTGAGTCTTGGAGTGTTAGCCTTGGAGGAGTATGATGGAGTTTGGGTTCCTTGCCTTCTTAGTCCATGGTGCGCTACCATAATAGCCATCAGAGGTTCATCTTGAGTGAGAGATAGGCCGGCTCACATGTCAGCTTCATCAAGGCCTTGGCAATGGCACAAAATCCTCTAACATAGCAGCGATAGAAGTTTGCCAACCCAAGGAATGCTCGCACTTTGGTCACATCCGTAGGCCGAGGAATATGTGCAATAGCTTCCACCTTGGTCTGCTAAACACCAAGTCCTCCGGGGTAGATAGTGTGACCCAAATACTCAACTTGATTGTGGAAGAACCTACACTTCCCAGGATGTAATTTGAGTCCATGAGATCTCAACCTCTCAAACACCTCCAACAATTGTCTCTCATGCTCCTCCATAGTAGTGCTATAAACCAAAATGTCATCAATATAGCACCAAGCAAAATACAATCCAGCTAGGATCCTATCCATGACACTCTGGAACTCTACAAGAGCGTTCTCTAACCCAAATGGTAAGAACCTCCACTGATATAACACATCCTTGCTGTGAGGATCAATAGCCCAAAATTTTGTCTTGGACTTCTCCTCCTCCCTAATCGGCAACTGATGATATCCCGCTCGAAGATCCAAAATACTTGAGAACTTTGCATGCCCAATTGCATCAAAAATCTCCTCCGGTGTAGGCATGGCATACCGATCAGCCCTGGTTTGTCGGTTGATAGGACAATAATCTCCACACATCTGCCTATCTGTATAATTGCAATGCATATCCTTCTTGGCTGGCATCACTGTCATTGGCATCACTGTTGCTGATGCATACTCTCCATGTTAAATCTCCACCAAACCAGCCTCAAAAAGGTCACTACTCCGGCTTTGAATCAATGTCCTCTCCATATCACTATATCAATAAGGATGTTGGAAAATTGGTGTGTCGTTAGTCAGCTCAATCCGTATGCCATGTCCCTTTAGAGCACCCAAATCCTTCATACTGAAGGCAAAAAAACTTGTGTGACTCCTCAAGAACCTCCAAACCCTCCGTCTTTCCTCTCCAGTAAGCTTGGGTCCAAGATCTGGCTCCCAGGTATCCTTTGTAACTATAGTAGGAGTGGAAGACGTACTGACTGGCTGCTACATTGGGCCCTTGGGAGCAATAGTGTCATGCTTCCAACCACTAGAGGTCCCAACCTCTGTGTGAAAAACTCCCTCCACTCTGGCTACAAGCTCCACACATCCTCTAGTTGCATCCCATATGGACCAAGGGCTACTTGGATTACACCCAAGTAGCCCACGCTCACTTGGATGGACTCCAAGTAGACTACTCTCCCTAGTAGCTACTAGATGTGTCCCAAGAATACCATGTCCACTTGGTTCATTGCCCCTAGCATGTGCATGAATCGTCTTGATAGGCACAAGGCTCACAAGTGTCTGAGTGGTGATGCCTATGAAGCACATCCTACGCTGCTCTACCAAGCCAAGGCTCACAATCCAAGTCAAACAGTTCAAGTCCATAGCCTAACTTAACACTTGACGCCTAGATGCCTTTGACACTGTTGGAACAACGGTAATACCGGTACAAAAACCCATCACCTGCTCTCTCATCAATGTTGGGCTCCACCAACTGCTGTAACTGTGAGTCCTAAACAAGTCTAGGTCCTCCTCTCGAAAAGCATGAGAGCCTGGGAAACTCATGAGTGTGGGAAATGCGGCTCTAGGCTGTCCAATTAGGTTCACCACTGCCATAGGTGACCTATCATCCACTACCACTATCTGAGACTGCCCAACATCCAAGATATCATCGACAAGAATGTGGTCTAGTCGCTGAATCCCATCATAAGCACATTGTAGAACCTCTCTGGGTAAGAGGTTCATCCACTAAAGACGAAGACAATGAGCTTGTGATCCCACTTTGGCTGCATCTAACAATACAGTAAGACCCATCCAAGAATGGACCTGATGTGTACTCGCCACAACTCTAGTGCGAGAATCACCCATCAAATGAACATTCTCCAAAAAGTAAGCTGGAGAAACAAATTGATGGACCTGGAGATGTCGTAGTATCCGTAACATCTCCCAAAACACACCAGAACCAGGATCTTGAAGACATAATCCTCTACCGGCACGTGTATGTCCCTAACATGGCCATCCACAAATCACCAAGTGAATAGGCCCATATCTCTCTAGGTCATGCGCCCCCAATAAGGAAATGTCTCCTGAAAGGCCCTTTTGGTAACCTCTGATTGCTGACATCAGTAATAACTCTGGATATCAATAGGCCAAGTGTGCCACATGATGTAGAGAGACTTGCCTAGCAGTCTCATCTCTCTCTACATACAAGTACCTCTTTACCCGTATACCCACTTGTAACACCGCAACTAGTCCAGTGTTGATATCACCATACAACTCTAATAGGCATATCTCCTCTTCTGGATACTACCAAGCAATGAGTGTGGTATCCAGGGGGTCAAAGCAATCGCCTTTGGAGGCTCATCCTCACACTCATCTCTTGACGGTACAAAGGCTCCACTCCATGCCTGCTGCACCAACTGATCTGCATGCTGCTACAATGCTTTCTCTGAACTCCACAATGGAACATCCAAGGTGGATGGAACAATCCCACTCGTACTCCAAAGCCAAGTGATCTCCTTTGGTACTGGAGTATCCTATGCATAGGCGTTCCCCTCCAACAAGTCACCAGGCCAAGTAACTGCACCACTGAACCCTAAAACTGATGTTGCCATGGTCCCGGAGTATAGTGAGCCAAGATTACCACTATTGAAGCGTACTGGTAGGCGACATACCCGTCTCCCACCAGATTGCCAACCAGGTCTATAAGAGGTTGTCTCCTCCCAATAGTCAATGCTGAAACCTATGGGGTATAACACTGCTCCCCCAACTAGCACATCATATGACTCAGCTATTGTGACAATAGCCTGAGCTCTCACCACCAAGCTATCAATCGGATGACCAGGCTGAACCTAGACAACAAGCTCTCCACGTGTGATGTACTATGTCAAACCACCACCTACAGATGTCTGGATTTGAAATGGACACCTCTTCACATCGGTCTTCCATAACTCCAGACCAACAACTACAACCTTCCCCAACATAAGGGGTTGCGCACCAGAGTCTAACAAGACTCTTTATGGTGTATAGACCTTCCCTAAAGGTCCCAAAAAAAGAAAATCCCCCTCTGGTTATCCAATAGGACAACACCAAGTGTAAACCGTGCTCTCTCAAAGGCCGGTCTAGCTGGCAACTCCTCCAGTCTAGCCGCTGCTGCCTACTATAAACCACTGGTCGCTAAATGGATCCCATGCTCCTCAACCAAGTTAGCTCCACTACCAACCACCTCTGCTCTAGTAGTAGGAACTGCACCATCCCTACTCTCACACAACGTGGCAGCCAACCGAAATATATATCATTGGCCGAAAACAAAAGACACCGCATAATCAGTTGAGCCGCCCCCAACATCATGCTAGACTCAGTCTGTGTAGTAGTAGGTGGTTGACTAGCAGGTTGTCCATCATGCACTCCATCACCACCTACCACACCTACATTGGGATGCCTAGGAGCCATGGATGTCGTCTGCAATGCCTCAGATAGTGTGAAAGACTAGGGAAGTCTGACTTGTCTCCCAACCTCTCCTCTCTGTGGGTCCAACTCCACTGATGCTCCTTTAGGCTCTGGAGCATGTACTGCACTCCTAGTCATTGCTGCAGATGCATCCACCTGTGCTGCTCCGCACATGAAGTCCAAAGCATCTCTATCACCAACATCTGAGGTGGAAGTCTCAGCACCCGAATCTGATCTCCTCTGAGCAATAGCCATACTAGCCAATCTTTGCTCCAATTGCTCAATCTGAGAAGCCATAGTTGTGTCAGAAGTAAGGGCAGGTACTGCATTCCTACTAGGTGTAGATCCTCTATCACCTCGTCCTCCATGAACTGAAGCTCCTCTACTACCAGCCATAGCAGCCCTACCACTCTGTAACTCCGGGTGTAGGTCAAAACACCGGTCACTGGTGTGACCAAGTCTGTGGCAATGCTCACATGGCCTCTATGCTGGTTGTGATGCACCCAAGGTATCAAGTCCATTGCCTTGAGTACACTCTCTCCGATGGTGAGGTCCACCACAAGTCCAACAAGCAACACCACCACTCATTGGCTACTGCTGACCCAAAAATAAGAGTAAGGGTCTAACTCCACTAGGCCCTCCACTCGCTCCATAGGATCTGGGCTGTCCACCCTATCCTCAAAAACCAACTGGGCATGGTGCACTCTATTGCACTCTAGAAGAAGTCACAGCCGTGGATAAGGTCTCCCTACCAAATCCAGATGTCACCACTCTCTCCTCCACCATGTTGAGCTCAATACGCTCAGCCAAACCAAAGACTACTACCAAAGTGGGCGAAGTAGCTTGCAATAACATAGCATCACGAACTCTATGTCGTAACTCCCTGTCTAGTATCCCATACCAAAACTGGACTGCCTGGGCCTCAATAACTCCCTGAGTGAAACTGATCAGCCGCCTCATGCGAGTGTATGCCTCACGTAGGCTCTCTCCAGCCTTCCATTGGAACTCTTGCAGAGACATAGTTTGGAGACCAATATTGTCTTCATAACTCAATCTCCTCCAAATGAACTCTCCTGAACTCATGGTAGTTGTCTATCGGTGGACCCTCCAAGTGCTGAAACAACCCCTTCCATGCCATGAAGGGTGTGAACAAAGTTGGGTTCCGCATCTACTATAGATCACACCAACTATTGAACTCTTGGATGAAGTCATCCAACTCAATGGTACCCACTATACCAAGGTAATGCCTAGGGCCTTTGGAGGCCCCATAGATCTTGTCCATGTCCCACAACAACGGTGCGGACACACCAAGTTCACTCTCAATTGAATCAGCTCCTGTGTCAAACTCCAACTCAGAGTCAATCTACTCCCTCACTAGGACCTAAGATACATGTTGATATTAAGCACCACTCCGAGTAAACCCACTACGTACTGCAGGGTTAACTCATCTAGAATCTCCAAAGAACTCCATTGTGACAAAGTAACCGCAATAGCAAACCCAAACCACCAACTGCAACCGCAAGTCACAACCGCAAGCATCCCACCAACTGCCAATATCAACTAAGCACCACCTACTAATGTAAATCTAACCGAGATAACTACAATATGGGAAAGGGCAACATGTAACCTGTCATCATAACACGCACTCTCACGGTCTACAAGTCATCACTTCCTACCTCACCGGAGAGAAACAAAGGTAGTTTGACTGGTCATCACTCCAGCCTCACTACCGAGAGCACACCAGAGCACCAACGCTCAAAAAATCAGGGCACCTCACACAAACGTGGTGCACAAATAGGAAGCAAAGAATGGAGGGGGTCCAATCACAAGAAATCTAAACAAAAACCCTCAATCTCATAACACAACACGTGACTGACTCTGCCACCATTTGGCATTTGATATAAGAGCAATTTGTATCTAAGTCTTAAGCTACCAGGATCACCAAGAATGAGATCAAACTGCCTCTCCTAGCCAAAGCTACATGTGTATAGATAACAGTGGCACAATAACTAGGACAACAAGTGAGGGTGGACTAGTTGGCTAGGGCACTAGTCTAGGAACAAGAGATCTAGGGGTCAAACCCTATTGTGCACAATCTAGCAGGAAAGGCAGTTTTTGCCAACCAATGACCAAGATCTACTCTAAACTAGCTTGCCTCACGCCAACAAGTTGGCCCTTCTAGGCCTTCGTAGCCTCTCATAGCCCACAGCCCAATGCCTCAAAGCCTCTAAAAACCAAATGAGGCCTTTCTTCTTGCCACTTTGAACCTCCTCCAAAATTGACAACAATTGTCATCAATTTTGGAGGAGGTTCAAAGTGGCAAGAAGAAATTTGATTACAATCAAGCCACACCCACTCATGCATAGAGAATCCAGGTGATGCTCATCGGCCTCTGTCCACCATAGCTAGGAACTCGAAGGCTCAACATCAGAGAAGTGAGCTCTCTGGAGCTCACTTTGAAACTATACCCCTTGGACTCGAGCTAGCTTGAAAACCCTAACGGTCCCATTGACGGCACACTCGACGGTGCGAATGGTGCAAAGTGACGGTGGGCCCCACCATGAAGTCAGTACCCCAAACACGAAATCTGACCGTAGGAAAGTAGTCTTTGAGAAACTGCTGAAATAACTCTAACTACTATCATTGGAACTCCAATGTCCGAGCATCTAGATGCGGCACTACAAATGGCGTGACATGGATGATAGATGACTGGAGTATCAATCCTAATCTTTTCAATGGATTTGTAGAATCTCTAAAATATTCCACATCACCACTTTACAATGAGAATATCCAAGTTAAACTCCAAGACATAAAAGATTCTACTTATAAATCCGGTTTTCTTTTTTAAATAACATCTATGAAAAAATTAGGAAAGAGAATCATGCAATAAGAATCCAAAATATATATTTAAGGTTAATATTTAAAAATTAATATTCTCAAATCTCCTCCAAATTTTAGAAGACCTTATATTTATACTCTTCATAAAGTTACAACTTATTCTTATTTTTTGGATGCACATAAGAGTACATCACAGTATTTCACCTTCTATACATTGAGATTTACAATGATATTCAAACTTATTCCAAATTTTAAGTTTTTTATAACTTTAAAAGTTATTTTTTATATTGAATGTTAGAAAATAATTTGCAATAATTTTACCAAAAGTTGCAGTTACCAAAATACAATGGAATCATGTTTATAAATGGATACTTATGCAAGTAAAAAGTTATAATATACTAGTAATTAATTTTTATATTTATTTGAGCTGGTTCACTTTTTCAATTAGGTATATAAACTGACCAAATTCTAAAAGTAAATAAGAAAATTTACATTTCATATGAATCAATGTCCACTCAACTTTTAAAAACGAGCTTGAAGAGTTGTTTTTATCATTTATAGTTTCTAAAACATAGGAAAATATAAACACATGTAGATAGATGTTTATGCCAAGAATATATTCCAATTGTACGTTTACCTCAAGAGCTTTAGAGGGTTTCGTTATTCTTCAAGAAATGCTATTATCATTACATTTTATTTCTAATGAAGTTCATTAGTTTATAATACATAAGAATATAACAAACTCAATGAGGTAACGTTTGTCCTTTGTATTAATCTATGATCGTATTAATCACAATTGAATAAAGAAAATGTGTTAGATTGAGGATTTTTCACTGAGCTTCATCCCTTTACCGTATAGAGTTCATATTTTTATTAATATATGAAATGGGTTCCCATACTATACATAAGCTAGTATGCCTCATTAATCTTGGAGACATAGACATATGTAGGAATAATGTTGAAGAAGAAATTTTATTCAGATCTCTATATTATGTTTATTGAAAATATGTTTAACAATGTCAGAATAAGATGCAATTTTTAAAAAGAAGATAAATCCCATCATCCATTCTATATATGCTAAAATTATTATTTGTAAATAACTGAGGGTGTACCCTTTTAATTCAAAAATTTGTTAGAAATAAGATTATAATTAATCTGAAAAGGATATTTAGTGGGATGAAGAACACTATATTTTCTAAAGATATCAATAAGAAGAAAAAATAAGTAAGATAAGTGCTAAAACTGTATGTATCTGATTTTATTATTATCTATCTTTCTTCTACTGTTGCTTCATTTTATGGAAATTGGACCTAAAAGTTAATTGAATTTTTTCCTTATATTTATTTTATTTTATTCTCTTTGTCATAGTCCACGTAATGAAATTTATTCCAAAACATCCGATTTCATAGAATATTGCTTAGAATCTACTTCATAAAATTCTTTCCGGTGTTGAAATCATCTCAAAATGGTTATTAATTATTCCCTTGAATTCATATATATTTATTCAAGTTCACTTTTTTTTTGTAAGGATAGATTTCTCATAGTGATACTACTAAGGGGCTTAATTCCATTACCTCTTATGTTTTATTTATCCTTGTAAGACTTGATGGGATCTTCCTACCCTTCTTCTTATCCAATGCCTTTTTCTTTACTCTATCCGTTTCACTTCTTCTAGATGCATTCTCCAAGAAAAACAAAAACAAAAACAAAACAAAAATGAAACCTTCATAGAAATGAGGTGAGCGACACGCATAGAATAATACAAAGGATGAGTCTTCCGTATAGATAGATGGGGTGTATAGATAGATGAGGCCTGAAGTGATCAGGCGTTAGGGGTACCATTCTCATTCTCATACTTTGTTGCATATTTTAGACAGCGTGTGTCCATTGCTCTACAAATGGCAATGGTTGGTGCAATCCATAGGAGAGCAATCACATTAGGTGATGTTTCTTCGGATGCTCTAGTTGTGTGTAGACGGTACAACTTGCATAGCTCAGATATCTTAGGTGCGGTAGGGCAGATTTCTCATAAAGACTTAGCTTGTAACATGGCCCCATGTTACCTTTTTTGTCTCTTTTTTTCTCTCCCTTGTATGGTTTGATGGGGTCTTCCCATCCTTCGGTTTTCCTAAGCGGTAGCCTTTTTTCAAGTGAACTCCTGTTTAAATAGATGTAGTGGTGTAGGCAGATTTCTCTTACCAATACTTACGGACACTTTTACCTCTTGCGTTTTTATCCTTGTACGACGGGATGGACTCTTCCCTTCCTTCTTGTTATCCTATGCCGTAGCTTTTTGTCCTTTACGCAGGTTGAACAGATAGACGAGGTGTGAAGTGATCTCCTCTTTGTTTGTCCTTTACATAATAGATGGGGTGTATAGATAGATGAGGTGTGAAGGGATCTCCTGTGTGGAAAGTTGTGTCCATCTAATAAAGTCCTGTGCGCGCTAACCATGGCCAGAAAGCACAGGCTACGGTCAGCCAAGGCTGCTTTACTGGAGTTTGATCCAAACTTGCGCATCACAGGGAAAGGCAACGAGGTTGCCTCACTAGACTACCCCACCTCTCGAAAAACTACAGGAAAGTTCCTCACTACTAGGTTCAGTCAGGTTACTATACTTGAGCAACAATATTATGGAGTCAGGTGACTATATTCGAGGAATCCTATGATGAAATGGCGTGGATAGAGTAGGCAGACTACTCACAACACAAGCTCCGGCACAACACTAAATGTTTAGGCTCTCTTCCTTTGTCTTGTTTGGTCTTGATCCATTAGTCGTTTATGATGCTTTTCGCATAGTAGCTATCTTCTACGGGTCGGTTTTAGGAACTCACTTTCAGTCTTAAAATACATAAAGAAATATTATAAATAAATGGAAGAAAGGCGACCGCGTAGGAAAAACGAAGGATGGGAAGATCCCATCAAGCCGTACAAGGAAGAGAAAAAAATAACATAGGGCTAAACCCCAATAGAGTCTGTATGAGGTACCGCACCCAAGATATAAATAAATAAAAATAAATTAGGTTGGTAAGAGTCTTCTTGAGAGTAAAATAATTTGATTCAAAAAGATATTTTAATAGCTATAAATTCACGTGAAAGTAAAGGAGAGATCACCTTATACGTAAAATATGAATGGGAACTTTTTTCAAGAATATTTGAAAGACAAAATGGAAAGACACCCTCTAAATTCAGACGAATATATGCTGTTGAAGTGTATTTCTCTAGATCTGAAACATATAAACATTTTGCTATTAAAAGAATATTGGGCAGAGGCCGTATATGAGAGTATGATACACCCTCATATCCGTACGTCCGCCAGGTGGAACGGACAAAACTTTTAGGGTTCAGAAGGGTTTAGGTCTCATCGGTACAAAGTAGCCCATCTTGTGGAATTCTAGTAAGGAATAACAGAGGCAGGGTTTGGTTTTCCGTAGACCCATTTTCCTATATATAGTGAGTGAGAACTGACTCCTGATTGCACGATGAATGTAGTGTGAACTGTGAATTACATTCTATGGACGGATGGATATCTGTCCGTTCGGCAGGACGGATAAAACTTTTAGGGTTTAGAAGGGGTTTGGGTTCTCTCGGTACAAAGCAGCTCATCCTGCAGTACGTTTAACACCTTCAAGAGGGGCGCAGGGTGCAGCTGGGAAATTTCTCGACCTTAATCCTCAAGTTCCTTGCAAACTTTCCCCGGAAGCATGCCGCGTGTTCAACCAGGATTTTTTCTAGGTCTTAGTACAGAGGACAGATTCTAGGATAGTGTTCAATTGTTGCTCACCGCGTCTCCAGACGGAAGTTGCTCGTAAACGAGTCAATGTCTTCGCCGTCATCTGTATGCAGATGGTCCCTCCAGGAGACCAAAGCACGCGACATTCGCTCCTTCTTTTTCAGCTATTGGGGCTTAGCCCCATGTTACCTTTTTTTGTCTCTCCCTTGTACAGCTTGATGGGGTCTTCCCATCCTTCGTTTTTCCTGCGCGGTCGCCTTTCTTCTTTTAATCCCATGAAATCGAGTTGAGCAAGGCGTTGACGTCCTTATATTTCAGGAGTCTACCGCAGTTAAGTTATGCTAGCCCTTCGTGTGTATGGTACATTGCGCTAGAGCTGCTGTGATGGTTCATCTGTTTGGCAGACCAATGAACGCGAGAGAGAGCCACAGAAGCCAAACCCTAAACCTGACCCGTCTTTTCACGGAATTGTCACAGAACCGTATTGCAGAGAAACAAGGGCGGAGTTTAGGGCTTAAAGCATGCAGCATTTCTAGATGTATGCCCCGAATCGGGGACGCGGAAGAAGCTTCTCCTCTCTGTTCTGGAGGAGCCTGAATGCGATCTGAACCCTTAGTGCGAGTTTCGTTGGTCAAATTTAGGACGAAGATAATCTTTGCCGCCGCTGTACACACGCTGCCTTACGTAAATTCGAGCAGTACTTACTTCCCTCTGCGTCACAAGTCCACTGAAAGAATCGAATTCTTCATGTTGTTTCCAACTGTACTAAGCGTCACTGAACTGCTCACCGCCGCAGCGATCTATCTTCCGACACGAAATTGACGGAGCTCCTCCTCCGACGGGAGTGTAGTTTCTTCCAATGCAGGATCCAGTAGCATCACTGGTGGCTCTGTCCGACAATGGAGCTGTGGACACATGTGTCCCTCCTTTGCCTGTGCACTTGGGGCTGAATACATTTGGTCGAAACGACTCCAAAGGTTTTACCAAGCAAGTTAGCAGAGAACACCTCGCCATAACTGCATCTTCGAGGGAGGATTTCCAGATTACTGTGGTAAGTTCCAAGCCTTCCGGTCCTCCACGTTTAATTACGTACCTGTCGAGACTTGAGCAGGTCAGACTTTGGCTACGCGCGCCCTAACAGGTGCTCTGCCAATTTAACCATGCAGAGTGCTTATACGCGGGTGCTAAACGGATTCTCCCCCCTTGGCACGAGGGTGTGTAGATTAGTGCGCTTCTTTGTCTTTTGGAGGGAAAATTGAAAAACTATCAGCATGGAGGTATTACCTTCATCAGTAGTTTATGTTGTCTTTCAATCATCTTTCAAAGGTTCTACCCACTAGAGGCGATAATGGCGCCCTAACAAGGTATCTTGCTACTGTGTCCATGCAACATGCTTATACGCGGGTGCCAAATGAACCTTTACCTCCTTGGCACGAGGGTGCGTAAACAATGCGTGTCCTTGTCTTTTGGAGGACACATTTTCCCTTAGCTGCTCTGTCTTGCGAAGACCGAAGCCAGATGTCGACTTTACACATAGTCAGTTTTTGGTAGTAATCGCACCTGGTTGCATTCTTTAGATGGCAGCTCGCGCCTACTGCAGTGCTACTTGCCTTACGTGAATGCCAAATGAAAGATTTTCAATGGCACGAGGTCTTGTTTTCTGTACATCCGCTTTGTTTGACTATTGAAGATGACAGCGACATCCATCACTCCTTCAAATCATAGTTCTTGTAATATTCATCTCTGCTTATTAGTGCTTATTACCCGAAGCGTTCTTTAGAGGGCACTTGGCAGTTACGGCAATGCTACGTGCCTTACACGAACGCCACATGGAAGGTCTTCAATGGCACGAGGTTTTGTTTGCAATACATCCACTTTGTTTGACTATTGGAGACGACAGTTATGTGATCACCTCCTGTCCATTTCCTCAACAGCCCTAGTCCACCAGATAAAGCATCCTCTTTGTTGCATGCTGGTGCTAATGAAGCAATGCAGTATGTATATGCTGGGATGCAAGAGATATGACCCTCCTCTAATGCGGGAGAGTGGAGTAAGATACATTGTGATCTAGTGTCACTTTCTTGTTGAGTCCTGGGGTGGATAACTTAAGTAGGGACTACGTGTGATTGAGGTGGACTCTCACAGGTTTAGCCTGTCGTTTGGTAAGGCAGCTCCACGAGGTCGGGGGCGAGAACCATTATGTGTACTGAAGGTCAAGTATGCATCCTGAACTCCGTAATTTCCCTCGGAAGTTAAACTTTTTAAAGTCCAACATGCCGGGCAGCCACTCTAATCCTTTTGGTTGTAGACTCGGGATCTGGCTCAAGTGTGAAGCTGAGAATCTTTGCTTCCGCACCTCAATAGGGCTGAATGCCGGCTTACCACTGCATTCTGCTTATACATGGTTGCCAAATGAATCGAGACCTGTGAAAAAAGGTTGCGGCTTTTACCTGCTAATGGTTAGGATGAGAGAATAGCTTTGCAAGTCGGCTTGAAGAGCTGATACACGTCGCACATGTTGTACTACGGTAAAGAGACGTCTGACAGTCTTTGGTTGTCTTTCCAGGTGGGTCCGAATCCGGTTGTAGTTTGGTCTGGAGGAACCAAGAAAAAAATGCAATCGAGGTCAAAAGAGAGACTGAAGATTGGGGATGTTATTGAGTTCCTACCTAATGATCTACCTTTCAGGTTGGATGCTGTGCCTTCCAACTATTCCCAGAACAGTTTCGCCATAAGTACGAGTTCAACTAATGTCGAAAGCGAGATTATCGGTTCTGCAGCATGTGTCTCTTTCTCGGAAACCGAGACCGTCAAGAAACGCCACATTCAGCTTTTCGAGGACGAGGCTTTAGCCCGACTTTTGCAGGTAGCCACTCTCATTGCCCGAGGTTTCTCTTTAGTCCGGTGGCTAGATGGACCCGGTCTTCCTCTGCCTGGAGGAAAGGACTCAAACGCAAGCTCACCACTTCCTAGCATTGATTGATGTCCAAATGCGTGTCCCTTCTCGAAATGGAACGGAGGAGCTCTCCTCACTCTAAACGCTCCGTCCTCGCACAGGAAGAGGAGAACAGATCTGTGGTTGACTATCCCCTTTCCACAGAAGAGAACTTGCACCTATGTAATGAGTCTCTTGGCCCTGGCCGGAAGGAGCGTAAGGTTGAGCCACTATCGACACCCTCTCCGGCCTCTTTTCACCTTCTGCACACCGTTGATTTGCCTCGGTCGGTGAACCATGGTTGTGTTCGAATACAGGACGTAATTGAGGTACTACTCTCTTTGTGCCGTTTGACGGCGTGTTTGTGTTCAATGCTCTCCCCTCGTCGCCTTTCCGTGTGTTTATCTCTAATATTGTGAATGGTTTTGTTTTAAATACTTTGTTTCGCACTTGAAAGGGTTCAAGCAAGGCCCAGCCTAGCAAGTTATTCAATGAGGACTGCCACTTCATTCGAATCCTGGCCCCTTGCTCCATTTGTTGGATTTACGTGACGTTTGACATCAAGATTCTCGAAACACGTGAGAAGTAGGCAGGTGCCCTAGTTTTGTTCACAGGATTAGACTTGGGGGATGCAAGGCCCACGGTATCTGGTGTTTTGAACCACTCCCCGGGGTGGTGCTGATAAGCACCTCGTGTTGGGCCGAGAGCAATGTACGGGCTATTGCGACATGGATTGGAGCATTATCTCCTTAAGCCATTACTGAAGCTTGTCGACATCTAGCGTAATTCGTTGAGATCCGTAAAGCCAGTTCGCTAAAAGTAACCTTATTATGTATCTAAACAGGGAGATGTGCAGCTCGCAATTCTGTCGAACTATATGGTTGATATAACCTGGCTTTTATCTGGTAAGGCACCATATTTTTACTTCTACATGTTTCATGTTCTTCCACGTGCATTTGGGTTTTCTGACCTAGTCTTCACTCTCCCGAAACGCAGCATGTCCTCTATTAAGTAGAGTCGGGAAGGTGGTGGTGATACATGGCGAAAGCGACATATCATCACTCAATGTATGTATACCGTTGCTCCCTTTGCTCGGATCTCATCACTTGTATGTACACCTCCGCCACGATATCCCCTTCATTTCCTCGTTTCTCTATTTGTCAGCCATGTATTCCTCACGCCAGCTGCCGTACATGCAACCTATTTCGGAGCTGAGGATCTCGTCGCGTCTGCAGTCCAGCAAGCCTAAGGATTGGGTGCTTCACAAGCCTCCTTTGCCGATAACTTATGGAACGCATCACTCTAAGGCCATGATACTGGTATATGGCTCCGGTGTACGAGTAATCGTTCATACTGCCAACTTGATTTATGGGGACTGGAACAACAAGACCCAAGGACTTTGGATGCAAGACTTTCCATTGAAGGAATCAAATGAATTCAACAAGAAGTCCGATTTTGAAAATGACCTTGTAGAATACTTGGAGAGCCTTGGGGTACGTAGGTCTCTGGCCCGTGACGTTTTCCGTTATCTTCGCAGACTGCTCACTTCTATGCATCTCTCCACTGGTAGCTTGTGTAGGGATCTTGTTTTGAAGCTCTTTAACTTGACGCACTGTTTTTACTTCACCAGTGGGCTGGCTGCACCGCCTTGCTCCTTGGTATTGGGGAGACTAGGGTGAACGCGAAGTTTTTCCGGATGTTTGATTTCAGTGCCGCCTCAGTAAGTGTATACCTTTTGAAGTCTGAAAGTTCAGGGTTACTGTAGGGCATTAGAGTTTGAGATACAATATATGGTTTAATATTTTCTGAATTGATTAGCACTGGCTGTGGCTTTCTAGGTCCGACTTGTAGCTTCAGTACCCGGTTATCATAATGGTCGCAACTTGAGGAAATGGGGTCACATGAAAATGCGCTTGTTGCTGGAACAAGAACATTTTGACCGACAATTCATAAGTTCACCCCTTGTTTACCAGGTAGGTACAATATTAGTACTTACGCTCTTGTACATTGTTTTACATTGTCTAAATTGTCCGTTGTAACTTTGTGCCAAGAACAAGAGAATGGTTCCTCCGGGAGGATTTTGTCCCCCGACAGGAAAAGGGTTCGAATCCCTTTCTCTTGATGTGCGCATCATTTGGACACATTTAATTTCAAGCGTAGTTTGGTTTGTTCCTATGTAATCTGACATTGGTACGTCACCCTTGATTGCAAGCCCTACTAAGGTTTTATTCTCGTGGGGAGCCATAGGGCCCCCATACTACCAGTTCCTCCTAGTCTCCGTTTGCCCGCCATCTCACCTCGATGCTCTCTCTTGCACTCCGCAGTTCTCCAGCCTGGGTTCTCTAGACGAGAAGTGGATTAGTGAGCTGACGACGTCAATGTCTGCGGGACTTGCTTCAAATGGAGAACATCTGGGTGTGGGCAAAGTCCAATTTGTGTGGCCAACCGTAGAGGATATTCGTTGTTCTCTGGAGGTAACGACTGTGGAACTTGTGGCCTACAAGCTTTATTCTGATTCTTTTTTTCAGAAACATCGCTGAAAGTTTACTCTGTAGAACTATAATCGCGGTTTGTCCGGTTAACGAATTCAATATGTGCAGGGTTATGTTGCAGGGAACTCAGTTCCCAGTCCACAGAAAAATGTGAAGGATTTTCTCAGGAAGTATTGGGCCCGATGGCAAGCAGATCATGTAGGCAGAAGGTGAGATACTTGTTGATTGGCTTAGACTTGAAAGAAACTATTTGCGATATAGAGCCTCTATCATGCGAAATCTACGCCCAGTATCCCCCCGTTTCAACAACGTCAGGTGTACGTCTTGTGCGGTATATTTACGTTCGAGATAGGACGTCATCTAAGGAACCTCTTTCAGAGTCCTGCTAACTTTGTGAGGATGGCCAGGATGCTCTAAGGAGTCTCTGTTCTGCTACTTCCTCCTATTGCTTAGTTAAGAGTAGCTGTCTCCACAGACCCGGGATTTGTGCCCGAATGATTGTATAGAAGATCCAGTAGCGGATGGACCGTTCACGTTCGCTCAATGTGGTGGAGAAAAGGTAGTCAGAGACCTTTTGCCTGTTAGATTGCTATGGAAGAACTAACATGTAGGTCATATGCAAATATCATGCCAGGAGATTTTGGTAGTCCTGTCTAGTGTACCTACGTTGTGCATTGTAACTTGAGGGTAAGCCTTTCCGTGCATGACTTCATCTCTGGACACATTCGAAACTGATACAAAATGCAAAATTTTGTTCTTATTTGTCGCTCGGAGTATCCGTGTATGCAGTCGAGCAATGCCTCACATCAAGACGTTTGTTCGGTACAACGAGCAATCTCTAGCGTGAGTACCTGAGGCACATCTCTTTATAGCAAGTTGTATGTGTATGATTACCTCTTGCGCTGCTAGCTACTGTAGACATTTCAGCGGGACGGACAGGGAACGGGTCACGCACGCCCGCATTTCATAACATCATCTTACCATCAAATAGATTGCGTATGTTCGTCGTGAAAACAGATGGTTTCTGCTTACTTCCTCCAATCTGAGCAAAGCTGCGTGGGGAGCATTGCAGAAAAACAACACCCAGTTGATGATCAGATCTTATGAGGTGAGCGGCTGTACATCGGTACACGATTCTTCTGATTACGAATTGTAGCTGTTGTTGTTCGGAGGTGACAGGTCGTCGATTGCCCTGTAGTTCTGAAATGCAGTTCGTCTAACATATGGGATTCATGATCCAGCTAGGGGTTCTGTTCCTGCCTTCACATGTGCTGAGGTCCTCTGGAAAGACCTTTTCATGCACTCGGAACTCTCCCTGCCCGGTAAGTGAACAATTGACAGTGCTCTTCCCGGCATGAACATGTTGCCCTTTTCTTGTTTCCGTATTCTGTGCCCAAGTAAGGTTACAGGTTTTGTATTCACTGCTTAATATGCCCGAGTACGGAGCTCTCTCTCTCTCTCTCTCTCTCTCTCTCTCTCTCTCTCTCTCTCTCTCTCTCTCTCTCTCTCTCTCTCTCTCTCTCTTGCTCGTAAGCTTCATTCTTGACCATAAACAAACAGGGAATTGGAGGCCTGAGATCTTTGAATCCAGATGAGGGAACAAAAAGAACGAGCGAACCGCACGCGAAGCTCGTCACTACGCGTTACGAGGAGGAAAGCTCTGAAACTTCTTCAATACCCATTGTGCGGCTTCCCGTTCCCTACGTTTTGCCCCCGATCTGTTACGGATCTGGTGGTAAGTCCATCATTGATCTTACAGAGCTTTGTTGTTTCGTATGACTTGCAGTACACAACTTTGTTGGTAAGATTTGTGTCTCGCACTCGCGTCTTTTATCCGTTGTCTCAAGTCACCTTAATCTGCTCATTTGACAGACGTCCCATGGTCATGGGACCGGACTTACTCGAAGCCAGACGTGTATGGTGAGGTATGGCCAAGAGAGGTCAAGTTCTACATGGCACAGGGGGTTTAAGTCATCTCCTGCCGATCTGAGACATGATGGACGAACTCCGCGGCGACTGCAGATTATATGAGGTCCAAGATCCATGGCGACAAGGACTCTCTTTCAGTGAGTGAACTGCATTTAGGATTGTGGGTAGTGCTATAAGCTTTATTGCTCAGTAGATCGAGCAGGTGTTGAATCGAGCGAATGCCTTAATTCAAGTCATGACACATGCATTGGGGGCTCTTCACCAATCCGCGTCAAATCACAGCAGGTCGACTAGTTTTGAAACCTACGGACAGGATAGAAGCTCTAAGGAGACGAGGCAGATATAGCTCATTGTAGTAATAGTTGCTACGTACCCTGATCCCAAGTTCGTTCATCTCTCATGCCTCTAATCCAAATTTCAATAGTTTAGAGTCCCCTCCCTTAAACCCATGACCTCCTGCACATGGCTTCTGAGATGTATGTTGATCTCAAAATTCTGAATGTTGCTATCTGATTTCTGAACGATGTGTTAATGAACTTGATGCAAGTTCCCTATTGACTTCAAATGTAAAATTTCTTAAAACTCTTTGAAGGTGAACGTCGGGGTCAGACTTGTTGCATGTACAGTACTTCCTATGTACTGAACTGTTTATGATTGCTTCCGTCAGTCTGTTGATGACAACCGCCTGTTCGTCAGTCTGTTTTTACTGCTGACTGAGGCTGCTATGTCTGAGTGAAACTAGATATTCGCGGCAAGGATTCCTCGACCGTTCTGGAGATTCAGAAAGACGTAAAAGATGGCAGGAGAGAATCCACCACTACTAGCGGGTTGTCAAACAACGTCTTAACGTTTTGTAGAACCCTTCCTGTTTTTTAAACACCCTCCTTGGTTTTGGATTAAATCGAGCATCTTAACTGCTTATAAAACGAAGGAGAGTGAGGTGGTCAGGTTCATGATGCCCTACTCTGGAGCTGTAAATCTCACATTCCTGGTTTAACAGCTTACGCATGGGTTATAGCGTCCAAAAACAGGTACCACAGTGTTTACAAACGGGACTGAATTTTAAGTTGCAAGAGGCCCTGTGGCATGCTTGCATTTTCTGGGCTTAAGAACACACCTTCGGTCCTCTGAATATTTGTAACCAGTGAAAAGCCCTGACGTCAGTAGATTTGGAAACTCGCCAGAGTACTCTAACGCTCATCGAGAAGTTCCAGGTACATCTATTTCCCTGTCAGACGGTACCAATTCACATTCAATCCTGGATTCAGAGATATGTGGTACGCAATTCACCTCTTGCAAGCAAACAGATAGCTTCAGAGTATCATACGTAAGAGTATCACTCAGAGAATCTTGCCTTGAATCCGGTTGTGTAAGATCACTTGAGCATTTTATGCATGACCTGATTATCTCTATATCTTCCGTTCAAATGTCAGTATGTACTGTGGATCGGTTCTTTTGATTGAGCTGAGGAGGTATTTATTACAAGAGAAACAAGGTGGCAGTGCAGAACGATAGTTACAAGTGGAGAATTAGAAGAGGATCTATGTGTATCAACGACAAAGCATTGGCTCAATTTACTTTCTCTTATTTGCTGCATCTTCTTTAGACTGATCCTATAAAGCATTGGGTAATATGAAGTAAGGAAGCACAAGAAGACTGCACTACTCAATTGATGCTTCTTTAGCTAGAAACTCCCGAGAACAAGGTCTTTTGGATATGCACTATGATGATGGCTTGCTTGCTTTGCTTTGCTACAAGATCTGTTTGCATCAGTTCATACAAAATTATACACACTGCCAATCCTTGCAAGGTTAGAATACAAATTAACAGTATTACGCAAGCTTAGCTAGAATTATTGTTCATCAAGTCTAGTCCAGATATACTTCATCAGTTCATTATCATTATACACTAATACTCGAATAATTTTGGGAATACCTGTCGATATTTTTTTCTTGATAATATAGAATAATCCACATACCTGATTCGATACTCTGACGTTTATATCAGTTCTCTCCATGGTTTTCAACACATATTAAACAAAATATGCCTTGGCATTCATGAGCTTTCGAACAGAAACTGGTTCGAGGGGTATTGACATTTGCTCGACCACTCTGGCGTTGCGTTTGGCATTGATGAAGGTGCGCGGGCTTTCGGGGAAGTTTACTATGACCGCTTTCTCCTCCTTCAGCTGTTTAGCGTTCTAGGACTCGTGCGTTCACAGCGGATGTTATGATAGATTCTATCCCGTCCTCTTTCAATTCGGCCTTGTCTCTTAATATCCGGTTGCTTTACATTAAGGAGTTACAAAAATAGGTTTGAAGGATTTCTAAGGGATAAATAACAAACATCGTAATATTTTTTAGTGAACTCTGTAATGAACGCCCAATAACTTCAGTTAATGTATATATTTTGCAAATTGTATTCATTTATAAAAGTCAAATCAGATGTTTGGGAATGTCGTAACTAAATAAATGATTGTCAGAAAGAGTGACGTGTGCCTTCAAGAAGGTGTACACATGGTCATTTGAGTCACATATGATTGATGATATGATTTCCGTATTCAAGATCCAAAATGGCACTGTCTAACAATTCAAATTTGTAAACTCGAACTCACTACCCTCTAGAGCAAATGTGCGAGTTGTCAGGCAACTAAGTGCAGTTTTGTAGTTTCGCATTGGTGTGGGAAATGATCAGTGCCGCCGTGCGGCAACCAAGAAATTGATTAGAGTGTGACAATTCTGACAATTCTTACGCCAAGAGTGCAACAAACTTTTTGCCATGGGAGATCAAGTACCTTGTTTTAGTGTAGGAGATTCACTTATCGACGTTGATTCGGGACCTATAGAGTCATCTTTGGATTCGCAACCTCAACAACTATTAGGGAAATTTGGAAACTTGTTGAGGATGGCTTCTTCTGTGCTTGGCAAAACCAAGGAGGATGAATGATTTCGCATGGCAACACACCATTATAGTCAAATATTGGATTATTTGGAGGACCCCAAGCATTTTGCACAAATTCATCGTTGGAATTGCAAAAGACCATTCAGAAATCAACCGCATTTAGTTTCATGGCAACCTTTTTGAATAGGGAGGGTCAAGGATTTACTACTTCTATGACAAGTGACAAACTTTACAAGAAATGGTTGCGGTACATGAAACAGTACAAAGAAACTCGGGAGTTTAAGAACAAGTCTATGGGAGAAGGTCTCACCAAGAAGGAATATGGCAAAGGGTGGAGAACTATAGAAGATAAATTGAATGGAGTGTGCACGCATTTTGCAAGAATGGAAGCCATGTTTGGGACGAGAGCAAACATAAGTCCACCAACAATAGTAAGTTTAGGAGATTGTACTCCTAATTTGAGCGAGATTTGTGAGGTTGGCAAGGAGGAGGTCCATGAAGGTGCACAGGAGTGCTCCCAATTCTCATCTCCTCCAAAGGTGGTGCTCCTTGACTCGGGCCCTGAGTTGGTCGCAAACACCCAAGGGTTTGAAAGTTTACCAAGTGGCATGGAGAATGGAATCCTATCACCTAAGGATGAGTCTCCATTTGTTCCACCAATCAAGGACTCGCCTTTCATTACACCACCGCCTTTAATTTCTACAAGAGATGGATCTGATTGTGCTTTTGCCGACCAAGAAGGAGAACATGACCCAAAGAGGAGGAAAGGTGTAATATCTGCAGGTAAGGTACCCAAGTTGTCACCTAGTATGTCATTGTCTCATGATTTAGCAAAAATTACCATGTTGAAGGCAAATACTATAGAATCCAGAGAGAGGTTACGACTAGCTGAACTAGAAGCCACCAACATGAGGAAGAGAGAGAAAACAATGATGAGAATGGAAGCAGAGTGTGTTAGATTAGAGACAGAGAAGATGAAAATGGAAATTGAGAAAAAATTAAGCACAGATAAAAGGAAAGCTAGAGCAGACAAACAAAAATTTAAGGAGAAGAGTTTTGAATCAAAGCGCACTCATGAAATCAAAATGATTCTCATACAAGCATAGAAAACTCTTGAGGAAATAAGAAACTATTTTAAAATGCTCACTCAGGTTCAATGTCCATCATACTCTACTGATAGTGAATAATATACCACCATGTAACCTTTATTATGATTATAATAAAGATGAGTTATGGAAACTTGAAAAATGCTTCTAGTATCAGCTTGATGCAGCTTGTTACCACTCAGTTCCTCTCATGTTTTTCATATTGCTTGTTACCACTCAGTTCCTCTAATGTTTTTCCTTGGCCACACATAGTAAGCGCACAAGTTGGCCCTCATAGCCGTCCATAAAGTCTTTCTTGCAGCTGCTAGTAGCATAGTAAGCCCAAGATGCCGCAAGTTGGTGCTCATAGCCGCCTAAAAGTCTTTCCTAATGCCGCTAGTTGCTGCTCAATGCAACACTAAAAAAGAATAAAGGCAAGTTAGTGCTAGTCGGCGCTCGTAGGCTCTCGTTGAAGCTAGTGGGCGCTAGTGGGCACTTGTAGGCGCTCGTAGCGTAAATTCGGTAGGTGCTAGTTGATGCTCGTCGCCGCTGGGAGGCGCTCAAAGACACTAGGAGGTACTCATAAATTTGGTAGGCGCTCGCTGGTGCTCCTTGATGCAAGTCATGGCTCATAGACGCTCGTAGACGCTCGATGGCCCGTGTTGGCGCTGAGGGCCGCTCGTGATGGGTTTAGGGTGGTGACTCTTGATGGAAATGGTGCACATATTTGCAAGGTGATGACACATTTGATACACAATTGAGTATATAGCACATGAAAATACAAGAGTTAGACAACAATATGAGAGTTCACAAGTGTAAACTAAAATAGAAATGTATACATGGGGAGAAATGAACATAATATGTATATAAATAGGGAGCCAATAGAACCTAAACCTATGACTATGGAGGTCAAGGAGGTGAAGAAGAAGAGGGAGATGCACTATGGTGTCTAAGTGCTACTACTGCATCCTCAAGTCTACGACGGTATACATGATGTTGAATCCTAAATGGACCCAATGACCACCATATGGGCCATTCGCTCTCATCCAAGTCTCGATGCCTGATACCACTAGCAAGAAGAGGATATGGGTCACAACTATAAGAACTCAATCTACTTGATGTCCACTCCTCTTCTGCCTAACTAATAGCAGGCCTATCGTCATGGAAAAATCTGTCCAAAGCACTCATCAAAGGGTCAAATGACCAAGTGTACGATGCTCTATGTACCCTATAAGGACGGAAGTGGGTAGGGTGGATAGCACCATGTGAATGGTTCCTATAATAAGAGAGTGCATAACTATGTTTGATCAAAAGATCACAAAGAGGTAGACCTAATGAAGTAAGATGCTCATATGATCTAACTCTAAGTCCTCTTAACTAAGAATCTCGCTGGATATATCTAAAACACAAACATGCCATGAGGCGAGACCCGGTGTAAACTCCATCCGAGAGTTCAGACCACTGCCACATGCTCCGTAGCAACCACTCCACTCCATCCGGAGTGGATGGAGTGGATAACAAGATCTATCCACAAGATAACCTCAAAGTGTAGCAAACAGAACTGGATGAAATGGCTAACACCAGGACGGGCTACCTACCCTACAGGCCCGGACTGTATGTGAGGGCACCAACCATGCCTAGTCATCCCGCTCTCCCATGCATGGAAACCGATAGCACCACGAATCCATAATGAACACATACAAGTAACATCTACAATAATAATCTTCTTCCGTAGGAAGCCGAGGAAGAAGATACATGGAATATCCTCTCCTGATAGACAAATGCTCTCTCTAAACTCAGTCAGAGTGTCCTGAGTCTCCACACTATGAGGTAACACATGGGTGGCATCAGTCTAGGTCTGCATCTTATGATGAGTATGGATCTCACGAGCAATAGTACGTAGTCTGGGTCCAAGATAAACCACACGAGCCCTCAAATGAGCTAGACTACTCTCACTCTCCTCTACATGAGCTCTCATCTGAGCTAGACTACTCTCGCTCTCCTCTACCTAAACATGTGCACTCTCACACCTCTCTATAGCATATGCTAACTCTTGTGCTTGATTCCGTAACTGGAGCTTGTAACCCTCCGCCATGGCAGTGGCACTTAGTATGTCCATGTCCAAGTCATCTAATCTCTACTCTCTCTCCATCTCAAAAGTAAGCAAGGTCAAATGCCTCTCCTCCTTTGCAGCAAGTAAATCCTCTCGCTCACAAAGGAGTCTCTTTCACTCTAGCACTAATCTTTCTCTCTCCTCTACACTCTCCAGTCTACTCTCACGTTCAAGGAGATTTCTCTCTCTACACTCAGCCACTCAAACAAAATCATCTAAAATGCGAGTGATGTCAACTGAAAAAGAAGGAAGTGAAGGTACTCTGAAATGCATGGAGTCACCAACCCCCTCTACAGATGGAGAAAGTGGTGAAGGGGAAGAAGAGTGAAAAGGAGTTATCTCAACAAAGAGTAAGGGTTGTGTCTCAACACGAATGTGTTGAAAACCTGTTCACAAGTGGTACATTTAGTTATCCATCAAATACAAATTCATATTTGAATTTAAAAATATACAAGTTCACAAGTTCATTAATTCAAGCTTCTTAAATGAACTCATTTATTAAATCCAGTAATTGTATATACAAAAGAACTTTGTATGTTTTCTAACATATATATATATATATATATATATATATATATATATATATATATATATATATATATATATATATATATATATATATATATATATATATATATATATATATATATATAGATATATGACAAAACTCAAACCTAATCAATCAATCAATCAATCACCATCCTCATCCTCTCCATCATCAATAGTCTTGTCCTCATCCGAGCTATTTGTATCCTCATGATCATCATCATGCTCTCCCTTGTGTATAATCTCCTCCTCTCCATCACTTAGGTACATCACATCCTCTTTTGGAATGAAACCTCTCTCCACAAAGAGATGCATGAGTATCTGTCTAAGGAAGGTGACTTTGAACCTATGCCCCTTAGGACTCCTCAATTGGCTTTGCAAACTCCCCACCTCTACAATGATAGCTCTAAAAGCTAACTCTCACCAATCATAATCCTCCACACCAAATCTCCTCAACTTGGTCTTGGTGTTGAGTACCAAATGCCCATGTACAATCTTGGGCCTAATAGTGGGTGCAACAAGTGCACCCATCAACTAGAAGAAAGCTCGAAATGCAGGATATACACATTGCCTTGCAAGATATCTTTTTGCAACCCTGTCCCTTTGTGGAAACCAGTCTGAAACAGTTGTGTAAGGAATTTTCCTCTATCTTGGTGTTCTCTTCCTTGGGATGGCAAGTGCATCTCTAACTATATCTGTAGTCAATTGAAACTGCCTACCTCTTACCAAACCTGTGCAAGAGACCTTGTCCCATGAACTCACAAACTCTGTACATGGAATGATCTGCAAAACCCACCAAAAAAGCAGCTCAAACTTCTCTCCCAAGGACTCAAGCTCAGGGAGTGCCGCTCAATGCCACTAGAAGATGCCCACAGACAGTATTAACACTCAAAAGAGCCACGGGTTGCCGTTGGTTGCCGCAACTAGGAGCCGCTCGACGGCGCGGGGAGGCGCTCCCGACCGCTGGGGTCAGGGGGCAGTCAATGCCACGTGTAGGCGCCCGTGGATGCTGCCCGCAAGCACAACTGCGCTAGATGGCATTGCGGGATAGTGAGGGAGATGCTAGGAGCCGAGCGTAGCCCCACGGAAGCATTGGGTGGCGCGCTATAATACCACAAGCTAACCATATGATCTAGATGTGAAATTTGGTTTGGTAACATCTAGAATGATGTTATACATGATGGTAAAAATAGATCAGATAGATGTATCACCAAAAGAGTACTTCTACTAATAGAGCAAAAACCAAAATAGACTTGAGAACCTTAGAACAAATAGCTAGACATATGATTTAAAGGTGAGAATTGCTTTGGTAACATCTAGAAAGATGTTACACATGATGGACTAAACAGATCAGAAAGATGTATCACCAAAAGGGGACTTCTACTAATAGAGTAAGAACCAAAATATGTCTGAAATCTTTGAAGGCAATTTTGGAGGCCTAAACAGATGAATTAGGCCTTGAAACTGTGCAGAACCCCCCCCCCCCCCCCCCCAATAAAGGAAAGGCTGGCCTTCCCTCCTACTTGGTTCATCTCGTCAAGAGCTTTCCAATAGTACCTTATTGATTCTGAGACTCCTATAGGAAGATTCCCTAAAAGATTCCCTCCGGTCAAAGCTTGTTTGACCAACCAGATAGGACCTAGACTGACATGTCACCCATCCAAGTAAGTAATCCAAGGGTGGAGCTTCCTTGGAGGAGATCCTCTTTGTCTATATAATAAAGAGAAGGTGCTCCTTTGGGGCACCAAATGTTGAGTGTGTAATGTGTGTTTTCTCTCTTCTCTTGTCCTCAAAGTATTACACGTGTGGGGTCGCGGGAAGGCGCTTGTGTGCATGGGTTTAGGGCTTGGGGATGGCATTGGACGGCGCTAGATGACACGCAAGGATGCTGGTAGGCACTACGGGACAAGGAGGGAGACGCAAGGAGGTCTGCGCAGCCCCGTAGAAATGTTGAGTGCCGTGTGGGGTTGCTCGTGCGCAGGGGTTTAGGGTTTGGGGATGGCACTGGATGACGCATGAGGATGTTGGGAGGCGGTGCAGGACAAGCTGGGAAGAGATGATGATTTGGAAGCAATAAACCTAAAATAAATGAAAATCTTGAGGTGGAATGAAAAGAAAACAATGAGGAAGGTTTGAAGAATACCTCTGGCTGTGGATAGTGAAGTCCAAGATTTATTTTGAGCCCCATTACATCTAGATCAATCTCCCAAATTCCCAAAACAGAACTTCAAATCTGATGTTTGTCCTGCCAGCACCACTTGATGAAATTGGTTGGGTGTTGAATGCTATGGAATGCTATGAGCCAATCTCCTTCTTGAGTATTTCTCATGGCGGGCCAATCAACTATCTTTTTGTATCCCCAGATATCTGCCATGGTTCAAATTGAATCTGCTCTCAGTCTCTTGAATGCTCTCTTATCTCTCTTCTCAATCTCTCCTTGTTGTTTCTCTAGAGTCTCCAAAGCACTCCTTCAATTAGAAATGTCTTCTAACTCTCTGGCCCCACAAATTCCCAACTCTCCCAAGCTCCCCACAGCAAGTTGGTCTCCTTTGAGTTGGGCTTCAGCCAGCCAGTTTGCCTCTTTCCTTCTGAACACCCTGAGTGGCTCACACACACACGCACACCCTTGCAAAATGACCCTTTCTCAAAATGGCTCTTTCTCCTTCGAACAACTCACACACCCATGCACACCCTCACAAAATGACCCTTTCTTGTTCCAACATCCCACACACTCGCGAATGAGGCTTTCTAACACCTCCACACCCACGGGAATGACATGAAATGAAAAGAAGAAGGTTTATATAACCCAAGCAGTTGCAAAAAAAACTCAATACCAAACATCCTAAAATGTACACTTTGGAGGCAAAATTTCATTTTTTCAACCAAAAGAACTCAAATCCTGAGCGACAACATGCGGCACTCCACATCACCAACCGGTGCAGGCAAGCGTTGCATATTTCATGGAGCGCCTACCAGCCCCTACTAGCGCCTACCACCGGTGCCTACCAGCACCTACGAGTGCATTTAATATTTGTGCATATTGGAGTGCAGTCCCTAGTGTCCGCCAGCATCTATGAGCGCCACTCGATGACCCAGAAGCATTTTTTAAGTTTGTGAGTGGCACCCAGCGTGTACAAGCATCATCTCACGTGTCTGCAACATCGGCTCATTTTCTTCCAACAACATCCAACAAGTGACTTTCAAGTGTAAACTTGCTAAACACCACACCTTGTAAGTGTAAACAAAAGCCTTACAAATGTACAGATTAAGCTTCATAGAATTCTTTTTGCATCCTTCGAATTCTTATCCCAATATTACATCCCAATATACACTCATGGTCTAAGATAAAGACTCATGGTCTAAGTTACCAGACTTTGAGATATGAGATAAATAACTGAAAAATATATATTTCATTATATGGAATCTCAATCAATAGAGTATATCATCATTGTTATAATCAAGGCAATGTTGCATCATCCTTGATCTACTTTCTTCTCTACCAAGTTCTATACCATGAAAGGACATTTCTGAATCTATTTGAGTTTCCTCTTTAAATCTGCCATTGTCTTTTGACCAAAGGTCAGACCTATTGATTACAAAATTATGTAAAATAATACACACCGATACACACTTTAACAAATAAGCATTTCTACTATTGTCTTTCAGTTGCACTCTTAGCTCGCAAAGAGAATGCCATCTAGCTTTCAATACTCCTATACAATGCTCATTTATCACTCTTGCCTCTGCTAAATATTTATTAAACTTTTGCTTTTCCTCTGAGCAAGCTTGCTTGAAAGCAGGGACTAGGTGATGCATGGGTACATAACCCGAATCACCTAAAAGGTACTCCTTTGCCTCAAAAGTGCAACAGCTCCCTCTTAGGTTCAAATCATTCCATAGTGACAATTTTTTCAAACAAGTCATATCATGACCCTGGCATTCCTGCAAATAAAAAAGGCCAAACTTTTAGTAAACTAAACAAAAAGGATCACCAATGCATTGCAAAAATACCTAACAAAACAACACATAACATAAAACATACCTCCGGAAAAATGTATAATTCTCCTTTTATCATCACAAATAACTTGGCCGTTTATAGAATATGAACCCTTGCGGCTGAAATATATTTCCCCGTCCACAGTTGGTCAGGCTGCAAGAGGAAACAATGTTCCATCTACCAAACCAACACAACCGTGAAAACCTTTCTGTTCAAAAACAGTGGATATCCTCCTCCTCTCCTCGAGGTCGGGCCAAGCAACTTGACTCCTCATCACATCTAATATGGCTGTCATAACTCTATCAGTAAAAGCAATTGTTGAACCAGCACTAATGCCCCAAATATTTAAACCCCATGCAACACAAGCTCCATTGCCGTTATGCCCAAATCTATCCAATGCTAGGGCAACTTGGATCCACATGGGTGTTTGCTCTCTTTGGTACCTTTTCTCAAAAATTGTGTGAGTCTTAATCAAATCAACTAATGTTGAAAAAGAATCCACATCCATTCTAGTAAGCTGGAGTAAGGCCTTAATATCCAGATTTCTAAAATACTCCTTCACAGACTCTCTACTACGAGGGTAATTAACACGGGGTTCCAAGTATTGATGAGTATATGCATACTACCATCCGCTAATAAAACATTCTAGCATATCTAAATATCCTCCTAATTCCTCATCTTCATCTTCTAATCCTTGTGGCAATATCTCCAAATCTAATCGAATCATCCATTGAACACATTTTCTAATATTTCTGGTTAGTTCTAAATGAGTGCTCCCTCTTGGCATGAATTTACTCAATTTTGATCACCAGTGATAACTCCTTATCAACAAAGTGGCATCTCTCTTCTCCGCAAAGGGGCATCTCTCTTCTTGGTGAAATTTCAGCAAAGGAGCATCTCTATTCTATGTCCGCACAAAAAAACCATCTCATCAATTTCATTCTGTAACAAGAAAACAAGTTCATGAATTTCATTTCATTACTCAAGGGGAAGAAAGGTATACATTTCATACTCATACAAGAGACACTTTTTTTTAAATAATGAAATCAAGAGTAACACTTCAAACAAAATCACTCCTCACTCTAACCTTCCCACTGCTTGCACTCAAATCTTCCCACTCCAAACGAATTCACTCCCCCTTCCACCTCTTGCTATGGGTCTCTAAAATCTTCATTGGGTGGTCAACTTTCGCATGCCCTCAAATCTTTCCACTCATGCTCCCTCCAATCTTCCTCGATGGTAAAAATTTGCCAAGTTGCCGCTCGTCATTTCATTACCATGGGTGTTCTCAAACATCCTGGATGCTCCTTTTGGTGACCGTCACTTTCACTCTAACCCTAAACAATAACTTTATTAACCCTAATGTGCAATCAATGCACTCCGGAGTGATAACTAAAATTCCTTATCCCTTATTTTCTACCAACCACCTCATATGGAGTGTGCTAATAATAAGGAACTTAGCCTGAACTCCAGAAAAATACCTTTTCTACCTCCCGGTCACACACCGTACCCATTTAGTCAACGCTTCGTAATAATCTATATGAAAAGTTATGAAACTTCATATAACTATTTCTAAAACCACTATTGTTACGCTTTAGATATGTTTTAGAGAAAACACCATCCACTCCGTCACAGCATTGCGCCATTCCTCCTAAGTGCATGTTGCATAATATTCTATCCAATCCTCTTTCACTTTCGCTCTTGTCTTCTAATATCCAATTGCATTATATTGTTACCTTTCAATCTGTTTTAGAGAAAACACCATTCATTCCGTTGCCGCATTGATCCACGCCTCCCGATTTCAACTAATTCCTTTGCTATTATTATTCACTTGATGTTTGCCTGTTTTATGGTTCATACTTGACTTTTGATCTCCAGGTTTTTGCCTGACTCTAGAGTGTAGCTTACTTTCATCGTTACTATATTATCTTGCACACGTTGTTAGATGAGAGGAGATGCGAGAGAGGAGAGGGAGAGACGTGAGACAATTTTGATAATTTCTGAGTGCTCTCTAGCATGTAGCATTTGAGTGAATAGTCGATTCATTTTTTTTTTCCAATTTTGGTTCCATTGGTACCTAGATTGAAGACTATGGAGAATGGAGTAGAAAGTTACAAAGATTTTTAGCTTTTTTAGGGTTGAGAGTGATCATTATACATTGAGAGTGATGGGTTGGGAATTTTCATTTCTAATCTCTTGGTTTTCATGATTAAGTTCCATGTGAATTTAATTTGAAAATTTTGGAGATGGAAATTGAAAGTTATGAGAGTTTATATATTTTAGGGTTTGGAGAGATTGTTTTCTTATGTGAGTTGGGATGTGAGGGGTTGTGGTTTTGCAGATATGGGGAGATATGGAGAGGAGTATCATGTGTTACTATCATTATTCTTGTGCTAGCCATGGCTACACCTTCCCATGTGGGGTCGCCTAGAGCGGGTCGGATACACCATGCCCGGTGTGTCATCGACACTTTACCTCACAAGGGGTAAAGACCCATGTGGGAAGGATGCACAAGGACTATGATTGGACCACTTGGGATGCCCACGTGAGACGAGCGACCACATTGACAGTAGTGACACTCGGGATTACGCATGCTTCTTCTATACCTTTGTTGATCGTTCCAGGGATACCGACCGAGTCATGGGAGTGGTTAGCTTCTCAGGCGGGTTGCATTTTGGGGTTATTTGAGACTAGTTTTCCATGTCCACGTCTATTCCATAGGCTACCCCGCACACTCCATGATGAGGCTAGACAGGCTTTTTGCCTACCACTGGATTGTTTGGCACGTGATATCTTGGATGAGTTAGCGTGATTCCTATTCCTCCTACTCCCTCGATGGTGTCTTCGTTATGCTAGAGGAGGACGCGCATGGCATAGAGAGGTGGCGGCTAGATTTCGTCGATTCCGAGCGGGGGATTGGGCAGCCTTTCAGGAGGAGTCTGTTAGGGCTACATGATTTAGGAGACAGACATTGCCACAGGATACCACAAATTCCACTCGATTACGACGATGTAGGACATTAGGTCAAGCGGGAGAGTTTAGTAGAGCAGCACGAGTGCTACACCCTTTGTCTATAGCAAGTCCTACTGATGAGACCATCTCTTCCCTACGCTCATTGCATCCTATAGCAGTAGAGGGACTACCACTAGAGGTCTTAGATTATCAGCCTGAGCAGCCTTTATGTCTTGATAGTTTGCTATTTGCACAAGCATTGTGCATTGCCCCTTGCCTTTCCTCAAGAGGCTTGTCAGGGATGGTTTATGAGCACCTTAAAGATTGCTTCAAGGCAGATGATCCTTCTAGTGGTTTTACCAAGTTGTTTTAGGTGGCTGCAGCAGTAGCAAGAGGAGACATTCCTATGTTTGTTAGTCTGGTCTTAGGTGCTAGTTGACTTCTCGCAATTGAGAAGGACACGAGAAGCATTAGACCAATTGCTATTGGAGATATCTTTTTGTGTTTGGTCAGTCGTACCATTGTCCTTTAGCATTGTTCTCACTTTCGACAGTACCTTAGTCTACATCAGTTTGGAGTAGCTACACCTGGAGGATGTGAGGCTATATCTCTAGGCATTAGAGCACTCCTAGATATCCATCCGGAGTGGGTCGTCCTATAGGTGGATGTTGAGAACGCTTTTAATAGCATCTCACGTGCATCCATCTTTAGAGAGCTTAGGGAGGCTGGTGGATCCTTGGCGAGTCTCATTCCTTTTGTGCGGTCTTTTTATGGCTCTCCTGCTTCCCTTTACTACCAACATGGTGGTTCACAAGAGGGAGTCACCGTCTTGGAGTCAATTGTTGGTACACGACAGGGAGATCCTTTGGGGGGGCCCTTATTTGCCATGGCTCACTTTAGAGCTCTCTTATCTACTACTTTGACCATGCCATGTTGTGTATTTCCCTCCTTGGCAGATGATACAAACATTGTAGGCCCTGTAGATCAGATTAGGCAGGCCTTTGACTACTTGACTACCAAGCTACATCTAGTAGGCTTGTCAAAGTGTAGGGCATGGTCCCCTTTAGGTATCCCTCCCCACCTTGAGCTTCCAGAGGGGTGTATCACATCCACAGATGGACTTCGTGTTCTTGGAGTGCCAGTAGGATCAAAGGATTTTGTCACACGCTTCTTAGACGCTGCCCTTGCAGAGGATGTTCTCCATGTGGATGACCTTCCATTACTAGGAGATCCGTAGGTGGCATTTGGTATACTCTCTTCCAGTATTGCTCATCAACCATCCTACCTCATCCATACAGTTCCCCCCTCACCGTCCTTCCTATCACGTCTGAGAGCATTTGATAGGAGGATTATGGGAGTCTTTGGTGATATTATTGGACCAGGGACTTTTGAGTGTGTGACAAGGGATTTGGCACGTAGACAGACGGCTCTACCGATCTCATGTGGTGGGGTTGGCTTGCTTTCTATGGAGGAGATGGCACCTATAGCGTTTTTAGGTAGTTGGGCTCTCTCTGCACCCCTACTTGCCTCTCGTTTTGTGGTTGCTGATAGGCCGGTTTTGGAGACATGTGACAGAGGTGGAGGGAAGATCCTTTTCTCTCCAGGTGTTATTGCGGCAGACAAGAGATAGTCTATCCCCACGAGCACGAGAGAGTTTTCCATTGTTTGCTTCACTATTGTCAGATTGGACTAGAGGTCTACAGTCTTCCTTGATAGAGCGACAATATGAGCATACGCTACATTCTCTCTTAGTTGACTCGTCCATTCCTCAGGCTTCTAGAGCACGTCTACGCTCTTGCTTCGGCAAGGGTGCAGGCTCGTGGATCCTAGCTTGACCATGCATTAGGGCTTTCCGACTCGCACCGGCTACTTTCTCTACAGCGATGAGGTTTCACCTAGGTTTGGTCCACCCATCTGCATCTTCAGTACTCACTTGTGAGTGTAGTTCTACACTAGATGTAGCGGCGGTCCACATGACACGGTGTCCTTTTGGAGGACAGAGGATAGCTACACATGATGCCATTAGAGACATAGTGTTTGCTATGGCACGAGAGAGTGGATACTTAGCTTGGAGGGAGCGTTCATATGCATTGCAGACGACACGTGTCAGGGCAGACTTATACTTGGTCCGAGACGATCAGGTCACAGTAGCGGATGTCGTGGTCACGGACCCTACGCAGGACACAATTTCGGAGGGAGTGATTACCCACCCCCCTGGATGGGCGGCGAGTGCAGCAGCAGGTCGCAAGGTCTCCAAGTATAGGGGCATGCAGCGAGGTCACCTCTTTGTTCCTCTAGCCTTGGAGTTATATGGAGGGATGGACACAACATTTGACACATTTGTCAGGGAGTGCGCGAGAGCTTATCATGTTAGGCGTCAAGGGGTACCACTCTCACTCTCATACTTTGTAGCTTACTTTAGACAGCATGTGTCCATTGCTCTACAGAGGGCAGTGGCTGGTGCAATCCATAGGAGAGCAATCACATTAGGTGATGTTTCTTTGGATGCTCCAGTTGTGTGTAGACCGTACGACTTGCATAGCTCGGATATCTTAGGTGCGGTAGGGCAGATTTCTCATACAGACTCTATTGGAGCTTAGCACCATGTTACCTTCTTTGTCTCTCCCTTGTACGGCTTGATGGGGTCTTCCCATCCTTCATTTTTCCTACGCGGTCGCCTTTTACTTTCATCGTTCACGAATGTATTATATTTCTCAACCTTTTATTTTTCAATGTATTTATATTTCTCGCATGTCTCATTTCCATTGCATCTCCATGCGTTGCCTATCGCACTACTAGTTCTCTGCACTTGTGGCTCATGATATGTTTCAATTACGTCTTTTCTCTAACTTATATTCGTTTAATTAGATTCACTTGATCTATTCAAGTGAATTCAGCTATTCATTTCGATCTATTTTTATTATATTATTTGCATATCATACATATCATTTGCACTTTAATGGAATAATGATTCCTCCTCTGAATTCTTTTTATTCTCATTTCCCAGTATATTAAACAAAATAGTATTGTAATATACAACGAGAATCGCATCTATGCAGCGGACAAATAAATACGCAGAGCATGATAATGATCCCAGTACCATATGCCCATCGGCCACATGCACCCTCCTAATATTTTCACAACGTCAGAATAAACATGTAGAATTCTCTTTCAATGTGAGATAGAATTCTCTCTCAAGGTATTGACCAATATCTTGGGATTAATCTTGGTGAAATCTGTAAGATCCTCGCGCAACAATCCCTGAGTCCCCCATGTGTACCATTACAATTGTAGTTCCAACTACAGTTTATCTGAATCTGAAATTCTAATGTTTTGTCTCCCTAATTTTTTTCCTAATAACAAGATCTTAGCATAAAGATGGAATCTGAGTACTGATTTTGTGGATTCATTTTGTGGATTCAGGTTGTCATCAGTGGGACGTTTTCTTCCGTCATCACTTGGGCGCGCAAAGTTAAAAAGAAAACATTAGAAATCTCGCAAGATATGAAAAGCTCTTCACAGTCAGAAAGTTCGTTTTGGTACACATCAATATTCAGCCAGTCAGTAGGATTTAAGTATCTCAAAGTTTTGGAGATTTCTCGCATCGTTGAGTTTCTTCTCTTCTGGAATCAAAAAAATTAGTATACAAGAATGATCACCGGGAATTCCAGGTTTACTTGGGTTGTAATCTTTTCTTCTATTATTTTAGAAAATTCTCCCCATAAACCGATACGCAAATCAAATAACCACACCCCTGTATGTAACGTTTAAAGTGCTGTTGTACTACATGGCCGTGGATGGGTGATTTGAACCTCCATTTAATTGAGTTGTTGCTGAACAATGGAAACTGATGTATTCATGACCTCAAAGATGTTTCTGAAGTACACATCTCTTAAATGGGAACTACGGAGGCCCTGGGAGATCACCTAATACACATGTCTTACCTAAAATTTAATACGGCAAGCAGTTACGTTCATCTAGTGATAAAACATCCATCTGTTTTGAAGAAGCTTCGAGCTTCCATAAGAAAGATGCCTGGTTTGATCTTGACGAGATCCTCGTACAAATTTACACGTGAGAGTTTGAGACGTATTATACACGTCTAGGCATAGTGAGATGTAGATGCCATGATACGTGTATATAAGAAAAGGTACAGAACGATGTTCCTTTACTACGAGGACAAATTTAGACTGTTGAAGAATTTCCACTTATTCGTATGCTCTTACATGCTCCAGACAATATTAATATTCTTAACCACCTTAAGTTACTAGTCACTTTTAATTCTAAGGGTAGAATGTTTCTTGATAATATACTATGCACTTTAAACTTTGTTTTGGATGTATTTCCTCGTATTTTGTAGGGAAAAGTACTCGTACATGAACTGTTATAATCAAACACTCTCAATTCTACAGACTTCTATGTAAATTTGAAGTGATTTACGCGGTTTGACCCTTCTTTATATATAGATATATAGATATATATATATATATATATATATATATATATATATATATATATATATATATATTTTTCCACCCATGACAAGGCTAAGATGATGTGGCCCTTGGTTTCGTTGTGAACTTTTCAATGTATTTTCATTATGTTGCATTTTATTCCATCCTTAGTCTCTCGTTGACTTTAATTTTTTAAGTGCACCTATGAAGCATCTACTTTCTATCAAGTATCCATATTTTGTTTGCTAGATCTTGAGATTTCATACAATGCAGGACAAGTCATTTTGTTGTGCCCATGCCCATGTGTCCTTTTGTTGTGTCCATGCAATATGTAGTTCCTTCCTATTTTGTTTGCTTGAACAATCTCGAAAGCAGATGGATCCCTATGCAAGCTTGATTTTTGTCAATCTTTTGTAACAATTGGTCATCCTTTTGGCCTCTACGGAAGTGGATTGGTAGCTGATTAGATAGCTGATCTCTACTCTTTGAGCTAGTGCAAGAGAACTTGTGCTATCTTCTCCTGAATAACCTGGAGCTCTTACTTCAAAACTTGCAAAAGTTTCTTTAGAGTAGCATGTGTGCCTTCCACTATGGAAGTCACAGTCTTCCCAAAATGAAGACAATAGTCAGACCAAACTTTAACAAACTTGTCTTTATGAGGTAACCATGCCTATCCCAAATGAAGACAATAGTCAAACCACACTTTAACAAAGTTTTCTTTATGCGGTAGCCATGTCTATTCAACAAAGCATAAGGTTGCTTGTGTATTCATGAATTTCACAAGCATAGTCTCCCACTGACTCTGGAAGTCTTGTTCATTTTTCCCATTGCAAAGGTTTGTTCAATGGTGCTAAATTGTACCAATATTCATTTTTGACAAAATGGTTCTTACACTAGGTAAGCAATTCTTCCAATAAGCCATAGGCATACCAGATGCTTGGACTTAGGGAAAACTGACTTAATAACACTTACAAATGCAAATTCTTGGTCAGTAATCATAATTTGGATGCTGCTAGTATGCTAAAAAGCCGATAGACTTACGTCAAGGCCCATGTGTAGTCTATTGTTTCTTCTTTCTTGAGGAAGGCAATGCATGAGAAAAAAAGTTGTGTTAAGCCCGTGTGTCCAACCATGTTGAGGAGTGCCATTCTAAAACTATTTATCTTATATGTGCAATCCATGAGTAAGACACATGAGTACTTGCATGCTAGAGCAATAGAATCTGGATGCACAAAGAATTGATGTGGAATGTGACTATCACCGTCTCACAAGAAATTAAATGTGAAGTTGTTCATTTGTGATTCTTCCAACAATGCCTCAATTGGAGACCAACCTGCCAACTTCTCATGATGACCTTTTGCTTTCATATTGCATATTGACTTGGATATGGTTAACTTTGATGGGTCTTCTTGGCACAACATTGTCAATATCTATCATGTAACAATACTTGCAATTGTTAATTGTACAACTTTCTCAATTTGGAAAGAGTTGAGACTTTGACATGTTGGTTGACTATGCATATCCAATGATGGTTGGTGATTGTGTTTGCTATCCTTAACATGGAAAGTCATTGCCTTTCTTAATAAAAATTTCAAAAGGCCAACAGAAAAAATATTTCCAATGTTCCATTGCCTTTTTTTATGCATGAAGCTCAACCTCAAGGAGGTTTTTGTAGTTATTGATGTGATCACATCTTAGAGTAGCATGTTACAACATGGTAACTCACTTGTGCTACATGGCAACCATACAGTAGCATAGTTACACCACTCAATGCACGACAACCATGCAATGGCTTAGTTATGACTGCTCATCTAACTCTCTCTTGGCATGAAGCTCATCCCTTAAGGATCTCTACATTGTAACTCAAGTTGTGTTCTTTCTCTAGATTTGCAATTACTCCTCTATACTACCTCTTCTATTTATAAGAAAGAAATTGGTTTAGCTCCATGGGTTATGGGCCCATGTTGAATTCCACCTCGTAATAATTCTAGATTGTTTGCATGTATGTTGTCTTAGACTTGCACAAAAGCAAGACCATATCAATTTACTTGAAACAACACTCACCATGGCTGAACAAGCTTTGGTACCTCAAAACACCTACCATGTTGAACCACTTATTGATGTAGACAATTGGTCTATACCAAAAATACCATTTTGAACTGATTTTGTACGCCCAAGGCCTATGGGATATCACATTTGGAACTTCAAAGCACATAAAAGAAGAGATAATAACAAGACTTCAAACATATAGTTCTAACCTTGTACTACTTGCTACTGAGTTAACAGACTTACAAGCTACTAAGGACAAGGAAGATTACACTATATTGCAGCCATGCAACAACATAGTTGCAACCACTCAATGCACGGTAGCCACGCAATGGCTTAGTTACGACTTCTCATCTAACTCTCTCTTGGGATGGAGCTCGTCCCTTAAAGATCTGTGCATTGTAACTCAAGTTTTGTTCTTTCTCTAGATCTATAGTTACTCTTCTACACTACCTCTTCTACCTATAATAAAGAAAGCTCCATAGGTTATGGGAGCATGTTGAATTCCACCTTGCAATAATTCTAGATTGTCTAGATGCATGCAGTCTTAGAACTGCACACAAATATGACCATATCAATTTTCTTGATACAACACTCACCATGGCTAAACAGGCTTTGGTAATTCAGAACATCTACCATGTTGAATCACTTACTAGTGCAAACAATTGGTCTATACGGAAATATTATTCTGAACTGATCCTTCACACCCAAGGCCTATTGTATGTCATATTGGGAAATTCAAAGTGCATAAAAGGAGAGACTTCAACAAGGCTTCAAACCTTGTATAATTGCTATTGAGTTAACAAAATTACAAGCTACATAAAACAAGGAGGATTGCAATGCACAACAGCCATGCAGCGGTATAGTTGCAATCGCTCAACACACAATGGCTTAGTTACGACCGCTCATCTAACTCTCTCTTGGTGTGGAGCTCATCCCTTAAAGATCTGTGCATTGCAACTCAAGTTGTGTTCTTTCTCTAGATCTGTAATTACAATTCTATACTACCTCTTCTATCTATAATAAAGAAAGTGATTCAGCTCCATAGGTTATGGGCACATGTTGAATTCCACCTTGCAATAATTCTAGATCATATGCATGCATGCAGCCTTTGACTTGTATACGAGCATTACCATATCAATTTTCTTGAAACAACACTCACCATGGCTGAACAAGCTTTGGTACCTCAAAACATCTACCATGTTGAACTACTTACTGGTGCAAAAAATTGGTCTATATGGAAATACCATTCTGAACTGATCCTTCATGCCCAAGGCGTATGGGATATCACATTGGGAACTTCAAAGCACATAAAAGAACAAACAACAACAAGACTTCAAACATATGGTTCCAACCTTGCACTACTTGCTATTGAGTTAATAGAATTACAAGCTACATGGGATAAGGAGGATTGTGCTATACGGCAGCCACGTAGCCACATAGTTGCAATTGCTCAATGCACAACATCCGCACAACAACTTAGTTATGACTGCTCATCTAACTCTCTCTTGGAGTGGAGCTTGTCCCTTAAAGATCTACACATTGTAGCTCACGTTTTGTTCTTTCTCTAGATCTATACTACCTCTTCAATCTATAATAAAGAAAGTGATTAAGCTACATAGGCTATTGGACTATGCTGAATTCCACCTTGCAATAATTATAGATTGTTGTCTTAGACTTGCACACAAGCATGACCATATTAGTTTTCCTGAAACAACACTCATCTTTAGCACCTCAAAACATCTACCATGTTGAACCATTTATTGGCGTAGACAATTGGTCTATATGGAAACACTATTCTAAATTGATCCTTTGCACCCAAGGTGTAAAAGACCAAAGATTGAAGAGAGAAATAGGAGAATAGAAAATCACATTGGGACACTTGAGTGTGGGAAACTCCAAATACCTAGCATGAGTTTCAGCTCTAGTATTTATAGGGAGCATACAAGGCTCTTGAGAAGCTTCCTTGAGCCACTTTCTTGGAGTGCAAGCCAAGTTAACCAAGAATCTTCTCAAGAAGCTTCTTTCTAGAAGCCGTCTACTTGGCTTGCAAGCTAAACTAGTTGGAAGCTTCTAGAAGCTATCTACTTGGGTTGCTAGTTAAGCTAGCCAAGAAGCTTCTTAGATATTTCTAGAATATTCTAGGCTAATTTGGCATATTCTCTACTTTGTTAGTCCTAACTAAATTTGTCGCTAAACTCCACATTACACAAGGGATGTCACATTGGGAACTTCAAAGCACATAAAAGAAGAGATAACAACAAGAATTCAAACAAATAGTTCCAACCTTGAACTACTTGCTACTGAGTTAATAGAATTACAAGCTACCTAGGACAAGGAGGATGGCAAGGCACAAGCACAAAATCAGATTGATAGTGTCTCCTATGGTAGCCCTTGACTTGATGCCCTACAAGACCACCAAATAGATGTGTGACAAACTTATAGATTGGTTTGAGCAAAAGATAACTCTCAATAAAATTGTCTTTCTATGCAAATTCAACATTCTCAAACTTTGCAATGGAGAGACACTCTTTGTGCGTGCATGAACTATCCAATGGATTAGCCATGGTTGGAATTAACATTGATGAGGATGCTCAAGCTACAACTCTATTGGGAGCACTACCAACATCAGAATACCTTCCATTGGTCATGACTCCCACAATAGCAGCAAGGATTAGTGAGCTCAAGATAGCAGATGTTGAAGCAACGCTAAGCACTAAAGACCTTTGTGCTAGCAAGATAGAGAACAAGGAAATATTAGGAAAAGAACAAAAATTGATTTTTGTAACAACACCTATCTACCATGAAGAAACAAGATAATCACTTGCAACTATTGTGGCAAAAGAGAGCATCTGAGAAACTATATGTTATAACAAGTTCGGTTTTCCTCATGGATACCCATGCCACATTCAACAAACCAATTTACCTCATAGAAACACCTCACATAGACTTGTCTAAAATTGCACTCCTCCAATAGCAAACTTTGCATACAAAGCCAAGCATCATTGGTTGTAGCTGCAGCAATGGAATCTAGTTGGATAATGGATGGATTGGTGTCTTCCGTCCAAGATCATGAGTGCTTACTCTTGGGTATGTCTGTAGCATCACAAATGGAGCTTGGAGGATTAGTCCTTGACTCTAGTGCAACTTGTCACATCAACAATGATGGTGCTATTGTTCACGACTACAAGAATTTGAGTGTCTATAGACCAATTATCCTTGGAGATGGTTGCAATACCAATACTATAGGTATAGGTACACTTTGTGTCCATATAAAGGTTAGTAAGATACTTGATTTTTAACATTGCTTGCTTTGCTCTGATCTAGAATGAGACTATTATCTATCTGTGCATTTGGAGCTATTGGTGCATGGGTATTCTTTGAAAGAAGCAAAGCAACTATACACAAAGATGGACATATGATAGCACTTGAAAATGTAGTTGATTTCCTTCATAAGCTTGATTGATTGATCCTTTATCCATTTGAAATCACTACTCTAGCCATCATAGTCAATGCCACACTATGGCACAAATGTTTAGGGCACCTTGGAGCCTCAAATATGGGCAAACTTTGGAGCTTGGCTACAAGTCTACCCTATAATGACCTACCTCATGAGATATGAAAACCATGCACTTTGGCTAAATCCCACCAAGCACTAACACTTGCCACCCACGATACTTCACACTCTACAACAATATAACTTCAATGAGTATCTACATATTTGGCTAGGCTTATGCATACTACATCACTCCAAGACAATCTCTATTTCTAGTCATAGTGGAAAAGTGCACATGAATGGTTGATGATGCAACTCTCAAGCACAAATCAGGCACTAAATCTTACCATAACAAGATGGAGACATCTTCAAGTTGCCAATCAAAAACATTACATACTAATGGAAGAGGCAAATTTATCAACTCTATAATCATAACATGGTTAAGTGAGTGAAAAATTACCAAGGAAAAACCACCTCCTATATCATCTGAGCTCAACTTAGTTGCAAAATGAGCTCTTTTCACTCTTGTTGAAAGGGCAAGCTATGATACAAACTACAAACAAACAATATATCTTTTGGGAATATGCCAGTTGAACAATTGCATACTTACAAACTCAAAGTCCAAACTCTTATCTACATGTTTGTATCTCTATGGGAGGCTTGGATTGGTCTTAGGTCTGATTTCAAACACCTTTGTACATAAGGATGCCAAGCTTTGATACTTGAGACCTACATAACTTAGGGAAATTTGACTTATCTACAATCAAAGGGATCTTCACTTGTTATGGAACAAGAAGACACATCTTCTACATTCCAAATACAAGGAAATGGATTTTCTCATGTCATGCGCACTTCGTAGAGCACACCACATACAACCTATGCCAATTGAAGTTGACACTATAGTCCAAGTGACAAATTATGATTTCTTTGATGGCACTATCGAAGAACCAAATCTGATTAACTATGCTGAACCTAATCCTGATCTTCCTCTAATAGAAGCATCAATTATTACACCAAAAAATTCAGCCCCACTCCTCATAAATGCTTTGCACAGATCCACAAGAATTGCACAACCATCTCTTGGTACCCTACAATTGAGTATGTACCACTACAACATTTGATAACAACAACAAAATTTCACAATCCACTGATGACATTAAAGGCACTTTATCATAGTCTACTAAACCAACATCCTATGCCATAGCCCTCAGAAGTACTGATGCATCATGATGGAGTGAGGTCATTGTTGAATTCAATGCACTTATTTGAATGTAAGTTTTCATAAAAAATGGCAAGCTCCGACTTACCTCCCATTGCAAATGTCACCCACTCCAAGTGTGTTTAAAATATCAAGGCCAATGCACATAGAGTTATCAAAATAAAAAAAGCTTGTGTGGTAGCACAAGGCTACACTCAAATTTTTTTGCATCAATTATTGGACCACATTTACAACGGTTGCTTCCATGTCCACTATTTGATATTACTTGGAAATGGTTGCAACACATGGTCTCATTGTTGAGCAATTGGATGTCATCTTAATTTACTTAAACATGGCTCGTGAGCATGATGTCTATTTGGCACCATCACCAGCTGGTTATGCCACTTTTGGAACTATCTAGAAATTATGAAAAGCACTTTAAGGTCTTCAACAATCTGGTCACAAGTGGTTCTTAGACTACTGAACATGGGTTTTACTATGTCATCTTATGATCAATGCTTGTTTCATCTCCTTGAAAATGGAAAATCATTGCATCTCATTCTATACGTGGATTCTTATCATAGAATTTGCCCCACTTCTCATTATAGTCAAACAATGCCTTGCTCGTTAATTGACATCAAGGATCTTGGTCCACCCCACTACCTACTTAGCCTTGAGACCATCTACCAAGGCATTGGTAGTATCACCATCAATCAAATTGGCTACCTCAAATGAGTACTCTCTTGGGTGAATCTTGCAAACATGCACTCAATTTGCATATTGCTCATTCTTAGAACTAAACTTGCCATAGCTAACAATATAGAGTTAGAAACACAACAACCATTTTGATAATTTCTTGGCAAACTCAACTATACTACAACTTGTATGCATCCAAACTTTGCTCATAGTCTCTCTTTACTTGCTCACCATTTATCTTATCCGACGGATGCACATTGAGCAGCTCTCAAACATGCATGTTGCTGCATTATTAGAACAATTAATTATTTGCTTACTTACTTGATGTCTCAAACCACACACACCTTATTTGCTTATGCTGATGTAGATTGGGCCAACCAAATATCCTCTTCCAAATCATACATAAGTGTACTTCTCCTCTCAATGGTATTGTTGTTATTTGGTTCTCCAAGAAACAAACATAAGTCTTCCTTTAGATAGTTGAAGCCAAGTACTATGCTCTTGTTGCTATAGGTCAAGAAGCCACATGGGCGCACAACCTCCTCACCTCCATCAGCACTTTCAACAGTCCAGTAATCATCTATGCAAATAGCCATGGAGTGATTCTTGCCACCTCAAATACCAACATTGTTGCCTCCACTCAAATGAAACACATCAACATTTTTCACCACTAGATCAAAGATATTATTGCCAAAGGATTTGTCTTGTTTAAACCCATCTCCATTGAATACAACTTGATAGATTCTCTCACTAAAGTGCTCCTTGGGCCTTGAATTGCTACTCTTAGTGCTGACATTGCCTTAAACCTTTCTTTTTCAACCTCCAAACTTCTTAAATCTTTTGTCCAGACTTCTTCCAATCCCTCTTTGGTTTCTTCAAAGCCTTGATAAGCAACATTGCTACGGATGTCACAACTACAAACTTAACTTGACAACTCTGGAATATGAGTGTCACATTCATCCTTAAACCCTTCCTATCCTTCACGTTCTCCTTTGCCATATTCACTCCCATTCTCTTTGAAGAAAACCCACACATGATCCACTCTTCAGGTCAAAGAAGACAACTTCAGTCCTTATCAATCAAACACACACCACCCAATTGCAGACAACTCTACTTTGGGTGGCATTTTTATGGTTAACAAACCACTCTCTCTATCACCACAAATTCACAGCCAATTCTCACAAAGCTCCAACAACCTGACTCTGAACATGCACTACTCAAAGATGTGAGTGAGAAGTTTCTTGCCAACAACCCTCCTTTGAGTGGCATTTGCTGCCTCGTTCCCAAGCAGACATCTTGGTCACAAATTCATAGTCATATTCATAGCAATATTTTCACTACACTCTCTCCACCTGGCTATGCAAACACACTACTCAACGGTGTGAGAGAGAGAGAGAGAAAGAAAGAGAGCTTGCAATATATAGCTTCCCCCTTCTTTCCTTCGTTGAATGCCACATTCCATCCTAACACTAACACCAACCTGCTTCCAACATATACCAAGCCTTCATGGTCGATGGGGGGTGTTGCAACATGGTAGTTCACGTGCGCTGCATGGCATCCGCACAGCAGCATAGTTGCAACCGCTCAACTTGAGGCAGCCATGCAATGTGTCACGCCATTTGTAGTTCCGCATCTAGATGCTCGGACACTGGAGTTCCAGTGATGGTAGTTAGAGTTATTCTAGCAGTTTCTCAGGGACTACTTTCCGACGGTTAGATTTTGTGTTCGGGGTACTGACTTCACGGTGGGGCCCACCGTCACTTTGCACCGTTTGCACCGTCGAGTGTGCCGTCAACGGGACCGTTAGGGTTTCAGGGCTAGCTCGAGTCCAAAGGGTATAGTTTCGAAGTGAGCTCCAGAGAGCTCACTTCTCTGATGTTGAGCCTTCGAGTTCCTGGCTATGGTGGACAGAGGCCGGCCAGCGTCACCTGGATTCTCTATGCTTGAGTGGGTGTGGCTTGACTATAATCAGTGCCCAGTTGTTGGCAGTTTATAGAGTGACAGATCAAGTACTGATCTGAGTTGAGTTGAGTTGAGAGTGTTAAGCAATCTGATTACATCAGAGAAGTGAAGTCAGGGGGAAATCGGGTGCAGGAATGTTGAGTGTTGGTGGTATCTCCAAGCTCGGTGGATCGTGGTAGCTCGATTCAAGTTTTGTGTTTCCCTAGTGTGCAGAAGCTTGTTCAGTTGATGCAGATTTGGCAGTTAGGCGGACGGTGTGCGGAAGCGCTGGCCAAATTTCGAGCAAAGAAGGAGCAATTTTCGAGCAGTGTTGTGATTTTGAGCTCAAGAGGTGAAGGCAGGACCAATTTGCTGCGAGTTGGGCTCAGAAAGTGAAATTGAAGGTGGAGTTGGAAAGCTCTTCTCATGAAATTCTGATTTGGAAAAACCCGTTTTGTCAATTTGGCTCGAGTGGAAAGTTAGCGGAGGATTTGGCGGACATCCATCTTTAGGGTTTACGTCAGATTTTGGGCCAGAATTGGAGGAGTTTTGCTGTTTGGCCAGATTTGGAGAAGTTTCGCTAGTTTGGAGGAGTTTCACAGATTTGGAGAAGTTTCACCAATTTTGGAGGAGGTTCGAAGTGGCAACAAGAAAGGCCTCATTTGGCTGAATTTCGGTGTTTAGAGGCTTCAAGGCATAGGGCTGTGGGCTATGAGAGGCTACGAAGGCCTAGAAGGGCCAGCAAGCCAGCTTGCTGGCGTGAGGCTAGCTAGTTTAGTGTAGATCTTGGTCATTGGTTGGCAAAATCTGTCTTTCTTGCTAGATTGTGCGCAACAGGGTTTGACCCCTAGATCTCTTGTTCCTAGACTGGTGCCCTAGCCAACTGGTCCACCCTCACTTGTTGTCATAATGACTATGCCACTGTTATCTATACACATGTAGCTTTGGCTAGGAGAGGCAGTTTGATCCCATTCTTGGTGATCTTGGTAGCTTAGGACTTAGATACGAACTGCTCTTATGTCAAATGCCAACAGAGTCAGTCCCGTGTTGTGTTATGAGATGGAGGGTTTTCGTTTAGATTTCTTGTGATTGGATCCCCTCCATTCTCTGCTTCCTGTTTGTGCACCACGTTTGTGTGAGGTGCCTTGACTTTTGAGCGTTGGTGCTCTGGTGTGCTCTCGGTGGTGAGGCTGGAGTGATGACCAGTCAGACTACCTTTGTTTCTCTCCGGTGAGGCAGGAAGTGATGACCTGCAGACCGTGAGAGTGCGTGTTATGATGGCAGGTTACAGGTTGCCCTTCCCCTAGTGTAGTTATCTCGGTAGAGTTACATTAGTGGGTGGTGTTTAGTTGGTGTTGGCACGTGGTGGTGTTGGCACTTGGTGGGGGTACTTGCGGTTGCAGTTGGTGGTTCGGGTTTGCTGTTGCAGTTACGTGTTCACGACGGAGTTCTTTGGAGATTCCAGAGGAGTTAGCCCTGCAGTACGCAGTGGGTTTACTCGGAGTGGTGCTCGGTATCAGCCTGTATCTCAGGTCCCAGTGAGGGAGGAGATTGACTCTGAGTTGGAGTTCGACACAGGAGCTGATTCAGTTGAGAGTGCACTTGGTGTGTCCGCACCGTTGTTGTGGGACATGGATGAGATTTATGGGGCCTCCAAAGGCCCCAGGCGTTACTCTGGTACAGTGGGTACCATTGAGTTGGATGACTTCATCCAGGAGTTCGATAGTTGGTGTGATCTGCAGTAGATGCGGAACCCGACTTTGTTCACACCCTTCATGGCATGGAAGGGGTTGTTTCAGCACTTGGAGGGTCCACCGATGGATGATTACCATGAGTTCAGGAGAGCTCATTTGGAGGACATTGAGTTATGGAGACAATATTGGTCTCCACACTATGTCTCCATCACTTCAGGTTCGGTGGCCAGGAGTAGGTCAGCTGTACCTACGAGTTCTAGCTCGAGTAGTGTTGGTGGAGCTAGTGGAGGTGTACTAGCTGGAGATAGTGCTACTACGAGTGGAGGTACCGCTGCAGGAGGTGGTGTGGTACCGGGGTTTAACCCCATGGTTGAGTTCTTCCTATGTTTGAGGCAGAACTACCAAGGAGTGCGGACTGACAAGCTGAGGAGCTTGCAGGAGTTCCAGCGGAAGGTTGGAGAGAGCCTACGCGAGGCATATACTCGCATGAGGCGGCTGATCAGTTTCACTCAGGGAGTTACTGAGGCCCAGGCAGTCCAGTTTTGGTATGGGATACTGGACAAGGAGTTGCGACGTAGAGTTTGTGATGCTACGTTGTTGCAGGCTACTTCGCCCACTTTGGCAGTAGTCTTTGGTTTGGCTGAGCGTATTGAGCTCAACATGGTGGAGGAGAGAGTGGTGACAGCTGGATTTGGTAGAGAGACCTCATCCACGGTTGTGACTTCTTCTAGAGTGCAGCAAAGTGCATCACGCCCATGGGTTTTTGAGGACAGGGTGGATAGCCCAGATCCTATGGAGCGAGTGGAGGGCCTAGTGGAGTTAGACCCTTACCCTCATTTTCGGGTCAGCAGCAGCAGCCAGTGAGTGGTGGTGTTGCTTGTTGGACTTGTGGTGGACCTCACCATAGGAGAGAGTGTACTCAGGGCAGCGGACCTGATACCTCTGGTGCATCACAGCCAGCGCAGAGGCAGTGTGAGCATTGCCACAGATTTGGTCACACTAGTGACCGGTGTTTTGACCTACACCCGGAGTTACGGAGTGGTAGGGCTGTTATGGCAGGTAGTAGAGGAGCTCCAATTCATGGAGGACGAGGTGGTAGAGGTGGTGGCAGAGGATCTACACCTAGTAGGGGTGCGGTACTTGCCCTTACTTCTGACATAACTGTGGCTACTCGGATTGAGCAGTTGGAGCAGAGATTGGCTAGTATGGCTATTGCTCAGAGGAGATCAGATTCGGGTGTTGAGGCTTCCACCTCATATGCTGGTGATAGAGATGCTTTGGACTTCATGTGCGGAGCAGCACAAGTGGATGCATCTGCAGCAGTGACTAGGAGTGTAGTACGTGCTCCAGAGCCTAGAGGAGCATCAGTGGAGTTGGACCCACAGAGAGGAGAGGTTGGGAGACAGGTCAGACTTCCCCAGTCTTTCACGCTATCTGAGGCATTGCAGACGACGTCCATGGTTCCGAGACGTCCCAGTGCAGGTGTGGTAGGTGGTGATGGAGTACCTGATGGAGTACCTGCTAGTCAGCCACCTGCTACTACACAAACTGAGTCTAGCATGATGTTGGGGGCGGCTCAGCTGATTATGCGGCATCCTTTATTTTCAGCCAATGACATGTTTACATTGGGAGTTGACCCAGCCCCAGTGTTCCGGTTGGCTGCCACGTTGTGTGAGAGTAGGGATGGTGCGGTTCCTACTACTAGAGCAGAGGTGGTTGGTAGTGGAGCTGACTTGGTTGAGGAGCATGGGATCCGTTCAGCGACCAATGGTTTATGGCAGGCAGCAGCGGCTAGACTGGAGGAGTTGCCAGCTAGACCGGCCTTTGAGAGAGCGCGGTTTACACCTGGTGTTGTCCTATTGGATAACCAGAGGGGGATCTTTTGTTTGGTGGGACCTTCAGGGAAGGTCTATACACCACAGAGAGTCTTGTTAGACTTTGGTGCGCAGCCCCTTATGTTGGGGAAGGCTACAATTGTTAGTCTGGAGTTACGGAAGACCGATGTGGAGAGGTGTCCATTTCAGATCCAGACATCTCTTGGTGGTGGTTCGACACAATACATCACACGTAGAGAGCTTGTTGTCCAGGTTCAGCCTGGTCATCCGACTGATAGCTCGGTGGTGAGAGCTGAGGCTATTGCAACGATAGCTGAGTCATATGATGTGCTAGTTGGGGGAGCAGTGTTATACTCTATGGGTTTCAGCATTGACTATTGGGAGGAGACAACCTCTTATAGACCTGGTTGGCAGTTTGGTGAGGGACGGGTATGTCGCCTACAAGTACGCTTCAGTAGTGGCAGTCTTGGCTCACTACAGTCCGGGACCATGGCAGCATCAGTTTTAGCTTTCAGCGGTGCAATTACTTGGCCTGGTGACTTGTTGGAGGGGAACGCCCATGCAGAGGATACTCCAGTACCAGAGGAGATCACTCGGCTATGGAGTACGAGTGGGATTGTTCCATCCACCTTGGATGTTCCATTGTGGAGTTCAGAGGAGGCATTGCAGCAGCATGCAGATCAGTTGGTGCAGCAGGCTTGGAGTGGAGCCTTCGTACCATCAGGGGATGAGTGTGAGGATGAGCCTCCAGAGGCGATTGCTTTGACACCTCTGGATACCACACTCATTGCTTGGCAGTACCCAGTAGAGGGGATATGCCTATTGGAGTTGTTTTGTGGGATCAGCACCGGACTAGCTGCGGTGTTACAGGCGGGTATCCGAGTACAGAGGTACTTGTATGTAGAGAGAGAGATGAGACTACTAGGCGAGTCTCTCTACATCATGTGGCACACTTGGCCTATCGGTATCCGGAGTTATTACCGATGTCAGCAGTCAGAGGTTACCAAAAGGCCTTACCAGGAGACATTTCCTTACTGGGGGCGCATGACCTAGAGAGACATGGGCCTATTCACTTGGTGATTTTTGGATGGCCATGTCAGGGACATACACGTGCGGGCCGCGGTTTGGGTCTTCAGGATCCTCGTTCTGGTGTGTTTTGGGAGATGTTACGGATATTACGACATCTCCAGGTTCATCAGTCTGTTTCTCCAGCTTACCTTTTGGAGAACGTTCCATTGATGGGTGATTCTCGCACTAGAGTGGTGGCAAGTACACATCAGGTCCATTCATGGATGGGACCTGTTGTATTGTTAGATGCAACCAGAGTGGGATCACGGGCTCATCGTCTTCGTCTTTGGTGGACAAACCTTTTACCCAGAGAGGTTCTACAGCGTAGTTATGATGGGATTCAGCGACTTGACCACATCCTTGTTGATGATATCTTGGATGTTGGGCGTCAGTCTCAGACAGTGGTAGTGGCTGATAGGTCACCTATGGCAGTGGTGAACCTAGTTGGACAGCCTAGAGCTGCATTTCCCACACTCATGAGTTTCCCAAGCTCTCATGCTTTTTGAGAGGGAGGACCTGGACTTGTTTGGGACTCACAGTAGAGAGAGCGGGCGATGGGTTTTTGCACCGGTATTACCGCTGTTCCAGCAGTGTCAGAGGCATCCAGGCGTCAGGTGTTAGGTCAAGCTATGGACCTGAACTGTTTGACTGGATTGTGAGCCTTGGTTTGGCAGAGCAGCGTAGGATGCGCTTGATAGGCATCACCACTCGGACACTTGTGAGCCCTATGCCTATCGAGACGATTCAGGCACATGCTGGGGGCGATGGACCGAGTGGACATGGTATTCTTGGGACACATCCTGTAGCTACTAGGGAGAGTGGTCTACTTGGAGTCCATCCAGGTGAGCGTGGGCTACTTGGATTACATCCTTGGTCCACATGGGATGCAGCCAGAGGACGTATAGAGCTTGTAGCCAGAGTGGAGGGGGTTTTTCACACAGAGGTTGGGACCTCTAGTGGTTGGGAGCATGACACCATTGCTCCCAAGGGCCCAGTGTAGCAGCCAGTCAGTACGTCTTCCACTCCTACTACAGTTACAGAGGATACTTGGGAGCCAGATCTTGGACCCAAGCTTATTGGAGAGGAAAGACGGAGGGTTTGGAGGTTCTTGAGTAGTCACACGAGTTGTTTTGCCTTCAGTATGAAGGATTTGGGTGCTCTGAAGGGACATGGTATACGGATTGAGCTGACTAGCGACACACCAGTTTTCCGACGTCCTTATCGATATAGTGATATGGAGAGGACATTGATTCAGAGCCGGAGTAGTGACCTTTTCGAGGCTGGTTTGGTGGAGATTTCACATGGAGAGTATGCATCAGCGACAGTGATGCCAGCCAAGAAGGATATGCATGGCAACTATACAGATAGGCGGATGTGTGGAGATTACCGTCCTATCAACCGACAGACCAGGGCTGATCGGTATGCCATGCCTACACCGGAGGAGATTTTTGATGCGATTGGGCATGCAAAGGTCTTCAGTACTTTGGATCTTCGAGCGGGATATCATCAGTTGCCGATCAGGGAGGAGGATAAGTCCAAGACAACATTTTGGGCTATTGATCCTCACGGCAAGGATGTGTTATATCAATGGAGGTTCTTACCATTTGGGTTGAAGAACGCTCTTGCTGAGTTCCAGAGGGTCATGGATAGGATCCTAGCTGGATTGGATTTTGCTCGATGCTATATTGATGACATTTTGGTTTATAGCACTACTGTGGAGGAGCATGAGAGACAGTTGTTGGAGGTGTTTGAGAGGTTGAGATCTCATGGACTCAAACTACATCCTGGGAAGTGTAGGTTCTTCCACAAGCAGGTTGAGTATTTGGGTCACACTATCTACCCCGGAGGACTTGGTGTTCAGCAGACCAAGGTGGAGGCTATTGCACGTATTCCTCGGCCTACGGATGTGAGCAGAGTGCGAGCAGTCCTTGGGTTGGCAAACTTCTATCGCCGTTATGTTAGAGGATTTAGTGCCATTGCCAAGGCCTTGACGAAGCTGACCAAGCTTACACAGGAGTGGTGTTGGGGAGATGAGCAGGAGAGAGCTTTTGTAGAGCTCAAAGAGAGGTTGACATCTGCTCCTATTTTGAGGAGACCGATCAAGGGACGACCATTTCAGGTTCACACTGATTGGAGTATGTTGGGGCTTGGAGCGGTGCTCACCCAACATGATGATGAAGAGAAGGAGTTTGTGGTGGCCTATGCTAGTCGTTCCAACAATTCAGCGGAGGCGAAGTATAGTTCATATGAGGGAGAGTGCTTGGCAGCAGTTTGGGCAGTAGCACATTTCCGATGTTACCTATTTGGTAACCCCTTCACTCTCATCACTGATCATCAGCCGCTGAAGTGGTTGATGGAGTCCGACAAGCTTTCAAGGAAGCTTGCATGATGGGCTCTGATTTTATAGGAGTATGATTTCACGGTTGTTCACAGACCTGGAGTGGTGAACCGTGATGCAGATGGGTTGAGTAGAAACCCATGTCCCAGCCAGCAGGATCAGACCGGAGCACGTTGGCATGGTGAGACAGATGAGGAGATGGTGCCAGGTTGGCATGCATCGGCCTTTCTGTGTATATTTGCAGAGACTTTGGTGGTATCTCTCTCAGCGCATACAGGAGGAGTTATTGAGGTCACAGATCCAGAGAGTGAAGATATTGGTACAGTTCAGCGAGACATTCATGATGATGTCTTAGTGATGGACTATCTTTGCACTGGTGTTGTGGGTGGCACAGTTGGGGCCAAGGAGAAAGACCGTGTTCTTCAGCGAGCCAGACGGTTCAGATTGGAGGGTAGACACCTTTTGGGTGTATGGGAGGATGGTAGAGTGCGAGTAGTACCACTTCCATCACAGAGACCACAGTTGGTCCGTCATGCTCATGAGGAGCTAGGACATTTTGGAGTAAAGCGTACATATAGCTTACTTCAGAGTCATTATTGGTGGCGCGGTATGCAGACTGAGGTACAGCAGTTTGTTGCCAGATGTATGGTTTGTGACCGAAATAGAGCATCATTCAATGCTCCTACGCCACAGTTACACCCATTACCTATCATGGGATTGGGTTACCGTTGGAGTTTGGACTTTGCCGGACCTTTACCGCTGACTGTGAGACATCATCGGTATGTTTTGGTGATGGTGGAGCACTTCTCCAAGTGGATTGAGTTGGTGGCACTTCCTGACAAGTCTAGTGAAGGGACAACTTACTCGTTCTTGGATCAAGTTCTTAGTCATTTTGGTGCACTAGCTGAGTTTTGACTGATCAGGGTACAGAGTTCTTGGGAGAGTTTCAGGTCTTGTGTGACAAGGCTTTGATTGATCATCGTACTACATCCCGAGATCACCCTGAGGCAGATGGCTTAGCAGAGAGAGTGGTTCAGACGGTGAAGAGAGGATTGCGAAAGTATGGTTTGCAGAGAGGCCACTTGGGAGATTGGGATCTCCAGTTACCTTGGTTGGCCATGGGCTATCGATTCAGCCGGCAAGCCTCCTTAGCATCCTTCTCTCCATACTTCCTACTCTATGGACGAGATCCAGATTTACCTGCAGCCATTCGTCGAGATGCTACTATAGTTTTGGACTTGGATGACCCCGATGTATGGATGAGCGCATGTTCTCAACGGGCAGAGATCTTTCGGAGAGTGATGCCGATGGCCTTTGAGAACTTGGCGATTGCTCAGCATAGAGATACTTTACGCTATGCTACCATTCGAGGAGGAGGTTATAGACCCTCGATCCGTCGATTTCATCCAGGCGACTATGTATATCTACAGCAGACAGCACCGACGACACTTGATGTTTCTACAGGCCGCACTATCTTGAGAGTGCGTGAGGTTTTGCCATCTGGAGTCCTTGTGTTAGAAGGACGTGATGGTGTTGTTTGGAAGGATCATGTGCGCAATTGTGCGCCATGCCACCTTCCAAACATTGATGGTACTATGGACCCAAGCTTGGCACTTGTACGTGCAGGCTTGAGGTGTATGTTATGTGGCTCTTCTGGTGGAGCTGCTACTATGTTAGTGTGTGATAGCTGTTTGAGAGGATGGCATATGGCATGTATGACTCCTCCCCTCACGGTGGTTCCTCAAGGACAATGGTTATGTCCTAGATGTACTTGACCTATAGCTAGTTCATTCTTTATATGGTATAGATTGCAGACAAGCGACTAACGATGGGGCTCCATAGCACCCGGCCTCTTGATCTTTGCCCATTAGAGGGTATACCATATACTTAGAGTAGATGGCTATCTGGAGTTAGAGGGACCTAACCGCCAGCTAGGGGGGCAATTGTGGCACTTTAGAGTCTATGTATGACTTATGTGTGAGTTGTGCTTTTATAGTGTATGATGTTGACAGCGATGTATGTTGTGTAGCGATGTATATACGCACGACAGCTGTCACGCCATTTGTAGTTCCACATCTAGATGCTCGGACACTGGAGTTCCAGTGATGGTAGTTAGAGTTATTCTAGCAGTTTCTCAGGGACTACTTTCCGACGGTTAGATTTCGTGTTCAGGGTACTGACTTCATGGTGGGGCCCACCGTCACTTTGCACCGTTTGCACCGTCGAGTGTGCCGTCAGCGGGACCGTTAGGGTTTCAGGGCTAGCTCGAGTCCAGGGGGTATAGTTTTGAAGTGAGCTCCAGAGAGCTCACTTCTCTGATGTTGAGCCTTCGAGTTCCTGGCTATGGTGGACAGAGGCTGGCAAGCGTCACCTGGATTCTCTATGCTTGAGTGGGTGTGGCTTGACTGTAATCAGTGCCCAGTTGTTGGCAGTTTATAGAGTGACAGATCAAGTACTGATCTGAGTTGAGTTGAGTTGAGAGTGTTAAGCAATCTGATTATTGTGGCACTTTAGAGTCTATGTATGACTTATGTGTGAGTTGTGCTTTTATAGTGTATGATGTTGACGGCGATGTATGTTGTGTAGCAATGTATATACGCACGACAAATGGCTTAGCTATAACCGCTCATCTAACTCTCTCTCTTGGCGTAGAGCTCATCCCTTGAGGATATGTGCATTGTAACTCAAGCTGTGTCCTTTCTCTAGATTTGCAATTACTCTTTTGTACTACCTCTTCTATCTATATGTAATAAAGAAAGTAATTCAGTTCCACATAACACACAAGTCTTCATAGTAACCCTTGATGGTGATGGCATATCCATTCTATAGAGAAAATTTTTTTGACATAAGAAACAAGGTCTTCACGTTTAAAAAAGCTGGTAACCTTGTGAACTTGCATGGCAAGCTGCTGCAATCATATTGGTAGCGTCATGAACAAAAATAACAAAAATCTAGGTGGTAAATAACAATTCACTATATAAATATATGTACTTGGATGGAAATAGCAGAAAATCTGAGTGACAATAGCAATTCCCTCCATAAATAGATATACCTGATAGTTAATTTTTCATGTCATAGGGTGATGATCTTGACAATTCGATTGATCCACAAGGTTCACTGAAATCCCTAAAGTCATAATCCTTTGCACATCACTATTTGAATACTAACTCGAACCGAGACCTCTAGTAATTTAGAGCATGGACTTCAAAATCGATCTATGGACAATTTGACATTATACCTTTACAACAAAAGTTTGATCTCCTCTCCCCATTTATTTCGCATGTGGATTCCCCCTTAAAGTATCGACAATACCGTTGACGGCAGTAGATCCATTGACATTTTAACACCCACCTTGTCCTCAAATTTCGTTTCAGCGCATCCATCACATTAAAGAGAAACATGACGTTTTCATTTCAACGCTTTCTTTTATGAAGAATTGTTCAGCAGAAATGTTCAATGTTAGAGTAAACACGAGCATGTTTCCTGTACAATCGAAAGTCAAAAGGATGTTAAATGGCCGCCTACTTCTTCTTCCTTTCCTCCTTGTGTGGTATTGGACCCAAGACAGAAAGCACGACAATAAGCGCAACAGGACTGATTCTTGGTCTGAAATCAACCAATCTCTTTCAGCATCTCCGTCCGCCGTGAAGGTACCGAATCTGCGTGGCAGCAAGCGCGTTTATGTTGCTTACGTACTGTGTCGCTTTAGATCTGATAGTAGCAAGGAAGGAAGAAAGAAGAAAGGAGGAGAGCTGTTGTCAGCGGTGGATGAGTGGTTAACTATTTTAACTCCTGATTTTGTTGTGTAGATCTTTAAGTTCGAGTAGGTGGAATTCGGAGGGAAAGAGAAGATTGATCACGCATTTGTGGGTTTCTATTTCCACCATGCATATATCATTCGAAATTGCACTTTGAACAGTATGAATCTAGTGCGCCACAAAGAGAAGTTGAATCACGAAATTGTGGAATTCCATATCTATGCTTGTACACTCCAGTCCACTCCACCAGAATCTTCAGCAACAATCAATCGACCACTTCCCTCGGATTCTACTTCAGCGAATACCAGCACGACTCCTCTACTGCGCAGGTCTGGAGCTGCAAGTTAGGTCTCATGCAGGTGAAGCTGAGGCTGAGTATGCCTGTTGAGGCAAAGCTGTCTACCAGGCAAGGAATTGTCCAGATTCCAGAAGACAACATGCTCCGATGTCTGAACTTGTACACAGATTCTCAAACGCAGTGAACACTTTTGATGATCATGAAGGATTTGCCGCTTCCATCATCCACCCGAAGCAATTCTGGTCTGCGTTTCCACGAGCAACTTGTTCTCTCAAGCACATGCATCGTTGGAATCTATCTGGAGACCGATTCACACGAACATGCATGCATGCGCCTACAACTTTCCCCCTGGTGTGTCCAGATCGAATGCAAAGCACCAGTTCCGGAGAAGGTTCTCATTTCTACAAATTTAGTGGAATAAAGGACTAACTCCCACACTTATTCGTTCCTTCCAATAACCATTGTTGATTGGGAAAAGAGCCCACTACCGAGAATTGACTCCAAATCAAGTTGGAGTAATTAAAAGAATCATCCTTCCAGATCATCAAGTTATAGATGAAATATTGTAATTGTACCAATGTTACAAATTCATTCGGAGGTCTGTTAAGCAATGAGACAGCAAGCTTAACTTAAGATAAAATTCTCCCGAACTCAACACTAAAGTGCTCGGCCGCATTGGCGATAACCACCAGTGTGTTGGTCTAATCGGTGGGAATTGCTTGTCAATGAGCTTTTTTATCTAGTGGTTGAAAAAGCATTAAAAAGTCTCAAGCTTCAAGTAAAGTAAATTATGAAAAATTTAACCTATGTATTCGGAGATAGTACTCTATAATCAAGGATCGATAAAACCCACGTAAGTGATTACACTTTACACGTGAGGGGTGGCAAAAGTACTTGAAAATTGTATATGGGATCTTTGTGACACACAATATTTCATTTCATGCTAAACTGAACTTTAGAATAGATGAATTACATGGACTTGCTTCAGTTATGTTAATTCACTCAGAAAGCAAGTTATCTTTTAGGTCGCAAACATTTAAACTCATCACTACGTTATACAAGCTTATATTTTTACAATTTAGTTCGCAGTGAAGTTTTATTTACAAAGCTTTCAATTCTGATCGTTTAAGAAAGATTGTTTACTTTTCCAATGCAACGTTGAGTTGAGATTTATTATAGTTTATTTAGCATGCACTATCAAACACACGGCAAAGTATATATAAGTGGAATAAAAAAGAAGCATTTTATGAAGATTGAATTATTTTTTTTAACTTGAATGATAAGGCAATTGCAAGGCCAATAATCAAAATATGGTCTTTCTTAGACATTTAACATTAGTATGGTTATACTATTTTAGCAAAAATTTAGCATTGTTGAGGCTTATATTCAATATGAGTTAGTTATACGATTGTTTGCGCTACTCCTTGGCCTTACTATTACTATTACTATGTGGAGCTGAAGCTATCTTTATAGTATGGGAAGCCTCTTGAAATTATAATAAACAGTAGCCTCCCTAAACTTTTCTACTATATATCTATTGGTGGAATTTTACCTCGATTCTTCGAATGGCATTTGTAGTAAGGTGTAGTCCAATAAATTCTCTAGTATTTTTCAACGGATCGAAGCTATATTTTTAGGTCTTCAAATGATACTTATAGCAGGTGGGACATAAGATCTGGGGGATTCAACTCGTTAGCTCCTCTTGTAGGTGCCTTAAGTCCTTCCACCTTTGAGATTGCAAAGGTTCACTCTTGTACTCAAGATAAGATAAGTTTAAAATACAAACCTAAGGAGTGTATTTTAGTTCATAAAGCTTTACTATAAATAAGGTTTTCCTTTGTGGTGAAAATAACTTCAGATAAGTATGAAATCAACAATTAGAGATAAAATAGGGCGGAAAATCAAACCACTAGTGTACATAGTAGGGAAATGGAGTACAAGGTAATGAGGAGTGGAAAAAGAAGATAGAGCATAAGATTTGGAGATGAATGGAAAGCCTATTAACTAAACTAAAACATAGTAAAGTAAAGCTAAGATGCAATCTGAATAGCTTAAGGTTATAATATGTGATAAAGATCTTTTAAGAGTACATTCGACTGGGATGGGGTACAAATATCCTAGACGTGATAGAAACTACCATGGGTACTTAGCGTGTATAAAGACTCAATGCTTAGGAGTTTGGTATGAAAAACGTTTTGTAGGGTGATGAGTTTCAAGATGAAGTGAGTACTGTAAAGTGATCGATAATTTTTTTTTTAAGTATAAAATGAGAGTGACGAGTTTAAAATATGAGGCGAGCATTATAGAATGATCAAAATATTAAATGAGCGTAGTGGATAACGGTTGGGAGATTGAGTGTCTTTGTCTAAAATATGAGATGAGCACCGGGTGAAACTAACACAATCTCTCTTCTATAAAGATTTTTTATGTTCCATTGAATAATGATGAAGATGAACCTTTAAGACCTTCAATGCAAAGCATATAAATCCACTAAAAGCAAACTGTGGTGCATAATGATCCTCTTTTCTCTTTGTTGGTAATGTTTGCAATTGCTTGATTGCTCCGTGTGCTAAAGACTCTGCTTATAAGATACTAGTAATTACTATATTAAATAATATACATCTCCAAGCAATACAAGTCACTATTAGCCTTATTCTTTGAGGAGGTGGACCAAGGAAGTCTACACTTTGGACCATGTAGATTATAGGCTTTATGATAGTCTATCTCAAATTGTATCATAAATGTTAGTATACTCTTTATTCTTCATTGTACAGTACATCTAAGCTATGTGTGATATGAATATTCACAATAAAAAATAGAGATTATGTGTCATATTCATATACACAAAAATAATAATTTGGTATATCTAGAGGTTTTGGATGTAGTAAATCTAACCACTTAGTGAACTCCTTATCCGGGCACAAAATCTTTAATCAAAAGGAAGTATGCAGCGAAACTCATTAGGCCTTCTATCCTAGGAGAATTTCTTAGCTTTATCTAGTCCAAGCATATTAATAAGAATGCTGGTAAGCTAACGGTGTGAAAGTTCACTAAGATACACCTGAATTTTCTAAAGTTAAAAAATAAATTAATGGGTTTCTTTTATCTTTTAGTGTCTAGAGATAAAAAATCTTGTATTAACAAAAATACCCATAGAATAGAAAAAAAACTAAGATAAAAATCATATTACAAATTAGTTGACTAAAAATCATCCATTCTTGAACTGTTGTCATAATTGGTAGCTTTTTCCTTGTTAACCTTTGACCCGATCCCTTGAAATCTAATATTTAAACAAGGAATATTACAATCGTGAACTTGCTGATGAAACCTCGCAACTTTATTAGAGGGTTTTAATTGAAAATGCACGACCTCGTTATTAGAATGGGCGATTATCTATAGATATTCACGAGATATTCCACAAAGACAGTCTGCGGTGAGACTGTCTAACAAATCTCAACATTTTATTTAGGAAAACGTTCCTCAAAAGCTGGATTAGAATAACTAACAAAGGAACCAAAAAAGAAAAACCGAAACGGACAGAATACCCGCAAAGTAAAACGGTACGAGTCATCTCCGGACACCCTCGACCTCTTCTACAAGACCACCCACACGAGACTATACGATTCCGCTACGCATGTCCCCAAGAAGCTAAATAAAACCCACTAGTGCTTGTCCAATCCCATCTACTACTGCCTGCATGAGAGAGATCTGAGACACTACGCGAAGTCCTTCTTGTGGTCGCATTTTCTCCCGGTTAGACCACACTGTTCAATGGTCGTTCGTCTTCGCTTGTGCTGTAAGGCAGATTCCTCTTACCGGTACTATCGGGGTTTAGCTCCATTTTCCCCCTTTTGTCTTTTCGTTGTACGGCTTGTCCTTGACTCCGTGTATAGATTCGCTTGTCCTTGAGTCCTTGTATAGACTTCGTAGATGCTTTTCAAACAGAGGAGAAGAGAAGCGAGAATAGAAGTAATCTTCCCTGACGAAATCATCGTCATGTGGGTCTAGGGAGGATATAAACGCGCTATTCTTCGTATAACTCGTTGTAAACTACCTGAGACGGTATCAGCCTACTACTGTAGCAATTGACGCACAATGTCAGCAATCTTCTGCTACTGATCCAAAATAATCGATTCAATCTGTAGACAGGACAGGAGAGAAATACTCGTCACATGTCTATTCTGCATCCATCGTTCCCGCAGCTCCCCCCGCCCTTCTGGACACAGCAATAACAAAGAGTCCTTCCTAACACAAGCGTTCGTCGAAGGGGTCTTTGCCGAGTTGGGAGGAAACTTATCCATGACAAGCGTGAAAGGCGTAGCTAAATTCTCAGATAGAAAACGCGGTATATGGTAGATGAAGGTCGCAGTTACCAGTTACGCAGAATCGGTGTTCGGGAAATGTCGGAAGATAGTTTTATCTACCGGCACGTTTCCGGACCGCCTCGTACCGGGACAGCTCCCGTCAAGAAAGAAGCAGAGGCAAGCTCTGGTGAAATTTCGAGCGTAGTGAAGATAACAACACTTTTTGACACTTCACGAGTACTTCCATTTCCATAATAGCCCGACGGTAGACGCCAGGGATCCTCAAAACCAGCCGGCACTAGCGGAACACGGCTGTTTTTATTACGAATATGACGACCAGTGTGTAATGTACCCCACAGGGAGGAGTCGTCGCCGACGAATTTCTGGCTTAACCGGGAAGCGAAACTTCTAACGGGGTCCGGCCACAGGCCAATCGGGCGTGGATAAAGTTGGAGTTTCTGGGAACGGCGGCCAGATACCAAGCCTAGATGAGTCATCCGAGGCAGAGGATGTGACCCCGTTGGAGGGAACCCAAAAGTGGATTCACAAACTTCGATTTTAAGACGAGGTTCTGTTGTCGACGACTTCCCTTCAGTGACGCGGTCTAACTGCGTTACTCGGTAGGTACAAACAGTAGGTCAATTGCAGTAGATTTCTTTTACTAGGTTCCGTCGACCCGGTCAACGCAGCGTTTGTTGGTCAGAGACTTTCCGTCATTGTTCTGGTCCTTTCAGCTTTCGCCGGTCCGGCTGTCTGTAGCGAGAGCGATTTGTCGCTTGTGGGAGCGTTTTCTCCGCTGCTTCTGCTAAAAGTGGTGAGCAACAGAACAGAAGAGAGAGAGAGAAAGACGAAGAAAGGAGGGAAAGGTCACAGTACAATGTACTGCGGCAATGCGATGTGCTGTGCAATGCCGTGCAACGCAGCAGCAGCAGAGTTGCGGGGGTCTGTATGCTTGGCTTCCCACGGAACTTTGCCTTGTTCGCCTTGAGCGGAAGGAGGGCAGGATTTGTTGCTTAGCTCTCACGTCGGGTGAGTTGAGTTGAGTTGAGTTGAGTCGATTGGGAGGAGCAGACACCATAGCCAAACCCAAGATGAGGTGAGGTTAGGCGCGGGCAGGCAGGCGCGTAATGCTCGTGAGGGATTCGGTGCATCTCCTGCTACTTGCGGAAAAAGGTTCCGAAAACGCGGTCTGAAATATGGAAGTGTGTTGCTGTCGGGGAAGGAGGATAAGAAGAGAAATTTAGGAGGAGGAGCACGGGAGAGGTGGAGCACATGACTAGAGGGGAGAAACTTTAGCAAATTGCTTGTTGCGCGAAAAGAAGCTGAAGTACTGCTGTGTTGTGGATACTGTCGAAGAAGAGCGTTTTGCGCTTATGTACGATCTTCAACAAGTGCTTGGGGTATGTACGGCCTGCTGGTACCTGGGGTTGTTGTCAGGTTGATTTCTCGATTGTGAGAGTGCGTGTTGGTTCGTCGTATGTGTATGTGTGACCGATTACAGTGGAGGTTAAGGCAGTTGAGGCGTGGAGGAAGTCAGTGTAGACCAATGTGGCTATGAGGGGGAGATAGGGATATGTAACTTAAGGACAGGGATATTTTTTCATCGTTTGGGGGCCGCTAAGGATGAGAAATGGTCGCTTCGTCGTCAGGATCTGGAACAGACAAGCCCGAGGTTAGTCAGACAGCTGATGTAACGGAAGAAGGGACTGGAGCACAAGCATGCGAGGATTCAGGGGCCTTGCAGTTTCCGGAAAATTCAAGATGGCGAAAGCCTTCGAGAGGTCGAGAGTCTGGTATGGTGGTTCGCTTGTTTCCAAATCCGCCACAAATATTTGGAGCGACACAAGCGCAACAGCAAGTAGGTCGAGATAATGATAGATATAGAGAGTGTTCAGAGACCTTGGCGGAATCGGAGCTACGTCCTTTGGAAGCAGAAGCCTTGAGTTTGAGCAGAATGTTGAAGTCCTTGCAACCGCAAGAGTTCTCTTTCCCAACCACAGGGTTGAGGACAGAACCTGAATCCCCTCCCTCGACACCGGGGGGATACAGTAGTCGGTCAATGATTCCACCTACAGAGAGTACTGGGACTGGGGTTGAAGGATTCGGAAGACCTGACGATTTTACACTTTCAAGATCTCAGATAGGCGTACGTCTGCCAGTAAGGGATAAGAATGATACAATGCATCCTTTTAGTACAGCTAATTACGCAAACACAGCTCTATCACCAGCGAAAAGTCCTGAGTCGAGGAGAAGAACTCGCGGAGGATTCCCCTTCCCTTCTTCCCGAGGTAGTACCCCCAGTTCTTCCATAGGATCTGCTTCTGAGCTGCAGTTTCCGGTTGTTCTTCAGAGCCCTTCTTCTCCGGAGCCTCTGCGACCAGGTTCACCACTGAAATGGTGTTCGAAAATTTCACCTGTCGAAGATACTCCAGTTGGTGAAGGAGTAAGGGAAATGCCTGTTCAAGGATTAGTAGGACGTAATCCTTCTTTCGCCTTGTACATGACCAAGAATCCTTCTCGCAGCGGCGAGATAACTCGCAGCGACTCTGAAATTTCTGTGGCAGTTCAGAAGCTGCAGCAACAGAGGTATGATTTAGATGAAGAGGATAGTTTAAGCTCGATGCTACCTCCAGGTTTGGACCCTAATAATTTGGACTACTCTTTCGCTACGGAGTACAAGGGCCCTCCTATTAGTCATGTTCTTCCTAAGGTAAATCCTCTGGATATAATCTCCGTAAGATCTTCTGAAGATGAGTATATATCCTCACCACCTGTTGCTCCGCCCTCACCCGTCAGAGCTAGCACTCCAACATCCGTCAGAACCGGGTTGACAGTGGCTGCTCCGGATAATAGAATTACCCATACGCTCTTCACCTCTATATCCGTTGCCTCCGATACTGGTTCTGATTCCGGAAACTCAATACCACTTAGCCCTCGTTTGAAGAGGCCCCCCAAGAACCGTAAAGCTAATCCCCATCTAAGGCGACCAAACAGTTATGGAGTGTCAGGAGAGCAGGATTATGGCGACATCAGACCCGGCTCGTCGTCCCCTGAAGCAGGGCCTCTGACCAACCAGCGAAACCGCAGGAACTCTTCAGATTATGATCACGACTCTGTTATGAAAGGGTACTCTCTGTCTCATTCTTTCAGATCCACTTCGGAGACTTTAACGCCTAGTAAGTCAGAATCGGGGGCAATGTACAAGATGGCAGCAACACCGTACTCAGGTAATGATTCAATCCGTCCAGTTGGTCAAAGGCCAAGATCAGTGTCCATGCCCGAAGCCATGGGTTCCCTAGGAGGTCCTACAATGTCCTCCTCAACGAACTATGACGAGAACGATGTTTCACCACGGCAAAGGAGAAAAGGAGAATGCTGGCTTTGTCGCAGAGGCCACTGGTTCAATGACAAGGAATCCTGCTTGGTATGCAATGCCAAGTACTGTTACAATTGTGTTCTTACAGCGATGGAGTCAATGCCCGAGGGTCGCAAATGCAAGCACTGTATTGGGAAGCCTGTTGATGACTCTCGGAGGGCCTCCATCGGGAAACCTTCCAGGCTTCTCAATAAGTTATTGAGTCCTCAAGAAGTACAGCAGATCATGAAGGCAGAGAAAGAGTGCGTAGCCAATCAGCTGAAACCAGATCAACTCTGGGTCAATGAGAGGCAACTGAACGCGGAGGAGCTATCAATTCTTCTTGGGTGTTCTAACCCTCCACAGAAGTTGAAACCTGGAAGATATTGGTATGATCAACAGTCAGGACTCTGGGGAAAGGTGAGATACACCAAGATGAAAAATTCCAAGAGTTGTACTGAAATTGCTCCCTTCAAGATGTCATGGAAGAGCATCCTGATTGCAGGCTGTTTACATTGTCTTCTTGTATTATCTAGCCGTGAACATCTTGAAAATTTCGGAGAGCTCTTCCAGTTGCCACAGTTGAGGCATTGGGGAACTTGTTACCTTCCAACGGCCTTTATAGTCCTGAGCGTCTGTTGGTCATGACTACAGGGGTTATATGTAACCTTGAAATCATGAGACATGTTACAGAGTATATCTATAGGAAGCTAAGCTCTTGCGACTATCTGTCCCTGGTACTTGGTAAGAAAACAACTTTTTATTCTACCTAGCTACTGAATATATACTTCCTACTCAGCTCCACGGCTTTCTAGTCTCGATTGTTTCATCGTTCTGAACCATTCTCCAATTTCATTTACACCCCAGTATCTATTCCCTCTATATTACTCTGGACATGCCCATCCTCATTGTCTGCATGGGAGTGCTTTTCGTTATGGCGCCACTTATCTTTCACTGAACATCTGGACATATTTGAATTTGAACATTGTTTCTTTCGTCAAATGGTCGTTTTTGCTCTAAATTGTCTTCTCTGACCCGGGATGTGGGGAGAAATGTGTTTCTACCCTGACACAACTTGATACACGAGGCAGAAGAATGGTCATAGTCGGACGTATTAGTTCTTGCCATTGGGTGTTTCGTCTGAAGTCGAGTCGAAATCGTGTAATACGTGATTATGATGCCCATAGACTCGTAATTTCTCATGATGGTTATTAACGGGAATATGCGTCCAGTCATCAGCATTCGTAATGGTTTGTAGGCCTAACCGAAGGGGATGAAGATGTTTCTCAGACTATGAGGCCCGGTCGGCAATGATCTCTACGTAATTCGGGAGTCTCTACTAGAGGACAATTGTTGATCTAGGAAAGTAGAGCTATTTTGCAACTTCCACTAACAGTAAAAGGAACGATGTCATGATGTCATGACCAGGACGGGGAAAGGCCAGACAAGTTGATCAGTCCTCACTTGAAAGTTGGCGGGCAGATGTTGGATAGGGCAAGCAATGGGACTACCAAAATTTTCATGAATGGTCGAGAACTTGGCAAGCTGGAGCTGAAAATGCTCAAGGTACGTTTCCAAGTGTATGTTAGGTAGACTTCGTTCATTCTGAAGCTTCTACAGCGAGGAATATATTCCGAGGTCCGTGTTAGGGATGTCACTTGATATTCTGAGGGGCAATTTCTTTCACACGCTGGTTTTGACACAGCTTTGATTTGGGAACTCGCAGCTTGCAGGAGTTCAGTGTCCCCCAAACACACGTTTGTGGGTTGATCCTGAAGGCGAATACCAGGAGGAGGGTCAACAGAGAACCAAGGGAAACATCTGGAAAAAGGCAAGTTTTGAGGCCACCCAATTGAAATTATGTACCTCTCAAGAACCAGATTTTGGGTTGGGGTGGGGCGGGGAGTGGTGGTCTGGATTTAACCTTCACTTTCGGAATTGTTGGAAGGATTCTGATAGTCTGAAAAATTAATCGTGCGTGTTTATTTCAACAGACATCAATCAGGATATTGCATCCCTTCTTTTCACTGCCAACTCCCGGTCCAAATCGCAGCTCTAAGGAAGATCAACGTGACTCCACGGACGTTTACGTGCCAGATTACCTGGCTCAAAACAAGCTTCACAAACTCCTGCTTCTGGGTCACGAGGGATCTGGTCGGAGCACGATTTTCAAGCAGGTACTTTGTAATCTTAAGCTCAAATTTCTGATATGTCTAAACAATCCTAGATAGATAACCGTTTTTCTACCTAGGTCATATTTAGGCTGGTGCAATGAAGCCCTAAGAATGGGTCTTTTAAAAGGTTGAAGGTTAGGAACTGTTAAACTACCTCCCGCTGTTGTTTGTTTCTTGTCCAAGTGTCATGTGGTCCTTTTACATACGCTAAAAAGCTCATTGTAAACTTTGATCTTACCAGACAAAGTTCTTGTTTAAGAACGGATTCGAACCAAAAGACGTGGAGAAGATGAAAGCAATGATCCAGCGTAATATCTACCGATATGCTCGTGTACTCCTGGAAGGTCGAGAACGCTTTGAGGAGGAGGATGATGACTTGGCAGAAAGTGAAAGCTTTGGTACAGGGAAGATACCAGGTAACGTTGTCTTAACTACTTTGCAACGCCATTGATCGTGGACAACATATCAAACCGGCCTTACAGACATCTATTTTGAGGGACTGGTATTGAACTAGCTGGTATCCAACTACTTACGTTTAAAGGGAATCGAGTTATACCGTTCAATCCCCCACATTTCACTCCAGCCCAGCCATCATCCACTTACGCTATGTTTTCCTACTTCAGTAGGAACTGGGTTGTTTACAACGGGTTCTGTATTCCATTATACAAACATGTTTTCCTACTTGGGCTATCTGGTATTGAACTAGCTCATATTTCTGGTAACGTGTGACACAAAGCAATAGTGATTTCCCTTCCTGGTTAATCGTTTCGCATTGCTCTGGAATGAACATTTAGTTTGCTAAACGCTTCATGTTCGTACTCGAATGAAATGTATTCTTACTTGCGCTTCAAACTTAATGCAATGTATGAGACTAACAAAATTTCGGTGCAAATCATCGTTGTCTAGTTCGTGTCGGGCCTGTCCTCAGTAGGTGTGGATTGCCCGTTCTACTAACGGGTTATCTACTATGTTCACACAGTATAGGTCATGCTTCGCTCTGACACAGCCTAGACATCATCCACTCCTCTCCCACTTCGCTCCACTCCACCCATCCTCAACTAAAGCTCTGTCTTTTCTTCCTTGCTCGATGTTCCTCTCTTTGATAGGCCTCCTCTGCTTTCAATTTCGGATGCTTAATCGGTTGTCTAGTTGTCTAGTCCATGATGTATACTAGTTCTCTGGGTGCTACTCATGTAATCTTTCAATTACGTCCTTACTTCCGCTTATCTTCTTAGTTTTAGATTCACTTTACATTCCCATTTGCTTGGATTCAGTTCATTTCAATCTGCATACGGTCATGCATGCATTTCACGTGCAGTTCATATGCACGTTCTCGGTCCCATACTTGGTGGGTTCTGTATCCCTCGTTCTTAGAACGGCTTCTGCTCCCATTTCCCAAATATGGTCACTAGTATTTTAGGATCCATGAGTTCATAGAGCGTGCTGAGCGTACAAGGGGTACTGACATTTGCTCAGCTACAGTGGCACTGGGTTAAGCACTGATGAAGTCGTACTTTTTCTCGTGGAGGCTTACTATGACTGCCTTCTGCTTCCTTCAGTTTACTGTTTTGGACTCATGCGTTCATTGTGCATGCTGCGATATACACTTCATCTCCTTTCCACATGTTTCTTTTATTTAGTTTTGCTTTCATTTCATCGCCATTCCATCTGCACTTCATATGCACTTCATGACTTCTGGATCTCCCGGTCCTCAAATAGCTTCTTCTCTCATCCCTCATATCCAGTCCTCTAACACTTCTCACTCAGCCAAGACACCATCCATCTCTGTTCTTTCCTACTTGCTCAATGTTTCTCTTGGTGGTCCTCCTCTGCTTTCAATGTCAGATGCTTGATCTGTTGTCTCTTTGTTCTTCTTCGATGACGTATTTCCTTGCTTAGATTCATTTCTATTCTATATGTATACAGACATAGTTGTATTTCATATCCATTTCATATGCATGCTCTCGGTTCTTAGCTCTCGGTTCCTTACTTAGTGGGTTTGGGATCCTCCGTTCTTCGAAAGGCTTCTGCCCCCCTTTCTCAAATATTTTCGGATATTCGTTGTGAACATATTCACTCTTGAAGTTTTGAACAGTAACTAGGTACGAAGAGTACTGGCATTCGCCCAGATACTTGGGCACTGCGTTGGGCAGTGGTGAAGTCGTGCTTTCGTGCAGGCTAAGTATGGTAGTCTGTCAGCTTCCTTCTAGTACAAATTTTCTTTGCTGGTCTTTATTTGCATTTAGGACTATTCTGACTATCTAACCCCGACAATCTTCCCTTCTGAATACTGTTATCCCGACTGATCCGGACACTATTTCCTGTCTCCAGAAATTTAATATAGGTTCTACATTGAATTGGCGAGTTCACATACAATTTTCAACTTCTTCGGTTTTAACACTCTTACTACTTTGAGCGACACTTTAGGGAGCAACCGAGTTTGCCTTGGCACTCATGAGCTTTTGAACAGAAACTTGGTACGAGGGGTACTGACATTCGCTCAACTACTTTGGCACTGCGTTTGGCACTGATGAAGTCGTATGTGTTTTTGTGTATGTTTACTATGACCGCCCTCTGCTTCCTTAAGTTGTTTAGTGCTTCAGGACTCATGCGTTTATATTGCATGCCACGATATACTATATCCAGTTCTTTAACATTTAAAATTTTCGCTGTCTTACAAAAGGTAAAATATCCATGGTTATCATGGGCTTAGTATCTACAGAGATTTAAGAACATCTGTTCTTTCTGCCAGGCGGGGAGCTCATGTTTGAGCCCACCAGTAGTTTCTTCTATGGGCTTGCATACCATGCAGTTGTACGGGAGTTCTACTTGACTTCTGGACTTGTATATATTCAGTCTACCATGATTTTAATTGACATACGGTTGTCTGCCATGTGGTCTTCGAGTGTTTGCTTATGGACACGTGAGCCCACCTTGTCCATCACTTCATCCGGGGCAGATTTTACCTCTTTTCTTTGCTCTTTCCTGCGGTGCTCTATGTCCTTTCATGCTTTTCCTTGCTTCTCTGTTCTTTCCTTCTTACAACTCCCCTTTGTTTTTCCTGCTTGAGTAGGCTCGCCCCTTCCCGTGCATTGCTGATGTTTCTTGCTCCCCTCTCATATTACTAACAAACCTTTGCTTGACAATTTCTCATTGCTGTGTCTTGGATTTTATCTCTACTAATGGATGTTTGTGATTTTAGGGATCCATCAGGTATGTCTCAATTCCTTCCCTCCTCTTACCTCTTACCTCATTTCTTTCTTACCTGGTTCACATTTTGTAGCTGAGACTCCTGCGATTACTCATTTGCCTGCACTTCTCCTTGCTTTTTCTTTCCACACTTCCACTTCTGGTCTTCTGTTCTTCAACATTCCCACTACTTATGAGTGGCACTTTGGGGGCGCAACCGTGTTTGCCTTGGCACTCATGAGTTTTCGAGCAGAAACTCGGTACGAGGGGTACTGACACTTGCTCAGCTACTTTGGCACTGCGTGAGGCACTGATGAAGTCGCATGTGTTTTTGTGGAGGTTTACTATGGCCGCCTTCTGCTTCCCTTTTTTGTTTAGTGTCTCAGGACTCAAGCGCCCATAGCGCTTGTTGCGATATACTTTATATCCTGTTGTCTTTCACTTTGCTCTCGTTACCCTGTTACACTTCGATATGTCTCTGCAGCAACACCATCCATAAGCTCTCGCAATGTTCCACTCCTCCATTCCCCAGCTAATTCCCTCCCTATTATTTTTCCTTCGCCCTTTGCCTGATTCATGGTTCGACCTCCCATGTCTAAAGTGTTCCTACCCGACTCCAGCCTACGTTTTAGTTTTCATCGTTCATGCACTGCTTACTGGTGGTCAATTATATAATGTTTTATATTTCTTGCATGCGTTTGCATACCTGTTATAGATTTCAAGTTGTTTACTAGTCCTTTAGATATATGTTATTCTCAATTGGTTGCAATTATGGCTTTGCTTCACGTTACATTCGATGCATTCTACTTTATGGATTTATCACTATTCTAGCATTGTGCATAAAGTACATCTTGGTTACCTATTTTGGATTTCATGAGTTCTGGATCATCCGTTCCCAGAGCGGCTTCTGCTCTCATATACCTATATCCATCATCGCACGCTTCGCTCCAAAGCAGCCAAGATACCATCCAGTTCTCTCACACTTCGCTCCACCTCACATATCGTCCACTAAAGGATTAATTTTCTTCGTTCACTGCTTACTGATGGTCAATTACACAATGTTTTATATTTCTAGAATTCGTTTGAATAGCTGTTATCGAGTTCAAGTTGTTTACTAGTCCTTTAGATATATGTTGTTCTCGATTTGTTGCAATTATGCTTTTGCTTCAGGTTATATTCGATGCCTTTTACTTTATGGATTTTATGACTATTCTAGCATTGCGCATAAAGTACATCTTGGTTATCGATCATGTGCATTCCTAGAACGGCTTCTGCTCTCATCTACCTATATCCTCCACTAAAGACCACCTTCTGCTTCCATCAGTTGTTTAGCGTTCCAGAACTCAAGCTTCCATAGCGCTTGCTGCGATATACTATATATCCTGTCCTCTTTTGCTTCGCTCTCGTTACACTGTTCCACTTCGATATGTCTCTGCAGAAGCATCGTCCACTATGCTCCCGCATTGTTCCACTCCTCCCTTCCCCAGCTAATTCCCTCCCTATTATTTTCCCCTCGCTCTTTGCCTGCTTCATGGTTCATACCTGACTTTCGACCTCCAGTGTCTCCGGTGTTCCTACCGACTCCAGCCTACAGTTTAATTTTCTTCGTTCATGCACTGCTTACTGATTGTCAATTACACAATCTTTTATATTTCTTGAATTCGTTTGAATAGCTGCTATCGATTCCAAGTTGTTTAGTAGTCCTTTAGATATATGTTGTTCTCGATTTGTTGCAATTATGCCTTTGCTTCAGGTTACATTCGATGCATTCTACTTTATGGATTGATCACTATTCTCGCATTGTGCACAAAGGATATCTTGGTTACCGATCATACATTTAATGTGTTCTGGATCACCCGTTCCTAGAATGGTTCTGCTCTCATCTACCTATATCCTCCACTAAAGCTATGGTTTTCCTACTCGCTCTATGATTGCCCATCGCTTCTGGATGGATCTTCCTACTCTCTGTGATTCTTCTCTGCTTTCGACTTCAAATGCTTCCTCTATTGTTGTTCCAAAAGGTTTCTTTTTTCTCTTACATGATGTATACTACTTCCAGGTGCTACTTAAGAGATTTTTCAAATTTCAGGTCCTGCTTTCTATCACTTCCGTTTGTCTTCCGTAATGTATTTCCTTGCTTGGGTTAACTTCAATTCAATCCGCATACGCTCATACTTGCATTTCGTATGCACATTCTCAGTTCCCTACTAAATGGATTCTGGATACCCCATTCTTCAAACGGCTTGTGCTGCCGTGACTCAAATATGTTCACATACACCGTTTTATACTGGGGTTTTGAATTCATATACATACACTCAATATACTGTTCAATACTGGGGGATGGACTCATGTTGACCTAGAACATGCGGGATAAATCTCAGAACTCATACACAGCTTCTTGGGGGTTTAGGAAGCTTAGGATGACTTCTTATTTTACATTTAGCGACAATATGACATAAATGTTGATAAATCCAATTCACTGACTTATCATCAAAGATACTTGCTGTATGCTAATCCTCGCTTGCAGGTACGAACTAACAGGCGAGCTTCTTCACCAGTAGGTGTGGATGATAGTTATGAGGGATTTACTTCTTGTACCTCGTCATGTCTTGTCCAACCTTAAGCGGTATAGAACCGTGTTCTAATGAACGAGTTCCCTATTCATACATTCAATATACCGTTCAATATCTTGCACATATATTTTGTATATCTACAGTGTTCCTACCCGACTCCAGCCCACGTTCTTAATCTTCGTTCACGCACTGCTTACTGGCGGGCTCATACATAACGTTTCCTATTCCTTGCTATCGTTTGCATAGATGCTCTCGATTTCACGCTCTTTATTAGTCCGTTGGCCATCTGTTATTCTCAATTTGTTTCAATTATGTCTTTGCTGCAGGTTACATTCGATGCATTCTACCTTAGGGATTTAACACTACTCTAGTATTGTGATTCATGTACATATTGCTTATCGATCATTTGCACTTCATGAGTTCTGGATATTCCGTTCCCAGAACGGCTTCTACTCTCATATACCTATATATTTTGTATACGTTACATATCATGCATCTCATTTGCATTCAATGAGTTCTGGATCCCCCGTTCCTCACACCGCTTCTGTCCTCATTTCTCAATACCGTTCAATAGTATATCATGTCTTGTCCAGTCCCACTTTGGTATCAAAGCGTGTTTTAACTACCGGGTCTCATATTCATACTCATCATACAGTTCAATTCAGTCAAAATGGAGGCTACCTCCGTTTTCCTGAAATGCTGGTCCATACATTGTCAGTAAGTCAGTAAGTCAGTAAGTCTGGGCTACATGGTTATTTTATGCGAGAGGTTCCTTTGTGAACTTGGAATCTGTGTTTTAGCCTGCTAAGCTTGTTGATCAAAACGATTAGAAGTTTCCAAGTATGGCAGTTTGCAGATGCTTTTTCTGCACAAATGTCAATAAGTAGCGTCTTATTGACTGATAGACAAAATTTTGGCTTTCACAGGTGGTCGACGAAGTATTTATGCACTGGATGAGCATTTGAAAAAGCAAGCTGATTACTTTCTGGAAGTAATGGCCGAAGGAGATCTAGAAACTTTCTTTCTTGCAAGTAGCCGCGAATACGCTCCACTTGTTGAAGAGCTTTGGAAAAGTTCTGCAATTAAGGCGACGTACAAAAGGAAGGAAGAACTAGACTCTTTGCCGATAGATGCGGATTATTTTTTAGAAAAGGTACGAACCTAAACACTCGGATTCTTTGGAAACATACCATTCAGTCCAGAGTAATGTGCTTTCCCATTTTATTATCTGTTCAGTAATTTCTCTGAACTCTAGTTCCATCGTCTTAGAAGTTCAACACATATACTGGCAATCTTTCTACACATCTTGTGGGAAAGATCTGGTAGTGGATATCTATCTGGATGGACGCGCTGGGATTTGTGTAATACTTGGCTTATATCTCATCTCAATTAGTTTTGTGGTAAGGAGGAAATAACGATCTTCCGCTGGAGATGGGCAAGGAATTTTGGTCTGTGATATGGTCGTTGAGTAATTGTATCTGGTAATTTTGTAGGTAATGGAGTTTACTAGTGATGGCTACCTACCTTCGAACATGGACATTCTACGTGCAGAAGGGCTTGCACAAGGATCAGGGTTGGCGGAAGTAGAGTTCCCTTTGGACGAGAAGGTGCCAGTATTCCAGGATGCCGATAGCTCGTCGCCTGGGAGGTATGAATATCTTGGTCCTCTGTTACAGACGTCGAAACAAGCCCCTGCTTCTGGATATGAAACTTCGTAATAACTACCCCGTGTCTCTGAACAATCAATTGCAGAAAAACACCTGAACTCATGGTCATCGTAATGGACATTCTTCACCACCTTTGACAATAGAGGAGAACCAGCAATTAGTTTTTAGTATGTTCCTTTACAGCATGTTGTGATAGCAGCATGCTGTAATGTCATGACCTGTTTTGGCTCTTTACGTGGGTATGAAACAGTTGTCTAGTAACGGGTTTTACATTTCATGACACAATGTTGCGGGATCAATTTGAACATAACTATTTGTTACAGGTATATTTCGAACGTAAAGATGAAAGATGAAGACTTTCGTATGTCGTGTCCTGTTGCAAGCATACTCTGAAATTTATAGGAATAAGGACGGAGAGCGGTCTCTAAATAAGATAAGACGAACTAATAACTGCCACCCGCCTATGGATAAACTTGACAAACAATGGTGGGTGGTCATTCCGGAGTCACCCCTAAACCTCTGAACATATTTCAGTTATCACTAGTAGCTCTCAGACATGTCGCAATTGAATGCATTATCACAGCATTATCATTTGCATCTCATTTGCATTCAATGAGTTCTGGATCTCCGTTCATCGGACGGGTTCTGTCCTCATTTTTCTACATCACAGCATTATCTGGAGTTCTGAATCATCCGTTAATAGAACGGCTTCTGCTCTCATATCCTAATATCACAGCATTGTCCTACGGCTTCTGTTCTCATCTCTCATATCGCAGCATTATCCTTTGTTGAGATCCTCTTATCTGCCAACTTTGCGACTGCGTCCATGCGAAGATTTTGGATACCTTCTCATTGACATCCTTGCCTATGCAAACGCCAGACTTCACTTGGTATTTATTTTTGCGCACACGGGTTTATTTTGCAGGTACCAGCTTATCAAAGTTGGGGGTAAAGGAATGGCTGAAGGGTGTAAGTGGCTCGATATGTTTGAAGATGTCCACGCTGTTATCTTCTGCATTGCTATAAGCGAGTACGATCAAGTTTCCACAGACAGTGATGGGGTACTGCGGAGTAAATTACGACAAACGGAACTCTTTGACTGTGTTCTTAAACACCCTGTACTTAGCCAAAAGCCGTTTGTCTTGCTACTCAACAAGTATGATCTCTTTGAAGACAAATTCTGTAAGGATGTTCCACTCACCACATGTGAGTGGTTCTCTGATTTCAAACCTGTGGGAGCATCCCAGATGACGGCACAAATGCAGGCACAACAAGCTTACACTTACGTGGTTCACAAGTACAAGGAACTCTTTTTGAGTGGTGGGCATAAGCTCTTTACTTTCAAGTTGATTGCAACGGAGCAGGAGAAGGTCCTGGAAGCTTTGCAATACGTGAGAGAAATCCTGAAGTGGAAAGACAACAATAACTGGGACTGTGGACCCGAGGAGTCATCGTACAGTACCGACCTCAGTTCGTACTCAAATCCTGGTTACTATGCTGAAAGGTACCTATATTTATTTGAGCTTTTAGGAGGTAGTAGCTAGCATACCAATTGGCTGTCTGTGGTAAAAAAACTAGCTGAGTCTATCCTTCACTTTCAACTTGGTCTGTCTTGGACCCCATTGTTGATGACCTTCATCTCCATTTGGCTGATCTGCAATAATCGTATGTGCCATCCCGATGAAAGTTCGCTCTCTGTTCCCTTGCACCTTTAGAAGCTTCTCTTATGCTCTGGGGCCGAATAACTAGATGCAAGAATCTAGATAAAAGTTTTTGAACTAGCAAGTCGTGAATCATTTCCTTCCTGATCCGTCGTCCAGGCGGGTGTTGCAGACGTGATGCGATTGTCCTCCCTTGTTTCACAGAACTTAAATAAATAAATAAAGTACCATCATTACTCTAAACCCAAACCCCGCCGTTAGATCCCCCGTCCGAAGAACGTCTTCTCTCCCATGTCCTGGCAACAGCTAGTGCTCTATAATATCATGATTACCTGATTAGTGGTTTGACGAACTTGAACTTGACATGACCAACATGTTTTACACGAGGCTTTTCTAATGTTAAAACCATCGATATTGACGTCATCTAGAGGTTCAATCATCGATATTGCCAAATAACTCCAGCTAACACATCTGTTTCTGGATTGTACTATCCCGCAGGTCTGGGAAAAGCTTGGAATTGTAGATAAGGCAGGGAGGTTTGACAGTGTAGAGGTAAACTGCCACCTACCTAGTTAGATCCCTATTTTGGCTGTAAATGTGAGGTAAACCATTGAAAGTGTGTTAGCTGCCGCCATTTTGTAACATATAGTCGTGTAAAAGATTGTTCAGGCCAGCTTCTAGAGATAGAGAGGAGTTTCTCATCTTCATTCAAATGGATCTTTTCCTGCTCAAAGGGTGTGTAGCAATGGTTAACTGGATAAATGAAAAGGAGTCTCTCATCTGGGTAGAGTATTTTCTACTCAACAGTTTAGATCATATATGCAACTGCAAGGATAGAATAGGGTTTTGCCCTTGGTTTGCGAGGGACGACTAGCCTTGACACCTGTGGCTGAATGGATCACTCTTCCATAGGGGTCAAAGTATACAACCAGTCTTCACTGGAGATGGGATTCGTCAATGATGACCATAAATAGCAGTCATCTGTATTTTTATCAAGACTTGAACATTTAGCGTATGTGAAATCGTGTTCAAGAGTGCGGCGCTCCTAGCTACCAAATCAATTCAAGCGGTATTGTTGCTGTGAGATGTTAATAATTCATGATGTTGTATGACAGAGGACGCACCGATTGAACATTGATGAAGATTGAATGAATTTTTATGTCTCTGAGGCCTAACCTAACGTAATTTCCTCATCACAGAAAGGACTAGCCTGGGAGTGAGGATCACCTAAGACTGTATCTCCATGAATTTCTTTGTATTAAATAGCGCACTTTATTTAATTTCTTGTCTTGTTATAGTTAGAATGGAAACTTCCCACCGATCAGTGAGTGAAGCCTGAAACTTGAACCTGCACATCTGCTAATGATTCCTACACAAGCCTAGTTAGTGTATACGAAGTGCGGAGGGCATATACTACCTTTTGGACCCTAGTTTCTACTTTTGTGGTAGATTCACTTCGCATTGGATGTAGCAATGTATCCCAGCCTGTGAATGTTCCAAGACCGTCTCTTGTTTGAGATGACTGGAAGTTAGCTATCTACTTGACTCGGCCAATTATCTTTCGTGAAGAACGACGAATTTCTACTTCCACATGCTTACAACGATTCTTGAGACGGCGGGACACGTGATATGAGAATAGCCCATCCTATTCCAGCAAAGTTACTCTGTTCCAGCAGTGTTTCAGGCACCGGGTGGCGAGAATGGACTCCTGAAAATGAGCACCGTACTGTCGTCTTGCCCATGAGGACCTTTAGCAAAGGTAAATCATAGAATGTTGACATTGCATCACCAACCGATGCATCATTCAAAATCATTGCACCTATCTTGGTGCATGTTTGATTTACACAATATAGGTAGTCTTCGCGTCGTACTTGAGCAATGACTTGTGAACTCACTTGGATCATGATAGGTCGGTTGTTCAAATGTACTCGGATCTATACGATGACGTCTTGTTACTCGATCATATTCTACTCGTACACTTCGTATCCTAGTTCAGTACCATGTTTCCAAAGATTGTAACCTTATTCTAGCATCTTCGTCAAACGCTGTGTCTCTAAAATTTCTAAATTTCTTCGTCCTAAGGCCCGTTATAAAGGTTAAATTTGATTTCAGTAAAATTTCTCACAAACGCCACAAGTTTAAAACTTTTAGTAGTGGGCTAGGCCTTGAGATGGCAGTGGACAAATTTGATCCAATGAGCAGCTTTGTTCAAACATGCAATAACCTCTTGTGGCAGCTGCATAGGCAGGAAGAATATGAATACATCAGACAAGCGTTAGAACGTGGTTCCCCCGAGCATTCTTCCAGCTAGCAGCACCTCAAATGTGGGTTTTCGTGATTACTGCTATGGCTATGTCCAAACATTGCCTTGCAGTCGCTTCTCCACATGCGAGAGTGGACATGAGAGCGAAACCAAAGGACCTAGACGCCACACCGAAAATATGAGCGGGGTACAAAATTCCTGATTTCAAGCATGTCTACACAAACGACCCACTTCACCCCGTGACTGCTCGTCACACCGAGGACGGATGCGGCTCTCAGCTTGGTCCAGAATTGCAGACAGGTTTTCATGAGGCCACTTTACGAATTGTGTGATTTGGTGATAACATATTTTGCGAATGTCGGCGGCTAAAGGAAGCCCAAATTGTATTGTTCATCCAAAATGACTTGGAAAGCATCCTCTGCAGGAGCAAATTGATCTTCTTTGACTACAAAATTTGTTCGGGGGCTTCATAAGGTGCACACTCCTTTGTAGTGAGTGTATGGAAGTATGAAGGACTTCATGCACACTTAGACTACTTTGTATGCATGCAAATCAATCTCACCTTTCTGGCGATCATATAATAATAATTTAAGAATGATTGATACCTCGCTTCAGGTACTTGAGGAAGCGTGGTATCATGAAGTGTGGGAGGGTGTGACACTTGTGAACTCAGTATACTTTTCCTGTTCAACAAATGGAAACGTTGTGGTGGAATACGAAAATAACTACGGTAGTATCCCGACAATACGGTGTCAATATGGACAATACGGTAGTAATCTACGGTGTCAATATTGTCATAACGACAATATTGACACCGGCTATGCTTCCTATCTCCGTGAGGAATAGGTGGGGAAATACCTAGAGAAGGAGACAATTGTTTGGCAATTTCCGCTACAAATTATGAAGACATTTTGCTCAGTTAAGTCGAGCAAAGGCCTATTAGCTCAGTTGGTTAGAGCGTCGTGCTAATAACGCGAAGGTCACAGGTTCGAGACCTGTATGGGCCAAGTATTTTTTATTGGAGACGGACTTGCACAGGAGACATTAAATTTCAAAATTTGCTGGAGTTAATTTGAGATTTAACTGGATTTAATTTTCAATTTGAAAGTTCCCTCCCTTCTTTGCTATCACATTACCACCCATCTATCTACGGTATAAGGTTGCAAGGTTTGCGGGTTATATGTATGAAGATTATCAATTTGAGCATCTTCTCCCTCCCATTGGTATCACTTTACCTTCATCTTGGGTGGCGTCTTGGGTGGCGTCAGCAACTGAAGTGATCCTTTGCCCTCTTTGACTTGACTCGCACATGTAAACATTGTACTCGTTATAATGGATTGCAAGTTCTAACAATGCTTTAACGCTATATCGGCCATTTCGCCTGCTTCAGTGGCATTCTCCTTCGTGCTTTACAAAGACCTTGTGTCTTCTTCTTCATTTTGGCTTCTCGTGAGCGCAGCCTTACTCCAAACCGAATGTCCAATTACGGTGCAACCTGTAAATCAGTTGTTTCTTCATCAAACACTCGCTATAGCACTCACAAAGTATGCAAGCTACGAGTACTGACCTTCTTCACATTTGAATCGACACCAGCAAACAAAGGTTAACTTTCAATGCTCCAGTGTGAAATGCACACACACACACACACCAGTTAGGCATCTTTTGAATTGCCCCATTACAGCTGACGAGGCTGGAAGAATTAGATAGAAATGAAGATGTGCTATTCAGAAGCTATTTTCTGCTCAGACTCTTACGTAAGCATCGGAGACATTATTAAGCTTCAGACATACATACTCCATGCTCCCAGAAGTTCTTGAACCAGAAGCCAGTACTATAGTACTTTAGCTGAAAGGCGACCGCGTAGGAAAAACGAAGGATGGGAAGATCCCATCAAGCCGTACAGGGGAGAGACAAAAAATGTAACATGGGGCTAAGCCCCAATAGTACTTTAGCACGGTTTGATGAAGTGAGTTTTCTATTCTATGATCCTATTGGTAACTTACCTTAGTGAAACTTTGTATGTGTGGAGAGCAAACCGGTTTCAGTTTGCTACTAGGCAAATAGACTACAGAAAGAAAAACCTGATAGTCAAACTTGTGAGAGGACAAGTCGTATAAATCTAAGCAATAAAGTCTAGGAACGAGAAATTTACAAGTGAACTACTAATTCATACAATATGCTTGAATCTCTTTGTGCGTCTTGTTTAGTATAAAGGTCGTATACTGACACCTGATCAAGATCAAGATCAAGCCACGTGCTCATTTGGTTTTGTAGTGTAGAACCGGTTCAGTGTGGTTGAAAAGCACCAGACGAGTCAAGCTGTAGTTAATGGACCCCACGCCTCTTCGACGAGCTTTCCACTCTATCGGCTCAATCTTGACCTTCAGTATATGTGCAGATCCTGACACGGTTGCAAGCAGAAGTCTTTGCCTTTTTGCCATCTTGATTGGTTGTGTTTGTGAAGGATATAATCCATGAATTGCTGACGAGTTGTTATATAGATCTTCAAAAGTAATCAATAATCGGTGTGCGGACTACTGCTATCAAACGTCAGCATGGAAGGAGGCTATCATCTGTAACACCTAAAAAATCATGATCCTGTCTCTCGCCTTCTGTTTTACCTATAGCTCTTCGTGCTGTTCAGAGCTTCCAAGGTTGACCCTACACCGAATTCACCCACTAAAACGAGGATTGTACATAAAACTCAGCGTGGACTTTATCTGTGTTGTAAGTGTCAGTTCTGCTTCTTAATTTGACACCAGTGAGCTATCTAGACCTACAGCTTAAGGTCAACTTTGATATCCTGCGGCTCCCCATTTGTACTCTTCTCTAGATGTAGTACAGGTCACTTCTTTTGTAGATTGTAGGTACCATTACCAGCACCAGATAGTCGATCTGTTGTGTCCGCCACAACATAAACAGCAGATCATAAGTTGTTATTCGTTTGAATCAGCTGCATATCGTTGCAATTGCAGTGAAGGCTGTCCAGACTTCATCTCTTGGGTTGGGAACTGTTGATGACCGCAATTACATTCTGGTACCAATGCCTCGTGACGCGGATGGAAATTTCTTGAGCCTCATGTTCGTCCTGGTCTCCTTCGCCAAATGCGTCCCGAGGGAGTTTTGCTTCAAATCTCCTCTGTGCGTTTGCAAGTATGGTGCGTCAAGTGCCTAAAAAATTGCACTTCGAGTTTCGAATTCCCTGTTCTTCAAGTTTCTGGCTTGTATCTCTCCAAATTGTAGTTCCTGTCGTGAATTCACGTCAATGTGACGTGATTTATGATTTTACTATTGCACTCCAGATCCCGATAAAACTCTTCGCATGGCTGCAGCGTGAATGCACTTGGCTCCCCTGCCAAAACCAAGTTGTTGCGGCAATGAATTAACTGGAGAGAACCTCTGTACTCAAAAAGCCTTTGAGCTGTTTGTAGAGCTAGGCATTCGCCGAAACGCTTACGATCATTCACCGGTATCAATCCCGGTGTAGAATGGGATATCCCTGACTGATTTCACCAACGAATTTGTTGGAGCCGTCAATACCCCAAGCTGAACATTCCTCACGATGAATAATCCACCGATTACGTAGGAGTAATCATCTGTGCAGCTCTCTCCTCGAGAAGCTATGAGCCAAGGCGGGTTTTCATCACCAGAAAAAACCTGCAATGAGACCAGCATTCATCAGAAGAGGAGCATTCACAACTTTTCCCGGTACAGCTAGAAACTAGAATTGAACATTTAGGAAACGCTAGAAAGCACTCGCGCGAGTTTGTATCGTAAGGCGCATCTATACTTATTGCGACTACAATTCAAGTTTTGCAATCACATTGTGCAGCTTGATGCTAGCTAGGGGACTGGTCATCATAGGATGCATTGACGTTATCCCTGACTTACATCATCGTAAGTCGCCATTGATGCTGCTCGCACTGGACCGTACAATTTCAGATGGAGTTGTATACTCAGTCGAGACGAAAGCGATGCAGTCACATTCGAGTACAGCTACTGGATTACAAAAGTTCTGGAAGCGTTCAGTAAGGAGAATGCGTTATCGTTTAAGAAAATAATAATAGCGGACAGATAAGATCGAGAAGAGTCTGATTTTCAAATTGAGTAAGCACAACTAATGTAGAGTATAATGTAGCTCGCTTAAGAGCATGGTAGAATCTATAGGCGATATGAAGGATAGAAAGGAGACTGTGACGGCTGAATTTATAAGAACGGCGATGAGAATTCGAAGAGACAGGCTTGATATGTCGTCTCTGGGAACCTCCCCAGCAACTGCAAGCTCTACTGTACAGATGTCGCAATAGTGGAATAACAATCACGAAGACCAGTTCCCCGCTTGGTGGATGACTGGCTATCTTTCCATGAGACTCCATAACTCCGCTGTTCAAACCTTCTCACGATTGGGAATGTGAGCCAAGTCAAAGATCGAAACAGACACAAGCCCGTGAAAGCTGAAGCGAGCATTCAAGCATGCCGGGCCCCACATCACATCCACAAGCAAATTCCTTGTCAAGTCATTCCCGAGAAGATTGTCTCTTATGGTCTCAAGGAGGGCATTCCAATATGCTATCAACTTCAATCCTGTAGTCCAATTTTTGTGGTGGCCATGGATCTGCAGAAACAATTTCCGATCTCGAGATCTTTTGTTTCTTCATTCGTTTATTGGTGTGCACAAATGATTCTAAACCTTTGGACTGTAACGGCGGAACCTGTAAGCTTTCATGTGTACTCGGAAGGTAAATCAATAAAGGTAACTGACTCATTTAGGAACAAACGAATGATTTTAACATCATTATGTCCATAAACCATTTGTGTTTTCGACTGCGTTCTGTCATGCCCCTTCCTGGACGAGGTTCTCCAAATTAAACCTAAGGAAATCCCGCAGGTTGACTCTTTATCCGCACATGAATTCAGCCTATGCATTCACATCACTCCAGATCATTCACAGTTTGATGGACTCAGATAATGTTCGCTTTCCTATCATTCTAAGCACAGTTAAGCCCCCTTCAGCTTTAGAATCATAGGTTGAAATTCGGGCCTGTGAATATTCAGATTATTTTTCGTTCTTGTTGTTTGTTGTTTCATTGGGTCAGTCTCCATCAGAGAAGGATACTCTAAGGTCTTTGAATATTTACAAATTGAACAGTTACATTGCAGTGACATCATCTATGCTTCAAGCCATCTTTACTAACTTCATACATACCCCCAGCTCGATAACTTACTAGCTTTATTCTAAATTACTGATCAAAGTTCCCAGCTTTGCTTGATTAGTCTATTATAAAGGGTAAAGTAGTGGATTCTTCCACCGTACACGAGTAGGTAAGGTTTTGAGACTCAGAGGTGGATAAATCCTGCAGACATTTCTGTTTCAAATCTCTCATCTTTTACGTTTGTTCTTTTCTTTTGATATGCACATCAATTTGTGCTTACCCAGTTCATTGGCTACCAAAGTGGCAGCAAAACTAGGCTTGTAAGTAGTGTCAAAAATGCTCATGTTACCAGATTACCTAGTGACATTGTACTTCTAGCTGCCTTAAAGATTGCACCCCATCCTCGCAAAGCCTGGATTCCCGGTGAAGTAAAAATTTTGTGACTTGAACCCAAGGTCAACTGAATAGCCAAGGTCCTCCGAGATCTCGAGCCAACTCTATACTGAAGGACCAAGAGAAACTGAAGGTCAGCGTGATGAGGTGTAAACACCACACCGGGTTTTGTGCAACATCAACAAAAGGTAGAAAACACGGCGTCACCATTTCTAGGTGACAGTGATAGTGCTGCCTTCTTCGTACGCTCTAAGTTTGCTGTTTAGAGACTTGAAATTGCTAAAATTCGATAAAGAAAATTGGTTGAGTGGGCTGTTCTTTTTTGGTTTGTTTTAGTAATAGGTTGGTCAATCTCTTTTTGACTTCTCGGACAGCAACATACATTTTATGCATCCACATGCAGCTGTCACCATCCATCCCGTAAGTACAAGCTAGCGTGAGATCTTTGAAGTGGTCAGAGGATGTTAAAAGGATGCGAAATCTCAGCAATGTTTGTTCACTCCTCCATCCATCAACTGTGGGTCCCAGGCGGCAGTCCAATTGCAAAGCCCTTGTTTCCAGATGCGGAGATTAGTGTTGAGTACCAAATCAACCTCCTGCTTTTCTTACGCTCAACGCCACCTCACTCTTCAGCCGATCCATTCTCTGATATGTGTAGAGTATGCACCAAGAGGAGGCTCTGTCTAGAACAAATTGTTGATCTCGCTAGACAAAGAAATTATGTTCTGTTCAATTGAGGTGTATACTAGGAAATTTGGACCCTTCATTTTCTCCCTACAAGGAATTAAAGACGAAACAAACGTTCAACAAGGATGCTACACGTGAGGCGTGTTAGGAACAGATTTGCATCAGGAGATTTGATCATTTACTTACACCTTTCTTCATCGTGTACCTGGTAGCTCAACCAAGTCCTCACCTGCTGTCTGAATCCCAAAAGCTCTATTCCGCTGACCAAGAAAGGGAATTCTTCGAGTCCCTCGCACCAGCTGAAGAATTCGAACCAACTTCCTCAGTCTCCCCCAATACCAAGCATATGATTGTCAATAAAGCGGGCATGGAAGATCTTTGAGACTCTGGAAAGAACCCAGAAAGTGAATTTCTGTTTAGGTTTAGCTTTCTCCTCGACCTACGATACATTAGGGCCCTATAAAGACTCGTATTGGATTCGACGTTTCCATTTCATATTCTAGTACCTGGAAAGTAGAGCTTACGGCATGAATTATGTCCACTGAAACTGTGCGCGTGTTTAGACCAAAATGTTCCTACGGGTGGAGGATCCATATGCATTGTCCAACTCCAGTGTCTGAACAGAGGGAACTCCGTAGTGTTGGGTGTTTATGTTTCTTCTTTTCAGTTCGTAATTTATCAGGTTTCTCTCCGCAATCTCAGTTCCTCACTCCGACTCCCGTCTCAGGCAATCGACTCTTTCCCGATGAGCAGTATCCTGCAACGACAAAGACCGATCTAAAACAGGAGAATGACTAAGACCTAAGCGAATTCCTGGCCCGCATAATTCATGATTTCCAATCAGCAGAAAGAAGAATATTCGAATAGCAGCTCGAAATTAGGATGAGCCCCATGATCCCTTCCCTTAAAGCCCCGAGACACGGGCCCCAAGCGTCTTCCGCGTCCCGTTCCAAACGCTCGTGTCGCGAAAATGCAACGAAATTGAATGTGTGATACCACTGCAAGGACACTGGAACAGTACCGACCTGAACCCAGAACCGCGAGGAAACACAGACACCACCGTGTGCGCGTCCAAAGCGTTCGGAGCTGCACCGAGGACGGAACTAACAGCTGGAAACTATATGTGTGTTCCCTACATTTTCAGCTGTAGTGCTCGAGAGATCCCGTCACGACCATTGACTCACACCAATGTTCTGGCCAGGTCTTTCTGATGTTCTAAGCATCAACTCTTCAACTCCTTCATGGCTGATTCTCCTGTGCATCAAACATTCTCTCCGTTATTACACATTCAACGAGCTTCTGAAATCGTGATCCAGACGATTGCTCTTCTTCTGTACAGTACTAATCTTCTTGGAAAATTTGTACTTAAGTCCTTGGCTTGGCCTTAAAACAACTGTAACCTTTTATCATTAAGATTTTTTGAAATAGTTAAAAAATAAAAATTCTAGAGTATAGATATATGTTTTATATTTTAGTGTCCTTTTTTTCATTTTTATTCTAGCATGTACGGTAAATAGTGTAATGTAATCTCAACGCTTTTAGTAATCTCTTCTTTATTTTAAGTGTCTAGAATTAGACTTGGAGTTTAAGATTTCAGATTTAAAAGTTTTAATCCTTGAAGGACTAGATATTTTATGATTTTAAATGATCTAGATAATATGTATGTTATGTATTTTATTTATTTTTAATTTTGATGTGAAGATATCTCTAAGACTTACTGAATAATTCTATTTGTAATTTTTTAGATATGTTATAATGGTATTAATTTATGAACTAATCATGTTGGGTCTAAGGTTCTACTAAGGTTTAGCTTAGCTAAATCCTAAATACCAGACTTTGATTATCTTAAGTAGTTGAGACAATGGTTTTCATTCTCCAAATTGAGATAACCTACTACATGGATTTAAAAAAAAGGAAATTAGTCTACTTATCTACTTTTATTGCGTTGAATATTTTTAATGGAATTATCTGTTATTTGTATTCATTTAGTAAATTATAATAATGTTAATCTACATAAATGTCTCTCTACATATAATGTAACATAATATTTAATTTAAATGTCCAATTTTATATCTGAATAATTATTATTTTTAAATTATTACATCTACTATTTACCCTCTAAGAATTTATGTTTGTGTTAATATTCAAAAGTGGAACTTGAGTATCTAAACAAAAGACTTGAAATGACTAGTACTAAAAAAAAAATCTAATATCCAATTTAATATATCCAGATTTCCATTTTGAAATAAGGAAATTATTTTAGTCTTCTTCTTTTCTAATTTTAATTTTAAATATATTTTTGGATCTTGATAATTCAAGAATCAACTATGATTCTGAAATTCTCAATTGCCTTATCATCTCACCTACTCGGTCTTGCCATCTGAAGTGCTATAAATGTCCATAGTTCCTTATAATTTGAGTATAGGACCATTTTGGATGAAGCAGCCCTCATGTATGTATCATCAAATATCAAGAAGACAGTACATGTCCAGCAATAATGCTATATCTAAAATAATTATGAATTTCTCTGTCCTGATGATAGAGTCACCCAGGACTAGTTCGCTGACAGTTTATTCATTAACGGAACAATCCCAGGCTGATTCAGATTTAGTTAGTGAGATAAATATTTCATATATAGATAGGAAAATATGCGTTCTATTACTTTGGCGGGCAAAGGATCGATCAAGGAAGTACGGCCTAAATCCATCCATCGGACCTAGCTTTCATAATTATGTTAGGCCACCATTTAGACTTCATATTACTGCGATGACCCCAATGAGTGTTGTACACTGCCGAAATTTGGAGATTCTCAAAGTTTGCCAGAAAACTACATTCTCACTATGTTTGCCAGGTAACTGTAACGAAAAACTCAACTCAACGAAACCTCGAATGCATCTCTAACAATAACGTTTTTGTCTCTCCCTTGTACGGCTTGATGTACGGCTTGATGGGGGTCTTCCCATCTTTCGTTTTTCCTACGCGGTCGCCTTCTCTCTGACAATAAGTTTCGATTAGATAATACCTTTGCTTGCTCGGGTACTGGAGGTACATACATTTTCGTGCTTTTGTTAAGTCTGATACAAGAGAAGACAACGACCGTGAAGTGCTATCTAAGCTGGACGGAGGAGTCCAGAAGCTTCAACCGTTCGTGCTTCACGAATACCCATGTCCATGGAATGTCGTGGGAGGTCCTACCGATCCACTGTGACTTTGATAAACCTAGGTCCCGAATAGGCAGTACAACGTAGTCATGCTGTAATCAATGAAAGTCCAACTTGACAAACCGAGGTCCAAAATCAAACAGATCCAGGAAGGGAAGACATCTGAAGAACCGAATGCTTGATCCTGAATCGGCTCTCCAGAGTCCAGTGAAGTTGTGAGAGAAGCTCAACCTGGGGAAGGGCACAACTAGACCCATTCAACACACTCGACAACGCACTACGTTGAACAGACTCACAACCACACAGTACAAGACTTCAACTTGGAAAGTTGACAAACAACACAATAGTAATTTAACTGTTCATCCTTGGAAATTTCTCCGATCCAGGTAGCAAACACCATACGCGCAGCATGTCCAGATTCATATCGTGTCATTCTTCATGCACAAGAATATGAATCCCAATCCGCATGTTGACCCAGCATATTTCCACCTTCCATAGCCTAGGGCTGTTAATATTTCCGTAAAGTAGGTAATTTAGAGGTTATTATAATCTCCTTCACTCTTAGTTTCTGCTTTGTTCTGCTTATGATCATTAAGGAGTTAGAACGTAGCATTTGCTCTTTAATCTGCGAACCCGAGCAGAGATGGGACAGCTCGTGCGGGGTGTAGGGCGATTTATGTCAGCTCTAATTTACAGTTCCCCATATGATCTCCAATGCAGGCAACCTGGTCAAACCTTCCTCTTTACATTTTTGACAAACACATTAAGCAAATAGCTCTAATTTACAGTTGCCCAGATGATATCCAAATGCAGGCAGACTGGTCAAACCTTCCTCTTTACATGTTTGACAAACACATTAACCAAATAATCAACATTTGCTAAACCATTAAGCAAATCATCAAAGGACAACAATAAATAACTAACGTGGTTCACCCTAAACCCTAAACACTTCTTGTTTCGGAAGCTACCTCCACGGCTGCTGAAACAGGGCACCCAACCCTTTACTACACTCTATATATATATATAGTGTAATAAAGGGTGAAGAAGTATCGACAGGTAAGTATTCATGAGTTCGGCTGAACTCCTGAATAATTAATCAATTCAGTAATAACAAGCCAAACATAACAATCTACACGTTTTGCTTGTATCAACCATATCATCCCAAAGAGAATCATTGAGCGTAGAGCAATTTCATGCATAACTTGAACTTCTCAACCAGAACAGTTTTAGTCAACATATCAGCTGCATTTACCTTTGCAAATCTTTTGCAAATTGATTTCACCATTTGTCACAGCTTCCCTAATAAATTGATGTCTCACATCAATATGCTTTGTCCTTGAATGATGTACTTGATTCTTTGCTAAGTGCATAGCGCTCTGGCTACCACAAAAAAGTTAGGGAGCCTTACATCCTTGGCTAATCTTTGTAGCCATATTGCCTCTTTAGCAGCTTCAATTGTTGCCATATATTCTGCCTCTAGTAGAAAGAGAAACAGTAGATTGGAGAGTAGACTTCCAACTTATTGGACCACCAACAAGTTTGAAAATAAATCATGGTGTATTGCTTCTCTTATCCAAGTCTCTTGCAAATCAGAATCTACGTACCATGTAATTCCTCCTTCTTGGTTGTTTTCCTCAGCAAAGGCAATGCCATATTTGTGGTCCCTTTCAAGTAACAAAGTATCCACTTCACAACTTCACAATGTTGTTTCCTTGGATTTGCCATGTATCTACTCATCATACTCACAACATATGAGATGTCTGGTCTAGTATAGACCATAACATACATTAAAACTCCCAACATCACTAGCATTAGGAATAGTTGACATTACTTTTCTCTCCTCCTCATTTGATAGACATTGATCCAATGATATCCTGAAATGACTTGCCATTCGAGTGCTCACTTGTTTGGCATTCTCCATACCAAAATGAGCAAGTAACTTTTCCAAATATCTCTTTTGAGATATCCATAACTTTCCCTTACTCATGTCCTGGTGGATATCAATCCCAAGCACCCTCTTTGAAGAACCCAAGTCCTCCATATCAAACTCCTTACTACGTTGTGCTTTCTATTTCTCCACCTCAACCATATCTTTTGTGGCAATCAACATGTCATCCACATATAATACCAAGATGATTAAATAAAATACTCTAGGTCCATGAAGCTTTTTGAGGTATACACAAAAATCTGACTCACCTTTGTTATATCCATGATTCAACATGAAAGCATCAAATTTCATGTACCAAAGTCTTGGACTTTGCTTAAGCCCATATAAAGACTTTTGTAACATGCAAACTAGGTTCTCGTTCCTTGGTACCACAAAACCTTTAAATTGATGCAAATAAATCTCCTCCCCCAATTCTCCATGTTAAAAAATCAATTGTAACATCTAGTTGCTCCAACTCCATGTTATGCAATGCAACTATTGCAAACAATGCACAAATTGAAGAGGTTTTTACCACTGGTGAAAAAATCTCATTGAAATCAATACCTTTTTTTGGGCTATAACCCTTTGCTACAAGCCTTTCTTTGTATTGATCTCCACCTAATTCTGGAATTCATTCCTTCCTTCAAAATATACACATGTAACCAATTTCCTTCTTTTCCATAGGCAAGTTTTCAAGTCTCCAAGTTTGGATTTTGGCCAAAGACTTCATCCCCTCTTCCATTGCATAGTGCCATTTTTTATACTCTTGATCTTGTGTTGCCTCTTCATTTGAAAAGGCTCACCATCCTCCATAAGTAGAGCATAAGCTAAAAAAAATGATCAAATATCTTTGGGGGTCTTCTATCCTTCTTTGGATACCTAGATTCATGAATCACTTATGGACTTTGTTCTTCTAATGGTTCACTTGGTAGATCTACAAGAGGTGAGATGTCTTAACTTCCAAGATCAATATCTATCTTAAAAAAAATCTGTTTGAAATTTTTTTTCTTTCACTATAGTAATCATCTCCATCATACTAATCTTATCAAAAACTACATCCCTACTCACAACAAGCAATACCTTTCTAGATCCCATAAATCCCATTGTATCCTTCTCATATCCCAAGAATATATATTTTCTAGATTTGGGATCTAACTTTGTCCTTTGCTCTTGTTGAATATGAACATAAACTATGCATCCAAACACTCTAAGTGAATAATAATCATCAACATGCAAACTTGTACATTTTTCAATAAGTATCTTACATTCAATAGCAATAGAGGGACAAATTTTACCAAATGACAAGCCATATTTATAGCTTATGACCAAAAACTCTTCTCTAATCTAGCATTGGTTAACATACTTCTTACTTTCTCCAAGAGTGTACAATTTATCCTCTCTACAACACCAATTTTTTGAGGGGTAACGGGTATGGTAAAGTGATGAATTATCCTTTCACTCTTACAATATCTATCAAACTTTAAACATTTGTATTCTCCACCATTATTAGATCTTAAACACTTCACTTTCCTTCCAGTTTGTTTCTCAATCATCACCTTCCATTGTTTCAAGATAGAGAAGACCTCTGATTTTGCTTCATGGTGTAGACCCATACTCTCCTAGAGTAATCATCAACCAAAAATACACAATATAATGCTCTAGCTTTTGAAGCTATATGTGCAAGGATCCAAACATCACAATGCATGTTTGAAATTCCCTTTGTGCAATGAACTCATGTGGAAAAGGTAACCATTGTTACTTTCTTATTATAGAATGCTCACAAAATTTTAACTTACAACTTTTAAGGCCCTTCAAAATTTGTTGCTTGGATAATTTACTTAGACCTCTTTCACTCATATACCTAAACATAGGTGCCATAAGTGAGTGAGATATTTGGGATCTTATTTTGAGAAACAGTAATTGCCACTCCTCTTGAAATGATATCTCCAACAAGCTCATAAATATTTCCTATCTTCTTGCTGTTCATTACAACCAATGCTCTTTTGATACCTTGAGTGTTCCATTTTTTGCTACTCATCTCCAACCATTTGAGTCCAAAGCCAAGTGATATCAAATTCTTCCTTAACTCAAGCACATGCCTCACATTAGAAAGGGTCCTCACAACACCATCAAACATCTTAAGGCATATTGTACTAATGCCAATAGATGTAAAAGCCATGTTATCACCATTGTTACAAATCCTACATTTAATAGTTTGTACTCATAGAACCACTCCTTATTTGGACATATATGGTAAGAGAAACCTGAGTCTAATATCCATGACTCCTCAAATAAATCTTTGTCTTGGGTAACACATAGAACATCATCCACAAAACGAAATGACTCAAAAATACTTACTTGATTTGGAAGTTGACCTCTATCCTTGTTAAACTCAAGCCTCTTATTATAACAATCCTTCTTGAAATGTCTTACCTTCCTACAAATCAAGCACTTGGCTTTGAAACCTCAAGTTCTAGACTTAGATCTTGGTTTACTTTTGATCTGATTTGCCTCTTGTCCTTCCTCTCATAAATAGAGCCTTTGAATTTTTCTTTTCTTGGTTAGGTCTTTTTTGCATCTCATTGGATAATAATGTTGAAGTGATCTACTCAAATTCTATATCATCCTTTACATATATAAGAATTGTGACTACTTGCTCATATGATGGAGAAAGTGTCACGACATTTGTAGTGCCAAAGCTAGGTTGCTCAAACGCTAGAGTGGTAGTGTTGGTAGTCATAAGTATTTTGGTAGTTACTCATGGACTACTCGTTGGCGGTTTGAATTTATGTTAGGGCTATTAATCAAATGGTAGGACCCACCGTCACTTGCACCATGTGCATCATCAGATTTACCATCAATAGTGCTATTAAGGTTGAAGACCTAGGTTGAGCAAAGAGGTATACCTTTGAAGTGTAGCTCTAGAGAGCTCACTTCTCATATGTTGAGCCTTTAAGTTCTTGGCTATGGTGGACAAAGGCAGATGAGTATCACTTGGAATCTCTTAGTAGAGTGGGTGGGGCTTGACTATAATTAGTGCTCAATTGCTGGTAGATTGTTGAGTGAAGGATCAAGTACATACCAAATTTGAGTGGAAGAATGAAATGATTACATCAGAGAAGTGCCTATCAAAGGAAATTAGGTGTAGGAATTGAGGGTGTTGGTGGTATGTCCAAGCTTGGCTGATTGTTGGTACATTCAATTGTGGTTTAAATTTCCTTGAGAATGATTTTGTGCAAAAGTTCTATGCAAATTGATGCAGATTTTACAATGGGGCAGGTAGTGTATAGAGGCGCTAGCCAAATTTTTGAGAATTGAGTCAATTTGAGACAAAGGAGATTCAATTTGAGCACAAGAGGTAAAATCAAGGTCAATTTGGTGTGAATTGAGCTTGAAGTGAAAAATTGAAGATGTAGTTGAGAACCTATCCTCTCAAGTTAGGGATTTGGGGATCCCCATCCTTCTAATTGAGATTTAGCGGAGGATTTCACAATCAGCAATCTATAGAGGAGGTGCATCAAATTGGTGAGAGTTGCCTAGAGTTGGAGGTTGCCCAAATTGCCCTAGTGCTAGTGCTTGGGTTGGCCAAAGTTAGGTGAAGCTTGGCCAAATTTGGAGAGGGTTTGAATTGGCAGCAAGAAAGGCTCAAGTTGAGATTTAGCGGAGGATTTGGCAATCAACCAATTGTAGAGGAGGTGCATCAGATTGGTAGGAGTTGCCCAGAGTTGGAAGTTGCACAAATTGCCCTAGTGCTAGTGCTTGAGTTGGCTAGAGTTGAGTGAAGCTCGGCCAAATTTGGAGGGGGTTTGTCAGATTTGAAGACGGTCCAAATTGGTAAGAAGAAAGTTCAACGGATTTGGAGAGGGTTTGAATTGGCAAGAAGAAAGGTCTCATTTGGCTTTTAAGATTTTTTGAGGTATAGGGTTGTGGGCTAGAGAAGCTACAAATGCCTAAAAGGGCCAACAAGCCAACTTGCTAGCATGAGGCTAGCTAGTTTAGATGAGTTTTTGGTCACCATTTGGCAAAATCTGCCCACCTTCCTAGATTATACTCAATAGGGTTTGAGCCTCATATCTTTGGTTCCTAGACTAGTGCCCTAGCTAGTTGGTCTACCTTCATTTGTTGTCCTAGTGATTATTTGATTGATACCTATACACATGTAGCTTTGGCTAGGAGAGGAAGTTTGATCTCATCCTTGATGATCTTGGTAGCTTAGGAGTAGGTGGACACTCCTATTATATCAAATGCCAAATGGTGGTAGAATCAGTCTGATGTTGATTTATGAGATGGATGGTTTCATTTAAACTTCTTGTGATTAGACTCCCTCTATTCTTTGCTTCCTATTTGTGCACTATGTTTGTATGAGGTGCCTTGACTTTAGAGAGTTGGTGCTCTGGTGTGCTCTCAATAGTGAGAGTATAGTGATGACCAATCATACTACTTTTGTTTCTCTTGGTGAGGTAGGAGGTAAGGACCTACAAACCATGAGAGTTTGTGTTGTGATGGCAAGTTACAAGTCTCACTTTCTCCTAGTATAGTTGTCACAATTAGAGTTACATTAGTGGGTGGTATTCAATTGGTGTTGGTGGTGATCCTTGGTGTGTGTACTTTTGGTGGTTACAAATGCAATTTGAGTTACATTGTCATGAAAAAGTTCTTTGGGGATTACACAAGCGATAACACTATAATACATAGTGGGTTTACTTGGAGTGGCACTTGGTATCAACTTGTATCTGAAGTTCAAATGAAAGAGGAGATTGACTCTGATTTGGAGTGTGATATAAGAGTTGATTCAATTGAGAGTGCACTTGGTACATCCATGCAATTTTTTTGGGACATGGATAAGATTTATGGGGTCTCCAAAGGCCTAGGTGCTACTCTTGTATAGTGGGTACTATTGAGTTGGATGACTTCATCCAAGAGTTAGATAATTGGTGTGATCTATAGCAATTGTGGAACCCAACTTTTCTTACACCCTTCATGGCATGGAAGGGTTGTTCCAGCCCTTGGAGGTCCTTTGATAGATGATTATCATGAGTTCACAAGAGCTCACTTGGATGAGATTGAGCTATGAAAAAAATATTGGTCTCCAACCTACATGTCTATCACTTCAAGCTTGCTTGCTAGGAGTAGATTGGTAGTACCCATGAGTTCTAGCTCTAGTAGCATTGATGTATCCAATGGAGGTGCACTAGTTGGAGATGGTGCTACTATAAGTGGACTTACTATTGTAGGAGGTGGTGCAATATTTAACTCCGTGGTGGAGTTCTTTTAGTGTTTGAGGTAGAACTACCAAGGAGTACAGATTGACAAGTTGAGGAGCTTGTAAGAGTTCTAACGGAAGGCTAGAGATAAACTATACAAGGCACACACTTGCATGAGATGATTGATCAGTTTCACTCAATGAGTTATTGCCAAGTAGTCTAGTTTTGGTATGGGATCTTGGACATGGGTTGCAATGTGAGAGAATGTGATGTTATATTGAGACAAGCTACCTCACCTACTTTGGCAATGGTCTTTAGTTTGGCTAAGCACATTGAGCTTAACATGGTGAAGGAGAAGAGTGGTGACATTTGGATTTGGTTGTGAGACCTCATCTACATCTATTATTTCTTCTAGAGTGCACCAAACCATGTTGGCTTCTGAGGGCAGAGTAGACAACCTAGATCTTATGGAGCAATTGGAGGACTTAGTGCAACTAGATCCTTACCTTCACTTTTGATATGGTAGTGGTGTTGCTTGTTGGACTTGTGATGGACCTCACCACAAGAGAGAGTACACTCAATGTAGTGGATACAATACCTCTAGTGCATCATAGCCAACATCGAGATAGTATGACCATTGCCATAGATTTGGTCACACCAATGACCAATGCTTTGACCTTCACCCAAAGTTACAAAGTGGTAGGGCTGCTATGGCAGGTGGTAAAGGAGCTCCATATCATGGAAGATGAGGTGGTGGTAGAAGACCCACATTTGGTAGGGCACAACACCTACCCTTACTTTTGATACAAGCATGACTACTCGGATTGAGCAATTGGAGCAAAGATTGGCTACCATAGCCATAGCTCAAAGGAGGTCAGATTTAAATGTTGAGGCTTCTACCTCTTATGCTAGTGATACAGACATCATAGACTTTATGTATGGAGCAACACAAATAGATGCATTTTCCACAATGACTAGGAGTGCAGTATGTGCTCTAGAGCCTAGAGGAGCATGAGGGCAGTTGGACCTATAGAGAGGAGAGGCTAATAGACAAGTCAGACTCCCCAATCTTTCACACTCTCTAAGGCACTACAAACAACATCCATGGATCTTAGACATCCTAATGCAAGTGTGGTATGTGGTGATGGAGTGCATGATGGACTATATGCTAGTCAACCACCTACTACTACACATATTGAGTTTAGCATGATGTTAGGGGCATCTCAATTGATCATGCACTTCCCTTTGTTCTCAACCAATCACATGTTTATATTAAGAGTTGATCCAACTCTAGTGTTCTAATTGGCTGCCACACTTTGTGAGAGTAGGGATGATAGAGTTATTGCTTCTAGAGCAAAGGTGGTTGATAGTGGAGTTGACTTGGTTGAAAAGCATGTGATCCGCTCAATGAGCAATGGTTTATGGCAAGTAGCAATGGTTAGGTTAGAGGAGTTACCAACTAGATGTGCTTTTGAGCAAGCTTGGTTCACACCTAGAGTTGTCCTATTGGACAACCAAAGTGAGATTTTCCATTTAGTGGGACCTTCAAGGAAGGTCTATACACTATAGAGGGTCTTATTAGACTCTAGTGCATAGCTCTTTATGTTGGGAAATGCTATAGATGTTGATCTTGGGCTACAAAAGACCAATGTGGAGAGGTGTCGATTTGAGATCTTGACATCTATAGGGGGTGGTTCTACACAATACATCACATGTAGTAAACTCATTGTCTAGATTCAGCCCAATCATTTGACCGATAGTTTTGTGGTGAGAGCTCGGGTCATTACAATAGTATCAAAGTCATATAATGTGCTAGTTGGTGGAGCAATGTTATACTCCATGGGTTTCAATATTGACTATTGGGAGGAGACAACTTCTTATAGGAGAAGTTTGCAGTCAAGTGAAGGATAGGTATGCCATATACCAATATGCTTAGTGGTAGTCTTGGCTCACTACAACCAAGGACAATGACATTAGTTTCAACTTTCAATGGTTCCATTACTTGGCCTAGTGAATTATTAGAGGGGAGTGCTCATATGGAGGATACCTCAATACCAAAGGAGATCAATTGGATTTGGAGTACAAGTAGGATCGTTCTATCCACCTTGGATGTTCCATTGTGAAATTTTGGGAAGGCATTGAAGCAACATGCGGATCAATTGGTGCAATTGGCTTGGAGTGGAACCTTTGAACCATCAAGAGACCACTATGAGGATGAGCCTCCAAAGTCTATTACTTTGTCTCCTTTGGAAAAAACACTCATTGTTTGATAGTATCCATAAGAGGAAGTATGTCTATTGGAGTTGTTTGGTGAGATAAACATTATACTAATTGCAAAACTAGAGGCAAGTATACAAGTATAGAGGTACTTTTATGTAAAAGTCCAAGACCAAGGAGAGAAATAGGAGAATGGAAGATCACATTGGGACACTTGAATTGGGTAAACTCCAAATGCCTCCCATGAGTTTTGGCTCTTGTATTTATAGGGATCCCACAAGGCTCTTGAGAAGCTTCTCAAGAAGCTTCCTTGAGCCGCTCTCTTGGAATGCAAGCCAAGTTAATCGAGAAGCTTCTTTCAAGAAGCCGCTTACTTGGCATGCAAGCTAAGCTAGTTGGAAGCTTCTAGAAGCTAACTACTTAGGATGCAAGCTAAACTAGCCAAGAAGCTTTCCAAGAAACTTCCTAGATACTTCTAGAATATTCTAGGCTAATTTGTCTTATGTGCTACTTTGTTTGCCCTACTAACTTTGTTGCTAAACTCCATATTGTTACATTTTATATGGAGAGAGATGACATTACTAGGCAATTTTGTCTATATCATGTGGCATACTTGGCCTATCAATATCTGTGACAACACAATAAGTATCACTTTTGCTTAGTAAATTGATTAGTAATTGTTTGTTCCCATAGAGATACTGGTCAAGAATGCTCAAATATGAAGTAAAATATCACAAAAGTCATTTTTTTATTGTATATTTAGCCTCTTGGGTAGAAACTATACCCAAAGGAGAGTAACAATCACTCAATTGCAACACAATCACAAATCAACAACACTCATAATCACAACTCTTCAAATCTTTTTCAAATTGATACTAATTATGATGATTCAATTCTCCCAAAGAAGGTTACTTCACCATGAAATGACTTTGCCTTGGATTTTTGTTCCACTCCTCCACTAAAGGCAAAACTTCCTCATCAAAATTGGTTTGCATCAATCTAAAATTATGATCACAACTTTAAAATACTACAAACACTACAATTCTTCAGAAAATTTTCAAGGCATTGCTTCACTTGCTATCCACTTAGGATCAAACACATAAAATGAACATAAGTGCTACAAAATCCAACATTTAACACTCACTAATTGCAAATTGAACTTCTCCAAATACTTACAAACACACATACAAGATTGATACTTGGAATTAATCTGAAATGACAAGCATTAAGTTACAGCACTTCACTTTACTCAGCTTTGAAAATATGAATATTGAACTGAACAACATAACACTACAAATGTCTCCTTTAAATAGGTAGTGCACTCAATATTTATCTAAAGTACCTAAACTTCTCTAACTACTACTTACAATTTTGCATATTTAAAGTGTCACAGTATTTCTTCATATCTACCTCTTCAAATCTCAAAACCGTTACTTTAATCTATCCAATATCTACTTCTACTTCTACTTCTACACCAGATGTAACTAAAAGCACCTCTTGCACTTTGGATTCATCTACTACTACATCTTGTTCTGCGACTATCAAATCTTTAGTCTAGATTGCGCCTAAATTCATCACTAAGCTAATTTCTTTCCTCTGCTCTACTCTAACTTCTTTAGATGACTCAGGTAACTCACCTAAAGTCACATGCATCCCTATATCAATAACATCACATCAATTTTTCTCCTTCACACTACTACAAATTCCATCCAATCTTGACCTTATTAAGTCTTATTTGAGACAAATATTGTCTCTTACTTCAATGATCTTTCTATCTACTTTAACTCTCAAGTGAATTAGCAATTTATTCAGTTTGGTATCCTTTTTTTTCCTCTTCCTCATCTCCTGCACAAGCAAACCCAACTCATGCAACCTTGACTTGTTCAACTTTACTTCTAGTTTGGTATTCAACATCACTTTCAACCTCTCAATAATCTCTCCTATTGAGTCCAATATCTTCTTAAGGACTAACTCCTCTTGAGTTCTTTCTATTCCAACTCCTCTTTAAACTCTACTCTAAATGCTTCCTTCTCCTTTGTGTAGTGAATCAGCAGAGCTTCTGCACTTTTCACCAGATCCCACAACATTCTTTTTCTCACCTTCTACTCATAATTTCCCATTTGCCAAGCCTAATCTTTCTCTGTTGCAAATGTTCTTAGGCTCTCCAACTCTTGCTCCATTACTACTATGATGGCCTTGGAATGTACCACTGCAAGTTGCAAGTCATTGAATTTTGCTTTCAATCTTTTGAATGCCATATTTTTCTCCTTCAATTCTTTATAACACTCAAGAATATTGCCAAGCTTCTCAAAAATCTCTAATAGACTCTCAAAACTTTGCTTCCAAAGTACCTCATCAACCCAAAGTACTTTGGCTTCTTCCTCTCCTTGGGTTAACTTCTCCTTCAAATTTGAGACTTCCTCACTCAGATGCATCACCACCTACAACTCATTTTTCACCTCCAAATGATCTCACTACATACCTTTCTTCTGCATCTGCAATTCCAAAAGCAATGGACAAAAAATCTTGGATAAATACTCCCCCCTTCTATACTCTTCCACTTTGCCTTTTTTTTCTTCTTTGTCCTTGGCTTTAGCAGGCAATTCTTCCATCAATGCCTTACCCTAAAGTGTTGATCATTTCACCTTCAAACTAATTTCCTCCAAGATGTCTTCTTCTTTGTTCACTTGACTTGGTCTTATAGTTGCAAACTGCATACCTCTCTTTGATCTTGCTCCTTGCAGAAACACTAGTGTTGGCTCCTCTTTCCTTCTCCTCTGGGATATCCACTTTGGCCCACTCCAACTACTAATTGTCTCTTCTTTCCATATGTTCAATTTGTGCATTGAACGCACTATCATCTTCTCCAGCCCCTTTGTCCACCAACTATTGAACCTCAGGCTCTTCATCACTCTTGCTCGACTCCTTACTCTGAAATGTGAGTTTTTCTTCTTCTTCTTTTGAGTCCTCACCTTCACCTTTAGACTCTGCCCTTGATGATAGGTCCACCATTGCCTTGTGCCTCGAGTTCAATCTCCTGCCTTTCTTGATTGAACCAAGGATACTACATTCTTGGGTCAATTCCTCTTCCTTAACTTCAGCCTTGGGATGGATACTGATACAATTCTTTCTCATCCTATTCTAGCAAAGTCTTTGTTGCCTCCTTGGATCTACCTTATTTAATATTGCTTGTCCACATCTGCATTTCAATGCATATCTGGATGGAAAGGCAACACCATCACCTTCTTCTCCTCTACACCAAGAAGATTCAACCCGAGGTAAAGATGGGCTGCAATTGGTCCAAAGTAATGTGGAGGTGCATTCATTCTCTAGTTCAAAATTGTTTTCCTTGTTTGCAAGTGAAAGCACGATACCCAATTCACCTTCTCTCCTACAAACATCTGGTGGAAGAACACCGCTTGTTGCTTTGTTGTGTAGGTGGTGCACTTTGGTTTCATCATTGCCATTAGAGTCCCAATGGTACATCACCTTATTGGGTCTTTATAACCATCCACCTTATATCCATTCTTTGTGCAAGGAGGATTGAAGGAATTTCTTACTTCTATAGTCTCTTTCGTAGAATCACACTTCCAATAGAAGGTGATCCCGGATGCATCTCTAGCTTCTTTCCCTTGAACTAATCTCCAATCCGACTCAGTCTAGCAAGCTAGGTTTCCTTTCTTTCCCTCCGCTTTGGGACCATCCTCACAATTTATTTCTACTCAAGTCTTTCATCCTTGCCACTACATCTAACCTTTGAATTGTTGGGTTCCTCACCGCAAGTGGAGGAACCTGCCTACTACTCTTCATTGGCATTATATGCATTTTGTGATGTAGTTTATCACAAATCACTCCTAATACTCAACTTGTAAGTATGACTCCTTTGGGATAACTCCTAAGAGGGATAGATATCGACTCAACATTGCAGAATTTGCTCAATGAAGTCATGATTTTATACTTCTATGATTCTTAGTCATTCTACAATCTAACTTCACTTGTAAATCACAGATTTTATGTGTCTTGCTCCTATCACTATCAATTTAATCTTACTCCCAAGGTAGTCATTTCCTTTACACATACCTTTTTGATTTGTGTGGCCTTGATTTCTTTAGATTGGGTTGATCAGCCCAAGGCCAAGTAATCTTACTTTGGGTCTACTACACTTTAAGTCCAATCCAAAGTCCTTCTTCCTTTGACATAAAGTTGACCTCCTTAGATTGGATCTAAACACATGATTCTTCTCTCTTCTTCTCCATTTGGCTTCAATTTGGCTTCAACAATATACTTCTTCTTCAAAACTTGTCAAAAATGAAAAATGTGAGTACCACAATATCCTAACTTATTAGTGATGTCAATAGTCAAGGGTTACCAAAAGATCCTACCATCAGATATTTCCTTGCTAGGGGCAAAAGATTTAGAGAGACATGGTCCCATTAATTTGGTAATTTCTAGATGGCCATGTTAGGGACATACCCATGTTGGCCAAGATCATGGTCTCCTAAATCTCCATTCTTGTTTGTTCTGAGAGATGTTACATGTACTACAATATCATCAATCTACTTCTCCATCTTATATTTTGGAGAATGTCCCTTTGGTGGATGATTCTTGTACATGGGTGGTGGTGAGTACAGATCATGTCCATTCTTGGATGGGACTTCCCATATTGTTGGATATAGCCAAAGTGGGATCACGGGCTCATTATCTTTGTCTTTGGTGGATGACCTAGAGAGGTTCTACAATCTGCTTATGATAGGATTCAACGACTAGACCACCTTATTGTCAATGATATTTTGGATGTTGGGTGCTAGTCTTAAATGACATTAGTGGCTGATATGTCACCTATAGTAGTAGTGAACCTTGTTGGATAACCCAAAGCCACTTTACCCACACTTGTGAGTTTCCCAAGCTCCCATGCTTTTTGAGAAGGAAGTCTTGGACTTATTTGGGACTCATAGTTATAACAATTAGTGGAGCCCAATGCCGATGAGAGTGCATAGGTGATAGGTTTTCATAATGATATTACCATTGTTATAGTAGTGTTAGAGGCATCTAAGCATCAAGTGTTAGGTCAAGTTATGGACCTTAAAGGAGCCCAATGCCAATGAGAGTGCATGGATGATGGGTTTTCATAATGATATTACCATTGTTTTAGTATTGTTAGAGACATCTAGGCATCAAGTGTTAGGTCAAGCTATGGACCTGAATTGTTTGACCTAGATTGTGAGCCTTGGCTTGGCAAAGTAGCGTAGGATGTACTTGATAGGCATCACCACTCAAACACTTGTGAGCTTTGTGCCTATCAAGACAATTCAAGCACATTTTGGGAGTGATGGATAGAGTGGATAAGGTATTCTTGGGACACAACCAATGGCTACTAGTGAGAGTGGTCTACTTGGTTACACCCTTGGTCTACTTGGGATGCAACTAGAGGACGTATGGAGCTTGCGGCCAAAGTAGAGAGAGTTTTCTACATTGAGGTTGGGGATTATAGTGGTTGAGGATATGAAATTATTGCTCCCAAAGGTTGGTGTAGTAGCCAGTCAATGTGTCTTTCATTTCTACATCAATTACAAAGGATACTTGGGAGCCAAACATTGGACCCAAGCTTACAAGAGTGGAAAGATGGAGAGTTTGGAGGTTCTTGAGGAGCTAAACAAGTTGTTTTTCCTTTAGTATGAAGGATTTGGGTGCTCTAAAGGACTTGGTATTTTGATTGAGATGGCTAGTGATACACTAATTTTTTGATGTCCCTATAGATATAATGATATGGAGAGAGTATTGATTTAGAGCCGGAGTAGAGACCTTCTTGATGTTGGTTTGGTGGAGATTTCACATGGAGAGTATGATTTAGCTACAATGATGCTAGCCAAGAAGACTATGCATGGCAATTACACAAATAAGTAGATGTGTGGAGATTATTGTCCTATCAACAAACAAAATAGGGTTGATTGATATGCCATGCTTACAAAAAAGGAGATCTTTGATGCAATTGTGCATGCAAAGGTCTTCAATACTTTGGATCTTCAAGCATGATATGATTAGTTGAAAATCAAGGAGGATGACAAGTCCAAGGCAACATTTTGGGTTATTGATCCTCATGGCAAGGATGTATTATATCAATGGAGGTTCTTATTACTTGGGGTTAAAGAATACTCTTGTTGAATTCAAGAGGATCACGGATAGGATCCTAGTAGGATTGGATTTTTCTTGGTGCTATATTGATGAATTTTTTGGTCTATTCCAGTACTATAGAGGAGCATGAGAGAGATTTTTTGGAGGTGTTTGAGAGGTTGAGATCCCATGGACTCAAATTACATCATGGGAAGTGTAGATTCTTCCGTGAGAAAGTTGAGTATTTGGTTCACACTATTTACCTTGGAAGACCTGGTGTTCAATGGACCAAGGTAGAGGCTATTGCATGTATTCTTTGGCCTACATATGTGAGCAGAGTGTGAGCATTCCTTAGGTTGGCAAACTTCTATTGCTAGTATGTTAGAGGATTTAGTGCCATTGCCAAGGCCTTGACAAAGTTGACCAAGCTTATGCAAGAGTGGTGTTGGGGAGATGAGCAACAGACAGCTTTTATAGAACTCAAGGAGAGGTTGAAATCTACCTCTATTCTTAGGAGATCATTAGAGGATGACCATTCTAGGTTCATACTGATTGGAGTATACTGGATCTTGGAGCAATGCTTAGAGCTTGCTCAACAAGATGATGAGAAGGAGTTTGTGGTGGCCTATAGTAGTCATTCCAACAATTCAATGGAAGTTAAGTATAGTTCATATGAGGGGAGTGCTTGGCAACAATATGGGCAATAGCACATTTCCAATATTATCTATGTGGTAACCCCTTCACTCCTATCACTAATCATCAACCATTGAAATGGGTGATTGAGTCTAACAAGCTTTCAAGGAAGCTTGCACAATGTACTCTGATTTTACAAGAGTATGATTTCACAATTATTCACAAACCTGGACTGTGAACCAAGATGCATATGCATTGAGTAAAAACCTTTATCCTAGCCAGCAAGATAAGAATAGTGCACATTGGAATGGTAAGAGAAATGAGGAGATGGTGTCAAGTTGGCATACATCTACCTCTTTATGTACATTTTTGAGGCCTTGGTGGTGTCTCTTGTAGCCCATACAAGAGGAGTTGTTGAGGTTATAGATCCAAAGGGTGGAGATATTGATGTAGGTCAGTGAAACATTCATGATGATGTCTTAGTGATATATTATCTTTGCATAGGTGTTTTAGGTAGCACAATTGGTGCCAAGGAGAGAGACAATGTCCTTCAACAAGCCAAGCGGTTTAGACCAGAGGGTAGACATATTTTTGTGTATGAGAGGATGGAAGAATTCTAGTATCATTTCCATCTCAAAGACCATAATTGGTATGTCATGTTCATGAGGATCTAGGACATTTTGGAGCAAAGCATACATATAATTTACTCCAAAGTCATTATTGGTGGCATAATATGCAGACCAATGTAAAGTAATTTGTTACCAAAAGTGTGGTTTGTGACCAAGTTAGAGCATCATTTAATGCTCCTATGCCACCATTACACCCATTATCTATCATGGGATTGAGTTATTATTGAAGTTTGGACTTTGCTAGACCTTTACCATTGACCATGAGACATCATCCGTATATTTGGGTTATGGTGGAGCATTTCTCCAAGTGGATTGAGTTGGTGGCACTTCTTGACAAGTTTTGTGAAGGGATGGCTTACTTGTTCTTGGATTGGATTCTTAGTCATTTTGGTGCAGCAGTTGAGGTTTTGACTTACCAAGGTACAAAGTTCTTGGAGGAGTTTCAGGTTTTGTGTGACAAGGTTTTGATTGATAATCATATTATGTCTTGAGATCACCTTGAGATAGATGGTTTAGTAGAGAGAGTGGTTCAGATGGTGAAGAGAGGATTGCATAAGCATGGTTTCCAAGGAAGCCACTTGGGAGATTGGGATCTCCAATTACCTTGGTTGGTCATGGTCTATGAATTCAGCTTGCAAGCCTCCTTAGCATCCTTTGAGAGGATGGCATGTGGGACTCTTCTCCTCATGGTGGTTCCTCAAAAATAGTAGTTATGTGCTAGATGTACTTGATCTATAGCTAGTTCACCCTTTATGTGATATAGACATGCGACTATCAATGAGGCTTGATAGCACCCGGCCTCCCAATCTTTATCTACCATAAGGCATATCACATAGTTGGACTAGATGGCTATATGGAGTTAAAGGGACCTAACAGCCAGCTAGGGGGGGCAATTGTGGCACTTTAGAGCTCATGTATGACTTATGTGTGAGTTGTGCTTCTATAGTGTATGATGTCATCAAGAATATATATTATGTAGTGATGTATATGTGCACAATAGTTGTCAAAACATTTGTAGCACCAAACCTAGTTTGCTCAAACATTGGAGTGATAATGTTGGCAATCATAGTTATTTTGGTAGTTGCTCATGGACTACTTGTTAGCAGCCGGATTTTGTGTTAGGGTTATTGATCACATGGTGGGACCCATTATCATTTGCACCATTCACATTGTTGGATATGTTGTCAATGGCATCATTAGGACTAGAGACCTAGGTCAAGCAAAGGGGTATACTTCTAAGTATAGCTCCAGAGAGCTCACTTCTTTGATGTTGAGCCTTCAAGTTCTTGGTATCGTTGACAAATGTCAGCGAGCATCATCTTGAGTCTCTTAGCTAGAGTGAGTATGGCTTGATTGTAATCAATGCATAATTATTGATAGATTACAAAGTGAAGGATAGATTACAGATCTGATTTGAGTGTGATTTGAGTGGAAGAATGAATTGATTATTGTAGCATTTTACAGTTCATGTATGAATTATGTGTGAGTTGTGCTTCTATAGTGAATGATGTTGACATCAATGTATGTTGCGTAGTGATATATATACACACATGACAATGAAGTCAATAATAGCAATGAATTATCTTCCTCTTCTAATTTAATCTCTATGCTCATAAATTCACATATAATTTTGTTGAAAGATTTGAGGTGCTCCTTTGGCCTTCCTTCATCCACAACATATACAACTCTTGTCTAAGATACAGTCTATTAGTCAATGACTTGGTCATATAAAGATTCTCCAATTTGGCCCATAGTTTTGGTGCATATTCCACATTCATAATATTGTATAGCACTTCATGAGCAAGGTTCAACTGAATAGTGCTGATAGCTCTAAGATTTGCATCTTCAACTTACACTTCCTCATTACTTTTGTACTCGTGTCTTTTTCTTAGTGCTCTATGCAGCCCTTGTTGGACAAGAAGGTCAACACCTTCAGTTGCCAAAGTCCAAACTTGTTTTTTCCATCAAGCTTCTCCATTGAAAATTTAGCATTTGATATAGATATCACCCCTGTCATTGCTTTGCTGTGGACTTGCTTTTGGACACACTTCACTGCACCCTCAGATCTCAAGACCAACAATGCTATGATACCAATCGTTAATACACAGTTTTGTTAATACACAATTGCTACACAGTGTGTAGAAACTCTTGAAACTCTTGCAATAGCACATCATAAACCCCATTAAATAAATAATCAAAGGATAGCATTAGATAACGTGGTTCACTAGCTTCCTCCACGTACTTTATTACTCGCTGCATATGTATACAAAACAAACAAGGATAGTTCCTCATCACTGTCATTCGGCTGAACTCCTGACTACTGACATTCGGCTGAAACTCCCGAATATTGATATGTACCCAAACCTTTATTACTCGATGCATATGTTACAAAACAAAAAAGGATAGTTCCTCATCACTTGTCATTCGGCTGAACTCCTGACTACTGACATTTGGCTGAAACTTCCGAATATTGACCTGCGCGACTTTTTGAGTAGTGACCACTCAAGGTATGTAGTTACTTTAATACTTTGCCATAGTCGGGATGTAATATTTCTAGATAAAGACGTGTCCCGCACCTTGCGGTTCCATCAGTAACGTTTGCTCCTAGTCTTCCATATTCAATCAAGTCAGTAATAACAAGCCAAACATGACATAACCACCGGTTCATTTATAGAGAGGCACTGCCTAAATCAAGTCTGAAATTATTTGGTCCGAATTTACGCACATACTTTGCAGTTAATGACATGAGGACAACTGACACGCATCATACAAAGCTGGGGACTCACTCTCTTCTTTTCGGGACTAATATTCAAACCTACACAGATAATGCGCCATTATTTCTGCAGGAATCCTTGAGCTTCAGTCAACAATGGGGACATTGCAGATTGTGATGGTCATTCGATGTCTACTAGAGCTCTTAAAGCATCAGCCTGATTCCTGCATTTCTGTCTTGGAGCTACAACCCCTGAGTGGACAGGGGATCAAGGAGGAACGGAAATCGGGAGCGTTTCAAACAGGGAAAAAAACATATGCAGATAGTACAGAAGGCAGAAACATCACTTAATTTCGTGCACAAGTTTCCAATCAAAGAAATGAAGGTGTACTTGTCCTTGTCCTCCATAGGTTCTCGCTGATGATGAGACAGTAAGATCTTTTGGTCCTGCGTGTCTACTAAGAAGCGGCAGACGATTGTCACCTTAGGCGTATGGATGCGCTGTGGGGAGCCTGAATTTGAATTTTCATCCATTAGTAAACGTACTTGCTAGATGAGCTAGTTGAATATATTCATGGTACCGCTGTGTAAGCAATTTGCATATTGAACCCTGTAGCGCCCTTTTCCTTCAGTGGGTTGCTCTATTAAGGACGTGTTCTATTCATGACAAAAGTTAAAGACATTGCAATAGTATTGAATATCCACAAACAGGAGATTAGAACCTCATATAAACCAGAAAATAGAAGTTACAGGAATACGTTCAGGTGAGATTGGAAAGATTCTCCCTCAGAAGGTGCGCATCTTAATCAAAAGACTGCTATTAATTGACCTTCGAAGTTCCTGAGTTTCTCCACTCTGTGGTCTCTGCACATGGTTAATGATTGCCAGCCTCATGTAAGTCCTTCAGGTATTACGAGATACACTTCTCACCACAATTCAGTAAAGTTGCACGAAATTCTCTGTTTTTCTTTCTACCTTACTGTTGTTATTATCCCAGAAGGATGGTCTCGATTTCTTTAACAATCTGTCTCACTCAAGAAGCACAACAAATGCTATTAAACACATTGAAAGACAAAGGACGGTATTATCATACTGTAATGCTTATATTGACGCTCCTTGTGATGTGATTCAGGACGTCGATCACGTCAGACTTTCTTTGCACAAGCTCTCCGCAAGATTGGAAGTCATTACGGTGCACGAATGTTTACCCATCTCAACAATGCTGCCTATTCGAAGGGAACTTCTTCATTTCTCCTGGTTGGACAGGTTTTTGCTTGGAAAATCTGAGGTGGTGATTTTCCTTTCGGGGTACAGGCTACAGATAGACTACTGTATTGGGACGGCGTTCAAGAAGGGAAAACATAATTGCCCAAATTGAAGGAACAACGGATTCCATTTGGTTTTTCACTACGGTAATCTCGACCATTTCCAATTCCAGAACGAATGTTGGATTAATGAACGAGACTGTTGTAAAAACGTCGTTGATTGAATGATCAGCTAAGGTCATTTCTGCAGTGATATCGATGGTGATGGATTACTCAACAAGAAGTTTCGATTTTCAGTTATGTGAGAAGATTGTAGTACACACAGCAGTTACTTGTTTGTGTCGTAGACCATGACTGCTTTGCAGATAGCTACACATATGGTGTTGCAAGTGATGTTCCCTGCATAAAGATGCAGATTAGCCGGAATACGGAGTCTTTGACAGGAAAAGGATAGCACCAGTTCTAACGTTCACGTCTTCGTAGGACCAGTCTTATACGCCACTGTGCACTGTTGCAAGAGGAGGAAGCCATGGGAGTTGTTTTAGGCTAACAATCAGTTTGTAAGATTTCAGACATGGCAATCATTTTGCTTTTATGAGTTTAATTTGGCGAAGGAGGATGGCTATGTTATGTACATTGGATCTTGACTCAAAGATATCATCCTAAATTGATCGATCGTAGTGCGCCAAAAAGTACTAAACAGGTGTTAAATTTCAATGGGTTTGCAACATTTGATTTAAGATTCTACAAATACGGGCCCCACCGTGGTACCTAATTACGCTGCGTCCCCGAACATTGGTTTGAATATCGGGGACGCAGCGTAATTAGGTACCTAATTACGCTGCGTCCCCTAGACTAAGTGCGTATTCTCTTTGGGCCTTCATTCGGATCTCAAGCCATAGAGTTAACATCTTCGTGTTCCGTACAATTACAAATCGGATTTCATTTCAAGTTTCAGTTTTATTTGAATCATCAGGTATCAAAATTTTTTTTGTTTCAATCATTACAAAGGGCTATTCGTAAACAAGACAAATCTAAGTTGCATAATCAATAATATGACTAACTAAAATGGTCATTTTATATCATCCGGTAATGATCTGCGTACACATAAATGTCCAGTGAAAAACATATTTCAAACATCAAGAAGGTGATATTGAGGCCTATTTATTATCCAGTTTTTCATTGACCTGGAATGCGTATCACACGTTCTCCATTGAATTCAATTGAACAATAGAATGTTTTAGGTTAACTAATTGAACAAGTTGAAAGTGAAGTGTTCTTGGAGTACCTAATATATGTTCTGAACATACAGAGTCATATCTAAGAACAATGGTCCTTTGCAGCCTTAATTATATTCTAAAGAAATACTCTTGCATGTTACTGTGCATTGGCATCGACGAAGCATGCAGAACTACTGAATCCAAAACGTCAAAACCATAGGAAAGTGACGTAGCGTTGGAGGAAGAAACAAAAGCTCGGTCCTACATCGACTGCCTGCGACGAATAAGCCTCGAATATATTTAGTCCAACCGCAGACGCAGATGATATGTGCACATTACCTGAACAACTTTCAAAGAGGTGGAATCACAATATCCGGTCATTCCTCACAAATCAAACTGAGCTGTTCCTGTTGTTATTGTGACTCACTACAGCAGACATTCTTCTGAATGAATGTTGACGTCACTTACTTGCCTTGAAAAGGATTTCGAATGGTGGTACAATATACTTGCACTCGGGAACGAGCTCTTTTCCTGTGATAGCTTTTAGCAATAACTGTTACAACTATGTATGAACTTGTTGTACAGAACTTTCCACCAACAAAGTACTTCGTTGTAGCTACAAGACGCTCATGAATGAGTGAGGTAAGGGATATAACATACGGTACTTGTTCTTGTGGCAGTGATATCTTCCTCATACTGGGGTACTCTCTCAATTGCTCTTATTCAAAAGCACTAAAAACTTTCCACCAAGATTGAATATCTGTGGTTAAAATTCTCAAATGTGATGTGATCTTTCGACCAACAACTGACTCCCCGTTCTTTCTGCCAACAAAAGAGTGTCGTTGTTCTCCGCGACATGTGACAAATTGCACCTCTTCGTCCAAGCCAAGGGAAAAGGAAATTCTTTCCCGGCCAGTGGCCTGCGAACTATCAGTCAATGTATCTACAGCACGCTTGTGCCCACCAAATAGTTGAGCACAAGCTCCAAAGAGCTTTATGGCTGGTAGTTGCAACCTCCTGTCACCCGACCTTGCAATTGTGTGTTTGAGTTACCAAGTAATCTTGCGTATTGTTAAGACTAGATTGAAGAGTCGATCACATCCTGTTTATCCTAAAAATGCACGTTCTTCGTCAATCTGCGACCACGTCTCTCGCGTACAAATGATTTCTAAAAGAGTAGAATTGTCAGCGCCGCCACAGAATGAGACAAGTTACGCTGTAAGTTAAGTGTCACCCTCTATTAAATTACACACAACCATGCCGCATGATTGTTGTTATTTAGGCTTGCCTTTGCGGGTAAAGGCATCTTCCTTACATCAGTAATTATCAACGAGCATGACACAGGGGCTTGCGTGCAAATGCTATGACTCTTACGTCTAGATCTATATAGATTCTTCGGTCATGATACGCACACATTTTGTTATACCTTCTAATTTATGGTCGACGAAGTTGATTGTTAGAAACTAGAAGAATCACACTATTACTACGGCTAGCATTCAAACACAAACTTAAGTCCGCTCCACTTTTCCTTGAATAGAGCGATTTAGACTACATGTCTGGCCCCTCAAAGTCTCTTTCTCGTTTCGTTGTTAATGTTAATTCACCGCCTGTTAGCCCTGTGTCTTAAGGTATATGGTTATTCAGCTTTTGCCTGAATTAAAATATTATTTTTCTCGAATAGGAAAATCGATCTTATTTTTATTTTTGTAGCAAACAATGCCTTTGAACATGGTTTTTTCTGAATTTTCAGTGGACTGTTTACCTAAGCTTGGAAGTATAGAATAAACAGGTTTTTATTCTATAGCGTATATAGTATCTTCATGTGCACGTTATGTCTAGGTAATCAAAGAGCTTCGACCTTTGTTTCTTGATATGTATAATTATCGTTCCAAATTAGACCCGCATGTAACTAGAAAAACTGCATTCCTTAGCTTTCAGCTTTGACCTATACATAAAACGAGGTATAGCATACCTGGCGTTTTTTACTTACATTTGCAGACATTTTCCACCAAATGTACAAGGATGTCCAGAAGTCCCCATAATGGGGACTTTATTCCAAATGACATTAACTTTTGGTAATCCTATACTAGTATCGTACCTTTTGGAACTCAAACGCCCTACGCTAATGCGCACAGTTTCGTTCTCTTTACTTACGGGATTTATTTATATTTTATTCTTGAAGCTTCCATTACTTTCGTTATCTGAATAGAAGGGCTTTATATTCTCTTTATCCTTTTAATTTGATTTAAGGTTTGGAATTAGAAGATGCTGATTTCAAAGGTTTTTGTGGGGGGGGGGGGGGGGGGGGGGGGGGTGGTTATTTCTTATTTAGGAAATGGCTAAAAGGAATCGGGATGACCATTTGAATGACATCTCATAGTGATGATGATGTGTTGTCCACAATAAAATCAATAAAAGTGGATTATGGAAGGTTTTAGAAATGCTCGTTCACGACCTTATTGATAAAGAAATGCCAAGATCTACGATAAGTAGTTGAGAGTCTTCTTCCACACCCCTTCTAATATTGTACAACCACCCATGAAAACTTTTACCCAATTATTGTAGATATCTACAAGGTCATATTTCATGCCCCCTAATGAATTAATTATATCTCTGATATTCAATGTCGGCAAGCAGACAAAGAAATCCATTTTTTTTAATATTTGTTGCGGGCAGAGCATGATGTATAAATGGAATCGTTTCTGAAGGCAAGCGAGGGAGATTACGCAGTCCTAAAGGTCGGCTGCATACTCAACCTGCGCTTTGCATTGAAGCTTAAATACAGTCCTAATATAATGTTGATATATGCACAACGTAGTGTAATTTTTTGTAAAACAACACGTAATTTTATCGTGCAGTGTAGCGCAGTACAGAATCTTTCACCATGCAAAGCGGTCCGGTAGGCAGGACAGACGTACCTGGCAGACTACTACGCTGATGAAGCTCTGTGAATGTCTTGTGGCGACCCCTCATTCGTCCAACTTGTGGCGACCCCTCATTCGTCCAACTTGTGGCTGCCGTGTAATACTCGTGTACGCAAACAGATTTTCGGATCCGACGTGGCCTTCCATCTTCTCCCAGGCACATGTGGCCGCCATTTCTGATAAAGCTAGCCTGAAGGCCGATCTTTTACATTAGTTTTGCATCTCACAAGCAAGGAATAATGTAAAATTGAGATTTTCAAACAGAGGCAGGTGCCTTTCGAAGAATCAAAGAGTTTTGTGATTTATACTCAGTAGTTACTGCTATTGTAATCATCGGTTTGGTATTCACGATGTTACGTGTATCCACTAAGTTGATTACGTTTACTAACGGCACGTATGATGAGGAAGCTATACTTCGAGAGTATATAAGGATTATAAAATCCTTGTTCCTCAATGCAATTCCTTGCAAGGCATTCTAAGGTTTCCAGCCAAGTGCAGCAGGGAGAGCGTGCATGCAGGAGATGAAGGGCATAATCACTCGTCAGCAATCGTAGCTCTTTACACGAGCTGGTTATTTGAACTGAATCTTTCGCAGCATTCAGCTTAGTAGCTAGTGCAGGGAATATCGCAAGGTACAAGAATACTGTGTTCATACTGAATCTGCATGGCTTTTCCTCTAGAGTGTTGCGCACCTTCCACTTTGAGATTCAGACAGTTACTTCGAGTCACTGGCCAATATCGGTTTCCATGTAGATTTGGAAGTATACGAGAGAATTTACGAGGACCGAAGTTGCACGTCTGACAGGACTTAGTGACTGTGTTTCTGTGTTGTTTGATGCACTTCTGAGTGAGTGGCCAATCTTCCTGTTGAAGTCCAGGAGTCAACTACTTGGTTTCTGCTAGGGTAGTAACATGGGGACTTAGTGAGAACGGGTGTAGGGCTTTAGCTTCAGAACATCTAACTGTTGGTAGAAGTCTGAAAAGATTTGGCTGATTGTTTTCAGTCTTTGCACTGAATTCGCAGATAGTTCACCTCATATTTGTAAATCTGCACCTGAAACTTGTGAGTCAAGGATACACTAGCAAGCACGCTAACGGTAAGTCGTTCTCTGTTGCAGCTATAATGGCAGCTAACGCGAGACACTGGGTCCCCGTGCTTAGCCTTCAATTGCTGATGTGCTGCGTTTGGCTGGCAACATTGACCCCATCTGTTGAGCCTGCACCAATCAAATGGTCATTTGATGGCTGCGTACCTGGGTTTAGCGATAACCAAACTCGTTATTGTTGTCCATTGGAGTACAAGGGAGAAATCGTCAATTTTCATCCGAAAAGAGATGTGGCTAAACCTCTTAGAATAAGAAAAGCTTTGCAATGTTTGAAGGGCAGGGAGCTTAAAGTCTACAAGAAGAAGTTGAATAAGGCATATAAGATCTTGCTAAATCTTCCTGACGAGGATCCGCGATCTCTATATCAGCAAAGTAGACTGCATTGCGCTTACGGAACAGGATCTTTCGTACAGCAAGGCACCAATATCACCACCGATGTCCACTTCAGCTGGTTTTTCTACCCTTGGCACCGATATTTCACCTACTTCCACGAGAGGATCCTGCGACATGTGCTTAATGATCCCGATTTCACCCTTCATTTCTGGAACTGGGACAGTGGCGCTACAGTGTCACAGTCAGAAGAAGCTCCAGATCCAGAAGGCTGCTATGAGCGAGGTGATCTTTTCCCAGAGATCTACAATATATCGACCGCATATGTGTACTGGAACCGTTCAGAGAGAGCAAAAACTCTTGGTTTACCCGTAGACCTTGGACTCACAGTCCAGGAAAGATTGAACGTTCCTTTGCGCACAGCAGATGTTGTTGTCCCAAATAACCGAGCCGTCATGCATAGGGGTATGGTGACCAATGGGAACAACACCAGAACAATGATGGGAAGACCCTACAGAGTGGGAGACTACCAGTTGCTTGATCCAGCACTGGGAGCCGGAACGGTCGAACAGACGGCTCACGCCAGCACCCATTGGTGGACAGGGGGTGAAATGGGCGTGGTGGATACTTCAGCTAAGGACCCAATTTTCTGGCCTGTTCACGCGAATGTTGACAGATTGTGGGGCATCTGGTATACTTTGCCGGGTGAAGGGCGTGTTCACATTACTGATCCAGATTACTTGGACGGAGAATTCCTTTTCTACGATGAGACAGCGACTATTAGAAGAGTTAGCGTGCGAGATTCCTTAGTCATGGAAGAGTTCGGGTACAAGTATCAGACAGTAAACGACGCTAGCTGGATGAATTACACTCCATAATTTAATTATTCTTCATAGCAGTTGTGATTGCAGTATCTGTCTGGACTATCTAGTGCCTAGTTGGATGTCACCTTTACAGGGTCTCGGAGTTGTTTCCCGTGCGGCTCGTCCAATCTTGTGCACGTCCCTGGAAGAAGAAGTTCAGTTCTCTTTTCCCTAGTGATATAATAGCACTTAGCTAGATATTATAATCACATCGAGCAGGTAATTCGACGTAAACAAGATGCTTCGCTTACAATTAGATTACAAAGAGCTATGCAGCAACTTTGCAATAAGAAGCGGAAACGTGAAGGCATAGTGACAACAGATAGGACAAAAACTTCAATTTCTCTACTATTCCTCTATTTCGATCTAAGGATTCATTAGTTAATCCGCTACATAGCAATAAAGAACGATTTTGTTCAAATACCGCTTTCGGGAACCGAGACGAGGAAATGAAGCGTAGATAGTGCTAAATTGATAGCAGAATAAACCGTGATGTCAAAAGTTAAAAATTGTTTCTAACTCCATTTCCTACATGTGAAACAAGCGAGGAACGTATATATGTGCCTCAACATTGGGGCTCTTGAGGCGGAGGTGTATGCGTCAGGATGATGCTATTGTTGGATTGCTAGCATTTGGTCTAAGTCTCTAGGGAACGTGCGTACTTGATGCTTGAGAATGATTAGTCAATCCAAAATCATGACGCTTTTTACTGCTGTGATATAGTGGCATGTGATGCATAGCATGCCTATTATTCCTGTGATAGTCCGGAGCGAGCTTGAGCGTTATCACAGCTTGACTTAACCATCACATTGCAGAGAACACACATGCGCGAGTTCCATGCACTTCCAACTCCACCCCACCACGTTCCCCGTCAGTGTGAGGTCATTTGTTTACACTGCTGCACGTGATATTGGATATATGAGGACAGAAGAAGCCGTCCCTCGTTCGAGGAACGAGGGATCCAGAACTCTTTAAATGCATATAAATTAAAATCTAATTCATAAAATGCATGTATTATCAAGCAACGAACATCAATGACTTCATGTGAAGAATCTGTGAACCAATGTGTACTGAGAAAATGAAAAGTCAAATCATATCAAGAAATTGAAACCATCAAAAACAAAATGAATAAATCGAATGTAGATTGTAAACCGAGTCAAGTCATGTCAAGAAATTGCGAAGTAAGCTAATGAGAAACTATTGAAAACAAATTGAATAAATCGAATGGAGATTGTAAACCGAGACTAATACCTGTAAAATGACATGAAAACCTAAACGCAGAGTTAACGTAAAACAAAACATATCAGGAAATATAAGAAACCACTTGTAAACGAAGATAGATTAGCCTCATATTGACTTATCTGCAGTTTTATGAAACCAATGTCAAGTAATAAGAACAAGAAGTCGGGGAGAGTAAGGTTTTGTCTAAGAATTGATCGAATCGATAACTGGTTTCAGGTATGAAAAAGTAGAGTAGAAATCTTTCAAAGGGCGGGGAAGTAGAGCTTTGTGGTAGGGGATTGGATAGAGTATATCGCATCATGCGCTATGGAAGCATGAGTCTTGAAACGATCAGACAACCAAAGGAAGCCGAAGGCGGCCATAATATGGCTCCCTGAAAGCACGTGCGACTTCATCAGTGCCAGACGTAGTGCCGAATTAGTTGAGCAAATCTCATCACTCCTCGAACAGAGTTTCTGTTCGAAAGCTCATTAGTGTCAAGGTACATGTGCAAATCGAGATGAGAATTAAATCCGTAAATGAGATAACTGATTCTAACAAATCGGATGTAAACTGAAGTAAAAGCATAATCGTAACATATTGAGAGCAACACATCTATAGAACTAGTAAGCATCGCGTAATCGGTAACAGCTAAGCGACGCATATCGAGAAATATTATACATCGGGTAATCGACCCTACAAGCAAAACGTGAAGATTGAAGTAATCTGAAATCGAGAGTCGGGCAGGAACCTTGAAATTGAAAGTCGTGTAGGAACCATGAAACAGGCAAACATCGAGCTAGTAGTGATAGAAAGAGCATTAGTTGAGGATGGGTGGAGTGGAGCGAAGTGGGGAGAGGGTTGGATTTGTCTTGGCTGAGTCGGAGCGAAGCATAAGAGGACTGGATATGAGTGGAGTGGAGCGAAGTGGGAGAGGATTGGATTTGTCTTGGCTGAGTCGGAGCGAGGCATAAGAGGACTGGATATGAGCGATGAGAGCAGAAGCTATTCGAGGAACGGGAGATCGGGAACTCATTAAGGACATATGTATGTACTGCAGATGGAATGCCAATGAAATGAAAGCAAAACTAAATAAAAGGAACATGTGGAAAGGAGATGAAGTGCAACTCGCAATTCGAAAGTAAGGCAACGCACCGACATCATAAAATGATCAGAAGATAACAACACGCAGAGAAACTGCTAACTACCGTGTAAACGAAAGGCTTTAAGCAACGCATGTAAAGAACTCGCTGAATAACTCATGTAAAGAAATCGAGAACAACATGTAACCAAAGACCCATAGAGAAATGTACAACAACGTGCAATCACTAATCGCAAAGCAAAGCGTGTAGAGTAGTAGTAAACAACGTGTAAACGCAGACCGATGAACGCATATGAAACCTTGAACAGTCTACGAACGGAAGGCGGGCGGGGAACCGTAAAGTCGAAAACGGGTGGGAACCATGGAACAGACCACATTCGCGGGAGCATTAGGTGATGATGTGTGGTCTGGAGCGAAGTGGGAGAGGAGTGCTTGATGTAATGGTTGAGGGTCGGAGCGAAATGACCACTGGGTATGAGAAAAAAGAGAGTAGAAGCCCGTTCAGAAGAGGGCTTCTACTCTCTGAACGGAGGAAGCAGAGCAAGGCATTAGAGGACTGGATACAGAGAAATGAGGTCAGAAGCCGTTCGAGGCATGGGAGATCCAGAACTCACTGAATGAGATGCAAGATATGTAAAGTATACAAGATGGCGGATATCTGATCGAATGAAAGCATGAATAAACATAACCTGGAATCCAATCAAAAGTAATACCTGTATACCAGTAACATGCACCGGACAAGCGGAAACAGAACAATAGTACATGTAGAGAAATAAAATCGACTTGATGAGCCAGACGAGAAAGATTCAGATAGACAGAAGTCCGAAGTATATCGCAGCATGCACTATGGACGCATGAGTTATAAAACTCTAAGCAACTGAATGAAGCAGATGGCGGCCATAGTAAACCTTCACAAAAGCACTTACTACTTCATCAGTCCCTAACGCAGTGCTGAAGTAACTGAGCGAAATGTCAATACCCCTCGTACCGAGTTTCTGTTCGAAAGCTCATGAGTGCCAAGGTAAACTCGGTTGCTCCTCAAAGTGGCGCTCATAGTAGAAACAGGGCTGAGAAAAGTGCTGAGAAGAGAAAACGGTGGATAATGATGTGTGGACCAGCAATGTCAAGTAGGACTTATCTCGGATGTCAGGCAACTGGACAACTCCCAAAAGTGCCGCTCACAGTAATAACAATGCTAAGTAAGGAAAAAGCAGGAACTTATGAAGCAGGAATAGGTATAAGCAGAATAAATCGAACTGCAAAATAATCAATAGGCAAAGGAAGAATGCAAAATCGTGAGCAAGAAAACAAAACGTCTCGAGATATACCTCGTTAATACCTGAAAGGAAATATAGATTAATACAAAAAGCAAGCAAAACATAGCAAAGTTACCCATTGATGCGTTCTAAAGTATAAGATAGTAAATCCACTAAGGAGAGAGATCATCATCGAAGAACAAGAAAAGTCAACAAAGAATAAAGGGAGCGAGAATTATGAGAGAGGTAGAGGCAATTTATGTGAGGGCGAAGGGGTGTAAGACGGGTGTGATTGGCAAATTAGTGCTGATGGGAAAGTGGGGCAGCGAAGTGGGAGCACAAGAAACGAGGACCACAAATTAATGAGAGAATTAAGAGCTATGGCTGACGGTATAAATATCGAATCCCTCTCATGCATGATATTAAAGACATACTGAGGGGTTCACACTGAGGTTGTTGGCATGAGTCCTAAAGCATGAGAAACCGGTCATAGTAATCCTCCACGAAAGCACAAACGGCTTTATCAGTGTCTAACCCAGTGCCGAAGTAGCTGGACGAATGCCAATACCCCTCGTACCGAGTTTCTGTTCGAAAGCTCACGAGTGCTAAGGCAAATTCGGTTGCTTGCAGAAGTGCTGGTCATAGCAGTAACAGTGCGAAGTAAGGAAACGCTGGAACTTATGCGGGACCCAGCAAGGTCATGTAGTAGTTTCTATAAAGCCAATCATAATTTGGTGGAAATTGGAAGGGAAGGGTCACCGAAAGTGCAGGAATAGGAATAAGCAGATCTCAGAATAATTACGAACAAAGAAAGGGTGCATAAGCGTGAGCACGCGAAAGGAAAGGAATCGAGACGTACCCTGGTGATGCCTGAAAGAAAACATCGATTAGTAGAGAAGCAAGCAAAACAGAGCAGAATTACCCGATGATGCATTCAGAAGTAAAAGCTCTCGGTTGACATAATCCATTCTCTTCTCTTATAACGATAAACTTGTTGTGACAGCTTCCCCATCATGGTAGCTATTGGTGAACCTGTTGGCAGATTGAAGATGCACTGGAAAGAGAAAAAGTGCAGGAATGAATTTCTTTCAAGCCCTCAGGATCTACTGTAGCAAAATTCGAGGTTCAATGTCGATATGAACAAACTTAAGACTCTAAAATACCAATTGCATTCTTCTTCATGAGTGCTTCTGCACAACTGGGTAGTCAAATGGTAGTGCAAAAGATTCTACACATGAATTAATTACTAATAAAGTTCCATGCTCACTACTCCGTTCTAAAAGAGAAGAGCGGATGCAATTCAACAAAGAAGAAGTCATTTCAACCACAAATTAATCTTCACAAGATAACCATGTCTACTTCTCCCCCGCCAAGAGCACTGTATATGAAGGCAAGATCGACTGGATGCATATATTCTGTCATGTGGGATGCAGTAAATTCCTACTCAACCCATCTCAAGAGTTCGTGTACAAGGGCTGAAACTTAGAACTACATGATATCAGGTTTTGCGTGAAACCAAGGCGGAAGGTGTAAACATCTCATCAGACAGTCACGACATCATTGAGAGCTCACTAGATCTGGAATGGTAAATCATCTCACATCAGACACATTGAAGACAGGGCATCGGACACTTTGCGCCCTGCCAAGAAAACTCCTTAATTTAGCAGTTTTCATCTCCACTAATCACATCCGGGCTTCATGACCTAATGAAGCCTACACCATACTCATCACTCACTAAGTATTACCTTTGATACCAGACCTACAGAACGTCTATTTTACACAATCCTCATTTGGAGCCTTCTATATGGGACACACTTATTACAACTGGAACCGTGACGCCTATAACAGTATACAAGTAGGCTAAATACTAACTTAGACACTAACTGCCCAGTTCGATAGTTGATCGCCGTCCTACAGCTTTCCTTCAAACTTCCCTACAACTAAAATGTGATATACTTAACACGTTACACAGGACTGGAGTCCAAAAAGAACCCGAATTACGCTAAATTGCCTCCAGGCCAAGTGAATATACTATCTCCTGAACCTAAACGCAGAACCTACTACCAAACCTCCGTGGTCAATCCCCAAGCTCTCTAACTGAAACACGGATGAAACCAAACCTCGCTCTAGCTGTACATTATATCGAGCACCCCTCTCCAAGAACTCCATCACGTCTTGCTAACCTACATCCTAAACCGGATCACCCTCCTGGCTAAGCTTCTCAAACGCCCAGACTGCCTGCTGCTAAATTTGCGGTCAAAACATACTACTGTCGGAAACCAGCAAGTACTCTCGTCATTGCTTACTGGGGTTTGCCTGCAGATAATACCTCAAGTAATCGGTTTATACTCTTGTTTACAACGACCAGTTGGATCTTATCAAGCTGGCAACTCTTGTTTTCGGGAGTGCGATTGACTTTTGTTGCCTTCTAAAACGTGGGGCAGCTCCTCAGCACTGCAACCTCAACAGTGAGTCCCGGGCCTATTCCGAGAACAATACCCCACTCACACCCCTCACCTGTGGTAGGGAGCTCCTGCTCAACGGACCTTTTCCTTAACTGCTCGAGGATGAAAAGTACACTTGTGCCAGCCATGTTACCATAGTCTCTTAGAACCTCTCTGGTGGCTTGCAGTTTGTCAGGGTGTAGATGCAACGTCCTCTCCACCTCGTCTAGAAGAGGACGACCTCCTGGGTGCACGCACCAAAAGACATCATTCCACTCGGGGAAGTCCGCCACCTGACAAGTCACCATACGTGAACGGGTGCGTGAATAAATATCCAAGATAGCCATGAGGTATCGTCAACCCCAATAAAAGGCAATGTCTTTAAGATTTTGCTCGGTCCGCTAATGGTTGACTTGGAGAGTCACAATTTCTAAGGAAAAGTTGAAAGACATAGGACGGTATTCCGTCATACCATGACAGAGCAGAACACAAGCACAAGAGAAAGATAATATCCACCTAGCTTATGACATTTTTAACTTCGAAATAATAATTGTTTCCTAGAAAAATCAAACTAGAACTTTCGTAAAGAAGAATTCATGTGAGTACGATGTATCCTACACGAGTGAAACGAATTACCTCGCTGGCTTCAGTAAGTATAGGCCGACTATTTCTAGACATGAGCCCTGGTACGTCTTTCATCAAATGGTATATGAGCCCAGCCTGACTCAGCCGACCCTCAATAGCACCATCGCTCTCTGGCAGTATGGTTTGGCCGCACCAATGTATTTCATAGAGAGGCATTTCGAGCCCAGGTTTAGGATCGGATCCAATAATCAGGGCGGAAGCTCCGTCACTGATACACAGCTCAAGTTTGTTAGGAACAGCAACAGGACGGTTACTAAGACATGCCAAAAAGTCCATAATGTAAATGAAATCTCTGCTTGAGAATCTCTATATGTTTCTTTCCTCGCACACAAGGAAATCACAAATCCATGTCCATATGATTCCATTAAGGTATCTATCACCATTATAGATTCTAGAGAGAAAACAATTATACAATGAAAAGAGAGGTCAAAGAGGAAACAAGGATCCTTATGTTCCACAATCGGGGAAGCCCATACTGAATAGGCTCGGGTCTCCGGATACCCTCCAGACATACTATACTTGCAAACTATACTTGCTACTGCTTTTATCCTCACAGTTCACTCGAAAGAAACCTGACCAACCTGTAGATTGAAGCACCGACCAAATTGTCCATATGCTCTTCATGAGGAGCACGAAAAGTGAAGCACGTGATTTCCGACACCACTGTTAACACTCGAGCACCTTTGTTGTTCTCGGCCAGGTCCTTAGCAACTCTCAGGGCTGTCGATCCACCTAGAGAACCTTGCTGGTAGAGCATCACCCGACTAACGCTAGGCTTAAGTCCTAGCATTCTTGTGAGAGTAAGATCAGCACCTGGCATGTTAATACCGCTTGTGGTGGCAAAGACGACGTGTGTGATGAGCGACCTTGACTGGCCCCATTCCTGCAACACCTTTATTGCTGCCTTTTCTGCCAACCTCGGCACTTCCCTGATAGCAATTTCTTGCCGAGCGTCCAATGATCCGTCCATATACGTGCATATGGAAGGATTTTCTTTGAGCACTTCGTGAGTTAGATGAAAATATCTTCGGTCAATGCCTGACCTCTCGCCTACAAAATCCGGGCAATAAAAGCTATTAGACGAAAATGTATGCAGTTATTTCTGTCACCCCGCTTCTTCCTCTGTATAGACGAAGACAAACCCGAAACCCACCAGATGTACGGACCAGATACAAATTTACACCTAAGCCGTCGCAGAATTCATTACTATCACCAACAAAAGGACTCATCCAGGTTTCCTTTACTGCGATCAATAACAAATATTGGATATCAGAAGTCTGACTTGTTTATGATAATGTTTCTTTGTGTATTGCAGACTTAGTTAAGGGTAACTGTGGAGCTTTCTTCAGATTTCCTGGATCAGCCAATCGAAACTCAAGAACAAGCTCGGCCGTGCACTTTCTCGACCTAGATAGGACACTGCTTACGACAGGATCTTGCTACAAGCAGACAGGAGATATTCACATGTCGTCAATCAACCATAGATTTTCTTTTTAATTTAAATTCGTCACTCGTACGTCTTCGATTCTGGCTACTAACCTTCGATGAGACGTTCTAGAGAAGACCAAGAGTGATGATGTACAAAATCAAATATTCAAAAGGATGCAAATGAACAAGAAATAGTAGGATGATGTAGAAGCTAACATCACAACCCCAAGTCCCATGGTAGTTGAGTTGAGGTCGAATCTTTCTCCTTTCTTGTCTCAGGGTACTATAAAGAAGTTATTTAGAAAGCAGCTCCTCAACAACAGTGATTTCCAGCAGACTAAAACCAAAGACAGTTTACTTGTGATAATAAACTAAGCAGTTTACTATCACCCTCGGCCACACTGCTAAGCAGATGACTCAGTGTTCTATGACGAAGACTGTTAATGGAACTAGTCTCAGATTGGCCCTTGAGTGATGGTTCTCCTCATAATAAGCTGGTGTGCTTGATATGATCTTAACGTCCCGTACCCCACACATTATTTGGGCATGTCGTCCAACCACTGTGGTCTTCAATAAACCTCATTTTCACTCGAAGTCCATGGGTACTGAAAAGGTCGAGAACATTGCTGATGTGCCACAGTAGGCCCTTAGGAAGGTGAAGCAAGAAACAAATTCCGCGTGTGCGTATTGTAGTTACTTCTCGATCCAGCTAGTATACGGGGAAGAGAAAGAGTTACCAAAGATCGTCGTCCTTCAGAAATTCAATCCAACCATTAATATAAGGTATGAACAAGTTCACAACTTGGTCAGTAAAACATTCCTACACTTCATACCAGGTTTAAGCTATGGATCTTCCGAGGAGGCTTTCGTTACGCTAAAGGAACCTCAAACATCCACATTGCAACAGGGTTTCTCCGGATACACTGCGACTCAAAAGTGAGCACTTCAATATAATTCGTTAGAGTAGGTACAAGTTCTACTTTTGAGGAGTCGCAGGAACCTTCACTGCAGCGCCACCACGAAGCTCAACCTGGTACTTTACGGCCCTGCTAGTCTTAGTGCTTATCATCACGTTTGAGAGGTGGGCCATGAGTAAATGTTGAAATGGCTACACAGAAGGTCCTGTAATAACCACCTTCCAGACTCCCAGACTCTACCTTGACATCCTTGACTAAACAACGCGTGATTGAAAGGAAAACCAACATGACGGCTATTTCAACCGGACAGGAAGAGCACGACTTCAAACTGACGACCTTTCCAAGGGGAACTTACATATGCGCCGAAATTTCGATTTAAGAGCCGTATTGTCACTGCACCCGGTGATGTCAAAGTAGAAATCCGGATAGTCGACCTGCTCAAACGCTGTGGGAGGATGTGCCGTGCCAATGGCAAGTACCGTCGCAGGTCCTATTCCCCTCTCATGCTGGTGCGTTGGCAATCCTGGTTTCGGCTTACTCAGCTTTGTCTGCTCCAGCACTTTTCTCATTGCCTCTATCCGCTCCTTGCGATAATATCGCGATGTCCGCACATCGCTGCTCTCAGCCCGCTCGACCACAGCCATGGATCCAAAACGCTAATCCCCCGTCTCCAGAGCGCAAAACTACAGAGGAGATGATTGAAGAGTTCAATCGCATTAATATTTGGATTCATGTTGCCTTCAATTGAAGATATGACTGAGAGCAGATCCCGTGATCTGCTTGACAATAGAACAAAATAAAACCTAGAGCAACTTCTTCACCTACTGACAAGCCTATCCGATTTAAATGATGTCGGTCATCCAGATAAGGGTTGGGCGATGGAAGAATTCGTATGCACCAGTGTAAATCTCAGCTCATGTAGACACTATGGATTGTTCAGAGACTGACAACCTTTAGAGGTCCTTTCAGAATTTTCGGTAACCTTACCTGCTTCCAACCCCAAAGTCAAAGTCAACAAACGCACGTCTATACCACTACAGCTGATGAGCATGCTCTAACCCTCACACTTTGAGCAACTGAGAACAATCGGAACTCGGCCCCTAAGCATTCGAGCAGAAAACCTACACTTATCCCCATTTGGTTGCCACCTCTTCGAAAATTATGGATTGAACATCACTATTCTCAGAGGAATCATGGAACGAACTCTAAACTTGCGATAGCCACCAAGAAGATGAAGCCAGTTTATCAATTCGAAAATTTCGGAATTGCAAAGAATTCCAGAATCATTCGTTCGTCTTGTATGAAATCTAAAAGCAAAAAACAAAAACCTATGCGCTAATCGGAAACATGACAAGCTAAATCAGTCGGTCTGAACTGTTCCTTGAACTGTTATTACATCACTCAGCTGTTGGATTGTCGCCCTACTGCGGTCGCCCTACCTCCAAGTTACAGAATCAAAAGAAACCGACAGATCAGAAGGACCAAATTGAATCCCTTCCAGAACTGCAACTCACCAGCATATCCCAACTATGCAGCCAGCAATCGGCCTCCGAACAAAGCGGACCAGAAACAATAAGTACTCAGATCAGGTCAGGTCAGGGACCGGCAAAATTGAAGGAGATGCTCTGTGATGAAGTTCCTCCGCATCCGTTGTCGGTCGATAGCACCACTCTTCTCTCGCACAGTACAGCATACAGCTTATTAGATATGCAGAGCTAATTCCATGTTGACTGACAATGAAGTCGGAGAAACTCTTTGTGGATCAGATCATTGACGCGAGTATAGCATATCAAAAATATTCCACTGAAATTGACTAGGTCCAAATCCAACCAACCTCAACCAGAAACCATATCGCTCTTTGCGTTGTGGAGAACTTGAGGCTTCCACCAAGGGTAGAGTCTTGGTTGACTGCGGTGAATGAATAGTTTATTCATCGACTGTACTTTTATTTCGACTGGAAGGTGAATTCTCGAGTGATCTTTCACCACATGTTTCTTGTCAGTCTTGCTCTCGAGACCGATATTGCATGTCACTCATTTTATTGTAGGCAGTTTATTTGGACCAAAGGACTTTAGAAGTATATGTTCCTGGAGTTAATCCCTAGTCTTCTTTATCATTCAAGATTTATTTGTAAGTTGTGATTTATATTTTATCTAAAAAATAAATTTTTAATAAAAAAATTTTATTCAGGAACAGTAAGACTAATGTCCGGAATTGAAGATAACCCAAATTCATAGATATGCAGTAGATGGTCCTTGTTTGCCAAATTTATATAATAAATTTTGTAATGAGTAAAGCATAATGTATTTCTATTCATACAAAAAGAATGTTATAGTATATCATATTCTTTACTAATTTTTTTAAGTTTATCATCTATATATAATTTTATTATATTTAGTTATATTCATATCAACAATAATTTTATATTATTTAAAATTATTATTATTTATATAATTCATATTTATAATAATTTTATCGTCAAAATAACTTACATTAAAATACATAATCTTGATATGTGAAAAATAATTATTTTTTATTATGAAAATGGGAATATTAAGAATCTCATAGTTCCACAACCTCAAATATATATTGATATGTTATGAAATTATCTTATTTTCTTCTTTATTTATTAAATTATATTTATTTTTCACATATGTTAATATCACTAGAGTCTTGGCGCACCAGAAAATAGAAGCTTTATGATTAATTTTATAATGATATCACTAAATCTGTTTTTTATTTTGTATTAACTCCATTATGTAAGCTAAATTTGTTTTCATAAAAATCCTTATAATGAATAAACCACTTTTATTTTAGTAGGCTTATTTAATATTTTATTATACCTAAAATTTTGATTATTTAAAACTTAAAATTTTTATATCTTTTAATTTAAGAATTTGTATAATTTACCTTGAATATATTAGAATAGTTAATAAATATCTTAAGGTTTCTATATTATCACTCAAAAATTTTAATATTAAATATTTATTAATTAAAAATATACGTAGATAAATTGAGTAAAATAATTTTAGGGATTTAATATGTTTAATGCTCAAAGATATTTGCAAAGTATTTATTCCGTTACAATTGAGAAAATTAATGAGCAAGATAAGTATCTTCTTCACAAAATTGAGTATTGAGATTGAATTGTCTTATCCTTAAATTTCACTAAACTAACTAACTAACTATATATATATATATATATATATATATATCGGCAATGTAATCCAATTTGGAAATTCATACTGTAACATAGCTCCAATGGTAAATTTTAGAAATATTAAAATCAACCACAGACAAGGTAGTTGAAGATCATATAGTTGAAGAATGTATCTTGAAGACACTGTATGTTTTAGTTTTTAGAATATTTCTTTGTGTTTTGTGGTCCACTGAAAGCTTAAGGTCTTGCTCAAGAGATTGATCAATGGCACAACCACAAGAGTATAATAGTGGATGAACTATCGGTAAAAACATGCCCATCCATTAAATGTACACACTTCTATAACATCCTTTGGAGTATGTCAATCAATAATGGCTTTGATTTTTTACTCTTCCATCTCTATCCACTCCGATGAACCTTATGACCTAAGAAGTTAACTTCCTTTTTCCAAAATGTATACTTTGACTTCTTGCATAAAACTTCCATGGACGTAGTCATCTTAGTACTTCTTGCATGCGATTTGTGTGTTTTGCCTTTGTCTTACTCTAGATTAAAATATCATCCAAGAACATCATCATGTACCAATCCAATAACCCATCCAACATCTGATGCATTCTATGAAGATTGACGGAGCATTGGGACAAATGGTACTAGTGTTCCCCAAGAAGATGTACTATGTTGTTTGAAATCTTTTTTCAACAACTCCGTCAAAATTGTTTGAAGCTCTTCCAGCTCCTTTAGTGAGAGCCAATAGATTGGTCTACTCATTGGAGTACTTCTTGGCGATAACTCAATCTTGAAGGGCATATTAAGATTGAAGGGTGACCCTTTGGCAAATCATCCAAAAACACATTTGTAAAATTTTGATGAGGTTTTTAGCACTCATTAGATTCTCCATGTACAATTAGCTTGATTCACCCCACAAAAAATAGGAATATCTTCCTCCAAAGCTTACTCTATGGCTACTTTACTTACAAACTTCTCATCTTAGGATTGACTATTCTTAAGTGTCTTACTCAAAGGTGCTAGACAACATAATCTGTAAAAAGAAATTGGTGTTGTATTTGAATTTGTCGTTAGGTCCAATCAAATTGAACCTCATGACATTCAAGCCAAAGCAAACCTAGAATGATATCATAGTGTAGAGATGTCACTACAAACCTCATACATTCCAAATACTCCTTCCCAAGCTTGAATTTAACAAGATGTGAGATATGGAATTTAGAACCATTTCTACCATCATAGATCTACTTCTAATTATTGGTTTGATATGAATACTTAAGTCATTTTTTAATTCCATGGACATATAATTCTTTGAACTTCCAAAATCAAGCAAAATCTTACAAACATAATTAGATATCATACCTTGCAAGTGAAGAAAATTTTCATAGATCAAGCCTTCATTCCCATTGGAACTAATCAAGTAGGTGGCTTGAACTCTCCTAATGAGATTCTTCATTTCTTTGATCATCACGTTGTCATGCCATTTGTAGCATCGCACCTAGATTGCTTGGACTTTTGAGCAATAGTGTTGATAGTCAAGAGTATTTTGGTAATTACTCATAGACTACTTGCTGATGGTCAGATTTTATATTTAGGGTATTGACTACATGGTGAAGCTCACCGTTACTTGCACCGTTTGCACCGTCAAGTGTGTTGTTAGTAGGATTGTTAGGGTTAGAGACCATGAGGTATACTTTTGAAGTGCAACTCCAAAGCGCTCACTTCTTTGATGTTGAGCCTTCGAGTTCTTGGCTATAATGGATAGAGGCCGGTGAGCATCACATGGATTCTCTTAGCTAGAGTGGGTGTAGTTTTACTATAATCAATACAATCAATTGTTGGCAGATTATTGAATGACAGATCAAGTACTAATCTGATTGAGTGTGATTTGAGTTGTGTGAACAAATTGATTACATCAAAGAAGTGAGATAAGGAGGAAATTGGGTGCAAGAATTGAGGGTGTTGGTGGTATCCCCAAGCCTTGTTGATCATTGGTAGCTCAATCAAGGTTCAGATTTTCCCTAAGAGTGATCGTGTGCACAAGGTCTTTGAATGGATACAAATTTGGTAGTGAGGCAGACGGTGTGTGGAAGTGCTAGCCAACATTTCACTAAGAAGATAGTCAATTTTGAACAATGGGGTTTGTTTTGAGCTCAAGAGGTGAAAGTATGACCAATTTGGTGCGAGTTGAGCTCAAAAAGTGAAATTGAAGGTGGAGTTGGGAAACCATCCCTGTGAATTTATGATTTGGAGAACCTCATCTTTTCAATTTGGCTCAAGTAGAGAGTTAGCAGAGGATTTGGTGGTCAGCCAACTTTAAGGATTTCTGTCAAATTTTGGCTCAAGTTAACATTAGATTTTTGCTCAAGTTGAAGGAGCTTAGCCAGATTTAGAGGAGTCTCACCAAATTTGGAAAGGGTTCAAAGTGGCAAGAAGAAAGGCCTCATTTGGCGGTTAGAGGCTTTGAGACATAGTGTTGTGAGCTAGGAGAGGCTACAAAGTGGAGTGGCAAGAAGAAAGACCTCATTTGGCATTTAAAGGCTACAAGGGCCTAGAAGTGCCTTGGCGTGAGGTTAGCTAGTTTAGAGTAGATTTTGGTCATTTTTTGGCAAAATTTGCACACCTTGCTAGATTTTTCACAACAAGGTTTGACCCCTAGATCTTTGGTTCTTAGATTGGCACCCTAGCCAACTAGTACACCCTCACTTGTTGTCCTAGTGATTGTTCCAATGTTATCTATACATCTATAGCTTTGGCTAGGAGAGACAATTTGATCCTATTCTTGGTGATCCTAGTAGCTTAGGAAATAGGTAACTCCTATTATGTCAAATGCCAAATGGTGGCAGAGTCAATCTAATCTTGATTTATGAGATGGAGGGTTTTCATTTAGATTTCTTGTGATTGGATCCCCTACATTCTCTACTTCTTGTTTGTGCACCATGTTTGTGTGAGGTGCCTTGACTTTAGAGCATTGGTGCTCTAGTGTGCTCTTGATAGTGACGTTGGAGTGATGACCAATCAAACTATGTATATTTCTCTCTAGTGAAGCAATGTAAAAGATCAAGACCAAGGAGAGAAATAAGAGAATGGAACCTCACATTGGGACACTTGAATGTAAGAAACTCTAAATGTCTAGCATGAGCTTCGGCTTTGATATTTATAGGTAGCATACAAGGCCCTTGAGAAGCTTCTCAAAAAGTTTCCTTAGCCACTTTCTTATAGTGCAAGCCAAGTTAACCAAGAAGCTTTGCAAGAAGCTTCCTTTTAGAAGCCGCCTACTTGGCGTGCAAGCTAAGCTAGTTGGAAGCTTCTAGAAGCTTCCTTCTTGATGCTACTTGCTTGGGGTGCAAGTTAAGCTAGTCAAGAAACTTCACAAGAAGCTTCTTAGATGCTTCTAGAATATTTTGGGCTAATTTGGCTTATTATTTACTAGGGCAAGGATGGGATGAGATCCAAGCTCACATGTTCCCATTGAGCGGATGGAATGAGAGTGGTTGAAGAAGTCCACTCGGCTTTTGGTTGTTGGCCTTGTTGTGTTGGTAGCTCTCACACCATCGGATAAACTCTTGAACATCTCATGTCATGTTGGGCCACCACCATTGGCATTGGAGGGTACCCAAGGTCTTGTCCACACCCATGTGATCAACTATGGGTAAATCATGGGCTTCATGAAGGCATAGAAGTCGAAGATCACCTTTGGCTACAACATAAATCTGGTCCTCATGGAATAGAAGGCCTTTCTTGAAGGAGAAGATGTTGTACTCCTTGTCATATGTTGTACTCCTTGTCATATGTTCTGAGACAACCATGTACCATTTGGAAGAAGGGATCTTGTTGTAGAGCTGACCAAAACTCATTTTGGACCTTGGAGTGAATTGACATCATCGTAATTGTTATTGTGATGAGAGTAAGAGACTTCAAATCAGGTCGTCATGATAGAGCATCAGGGATGACATGAAACCAACCTAGTTTTTACTCAAGTTTGATATCAAACAAATGGAGTTGTTCCTCCCATCGATGTTGTCGACTCTTCATGTGTTCCAAGTGTAAGGTTTGCAATGGTTTATGATCAGTTTGTATGATCACTTGTTTCCCCAAGAGATAATGCCTCCATAACTTGGTGGCATATACCTTTGCAAGTTGTTCTTGATCTCAAGTAGAGTAATTTCTTTCAACCGTATTTAGTCTACAAGACACAAAGGCAATGGGATGTAATCCATTTGGGAATTCCTATTGCAACACGGGTCCAATTGCAAAGTCAAAAGCATCAAAATCAACCACACATGGTTGTTGAGGATCATATGGTTGAAGAATGGGCCTTGAAGACGCCATATGTTTCAACTTCTTGAATGCTTCTTTGTGTTTGGTGGTCCACTGGAAGCTCAAGTTCTTCCCCAAGAGGTTAATCAATGGTGCAGCCATATGAGTATAATAATGGATGAACCATCAGAAAAAATATGCCAATCTATTAATGCCCATACTTCTATAGCATCCTTTGGAGTAGGCCAATCAATAATGGCATTGATTTTCCCCTCTTCCATCTTGATCCCCTCCAATAAGATCTTGTGACCCAAGAAGGTAACTTCTTTTTGCCAAAAGGCACACTTTGATTTCTTACAGTAAAATTTCCATTGTTGTAGTCGTCTTAGGACATCTTGCACATGATTCACATGCTCTACCTCTATCTTGTTAAAAATTAAGATATCATCCAAGAACACCACCACATACCAATCCAATAGTCCATCCAACACCCAATGCAACTTCTCCATCTCGAACTAGTACTCTCTCTACGTGCTCCTATCATGAAAGCTCTCTTTCATCCAACAATCAAGAAAGGTGCTCGATTTGTTGTTGCATAGCAATGATAACCTTGGGCATTGCGGGCATGGTTGCTACCCTATCACGCCACCCCTAATCTATCTAATTTATTAATACATAGAAGCAACACGTCCACCATTCTCTTAAAGTTACAATTGGAAGCACCAAGGGTTCCTCAGGTATAGTGATCATATGTAGAAAATCTGGTCCAAAGCTTGAGGTGATGAATTGTGTGAAATGATGCTTGGGTAGTACTTGGACACAAAAATCCTAATGGTTTGGTGGAAGTGGATTTGGTGGTCCATAAATCCCATTCATCCCATTCTTGCTCTAATACCAATATAAAAGACCAAGACTGAGGAGAGAAATAGGAGAATGGAAACTCACATTGGGACACTTGAATGTGGGAAAACTCTAAATGCCTGGCATGAGCTTTGGCTTTGGTATTTATAGGTAGTATACAAGGCCCTTGAGAAGCTTCTCAAAAAGCTTCCTTGAGTTGCTTTCTTAGAGTGCAAGCCAAGTTAACCAAGAAGCTTCACAAGAAGCTTCCTTCTAGAAACCGCCTACTTGGTGTGCAAGCTAAGCTAGTTGGAAGCTTCTAGAAGCTACCTACTTGGGATGCAAGTTAAGCTAGTCGAGAAGCTTCCCAAGAAGCTTCCTAGATGCTTCTAGGATATTCTAGGCTAATTTGGCTTATTCTCTACTTTGTTAGCCTTACTAACTACGTCATTATACTCTATATTGTTATAGGCAAGAAGTGATGACTTACAAACCATGAGAGTATGTGTTGTGATAGCAGGTTATAGGTTGCACTTTCCTTTAGTGTAGTTGTTGTAATTAGAGTTACATTAGTGGGTGACATTTGGTTGGTGGTGTTGGCACTTGGTGGTAATCCTTAGTAGGGTACTTGTGATGGTTACAATTATGGGTTGTAGTACTCCATCAATGGAGTAGTTTTTTGATAACTTTATCATGATGGAGCTCTTTGGGGATTCTGAAGGAGATAGCATTGTAGTATGCAATGGGTTTACTCAGAGTGGCACTTGGTATAGACTTGCATGTCAAGTCCTAGTGAGAGAGGAGATTAACACTAAGTTGGAGCTTGACATATGAGTTGATTCAGTTGAGAGTGCACTTGGTGTGTCTTCACTGTTGTTGTGAGACATGGACAAGTTTTATGGGGTCTCCAAGGGCCCCAAGTGTTACTCTAAAATAGTGTGTACCATTGAGTTGGATGTCTTCATCCAAGAGTTTGATAGTTGGTGTGATCTGTAGTAGATGCAAAACTCCACTTTGTTCATACCTTTCATGGTGTGGAAGGGGTTATTTTAGTACTTGGAGGGTTTGCTTATGGATGACTACCATGAGTTCAAGAGAGCTCACTTGAAGGAGATTGAGCTATAAAGACAATATTGGTCTCTGAACTATGTTTTGATCGGTTCAAGCTTGGTTTTTAAGTATACATTAGTTGTATCTATGAGTTCTAGCTTTAGTAGCATTGGTGGATCTCTTGGAAATGGTGCTACTATAAGTGGAGGTACTACTACATGAGGTGGTTTAGTACTGGAGTTTAACCTTATGGTGGAATTCTTCCAATATTTGAGGCAAAACTACCAAGGAGTGCATATTGACAAGCTAAGGAGCTTGCAAGAGTTCCAATAGATGGCTAAAAAGAGCCTATGCAAGGCATACACTTGCATGAGATGGTTAATCAATTTTACTCAAGGAGTTATTGAGGCCCATGCAGTCCAATTTTGGTATGGGATATTAGATAGGAAGTTGTGACATGGAATTCATGATGCTACGCTGTTATAGGCTACTTTGCCTACTTTGAAAGTAGTATTTGGTTTGGTTGAGCATATTAAGCTCAATATGGTGGAGGAGAGAGTGGTGACATTTGGATTTGGTAGTGAGACCTCATCCACAATTATTACTTGTTCTAGAGTGCAATTGAGTGCACCACATCATGTTGGTTTCCAAGAACATGGTGGACAACCCAGATCATATGGAGCAAGTGGAGGGCCTAGTGTAACTAGACTCTTACCTTCATTTTTGGGTCAACAGCAACCAATGAGTGGTGGTGTTTCTTGTTGGACTTGTGGTGGACCTCACCATATGAGAGAGTGCACTCAAAGCAATGGACTTGATAACTCTAGTGCATCACAGCCAACACAGAGATAGTGTGAGCATCACCACAAATTTGGTCACACTAGTGACCGATACTTTGACTTACACTCGAAGTTTTGGAGTGGTAGGGCTATTGTAACAATATGGAGTTTAGCGACAAAGTTAGTCGGGCTTACGAAGTAGCACATAAGACAAATTAGCCTTGAATATTCCGGAAGTACCTAGGAAGCTTCTTGGAAAGCTTCACGCTAGCTTAGCTTGCACCTCAAGTAAGTAGCTTCTAGAAGCTTCCAACTAGCTTAGCTTGCATGCCAAGTAGACGACTTCTTGAAGGAAGCTTCTTGAGAAGCTTCCTAGTTAACTTGGCTTGCACTCTAAGAAAGCGGCTTGAGGAAGCTTCTTGAGAAGCTTCTCAAAGGCCTTGTATGCTACCTATAAATACCAAAGCCAAAGCTCATGCTAGGCATTCAGAGTTTTCCCCCATTCAAGTGTCCCAATGTGAGTTTCCATTCTCCTATTTCTCTCCTCGGATTTGGTCTTTACATTGGTATCAGAGCAGGAATGGGATGGATGGAATTTATGGACCACCAAATCCACTTCCACCAAACCATTAGGATTTTTGTGTCCAAATACTACCCAAGCATCGTTTCACATAATTCATCACCTCGCACTTTGGACAAGATTTTTTGCATATGATCACCATATCTGAGGAACCCTTGGTGTTTCCGGTTGTAACTTATGGAGAATGGCGGATGTGTTGTTTCTATGTGTTAGTAAATTAGATAGGGGTGGTGTGATAGAATAGCAACCATGGCGGCAATACCTGATGGTATCCTTGCTATGCAACAACAAATTGAGCACCTTACTAGATTGTTGGATGAACAAGATCTTTGATGACAAGAGCAGGTGGAGAGAGTACCAATTTGAGAAGGAGAAGATTGGATCAGATTCCCTAAACCCAAAGCATTTGAAGGCAAGAATCTTCCGGGTGCAATAGAGAATTTTGTGTTTGATTGTGAACGTTATTTTGAAGCTACCAATCTACAAGACAAACAAAAATAGATTCTCTTGGCTTCTAGCCAATTGGATGGAGTAGCAAAGCTATGGTGGAGATTCTAAGTGGAGCAAGCTGAACAACAATGGTTGCACCAATCTTGACATGGGCAGAATTCAAGAGCGCAATAATTAGTCGGTTCCAAGCTATAAATGCCACACGAGCTGCACGAGATAAGTTGGCAAAGTTGAAATAGATTGGCTCTATAAGAAGTTACATCACACAGTTCTAAAACACCATCATGCAAATTCCAGATATATTGGAAGGTGAAGCTCTAGATCAATTTGTGAGGGGCTTGAAGGCGAGAACCAAATTAGAGGTAACAATGCAAGAGCCACAACACTTGGAGGAAGCCATGCAGTTGGCCAAACAATTTGATTCCTTGGTGGAAACAACTTGGCCTTGACCTCGACCCCCACAAAGCCTACCAATACACTACACACAAGTGGAGGAACCAGCACCAATGGAGATTGATGCTATTCAACGAAGACCACTTGGCATAGCAAATAGAGAGAAATTGCAACAAAATGGTGGTTGTTTTTATTGTCGTCAATTAGGGCATCGTATTGCTGAATGTCCACTCAAGAATGGACGACCTCGACAAGTTGCTTAGGTGGAGGTTGTGGAGAGGAATGATCAGGGAAACAAAGAATCCCAAAAGGAGATTTTGAGCCGCCTACTAGGAGCTTGATTAATTCCAATGGGATTGAAAGCTCGATCTATGCAAGTTTGCTTCACTTGCAAGATACGATATCTAATTGGGGTTGTAAGATTTTGGTTGATTCTGGAAGTTCAGAGAATTGCATGTCTATGCAAGTAGCAAAAGAATGGGGTATTCCTATCAAGCCAGTGATTGGAAGTAGTTTGATGATGGCAGATGGTAGAAAAGGTTCTGCATTCCGCACCTCGCATCCTGTTACCTTCAAGATTGGGAAGGAGTATTTAGAATGTATGAGGTTTGCAATGGCGCCTCTACACTATGATATCATTCTGGGTCTACCTTGGCTTGAATATCATAAGGTTCAATTTGATTGGAACCGACGCCAAATTTAAGTACAACACCAAGGTAGAATTTCAAATTAGGTTGTCTGGCACCTTTGAGTAAGATACCTAAGAATCATCAGTCCCAAGATGAGAAGTTTATTGAGAAGGTAGCCATAGAGCAAACTTGGCAAGGATATGAGTCCCAAGATGGGAAGTTTGCCAAGAAGGCAACCAAGGAGCAAGCTTGGAAGAGAGATGAGTCCCTAGAAGGGAAGTTTGTTAGTAAAGTAGCCATAGAGCGAGCTTTGGAGGAAGATAAGGTTGTATTCGCGGTGTGGATCAAGCCGATTGCACAAGAACAATCTGCGGAAGGCCAAGAGCCTCATCAAGCAATGGTTGATCGGATAGTTAAGGAGTTTTTGGACATGTTTCCGGATGATCTGCCAAAGGGATTACCTTCCGATCAAGGTATGCTTTTCAAGATTGAGCTATTGCCAAGGAGTACTCCAATGAGTAGACCAATCTATCGGCTCCCACCAAAGGAGTTAGAGGAGTTGCAAACAACACTTATAGAGTTGTTGGAGAAGGACTTCATACGACATAGTACCTCTCCTTGGGGAGCATCAATACTATTTGTTGCAAAGAAAGATGGAGAACTTCATTTTTGTATTGATTATCATGGTGCATATCCCTTGGCTCAGATCTATGCATTGCTTGATCAACTAAGTGGAGCATGCTACTTTTCCAAGCTGGATCTTTGTAGCGGCTATTGGAAAATTCCTATTGAAAGAGAGGATGTGCAAAAGACTGCCTTTCGCACCAGGTATGGGCATTTTGAGTGGAGAGTTCTACCTTTCAGACTCATTAATGCTCCAACAATCTTCATGGATCAAATGCATTGGGTGTTGGATGGACTATTGGATCGGTCCATGGTGGTGTTCTTGGATGATATCTTAATCTATAGCAAGATAGAGGCAAAACACGTGAATCATGTGCAAGAAGTCCTAAGATGACTACAACAATGAAAATTTTACTACAAGAAGTCAAAGTGTACCTTTTGGCAAAAGGAGGTTACCTTCTTGGGTCATAAGATCTCATGAGAGGGGATCAAGATGGAAGAAGATAAAATCAAGATCATTACTGATTGGCCTACTCCAAAGGATGCTACAGAAGTACGGGCATTCAATGGATTGGCCAGTTTTTACCAACGGTTCATCCATTATTATGCTCATGTGGCTGCACCATTGACTGACCTCTTGGGAAAGAACTCAAGCTTCCAATGGACCACCAAGCATGAAGAAGCATTCCAGAAGTTAAAGCATATGGTGTCTTCAAGACCCAGTCTTCAACCATATGATCCTCAACTACCTGGTGTGGTTGATTTTGATGCTTCTAACTTTGCAATTGAAGCCGTACTGCAACAAGAATTCCCAGATGGACTCCATCCCATTGCCTTTATGTCTTGACGACTCAATATGGCTGAATGAAACTACTCTACTCGAGATCAAGAACAACTTGCAATGGTATATGCCACCAAGGTATGGAGGCATTACCTCTTGGGGAAACAAGTGATCATGCAAATTGATCACAAACCATTGTTGTTGACCTTACACTTGGAACACATGAAGAGTCAAGATCATTGATGGGAGGAACAACTCCAACTATATGATATCAAACTTGAGTACAAACTAGGTCGGTTCCATGTCATCCCTGATGCTTTATCATGACGACCTAATTTGAAGTCTCTTCCTCTCATCACAGCGGTAATTTCAATAGTATCAGTTGACTCCAAGGTCCAAAACAAGTTTCAATCAGCTCTACACCAAGATCCCTTCTTCCAAATGGTACATGGTCACCTTACGGCATGCAATAAGGAGTACAACACCTTTTCCATCAAGGAGTGCCTTTTATTCCATGAGGACCAGATCTATGTTCCAGCTAAAGGTGATCTTTGACTTGTGCGCCTCCAAGAAGCCCATGATTTACCCATTGTTGGTCACATGGGTGTGGACAAGACCTTGGGTACCCTCCAATGTCAATGGTGGTGGCCTAACATGTTCAATAATTTGTCCAATTGTGAGAGAGCTGCCAATATAACAAGGCCAACAACTAGAAGCTGAGTGGACTCCTTCAACCACTCGCCATTCCATCCGCTTGTTGGGAGCATATGAGCTTGGATCTCATCACATCCTTGCCAAAGACAAAACAAGGACACACCGCAATTGTGGTGTTTGTGGATAAGCTTAGTAAGCAAATCCACTTGGCACCAACCTGTGATACTGTGGATGCTCCAACCTTAGCGCAAATCTACTTCAACAATGTCTTCAAGCATCATGGGATACCATGTGTACTCATCTCCGACCATGATCCTTAATTTATCGAGAACTTTTGGCAAGCACTCTTCTATATACTTGGCACCAAGCTTGCCTTGTCCATGGCCTATCATTCTCAAACTGATGGACAAACCAAACATGCAAATCATACATTGGATGATATGTTGCGTGCCTTTTTTAATGTCCACCATACCAATTGGGATGAATGTCTTGTAGTTATAGAATTTGCCTATAATAATTCCAAACAGGCAAGCACCGGATTTTCTCCTTTCTTTCTCAATTTTTGCCAAGATCCGCTTCTTCCAGATTCTCTTCTTGCTCCCCCTCCATCTCAGGTTCCTCATACTTCCACATTCTTGACCACTATATCCCAATCTCTCCAACAAGCCAAGTCTCACCTCCTTGTTGCTCAAAATCGCCAAAAACAATATGCGGACCACCATCGTTGTGATCTCACCTTTGAAGTTGGTGATAAAGTCATGCTATCCTTTAGTAACATCCCTCTCCCACTTGATACTCAAGTGTGTAAACTTGCCCCTAATTGGATAGGACCCTTTGATATCACCCAAATTGTCTCTCTTGTTGCTTATCGACTTGCCTTGCCTTGTCACATGCTTATCCACCTTGTCTTTCATGTTTCCAAGTTGAAACCCTTTGTTCCTAACCCCTCTTCCTTTTCCTCTCGAGTCCAACCTCCCCCTCTTCCTATCCCTATCAATGATCATGAGGAGTACAAAGTTGATTGTATCCTTGCACGTCATCATATTCAACGAGGCCGTTGCCAACATACGGAGTACAAGGTCCTTTGGAAAGGGTATCCCTTTCATGATTACACATGGGAACTTCTTTCTCACCTCCAGAATGCACAGACAGCCATCCAGGAATTTTAAGTTTCATTGGCAATGAGGACGTCACTAATTAGCGGCAGGGGAATATGTAATAATATGGAGTTTAGCAACAAAGTTAGTTGGGCTTACAAAGTAGCACATAAGACAAATTAGCCTTGAATATTCCTAAAGTACCTAAGAAGCTTCTTGGAAAGCTTCCCGGCTAGCTTAGCTTGCACCTCAAGTAAGTAGCTTCTAGAAAGAAGCTTCTAGAAGCTTCCAACTAGCTTAGCTTGCATGCCAAGTAGACGACTTCTTGAAGGAAGCTTCTTGAGAAGCTTCCTAGTTAACTTGGCTTGCACTCTAAGAAAGCGGCTTGAGGAAACTTCTTGAGAAGCTTCTCAAAGGCCTTGTATGCTACCTATAAATACCAAAGCCAAAGCTCATGCTAGGCATTCAGAGTTTTCCCCCATTCAAGTGTCCCAATGTGAGTTTCCATTCTCCTATTTCTCTCCTCGGATTTGGTCTTTTACAATTATTATGGCAAGTGGTAGAGGAGCTCCATGTCATGGAGAATGAGGTGGTAAAGGTGGTGGTAGAGGATCCACATCTAGAAGAGGTGCAATACTTGCCTTTACTTTTGATATAGCTATGGCTACTTGGATTGAGCAGTTGGAGCAGAGATTGGCTAGCCTATCTTTAGTTCAGAGGAGATCAGATTTGGGTTTTGAGGCTTCTATCTCATATGCAAATGATAGAGACGTCTTAGTCTTCATGTGCAGAATAGCACAGGTAGATGCATATGCCGTAGTGACTAGGATTGCAGTATGTGCTCCAAAGCCTAGAGGAGCATCAATGGAGTTGGACCTACAAAGAAGAGAGGTTGGTAGACATGTTAGACTTCCCTAGTGTTTTACACTCTTTGATGCACTATAGACAACATCCATGGCTCCTAGCCTTCCTAGTGCATGTGTGGTAGGTGGTGATGGATGCATGATGGACTACCTACTAGCCAACCACCTACTACTACACAAATTGAGTCTAACACGACGTTGAGTGTGACTTAGTTGATTATACATTTTCCATTATTTTCAACAAGTGATATGTTTAAATTGGAAGTTGACCCAACCTCAATGTTCAAGTTGGCTGCCACACTTTGTGACAATATGGATGATGTGGTTCCTACTATTAGAGCAAATGTGGTTGATAGTGGAGCTGACTTGGTTGAGGAGCATGGGATCCAGTCAATGATCAATGGTTTATGGCAAGCAACAATAACTAGATTGAAGGAGTTACCAACTAGACCTACCTTTAAGCAAGCGCAATTTACACCTAAATTTGTCCTATTGGATAACCAAAGGGGGATTTTTTGTTTGGTGGAACCTTCAAGTAAGGTCTACACACCACAGAAGGTCTAACTAGACTACGGTGCACAACCTCTTATGTTGGGGAAGGTTGTAGTTGTAGATCTAGAGTTACAAAAGATTGATGTGGAGAGGTGTTTATTTAAGATCCAAACATCTCTAGAGAGTAGTTCTACATAGTATGTCACATGTAGAGAGCTTGTTTTTTAGATTCAGTCTAGTTATCTGACTGATAGCTCTGTGGTGAGAGCTCAGGTCATTGCGATCGTAGCTAAGTCATATGATGTGTTAGTTGGAAGAGTAATGTTATATCCCATGGGTTTCAATATTGACTATTGGGAGGAGATAGCCTCATGTAGACCATGTTGGTAGTCAAGTGAAGGATAAATATGTTGTTTACTAATATGCTTTAGTAGTGGCAGTCTTGGTTCACTACAGTCCGAGACTATGGCGGCTTCAATTTCAACTTTCAATGGTTTTGTTACTTGGCTTAGTGACTTATTGGAGGGGAATGCTTGTGTAGAGGATACTCCAATACCAGAAGAGATCACTTAGATTTGGAGTCCAAGTGGGATCATCCTATCCACCTTGGATGTTTCATTGTGGGGTTCAAAAGAAGCATTGCAGCAACATGCAGATTGGTTGGTGCAATAGGCTTGGAGTGGAGCCTTTGTACCACAAGGAGACCACTATGAGGATGAGCCTCTAGAGTCTATTACCTTGACACCTTTGGATATCACACTCATTGCTTGGCAGTATCCAATAGAGAAAGTATGTATATTGGAGTTATTTAGTGTGATTAGCATTGGACTAGTTGTGATACTATGTGTAGGTATATGAGTACAAAGTTACTTGTATGTGGAGAGAGATGAGACTACTAGGCAAGTCTCTCAACATCATGTGGTACACTTGGCTTATTGGTATCCTGAATTATTACCAATATCAACAGTCAAAGGTTACCAGAAGACTCTTTTAGCTAACATTTCCTTGTTGGGAGTACAAGATTTGGAGAGACATAGTCCCATTCATTTGGTGATTTTTGGATGGCCATGTCAAGGACATACACACCATGGTTGAGGCCTTGGTCTTTAGGATCCATATTTTGGTGTGTTTTGGGAGATGTTATATATACTACGGCATCTTCAAGTTCATTAGTCCATTTCTCCAGCTTACATTTTGGAGAACATCCCTTTGGTGGGATTCTTACACCCGAGTGGTAGTGAGTATGTATTAGGTCCATTTTTGGATAGGACTTGCCGTGTTGTTAGATGCAGCTAGAGTGAGATCACATGCTCATTGTTTTCATTGTTGGTGGATGAACCTCTTACCCAAAGAAGTTTTGTAGCGCCCTTATGATGGGAGTCAACAACTTGACCACCTTACTATTGATGAGATTTTAGACATTAGGTGCCAATCTTAGATGGTGGTAGTGGCTGATAGGTCACCTATTGCAATGATGAACCTAGTTGGATAGCCTTGAGCTGTTTTTCCCACACTTATGAGTTTTTCAAGCTCTCATGCTTTTTGAGAGGGAGGTCTTGGACTTGTTTAGAACTCACAATTATAGCAATTGGTGGAGCACAACACCGATTAGAGAGAGTGGGTGATGGGTTTTTCCATCAATATTATTACTATTCTAGCAATGTTAAAGGCATCCAAGCATTAGGTGTTAGGTTATGCTATGGACCTAAACAATTTGACCTAGATTGTGAGCCTTGGCTTGGTAGAGCAGCATAAGATGTGCTTGATAGGCATCATCACTCGGACACTTGTGAGCTTTGTGCTTATTGAGATGATTCAGGCTTATGTTGGGAGTGATAGACCGAGTAAATAGGGTATTCTTGGGACACAACTAGTAGCTACTAGAGAGAGTGGTCTACTTGGAGTCCATCTAGGTGAGCATGAACTACTTGGATTACACCCTTGGTCTACTGGGGATGCAACTAGAGCACGTATGGAGCTTACAACCAGATCGGAGGGAGTTTTTTACACTAAGGTTGGGACCTCTAGTGGTTGGAGGCATGAGACTATTGCTCCTAAGGGGCCAATGTAGCAGCCAATCAATATGTCTTCCACTCTTACAATAATCATAGAGGATACTTGGGAGCTAGATTTGGGACCCAAGCTTATAAGAGAAGAAAGATGGGGAGTTTGGATGTTCTTGAGGAGCTACACAATTGTTTTGCCTTTGGTATGAAGGATTTGGGTGCTCTAAAAGGACCTATTATTTGGATTGAGCTAACTAGCAATACACCAATTTTCCAATGTCCCTATTGATATAGTGATATGGAGAGAGCATGGATTTAGAGCCAAAATAGAGACCTTTTTGAGGCCGGTTTGGTGGAGATTTCACATGGAGAGTATGAATCAACTATAGTGATGCCAACCAAGAAGGATATGCATGGCAACTACATATATAGGAAAATGTGTGGAGATTACCATCCCATCAACTAATAGACTAGGGCTAATTGGTATGCTATGCCTACACCGGAGGAGATCTTGGATGTGATTGGGTATGCAAAGGTCTTCTATACTTTGGATCTTTGAGCAGGATATCATCAATTGCCAATCAAGGAGGAGGATAAGTCCAAGATAGAATTTTGGGCTATTGATCCTCACGATAAGGATGTGTAATATCAATGGAAGTTCTTACCATTTGGGTTGAAGAATGCTCTTGGTGAGTTCCAAAGGATCATGGATAGGATCCTAGTTGGATTGAATTTTTCTTGGTGCTATATTGATGACATTTTGGTCCATAGCACTGCTATGGAGGAGCATGAGAGAAATTTGTTAGATATGTTTGAGAGTTTTAGAGGTTGAGATCTCATGGACTCAAATCACATCTTGGAAAGTATAGATTCTTCCACTAGCAGGTTGAGTATTTGGGTCACACTATCTACTCTGGAGGACTTGGTGTTCAACAAACCAAGGTGGAGGCTATGCATATTCCTCAGCCTACGGATGTGAGCAGAGTGTGACATTCCTTGGGTTGGCAAACTTCTGTTGCCAATATATTAGAGGATTTAGTACCATTGCCAAGGCCTTGGTGATGGCATGGTCTTGGGTACCCAAGCTTGGTGTTGGGAAGATGAGCAAGAGAGAGTGTTTTTAGAGCTCAAGGAGAGGTTGATATTTGCTTCTATTTTGAGGAGACCAATTAGAGGATGACCATTTCAAGTTCGACTGATTGGAGTATGTTGGGGCTTGGAGTAATGTTCACCCAACATGATGATGAGGAGAGGAAGTTTGTCATGGTCTATGCTAGTCACTCCAACAATTTAGCGAAGGCAAAGTATAGTTCATATGAGAGAGAGTGCTTGCTAGCAATACGGACAGTAGCACATTTCTGATGTTACCTATTTGGTAACCCTTTTACTCTCATAATTGATAATCAGCCACTGAAGTGATTGAAAGAGTACAACAAACTTTTAGGGAAGCTTGCATGATGGGCTCTGATTTTAGAGGAGTATAATTTCACAATTATTCATAGATCTGGAGTGGTGAACCATGATGCAAATGGGTTGCATAGAAACCCATGTCCTAGCCAGCAGGATCAAACCAGAGCATGTTGGCATGGTGAGATAGATGAGGAGATGGTGCCATGTTGGCATGCGTCTGCCTTTTTATGCATATTTTTTGAAGCTTTGGTGTTGAGGCTCTCAGTACATACAAGAGGAGTTATTGAGGTCACAAATCCAAAGAGTGGAGATAGTGTATAATATACTTTGAGGACAAAAGAACTCTCCAAGAGAGATACAAGAGAGAAACACAAGTTTCACGCTCAATCCTCTAATGTTCCAAAGGAGCACCTTCTCTTTATTATATAGAAAAGAAGATCCCCTCAAAGGAAGCTCCACCCTTGGGTAAGAAACATGGATTGGTGACCATTCAACAAGCTCCATCCTTGGATTAGTTTTTTGGATAGGTGACATGTACGTCCTTGTCCTATCTAGTTGGTCAAATAGGTTTGACCAAAGGGAATCTTTAGGGAATTTTCCTACAAGGAGCTCAAAATTGCATGGGTGAGGTACCATTAGAAAGCTCTTGATGAGACAAATCATAAGGGGAGAAAGCAAGCCTATTCCTCTTGAAGAGGCAAGAAAAAATTTCATTTTTGAGGCCTAATTCATCCGTCTAGGCCTCCAAAATTGGCTCTAAAGCTTTTAGGCTATTTTTGGCTTTTGCCCTTTTAGTAAAAGTACTCTTTTGGAGACACCTTTGTTTGATCTACCTAGACCATTGTACACAACATTCTTCTAGATGTTTCCAAGCCAATTTTCACCTCTAGAAAATATGTCTAGTTGCTTGTATTACATAGTGGTATAGTTTAGCAAAACATTCATGATGATGTCTTAATGATGGACTATCTTTGCATTAGTGTTGTGGGTGGCATAGTTGGGGTCAAGGAGAGAGACCATGTTCTTCAGCAAGCTAGATGCTTCAAATTGGGGGGCAAACACCTTCTTCATGTACAGGAGGATGGTAGAGTGAGAGTAGTACCACTTCCATCATAGAGACCATAGTTGGTACGTCATGCTCATGAGGAGCTAGGACATTTTGGAGTAAATCATACATATAGCTTACTCCAAAGTCATTATTGGTGGTGTGGTATGCAGACCAATGTACATCAATTTTCTGCAAGATGTGTGGTTTGACCAAGTTAGAGCATCATTCAATGCTCCTACATCACAATTGCACCCATTACCTATCATGAGATTGGGTTACCATTGTAATTTGGACTTTGTTGTACCTTTATCATTGAATGTGAGATATCATTGGTATGTTTTGGTGATGGTGGAGCACTTCTCCAAGTGGATTGAGTTGGTGGAATTTCTTGATAAGTTTAGTGAAAGGACGGCTTAGATCTTAGATCCTTAGATTGAGTTCTTAGTCATTTGGTGCAATTGTTGAGGTTTTGACTGATCAAGGTACAAAGTTCTTGGAGGAGTTTCAGGTCTTGTGTGACAAGGCTTTGATTGATCATCATATTACCTCCCAAGATCACCCTATGCTAGATGGCACAATAGAGAGAGTGGTTCAGATGATGAAAAGAGGATTACAAAAGTATGGTTTGCAGAGAGGCCACTTGGGAAATTGGGATTATCTAGTTACCTTGGTTGGCCATGGGCTATTGGTTCAACCAGAAAGTCTCCTTAGCATCCTTCTCTCCTTAATTTCTACTCTATGGATGAGATGTAGATTTACTTGCAGCCATTTGTCAAGATGTTATTGTAGTTTTGGATTTGGATGATCCAAATGTGTAACAATATGGAGTTTAGCGATAAATTTAGTAGGGCTAACAGAGTGCAAATAAGACAGATTAGCCTAGAATATTCTGGAAGTATCTAGGAAGCTTCTTGGGAAGCTTCTCGGCTAGCTTAGCTTGCATGCCAAGTAGGCAGCTTCTAGAAGGAAGCTTCTTGAGAAGCTTCCTGGTTAACTTGGCTTGCACTCTAAGAAAGCGGCTCAAGGAAGCTTCTTGAGAAACTTCTAAATGGCCTTGTATGCTACCTATAAATACCAAAGCCAACGCTCATGCTAGGTATTCGGGGTTTTCCCTCATTCCAGCATACCAATATGAGCTTCCATTCTCCTATTTCTTTCCTTGATCTTGGTCATTTACATTGGTATCAGAGCTAAAAACGAATGGATGGAATTTATGGACCACCAAATCCACTTTTGCCAAACCATTGGGATTTTCATGTCCAGATATTACCCAAGCATCATTTCACACAATTCATCACCTCATGTTTTGGGCAATATTTTCTTCATATGATCACCTTGTTTGAGGAACCCTTGATACTTCTGGTTGTAACTTATGGAGAATGGTGGACGTGTTGCATCTATATGTTAATCAATTAGATAAATTGGGAGTAGTGGGATAGAGTAGTAGCTATGGTGGCAATACTGGACATTATCTTTGCGATGCAACAACAAATCAAGCACCTTACTTGATTGTTAGATGAACAAGACTAGCAACGACAAGAACATATAGAGAGAGCGCTAGTTCAAGATGTAAAAGATTGCATTTGGTTTCCAAAACCCAAGGTGTTTGAAGGCAAGAATCTTCCATGTACAATGGAGAATTTTGTGTTTGACTCTGAATGTTATTTTGAAGCCACCAATCTTCAAGATGAACAGAAACAGATCTCTTGGCTTCTAGCCAATTGGATGGTGTGGCAAAACTTTGGTGGCAATTTTGTGTGGAGCGAGCTGAACAATAGATTGTTGAGTTATTGCCAAGGAGTACTCCAATGAGTAGACCAATCTATCAGCTCTCACCAAAGGAGTTGGAGGAGTTGCAAACAACACTTATGGAGTTGTTGGAGAAGGACTTCATACAACATAGTACCTCTCTTTGGGAAGCACCGGCACTATTCATTCCAAAGAAGGGTGGAGGATATTGTTTCTAAATTGATTATCATGGGCTCAATAAGCAAATAGTGAAGAATGCATATCCCTTGCCTCGGATTGATGACTTGCTTGATCAATTGAGTGGAGCATGACACTTTTCCAAGTTGAATCTTTGTAGCGGCTATTGCAAAATCCCCATTGATAGGGAGGGTGTGCAAAAGATGGCCTTTTGCACAAGGTATGGGCATTTTGAGTTGAGAGTTCTATCTTTTGGGCTCACTAATACTCCAGTAGTCTTCATGGATCAGATGCATCAGGTGTTGGATGGACTAGTGGATTGGTATATGGTGGTGTTCTTGGATGATATCTTAATCTATAGTAAGACAAAGACCAAACACTTAAATCACATTTGAGAAGGCCCAAGCCAACTACAACAATGGAAATTTTACTACAAATAGTCAAAGTAAGCCTTTTGGCAAAAGGAAGTTACTTTCTTGGGACACAAGATCTCATCGGAGTGGATCAAGATGGAAAAGGAGAAAATCAAGGCCATTATTGATTGGCATACTCTAAAGGATGCTATAGAAGTATGGACATTTAATAGACTAGCCAGTTTTTAACAACGGTTCATCCATTATTATGCTCATGTTGCTACACCATTGACTGATCTCTTGGGGAAGGACTTGAGCTTCCAATGTACCACCAAGCACAAAGAAGCATTCCAAAATTTGAAACATATGGTGTCTTCAAGGCCCCTTCTTCAACCATATGATCCTCAGCAACCTTGTGTGGTTGATTTTGATGCTTCTAACTTTGCAATTGGAGCCATGTTGCAATAGGAATTCCCATATGGACTACATCTCATTGCCTTTGTGTCTCACCAACTCAATATGGTTGAAAGAAACTACTCTGCTCAAGATCAACAACAGCTTGCAATGGCATATGCCACCAAGGTATGGAGGCATTACCTCTTGGGGATACAAGTGAGCATGCAAACTGATCACAAACCATTGTTGCAAACCTTACACTTGGAATACATGAAGAGTCAACATCATTGATGGGAGGAACAGCTCCAATTTTTTGACATCAAACTTGAGTACAAACTAGGTTAATTCCACATCATCTAATGCTTTATCACAATGATCTGATTTGAAGTCTCTTCTTCTCATCACAATGGCAATTACAATGGTGTCAATTGACTCCAAGGTCCAAAATGAGTTTCAATCAACTCTACAACAAGATCCCTTCTTCCAAATGGTACATGGTTGCCTTATAGCATGCAACAAGGAGTACAACACCTTCTCTATCAAGGAGGGCCTTCTATTCCATGAGGACCGGATTTGTGTTCCAGCCAAAGGTGATCTTTGACTTGTGTGCCTTCAAGAAGCCCATGATTTACCCATAGTTGGTCATATGGGTGTGGACAAGACCGTGGGTACCCTCCAACACCGATGGTAGTGGCCTAACATGATGCAAGATATTCAAGAATTTGTCCGATCGTGTGAGAGCTACCAATGCAACAAGGGTAGCAACCAAAAGCCGAGTGGACTCCTTCAACCACTCGTTATTCCATCCGCTTGATGGGAGCATGTGAGTTGGGATCTCATCACATCCTTGTGTGTGTCCTTGCCCAAGACAAAGCAAGGACACACAACAATTGTGGTGTTTGTGGATAAGCTTAGTAAGAAAATCCACTTGGCACCAACCTATGATACCGTGGATGCTCTGTGAGCCGGCCTGTCTCTCACTCAGGATGAACCTCTGATGGCTATTATGGTAGCGCACCATGGACTAAGAAGGCAAGGAACCCGAACTCCATCATACTCCTCCAAGGCTAACACTCCAAGACTCAAGACATTGCTCACTAGAGAACTCAATGAGAGAGAGATAGTTGCAAATGAAAGGATGATGAGTACCTCTCACCCCTTGTTTATATACTTGTGAAATAGTTACGTACCAAAGTTACTAATTACCATAGTAACTCAAGTTACTAGACTAAAAGTCAAGTAAAGTCAAAAAGTAGAAAGGAATATCCATTCACATGGGCATATTCCCCTAAGCATGTGGTCTTATCTTGACCCAACCACTAAGTCAAGGATTCCTTCACATGGGCTATCCTTGGACTAAAGAAGAATCCAAAACAAAAAGGCTTGCGGGCCTAAGAGTTCTCAACTCTTTCCTCAAAGCCAAACACCTAAGAATAATACCAAGTCAACACACTAAAATCCAAAATAGTGGTGCTCATCTTTTCTACTTCCTCTAAAGTAAGGTCCCATCTATCTTAGCTATGACTAACTTTAGCTAACCATGACTAATATAGAACCATCCTTTATCTCTACATAAATAATATCTCTTAAGTACTTGTAATACCAAGCTAAATATCACAATACCACACACATGCACAAATGGGTGTTACATTTACCCCCGGACTAAGTTTTCACTTTGTCCTCAAAGTGAAGGTCTCTCTACCTTCTATGGTACATCTTCAACTTATCATGGTTAATCCTATCAAAGTGTCTTCCTCCCAACTCCTTGAGATCATAGGTGTAATTTCCCCACACCTTCTCCACTATGAAAGGTCCAAAGTACTTAGGCAAAAACTTCTTTTGCACTCTCTTGAATCGAATGGAATCAAACAACATTACCCAATCACCTTCTTTGAAAGTCTCTACCTTCTTCTTGCCTTGCCTCTTGTCATAGCTCTCCTTTTGTTTCCTTTGGGCTTGCTCCACTCGAACCATAGCAACTGCTCTTGCCTCTTCCAACTCCATGAATTGATCCTTCCTTGACTTCTCTGCATCACTTCCTTGTGCTTTCTTCAATCTCCTATGAATGCTTTGGAAGGTAGGAAGATCAAAGTGAATAGGTAAGGTAGACTCAATACCATACACCAATTGAAATGGAGAGTATCCGGTGGAAGTTTTCATGGTTGTCCTATACTCCCACAAAATTGCATGAATCCTCTTGTCCCAATGATGTTTAGCCCCCTCCATTTTTGCATCTTTGGCCAACATCATGCACAAGGTCTGATTGGTTCTCTCTGCCAAGCCATTGGAATTTGGCTTATAGGATGTAGTTACTCTATGTGTGATAGAGAAATATCGTAGCATGGCTGTAGTAATGCTTCCTGTAAACTCTCCTCCTCTATCAGAAACCAACTCCAAAGGGCATCCAAACCTAGTGATAATGCGTTCATAAAGAAATCTACCTACTTCATCTTCATTCTTGTCCCTCAATGGTCTAGCCTCAACCCACTTGGTAAGGTAATCAGTAACTACCACAATGTACTGATTGTTCCTTGGGGTTCTATTGAGAGGACCTACAAAATCAATTCCCCACTTCTCAAAAGGTCCTAGAAATGGAATTGATCTAAGTGGTGGAGTGGATGTAGACTTTCTAGCAAAAGCTTGACAAACATGACAAGTTTTGCAATAATCAAGACAATCCTTGAAAATCCCTCTCCCATGGTAACCTGCATCTAGATTCTTGAAAGCAGTAACCTTTCCTGTAAAGTGTCTTCCACATACTAAACCTTCATGAAACTCCTTTATGAGTAGGATAGACTCTTCCTTACCCACTGCTCTTCAAAGTAGACCATCTGCTCCTTGGTGAAAAAAAATATCCTCCACCATTGTGTAAGGTCTAGATCTTGCTGCAAGGGCCTTCCTCTCACTAGCATGCATCCCTTCTGGATAGTTACCTCTTGTCACAAAATCCACAATCTCCTTGTACTCCATTGGAATCTCTTGAGTGACTGAGATTGTCATGAGCTCCTCATCCGGGAAGGAATCATCTATTGGCTCATCTCCATCATGATCATAGGCTCTAGATAACAAATCAGCATTTGCATGTTTCTTTCCTGGCCTATCCTCAATTGTGTAGTCATACTCAGACAAGAGTATCATCCACCTTGCTAGTTTCCCTTCAACATTAGGCTTGTTGAAGATGTACTTCAAAGCCTTGTGATCCGTGACAATGGTGGCTTTCCCTCCAATCAAGTAGTGTCTAAACTTCTTGAGACCAAAGATCACTGCCAACCCTTCTCTCTCCATGACAGAGTAGTTCTTCTCTGCTGAAACCATCTGCCTACTAGCATAAGCTATTGGATGATCATGCCCATCTTGGTCTAATTGACTAAGAGTGCATCCTATAGCTACATTAGAAGCATCAATGTAGAGGATGAAAGGTTTACTCCAATCAAGTTTAGCAAGAATTGGAGCTACAACAAGGGATTGCTTGAGCTCCTCAAAAGCTTTGAGAGCCTCCTTGTCTTCCAAAATCACCATGTAATCTACACCCTTCTTCATGTAGATGGTCAATGCATAAGCCTTGTTGTAAAATGAGAAGATGAACCTCCTATAGTACCCAACCATCCCCAAGAATTGTCGTAACTTTGTCAAGCTTGAAGGGAATGGAAGGTCTGAGATTTTCCTCACCTTCTCAGGATCAACTGCTATTCCATCCTTGGAGATGATGTGCCCCAAAAGTAGACCTTCTTCACATCCAAAAATGCACTTCTCTGGGTTGAGTGATGCATTTGCCTCATCCAAGCGTTGCAAGACTTTGATTAGGTGCTCAAAGTGCTCCTCCTTGCTCCCATAGACACAAAAGTCATCAATGAAATCTCTCACAAATTTCCCAATGAAAGGTTCAAATACCTTGTTCATGAACCGTTGGAATGTGGTTGGAGCATTGCAAAGCCCAAAAGACATGACCTTGAAAGCATAAGTTCCCCAAGGTGTGGTGAACGTGGTGAGTTGTTGATGCTCTGGTGCAATCTTGATTTGGTTGTATCCACTATAACCATCTCCAAAACTGTACCTCTCATGACCTGCAACCTCCTCCAAGATCTCATCAATGAATGGCAATGGGTAGTAGTCCTTCTTGGTAACAGCATTGAGCTTCTTGTAATCCACACATACCCGAAGCTTGCCATTCTTTTTCTTCACAATGACAATTGGAGACACCCATTCTGAATTCTCCACCTCAAAGATAAATCGAGCCTCCTTGAGCTTATCAATCTCCTCCTTCACAACCAAAGATATTGGTGGGCTAATGCGACATTGCTTTTGGCGAACTGGTCTTGCATGTGACTCCACCTCTATCTTGTGCTCCTCCAAGGTGACTTCCTTCAAATCCTTGTAACTAAAAGCAAACACATGGATGAACTTGCGGAAAATCTCCTCAAATCTCACCTTCTCCTCCTTGGTAACATTTGGACCATACTTGAGGGTAGCTAACCTTCTCTCTACCTCCTCAAGTGTCAATGGTGATTTGTCTGGGTCCTTCAAAACCTCTGGCTTAGGTGCAAAATCCATAGCACACAAAGGATACAAATCTGAATCAGATTCTGATTCATCCTCCTCCGTGGAAGTCTCCTCTTCCATGCTTGTCTCCACACCTGAAGCTCCTTCTTCAGAATCTGATTCCCAATAATCAGAAGATGGTGTATCTGAATGTGAAGTGTTGGTGGTGTTAGTCACAGGAACTATGACTCTATGGTTTGATGGCCCAATCCTCAAGTACCCTTTGTGCCATCGATCAGTTGTGCGTGCTGCTCTCAACCATGGCCTCCCAAGAAGTAAGTCATAGCTTGAATCCTTCAAGACTTGGAAAGTCATGATATTTTGAACTCCCATAACTGAAACTACCACTTTATCCATCACTCCTACTGGTCGAACTTGTTGCTTGTTTGCCATGCTCACCACAAATGTTGAAGCTCTTGAGGGTAACATACCCAACTTCTTCATCAACCTTTCTAACATGGCATTCACTGCTGATCCTCCATCAACCAATGCATCCTTGATATTGTGACCATTCACTCTCACATCAATCTTGGAGGCATATTCACAAGCTTCCCATGGTGCTGGCTTGGCATCCACCACCCCCATTGATACTGGAACTTTTGCCTTCTTCTTCTTCTTGCTCCTTGTAGAACTCAAACCACCTCTAAGCTCCTTTCTCAAGGTAGGGTTCAAAGCAATTAATTGGCCCATTGTGATGTTAGCCTTGTGACTACCAACATCCTCCAACACATTGTAGTTCCATTGCTGCTTTGAGATCAAGAAGTCCTCCATCCCCAACTTCTTCCTTGGAGTCTTTGTTGTTGATGGTGTTGAGGTGCAAGTGCTCCTAGTAGACATAGGAGTATCCTTGCTTGAAGTAAATCCTTGAGAAGAGTGAACATCCTCTGCAAAACGAGCTCTCTTCTTCTCTTGTGCCAAAAGCTCCAAATTAAGACCCTTGGAGTTTGAGCACTCTCCCTTCTCATACTTGCTCTCAACCACATCTATGGATGCTATCCCCTTACCTTTGTTGGGATTAGGAGCCACTTGGGTTTCACTACCTCCCTCTTTCCCTCTATTGGCTCCCTCATAACCCCTTCCTCCATGGTAAGTGGAATTTGGGCAATTCCTTTGGATATGGCCTCTTCCTCCACAACCAAAACAATTTCTATCATTGAAATTGTTGGCTGGTTGGCCTCCTCTATATGGATAGTTTCCATAACTCCTAGGCCCTCTCCCTACATTCTGATCCACCTCTCTCTTCTCCCATAGTTGCACCACATTGATCTTGAGATCCGCAAGTTGTTCTGTGATGGTTTGGAGTGGATCTTTTGGTAGAGGTGCAAGAACTAGAGCAACTACTACTTGTGGTGCAACCCTTGTCACCAAAGTATCAGAAGTTCCACCATACTTGTAGCCTTGAGGAGGATGCACAACCCCTTCACCACCAAATCACTCTCATCTCCTTCCAAACTCTCCTCCATACGAATTGCGATCTTGATAGCTTCAACCTTGGAAGAAGGTTTCTCATATCTCACCTTGCTTCTAATTTGTGGTCTCAATCCTCCCACAAAATTCTTGGTGAGCATGGCCCCTATGCCAATCATTGTAGTCTCCACATCATCCCCACCCTTCCTCAACACTATGCGAAATCTGGACTCCAACTTTTCCACTCTTTCCACATAGAAGACTCTCACTTTCTTTCCATCTCCTTGCTTGAGAAATGTAACTTCACTCATCAATCTCTCATAACTCTCATCAGGAAGAAATTTCTCAATGAGTGCTGAAGTCAAACTCTCCCAAATTTTTCTCCATCTCTCCTCTCTCTCTTTTGGTATTCTGACTCATACCATGTAAGTGTTGCATCCTCAAAGAAATCTGGTAATAATGAAGCCCACTCATTCTTCCTCCTCTCATTGTTTCCTATGCAAGCTCTCTTGAAGTCTCTCACAAAGGCCTCCACATCTTCTCCATCCTTGCCAAAGAAAACCGCTCACCCCTAAACCCCTCATTATCTTTCTTTTCTCTCAATTTTTTTTCTCTTTTCTTTTCTCTCACTCTATTACTAATAGAGTATATACATGACTAACACCATCTGAGAATAATCCACTCTAGGGAACACAAAAGGTTCAGGTTGCTCCAAGATTTCTATAGCAACATCAAATCCTAGATTGCATATTAATCTAACTCTCATGGATAATTTATCCATAAGTTGAAAGATTATCTCCATCACTAATCTTGAGAACTAGCCGATGAAGGTGGTAGTATTTCTGTAGCTGTACTAAGACTCTCTCCAAGATCCTTCACCAAAGTTTCCAAAAGTGCTTTTACTCCACTACACTCATTTCCTTTTGGAAGTCCTTCAACTCCACAAACCTCACACAACTCCTTGGTCTTAGATCTTCTCCCTCCCTATCTTGGTGAAGAAGGTCCAACATGCAAACCCAAGTCAAGTAAGCCTCTCCTTTCCCTCAATCTCTTGCTCTCAAAGGTCAATGGACATGAAATTGCCTTATGTCCCTTCTCTCCACATAGAAAGCACTTAGACTCACTCTTTCCTCCAAGTGGTGTAGGTTTTTGGATCCTCTCAACACTCTCTTCAAATTCTATTGTAAACTCTCTTTTCCTCAAATCCACCCTTACAATCACCTCAAACCCTTGGGGAACCTTGCATAATCTCAATTTCCACTCTTGATGACCCTCCATGTTCCCAAGATGAATCTAAACACTCAAACATGCCTTTTGTTGATCTCAAACTCCTCATGCATGAGATCTCCACTTTGCAGAATTGACCCTTCCTCACAATATCACTCAAATCTCCCAACCAGTATGTCACAGTCCTCTGAAATTTTTCAAATTTGATCACAACTCCATGATATCTTTCCCTGCAAAATTTCAGATCTTTTCATCGAGCCATTTGGCCTGGACACCTTTCTATTCAGCACACAAATTTCAGATTTGGTCTAAAAACCACCCCCCTCACTTCAAAAACTCATTTCTCCTTGCGCAAGAACGACCTCTCTCTAATTTTTGTGGCAGCAGGTAGGATACAATTTTTATTTTTAATTTTTTTTTATGCACTGAATTTTCTTGGAAATTTTCAGGACAATTCATTGAAAATTGAAGAAATGGCAAACTCTATACAATTTTCCAGAGAGCATGCAGTTGCGGGAGCACTTTACCCTATCAACTTTCAAAAAGTCTAGCCCAGTGTGCATAGAAGCTCTCACAATAATTTCAAATGTGCTAACTGAAAGATAACCCAAGCTATCATGTGTAGAAATCTCAAGTCCAGATCTCAAACTTGAGATTTTGCCCAAAATCACCTTAATCCCCAAAATCTACAATCCACCTCACACAATCTCTCCAATTCCTCTCATGTGTACAAGATATACAAAATCACCTCAAAGACATCATAATGAAATATAGGGTATACAAATGGATCTTGGTTCTCTAACATAAGTTCAGCCCTCTCCTCTCCTAATGTTCTCTCCAAGTGAGCTCTCATAGCCTCCTTCTGCTTAATGTAGAATTGGATGCGGAACATTATCTTGCCTTCTAGAGAGGTCCCGGCAATGGAACCAAAAATGTAAGCCGGCCTGTCTCTCACTCAGGATGAACCTCTGATGGCTATTATGGTAGCGCACCATGGACTAAGAAGGCAAGGAACCCGAACTCCATCATACTCCTCCAAGGCTAACACTCCAAGACTCAAGACATTGCTCACTAGAGAACTCAATGAGAGAGAGATAGTTGCAAATGAAAGGATGATGAGTACCTCTCACCCCTTGTTTATATACTTGTGAAATAGTTACGTACCAAAGTTACTAATTACCATAGTAACTCAAGTTACTAGACTAAAAGTCAAGTAAAGTCAAAAAGTAGAAAGGAATATCCATTCACATGGGCATATTCCCCTAAGCATGTGGTCTTATCTTGACCCAACCACTAAGTCAAGGATTCCTTCACATGGGCTATCCTTGGACTAAAGAAGAATCCAAAACAAAAAGGCTTGCGGGCCCAAGAGTTCTCAACTCTTTCCTCAAAGCCAAACACCTAAGAATAATACCAAGTCAACACACTAAAATCCAAAATAGTGGTGCTCATCTTTTCTACTTCCTCTAAAGTAAGGTCCCATCTATCTTAGCTATGACTAACTTTAGCTAACCATGACTAATATAGAACCATCCTTTATCTCTACATAAATAATATCTCTTAAGTACTTGTAATACCAAGCTAAATATCATAATACCACACACATGCACAAATGGGTGTTACAGCTCCAACCTTAGCTCAAATCTACTTCAACAATATCTTCAAGCATCATGGGATGCCATATGTACTCATCTTTGACTGCAATCCTTGATTTATTGGGAAGTTTTGGCAAGCACTCTTCCAGATACTTGGCACCAAGTTTGTTTTTTCCACGGCCTATCATCCTCAAATTGATGGACAAACCAAATGTGCAAATCATACATTGGAAGATATGTTGCGTGCCTTTGTGAATGTCCACCATACCAATTGGGATGAATGTCTTGTTGTTGCAAAATTTGCCTACAACAATTCCAAACAAGCAAGCACCGGATTTTCTCCTTTCTTTCTCAATTTTTGCCAAGATCCACTTGTTCTAGAATCTCTTCTTGCTTCCCCTCCATCTCATCTTAGGTTCTTCATACTTCAACATTCTTGACCACTATATCCCAATCTCTTCAAAAAGCCAAATCTCACCTCCTTGTTGCTCAAAATCGTCAAAAACAATATGCAAACCACCATTGTTGTGATCTCACCTTTGAAGTCAGTGATAAAGTCATGTTATCCTCTAGTAACCTCCCTCTCTTCCTTGATACCCAAGTTTGTAAACTTGCCCCTAATTGGATAGGACCTTTTGATATCACCCAAATTGTCTCTTGTGTTGCTTATTGACTTGCCTTGCCTTGTCATATGCATATCCATCTTGTCTTTCATGTTTCCAAGTTGAAACATTTTGTTCCTAACCCCTCTTCCTTTTCCTCTTGAGTCCAACATCCCCCTCCTCCTATCCCTATCAATGATCATGAGGAGTATGAAGTTGATTGTATCTTTGCGCATTGCTATATTCAATGAGGCCATTGACAACACGGAGTACAAGGTCCTTTGGCAAGGGTATCCCCTTCATGATGCCACATGAGAACCTCTTTTTCACCTCCAGAATGCATGTAATAGTATGGAGTTTAGCGACATAGTTAGTAAGGCTAACAAAGTAGAGAATAAGCTAAATTAGCCTAGAATATTCCAAAAACATCTAGGAAGCTTCCCAACTAGTTAACTTGCACTCCAAGCAAGTAGCTTCTAGAAGGAAGCTTCTAACTAGCTTAGCTTGCACACCAAGTAGGCGACTTCTAGAAGGAAGCTTCTTGAGAAGCTTCCTAGTTAACTTGGCTTGCACTCTAAGAAAGCAGCTCAAGGAAGCTTCTTGAGAAGCTTCTCAAGGGCCTTGTATGCTACCCATAAATACCAAAGCCAAAGTTCATGCTAGGCATTTGGAGTTTTCCCTCATTCAAGTGTCCCAATGTGAGTTTCCATTCTCCTATTTATCTCCTTGGATTTGGTCTTTTACAATGCACAAATAGCCATCCAAGAGTTTGAAGCTTCACTGGAAACGAGGACATCACCAACTCGTAGTGGGGGAATATGTAACAATGTGGAGTTTAGCAACAAAGTTAGTAGGGCTAACAAAGTAGAAAATAAGACAAATTAGCCTAGAATATTCTAGAAGTATCTAGGAAGCTTCTTGGGAAGTTTCTTGGCTAGCTTAGCTTGCACCTCAAGTAAGTAGCTTCTAGAAGCTTCCAACTAGCTTAGCTTGCATGCCAAGAAGGCGGCTTCTAGAAGGAAGTTTCTTGAGAAGTTTCTCAAGGGCCTTGTATGCTACCTATAAAAATACCAAAGCCAAAGCTCATGCTAAGCATTCGGAGTTTTCCCTCATTCCAACATCCCATTGTGAGCTTTCATCCATGTGACTATGTATATCTACAATAGACAACACCAATGACACTTGATGTTTCTATAGGCCGCATTATCTTGAAAGTGTGTGAGGTTTTACCATCTAGAGTTCTTATGTTCGAAGGACATGATGGTGTTGTTTAGAAGGATTATGTACGCAATTGTGCGCCATTCCACCTCCTAAACATTGATAGTACTATGGACCCAAGCTTGGCTTTTGTATGTGTAGGCTTGTGGTGTATGTTATGTGGTTCTTTTAGTGGAGCTACTACTATGTTAGTGTGTGATAGTTGTTTGAGAGGATAGCATATGGCATGTATGACTCCTCCCCTCATAGTGGTTCCTAAAGGATAGTGGTTATGTCCTAGATGTACTTGACCTCTAACTAGTTCGTCCTTTATATGGTATAGATTGCATACAAACAACTAACAATAAGGCTTGGTAGCACCCGGCCTGTTGATCTTTTGCCCACCATAGGGTTTACCATATACTTAGAGTAGATGGCTATCTAGAGTAAGAGAGACCTAACCACCAACAAGGAAGGGATTGTGGTACTTTAGAGTCCATGTATAACATATGTGAGTTGTGCTTCGGTAGTGTGTGATGTTGATAGTGATGTATGTTGTGTAGCAATGTATATACGCATGACAACTGTAATACCATTTATAGCATTGCACCTAGATTGCTTGGACTTTGGAGCATTAGTGTTGGTAGTCAAGAGTATTTTGGTAGTTACTCATAGATTATTTATTATGTTAGATTTTACATTCATGGTATTGACTACATGGTGGAGCCTACCATCACTTGCACCGTTTGTATTGTTGGGTGTGCCATCAATGGGACTTTTAGGTTTGGAGACCAAGAGGTATACTTTTGAAGTGCAGCTCCAAAGAGCTCACTTCTTTGATGTTGAGCCTTCGAGTTCTTGGCTATGGTGGATAAAGGCCAATGAGCATCACCTAGATTCTCTTAGCTAGAGTGGGTGTGGCTTGATTGTAATTAGTACTCAATTGTTAGCAAATTATTGAGTGATAGATCAAGTATTGATCTTATTGAGTGTGATTTGAGTTGTATGAGCAAAATAATTATTGAGGCACTTTAGAGTCCATGTATAACTTATGTGTGAGTTGTGCTTCTATAGTGTGTGATGATGTTGAAAACAATGTATGTTGTGTAGCAATGTATATATGCACGACAATGCTCCACAAACTTCCCTTTGGGCAATTTGTTGAAGTTGTCCATCTTGAGTGAGCATTCAACAATGCAATGTCAAATTTGGTGATAATAACAATTACCACCATTTTGTTGCAATCTTTCTCTATCTATAGTGCCAAGTGGCCTTTGTTGGACGGCATTAATCTTCATCAGTGTGAGCTCTTCCACCCATGTGCAATGTGTTGGCAAGGTTCTATGAAGGTCAAGGTCAAGATCAAGTTGTCACAACCAAGGAATCAAAATGCTCAGCTAATTGCATGGCTTCCTCAAGTGTTTGGGCTCACATATGGTCACTTCCAATTTGGTGCATGATTTCAAGCCCCTCACAAATCAATCCAAAGCTTCAACTTCTAGTATATCTAGAATTTAAATTCTGGTGTTTTGGAATTGAGTGATGTAGCTTCTCATAGAACCAACCTGCGTTAATTTTGGTAATTTATCTTGTGTGACTTATGTAGCATTTATAGCTTAGAATCTCCTCATTATTTTGCTCTTGAATCCTTCCCATGTATAGATTGGCGTAACAAACTACCATTCAACTTGCTCTACTTGGAATTGCCACCATTGTTTTGCCACTCCATCCAATTAGCTTGAAGCTAAGAGAATCTGCCTTTGTTCATCTTGAAAATTTGTAGCTTCAAAATAATGCTTCACAATCAAACACAAAATTCTCCTCCATGTTTGGGAGATTCTTTCCTTCCAACACCTTGTGCTTTGGAAATCAGATTTTCTCCTCTCCTTCTTAAAATGATGTTCTCTCTGCATGCTCTTGTTATTGATGGTCTCTTTCTTCCAACAATGAGTAAGGTACTTGATTTGTTGCTACTTAGCAATGATAACTTTGAGCATTGCCACCATGGCTACTACTCTACCAATGTAAACGACTAAGGGGAGAAATAAGAGAATGGATCACATTGGGACTTCTTGAATAAAGGAAACTCCAAATGCCTAGCATGAGCCAGGGCTTTGGTATTTATAACAAACATACAAGGCTCTTGAGAAGCTTCCTAGGAAGCTTCTTAAAAGCTACCTTTCAAAAGTGCAAGCTAAACTAAGCTAACCAAGAAGTTTCCTTCTAGAAGCCGCCTACTTGGCATGCAAGCTAAGCTAGTCAGGAAGCTTCCTAAGAAGCTTCCTTTTAAAAGCTATTTACTTAGCATGCAAGCTAAGCTATCCGATAAGCTTAAAAGCTTCTTCCTAGAAGTCACCACTTGGCATACTCATTGCCTTATACTTGGAAGATACCAAGTAGCTTATAGATGCTTCTAGAATATTTTTATAAATCTTGGCTAATTTGACTTATTTGCTACTTTGTTAGTCTTGACTAACTCATCTATAAACTCCATATTGTTACAATTGTTAATCTTACACTATATCGGGTCACCCCATGGATAGTCAAACACTCTTAAACACATACTCCTTTGTGTTTAAGGAATTGTGAATAGTTTCTCTTCCATTGCACTTCCCACACCACTTCCAAGTTTTGTTGCTTGAATTTCATCCCTAGTTCATGTCTGTCTATCCAACCCCCATTTGGGGATAGTTACTTTTTCTTACCTTTTGCTAGTCATGAGGTCTTCTATTTAGGACATACTTTCCATGGTTATATGTACAAAGGAAATCCATGGTTATCATGGTATGAGCATCTATAAAGACTTGATAAATTTTTCTCTCTCAACCATATGGGGAGCTCCTATCCGAGCCACTAGTTGTGAGTATAATAAGTACTAGTACTTGTTTGTTTATTTGCTAAAACATGGTTTCCCTTCTCCTTCACAATACCCAAGGCCTCTAAAATCACCCAAGGCATTCCTCTCAAAAACCCTTCTCCTCCTTCCGCCCCTTCCTATTTTCCTTTCTCTTCTTTGGATTATTGTTTTCATTCCACCTTTGATTGCTACTCACTCTGTTTTACTCTATGAACTTTTTCCCCTTGTTTGTGTAGCAAATGACCTACTCTTTCCTTGTGTCTTTGGACTCTCTCCCTCTTTGGATTATTGTTTTCATTACACCTTTGGTTGTTGCTTGCTTTGCTTTACTTTATGAACTTATGCCCCTCATTTTTGTGGCAAATGACCTACGCTTTTCTTGTGTCTTTGGACTCACTCCCTACTATCTTCTTTGGTTGTGAAACAATTTGCTCCTTCTTGTATTTTTTGACTCATCTCCTTACTATTTCTTTGTTGATTTTACATAGTTAATTTACCATCTTCTTTATTTGTCTACATCATCAAGTAGTTCTACTAGTTTGTATATGCTTTTGATACTAATATTTTTTATTTTCAAGCTTTAACCAAGTATGTCTCAAGTCCCTTAATTTTTCCTCCTCACAATTTCATTTCCTTCCTTTGGATGCTGATTTATTTGCACTACATTATCATTGTACTTATTATTGTCGTTGCACTTTGTTTGGATTTTAAGCTTCATATGCTACAACTTTTCCCTTACTTTGAGCATCATTGTTGGAAGCAACCAAGTTTGCCTTGGCACTCATGAGTTTTCAATCAAAAACTTTGTACAAAGGGTACTAATACTCTTAGTTACTTTAACACTATGAGAGACATTAATGAAGTCACATGTATTTTAGTGGACGTTTACTATGATTGCCTTTTGCTTCCACCACCATTTTAATGTCTTAGGACTCATGTGTCCATAGCGCTTGCTATGATAAACTCTATTTAGTCCTTTGACACTTTGCTCCTTCTCGGCCTAAAGACCATCCACTCTCTTCTCCTTTGACCCAACTCACATTGGTTGTTTTGCTTCTTCTTTTTCCCAAACTACCAATTTCAGTTCTCTTGATTGGTTTAGCTTTGACTCATAGGTATTCAATTACAACTTGTCTATTTTGCTACATGTTCTACTTACCACTAATTGGTTAGATGATGTATATCCGTTCTCTTTTGCTTTTAATTAAGATATAGTTGATATTTAGTTTGTGCTTAACTTTGTTTTTAATTGGTTAGATTCTTTACCTTCTTTAGGTTTCATTTCTCATCTCAATTTGCACATATCGTGTTTACATTTCATATATGTACCATTTGCATGTATTGAGTTCTAGATTGTCCATTCTTCAAGAGGCTTCTACTCATATATATATATATATATATATATATATATATATATATATATATATGATTTTATTTTTATTTTTTCTCTTAAATATATTTGCATAATCTAAGTTTAACCAAATTTTGGATTTGGTTAAAATAACCTTAGAGTCAATTAGTCTTTTTACAGATTCTATTGTTATTGACTTTAGTGACCCAATGTGAAAGAGGAAATTTTGGATTTAGATCATCGGCAAATATTGGATATTGACTCAATGAATACATATGCACATATTGAAAGTAATTAATATTAGTAAGGTTATGAATAATGTACTAATTTTATATAAGTAATTGCTTATTGAATCATATTATATGAATTTATATAATCCTCTATCAATTAATTTGAAATAATAACCTAATTTAGTGTCAATTAGTCCCATTGACTCTAAATTGGGCTTCTTGATTTTACGATACTTTAGTGTTTACCCTTAATTAGCCTTAATTAGCCTTTCAATTAACTTTGCAAATTTTATGAAACTCTAGAGAAACCTGAATTAATGACTGGGTTGATTTAAATTTAGAGAAAATTCTGATTTTTTTCATTAGTTAACAATGATACCACTTCTAGTGTGGGGTTAGATATTCAAAGCCCGAATCCTTAATATAATGAATGATTATTTCAAGTTATTAATTAGATATCCAAACCTATTGAAAGTAAGACATGCATATAGTTACTTATCATGTTAATTCATACAAATTTTTACAGTCAATTATTAGTTTGAATAAATAAATAATACTTAATAAAATAATTATTTATTATTTAATTGATTCTTATTTAACTTTAAGGTAGTGTCAGCTAACTTGCATAAGGCTTCTCAAACAGAAGATAATAGAACTAATATACTTTAACTAGTTTCAATAAATATACCTTAATTGTAGCTAATAAAGGCTGTAAATTGGAAAATGATCAAAATAGTTGACCAGAAATCAAAGTACACTTTGTCTTGATAATATAGGGCCACCTAGGTAACAATCGTTAGATTAAAAATCAAGTTGCAAGGTCTTTATTTAACTCTTGAACTCATATAACCAAATAATATAGTTTTTAAAGTCCAGATATTCGGCCCTTCGGACTGCCCGAAGGATACTGCTTTCGCTTCCCGAAAAAGAGGCGCAGAAACTGAAAAGTATCTGCCAACGGGCAGGTAATGCGAAGACAAAAGGTCCCCGTACTTTTTTCTCTGACTGACTGACAAAGCCCCGGACTTTGTTGTGTAAAAATTACTGTCCGACAAGGCCCTGTAATTCAAAATATTCATATGTAGGTGTATATTATGAAATATTCACAATAACTTTAATTAACTTCTTCAGATTTCAAATTTTTAAATGAAACAACCCTAGGTAATAAATAAATTTCCATCATATGATTAATTAATTTTATCTCCATGTTAGAAATAATAAGGAACTAAAATTTATTATTTTAAAATAATAATAATTTATATACAAATAAGAAATAAAATTATGAGTTCATGTTAATTACGGATCATAAGTTTCATAAAATCTTTAACAAAAATTTTATTTCATCCATCATCAAAAAGTTACCGATATATACCGATTTATATTGCTCATTGACATAATGAGGATATGGTAGTTCTCAAACTATGTACATAGGTTTTACCGTTAAAAATATTACAATTAGATTTTTCCCTAGAGTAAAGTGTAGAAGAGTACAAAATTAATGTAGATTTTGAATAAAAAAACAGAGATACAATATAATCTACCTAAGAAGATATAAGTATACAAAGGAAAGAGTTGAATATAAAATTAAAGCTAGATTTTTCTCCTTGAATAAACTTACCTAAAACCAAATGAAATAGAAACAAAGTCTAAAATGCCCCTTACACGAAGTGATTGAATTAGATGATGTACAGGATGAGCATGAAAGAGATTGAGAAAACATAAATCTTGACATAAGAGCTTGTTTATACATTGGTCAATGTAATAAATGATAGTATTATCGCGTTTGAATATTCAATTTTCATCATAAGTTATTACTTACTTTTACTGCAGGAGTTCACTTAATATGAAGTACTTTATTACAGAAGTTTTTAGATTTGATAGGCTTTGAAATATCTTATTACTTGAGATGTAAAAAGTAGAATAAAACTATTAAAAAAATGATGATTTAATTTATGTAGGTAATTATTACATCTAATTATTTATTATTTATTATTTTAAATTAAAATTATATTATAAATTTATCTTATCAATGAAATTAGTTTATGCATATATATAAAGACTTTTTCATTGCATTTATATATATATATATAGATTTTTCTTTTAGTTTTATTGTAATGTGGGTGATTGAAAAGAATTTCTTTATGAATGGTTTCAAAATATAAGCACTTTGAAGAATAAATTCTATTAAATTATTTTACACAAATCAAAATTTCATCTTATACATTTTTACGTTCAGCTGCCGGATAGAAGTATTGGCTCCCTGAAAAAACAAGGTTTTCTTTTATTAATCTCAAGTGGTAGATGGTAAAGTTGTGTGTGTGTTTTAAAATATATACACAGGGAATTTAAATTATTTGTTCTACACAAGAAGTCAAGTAGAGAAGGTTCTCTATTCTAATCAGTTTATCATGCTTGTAAAATGTTTGGTCAATTAATATCTTGATGTTCTTGATAAACTTATGTTGTCCTTACTAATCGTTATATTGTTGTTTGAATACATGGTGAAAAATATAAAGGGAAAAAGAAAATGTACTTGATTTTTATATTTATTAGTTTTTAAATATTTGGTAACAGTTTTAATATCATTTTCTTGTTAACAATAAGCAAATTTTAATAGTTTGAATTTTTTATTTTTTTATATATAAATATTAGCTATTATAGAAATTCTTACATTGATTACTATCACATCGATTTAAAAGTCTGATAAATATAAGAGCTTTCAAGTCTAGTGCTAAGAAGATGATACTTTTCTAAAATATACATGTAAGATAAATTACTTTGTAGAACTATTAAATAAGAATTTAACTCATGTGTTAAAAATTGGTTATATTCTTGTAAAGATTAGTCCTTATCGATATTCTTATAGAAATTCATAAACGTACGTGAACAAGTAATTTGCATATAAATGAAGAATCTATATTTTGATGAAGATTTATGTATATTCCTATTCATCACATCACTGAATTACAAGATTCACAAATTCCATATTGTTAGTATTTTTTTCAAGTTTCAAGTTTATGGTGGTAATAGTTAATCATCCTTATAGTGAATATAGACAGGCGATTCTGAACCTAGAAAATATGAAATTTTGATTTCTTTACTTAATAGTGATTTGTCCTTTTGTTTGTCTAAATAGTAATGATCGAGAATTCTAATTACTAACAGGAGGTAATCAATAACTTCATTCCCTTTTCGTCAAAATTCAATCGTTTCTTTCAAACGTAGATCGTCTGTTTTGTTGACATCAGAATTGGGAAAGTTTATTGGGACGTTATATGAGTTATTCCCAAGGGTAAATCAAAAACTTGAAACTCTTTATATCCATATTAAGGATTATATTAAATAGATCGAATCGTAAAACTTATCAAGAACTTGGACCATGGTAGAGAAAGCACAAGGATGATACAAGCAGTTTTAGGTCTAGAGTTTAGCATTAAGGTAGGCCCATATTATTAGTATCAAGGTACGCCTTATAAACTATATTATATACATTTATTTCAAATATAGTTACAATGCCTAAATTCGAAATAAGTTATTACCTATGATATAAAATCTAGTTAGCTATTTATTTATAGATAGATGAATTTAAGAATTTTAATTATAAGTTTTCTTACATAAAATATATAAGATCTCCATTTGATTATGCCAGTAATTCATTTTCATTTTTTGAAATATTTAGATCTTAAATCTTTATTAATTTGACTTATATTTTATATTGTAATTTTTTTAGGTTATAAAATTTTAGATGTTGTACCATGAATAATTCAAATACAGTGCAAGAAACTATTTTAATGAGCCACTAATCAAACTTATTTCTAAAAAACCTACCAAAGAGAATGTATTACTTTCTTGAAAGTGGGAAATTGTCCTCAATATGTATAGAGTTGGTGAAGGATATTATAAAATTATAGTTTTATTTAGCTTCTAAGTTATGATACAGAAGGTAAGCAATGGTTAGTAAGAGAATCGACATTTACACATCTATTTACTATATTTCCACACCCGGCCAATAATTCTAAGTTGATGGATTCTAAATTAGTAGATGTTCAACTTTTTTTGTTTTTCGATTTCCACGTCTCTCCCCAATTTGGCATTGGATTCCCAAGTGTCTAGGGGACTGTAAACTTATGGGTGGAAGTAGGTGCCGGGCTCATATGGGTGCTCTAGAACTCATAGTGGAAACCATTTTCAAGATAGTTTGTTATCATGAAACCACCACAAATGCAAGTAGGCGTTACATGGTCGCGTCCAAATGATCACATTGCCACCATTGAAACATCAAAAGAGCTTTATCTCATGCAGCCACATATTATATCAAGTAGTTTAGTTCATATGTCAGAAAAATTAGATGTGAAAATAGCTTGTGAAGTGATTATGTCTTGATATGTGCTAGAATTAGAGTTCTGTTTATGTACTCCATGTAGATCTTGGTCCATTACAATCGCATATACGAGAGTAAAAGAATTGTACAATTTAGCACTAGTTGAATTATTGTGGTATTTTGGAAGTCCACATCACACTACTTTCTCATTAAGAATTTAGATAGCTCTAAATGAGTTGAATTTTCCATAATTATACTAAGATTGGTTAAACAAGAAATTACTTCAAGCATCCTTACTTCACCTTTGTAAGATTTAGCACTAGTTGAATTATTGTGGTATTTTGGAAGTCCACATCACAAAGCTTTCTCATTAAGAATTTAGATAGCTCTAAATGAGTTGAATTTTCCATAATTATTCTAAAATTGGTTAAACAAGAGATTACTTCAAGCAGACTTACTTCACCTTTATTACACCATTTTATTTGTCTGAATTTCTCTTAAAGTTTCGGATATGAAATTTCTTATAATTTTATAGACTTTTATGGAGTTAAATTTCTCCTTTCCTCATGATCCCCAAGTTGAATGGACTAATTGGCAAACAAATAATACTCAGCTTTGAGTCAACCAAAAGTTATCCAAAACGATGAAATGAGAAATCTTTTTTGAGTTCATTTGTTTCATACTTGGCAAGATGCAATGCAAATTTTCATCATGGACTAGGGTTTGTGGATATTTAGAGACCCACGTAACTTAGCATATCACTCTGAACCTTTCATCTCTTTCATCTCTTTGTCTTTGTTAGTAATACAAAAACACTTTACAACATTGGGATTTTCATGAAGACCATTTCTTGCAAAGAAGTAAGTAAACTGAAATTTTAGAATGAAGCATCTTATTCAATTTACTTGAAAATGGGAAGAGTAGTAATATGGTTGCTTGAAAGAGAGTAACTTGAATTGGATGTCAATGTCTATCGCTATAAAGATTGCAATCTTTAATGGTTACCAAAACATATAATCACAACAAATACTGCAAAATTCAAGTTTTCATGAAATTGTGCAACTAAACACATGAATGTGCTTGATATTAAAAAACAGTGGATAGTGAAACCCTTCAGATAACTAAAAGAGGGACATAGTAAACATTTTTGCTATTTGTGTGATCTTTGATAGTAGATCCAAAATTCACCCTTTTTGCCAAAATGGGACAATACTTCCATATGCTAGATGTAGAAAGCATGGATGTAGATGGCTTGCCCTCTCGACATGCATCCAAAAGTCTTACCTTCCAAGATTTTGAAATTTTTTGTACTTTTGAGCAGATATGGAAAGATACGGAGAGGACTGCAACAGAAAATCATTGCCAACCAATGTTCTTGCCAATTACTTGCTTTTTATGAGATTTTTTTAAAGAAATAATGAATAGAATTTAAATTTGATTTTGACATTGGCTCTAAACTAGTTTGATTACAAGTACAAAACATTTTCACTCTCCATCATCTATCATCACATGTTATTATCTGTTATAAATTTTTTTTGAAAGCTACTTGAATGCTTATGAAATTCTAATATATAGTACACGGAACCTAGATTTCATTTTGGTATTTATTTTAGAATTAATTTAATTATACTTAGAAGATCTTTTTCATTCTATCATTTTGAGAGGTCTAGATCTAATTTATTTCAGAATTATATATTATATTTTTAGATTCTGGGCCACTTATTGTTATAATGTGGAGCAAGAGTGTCTGATATATTAATACACCTTAATTTAACGAGTAATTCGCGACCAAGGTTATTGTTTTACCAGTAATTTATTTCACTCGGTGTTATTTGAATGATTGATATTACTAAAATGAAACCAAGTGAATCAAACGAAAACATTGATGAGAAAAAGGATCAGTCCAAACATTCTAAACATTCTGGGAACGGATAAACCGAGGAAGTAGCAAGACACTCTATCCTCCTAAGTGGACCCCCTTAAGTTGGCGATGTTTAAAAATAATTAAAACAAGAGAATAATAATTAGCGGCCCTTACTTATCTAGTTAAGTATTCAACTCCCCAATTCCGCACCTGTCAACAGAACAGAAGGGGGAATAGTGCGAGGAATCGTAAATGCTTCTTGTGTTGTGTCTCCGCTCTTCTGATCGCCTGTAAGGAGCTTCCTTGGTATTAACGGCCTTCGGGAGGCAGTGATCGATTGCAGAAGGTGTCGTTGGAGGGTGCACTGAGTGGGGAGAGATGGCGCTCTCGTGGAATATTGCGAGGGCTACAACTACGAAGGTTTCGTCGGCGTCGATGGATGAGGCGAGACAGAGGACTCTGGATTTTTTCCGCGAGGCATGTCGGGCACTCCCGCAGCTTATGGACCGCTACAATTTGCAGGAGGTCATTTCTCAGTCGCAGCTCCGTTCCAAAATTGCTGCGCAGTTCCGGAAGCATTCCGAAGTCTCCAATCCTAAGGTTTGTTCCTGATCTTGTTGTCTTTCCAAATTGAGTGAATCCTGTATTATGGCTGAGGAATTGACCCGGGGGTCTCAATCCCTAACCCTGCTCAGGGTATGATTGGGGATTTGCAGTTCTGAGTGGTAGCTATGTTAATTGAATGTTTGTGGATGTTTTTCGTTCGCCCAATGCTGAGAGTGTACATGCTTGCACGGCAATTTGGACAAATTAGGTGAAATCTAAAGCTTGGAACTATTTCCATTATCGCAGATTGTTGACATGCTAGTCTTTAAGGGCAAAGAAGAGCTACAGTACTGCTTAGATCATGCGAAACAGCGACATCATCTTATCAGCACGTACGTTGTTGGATCTGAGGGGCAAGTATACCTTAAGAAACTTGGTACAGTTGATCACGGAGAGTCTGAGTTTTTGAAGAATTTTTATCAAAGCAACCTGTAAACTATGAAGCAGCAAAAAGGATATTCGGTGCGTTCACTCAGGGACCCTTCCTCTTCCACATCGATCTGGACGGATTTTCCTCTCAGTCTGGATCTAACAATCTGGATCGAGCCTTATCGGATTCCGTCGCAAATAGGCGACAGCAATAAGTGCGAATTGTTTGGACCGTAGCTGTAACCGTTGTCTACAGACGAGCAGGTGCAATGTAAATTTTTGTCTGAAACGGCACCACCAATAGATCAGGTGTTGATTGTGAGTACGAATTGCAGAGTAGTCGGAAAGCTTATCTTCTTACTCTTTCTCTTCTTGTATTAGAAGGTTGTAATTGTTAAGAGACTGTTTTGGCTGTAGAACGTTGTTATTAGACACATTACATTCTGCATGTAAACTCTCCTCATTTGATTGTATCAGGTCGTGTTTCTTCTGTTCTGAGCAATTTACCTCGCTTCTCTGCTTCAGCGGTCCTCATTCTTTCTCTTTGAGTTTTCCCGTCGTTGCCTTAATTACTACGGAATTTCCTATTGAAGTCCCGCAATGCGCATTGTTTGCATGTGATATGACTCACACACCGAAGCGAAGATAGGCAACTCATGGGATTTTAAGTTGTTATACAAGCCAAAGTCTTGATTTTTTTAATGGTCCACGCCCTTGCTGCAGCCCATTTGAAGTCCTCTCCTTACTTCCTCCACACTTCATTTATGACATGTGGATTTCCGGTTCTACGAACGACTGCTATTCTCATTGCACATATATCAATGACTGCGGTCAAAATGAGTATCAACTAGGTTGTTCACAACGGGTTCTATATTCCCTTTTCAATATATTCATGACTGCCGTGGCACTCATGAGCAAAACGGAAATTCGGTACGAGGGGCACTGGCATGGGCCTAGAGACTTAGTTTCTGACACTTCTATTTTCACCAGAGTTCTCACTTTTCTGTTACTGTGTGACAGGAAGCAGAGTGCTAGAAAAGCATAATGACTTCCCTTCCTGCGCTATCCCTGCGCATTACCCACTGGAATGAATGCGTATTTCGTTAAACGCATCATAGTGGTCTTGCAACGGGATGTATTAGATTATCACACTTATGGATGCAGCTCCTCGTTACTTACGTTCGCATGTGTTTCGTTTGCGTCGGGTCTGTCAGCGGACGTGACCATTCCTTTCTACGGAAGGCTTCTGCGCTCATTTCTCATGTTTCATGACGAGAATTACTGCTCCTGGACTAGTGCTGACATCTACAGATTAGTCTATACTGGATGTATCCGACCTGAAGAAGGAATCTCGGTGGCAAGAGTTAATTGATATTGTTTAGATGTGAGTTATTGTTGTAGATTTACATATACTCACCACCGGCTAAGACTCCAGCGCTTAAGTGCACGCCTGCACTTTTGCTTGCCCTTGCTTTCCACATTTCCACCCCTGTTCTTTTTGACATTTCCCATTACTTTTGAGCGGCACTTTAGGGGAGCAACCGAGTTTGCCTTGGCACTCATGAGTTTTCGAGCAGAAACTCGGTATGAGGGGTACTGACAATTGCTCAGCTACTTCAGCACTGCGTGAGGCACTGATGAAGTCGCAGGTGTTTTCATGAAGGTTTACTATGGCCGCCTTCTGCTTCCCCTTTGCTGTTTAGCGTCTCAGGACTCAAGCGTCCATAGGGCTTGTTGTGATATACTTTATATCCTGTCCTTTTTCGCTTCGCTCTCGTTACCCTGTTACACTTAGACAGGTTTCTGCAGCCACACAACCCTAGAGCTAGAGCTAGAGCTCTCGCATTGTTCCACTCCTCCATTCCCCAGCTAATTCCCTCTCTATTATTTTTCCTTCGCTCTTTGCCTGATTCATGGGACCTCTTGTGTATACAGTGTTCCTACCCGACTCCAGCCCACGTTTTTTAATTTTATCGTTCACACACTGCTTACTGACAGTCTTTTACGTAGCGTTACCTATTTCTCGCAGTTGTTTGCATACAGTTCTCGATTTCATGGTGGTTTACTAGTCTGTTAGCCATATGTTATTCTCAATTTGTTTCAATTATGCCTTTGCTTCAAGTTACATTTGATGCATTCTACCTTATGGATTTCTCACTATTCTAGCATTGTCAATTATGTACATCTTGCTTATCAATCATTTGCACCTCATGAGTTCTGGATAACCCGTTCCCAGAACGGCATCTGTTCTCGTATACCTATATACTCACCACTATTCTAGCATTGTGAATCATGTACATCTTGCTTACCGATCATTGCATTTCATGAGTTCTGGATAGCCCGTTCCCAGAACGGCTTCTGCTCTCATATACCTATATACTCACCATTTGCACGTAATGAGTTCTGGATCCCCCGTTCTTCGAACGGCTTCTGCTCTTTTGAATATACTCACCTTTTTACATTTATTTGTTCTGTATATGCTGCTATCTATTATTGTTTTCTTGCTTGATACTTCCGTTCATTTATTTCATACTGTCTTCTTCATCTTAATATCCGTTGCGTCCACTTGGAGACCCAGCGTCATTTTAGTTCTGCATGCTCCAGTGTCAAGTTCGTCACTGCATTCATGGTATTTCCCCCCTATTTGTTTAATCGCGTTCACTAGTCCTTCTAAGGATTCACTCTCCCAATGTAATTGTGGAACTTGTTTTGCTTAAAGTTAGATTGGCGTTACTTACAGCTCTTGTAGTTGTCACTTGCTCCGACTCTTGTTAGAATATACAAACTTCTTGCCCAGGAGTTCACATTCTTAAATTTAAGAATGATCTGGTTTAAACTTATATTGTAGCAAGAAGATTCGGTCTTTGCTTTCACATCAAAACATGTTAGCTCACTCTGACTTCCAACAAGAAGTAAGAGGCGAAGGATTCTGTTTCTAACCAACTCCTGCATATGAGACTAACCAATCACACCTGAGCGCACGGGAGCTTGACTTTGAACGTAACTCCTATTTTCACTTCAGCGGACCCAGAAATCTCTAGGCGTGACGAGATCCTGGAATGGCGTGCGCCCAAGTGGATATAAATCTTTTCCGATACTGAGTTCTCGACAGCCCTAAGGTAGTATACAAATAAATCAATATTCCACAGCGAAGAGGATTGTCCGGAAAGTTTCATTACTGTACAATAATTATGTCTATCTTTCCATTAGAACTAAGGTCTAACATTAAATTCTTTTATCTACTTGATAAAGAGGGAAAAGGGAGTAATCATGGAAGCAAATCAAGGAAAAGCTGAAAAGGTGATGTAAATTAGATACAAATTGATTAAGAGTAGATGATAATGTGAACAAGATATAAATATAGACGTTCATTTTCGAAGAAGCCAGTGGAGAGCAGCGATTGGAAATGATTGATCGGAAATATTATGAATATATTATCATCTTGGCAAATATAATGATATCAATCATTATCCGAGAAAAATACTTCTCGGATCAAGCTTGTAAATATAATGATGGAAAGTGTTTAATCATTGTGGGAAGAATATGGATGTGTAATAAACCTGCAGATGTTACGAGAGAGAAGATATAAATGTGTAGTCACTTGTCATAGATGTTACGATGGAAAATATGTAATTTTTGAATTCTTAAAATTTGAATCCCTAGCCCGTATGGAGGTTAGTGGAATCAAATTGAGATGAAACCAATCCTGGAAATGTTTCGATGGAAGTTGTTTGATCGCTGAACTTTGTAAAATCTCAAGCTATGGCCCTTACCGTAGGTTTCAATGAATTCAATTGAGATAATAGATATTACTGCTTTTCAAGAATAGGTATAACGGGATATTTAGGGGAGCAGCAAGAGTAAAATTGCCCAAGAGGTCCTCTAGAAAAAAGAGATGCAAAAAAGGAAACGTCTGTAAATAAATTTACGGCTCTATGGGTCATTTCTGTTTGTACTTGGTCGATTCCATTTACAGTATCTTCAAAGTTCTCGCGATTAACCGGCAAAGATGAAAAGATTAATCTTATTTACATGTATCCATGTCAAGGAGGAGATGCTACTTGGCAGACGGCAGAACAAGCTAAAGGTGTATGTGGCAGACAATTAAAACAAGCTAAAGGGCTTATGTGGAGGAGTTTTGTTTCTAAATTTTTTTGGGTGTGAATTGCAGGTTTCAAAATTTTATGAGAAGAAATTAAGCAAGCTTGTGTAATAAAATTGGAGATCGAGAAAGAATTTTCAAAATCACAATTGTCCTCATTGAGAGAGGAGAGTTTAAAACTTAGGTGTATCTCGAGAAGGAGTTTTCAAAATTACAATCATCTTCATTTAGAGGAGAGCTAGAGCTTAGGTATACCTTGAGAGGGAATTTTCAAAATAAAGTCATTGTCCTCATTGAGAGGAAAGCTTAGAGCTTCTGTGTATCTGTATCTTGAGAGAAAATTTTCAAAATCTTAGGCCTCATTGAGAGGAGAGCTCAGGTTTTCTAGTCAAGAAATGCTAGAAAAGTAAATAGGTGGACAAGGAAATGCTATTGACTGGACGACTAGACCTATGCAAGGCAAGAGGGAGAGGGGAAGGTGACACTGTGGATTGAAACAAGAGAGCGAGAGATTGAATGTGTGAGGAAGAGATGACGGGATGGAGTGAAAAATGAGGGAAAATGGAGGATTGTAAATTGGTTAGAAGTAAGCACCCCATTGAATGTTGTGCATGGGCACCAAGAGTATAGGACATGAAGTTAATTTTAGGCGGCCACATTTACAATTTACGGCATTGGGCCTTAGATGCAAGGTATTGTAATGGATATGAATGTCATGGAACACACAACCTCTTCCTTTGGAAATTTTCTAACAAGCTCCAACTCTCACTCTCTTGAATCTCTCATCCCTCTAGAAAAAGTGTTCTCCAATAATAGACTTTCACAAAAGCTTCAATCTCCCAACTCTTTACCATTAGAATTGTCACAAAGTCATATTCAACCACCTCCCGATGATTGTAGCAAAGTCATTAGCACCATTGTGGATTCTCAAACTCTTTATTGTGCAGCTCGTGTTGAAGTACTCTCTAAAAGCCACCTCTTATCACCTCTTTCTCAATCTACAACCCCTTGTAGATTATGGAAAATCTACTAGCACTTTAGATTCACCCACTACTATTACTAGCTAGCTACTGCCCGTGTTGTTCCACCTCCATGCATATTCAAGATCTTCTTATCATGGTGTTATCTTTTGGACTTTCCAAGCAAGCAAAAAGAGTGTCCACAAGGCCATCACCATCACAATTTGTGACTTTAGCTTTAGGGTTACATGAAGATAAGTTTAGAATGGGATCACACTATTATAGTCAACTTATTGATTATCTTGAAGACCTGGACCATTTCAAGCAGATCCATGGAGACCTATGTAAGAAGCTTGTGCAAAAAAGCATTGCGTTCAACTTGATGGCCACATACCTTTAAAGTTTGGAAGAGGCTTTCTTGAATTGATGAATAGAAAGAAATTAACCAAGAAGTTGTGACATTATATAACACCATACAAATTAGCTTGGAATTGGAAAAACAAATGCACAAGAGAAGGTTTGACAAACAAGGAGCAAAGACGAGGATTAAAAACTATTGATGATAGGCTTAACCATATTTGTCTTGTGAGCCGGCCTGTTTCTCACTCAGGATGAATCCTCTAATGGCTATTATGGTAATGTACCATGGACTAAGAAGGCAAAGAACCCCAACTCCATCATACTCCTCCAAGACTCAAGACATTGCTCACTAGAGAACTCAATGAGAGAGAGAGAGTTGCAAATGAAAGCATGATGAGTACCTCCTCACCCCTAGTTTACATAATTGTGAAATAGTTACACACCAAAGTTACTAATTATTGGAGTAACTCAAGTTACTAGGCTAAAAGGCAAATAAAGTCAAAAAGCTAAAGGAATATCCATACTCATGGGAATATTTTCCTAAGCATGTGGTCTTATCTTGACCTAACCATTAAGTTAAGGATTCCTTCACATGGACTATCCTTGGACTATAGACGAATCCAAAACAAAAAGGCTCATGGGTCCAAGAGTTCTCAACTCTTTCTTCAAAGCCAAACACCTAGGAACAATACCAAGTCAACACACTAGAATCCAAAATAATGGTGCTCATCTTTTCTACTTCCTCTAAAGTAAGGTCCACTCTACCTTAGCTATGATTAACTTTAGCAAATCATGACTAATGTAGAACCATCCTTTATCTCTATTTAAATAATATCACTCAAGTACTAATAATACCAAACTAAATATAACAATAGCACATACATGCACAAATGGGTGTTACAATCCACACTATGCAAGAATAGATAGGTTATTAGGTGGTAGAGCCAATATTGCTCTGCCTACTCTTGTGACTCTAGCAATAAAGAATAATTTTGTAGAGATGATATTGGAAGAAGACTCTTCTTCCCAAGTCATGCATGAACCCCAAGTGCACTCAATGTACTATCATGCTGCCAAGGCCACACATGCATCAATAAGGTTTGCATTCTACTATTTTTCTTGAACACAACACCTAAGAATCAAAATATGTTCCTTATGTACTATACTCTCATGACTTTAGAGTTGAAAACTTGCAAGAGGAGAGAAGAAATGAGCACTTGCATGAAGAAAGTAGAAATAAATACAAGCATGGACACAAACACATGCAAAAGGAGGAGATCCATCACATCCAGATCTAGAGTATTAGTCTCTACTATGTGTGAAACCCACAAGCTATGAAGGAGATCAAGAAAGACAAGGGGAGCTCAATGGAGAGAATGATGGAGTTGGATGAGGGAGGGAATCCAAGAAGAGAAGAAAGATGTCTCAAGTGAAGAATTCTACCTCATCCATAGTGGTTGTATTTGCACATGATCTTTCATGTGTTACAAAAATGAGAATAGAAACTATCAAAGCTAGGGAGAGATGCAAGCTTGTAAAATTGAATATCAAAGACTTGCCAAGATGTAGAAGTTGAGAATGCAAAGTGAAATAGAGAAGAATACTTTAACTTACAAGAACAAAAAGAGACTTGCCAAGATGGAGAAGTGGAGAATCAAAGAAATGAGTGCCAACTCCAAACAGTTTCAAAAGGAAATTATAGATTTAGCAAAATCAAGGAAAACCTCCAAAAAAATTAGGAGCATTATGAGCCTCATGAGCATAGTTCTATGCTTGGATGAGATCATGTCCCATATAGAAAATAGTGAAAGCTCATCCCATGTAGAGCATAGTGAGTAATATATCAAGAATAGTGAGTGATCTTTATTAATAAGTAGTAATAATTATGTGAGTCCTTGGTCCAAGTGAAATGTTTTCACACTTATATTACATGTGGTTCATCTATATCCCCAAGGCTGAGTGCATCTGCTTTAATATGTAATATTTTGCTCAATTCATCTACTTTGATGTATAGAAATTCCTAAAGACTTGAGTAAGTGTGCTCCAAGTCCTTGAGCTATTGAAAAAAATTCAACGACACTTGATAGATGGTCCCAAGTCCTCTAACATTTCATACTTTTGAAGAACTTCCAACTATCAAGGAAATCATTTAGACGTCTTAGCAATTTGTGCAACTTGAGCACTGACTCGCTCTGCCCTATACAGACCTAGTCCTTATAGTGAAAATCCCACTCTGAAAAATTTGTACTTAAGGACTTGACCAAGCCAAGCCCTCCTTTTTGGGGTAAGTGCCTGTAAAAGATAGAGACCGAGGAAAGAAATAGGAGAATGGAATTAGGACACTTGAATGTGAGAAAACTCCAAATGCCTAACATGGGCTTTGGCCCTTGTATTTATAGGGAGCATACAAGGCCCTTGAGAAGCTTATCAAGAATCTTCCTTGAGCCACTTTCTTGGAGTGAAAGCCAAGTTAATTGGGAAACTTCTCAAGAAGGTTCCTTCTAGAAGTCGTTTACTTGGCATGAAAGCTAAGCTAGTTGGAAACTTCTAGAAGCTTCATTCTAGAAGTTACCTACTTGGGGTGCAAGCTAAGCTAGTCTGGAAGTTTCCCAAGAAGCTTCCTAGATATTTTTGGAATATCTAGGCTAATTTTTCTTATTTGCTACTTTGTTAGCCTTACTAACTTTGTTGCTAAACTCCATATTGTTATATATTCCCCCATCACTAGTTGGTGATGTCGTCATCGCCAATAAAGCTTTGAACTCTTGGATGGCCAGTTGTGCATTCTGGAGATGAGAAAGAGGTTCCCATGTAGCATCATGAAGAGGATAACCTTTCCAAAAGAGCTTGTACTCTGTATGTTGTAAATGGCCTTGTTGAATATGGCAACGTGCAAGGATATGATCAACTTTGTAATCCTCATGGTCATTGATAGGGATAAGAAGAGGAGGAGGTTGGGTTTGAGAGGAAAAAGAAGAAGGGTTAGGAACAAAGAGTTTCAACTTGGAAACATGAAAAACAAGATGGATGCACATATGACAAGGCAAGGCAAGTTGATAAGCAGCAAGAGAGACAATTTGGGTGATATTAAATGGTCCTATTCAATTAGGAGTGAGTTTATGAACTTGGGTATCAAGTGAGAGAGGGAGGTTATTGGATGAGAGCATGACCTTATTACCTTATCACTTGAAAGCTAAGATCATGGTGATGGTAATACACATATTGTTTCTACCAATTTTGAGCAATAAGGAGATGAGATTTGGCTTGTTAGAGGGATTGGGAGATGGTGGTCAAGAAGGTGGAAGTAGGAAGGACATGAGACGGGTGAGGAGCAAGGAGGGAATCAGGAATAAGTGGGTCTTGGCCAAAATTAAGAAAGAAAGGAGAGAAATTGGTGCTTGCTTGTTCAGAATTGTTGTATGCAAACTCCGCAGCAGCAAGACATTCATCCCAATTGGTATGGTGAATGTTGATGAAGGCACAAAGCATATCTTCCAAGGTGCAATTTTCACATTCAATTTGTCCATCAATTTGAGGATGATAGGCTGTGGACACATCAAGCTTGGTCCCAAGTATCTGGAAGAGTGCTTGCCAAAACTTTCTAGTGAAGCGAGGATCATGGTCGGAGATGAGTACACGTGACATCATATGATGCTTGAATACATTATCAAAGTAGAGTTACGCCAAGGTTTGAGCATCCAGAGTATCAACCATTGGTGCCAAATAGATTTTCTTACTAAGCTTATCCAAAAACACCACAATTATTGTGTGACCTTGCTTTATCTTGGGCAAGGAGGTGATGAGATCTAAGCTCACATGTTCCCAATGAGTAGTTGGAGTAGGGAGTGGCTGAAGGAGTCCACTCAGCTTTTGGTTACTGGTCTTGTTGCGTTGACAACTCTCACACGATTAGACAAACTTCCAAACATCTCGTGCCATGTTGGGCCACCACCATTAGTGTTGGAGGGTACCCAAGGTCTTGTCCACACCATGTGACCAACTATTGGTAAATCATTGGCTTCTTGAAGGCGTACAAGTCAAAGATCACCTTTGACTAGAACATAGATCCGGTCCTCATGGAATAGAAGGTCTTGCTTGAAGGAGAAGGTGTTGTAATCCTTGTTGCATGCTATCAAACCACAATGTACTATTTGGAAGAAGGGATCTTGTTGTGGAGCTGACCAAAACTTGTTATGGACCTTGGAGTCAATTGACACCATCATAATTGCCGCCGTGATGAGAGGAAGAGACTTCAGATCATGTCATTATGATAGAGCATCAGGGATGATATGGAGCCAACCTAGTTTGTACCAAGTTTGATGTCAAAAAATTGGAGTTGCTCATCCCATTGATGATGTTGACTCTTCATGTGTTCCAAGTGTAAGGTTTGCAACAATAATTTGTGATTAGTTTGCATGATCACTTGTTTCTCAAAGAGATAATGCCTCCATACCTTGATGGCATATACCATTACAAGTTGTTCATGATCTCAAGCAGAGTAATTTCTTTTAAGTTGTATTTAGTCGGTGGGACACAAAGGCAATGGGATGTAGTCCATCTGGGAATTTATGTTGCAACACGGCTCCAATTGCAAAGTTAGAAGTATCAAAATCAACCACACAAGGTAGCTGAGGATCATATGGTTGAAGAATGGGTCTTGAAGACACCATATGTTTCAACTTTTGGAATGCTTCTTCATGCTTGGTGGTCCATTGGAAGCTCAAGGTCTTCCCCAAGAGGTCAATCAAAGGTGCATCCACATGAGCATAATAATGGATGAACCATCGGTAAAAACTGGCCAATCTATTGAATGCCCGTACTTGTGTAGCATCTTTTGGAGTAGGCCAATCAGTAATGGCCTTGATTTTCTCCTCTTCCATCTTGATCCCCTCCAATGAGATCTTGTGACCCAAGAAGGTAAATTCCTTTTGCCAAAAGGCACACTTCAACTTCTTGCAATAAAATTTCCATTGTCGTAGTCATCTTAGGACTTCTTGCACATGATTCATGTGTTATGTCTCTGTCTTGCTATAGATTAAGATATAGTCCAAGAACACTACCATGTACCAATCCAATAGTCCATCCAATACCCGATGCATCTGATCCATGAAGACTGCTAGAGCATAAGTAACCACAAAAGGTAGAACTCTCCATTCAAAATGCCCATACCTTGTGCAAAAGGCAGTCTTTTGCACATCCTCCCTATCAATGTGGATTTGCCAATAGCCATAGCAAAGATCCAACTTGGAAAAGTATTGTGCTCCACTCAATTAATCAAGCAAGTCATTGATCTGAAGCACGGGATATGTATTCTTCACTGTTTGCTTATTGAGCCTATGGTAATCAATACAAAAACAAAGTCCTCCATCCTTCTTTTGAACATAGAGTATTGGTGCTCCCCAAGGAAAGGTACTATGTTGTCTTAAGTCCTTCTCCAACAACTCCGTAAGTGTTGTTTGCAACTCCTCCAACTTCTTTGGTGAGAGCCAATAGATTGGTCTACTCAATGGAGTACTCCTTGGCAATAACTCAATCTTGAAGGGCATACCACGATTGGAGTGTAATCCCTTTGGCAGATCATCCAAAAGCACATCCACAAACTCCTGAACTATGTGATCAACCATTGCTTGATGAGGGTCTTGGCCCTCCTCAGATTGTCCTTGTGCAATTGGCTTGATCCACACTGAAAAAATAGAATGATCTTCCTCCAAGGCTTGCTCTATGGTTACTTCACTAACAAACTTCCCATCTAGGGACTCATCTTTCTTCAAAGCTTGCTCCATGGTTTCTTTCTTGGAAAACTTCCCATCTTGGGACTCATCCCCCTTCAAGGTTTTCTCTATTGATACCTTCTTGACAAACTTCCCATCCTGGGATTGACTATTCTTAGGTGTCTTACTTAAAGGTGCTAGACAACCTAATTGGAAATTCCTACCTTGGTGTTGTACTTGAATTTGTCTTCGGCTCCAATCAAATTGAACCTTATGACATTCAAGCCAAGGTAGTCCTAGAATGACACCATAGTGTAGAGGTGCCACTACAAACCTCATACACTCCAAATAATCCTTCCCAATCTTGAAGGTAATAGGATGCAAGGTATGGAATGCAGAACCCTTTCTACCATCCGCCATCATCAATCTACTTCCAATTACTAGGTTGATAAGAATACCCAATTCTTTTACTACTTGCATAGACATGGAATTCTTTGAATTTCTAGAATCAACCAAAATCCTACAACCCCAATTAGATATTGTACCTTGCAAGTGAAGCAAGCTTGGATAGGTCAAGCCTTCAATCCCATTGAAACTAATCAAGCTCCTAGTAGGTGGCTCAAAATCTCCTACTAGGATTCCTTGTTTCCTTGATCGTTTTGCTCCACAAACTCCATCTGGGCAACTTGTCAAGGTCGCACATTCTTAAGTAGACATTCAACAATGCGATGTCCAACATGACAACAATAAAAACAACCACCATTTTGTTGCAATCTTTCTCTATCCACTATACCAAGTGGTCTCCGTTAGATAGAATCAATCTCCATTGGTGCCGGTTCCTCCATCCATGCGTAGTATATTGGTAGGCTTTGTGTAGGTCAAGGTCAAGACCAAATTGTTGCAACCAAGGAATCAAAACGCTCAATCAATTGCATGGCTTCTTCCACGTTTTGTGGTTCTTGCATGGTCACCTCCAATTTGGTTTGTGACTTCAAGCCCCTCACAAATCAATCCAGAATTCACCTTCTTGTATATTTGGAATCTGCATGATGATGTTCTGAAATTACATGATGTTGCTCCTTATAGAGCCAATTTGCTTCAACTTTGCCAATTTATCTTATGCGGCTCGGGTGGCATTTATAGTTTGAAATTGACAAAGTATTGCATCCTTGAATTCCGCCATGTTAAGATTGGTTCAAAAATCTATTGTTCAACTTGCTCTACACAAAATCAACACCAAAGTTTTGCCACACCTTCCAATTGGCTAGAAGCTAAGAGAATCTGTTTCCATTCATCTTGAAGATTGATAGCTTCAAAATAACATTTGTAGTCAAATACAAAATCCTCTACTATGCTCAAAAGATTCTTGCCTTCAAACACCTTGGGTTTTGGAAATCAGATTCAATTTCTCCATCTTGAACTGGTGCTCCCTCTATATGTTATTGTTGTTTCTGGGCTCGTTCATCCAACAATTGAGTAAGGTGCTCAATTTATTGTTGCATAACAATGATAACATCTGGTATTGCCGCCATGGCTACTACTCTATCCTACTACATCCCAATTTTTCTAATTTATTAACACATAGATGCAATACGTCCAACGTTCTCCATAAGTTACAACCGGAAGTATCAAGGGTTCCTCAGACAAGGTGATCATATGTAGAAAATCCTGCCCAAAGTGTGAGGTGATGAATTGTATGAACCAATGCTTGGGTAGTACTTGGACACAAAAATCCAAATGGTTTGGCAGAAGTAGATTTGGTGGTCCATAAATTCCATCCATCCCATTCCTACTCTAATACCAATGTAAAAGACCGAGACCAAGGAGAGAAATAAGAGAATGGAAACTCACATTGGGACACTTGAATGTGTGAAAACTCCAAATGCCTAGCATGAGCTTTGGCCCTTGTATTTATAGGGAGCATACAAGGCCCTTGAGAAGTTTCTCAAGAAACTTCTTTGAGCCGCTTTCTTAGAGTGCAAGCCAAGTAACCAAGAAGTTTCTCAAGAAGTTTCCTTCTAGAAGATGCTTACTTAGCGTGCAAGCTAAGCTAGTTGGAAGCTTCTAGAAGCTTCATTCTAGAAGTTACCTACTTGGAGTGCAAGCTAAGCTAGCCGAGAACCTTCCCAAGAAGCTTCCTAGATACTTTTGGAATATTCTAGGCTAATTTGTCTTATTTGCTACTTTTTTAGCCTTACTAACTTCATTGCTAAACTCCATATTGTTATAGCAACAACCCACACCTCTTACCCCTTCATGTATTTAGCACTCCTTTGAGTTCTATTTGTATATTTGATGACAATGTATTTTATTTTTTGCTCAATACATCTATTTTGTTGATTTTACTTTGTTGATTTGATTTGTTAAGGGAATGTTTGGTATTCTCTTGCATGCTTGATTCAAGTTTATTTAGTTTATAGTTCATGTGTATTACTTGGTTAAGGGATTAAGAATGTGATAGAGTGTGATTTACTATATAATATTGTGCTCAATGCATCTACTTTGTTTATTTTTGTTTTCACTTAGTACATCTACTTTGTTGATTTTACTTTGCTTTGTTGAGGGAATTTTTTGTATTCTATCCTATGCTTGATTCAAGTTTATTTAGTTTATAGTTCATGTGTATTACTTGATTAAGAATGTGACAAAGTCTGTTCAAGGGTGACTCTTCATCCTCCTCATACTTACAATAGTAGCTCTCCACCTTTTCAAGACTAAGGTAAGTATTGAACTTTTGGATTTAAATTGGGGAGACAAGAGAAGAAACAATCCATCACCTTTCACTTTTTCATTGGGTTTGCGTATTGATCATGGAATTCTAGAGGGTTTGCATGTTGGAAAGATAGGAAAATCTGTTTTTGGAGACTAGGTAGATAATTCAAAAATCTTATATAGATAAAGAGGATATGCATTCAATCCATAGGGGTACATCATTTTCAAATGAGATTCATAAAAGGGAAAATCTATTATGAAGATAAATGAGTATAAGCATTCAATCTACAAGTTAGGAAGAGAATTTGAAACTTGGTTCAGGCATTTGACCAGCAACATTTGCAAATTCATGACCCACAGGAGTTTGTTGGTTGTGGAGAATGTACATGTAAGGAGGGAGAGTAAAAGGAAGAGAAAAATTGGAACAAGAGTAGAAGGAAGAGAAACCTTATGAAACTAGAGAGAAACTAGAGAGAAGAGAACCAAAATCAGAAATCAAAGAACAAAACACAAACACATGGCAATGCAAGGATATAAGAGACCTATCAAGGTATTGGCAATATATGCCAACACCTTGGTCAGGATCACTATTTGTGAAATCTACAATTAATTTAAATAATTATGGGCATTCTAAAGTAGTGGTTGAAGATGAGGGGCAGAGTGGAGTAGAAACAATTGAAAGACATTGGTAGGTGAAATTCAATACACTTATTGATTACATACCCTATGTGAAGTGGTGCTGGACAAAGCACAAATCAAAGAAGTAAAAAAAGGAAGAATATAGGAGATTGATTTGGATGCATTTGGAATTGAAAATTGCACTTGGGATGGAGTATCCTTGATCCCAAGTGAGTTTCAAAATTTGAAAATCACAAAAAAAATTCAAAATTTGTTCTTTGATTTTCAAGATTTCAAGAATTGTATTGAAATCCTTTGCCACACAAACTGCAAAATGCAAATCATAGGCACCTATGCAAACTGCTTGGCTATGGTTTGCATAGAAAAATGGTTTGCACGGCTTGGTGGTTTGCATGGGCACCTAGTTTGCATAGTCCATTTAACAATTGTGGAACATGAACTCTTGAGTGGTTCTTGACAATCTCTAATAACATTTTTCTTTTTTTAACCTTTTCCTGTAATATCTCTAGGTTCTCTTGGTTGACCATCTCATGCAATAACAAGCAAATAGTAAGAACATGGGTGAGAACATGCAAAGTAAGTAAAGTAAGTTTCCTAGCTAAGCAAGTTTTTGTGTTCTGGTGTGCAGGTTCCTTTGTGTATAATATTTGCTCAGACATGGAACAAGGATACTCACAATGGGAGTATTAGAGTGCAAGATTTTGTTCTTACTATGAAGATGATATGGGAGGCTTTTTGTTTGCTTAGGAAGAGCACTCCAAAGAGAAAGACAGTCCCTCAAAGTTTGGTTGAAAATTGGTTTCCTCTTAGAGACCATACAACAAGGAGATATTTAGCACAACATTGTGTTTACCCTTCATTCATGCCTTTCTTTACATTCTATTCTTATTCCATATAGGCATCCCAAAGTAGTACATGGGAATTCATTTTGAAAATGAAGTGCAAGATGGAGCATTCTACCTCTATATTTTATGATTGGGTGGAGTTTATTGTATTTGCTATTGAGGCGGAGCTAGTTGTAGTTTGTTGGCAACTTCACCACCTAAAGATAATGCAATTTTTATCTGACTCATGTAGGGAAAGTCCTTACACACTTGCTCAACAAGAAAGGTTTGGTGGGTGAGGAAGAGCTTATATATAGCCCAAGAGAGACCAAGGAGGTTTATGGCATTGAGTGTGAGGATGAAGGAGAGGAGGCATCCAATAGCCATGCTGATTACGAAGGGATTGAGAGTGGCTTTAATGGAGAAATATTTTTTATCCATATCAGCATATTTATTTATTTATTTGTGTATTTATGATGGAGAATAACAAGCTTTCATTATTGAATATTTTAGTGGATCTTCCTTATTTGATATGATTTTGATATGGGCTTGGATAAACTTGATAGGCTTGGCTTGAACTAGGTTCATAGACTTAAATGATCATGTGTAGATTTTGTGTATAGATCATGCTCATTCTTCCCATGAGACCAACTCCTTCCACATTCTCCACATGAGGTGACTCTTATATTTAAGACTCACCATGCTCACTCACCCCATTTTAGTGCTCCTATAGAAGTTGAGCCCCATACTCTACCTAAAGCAACTCATTTGTATATACTTCTAGAGGAGCATCTAGTTGAGAGAGAAGAGAAAATTTGTCTTCAAGAGTATAAACTAGGGTGGTATGAGTTTAGGATGAGGACTTGGGAGAGTAGAATAGGAGAGAAGGAAGAGAGATGAGGATGGATGAGCATATTCTTGTAGAAAGAGAGACAAGACTGGTAGAGCAAGAAATGGACTTATCTATTGAGGAGAGTACTATTCATGGGAGGTTAGCACACTTAGTTAGTGTAGAGAGAGAGAGAGAGAACACAAGCATAGAGTTGCTGATCTGGAAAACCTTATTGGTAAGAGAATTGAGAGGATTGATGAGTTGGATAGAGTTGTAAGTGAGAAGAGGTTGATAAACAAGGGGTATAGACTTCAAGAGTGTTTTATATGAGAGAGTTTGTTATTACTATGGATATTAGAGAGGTCTCAAAGGATTCTACATGAGGTGAGGATGTTGCTAGATTCTCTTAGGCTTGCATATGAGGGATGGTCATGGGGAGGCAACCAAGTAGCTAAAGGCAGAGTAGCTCTGATTCCCTTGGTAGTTTCTTCACATATGGGTAGTCAAACAAAGTAGACAACAAAGCATACAAAGCATATATGCTTCCCTTGGCAGTTTCTTCATGCTAATGTGGGTAGTTAGATAGAGCATGTACATGAAGGGGTTGGGAGATCCACTTGTGCAAGTAAACCTTTGTTGACTCTCATAGGTGGGCCAAAGAAGGAGCCTTATTTGCATATAGGGGAGGACATTGTTTCATGGATACCTCACACAAGTGATGATCTTGCCACCTTCTTGCACTTTAGAGGTACATACCATGAGGCTCAATGGCTTCAAGAGAGGAAGCAACTTTTGCATGATGAGATATTGAGGCTCATAGATCTTAGACAAAGGATGAGCATGTCTAGAGTATTTATCCTATGTGTACTTTTCCACACCAATTTAAGGAGGAGGATTATAGTATTGGACGTGTGTTTTTTGGTTGGCTTTAGAGATCATCTTGTCTTATGTTACCTTTATTTTGGAGTGATATGTGAAGACTAGTATGAAAGGATGGTGCTATTATGTAATACCAAGGGTTAGCCATATGATCTAGATGTGAAATTCGGTTTGGTAACTTCTAGAATGGTGTTATACATGATGGTCAAAATAGATAAGAAAGAGGTATCACCAAAAGGGGACTTCTACTAATAGAGTAGGAACCAAAATATGCCTGAAATCTTTGAAGGCAATTTTGGAGGCCTAAACGGATGAATTAGGCCTAAAAAATGTGCATTCCCCCCCCCCCCAAGAGGAAAGGCTGGCCTTCCCTCCCCCCTGCTTTGTCTTGTTGAGAGCTTTCCAATGGTACCTTACTCACGTGATTCTGAGATTCCTACATGAAGATTCCCTAAAAGATTCCCTCCGGTCAAAGCTTGTTTGACCAACCAGATAGGACCTAGACCAGACAGGTCACCCATCCAAGTAAGTAATCCAAGGGTGGAGCTTGCTGACATGTCACCTATCTGTGTCCCTAATCCTATGGTGGAGCTTCCTTGGAGGAGATCCTCTTTGTCTATATAATAAAGAGAAGGTGCTCCCTTGGGGCATCGAATGTTTGAGTGTGCAATTTGTGTTTTCTCTCTTCTCTTGTCCTCGGAGTATTACAATGGTATCAGAGCGAGTGTTCTAGTCCAAGAGAGTGGATCACCCCTCTTGGAATAGCACGAACTACTGAAATTGAGTAATTTGAGGTGGAGAACATAGAGTAATCGCTAGACTTAGGAAAGGCTTTAGAGAGCGGATGGGTTGCATGTGCCGGGGGGACAATTTCCCACACCTAGCTTTCCATTTTCAAACCCATTCCACATCAAGGTTGTGTACATCCAGCGTGAGTAGATGAGGGTATTGCTAATTTATCACTTTGGTGCGGAATTCATGGACAGAGTGATGAACTCACCAAAACCGGTGATTCTACTTGTGGTGATATGTGATAGAGAGTGGGATTTGATGATCTAAATTCTATTATGATAATATGGATATGAATGTCCCAAATCCTCTCCCTTCCTATGTAGTGAGGCCGAAAGTGATGTTTAGAGATTTTATGGTTAGGAATTTTGGTGAGGAGTATTATCAACGAGTGATAGCTTCTGAGGTCCCAATGGTAGTTCCGATAGTTCGTGCGCCTTCCAGAGTGATTATGTTGACTCTGTATTGAAGTAGACGTTAGCAATTGGGTGTTGTAGGAACCATGGATCCGTAATTGCAAGAGCTGGTGCAAGGAATGCAAGGGATGCTGAATGAATTTTGAGAGATTAAGATGACCATGGAGACATTACAAAGTCAAGTGCAGATCCTCAGGAACGATCAAGCCATGCAAGGAGAAGAGCCGTCTCAAAACCCAATACCTGCGACTGAAGTACTTGGAGAGGCACCCGTGCCTACAAACCCTATCAACAATGAAGCCACATTGCTACTCCGAATGAAGAAGACCTGCAACATCAAGCCTTACAAGGAGCAGCGTATGATGGGAGTAGTGGAAAATTGGATCTCAAGAATGAATAAATATTTCTGATTGTTCTCAACAGAGATCACAGAGCATGCTGCAGGCATGTTTGCATGTGGGTACTTGACCGATAAAGCACTCACATGGTATGATGCTTGGGAACGATCCATGCTGGCCGAGAGAAGGGAGGTCACATGGACAACAATGCAAGAAGGACTGCTGAAGGATTTCCAATCGGTGGATTCTGTGTAGATGGCTCAAACCCGACTATGGGGATTGAGACAGAAGAATAGCATACAAGAGTATGTGGAGGCATTTCTGGATCTACAAGTCACAATTACCAACATGAGTCCAGTAGAGGCTCTCGACAATTTCAAACGAGGGTTGAAAGAGCGGATTCGCCAAGAAGTCATGGTGCAAAACCCTCGCACGGTATTTGAAGCCATTGCTTGTGCGCAGAGAATAGCAGGAGCATTAGGTGGAGGTGAAGGAGTAGTTCCACCTCAACATTATTGGGCAGAAATGCCACACATGGGTGGACCAGTACCGATGGAATTGGGCAACCTTCGATTCCGGGATCGAGGAGCACGGCCGCTTCAAGAGTAGCAGGGACGGGTAGAAGAACAAAGAAATGGAGTCCCACGAGGAGAAGGGACTCAAGGAGAACAACGCCGTTGTTACAATTGTGGCCGTATTGGGCACATATCTACCAATTGTTGCACTCGTTTCCCTAGAGGCCCTCGGCCTTCATATAGGTGATCTTTGAACAACATGGAGAGGCACATTGAAGAGGAGGAGGTGGAAACCACTTTGGAAAACAAAGATTGCTAGTAAATGTACCTCGTAGCCTTACTGGCTCAATAAGGAAGTAGAGAAGCGAGGGAAGGAAGAAGAATAATGCGCAAAGATCCCGAAAGGCAACCTCACTATTGATTGTCGTGAATGGAATCCTAGAAGGTAATCAAGTGAGAGTATTAATAGATCCGAGAGCAATAGAGAATTTCTTGTCTCGCTCTATTGCAATAAGATTGGGAGTGGATCTAGAGAGAGATGGAAGTAAAGAAGTAGAGTTACCAAATGGGCAAACAGAGAGGATTGAATCATTACCTAGACGGGTAACCCTCTCTGTAGGAGAATATCAAGAAGCAATTGAGTGGCGAGTGATACAATTAGCCCGTTATGATGCAATTTTAGGTAAGCTATGGATGGAGCAGTACAACCCAATGGTGGATTGGAGGAAGAAAGTAGTGAGAACCCACCAATGGTCAATCATTGGGGTGAAAGAAAAATCACACAGGCAGAAATTGCCTCTATATGTCGTAGGGATGACAACTGTCTATAAGACCAATAGATGTTTTATGGGTCTAATAAGAGAAGTCCAGAGTGCACAACTCGCTGGACAAATTCCTGAGAAATTGAATGATGTGGTGGATGAGTTTCAAGATGTCTTTCCCGATGATCTACCCTCAAGATTACCACCTAAAAGATGAGTAGATCACAAAATAGAGACACTCCCGGGGAAGACACCTCCTTGTAAGGCCCCATATTGCCTATCACCTCATGAGTTGGAGGAGTGTAAGACTCAAATTGAGGAGATGCTACAAAAAGGGTTCATCCAACCTAGCGTATCACCATATGGGGCCTCTATCTTGTTTGTGAAGAAGAAGGATGGTACAATGCGCATATGCATTGACTATCGGGGTCTCAATCAGCAAATAGTGAAGAACAAATACCCCTTACCTTGCATGGATGACCTGTTTGATCAACTCCATGGAGCAAGATACTTCACCAAACTGGACTTGCGGAGCGGTTATAATCAAATCCAAATTGCAGAGGAGGATGTGTACAAAACTGCCTTTCAAACCAAGTATGGCCACTTTGAGTATCTTGTGATGCCTTTTGGCCTCACCAATGTGCCTGCCACTTTCATGAGCCTAATGAATGACATATTTTGTCCATACTTGGATAAGTCTTTTATCGTCTTCTTGGATGATATCTTAGTATATAGTAGCACGATGACAGAACACAAACAACATCTACGAGAGGTCCTCTAGATTCTAAGACAGAATCAGTTGTACGCCAAAATCTCAAAGTGTGAGTTTGGCAAGTCTGAAGTAGACTACTTAGGGCATAGAGTAAGTGCAGAGGGCATTCAAGTATTGATAGATAAAATAGAGGTCATTCAAAAATGGAGTGCCGCAAAAGATTAGACTCAACTTAAGAGCTTCTTGGGGTTGACAAGATTCTATCGTAGATTTGTCAAGGACTTCTCTAAGGTTGCACAGCCTTTAACGGCACTACTTGGCAAGGGGAAGAAGTGGACATGGGGAACCGCACAAGAGTTGGCCTTTCAAGAATTGAAGGCTGCCTTGCTACATGCACCAATCTTGAAGTGGTATGACCTAAAATGTCCAATCAAGTTGGCTACAGATGCATCAGGCGTAGCAATAGGAGCAGTCCTACAACAAGAGTGGCATGACAGATGACATCCAATTGCATATTTCTCTCAAAAGTTGTTACCAACAGAGTGCAACTACCACACCATAGAACAAGAAGAGCTGGCCATCATTCTAGCAACCAAGCATTGGAAGCACTACTTGGGCGAGAAGGCATTTGTGAGACAGACCACAAACCTCTAGTCTACCTTGAGACGCAGAAGGATCTATCTCGTTGCCAAATTCGGTGGGCAGAGTGGCGACAACGCTTCAACATGACAATCACCTACGTGGAAGGTAAGAAACAACTGGCAGATGCATTCATTCGTATGCCAATGGCCAACAACTTGGTGGCAAAGGTTAAGATTAACCCTAAATTTTGGCAAGAGATTCTAGCTGTTACAAAAACTGATCCACAGATTGTAGAAGCGCAATCATCCAAAGGTATCACCAGCACCCAAGGACTCACCTTTCAAGATGGTAGATCATGGATCCCAAATGTCCCAGAATTACACACCACCATTCTAGCGGATCGCATGGTTTGGCCATTGCAGCTAATGTCGGAGTAGACAAGACCTTGGATGCAGTCAAGCGCCATTACTATTGGCCCAAGATGAGCAACGACGTGATGGACTATGTGCGTAGCTGCCTACTTTGTCAACAGAACAAAGCTTCTAATCAAGCTCCTACAAGGCTCCTTCAACCTCTCTCCACTCCTACCCAATGTTGGGAACAAGTGAGTATGGATCTAGTCCGTGAATTACCAAGACCACCTTAGGGTTTGACTCCATTGTGGTCTTTGTAGACCGGCTCAGCAAAATGATTCATCTACGCCCTACCACCAAGGAGGTGACCGCTCCACAACTAGCTCAACTATACTTAGATGCAATCTTTGCTCACCATGGCTTGTCTAGAGTAACATCACCGATAGAGGCACCCAATTCACTAGTTTGTTTTGGCAAACACTCTTTGGTTTCTTCAAAACCAAGTTGGCCATGTCTACAGCTTACCACCCACAAATAGATGGCCAAATAGAGCGGGCTAATCGCACGATTGAAGACATGTTACGCAGCTTCACCTTAGAAGAGCAAGAGAGGTGGGACACCCTACTACCATTGGTGGAATTTGCTTACAACAATTCAGTGAATGCCTCCACCAAGGTCACTCCGTTCTTCCTCATGTATGGTGAGCATCCCTTCACACCTTCTAGCTTGATGAAGATCCATCCAGTGACTACCAAGGTTGATGCAGTCAACACATTTGTTTCTAGAATCCAACAAGGTGTGGAGAGCGCCAAGCACATGTTACAAATTGCGCAAAATCGACAAAAGCAGTATGCTGATGCACACCGTAGGCACATGGAGTTCAATGTTGGGGATCAAGTGTGGCTATTGACAACCAACCTCACATTAGTTGGATCTTGTAAGCTTAGACCTCGTTTTATTGGGCCTTTCTTGATTCTTTGTCGCATCGGCGCTGTGGCCTATCACCTTGAGCTACCACCACACATGAAGATCCATCCAGTGTTCCATGTCTCCCTACTATGCAGATATGCTCCCCGTTCCGGCCAAGGTCCTTCCACACAGGACATTCGACCTTGTCCGACACTGATTGATGGCATAGAGGAATATGAAGTGGAGCGGATTCTCCCAAAGCGCATGCGTGGTACTCGCTATCCGCGGGTGGAATATCTAGTAAAATGGAAAGGTTACCCCCTCTATGAAGCAACCTGGGAACCCGCTACCAATTTGGCACATGCACCGATGTTGGTGCAAGCATTTGAGCAACAATTGCACAACGAGGACGTTGCGTCTTAAAAGGAGGGAGGTCTATAATACCAAGGGTTAGCCATATGATCTAGATGTGAAATTCGGTTTGGTAACTTCTAGAATGGTGTTATACATGATGGCCAAAACAGATCAGAAAGAGGTATCACCAAAAGGGGACTTCTACTAATAGAGTAGGAACCAAAATATGCCTGAAATCTTTGAAGGCAATTTTGGAGGCCTAAACGGATGAATTAGGCCTAAAAAATGTGCAGATTCCCCCCCCAATGGAGTAATGGTTGGCCTTCCCTCCCCCTGCTTTGTCTCGTCGAGAGCTTTCCAACGGTACCTTACGTGATTCTGAGATTCCTACAAGAAGATTCCCTAAAAGATTCCCTCCAGTCAAAGCTTGTTTGACCAACCAGATAGGACCTAGACCAGACAGGTCACCCATCCAAGTAAGTAATCCAAGGGTGGAGCTTGCTGACATGTCACCTATCTGTGTCCCTAATCCTATGGTGGAGCTTCCTTGGAGGAGATCCTCTTTGTCTATATAATAAAGAGAAGGTGCTCCCTTGGGGCATTGAATGTTTGAGTGTGCAATCTGTGTTTTCTCTCTTTTCTTGTCCTTGGAGTATTACATATTATAGGGCAAGCAATAATCCATGGTATATCCCTCATCCCAAACTCAAGGAATTCATGGAGTATTGTATCACACATTTTGAGGTGATCCTTTGGACTAGTGGTCTAAAAAAGGAGGTGGAGCTCTTATTGCGATCCTTGTGGGATCAAGGTTTGATATCAAAAGGAGTACACAAAGGGTCACAGCTCATGGCTTGCCTTTCAGGGAAGGATGGATATATTGATGAGTATAGAGGGTTCATGGTTAGACCTTGCAATATAATTCCATTATTAGATTTATCTCTTAGAGATATATACTTATTGTAGATAGTGATGCTCTTCCTTATAGTAGAAACCACCCTCATGGAGCTATACATCCTGCTATATTTTCTACTTTTGATACACCTAGTGCTTCATTCACCTCCTTAGTAGATAGACTTGTAGCTCCTCTAGTAGATTTAAAGTCTCTACAATGCCGCTATTAAATTTCTAGAGGAGGAGTGGACCCTAGGCCGTTTTAGGGACTATAGTATTGATCCTTATGTGCTTCTTGGATGATCCTTTTGTGAGCCAAAGATGCATCCTTCTGAGGAGATGAATGTGGTACTATAGTCCTTTCTTTATACCACACACTATGTATTCTAGATTTCATGATGCACTAGAGAGAGCGGTTACCTAGATAGCATGTACCATGTAGGCTACCCTTAAGTATTATACCGTTGCATACTATTGATTTGGTATTGGTCTTGATAAGTTTTATTGATATTGATGGTGAGTTTCACTTTGTTGGTTTCTCTTAGTTTTTTCACCAACTAAATAATGAAATGTCATCCACTACTTAGCAGATATTTTCATTTAACTATGGTGACACTTTAGTGATGTTAAACTACTTAGTGGAAGATAAGCTCAAGCATCAGGTCTTTGATGTTTGTATCATGAATACCTACAATAAGGAATTGTCCATACAATCAATATTCATGAACTTAGAGTAAAACATGCCAATTGAGTACCTACAACAAGGAATTGTCCATACAATCCATATTCATGAACTTAGAGTTAAACATGCCAATTCTGGTGGCATCATATACCAGACCGGTTGATATATCAATACAAAAAAAATTACTAGAGGACCTTCCATTTATAAAACTTGATAGTGAAGAATTATTAGAAAAATATTTCAAAACCTTAAGAAATTTATCTGCAACTCTGAGTGCTAATGCATGTGTTGCAACACCTGTTGAGATACCATTTATTTCCATGTATACTTTGTACCAAATGAAAAGTCATTAATATTCTATTCTACATGCGTCATGTATGACAAAGTAGTCAAACTTCAAGTTCAAGATTTGTAATTTGATTGTTGTAAACCCTTTTTCTTCCTACTTGAGGGAAATACTTGAGTCTATCAAGGTTTGACAAGAATTTTGTATTCCAACTATTGAACCTTACATTTTATGCAAGTGAACATGATGAGACAAATATTCACCCTAAACTTTGCTATATATGTCCTTGTGAGAAACAAGAAGGTGTTGATGTGGGTGTGATCAAGCATATGTCAAGAAGTAAAGGACGGATATCACTTATATACTAATATAAGAATCATGCAAACCAAAGAGTTGGGTTAAAATGCAGATAATGATATCCTAAATGCCATGCAAAACACCAAAATGCTATGAAAATTGAGCCTCCCAATGCCACACAATCCACTATTTTTGTTTTGTGCGAACCACCTCAAACCTATGTAAACTGCATACCTTTGGGCAAATGCTATACATGGCATTTGGAGGCAATTTGTGTGGCAATGTTTGTGGTTTACAATGATTTGTGTGGTTGCTGCCTATGCTTTCCTCATCAATGGAAGTCAAATTTTGCTAATTGAATTTTAGTTATTAATTCTTACAACATTTTGATGTATACTTAATAACATCAATAGTAACATTTGAATTATTTTATTTAGAACTTGAAATCAAACTCTACTAATAAGATTGTAATACTATTAGAAAAAAAATCTTTTCTAATACTACTAACTTATAAGATTTCATAAAAATTACCCTTAGATATCTATGATAACCACATAGAACTTCTACTTTGAAGATAAAAAATAGTTAGGCAGAAATATATATATATTATATATACACGTTCTTATATTTTAGAAAATAATATATTTTCTATAAAATTATTTCAATAAGAATAACATACTCTTTCAATAGAGATATTAAATTGAAAAATAATGATTTATCTCATTGATATCACCGTACCACCAACCCAAAAGGTCAAACTTGAGACAAATAAAAGAAATGCAATGTCAAGAAGAATGTTATTTACTTTCTTACGTAGCTAACATGGTTATCTAACTTTGGATTATTATTATATATTATAGATCCAACAAGCTAAATTATCAAATTAGAAACTATCAAATTATAATGGTGCAAGAAGTGCATTAAAAGTACTATCAAAATCTTATGAGCATTCAAAAACATATCAATATAAAATAACTCCCTATTGCTATAAAATTTGTTAAAATCCTTGTTGAACATTAAGAAGGAAAATACGAAAGAAATAATATATACATAACATATAGCGTATTACGAAGGTAAAATTTCAATAAGTGAAATGCTCGAGCATCACTATATTAGCTGAATTATTCTAGTAGAATAAGAATTTTGAGAATTTTATATCAGTGAATTTGTTTATTCATTTCTATTTACAAATCCAAGCATAAAGGTAAAAGTCCACTCATATACAAAGCGGTTAAGAAACGCATTAGAGCATTTTCTATCAGTGAATTATCTTATTGATTCGTCTTTACAAAAGTAAATTTCCAATTCTTATGTGAAAACGTTGAGAATATTACGAACTGAGAAGGATTGGATCTTTTCTAGTCACTACAAAATACAAAAGAGAATGTACACAGTTGAAAGTTTCAAAGAACAGAAATTAAGAAGGAACATAATGACCAACCGTTTCCTCAAACAAATTTATCCTTTTTCTATCTATCCACCTAAATACAGGAAGGAATTTTCATGGATTATGGCTGCATTGAGTAGAACAAACTATCGGCAAACACTTTAACGGTGCCGCGAAATCGTCAGTTCGACTTACCGGGTGCCCCAGTTGGCCAAAGACTTAAGAAAGGTTCGTATGTTACTTGGACCATCGTGGCGCCTATTTGTCAAAGTTGGGAAAAGACGAGATGGTGTCGCAGCATTAGGGTGTTTTAATTCCGTAGTGGAAATCAGTCGCTAAGGGGTTCTAAGTTTTCGGATCAATCGTGAACCCCACCCCGTTTCTTTTATCCAGTGTAGAAGGTCAAAGCCGTTTCTTAACCACTTCGATCGAGGAGCGAAAGAAGAAGATTATGCCGATTGTACACCACTTCGATCGAGCATCGACGCCCAAAAGAGTGACAAAGCCATCGAGCAAACTTCGAGATGCAAAGAAATGACAACCGATCGTAGATAGGTCACATTGGTAAGGGTGAGAGAGCCAGGCCGAGGTCAGGCCTGAGAAGTTCAGGTCGAGTTAAAAGAGTTAGAGCGAAACTCTGTCTTAACACTTTGAAAGAACAACTTCAGGTGTAGATGGAGAGAAAACGGATGCCATGTCTCGTGCCACATCATGATCAAGGTTTCTAAGGGTACCGTCAAAATTCAAGTGCCAAATATATGTTGAGTCTTTCCCTGGCTCTCTCATGGACCACAGATTCCGGAGGATTCGTTGCAGCATGGAAGTTAATTGAAACTGACTCCACTGACTGTTAGAGTCTATCTTTAAAAGCTTGTTTTGACTTGCATGATGGAAGGTCAACGTGTCGAGATACGGAAATCTAACGTATATAACTAGTGCAGTAAACACTCCCACAAAGATCTGGCTCTAAGCTCTACTGCATCATGATAACTTTGAAGGCAGGGCTGAACTTGGACGACGAATTCGTAAATGCATCATAACAGAACAATGGCGGGACGCGATTGCCGATTTTAGGGGCAACATATAGCACATACACCGTGGTGCTGGGTCATGTCATGCTACCTTTCAGCACCTTAGGCCAAAAGCAAACATAAATGTTGAAGAATCTTTAGCCACTGTATTGTGCAGGCAATAGTCATAGAGAGTGAAGAAGCGCGAGATGAAATCGACATGAATGCAAGCGCTTATAGTATGGATGATCTTTCGGAGAGATAAGAGGCTTAAGAATTTGAGACCGACACTCAGGTAAAAGTGTTGACCCAGATAGTGCAAATCTCAGAACACCACAGTCCGAAATCTAATGTGGATCACACTGTAACCTTGTCCAATCAATGTCCATCCTTGTCAGGGTATAAATCAAATGACCGCGATATTCAATTCATGCTTGCTTTGTAGATAGCCCGTGGGGGGGCGGGGGGTGGTTTGGGGGGTCTCCGCTCAGAAAACCACCCATGTTCAGAAATGAGTGGTTTTCTGCATAGTAAAAGCTGAATGGAAGAATCGAGAGGATAAAGACGATTCCGACTTCCAAAAGTCGGAGAATAAGCCATTGATCCGAGGCTTCTTGGAACTCTTACTACGAGGTACACATTTACACATTTAAAGCAGGTAATCAATTACACCACTTTAGAGACTGAATTTAGTGTTGCAAATGGAGTACATTGGCTTTTCCATTCAATACTAATCATAAGGTCTGACTGGTATTCTCCATCACTTTTTTTAGTCCTGATACTTCACTTGAGAAGTGACACGTTGAAACGATGAAGGATAGATTCAGGAGTGGCATGCATAAACCGCTCATGTCGCTGGTATCGAACTCCCCCCAAAGTCTGCTGCATCCTAACTTGTTTGGTTTGTTACCAACTTTGCGAGGTGATAACAAACCAAATAGGTTAGGACGCAATGATGTAATTCCAGGATACGATGAAGAAAAGTTACAGAAGTGAGTTATGGATCTTCCGCTTAAACATCGAAAAGTTTGTTAAAGTTTAAAGTTTGTTAAAGTTTGCCCACTTTAACCAACTTAGGAAGTGAAGTTGACCACTGCGGGAGAAATAGACTCGCACGCTCTATGCCGCATATCCCGTCCGAAAATTACGTATGGGTTGAGTAGATTAACTGGTTCTATCTCGAACTGTCGGTTTCACTTGACCCCTACATGACGTCAAACTCTTAATCTTGAATCTTGATATCCAGTATCTACAGGGGTCACGATACACATGTTGCCGATTAGACAATCGTAGCGTGTGCTGTGTGATTTGCACAGCACAGGAATGCCGTCAACTGTGCTGGAATGTTTTCCAAAACCATGCAAAGGGATTTATGTCAAAACCTTTGTTCCTACAGGCGTAGGCTAGTGCACCAACATGCATATAATTTCCACCAGCGTATCTTCCAAAACATCAGGCTTCTGTTTTTCTTTCTCGGCAATTGTTTCTACTCAAAAACTGCGGCGACCAGAATTGCGCTCAGCAATTATATCAGTGGTTTGACGAGTTCCTCACGTAGAAAGATTGAGCTACGGCTAGCTGGACTTTTGGCTAACAAGCAAACCTAGCGTTGGGTGCTGTGAGCTGGCGATCTGGCTTTTTCCATAGCTCATACGTCAGTTTCGTCACAACAGTGTTGAGTAGGTACAGGCCTACTAACTCGAAATTATGGCTGTCATCTTCATAGGAAACCACATAAAGGTGAAAGTTGTGAGCCCTGTTGCTTTTGTTTCTCTGATGTGGTCTCCCATTGGATGCTGCATTCCTATTCGTAAGTAACTAATAAAGTTTGAGAGGCAAATTCTTTAGCAACCACAGTAGACTTGGTGGAAGCTGTGAATCTTATGATGGGAACGTTATTCTCTTCTACCAGCAGGTTCGGAGTAGCAAGAGTATTGAGATGTATCATACAGCAGATTGAGAAGGATTCGAAACGGATTCTGGTACAGAGTTGCTTTTCGCACTTTACGTACATCTATTTGACGCAAAGTCCGTTTCTCTTCCTTATGCGATATTTGTTCCATGTCTCCTCACGGGGAGTGTGACTTTTGTCAGAGGGTGCAACTCGTTCACTGAGGTACAAGTTTTCTCATTTGCGTCAGATACGAATGAGTTGTCTGGAGGTCATTTAGGAGAATTTGCGAGTTTTCGACGCTAAATGGGGGGAAGGATTCAAAAATAAAATACGTCCGTCCTTTCCTATCCTGTGATGGATACACCTTGCTGACGACATCTAATTTTTTTGCAAGCCGTGCAAATTCCAAGCTGCGCAAGCCAGTCGTGTACGACGCCACAATTCCACATTCTCTGACGACATACGTTAATGAACTAAACTAGTTTTCGCCAGAGGTACATTTCGAGTCTCAAGTCCCTACATAAGGACAACTCCTACTGTTCATCGGGGGCTTTACAATCCATAATGTGCCTGCCATGGTCTCAACTTCTTGTTTCACCTGCTCCACTATATCAATACAGAAAAAGTATCGTGGTTGGAGGACAAACAACTTACTTGATCGCAGATTCTACAAATTTGCAGAGATAATAGGTCTTATCATCGTGGACATGTAACAGTTATACGTCTCTTGCTTCAATTTTGCTCGTGTACAACCATAACTCCCAAGGTGGACAAAAGTTTCTCTTATTTGAATCTTGATACATTGATTTGAAAAGGGCGACATAATTTCTTTTCGTATCCTCCCAAATTGAGGACAAACTCCTTTTTTAATTGTGCACAAGGGAACTCTGTTTTCTGCCTGGCAGAAGTAACGTACTCTAACTAAATTCACTTCACGTCACTTAGGCTTTAATGCTCACGAATCTTTCCTTCAATTTCAAATTCCTTCAATGTCATGAATTCCCCTCGAGTTAACACAGCAGGAAGCTGTGCTTGGTTCAACCATTGATTCAACTTCGATTTGAATCCTCAGCGGCAGCAACAAACGGGTACAGCTTACTGGGCACCTCTTGGAATCCATTCACTACCATCGACCCATTCCGTTGTAAGGAAGGGAGCCACCTGGTTATTAGTCAACTCGTAGGACCAGTACTCTCGGCCTTGTCTGTTAGCGCCTGGGCCGTAACATTTGTACTCCCCATAGAAAGCAGTTCTGGATTACAATACGAATCAGCGAGTCAGTCACTTGTGAAATTGCATCTACTCAGAACGAAATCGAATTGTTTGAAACCGGACATGCGTGACAGTACTTTCTTAGCCGCCTGTATTGACTGACATAAATTGCAGGATGGACGCACTGCTGCTCACGTTTTGCCGGAAGACTCATTGATGACTTCTTTGAGATTAGCTAGGGGAGTGAGGAGGAGCTTCAACAATTACTGTCGTGGACTGTACTTCCTATCTGGAACCCTTGAGATATGGGTTGAGCTACGGTTCAGAATACAATCCTCAGTTTCTGAGTTGGACATAATAGGTGACAATTGAGACTCTCGTAACGATCATTAGTAACCAGATTCATAATGTGAGGAAGCTTACTTCTCTCTGTCGGGCACTCCCCAGTTGTACCAGCCCTCCGGACGAATAATACCATCGAAGTATGTCCTGATGAAAACCACTCTCGAGTAAGGTCCCCATGCTCTTGACAGGTATAAGTAGCCTGTTCCCTTCACGGTACAATCGACAAAAGAATAACCCGTCTCCTCCTGTGCGGTCATCCTCTTTTGTGCTGAAAGCGACCCGAATGTCTCAGCGACGGATTCCAAGTAGCAGGTCTGCGTAGAAGCAAAGGGGAACTCAGGCCAGTGAATTGAGAGGAGTGACAAGAAAGGCGAATAAAAACAGTAAACAAATAAATGGGCGTACCTCGTAGTAGGATTGACCGTTCCCGAAGATGTAATCAATAGTTCCTCGGATGTAACAATCCTTGAAGTAATGTCGGCCATACCTGTCGTATAGAGTATCTTGGTAACCCAAAAATGCAACACGGTAAAAGGCTGCCTTGTCACCAGAGATTTCAAAAGCAACAGCTTGCTTGCCGACTGCACCCGGAGGGGGCGATGGGGCAGTGTTCTGCGAGCATAATGTAAATTAGTGAATCTACCGCACTTGGACAGCTTTCGATAACTACGTCCATATCTGAAGTCAAGTTACGGGATTTACACGAAAACCTGAACAAGCTGTCAATCAAAATGGAGTGGAGTGCAGGCTGTAGAGACAACACTGACAGATACACCATTTGCATTATCGTTCTTATCTCAGCTCTGGTCTTCACTATTGATTGAAAGGAGAGAGAGCTACCTCGAATGCAATATCCTTGGCAATGAAGTGGTCAGATTTAACTGAAACGGATGCACTCTTGAGGGTGCCGCCAGCCTTGGTGGCATCAAGGTTATAGGTAATTTTGGTCTTTGTATTTCCTTCTCCCTGAAGTGTGATGGGACCCATTCCTGATGCAATTTTCACGTTCTCCCTGTTTGTTTCGAAGAGGTTAGTTGAGTGCCACATAAAGCTGTAACATGATACTATGCAAGATTTCACATGCATGCATCGCTCTGATAATGGATTTTCAAGTCATGAGGCGTAACTAATTGTGAACGCTCAAAGCTCATGACCTATTGGTCAGAAGTCGCTAAAAGTTTTCAAGGGTAAAGTCACCAGACGAAGCACGTGAATAAGTAATCGACACGTGATTAAACCACGAAGTACCTGTAGACACCGGCTTTAATTTGGACAATGTAGCGCTCTTTTGCTCCTTTGGGGATGGATGCAATAGCCTTCTTGACGCTCTTGAACTGTCCTCCTCCATTCTTGTCTACGACTATGTACTTCTCCTCACCCTCGGCAGCTTTGGTAGCAAAGTTCACTCCCACAGCATCCTTAGGTGAAACCTTACTGGCGTGCTTCTGGCTCATCCGACTTATCCATTCCTTGTACTCCTCTTCGATATCCTTGTCTGACCATTTTGAAGGTTTCTTCGCTTGGACTACGAAGGCTGCGGCTGCCAAGAGACAGAAAATCAAAAACGCCTGGGCTCTCATTGTGCCACAGCCGAACAGGGGAGATGAGGCTGTTCAGCTTGATGATCGATACCTGCCACACGAGAGCGGTGCTTCGAGGTCTCTCGGTCACTGTGCAGGTTTCCGAAGATCACTGTCCATAAAATGAGGCTTCGAAACGTCACGAAGCTGCCCTCCCGTGGTGTCGGAAGAGGGGCAGACGAACAATGGCTGAAACTCCCTTTGCCCAAGCTGGATTATATAACTGAATGCTCCAGCTTCAGCACCAGTTGAGTCATCCATCCCTTTGGATTCTAAATCAGTAGTCAAGAGGTGACGATTACTTGCTGTGGTAAAAGACATGCCTGGAAACAGCTAGACGTCCTGTCAAGCACCGCGATAGAGTCGGACATCCGTCCATTGATCAGATTTTTCACGTATTATTGTAACATCGAGAGACGGGTATCTTATTCCCAACTTTCTACAGACGTCAACTAACTCGATTCACCCGAAACTCTAGAAAGAGAGCCGGGGGAGAAGCACCTCCACACTTGCAGATTGAGCGAAGGCAGATAAAAGTAGGTGTATTAAGATCTCCGTGGACTTAGTATAAACAGATTTTTTATTCAAAACAGCTATCTGCGTCCCAAGTGGAGTATTCGAACTTCCTCCACCTGTTTACTGAGCTTTGTCTTCTTCCAGTCAATTACCCCGCTCTCGGGGAAGAGAGACGAAAGGTCCAAGTCCGACCTTAGGAGAAAATAGGGACCATTTGCAATACAATCTACACCAGAATAGGTCTCCTGTCTCTCACTGGATCGCAGTAAGCTTTGCTGTGAGGTCCTGCTAGCTTCAGCAAACTTGTCTCCTTCAGCTCCAGGTTAGTCCGTGTGTGTTTGGATGCAGGTGAAGGATAGATACACAGCCACACAGCACTGGATTGCTCTGTCCTTTTGTGCCCTCCTTTTCTCTCCATTCGACAGCGTCGAAAGCATCACTGGCATCACAAATAAAAAGCGAGCACTACAGCATACATATTCTCTCGCATCATCTTTGAGTTATGTCAGCTCCTGTGAGAGAGAAAGAAACGACAGAGAGAGAACCCCTCTCTATGAAAAGAATGGTTTACGTAGTTTCTCATATGATGTTGTCTACTATACGAAGTCTACCATGTCGGTGCCTGCTTGATACTGTTGAGATATCAAATTGCTTGTAATGGAGTCGACCTCGGCCCCATGTTTTTCAATTGAAACATCAGTCTGATTAGGGAATATTCAAGTTCTTCCCAAGAAATCTGAGAGCGGTCGCGTAAAGTCTAATGGGGGATGAATAGAGGCTTTCTATCCATGCTATATAAACTGCGGAGATTTTACCCTCTATCTTTAGAGGACTCTCTTCTGCAGCTTCAAGGCATGAAATATACCGGCAAATACTACCTATGTTAAGTATGCTGTGTCAAATGATATAGGTAGAGTCGATGTAAGACAGCCTTCAAGGAGTGCCACGCTCTTTGGTTTTGTTTCATGGGCCCCGTGCTCTCTATCCCTTGCACTCCATTTTTTTGTTTTTTGTTTTCCATAAACAAATAAGTAAATAAATAGTTTTTCTCTTTGATCGTCTTTGAATGTCTTATGTCTTTCTCCTTTTATCGGGGGAGCTGCGGGAGAGTGCGGAGACGGGAGAGGAGAAGGAGAGACGTGAGACAATTTTGATAATTCCTGAGTGTTCTCTAGCATGTAGCAATTGAGTGAATAGTCAATTCTCTTTGTTTTTCAATTTCGGTTCCATTGGTACCTAGATTGAAGACTATGGAGAATGGAGTAGAAAGTTACTAAGATTTTTAACTTTTTTAGGGTTGAGAGTGATCATTATACATTGAGAGTGACGGGTTGGAAATTTTCATTTCTAATATCTTGGTTTTCATGATTAAGTTCCATGTGAATTTAATTTGAAAATTTTGGAAATGGAAATTGAAAGTTATGAGAGTTTATAGATTTTAGGGTTTGGAGAGATTGTTTCTTATGTGAGTTGGGATGTGAGGGGTTGTGGTTTTGCAGATATGGGGAGATATGGAGAGGAGAATCATGTGTTATTATCATTATTCTTGTGCTAGCCATGGCTACATCTTCCCATGTGGGGTTGCCTAGAGCGGGTCGGGATACACCATGCCCGGCGTGTCACCGACGCTTTACCTTGCAAGGGGTAAAGACCTATGTGGGAAGGATGCACAAGGACTATGATTGGACCACTTGGGATGCTCACGTGAGACGAGCGACCACATCGACTGCAGTGACACTCGGGATTATGCATGCTTCTTCTATACCTTTGTTGATCGTTTCAAGGATACCGATCGAGTCGTGGGAGTGGTTAGCTTCTCAGGCGGGTTGCATTTTGGGGTTATTTGAGACTAGTTTTCCATGTCCACGTCTATTCCATAGGCTGCCCTGCACACTCCATGATGAGGCTAGACAGGCTTTTTGCCTACCACTGGATCGTTTGGCACGTGATCCCTTGGACGAGTTAGCGTGGTTCCTATTCCTCCTACTCCCTCGATGGTGTCTTTGTTATGCTAGAGGGGGACGTGCGGGGCATAGAGAGGTGGCGGCTAGATTTTGTTGATTTCGAGCGGGGGATTGGGCAGCGCTTCAGGAGGAGTTTGTTAGGGCTACACGATTTAGGAGACAGGCATCGCCACAGGATACCATAGATTCCACTCGATTACGACGATGTAGGACATTGGGTCAGGCGGGAGAGTTTAGTAGAGCAGCACGAGCGCTACACCCTTTGTCTATAGCGAGCCCTACTGATGAGACCATCTCTTCCCTACGCTCATTGCATCCTATAGAGGGACTACCACTAGAGGTCTTAGATTATCAGCCTGAGCAGCCTTTATGTCTTGATAGGTTGCTATTTGCACAAGCATTGTGCACTGCCCCTCGCCTTTCTTCAGGAGGCTTGTCAGGGATGGTTTATGAGCACCTTAGAGATTGCTTCCAGGCAGATGATCCTTCTAGTGGTTTTACCGAGTTGTTTCAGGTGGCTGCAGCAGTAGCAAGAGGAGACATTCCTATGTCTGTTAGTCGGGTCTTAGGTGCTAGTCGACTTCTCGCGATTGAGAAGGACCCATTGTCCTTCAGCATTGTTCTCACTTTTGACAGCACCTTAGTCCACATCAGTTTGGAGTAGCTACACCAGGAGGATGTGAGGCTATATCTCTAAGCATTAGAGCACTCCTAGATATCCATCCGGAGTGGGTCGTCCTACAGGTGGATGTTGAGAACACTTTTAATAGCGTCTCACATGCATCCATCTTTAGAGAGCTTAGGGAGGCTGGTGGATCCTTGGCGAGTCTCATTCCTTTTGTGCGGTCTTTTTATGGCTCTCCTGCTTCCCTTTACTACCAGCATGGTGGTTCACAAGAGGGAGTCACCGTCTTGGAGTCAGCTGTTGGTACACGACAGGGAGATCCTTTGGGGGGGCCCTTATTTGCCATGGCTCACTTTAGAGCTCTCCTATCTACTACTTTGGCCATGCCAAGTTGTGTATTTCCCTCCTTGGCAGATGATACACATATCGTATGCCCTGTAGATCAGATTAGGTAGGCCTTTGACTACTTGACTACCGAGCTACATCTAGTAGGCTTGAGAGTCAAGGTGTCAAAGTGTAGGGCATGGTCCCCTTTAGGTATCCCTCCCCACCTTGAGCTTCCAGAGGGGTGTATCACATCCACAGATGGACTTTGTGTTCTTGGAGTGCCAGTAGGATCAAAGGATTTCGTCACACGCTTCTTGGACGCTGCCCTTGCAGAGGATGTTCTCCATGTGGATGACCTTCCATTACTAGGAGATCCGCAGGTGGCATTTGGTATACTCTCTTCCAGTATTGCTCGTTGACCATCCTACCTCATCCGTACAGTTCCCCCCTCATCGTCCTTCCTATCACGTTTGAGAGCATTTGATAGGAGGATTATGGGAGTCTTTGGTGATATTATTGAACCAGGGACTTTTGAGTGTGTGACAGGGGATTTGGCATGTAGACAGACGGCTCTATTGATCTCATGTGGTGGGGTTGGCTTGCTTTCTATGGAGGAGATGGCACCTATAGCATTTTTGGGTAGTTGGGCTCTCTCGGCACCCCTACTTGCCTCTCGTTTTGTGGTTGCTGATAGGCCGGTTTTGGAGACTTATGTGACAGAGGTGGAGGGAGGACCCTTTTCTCTCCAGGTGTTATTGCGGCAGACGAGAGATAGTCTATCCCCACGAGCACGAGAGGGTTTTCCATTGTTTGATTCATTATTGTCTGATTGGACTAGAGGTCTATAGTCTTCCTTGATAGAGCGACAGTGTGAGCATACGCTACATTCTCTCTTAGTTGACTCGTCCATTCCTCAGGCTACTAGAGCACGTCTACGCTCTTGCTCTGGCAAGGGTGCAGGCTCGTGGATCCTAGCTCGACCATGCATTAGGGCTTTCCGACTCGCATCGGCTACTTTCTCTACAGCGATGAGGTTTCACCTAGGTTTGGTCCACCCATCTGCATCTTCACTACTCACTTGTGAGTGTGGTTCCACACTAGATGCAGCGGCGGTCCACATGACACGGTGTCCTTTTGGAGGACAGAGGATAGCTACACATGATGCCATTAGAGACATAGTGTTTGCTATGGCACGAGAGAGTGGATACTTAGCTTGGAGGGAGCGTTCGTATGCGTTGCAGACAACACGTGTCAGGGCAGACTTATACTTGGTCCGAGATGATCAGGTGACAGTAGCGGATGTCATGGTTACGGACCCTACGCGGGATACAATTTTGGAGGGAGTGATTACCCATCCCCATGGATGGGCGGCGAGTGCAGCAGCAGGTCACAAGGTCTCCAAGTATAAGGGCATGCAGCGAGGTCACCTCTTTGTTCGTCTAGCCTTGGAGTTATATGGAGCGATGGACACGGCATTTGACACATTTGTCAGGGAGTGCGCGAGAGCTTATCATGTTAGGCGTCAGGGGGTACCACTCTCACTCTCATACTTTGTAGCTTACTTTAGACAGCGTGTGTACATTGCTCTATAGAGGGCAGTGGCTGGTGCAATCCATAGGAGAGCAATCACATTAGGTGATGTTTCTTTGGATGCTCCAGTTGTGTGTAGACCGTACGACTTGCATAGCTCGGATATCTTAGGTGCGGTAGGGCAGATTTCTCAAACGGACTCTATTGGGGCTTAGCCCCATGTTACCTTTTTGTCTCTCGCTTGTAGGCTTGATGGGGTCTTCCCATCCTTCATTTTTCCTACGCAGTCGCCTTTATTCTCTTTGATCGTCCAGGATAAGAGGTTTTACGTGCTGTAGGGCAGATTTCGAATACCAATACAATACAATGGGGACTTAGCCCCTTTTTATCTCTTGTGTTTTATCCTTGTACTGCTTGATGGGGGTTTCCCATCATTCTTGTTATCCTACCCGGTCGCCTTTATGTCCAGGATAAATAGAATGCATTGCCATGATCTTTATTGGTCCAGAAAAAAAAACATAGCATGCAAGTTGCTCATTTTATCCTGAAGTATGATGTCTTCCGTATGCTATGCCAAATTCCTACGACTCTTCGACACAATCTGCTCAGTAAAAAATGGAAGCCGCAGCTGATATCTCAGTAATTTTCCATCAATCGAGGACGAATGTACGTAGAGGTAATAAGATCATATGGTAATAAGGGGTACAGATAATACCTTACAACATATTATTTTTAGAAACTCTGGACAAAGCTCGAACGTATGAGCGTGAGGCTTTTTCCTTTCTTGAATTCGGCATGAAATGATTGAGTTAAAGAAGACAAACGTCAAGCCAAGATTTGTCCCATCTTTCACTTTCGTCGTATAGAGGCTGATGGAAGTCGAGCCGTGCGAGGTACACGACTACGTGACTGGTATATTGAAGCATGCAGTTCCGCTTTCCATTATAGCTGAAAGCGAAGAAGCCAAGAATCATTAGTCGAATGCCTAAGATCAATTAACTCATAAAAAATCGTTTACTCTCCGGCTACTAAACAATCTAAACCGTTTAGATACGATAGTAGAAGTTAAGGGAAAAATCTTTCACGGCAAGAAGAAGTCCTCAGGTTATCGGATTAAGCAATTTGTGCCACGTAGACGATGCACCTGTTGTGTTGAGTTGAGTCGTATTCGCGTGATAACAAATAAATAAATAATTTTCTAAATTCGAGAGAGAGATAAATATAAATGTAAACATAAATAGATGGCGAATCTTGAGTCTCACTCAGTATCTCGATGGACATTCAAGTAAAGTACAGAGCAAAGGCATTTGTCTGCAAATCTTCAGTATCCATCAGGTGTTCTTATACATGCATTTGAATTGAGCTATCGCGCAAGTGGATGTGGACAACTGAACCACGCAAATTATACGTGCCAAGAACTCAGCATTTATCCCCGCATACGCATCACTGATACAAACAGCAGCGGTGGACCAACGCATGCTATAGTTTGCCTATTTGTAACCGCAAAATAGAGACTTCTTGTAGGCTCTACTTCACTTGGTCGATCTTCTTCGACCGTTTCTTCAGAGTTCTCCAGTGCGTTTTACTTAATAGTGTGTATTCATAATGATCTCAATCAAAATATCCTTATTCTTACACTTTTGTAACGTTTTCCGATGCACAACTACAAATGCTGGACGAGTACGAGTAATAATTCAATGCTTATGTAGAGCACATTACCTATGCTATACAAGCCAATGGTCTATCAAAAAGTATATGACATAGCAGGGCTGTAAGTCTACCTTGGGAAGACAATTTCGGAGTCCTCAACTAGATCTAAGATGTATCAATAGAGCATATTGACGTACTGAAGCTAGCGTTTATACGATTTATAATTCCAGGAGAAAACCACCTTAATGTCAGGGTGAAGGCATAAAGTTGACATACACATCTGTGTCTCGATGATGATTCTCAGTACGGTAGCTCACATTGTTGAACTTTATAGTCAGAGTGGCCTGCTTTTCTTAGAGCAAAGTGTCCAGGTTGATCTTAAAGATTGAGTGTAAGACACTCCGGTGCAACTGCTACCTTAGTTGGAAGGAGCCAATTTTAGTTTCGCTTACTAGCGAGATACTCCACTAAGTGAATAAAGCGAGTGGAGGTGCAGACGCTGAGGAGATGCCTTGTTCACAAAAGCACCTTAAAGATCCGATAATCGGAATGAACTTTGAAACTACTCCACGACGCTAACAGAACGGTTAAAGTTTTTTAGTCTTGAAATAAAGTCATACAATGATCAAGGACAATCATTCGTCTAGAAGCATGGAAACATACTGAAAAAGTCACGAAGCATGGCAATTATTCTCAAATATCCGTTGTCGAATATGCAAAATTTCAACTTTTGTAACTTGAAGTCAAGACATGAAGAAGTCTTTGAGGCTCAGTAAATGAAATGGTTTGCTAGAGACGCAAGAACTGTATCAGTCAGTAGTGTTGTAGTGTTAAAGTCTACAGACTATCGTATAGGAGGTAAAGCAGTTGTTGACAAATTAAAAGAACATTTGCCTTGAACATAAAGTCTAAAGCTCGAGAAATAAGCCGAGCAAATGGAACTGGATCAAGATAGGGGTAAGAAATGATGTGTGTCAAGGCGAGGGATCTATTGTAAGATCAACCTTCAACGATCAACATTGTTGGTAGGCTTGTACACGAATCAATCAGAACACTGTTGGAGAACTAGGATATCACTTTCACTCTCATACTTGGTAGTATATTTTAGACAGCATGTGTCCATGGTTCTACATCACTTTCACTCTCATACTTGGTAGTATATTTTAGATAGCATGTGTCCATGGTTCTACAGAATGCAGTGGTTGGTTGGTGCAATCCATAAGAGAGCAATCACATAGAGTGCCGTTTTTTCATGCTCCCGTTGTGTGTAGACCATACAATTTGCATAACTCGGATATTTTAGGTGCGATAAGACATATTTCTCATATAGACTCTATTAGGGCTTAGCCCCATGTTACTTTTTTATCTCTCCTTTGTACGGCTTGATGGGGTCTTCCCATCCTTCGTTTTTCCTACGCAGTCGCCTTTTAACTACAGTAGGAAAAAGAGAGATGAGGGAGCAGGGGGGGTTTGTTCTCTGGTCTTCCCCTCCTTCGTTTTTCCTACGCGGTCGCCTTTAAACTACAGTAGGAAAAAGAGAGATGAGGGAGCAGGGGGGTTTTGTTCTCTGGTCTTCCCATCCTTCGTTTTTCCTACGCGGTCGCCTTTTAACTACAGTAGGAAAAAGAGCGATGAGGGGGGGTTTGTTCTCTGGGGCTACAGTAGAGCTTTAATCATCGAAGAACACAGCTGTGTGATTGAGGAATACCAAGATGGTGGTGCACATGGCTGGATCGGATGGCTGCACTGGCACGACCTTGTGCACACTTGCATGCTGTTGAGTCAAAAGGTTTCACGCATTCGAGTTTCTCCTACATCCGAATGAACTATGTCTCCCATGGCAGGCCGATCCTCGTGCTGCCTTACTGGATAGCACTAACGTCAACCGGATCTTACTGCTCCCGAATTACCCTAACTGTTTTAGAGTTGGTCAATTTTGCATGGGAGGTGAAATCCCCAAAATGTCTATCTCTGAGTCGGGAACAAAGCAACCCAGAACGGGAACGGTCGGTCCCACGTGGTGGTAATGTCAAAATTCAGACACTCACTTCATTTACACCATGCACTCACTAGGTGTACAAAGAGGCACAAGCATAGACGTCAATTTAGGTGCACAAGTGGGCTGAAATTGTGCATTGCGCATGAAACCTTGGAACTGGATTACAAACAGGATTGAGATTATGATAAAAAGTTAATGGATCCGGATGAGCAGTTCGACAAGCGGTCTGGTCTGTTGAGGTGAAGCCATGAGAACCACCAGTCAGACACACGACGTCCATATCTGAGGGGGATATAATAATACTGTAGTATGGTTGTCATGAGGTGTCATTTTCGTCCTTCACTTCACATTTTTGTCTCACCCATGTACGGCTCGATGGGGTCTTCCCATCCTTCGTGTTTTAAACGCGGTCGCCCTTTTCTCTTCACCTTGAATCTATCTTAAGGTGAAGGGAGTTTCGTTCACACCTGATTACATAAACCGGTACAGGTTACCAGCAACTTGGTGAGCGACTGGAAGTGCTTTAACTGGACATACTTCAACAACTGGGGTTTAAAGTTGGTACGCTGTTAATACGTTTTCCAGTTGGAATGCGCCACATTGGCTTATCTCTGTGCGTTCCACAAACTACTGAATTTTGCAGTACACAATCTGGTTGACGACAAAAGTTTAGTTCTAAATAACGACCATTACAGCCAACTCAAAGACAAATATAAGTTTAGGGTGTCAAAAACTTCAACCGGGTCATTGAACGTCAAAGTCTTGTCTGAGCAGGGTTCCCCAAGCAGGCGAATCTGCGAACATGCACAGCAGGGGCTTTGACTGTAAAATAGAATGAACCAAGCATGACAGTGAACAGGGAATCTCTACTCACAGACATCGGCAGTTTATGACAGTTTAGTCATAAATTACTGAATACCGCCTGCTTACCTTCGTTGCTGGGCAGTACAGTAGATGAGGATGTTTAACCTTCAGGATTACTACTCCATTTTCCTGGTTACGAGATGACGGAAGTCAAAGGAATCAAAGCGTGAGGATACCATGTTTAATGTAGAATATCCCAGACCAAAAGTAGTTAAATCACGTAGGAGGTCAATGTCAATACAAGCCAGTAGACGGCTCGACTGGCTTGTAAAACTGCTTCTTTCACCCTGCAATCTGTGACCTCAGGAGCCCTGTGATTGATCGTTCCGTTCGTTCAGGTTAGTCCAAAATAAACTCGCAATGTAACAGAGCATCATAAATTGAGAAATGATTAACATTTGGTTATATTTATAATTTGAAATTCACTTCCAACTTCCTTAGAAAGGAGTCACTAGGCCATCACTTCTCTATGCACTTCTGTTGGGCCAGGTTGGTTGCATATCATCAGTGCACCCGTTAAAGTATGCTCTACTAGCAGATCAAAGCAACCTTTTAAACCCGAGCAGATCTCCACTACAGGCTTCACGGAGCGGTTTTCAATCCGATACTCAAGAGCAGAGACCTTCCCAACAAACCCAAACAGAGTGCACTTTAGGCATCAAAACTCATGGATACCTGAAAGCCGAGCGTACATGTTCATCAAGTTCAGCTCAGCCTTTGGAAAAAAGATCTTGTATGATTTGCGATTCATGGCCCATATCGGAATGTCGTGACAAATCCTATTGACTATTCTTCGGACATCTGATCGTCGAACATGTCAAATCATGCTATCATAAACTTATCCCGACAAATTGAAGGTACCACAACTTTTATACCTGACTTGCAACTAACTACCTTGAAAGTGGTCTAGCGGAAACTTTCAACACTGTTATAGGGAGCAGGGAACGTATATAACAGCAATAGTGGTTATACTTTCAACGACATTCGTAAACAAACAAAGAGTTTACACAAAAGTTTCTTTTATCCCTTCAGTCTCTCGAGTTAGTCGTGTCGAGTTTCACTACTGGACATGGCTGATGAAGGTTCGTCTGATGAACTTGCACTGCTCCATAGCTTCGAACGAGAGGTTGAGCTTTAACTTAGCTAGACAAGTCTGTTGCGTGAATAGTTGCTCGCAATCCATTATTCTAGACTACACAGCCAACAATCAGCTGTAAAGCCAGACTTTTCGTCCAAACAAGCAGAACCATGGCATCTAGAAGGTGGGTAAATGCACATGCCCGCAGCCCCTATAAAAATAGAAAACTATACTCCAACGTCGTCTATCCAATCTATCACGATGCTGATGATGGAAGGGAAGTTCTTGAGTCACATTATGGACGCACAAGAGTCACTTTCAAGAGCACTTCTTAGCTCCCACCATGCTCTAGACCATGGTTTTCTTTCCCCGTATAGAACATAAGCAATCTATCAGTTCAATGATGGTTGTATACTCGATCGTCCGGTTTTTGTAATTGAAATGTTTCAAGGAGAAGCTAGAGCCCTACCGAAGAGCATATCGAAGCTGTCCAAGGTAAAAGTGTCTTTGTATCTTGCGTTTCGTTCGTTATCAAGAACTAGAGACATAAGAGCTTCAAGACATACTCTTTTCTCTGTCTTGATCATACCACGAGAGACATACTCATGGTGTAATGTTGAATTCCAGAAGATAAAATTGAGCAACTGATTTTCACTCTGAAGAATGGAAGTAGTCGATCCGAACTACTGTTATGATTTTAACTATGCCAAGAATTATGAGATAAGTAAAATTAGTAGACGTATATATACATTCTTATAGATTTATTTGTTTTAGTTTTAGTTTTTATTTTATTTTTATGTCTTATGCATGAAAAACGTTTTTATTTGTAAGGTATGGTCGTTATAGATCAGTGCATTAACCATTTGCATTCTACCTTGCAAAATTTTGGTGTATGTTTGTGGAGGAGATAAGGAGTGTGGCAGTGCAATTTTGGCTTTAGTCCATATCATCTATAACTATATCAATATATCTCTTGTCATTTCCATTAGTATTTTCCTTTCCTTGGTGTTTAGCCAATTCAATCTTTCCTGCATTTGTTTCTTCTTTACACGTATAGTTTACGGTTTGGATCCTCTGCAAATAAACCAAAATATAGATAAACTAAATCACGTTCTTAGGTATAGAGCATTATGAACAGACAATTTGGTGGAGTACTTATTGCACTAAATAAGCAAGATAATACTCAATTTAATCTAACCTGGTAGAAAAAGATAAGAGTAGAGACAAACCAAAGATAAGAAAATAAAAGGATATTATATCATTACAATTCCCAACACTAAGGAATGGAAAATCTTGATGAGTTTGTAAAATTATTTTTTTGTACAATACAACAAATATTTGCAATAAATCCTCACATTTACAAATATTTTTTGCTAAATTTAATAAAACAAGTTAAACATAGCTTATCACACAAGGGTTCTTAGCTCCAATTTCTGCATTTTTATTAATCATATACTTCTTTTTTATTAAAGTAATCTACTTGAGTGTTTGCTTCAACATTTTGCACTATCTTGTAATGTTGTTTGAAAGATCATCAAACCATTGATAAAGTACAGATCTGCATTGAGTTGATGCTTGGGCAAGCTATCCAACAAAGTTATCATCCTTCACTTTTAATAAGATTAATTCCGCTATCCTATTTTTCTTTACAAAATATACTTTTGTGCAAGCTTTTCTACAAGCTACAATACTACTTTATAAACATTTATAAAATGGGGCTTAGCCCCATTTTTCCTTTTTTGTCTCACCCTTGTACGGCTTGATGGGGTTCATGTTTTTTATGCGGTTGCCCTTTTTCCTACTTTATAAACATACCTTCTCTCCTCTTGTTGTGGAAGTCCTTGTTGAAATAATAAGTTTATAGACTTTATAGGTTGGTAAAGCAAGCTTATCTTAATTGGATAACTTACTTGACTAATGTGCTAGTCTAACCATTATTATTACATTAAGATATATGTTTTAGTTTCTTAGTCATTCTAACAGCAATAGACTTAGTGATAAACACCTTTCCTAACATTTACCCATTTTGCTGAAGATCCTTGTTAAGTACTTATCTTTTAAGAAGATTAATTTTGTCCATGTATAATGAGATGAGAAGATTGTGCATTAGAACTTGTATCATGTTCGGGATATGCATACCCTAGTGCAAAGTGATTGCATTAGAAATGACATATTTTATTTACTCAAAGTTTAGCCATTCTTGCATGGTTAGTTTAGAACAATATAATTATTAGAGAAGTTGACTTTGGAGGAAATTTTCCTTTTGCATCTATATAGGATTTGGTAACTCAAAGATGATAAGTGAAGATCATTTTCTTCATCTTCATTCTCCAATTTAGCTAGTAGTAAAGCTGTTAGATTTAGAAAGGATGTTGTAATAACATCTCACCAGCCAAAGCATAAGTAACGTTGTAAGTCTCATATGGAAAGATGTACCCCAAAGTCTTTATCATAACCTTATTTACAGATCTGTGGTTGGATCTCTTAATATCACTCTCAAATTTTTTTTCTCTTAATACCTCCATCTCCATATAATGCAAGCGGAGAAATTTTCTCATGCCAACACTTGTTTATGTTGGATATGCATTTAGCTATGGTCAAGTTTCTCTCTTACTATAAAAGAATAGAGTTTACTATAGCAATAGTGAATGAAATCAAAGAGGACCACCTTTTGCTCATAATAATTATTAGGCAAGATATCAAAGCAGAATTTTCTTTTATTTCTCAACTTTTTACACAACAGCAAAAAGTGAAACATTTTTAAATTTGGACTTTATAGATATAAAATCTTCAAAAAGTATCATCTTTCTTTTGAATTTTACATTTTAATTCAAATTTCCATCTTATTTAGAGTAATTTATGGCTTCTAATGTAAATGAATTTGATATTCAAGGTATTTTCCACGGTCATCCATCTTTGAATTGTGGTTTTTACCCCAAAGTTCCATCATTATTAAAACTAATTTATGTCCTCCAATAAAAGTGAATTTGATACTCAAGATAGTTTCCAGAATCTGTTGTGTTTCACTTGAGTTCTAGTAGGATCACAAGAATCAATATATTGCAAATTCACACCAACCACTTTAAGTTTCTATTTGGCACAACTTATCTCCTTAGAATGGAGTGATGTGAAACCAATAGAATAACTCTTGAATTAGTCTTGTTTCTATTTATATAAATCCCACAACGTTAAATTGTAAAAATGAAACAAAAATTACAAAAATTTATCATGAATACACGAGCCAATTGAGATTTAGAACTAAATCAGAAAAATATCACAACATTTGCAATGCCAAAGCTAGTTTGCTCAAACTTTGGAGTGATAGTCTTGGCGGTCAAAGTCATATTAGTAGTTATTTAGAGACTACTTAATGGTGGCTAGATCATATGTTAAAGCTACTAATCACACTATTGGACTTATAGTCACTTGCATTCTTTGCATTGTCAGATGTGTCATGAGTGGTGCCGTTAGGACTTGAGATTCAAGTCAAGTAAAGGGGAAAATTGTTGAAGTGTAGCTCCATAGAGCTCACTTCTTTGACATTGAGTCTTTGAGTTTTTGGCTATGGTAGACAAAGGTCAGCAAGTGTCACTTGGAGTCTCTTAGCTAGAGTGGGTATGGCTTGACTATAATTAGTGCACGTTGTTTGCAAATTATTGAGTTGAGTATTGAGTTTTGATGTGAGTTAAGTGTGATTTGAGTGTAAATTGAATTGATTACATAAAGAAGTGAAGTGAGGAGGAAATCAGATGCAAGAATTGAACTCAAATTGTGGTATCTCCAAAGCCTAGTGGGATTGTTGATATCTGTGATTGCTATTACTCAAATTTTGTTTCAATTGTATGGATTTTGTGTAGAAGCCCTACTTGATTTGTTGTAAATTTGATAACAAGGTAGATGTTGTGCAGAAGTGTTGCCAAAATTTGGTGAAATTGAGGTCAAATTGAAATGGGTGTTCAATTTAGCTTATCAAAGATGTCAATTCAAGAGTGAGAGGTCAAATTTACAATTGAGGGTTGTAAATTGTAAAATAAAGCAAAATTGAGAACATATCTTCTTTAGTTAATATTTAGGGGTACACATCCAATCAATTTTGACTTGATTTGACACTTAGTGAAGATTTGGAGGTCAACCAACTATAATGGAGGTCTATTAGATTGGCAGAGGTTATCCAAATTTGGAGGTTGCTCGAGTTGGCAAATGTCATCTAAAGTTGAAGGTTGCATGAGTTTGGTGAAATTTGGTGGAGGTTTACTCCTTGTTGATGCTTAAGTTGGTGGAAGTTAGCCACATTTAGAAGTGTTGAAATTGGCAAGAAGAAATGCATCATTTGGCTAAATTTTGGTATTTTGAAACATAAAGTTGTGGGCTAGAGAGGCTATGAAGGCCTAGCTTCCTGGCATGAGGCTAGTCAATTTAGTTGTATTTTTTGTAGTTATTTGGCAAAATTATGCAATAGGGTTTGAACCTTAAATCTCTACTTCCTAAACAAGTGCTTTAGCCAATTGGTCCACCCTCATTTATTGTCCTACTGAATGGTAGATTGATACATATACCCATGTACCTTTGGCTTGGACATATGATCCCATCTTTGGTGATCTTGGTAGCATATGAATAGATAGATAATCCTATGTATCAAATGTTAAATGGTGGTAAAGTTAGTTCAATTTTGATTTGTGAGATGGAAGATTATCATTTAGATTTCTTGTGATTAGACCCCATCCATTCTACGCTTCTTATTTGTGTACCATTTTTGTATGAGGGTGCCCTAATATTTGCAGCAATGGACTCTTGTGTGCTCTCAATAGTAAGGCTAGAGTGATGACCAATTAGACTACCTAAATTTCTCTCCAATGAGGTGTGAAATGATGGCCTATAAATGATGAGAGTGTGTGTTATGATGGTAGGTTACAAGTTGGCCTTCCCCTTAGTGTAGTTGTCATAGTTGGAGCTACATTAGTGGGTGGTATTCTATTGGTGGTGGTTCTTGGTGGTTACGGTTGCACTTTGGAGTACATAGTCACAATGGAGTTCTCCAAGGATTCTAGAGGAGATGTTGCTACAATATGTAGTCTATTTACACAAACTAATGCTCAATATCAACTAGTATCTCAAATCCCAATAAAGAAGGAGATTGATTTTGGTTTGTAGTGTGAAATGGAAGTTGATTTAGTTGAGAATGCACTTGGTGTATTCGCACTATTGTTGTAGGACATGGACAAGATTTATGGGGCCTCCAAAGGCTCCAAGTGCTAATTTGATATGATAGATACCATTGAGTTGGATGATTTCATCCAAGAGTTTGATAGTTGGTATGATATGTAGCAAATACGGAATCCAACTTTGTTCACACCCTTCATGGCATGCAAGGAGTTGTTCTAACAATTGGAGGGTCCGCCAATAGATGACTACTATGAATTCATGAGAGCTCACTTTAGGGAGATTTTTGTCTCCAAATTACATCTCTATCACTTCAAGCTCAATTTCTAGGAGGAGATTGGTAGTACCCGCAAGTTCTAGCTTTAGTAGCATTAGGCTATCTAGTGGAATTGCACTAGTTGGAGATGGTGCTACTACAAGTGGAGATATCGCTATAGGAGATGGTGTAGTACCCAAGTTCAACCCAAGGTGAAATTCTTCCAATCCTTGAGATAAAACTACCAAGGAGTGCAGACTGACAAGCTAAAGAGCTTATAAGAGTTCCAACAAAAGGATGGAGAGAGCATACATGAGTCATATACTCACATGAGATGGTTGATCACTTCATTCAAGGAGTTATTGAGGCCCAAGCAATCTAATTTTAGTATGAGATACTAGACAACAACCTACAACATAGAGTACATGTTGGTACATTCTTACAAGCTACCTCATCAACTTTGGCAATGGTTTTTGGTTTGGTTGAGCACATTGAGCTCAACATGGTGGAGGAGAGAGTAGTGAGATTTGGATTTGGTAGAGAGACCTTATCTATAGTTGTTTGTGGTACCCACATTTTTTTTTCTTCTATTTTGTTAAAGTTTTTGAAGAAGAAGTTAGTAAGAAAGCCAAATTACAAAGGAAAGAATGCACGGGTATGTCTTTGGAGTAAACCCAAAGAAGTTGACTTTGGCTCAGAAAGCGGAAGTACTTGGATGGCGGTTACAACGAGACAAGTCCAAAGAAGTACTTGTCTTTAGACCGGAACATGAAGCCAATACAAAGATGGTCTAACAACCTATCTACATGGCAAGAAAGTACACTTCAAGAAACGGTGGAGGCAGGAGAAGTATGCCTTGATAGTGATAGGACATCAACACGCAAAAGAAGGGAGGGGATCAATTTTGAAATTGATTGAGGAATGCCAGTACTTTAGGGTAATATAAAATTGCAACTATGTAGAGGGAAATCAAATATGTCAAGTAGATATCTTATTCCTCGGAGTAGTCATCCTACCGTAATGAGTGTCAAGAAGCCAATTGAGAGTGAAATTTTCCAAAGTCCAGAAGGGATTAGAGTGTCACGTCCAGGAGAGGGAATATTTTTCTAGTACTAAAGAACGAGAGATGAAATCATGGCAAAGAAGGTCAAGAACGCACTCGCAGTAAGGAGTTTCACAATTTGTAGATTAGATGTCGTAGCAAGGATCGAAGTCTTGAATAGACTTTGTAGTATATTTTTAGCTTGGAATTGGAATTTCAGTTTCTCAAGAGTCATGGTAGAGATAGTTGCCAATAATTGTGAGGAAGGCACTGAAGTCAAAGGGAAGAGAGGAAATCCGGCTCAATGGACTGAGTCGAATTGGAGGTTAGTCTTGGGGAAGGAAGTAGGAGAGGTGACTGAGATCACCTTCTATCAAAAGTGTGATGCTGCAGAGGAGACTGCGGAAATTTGCAATTTGTTTTTTGCTCCGCAAACAACTAATGGTTACAAAGTGGAGTCCTATCGGGACCAGATTAAACAAAACATCATCAAAGCAATCATGGCTATGTTCAAACCTGAATGAACAAAATACATGAATATGCAATAGGTCATTTTCTTCCACCAAATGTTTGCAAGAGTGAAGGTGAATTGAGCAAAGTGCTTCCACCAAAAAATGAGGCAGATGGTCGTCAATCGGAGAACTAATTTTCCTCCACATTATTTTGCACCATTTGTAGCACATTTCTACTTTGGGTTAAATTTGCTAACTGCGGAGGAGAGGCAATGTATGGTGTCACATTTCCATCCTGATCTATGACAAAAAGTGGATGAAGAAGAGTAACACTACATGACACACCTCCGTGACAGTGATGATCACTTCATCAAAATAGAACAGCAAGAGAGTGAAGAAGTAAGAAGTCCAAAGACAAAGAAGCGGACTAAACCCAAAGAGGAAGAGTTGCCTTAAGCACAGAAGAAGACCCAAACACTTACTTTGCAAGGTAAGAAGGTGGTGAGAGAAGAGACTTCAAAGACCAAGTTTGAAAGGGAGACAGAGTCTAGAGGAGGAAACTCAGAAGAAGCGGAGCTCACATTACAAAGTGGGGAATCCAGAAGTGAGAGTGATAGAGAAGAGGAAGTTCAGCAATCGGCTAAAGCAGAAGATAATGAAGAATTTCATATGGCAATTGATCATATGGAGGGAAGTGGTAATCCCTATGTAGCCCTTGTCATGGAGGAGATGGAGAACCAGAGGAAGAAGGAAGACCTTGTAGGACCAAGTTCAGCTTGTAAGGAAGAAGGAAGCTCCGATGCGATATCAGTAAAAGTACAAAGATTGAGACTTTGGGAGAAGGAGCGAGTGGAAGAGACAAAGTACAAAGGGGGGGGGGATCAAAGACAAAGAAAAATTTGGAGGAGTATAGTACTTAATGCAGGTTGTGACTCCATTGTTGAATTTGTTGAAAGCACAACAAAAGGTAATCCCGCAAGATTGAAGGAAGGTGAAGAATGAGTTGTAGATGATGAAGTCTCTACTAGATGAAGTAAAGGGATTGTGAGAATATGTAGCTCGGAGAGAAGAAGAAGTTGAGGAGCTTTGGGTGGATACAATCTTGAAGAAGAAGACTTTCAAGAAGTTGCAAGAGAGTTTCAAGTCAAGGGGAAGAGAGATGCAATGTCAAGCCAAAGCATTGAAAGAGCAGACGATGTTGCTAACAAAGATGAAGGAGGAAGTCAATGAAGCACACATCAAAAGTATTCATGTGAAGGCAATAGCAGCAATAATTGAGCATGAGTTAGAAGGGCTGAAGAAGAGTGCAACAGGGAAAGATCAAGCATGGCAAAGAGAGCTGTCAATCCGACATCAAGAAGAAGAAATATTGAGAGACTTGGTAAGAAGTGCTGAGTTACAGAGTTCTTAGTATGTGGAGGAGAAGAAGATACTTGATGCTCAATAGAAACACGAGTTGAAGATGTATCGGGAAGAGTTAAAGGCAGAGCAATCTCAGAGATATGCAACAGAATCAGTAGGAGAAGTTGTTGGAAGATTGCAAGCAAAGCTAAGCACAAGGGCTGAAGGAAGATTGGAAGAAGCGAGACTACACAAATTGAAGTTGCTTGTGCAAAAAACTTGAAAGAGAAGAGTGAAGGATGTTGATATGAACACTCTTTTGATTTGTTTAAGGGAGAGAGTAGATAGAAAGATGTTGGAAGTAGGAGACAATGTCAGTCTCAGATTAGATTTAATGAATTCAGAGTTAGGGGAAATTAGAAGAAGTGTGCAAGAAGATAAGAAATCCAAAGTAAGAGAAGTAGGAGTGCAGGTGCATTTGGAGTTGTCATTTGAGACATTAGAGGGAGTGTATTAGGAGATAAAGAGATAGAAAGGTTACCCATGACCTCAATTGTAGTTCAAAGTGAAGAAGTAATAGAGATAGTGAAGGATTTGGTAGTTGTAGATATACCCAAAGAAGGAGAAGTGATAGGAAGATCATTGGGTTTTGAAGCCAAAGAAAAAGTAGACATTGGATTTGAGTAGTAACAATTTTGAGATATGAAGAGGCAAATATGAAGAGGTACATTATCATTTTGGATCTGCAGGTTAGAAGAGTTGTTGTAGAACGGTATTTTTGTTAGTAATTATCAAGTGCTCTACCTATTTAAAGGAAGCATTTGCAATATGTTGTTGTTTGGTATTCCAAATTTCTAAAGATAGAAAAGTGAATTGCTGATTTCAGTGCTCGTTGCTTGAGCTTGATTCCAAGTATCAACTCTATGCATGTGTTTATGAGTGTGTGTAGAATTCTAAAGTGCAAGTCAGTGTATTTGTTGGATGTTAGATTCCATAGCCTTGATCTTCATTGTGCGTTTGATCCTGAGTGCACTTGGAGCAATGTCTTGACAAATCTGAGAGGAATTGTAGTATTGGTAGTATTTTGCAGTTGTGAGTGCAATGCTTAGTTGATGTGAAGCAATTTTGATTGAGGAAGTTGTGCCTTCAGCACAGGGGTGGAACACAATTCTAAGGCAGAGTTGTTTTGCAATGAAATGCCGTCTTTGGGAGAATCTGAATCATCACAATCAAGATTTGTTCGGACAGAATTTGCTATATTGTGATTATGAGTGTGTGAATCAGTGACAAGTTGTTGAGATTGAATGCTTGTTACTCTCTTTTGGGTATGGTTTCTACTTGAGAGATTAAAGAGCAACCAAGAAGAACTAGTTATTTTTTGACTTTTTATTTGACCAATTCTGAATTGTATCTCTACAAGAACAAACTTTACTTACTTAATTACCGCAAAAGTGATATTTGCTGGGTTGTCATATTGTAACTTCTTCTAGAATGCACCACACTATGTTTTCTTTTTAAGTAGAATGGAAACCTTGATCTTATGGAGTAAGTAGAGAGCCTATTGCACCTAGATCCTTACTCTCATTTTTGGTCAATAGTAGCCAATAGGTGGTGGTGTTGTTTATTGGATTTGTGGTGGACCTCACCACAAGAGAGAGTGCTCCTAGAGTATCAAGCATGATACCTCTAGAGCGCCACAACCAGCTTAAAGATAGTGTGACCATTGCCACAAATTTGGGCATAGTAGTGCTCAATGCTTTGACCTCCACCCAAGGTTATGGAGTGGTAAGGCTATTATGGTAGGTGGTAGGGGAGCTCTAGGTCATGGAGGAAAAGGTGGTAAAGGTGACAATGAAAGACTTACAATTGATAGGGGCCCAATACATGCCCTTTCTTTTGATGCAACCATAGCTACTTGGATTGAGCAATTGGAGCAAAGATAAGCTAACATAGCTATAGCTCAAAGGAGATCAGATTTAGGCAATGAGGCTTCCATCTCTTATGCTGGTGATAGAGATGTCCTTGACTTTATGTGCAAAGCAACACAAGTAGATGTATCTACCATAATGACTAAGAGTGTAAGTGTTCTAGAGCCTAAAGGAGCATAAATGGAGTTGGACCCACATAGAAGAGAGGTTGTAGACAAGTTAGACTTCCCCAAACCACATTCTTTGAGGCACTATAGATAGTATCCATGGCTCTTAATGCACATCTATGTCATCCTAATGTTGGTGTGGTAGGTGGTGATAGAGTGCATGATGGACTAGATACTAGTTAGTCACTTGCTACTACACAAATTGAGTCTAGTTCAATGCTAGGAGTGGCTCAATTGATTATGTGCTCTCCTTTCTTCTCAACCATTAACATGATTAGATTGAAGGTTGTATCAACCTAACTTCACTTTTTGATTGGTTGCCACACTTTGTGAGAGTAGGGATGATGTGGTTCCAACTAATAGAGCAAAGGTGGTTGATGGTAGAGCTGACTTGGTTGAGGGGTATGGGATCCATTCAAATACCAATGGTAGGTAGTAGTTGCTAGGTTGGAGGAGTTAGCTAGAATTGCATGTGAATGAGCTTGGTTCACACTTGGAGTATGCCTATTGGAGTTGTTTGGCAGGATCAACACTAGACTAATTGTGGAACTACATGCAAGTATATAGGTTAGAGGTACTTGTATGTGGAGAGAGATGAGATTGCTAAGCAAGTCTCTTTATATCATATGGCACACTTGGCCTATTGGTATTTGGAGTTATTATCAATTTCAATAATCACAAGCTACTAAAAGATCCTACCATCATACATTTCTTTACTAGTGAGACAAGATCTAGAGAGACATGATCACATTCATTTGGTGATTTTTTAGATGGCCATGTTAGGGACATACCTATGTTGGCCAAGGTCAGGGTCTATAGGATCTCCAATCTAGTGTGCTTTGGGAAATATTATGTATAATATGACATCTCTAGGTTCATCAAGTCATTTCTATAGCTTACATTTTGGAGAACATCCCTTTGATGGGTGATTCTTGCACACGGGTAGTGGAAAGTACACATTAGGTCCATTCTTGGATAGGACCTCCCATCTTGTTGGATGTAGATAGAGTTGGATCATGGTCTCATCATCTTCATCGTTGGTGGATAACCTTCTTACATAGAGAGGTTTTACAATATGCCTATGATGGGATTCAATGGCTAGCGCATCTTATTGTTGATAATATTCTAGATGTCAAGTGCTAGTCTCAAATAGTGGTAGTGGTTGATAGGTCACCTACGATAGTGGTGAATCTTGTTGGGCAGCCCACAACTGCTTTACTCACACTAAAACTTTTCCTAGACTCACATGCTTTTCAAGAGGGAGGTCGTGGACTTGTTTGGGACTCATAATTACAACAATTGGTAGAGCTTAATTCCAATGAGAGTGAGTGATCAATGGATTTTTGTATTGGTATTATCACCATTTCAATAATATCAGAGGCATCTACAAATCAAGTGTTAGGCAAGGCTATGGACCTAAACTGTTGGACCTAGCTTGTGGCCATGGATTGGTTGTGCAACATAAGATGCAATTGATAGACATCACCACTCAAATACTTGTGAGCTCTATGCTTATTGAGATAATTCAAGCACATGCTATGGGTGATGAAGTAAGTGGACATGGTATTCTTGGGACACAACCAATGGCTACTAGTGAGAGTGGTCTACTTGGAGTATATCCAAGTGAGCGTGGTCTATTTGAGCTACATCCTTGGTCTACTTGGGATGCAACTAGAAGATGTGTGGAGCTTGCAACCAGAGCAAAGGAATTTTTTTCCTCTAAGGGCCCAATTTAAAAATTAGTCAATGCATCTTCTACTTCTACATCAATTACAAAGGATACTTGGGAGCCAAACATTGGACCCAAGTTACAAGAGGGGAAAGACAAAGAGTTTGGAGGTTCTTGAAGAGTTACATGAGTTGTTTTGTCTTCAATATGAAGGATTTGGGTGCTTTGAAAGGACTTAGTATTTGGATGGAGCTCACTAGTGATACAACAACTTTTTGATGTTTTTATAGATATAGTGGTATGGAGAGAGCATTGATTTAGAGCTAAAATAAACACCTTTTTGAGGTTAGTTTGGTGGATATTTCACATGGAGAATATGCTTTAGCTATGATGATGACCAAGAAGGATATGCATGGCAACTACACAAATAGGCAAATGTGTGGAGATTATTGTCCTATCAATTGATAGACTAAGGTTGATTGGTATGTTATGCTTAAACCAAAGGAGATTTTTCATGCAATTGGGCATGAAAAAGGTCATCAATACTTTGGATCTTCATGCAAGATATCATCAGTTGCCAATCAAGGAAGAGTACAAATCTAAAACAACATTTTGGTCTATTGATCATCACAGGAAGGATATATTATATTATTAGAGGTTCTTACCATTTAGTTAAAAAGTGCTCTTGCCAAATTCTAAGGGTCATGGATAGGTCCTAGCAAGATTAGATTTTGCTCGGTGTTATATCGATGATATTTTGATCTCTAACATTAATGTAGAGGAGCATGAGAGACTTTTGTTAGAGGTGTTTGAGAGCTTGAGATCTCATGGACTCAAATTACATCTTAGGAAGTGTGGATTCTTCCACAAGCAGATTGAGTATTTGGGTCACACTATCTACCTTGGTGGACTTGGTGGTGTTCAATAGATCAAGGTAGAGACTATTGCATATATTCCTTGGCCTATGGCTATGAGCAGAGTGCAAACATTCCTTAGGTTGTTGAACTTTTGCTGGCAATATGTTAAAGGATTTAGTGCCAAGGCCTTGACTAAACTAACTAAGCTTATACATGAGTGGTGTTGGAGAGATGAGTAGGAGAGAACTTTTATAGAGCTTAAGGAGAGGTTGACATTTGCTCCTATTCTCAAGAGACCAATCAAAGGACAATCATTTCAAGTTCATACTGAATTGGAGTATGTTAGGGCTTGGAGTAGTGCTCATCCAACTAGCTAATGAGAGGAAAGAATTTGTGGGCATATGCTAGTTGCTCTAAAAGTTCAATGGAGATGAAGTATATATCATAATCCGGAGTAATGTGGACAATAGTCCATTTCTGAAGTTACCTATTTGGTAACCCTTTCATCTCATCATTGATCATCAACCATTGAAGTGGTTGATGGAGTCCAAGAAGCTTTCAAGGAAGCTTGCATGATGAGCTCTGTTTTTTTAGAAGTATGATTTCACAATTATTCACAATTATTCACAATTATTCACAGACCTAGAGTGGTGAACCATGATCCAAATAGGTTAAGTAGAAACTCATGTACTAACCAGCAAGATCAAACTAGCATGTTTGTATGGTGAGATAGATGAAGAGATGGTGCCAAGTTGGCATGTATCTTCTTTCTTATATATGTTTTTTGAGGCTTTGATGGTATTTCTTTGAAAAATTGACAAGAGGAGTTATTGATACAAGTCAACAAGGCATTCATGATGATGTCTTAATGATGGATTATCTTTGCTTTGTGGTGTTGTGGGTGGCATAGTTAGTACCAAGGAGAGAGACTATATCCTTAAGCAAGCCAAGCAGTTTAGAATGGAAGATAGACACTTTTTTGTGTATAGAAAGATGGTAGAGTGTGAGTAGTACCACTTCCATCTTAAAGACCACAATTGGTATGTCATGCTCATGAGAAACTATGACATTTTTTTTGGAGTAAATCATACATAGAGCTTACTCAGAGTCATTATTGGGGTGCGGTAGATAAACCAATGTAGAATAATTTGTTGCTATATGTGTGATTTGTGACCAGGTTAGAGCATCATTTAATGCTCCCATGGCACAATTACACCTACTATTTATCATGGAGTTAGGTTACCACTAGAGTTTGGACTTTGCTAGACCTTTACCATTGATTGCAAAACATCATGAGTATGTTTTAATAATGGTGGAACAATTTTCAAAGTGGATTGAGTTGGTGGTACTTCCTAGCAAGTCTTGTGAAGGGATAGCTTACTCATTATTGGATTTAGTTCTTAGTCATTTTGGTGCACCATCTAAGATTTGGATTGATCAAAGTATAAATTTCTTGGGAGAGTTTTAGGTCTTGTGTGACAAAGCCTAGATTGATCATCATACTACCTCCCAAGATCATCTCAAGGCAAATGGCTTAACAAAGAGAGTGGTTTAAATGATGAAGAGAGAATTGCATAAGTATGGTTTGTAGAGATGCCACTTGGGAGATTGGGATTTCCAATTACCCCGGTTGGCCATAGGCTATTGGTTCAGCTGGCAAGTCTCTTTAGCATCCTACTCTCCTTAATTTTTGCTCTATAGACAAGATCCAAATTTACTTGCAACCATTATTGTAATACTACTATAGTTTTGTACTTGGATGATCCAAATAGATGGGTAAATGCATGTTCTCAACAAGTAGAGAGACCTTTTGGAGTGTGATGCTAATGGCCTTTGAGAACTTATTGATTTCTTAGCATTTACACTATGCTATTATTTGAGGAGGAGATTATAGACTCTCAATCCATCAATTTTATCTAGATGATTACGTATATCTGCAATAAACTGCACCAACAACACTTGGTGTGACTACAAGCCATACTATCTTGAAAGTGCACAAGGTTTAGCCTTCTAGAGTCCTTATGTTGGAAGGATGTAATGTAGTTATTTGGAAGGATCATGTTTAAAATTGTGTGCCATGCCATCTCCCAAACATTGATGGCCTTATGGACCCAAGCTTGGTTGTTGTATGTGTAGGTTTGCAATATATGTTATGTGACTCTTTTGGTGGAGTTATTACTACATTGGTGTGTGATAGTTTTTTGAGAGGATGGCATATGGTATGTTTGACTCTCCTCTTCATGGTGGCTCCTCAAAGATAATGGCTATATCCTCAATATACTTGACCTATAGCTAAATCACTCTTTATGTGACATAGATTGAAAATATGCAATTAACAATGGCCCTCAATAGCACCCAACCTCTTGACTTTTGCCCACCATATGGCATATCACATACTTGGAGTAGATGGCTATTTGGAGTTACAAGGACCTTATCCTCAACTTGGGAGGCTAATTGAGGTACTTTAGAGTTCATATATAAATTTTGTATGAGTAGTGTATGATATGGATACCAACGTATGTTGTGTAGCAACATATATGTGCACAATAATTTTCATGACATTTGTAATGCCAAAGCTAGTTTTCTCAAATGCTAGAGTGATAGTCTTGAAGATCAAAGTTATATTAGTAGTTGATGACGGACTACTTAATGACTACTTAATTTTGTGTTAGGATTACTGATCACACCATTGGACCCACTATGATTTGCACCATTAACATTGTCAAATGTGCCATCAACGGCACTAATAGGTTGGAGATCCATGTCAAGCAAAGGGATATACCTTCAAGGTGTAGCCCTAGAAAGCTCATTTCTTTGATATTGAGCCTTTGAGTTTTTGGGTTGGTGGAAAGAGTCTGGCAAGAGTCACCCAAAGTCTCTTAGCTAGAGTGGGTATGGCTTGATTGTGTATGATGTTGATAGCAATATATATTGATTGTGTATGATGTTGATAGCCATGTACATTGTGTAGTGATGTATATATACAAAAAAATGATAAAGAGAGTGAGGATAACTAATTATAATAAAGTGATATTTTTTAGACTTCTTTCAATTTGATAATTAAATGGAATATAAAATATCCTATTTTTTCAATATCAAAACCATGATTTTAAAGGTAAGGATTGATGTAAGTTTAAAAAAGTTAATATTCTGATAAACTTGACTATTAGCTTCAACTTTATAATAAAATATTACACATAAATAATAAATATATCTTAGATTTTATCAAAATCCATTTTTCAAATTAAAATTTATAGCATGTATGAGGAATATTACTTATTAGTCATATAAATAAAATGATGGGATATTCATTCTTCCACTATTCTATATTGCACATTTGCAAATTTCACTCTCTTCTTTTCTTTTGGCCATTTTTTCCCCAAGTATGTAAATTCATTGTAATTCCTATACAATGTGATTCTAAAAATTTACTCTTCTTCAAAATATTATCTCCTTCAAAATAAAAAAGGAGAGGAGATTCTTGTAAAGGGAGAGAAGAGCTATCAATTTCACAAAGTTTATACATTACCTATCTTATCTTACAATTTACTCTTCTTCAAAATATTATCTCCTTCAAAATACAAAAGGAGAGGAGATTCTTGTAAAGGGAGAGAAGAGCTATCAATTTCACAAAGTTTATACATTACCTATCTTATCTTACAAAATGATGCACATAAAGTCAAAGGATCAAGACAATCCTACTTCTTCTATATAATGGATATGATTATGAATCTAGTACTATACATGACTCAAAATAGATGATGATGTAGGGTCTAGGAGTAAAGTTGACCAACATAATTTCTAGAGTTCTAGTAGAAAACAACAATAAAAGCTAAGTTGATCTTATTGTCAAGTGGATCATGGGGAGATCAACAATATCAAATTTAGCATCATTTACATTTTTTGCATCCCAAATAATATACATATGCTCTTTAAGGTCCAACTAAAGCTGTGCAAGGTAAAGCTTCTTCTTGAGTGAAAATTGTGATTGGACATTGAAGTGTTGATCTTTGAAAACTAAGTAGTAAAATGTGTATCAAGATATGAGTTTCTATTAATAAATTTTCTATATATTTTTCTTTACAATTTTGGTTTTTGTCTATCTGTCCCTACTCCCTTGGGTTTGATACTTCATAAAGTCTCTTCCACATATGATCTTAGATCTTATCTCATAGTTTAGTTATTATACCTTTGTTCCTTGTAGGTTATAATATTCTTGAATTTTTTTAGACACTTACCTAACAAAATTGAACTTAGAGAAGGAAATTATGAAGTTGTCATTAACTTCCAAGATTTTTACACAACACCATATAGATATAGCATACCCTTTCCCAACTTAAGGACCTTGAAAAGCTCTATTTCAAGCATCTATGGATAAATGCACTTGAAGCATAGAATTTTGATAACCTTCTATATACCTTTGTTCTTATTCTAGTGAGGAGGTATAGAATGAGGGAGTAAGACCTTATGCCATTTAGCAATGGTGGGAAATACAAGAAAGAAGTTGGGCTCCAAAAATGCCTAAGGGCAAGATGATTTATATATTAATAGATTAACTAACACATCTTCAAATATAAGGATTAAATGCAAGGATTGATCACCCATTATATATCATTATGATTTAATAGGCTCTATATAAGTTTAAGAATTTGGATAAGATGGAACTATCAAGCCTTTACATATTTAACAAGAACTAAATGTGCACTCTCACAAATGTATATATCCTAATAAGTCTTAAAAGTTCACTCTTGAAAATCAACTTGAGTAGGTTTAGCATTAAGAGACTTGCAAAGAAAGATTCCAAATTTAATAGCTCAACAAAGATTTTGTCATCTAACTAGCAAATAAGATGGTTGTATCTTTTAGCAAATTTTCTTTTTATTTATGTTCTTTGCTTAAGCTTATGCTAAGCTTTAGGCTTATCAAGGCTAGAAAGTGGTTTTATACCACTAGCTTTGAAGAAGAGAAATTGCATAGGTAAGAAGAACAAGCACAAAGGAGGAATTGCATATAGAAGAAAAGAATCGAAAGAGGTTGAGCTTGGAGGAAGGTCTACACCAAAGGAGTACAAGAATAAAGACCTTTGCTGCCACCAAACTTTGGCCCAAAGACATTTTCCACGGAAGACCTTTGGCCTTAAAGGAAATTCAATGGTTTGAATGAATAGCCACCAAGATAAAGAACTACTACCATGACTTGTTGGCATGCACCAAAGTGCTTGCATGTGTGAATTGAGAATGTTCAACCACAACTCAATCAATAAAGCTTGGTATTGGATATACTAGGGCTATAAAATTAAAGCCTTGTTAGCAATTCTTCACATATTGTAGATCAAAGTTTGAGCCTAAAGCAAATGAGAGTATCCCACCTTTGGAGTTGACTTTTTAAAAACCTTCATGGTAGAAATTTCTCTTTGCCTTTGTCCAAAAGATCAATATGTAACATGGTGAGAGAACTAAGGTAGCATTGGAGAGTGCTTGAGATAATTCTCATATCATTGGTCATAAATTATGTTGAGTCTAGAGTCCAAACAAGGTTTTTTAGTTCATGACTTTCTAAAAATCCTTGCAGGTATGGTTGGACTTGGAGCCTTTCTGAAAATGGTAGAGTACCCCATTAAAGCATCAATACAGTTGTGGATGTAGGCAGATTCTTGGGCAAACCACATAATTTTTTTTATGTTTTTTTCTTCTTAGTTTAGAGGATTGATCTTGTTTCTAGATAGAAGGTTTGCATTCCTAACAATTGGTATCACAACCTAGTTTGGGGAAGAATGGAAACAATAGCAAAAGAAGTTTGGAATGCCAAAAGATTTTGATGGCAAGGATTTTGGATTTCAAAAAGTTCAAATAGAAGACTACTTGTATCAAAAGAAGTTACACTTGCCTCTGGAGGAAGAAAAGTTAGAAGAGATGGAAGATGTTGAGTGGAAGTTGTTAGATTGACAGGCTTTGGGTATGGTCTGATTGACATTGGTAAGGAATGTTGCATAGAACATTTTCTACAAGAAGAACACTCAAGGATTGGTTAGTGCATTATTAAATATGTACCAAAGACTCTTTGCTTCAAACAAGATAAATCTAATTTTCCAATGAGTAAACACAAGGATGAAAGAAAGAGCATTGGTCCAAGATCATATGAATGAATTCAAATCTATCATATTGAGATTGGAATTTGTGAGGACTAATATTGATGATGAGATTCAAGCTTTGCTACTATAATCATCATTGCTTGATAGTTGGGGAGTGCTAATAACAACAATGAGTAGTTCATTGGGATCAAGTGAACTGAGTTTTGAAAGCATCTAAGACTTGATTCTCAATGAGGATATTTATACACAAAATTATGTAGAATTGTTAAGTGTTGTGTTATATACTAAGAGTTTAAGAGGAAAACCTCATTGGGATCAACATCAAGGGAGTAGAAGATCTATGTCAAGGAAGAGCGGTGAGTCAATAAGTTGCAAGTTGTATGCAAGGATATAGTGTTTTGGAATTCCAACAAGGCTGGTCACTTAAGAAATCAATGAAAAAAACCCAAAGGATGAGAAGGAGGATAACTCAGTGAATGTAGCAACAAAAAAAGATGATGCACTTGTTTTTTGTGTAGAGTGACCCGGCCTATCTCTCACTCAAGATGAACCTCTGATAACTATTATGGTAGTGCACCATGGACTAAGAAGGCAAAGAAACCCAACTCCATCATACTTCTCCAAAGCTAACACTCCAAGACTCAAGAAATTGCTCACTAGATAACTCAATGAGAGAGAGATACTTGCAAATGAAAGGATGATGTGTACCTCCTCACCCCCAATTTATAAACTTGTGAAATAGTTACGCATCAAAGTTATTAATTACTGGAGTTACTCAAGGAATATCTATCCACATGGGCATATTCCACTAAGCATGTAAACTTATCTTGACCCAACCACTAAGTCAAGGATTCCTTCACATGGCTATCCTTGGACTATAGTAGAATCCAAAACAAAAAGGCTTACGGGCCCAAGAGTTCTCAACTCTTTCCTCAAAGCCAATTACCTAGGAATGATACCAAGTCAACACACTAGAATCCAAAATAGTGATGCTCATCTTTTCCACTTCTTCTAAAGTAAGGTCCCCTCTATCTTAGCTATGACTAACTTTAGCTAATCATGACTAATGTAGAATCATGCTTTATCTCTATATAAATAATATGTCTCAAGTAATAGTAATACTAAACTAAATATCACAATACTACATACATGCACAAATGGGAATTTCATTTACCCCCAAACTAAGTTTTCACTTTGTCCTCAAAGTGAAGGTCTCTCTACCTTTAATGATATATCTCCAACTTATCATGGTTAATCCTATCAAAATGTCTTTCTCCCAAATCCTTGAGATCATAGGTGTAATTGGTCCACACCTTCTCCACTATATAAGGTCCAAAGTACTTAGGCCAAAGATTCTTTTGCACTCTCTTGAATCCAATGGAATCAAACAACATTACCCAATCACCTTCTTTGAAAGGCTCCACCTTCTTCTTGCCTTGCCTCTTATCATAGCTCTCCTTTTGTTTCCTTTGGGCTTGCTCCACTCGAATCATAGCAACTGCTCTTGCCTCTTCCAATTCCATGAGTTGATCCTTCCTTGACTTCTTTGCATCACCTCCTTGTGCTTTCTTCAATCTCCTATGAATGGTTTGGAAGGTAGGAAGATCAAAGTGAGTGGGTAAGGTAGACTCAAACCATAAACCAATTGAAATGGAGAATATCTGGTGGAAGTCTTCATGGTTGTCATATACTCCTAAAAAATTGCATGAATCCTCTTGTCCCAATGATGTTTAGCCCCCTCCATTTCTGCATCTTTGGCCAACATCATGCACAAGGTCCGATTGTTTCTCTCTACCAAGCCATTGGAATTTGGCTTATAGGATGTAGTTACTCTATGTCTGATAAAGAAATATTGTAGCATGGTTGTAGTGATGCTTCCTATAAACTCTCCTCCTCTATCATAAACCAACTCCAAAGGGCATCCAAACCTAGTGATAATGCATTCATAAAGAAATCTACCAACTTCATCTTCATTCTTGTCCCTCAATGGTCTAGCCTCAACCCACTTGGTAAGGTAATTAGTAACTACCACGATGTACCAATTGTTCCTTGGGGTTCTATTGAGAAGACCTACAAATTCAATTCCCCACTTCTTAAAAGGTCTTAGCAATGGAATTGATCTAAGTGGTGGAGTGGAAGTAGATTTTCTAGCAAAAGCTTGACAAACATGACAAGTTTTGCAATAATCAAGACAATCCTTGAAAATTGCTCTCCAATGGTAAGTTGTATCTAGAATCTTGAAAGTAGTCAACTTTCCTGCAAAGTGTCCTCCACACACTAAACCTTCATGAAACTCCTTTGTGAGTAGGATAGACTCTTCTTTACCCACTTCTCTTTGAAGTAGACCATCTGCTCCTTGGTGAAAAAGAATATCCTCCACCATTGTGTAAGGTCTAGATCTTGCTGCAAGGGCCTTCCTCTCCCCAACATGCATCCCTTTTGGATAGTTACCTCTTGTCACTAAATCCACAATCTCCTTGCACTCCATTGGAACCTCTTGAGTGATTGAGATTGTCATGAGCTCCTCATCTGGGAAGGAATCATCCATTGGCTCATCTCCATCATGGTCATAGGCCCTAGATAACAAATCAACATTTGCATGTTTCTTTCCTAGCCTATCCTCAATCGTGTAGTCATACTCAGACAAGAGTATCATCCCCCTTGCTAGTCTCCCTTCAACATTAGGCTTGTTGAAGATGTACTTCAAGGCCTTGTGATCCAGTGAAAATGGTGACTTTCCCTCCAATCAAGTAGTGTCTAAACTTCTTGAGACCAAAGATCATTGCCAACCTTTCTCTCTCCATGACAGAGTAGTTCTTTTTTGCTGAAACCATTTGTCTACTAGCATAAGTTATTGGATAATCATGCCCATCTTGGTCTAATTGACTAAGAGTGCATCCTATAGCTACATTAGAAGCATCAGTGTAGAGGATGAAAGGCTTACTCCAATCAGGTTTAGCAAGAACTGGAGCTACAATAAGAGATTTCTTGAGCTCCTCAAAAGCTTTGAGAGCCTCCTTGTCCTCCAAAATCACCATGTAATCTACACCCTTCTTCATGTAGATGGTCAATGCATAAGCCGTGTTGGAAAATGAGAATATGAACCTCGTATAGTACCCAACCATCCCCAAGAATTGGCATAATGTTGTCACGCTTAAAGGGAATGGAAGGTTTGAGATTTTCCTCACCTTCTTAAGATCAACTGCTATTCCATCCTTGGAGATGATGTGACCCAAAAGTAGACCTTCTTCACATCCAAAAATGCACTTCTACGGGTTGAGTAATGCATTTGCCTCATCCAAGTGTTTCAAGACCTTGATTAGGTGCTCAAAGTGCTCTTCATTGCTCCCATAGACAAAAAGTCATCAATGAAGTCTCTCACAAAATTCCCAATGAAAGGTTCAAATGCCTTGTTCATGGACCGTTGGAATGTGGCTGGAGCATTGCAAAGCCCAAAAGGCATGACCTTGAAAGCATAAGTTCTCCAAGGTGTGGTGAATGTGGTGAGTTGTTGATGCTCTGGTGTAATCTTGATTTGATTATATCCACTATAATTGTCTCCAAAACTCTACCTCTCATGACCTGCAAACTCTTCCAAGATCTCATCAATGAATGACAATGGATAGGAGTCCTTCTTGGTAACAACATTGAGCTTCTTGTAATCCACACATATCCAAAGCTTGCCATTCTTTTTCTTCACAATGACAATTAGAGACACCCATTCTGAATTCTTCACCTCAAAGATAAATCCAGCCTCCTTGAGCTTATCAATTTCCTCCTTCACAACCAAAGATATTGGTGGGCTAATGCAACATTGCTTTTGGCAGATTGGTCTTGCATGTGACTCCACCTCTATCTTGTGCTCTTCCAAGGTGACTTCCTTCAAATCCTTGTAATTGAAAAGAAACATGTGGATGAACTTGTGGAAAATCTCCTCAAATCTCACCTTCTCCTCCTTGGTAAACATTTGGGCCATATTGAGGGTAGATAACCTCCTCTCTATCTCCTCAAGTGTCAATGTGATTTATCTGGGTCCTTGAAAACCTTTGGCTTAGGTGCAAAATCCATAGCACACAAGGAATACACATATGAATCAAATTGAGATTCATCCTCCTTCATGGAAGTCTCCTCCTTCATGGAAGTCCACTCTTCCATGCTTGTATCTACATCTGAAGCTCCTTCTTTTGAATCTGATTCCCAAAAATCAGAAGATGGTGTATTTGAATGTGAAGTGTTGGTGGTATTAGTCATAGGAACTGTGACTCTATGGTTTTATGACCCAATCCTCAAGTACCCTTTGTGCCATCGATCAGTTGTGCGTATTGCTCTCAACTATGGTCTCTCAAGAAGTAAGTCACAGCTTGAATCCTTCAAGACTTGGAAAGTCATGATATTTTGAACTCCCATAACTGAAACTACCACTTTATCCATCACCCTATTGGTTGAACTTGTTGTTTGTTTGCCATGATCACCATAAATGTTGAAGGTCTAGAGGGTATCATACCCAACTTCTTCATCAACCTTTTTGACATAGCATTCAATGCTGATCCTCCATCAACCAATGCATCCTTGATGTTATAACCATTCATTCTCACATCAATCTAGGAGGCATATTCACAAGCCTCCCATGGTGCTGGCTTGGCATCCACCACCCCCATTGATATTGGAGCTTTTGCCTTCTTCTTCATCTTGCTCCTTATAAAACTCAAACCACCTCTTAGTTCCTTTCTCAAAGTAGGATTCAAAGCAATTAGTTGGCACATTGTGATGTTAGCCTTGTGACTACCAACATCCTCCAAGACATTGTAGTTCCATTGTTGCTTTGATATCAAGAAATCCTCCATCCCCAACTTCTTTCTTGGAGTCTTTGTTTTTAATGGTGTTGAGGTGCAAGTGCTCCTAGTAGACATAGGACTATCCTTGCTAGGAGTAAATCCTTGAGAAGAGTGCACATCCTTTGCAAAACAAGCTCTCTTCTTCTATTGTGCCAAAAGCTCCAAATTATGACTCTTGGAGTTTTAGCACTCTCTCTTCTCATACTTGCTCTGAACCACATCAATAGATGCTATCCACTTAGCTCTATTTAGATCATGAGCCACTTGGGTTTCACTACCTCTCTCTTTCCCTCTATTGGCTCCCTCACAACCCCTTACTCCATGGTAAATGGAATTTAGGCAATTCTTTTGGATATAGCCTCTTCTTCCACAACCAAAATAATTTTTATCATTGAAATTGTTGGCTGGTTGGCCTCCTCTATATGGATAGTTTCCATAACTCCTAGGCTCTCTCCCTACACTCTGATACACCTCTCTCCTCTCACATAGTTGCACCACATTGATCTTGAGATCTGCAAGTTGTTCTATGATGGTTTGGAGTGGATCTTTTAGTGGAGGTGCAAGAACTGGAGCAACTACTACTTGTGGTGCAACCCTTGCCACCAAAGTATAGAAGTTCCACCAGACTTGTAACCTTGAGGAGGATGCACAACCTCCTTCACCACCAAATCAATCTCATCCCCTTCCAAACTCTCCTCCATAAAAATTGCAATCTTGATAGCTTCAATCTTGGAAGAAGGTTTCTCATATCTCACCTTACTTCTATTTTGTGGTCTCAATCCTCCCACAAAATTCTTGGTGAACATAGCTCTTATGCCAATCATAGTAGTCTCCACATCATCTCTACCCTTCCTCAACACTGCAAAATCTGGACTCTAACTTTTCCACTCTTTCCACATAGACTCTCTTTTTCTCTCCATCTCCTTGCTTGAGAAAGGTAACTTCACTCATCAATCTCTCATAACTCTCATCTGGAAGGAAGTTCTCAATGAGTGTTGAAATCAAACTCTCCCAAGACTCTTCTTGCACATCTCTCCTTTCTCTCTTTTGGTATTCCGACTTATACCATGTAGGTGTTGCATCCTCAAAGAAATTCGGTAATAATGAGACCCACTCATTCTTATTCCTCTTGTTGTTTCCTATGCAAGCTCTCTTGAAGCCTCCCACAAAGACCTCCACATCTTCTCCATCCTTGCCGAAGAAAATCAGAAGTTTCCCCATCTTAACCTCTCACTATCTTTCTTTTCTCTCCATTTTTCTTTTTCTCTTTTCTTTTCTCTCACTCTATAACTAATAGGGTATGTACATGACTAATACCATTTTAGAGTAATCCACCCAAGAAAACACAAAAGGTTCTGGTTGCTCCAAGATTTCTATAGCAACATCAAATCCTAGAGTGCATATTAATCAAACCCTCATGGATAGCTTATCCATAAGTTGAAAGTTTATCTCCATCACTAATCTTGAGAACTAGCTGATGAAGGTGGTAGTATTTTTGTAGCTGTACTAAGACTCTCTCCAAGATCCTTCATCTCTCTCCAAGATCCTTCAACAAAGTCTCCAAAAGTGCTTTTACTCCACTTCACTCATGTCCTTTTGGAAGTCCTTCAACTCCACAAACCTCACACAACTCCTTGGTCTTAGATCTTCTCCCTCCCAATCTTGGTGAAGAAGGTCCAACATGCAAACCCAAGTCAAGTAATCCTCTCCTTTCCATCAATCTTTTGCTCTCAAAGGTCAATGGACATGAACTTGCTTTATGTCCTTTCTCTCCACATAAAAAGCACTTAGACTCACTTTTTCCTCCAAGTGGTGTAGGTTTTTGAATCCTCTGAAACACTCTCTTCAAATTCTACTCTAAACTCTTTTTTCCTCAAATCCACCCCTACAATCACCTCAAACCATTGGGGAACCTTGCATAGTCTCAATTTCCACTCTTGATGACCTCCATGTTCCCAAGATGAATCTTAACACACAAACATGCTTTTTGTTGCTCTCAAACTCTTCATGCATGAGATCTCAACTCTGCAGAATCGACCCTTACTTACAATGTCACTCAAATCTCTCAATTGGTATGTCATAGTCTTCTAAAATTTTTCACACTTGATCACAACTCTAGTGCGTCCCTCTTTGAAAAATTGGAAATCTTTTCATGGATCCATTTGTCCTAGACACCTTTCTATTCAGCACACATATTTCAGATTTGGTCTGAAAATGTCCCCTTTCACTTTAAAACCTCATAACTCTCTGCGCAAGAATGATCACTCTCTAATTTTTGTGTCAATAGGTAGGATACAATGCACTGAATTTTCTTGATTTTCTTACAAAATCACCTCAAAGACATCATAATGAACTACAGGGTATATAAATGGGTCCAAGTTCTCTAACATAAGTTAAACACTTTACTCCCCTAAAGTTCTCTCCAAGTGAGCTCTCATTGCCTCTTTCCGTTTGATATAGAATCGTAGAACATTATCTTGCCTTCAAGAGAGGTCCGGAAAATGGAACCAAAAATGTGAGCCGGCTTGTCTCTCACTCAAGATGAACCTCTAATTGCTATTATGGAAACGCACCATGGACTAAGAAGGCAAGGAACCCCAACTCCATCATACTCCTCCAAGGCTAACACTCCAAGACTCAAGACATTGTTCACTAGAGAACTCAATGAGAGAAAGATAGTTGCAAATGAAAGGATGATGAGTACCTCCTCACTCCCTATTTATATACTTGTGAAATAGTTACGCACCAAAGTTACTAATTACTGGAGTAACTCAACTTACTAGGCTAAAAGTAAAGTAAAGTCAAAAGTATAAAGGAATATCTATCCACATAGGCATATTCCACAAAGCATGTGATCTTGTCTTGACCCAACCACTAAGTCAAAGATTCATTCACATAGAATCCAAAACAAAAAGGCTTGCAGGCCCAAGAGTTCTCAACTCTTTCCTCAAAGCCAAACACCTAGGAATAATACCAAGTCAACACATTAGAATCTAAAATAGTGGTGCTCATCTTTTCCACTTCCTCTAAAGTAAGGTCCCCTTTATCTTAGCTATGACTGAATTTAGCTAATCATGACTAATGTAGAACTAAGAAGCACCTTCTCTTTATTATATAGACAAAGAGGATCTTCTACAAGGAAGCTCCACCATAGGATTAGGCACATAGATAGGTGACATGTCAGCAAGCTCCACCCTTGGATTACTTACTTGGATGGGTGACATGTTGGTCCTGATCCTATCTGGTTGGTCAAACAAGCTTTGACTAGAGGGAATCTTTTAGGGAATCTTCTTGTGGGAATCTCAGAATCATGTGGGTGAGGTACAGTTGGAAAGCTCTCAATTAGAAAAAGCAAGGGGGGAGGCACATGTATACATTTTTTAGGTCTAATTCATCCATTTAGGCCTCCAAAATTGCCTTCAAAGATTTTAGGCATAATTTGGTTCCTACTCTATTAGTAGAAGTCCCTTTTTGGTGATATCTCTTTCTAATCTATTTAGTCCATCATGTGAAACACCTTCAAGATGTTACCAAACCAATTCTCACCTTTAAATCATATGTCTAGCTATTGGTTCTAAGGTTTTCAAGTCTATTTTGGTTTCCATCCTATTTGTAGAAGTACTCTTTTGGTAATATTCCTATCTGATCTATTTTTTCCATCATATATAATATCATTCCAGATGTTACCAAACCAAATTTCACATCAAGATCATATGGGTAGCTCTTGGTACTACAAACCTCCCTCCTTTTAAGACGCAACGTCCTCGTTGTGCAGTTGTTGCTCAAATGCTTGTACCAACACCGGTGCATGTGGCAAATTGGCAGTGGGTTCCCAAGTTGCCTCGTAGGGGAGGTAACCTTTCCATTGTACCAGATAGTCCACCCGTGGATGGTGAGAACAACACATGCATATTTGGAAGATACGCTCTACTTCATATTCCTTCATCTCATCAATGAGTGCCGGACAAGGTAGAAGGTCTTGTGTGGAATAATAGTGGCCCAATTGGGGAGCATATTTTCATAGTACAAAAACATGGAACAATGGATGGATCTTCATGTATGCCGGTAGCTCAAGGTGATAGGCCACAATGCCAACTTGACAAAGAATAGAAAAAGGGCCAATAAAACGAGGTCTAAGCTTACGAGGGCCAACTAATGTGAGGTTGGTTGTAGATAGCTACACTTGATAGCCAACATTGAACTCCATGTGCCTACAATGTGCATTGGCATACTACTTCTGTTGATTTTGTGCAATTTGAAATTTGTGCTTGGTGCTCTCCACACCTTGTTGGATTTGAGAAACAAATGTGTTGACTGCATCAACCTTGGTAGCCACCGAACAAATCTTCATCAAGCTAGAAGGTGTGAAGGGATGCTCACCATACATGAGGAAGAACAAAGTGACACAGATGGATGCATTTACCAAATTTTTGTACGAAAATTCCACCAAGGGGAGTAGGGTGTCCCACTTCTCTTGCTCTTCTAAGGTGAAGCCGCACAACATGTCTTCAATAGTGCAATTAGCCCATTTTTTTTGTCCATCTATTTGTGCATGGTAAGTTGTGGACATGACCAACTTGGTTTTGAAGAAAACAAAAATTGTTTCCCAAAACAAATTGGTGAATTGAGTACCTCTATCAGTGATGAGTACTCGAGACAAACCATGGTGAGAGAAGATTGCATCTTAGTATAATTGAGCTAGTTGTAGAGCAGTCACATCCTTGGTGGTAGGGCATACATGAATCATTTTGCTGAGCCGGTCCACAAAGACCACAATGGAGTCAAACCCTCAGGTGGTCTTGGGTAATTCACAGACGAGATCCATACTCACATGTTCCCAATGTTATGTAGGAGTGAGGAGAGGTTGAAGGAGCCTCGCAAGAGCTTGATTAGAAGCTTTGTTCCATTGATAGAGTAGGCAGATGTGTACATAGTGCATCATGTCGCTGCTCATCTTGGGCCAATAGTAATGGCATTGGACTACTTCCACGGTCTTGTTTACTCCGACATGACTTGCAATGGCCAAATCATGATATTCCACTAGAATAGTGATGTGTAATTCTGGGACATTCAAGATCCATAATCTACCATTATGAAAGGTGAGTCCTTGGGTGCTCGTGACGCTTTTGGATGATTGTGCTCCTACAATTTGTGAATCAGTTTTTGTAGCAGCCAAAATCTTAGCCTCTAATCTTACCCTCTGCCACCAAATTGTTTGCCATTGGCATGCTGGTGAATGCATCTATAAGTGGCTTCTTACCTTCCATGTAGGTGATTGTCATGTTGAAGCATTGTCGCCTCTCTGCCCACCAAATCTAGCAACGAGATAGATCTTTTGGTGTCTCTAGGTAGACTAGATGTTTGTGGTCTATATCTACTACAAATGCCTTCTCGCCCAGATAGTGCTTCCAATGCTTGGTTGCAAGGACAATGGGCAGCTCTTCTCATTCTATGGTGTGATAGTTGAGCTCTACCGGTAACAAATTTTGGGAGAAATATGCAATTGGATGCCATCCATCATGCCACTCTTGTTATAAGACTGCTTCTATTGTTATGCCTAATGCATATGTAGCCAACTTGATTGGACATTTTGGGTCATACCACTTCAAGATTGGTGCATGTAGCAAGGCGGCTTTCAATTCTTGAAAGGCCAACTCTTGTGTGGTTCTCCACGTCCACTTCTTCTCCTTGCCAAGTAGTGTCATTAAAGGCTATCTAAGCTTGGAGAAGTCCTTGACAAATCATCAATAGAATCCCATCAACCCCAAGAAGCTCTTGAGTTGAGTTTGATCTTTTGGGGCACTCCATTTTTGAATGACCTCATTTTTATGTGTCAAGACTTGAATGCACTTTTCACTTACTCTATGCCCCAAGTAGTCTACTTCAAACTTGCCAAACTTGCACTTTGAGATTTTGGCATACAATAAATTTTGTCTTAGAATCTGGAGAACTTCTTGTAGATATTGTTTGTGTTTTATCATGCAACTGTATACTAAGATCTTATCTAGGAAGACGAGAATAGACTTATCCAGTATGGATGAAATATGTCATCATTAGACTCATGAAAGTGGCAGGTGCATTGGTGAGGCCAAAAGGCATCACGAGAGACTCAAAGTGGCCACACCTAGTTTGAAAGGCAATTTTGTACACATTCTCTTCTGCAATTTGGATTTGATTGTAACCGCTCTACAAGTCCAATTTGGTGAAATATCTTGCTCCATGGAGTTGAAAAACAAGTATCCATGCACGGTAAGGGGTATTTTTTCTTCATTTTTTGCTGATTGAGACTCCAATAGTCAATGCACATGTGCATTGTACCATCCTTCTTCTTCACAAACAAGATAGGAGCCCCATATGGTGATATGCTGGGTTGGATGAACCCCTTCTGCAACATCTCCTCAATTTGAGTCTTACACTCCTCCAACTCATGAGGTGATAGCCAATATGGGGCCTTACAAGGAGGTATCTTCCTTGAGAGTGTCTCAATTTTATGATCTTTTGGTGATAATCCTAAGGGTAGATCATTGGGAAAGACATCTCGAAACTCATCCACCACATCTTTCAATTTCTCAGGAATTTGTCTATCAAGTTGTGCACTCTGGACTTCTCTTATTAAACCCATGAAACATCTATTGGTCTTATAAATAGCTACCATCCCTATGAAATAAAGAGGTAGTTCTTGCTTGTGTGATTTTTCTCTAACTCCAATGATCAACCATTGGTGAATTCTCACTACTTTCATCCTCCAATCTACCATAGGGTTGTAATGCTCCATCCATGGCATGCCTAAGAGCTAATTGTATTACTTGCCACTCAATTGCTTCTTGATATTCTCCTATAGAGAGTGTTACCCATCTAGGTAATGATTCAATCCTCTTTGTGAGCCCATTAGGTAACTCTACTTCTTTGCTCTCATCTCTCTCTAGATCCATTCCAAATCTTATTGCAATAGAGCAAGACAAGAAATTCTTTGTTACTCCCAAATCTATTAATACTCTCACTTGATTGCCTTTTAGGACTCCATTCATGCTAATCAATTGTGAGGTTGCCTTTTAGGACCTTTGCGTGCTCGTCTTTTTCCTTCTCTTGCTTCTCTGCTTCCTTATTGAGCCAATAAGGCCACGAGGTACATTTATTGGCAATATTTGTTTTCCAAAGTGATTTCCACCTCCTCTTCTTCAATGCGTCTCTTCATGTTGTTCAAAGATTGCATGTATGAAGGTCGAGGGCCTCCAGGGAGACAAGCACAACAATTGGCAGATATGTGCCCAATACAGCCACAATTGTAACAATGGCATTGTTCTCCTTGAGTTCCTTCTCCTTGTGGGACTCCATCTCTCTATTTGTCTACCCCTCCATGCTCTCCTTGAAGCAATTATGCTCCTTGGTCTCAAAACCAAAGGTTGCACAATTCCATTGATACTGGTCCACCCATGTGTGGCATTTCTGCCCAATAATATTGAGGTGGAACTACTCCTTCACCTCCACCCAATGCCCATACTATTCTCTCTGCACAAGCAATGGCTGCAAACATCATGCAAGGATTTTTCACCATAACTTCTTGGCAAATCCGCTCCTTCAATCCTTGTTTGAAATTGTTGAGAGCCTCTACTAGACTCATGTTGGTTATTATGACTTGTAGATCCAAAAATGCTTCCACATACTCTTGTATGATGTTCTTCTGTCTTAATCTCCATAGTCGGATTTGGGCCATCTACACGGAATCCACCAATTGAAAATTCTTCAACAATCCTTCTTAGATTGTTGTCTACATGACCTCCCTTCTCTTTGCCAACATGGATCATTCCCAAGCATTGTACCATGTGAGTGCTTTATTGGTCAAGTACCCACATGCAAACATGTATGCAACATGCTTAGTGATATCTGTTGAGAACAATAAAAGATATCAATTCATTCTCAAGATCTAGTTTTCTACTACTCCCATACTTGGCCCCTTGTAAGGCTAAATTTTGTAGGTCTTCTTCATCCGGAGTAGCAATGTGGCTTCATTGTTGACCGGGTTTGTAGGCACGGGTGATTCTCCATGTACTTCAATTGCAAGTACTGGTTTTGAGACGGCTCTTCTTCTTGTATTGCTTGATCATTCCTAAGGATCTAAACTTGTCTTTGTAATGCCTCCATGGTCATCTAATCTCTTGAAATTTGTTCAACATCCCCTGCATTCCTTGCACCAGCTCTTGCAACTACGGATCCATGGTTCATGCAATACCTAAATGCTACTGTCTACTTCAATAGAGAGTTAATATGATCACTCTGGAAGGCGCATGAACTATCAAGACTACCATTGGAACCTTAGAAGCTATCACTTGTTGATAATACTTCTCACCAAAATTCCTAACCATAAAATCTCTAAATATCACTTTTGGTCTCACTACATAATGAATTTCTACTTAAGTGTTGAAAGAGAGAGGATTTGGGATATTCAAATCCATAACATCATAATAGAATGTAGATTGTCAAATCCTACTCTCTGTTGTATGCCATCATAGGTAGAATCATTGGGTTTGGTAAGTTCATTACTCTATCCATGAATTCTGCTCCAAAGTGATAAACTAGCGATACTTTCATGTGCTCACGTTGGATGTACATAACCTTGATAAGGAATGGATTCAAGAATGGGAAGCTAGGTATGGGAAATTTCCCCTTGGTGCATCCATCCCATCTGCTCTCTAAAGCCCTTCCCAAGTCTAGTAATTACTCTATATTCTCCACCTCAAATTACTCGGTTTCAATAGTTTGTGCTCTTTCAAGAAGGGTGATCCACTCTCTTGGACTAAGACACTTGCTCTGATATCATTGTAATACTCCGAGGACAAGAGAAGAGAGAAAACACAGATTTCACACTCAAGCATCCGATGTTCCAAAGGAGCACCTTCTCTTTATTATATAGACAAAGAGGATCTCCTCCAAGGAAGCTCCACAATAGGATTAGGCACATAGATAGGTGACATGTTAGCAAGCTCCACCCTTGGATTACTTACTTGGATGGGTGACATGTTGGTCTTGATCCTATCTGGTTGGTTATAGAATCTTCTTATAGGAATCTCAAAGTCATGTGGGTGAGGTACTGTTGGAAAGCTCTTGATGAGACAAAGCAAGGGGAAGGAAGGCTAGCCTTTTCTTTGTTGGGGCGAGGGGGGGTCTGCACATTTTTTAGGTCTAATTCATCCATTTAGGCCTCCAAAATTGCCTTCAAAGATTCAAGCATATTTGGGTTCCTACTCTATTAATAAAAGTCCCCTTTTGGTGATACCTCTTTCTAATATATTTAGTCCATCATGTGTAACATACTTCCAGATATTACCAAACTAGTTCTCACCTTTAAACCATATGTCTAGCTATTGGTTCTAAGGTTTTCAAGTCTATTTCAATTTTTGCACTATTTGTAGAAGTACTCTTTTGGTGATACTTCTATCTGATCTATTTTTTCCATCATGTATAACATCATTCTGGATTTTACCAAACCAAATTTCACATTGAGATCATATGGCTAGCTCTTGGTATTACAACTACTCAAAAGCAATTCAAATGGATGACTATACGCAATGGGACTTTGCAATGAAGGAAGAGATGTTATCCTTGGAAAGGAATGAGACTTGGTCATTGATTAAGTTGCCAAAAGGAAAGAAGGCATTGCAAAAGTAATTGGTGTATAAGGTCAAAGAAGAACATGATTGAAGCAAGCAATACAATGCAAGACTAATAGTGAAAGGATTTCAGCAACAACAAGAAAAGAGATAGACTACAATGAGATTTTCTCTCTTGTAGTTAAGATGACTACTATCAGATTGGTTTTGGGTCTTGTGGCTATAGAGTAAAAAAAATCTAGAGCAACTAGATGTAAAAAAATTTTCTACATGGAGGCTTCAAGGAGGACATCTATATGGCACAGCCAGAGGAGTTTTGTGTTACTTATAGAGAGGACATGGTTTGTAAGTTGAAAAGAGTCATTATGGTTTTAATAGGCTCCTTGGCAATGGTACTTGAAATTTGATGGCTTTATAGCTTTAAATGGTTATACCAAATGCAAGATGAATCATTGTTGCTATATCAAATCACTTGCTAACTCATACATTATCTTGCTACTTTATGTTGATGACATGCTTGTTGTTGCGTCCAACATGAAGGAAATCAACAAGTTAAAGCATCAATTGTATAATGCTTTTGAGATGAAAGATTTGTGTCCTACACAATAGATGCTTGGGATGAGGATTAGCAAAAATAGATCTATAGCTACTTTGAAGTTGTTTTAGGAGAATTAAATCCAAAGGTTGATGGATGAATTTGGTCTACAAAATGCTACAATTTGGACCACTCCCTTGGGAAGTCACTTCAAACTTTCTAAGGAGCAATCACTAGAGATAGATACAAACAGAAAATAAATTAGCAAAGTACCTTATGCAGCAATAATTGGCAATTTGATATATGTGATGGTATGCACTAGGCTAGATATTGCTCGTGTTGTGTGAGTTGTTAGCATATTTATGTCAAATCCAAGAAGAAAGCATTGGGATGTAGTAAAGTGGCTTTTTATGTTACTTGAAAGGCACTTTGGTAAAGAAAATTTGTTTTAGGTGGTCAAACGCAATATTAGAGGGCTTCATTGATGCATATTTGGAAAGATACTTGGACGGTAGAAAGAGTACTACAAGTAACAATTTACTTTGAGTGATATAGTTGTTAGTTGGATGTCTAAACTACAAAAGAGTGTTGCACTTTCCACCATAAAAGATAAGTACATGGCTATGATAGAGGCTAGTAAGGAGATGATTTGGTTGAAGATTTTCATAGTAGAATTAAGCAAAGAATAGGTTGATAGTGTACTCCAAAGTGATAGTCAAAGTGTTATTAGTCTTCCAAAGAATCCAATATTTCATGCTAAAGCATGTTCAATTGAGATAACACTTCATTTGTGAGTGGATAAATGGTGGAGTATTGACTTTGGTGAAGATTGCAAGAGTTAACAAACTTGCAGATATTTTTACCAAGGTGGTCACAATTGAGAAGTTTAAGCAATGCATAGCTCTAGTTGCCTTCAATAGCTGATTGATGAGAAGAATGTTGTACTAATAGTATCATTGGGTGTACCAAGGTTGTACTAGATTTGCAAGAGATTGATTTTATTAGGAAGATAGATGATGTTAGATTCCAAGTGGGAAATTTTTGAATTTGGAGTCCAATTGGGGTTTTTCAGTTCATAACTCTCTAAAAACCTTGGTAGATGTAGATGGGGCTATGGTAGAGAGCTAGAGAGCTCATTCCATCACATGAGTACATTGTATATCAATGAAAGAGTATCCCTATAAAGCATCAATGCAGCTATGGATGTACACCAATTCTTGGCCAGACCATATAAAATCTTTGTGTTTCTTCCTTCCTATTTTAAGATAATTGATCTTCTTACTAGATAGCAGATTTTCATTCCTAACAAAAAAATGGCCTATGCACTATAGAGCAGACATAGTACATAGCAAGAAATTAGGCTTTTTGCTATGGAACTAGAAACTGATCCACCTAAGGATGATCCACTAAATTAGAGAGAATAGGGATCATGATGTTGGAAACCTTAGAAGAAAATTGTTTTCTTGGACTAAAGACCACTCTAGAAATGTCCTCAACCCAAAACATTCCCCACCAAAAATGATGACTCTAGAGACCCAATGGCGTTAGCCAAATGAGAACTTGGAAAAGGTTTTGAAGGCCGCTTTTAATAAACCAAAGACTCATAACTGGTAGAGGGTAGGAAGTTACAAGGACCTGACTCCAATAGCTAATGTCGAGGCAACCATGAAATTATTCAAGCTAAAGAGAATAACCTACCTCAACATCAACCAAGCAATTTTCTTTGAGTTCATGTACAAAGAGCATTTGGTGAATTGTGCACATATGTTCTCACTCTGACTTGGAGCATTTCAAAGACATGAACAAGGGTGGAGTAACACATCTATCTTTGTATGCTATGCATTTCTATTTGGGAGTGAATCTCCTTACCAAGGAAGAAAGAAGAAGTTCTTGGATCACCTTCATCAAAAGGGGTACTTCCAATTATAGCCAAAAGAGAGGGCAATGTATCAAAAGAACAAGTGGACAATAAAGAATATGAAATAATATATAAATATGTCCATGCAGAAGAAGTATGGAATACCCTTGGCTTTAACAAGAAGAAGAGATTGACAATTGCAAGGCTGAAGGTGAAGGCAAGTGAGGCAAGGAAAAATCCTTGGATGAGTGATGTGTCTTTGGAAAAGGATGTTAAATACATTGAAAATGAAGGAGAATACAAAATAGAGAACTCCCTCACACTTGTCAGATCATCTTCAAAAGAGGAGGAGGATGATGAGCAATACAAAGATGCATAATTTGCACCAACAAAAGAGGAACACAAAAATTAGAAACTTAGTAGCTTAACCAAACAATGAAGAAGACCTTTGGGTTGGAAGTGCAATCCACACCAAAGGAACAACTGATGAGAAAGCAAGACCTTCAAGTACAAAGTGCAAGGAAGAAGAAGTAAACAAAGCCAAAGATCAAGTACCCATAGCAAAAAAGCCAACACTTGAGTGCAAAGAACAAATAAAGATTGAGGAGGAAGAAGAAGTGCATCCAAAAGAGAAGAAGCAAGTAGAAGAAGAACCACCTGCCCAAGGAGAGAATATTACAATTGCACAATTATCACAATTAGTCATCCATTTGGTATGACAAGCCCTAGAATTGATGGAGGAAATCTTGCTTATCTATAAAGAATATCACAAAGAAGTGATAGACAACACTTCCTTGATGAAACAAGTTAGTCAAAATTCCTACCAGATTAAATGTAGAAAGGAGAAGGTAAAGGAAGGTATTAGCCAAATGAAGGACTTGTATGTGGCCAAAGGTAAGAAGGCCCATGAATTGGTGCAAGAGAAATTTTGATTGAAGAAGCTTGAAGAAGGCACAAAGAAAGTATGAAGATGAAATCCAAAAGCCATAAGGAGAGATGAGGACCTTTTGGCTCAAGCAAAATCTAAAGCAGCAATTGAGAGCTCAAGAAAAAGAAGTAGCTAGCATTCAAGCAAATTGGATGCAACTAATGTGATTGCAATAATAATGGAGGTACAAATAAATGACTACCACACCAAAATGAGTCTTTAACTCAACAGGCTACAAGATAAATTGAAGAAGAAGGATGAGGAAAAGGAAGTAAATCAAGGCCAAATGAAGGAAGAATTGATGGCCAAAGTACAAGCAATTTTCATTTCCCTAGAAGAGGAGAAGAAAAAGATACTCCAATGGATGCAGGAGACAAGAGACCAGCTAGTAGGCCTCATAGAGAAGGTAGTACAAGTACGGTTGCACCACACCAAACTTCATGAGCTGAAATTGTAGATTCAGACTTTAGGAGCAAAGTTCTACTCAATAGAACAACTAAACAAGTAGGTGGTTCAGCTAAAGGAGCACATCAATAGAAAATTCTTTAAATTAACCAATTCTCTATTTCTCATATTTGTAGACTACAAAAGGAAGATAGACATGTTAATTAAGACTTGTAGAGGCAAAAGTAGCTCTTCACAACAATGTGGCCAAAGATCTTCATAGTCAAAGACTTTCAAGTTGTAAGCCACAAACTTTGATATAGGTAAATACTCTAAGTATAGGTGACCTTTGGCATGGAAGGCCTTTTCAGTGGAAGACACCTTTGTAAAGGAATACCTTTGATGTAGGATCCCTTTGTAGTGGTAAGGAACATTTTGTAACCAAAGATCTTTGGAATTGTAAGTCCAAAGGTGGATAAATTTGCAAGTTGTAATTAAGGAAGATTTGACACCTATCCTAACATATGGAAGATACTTAACTCAGCCGCATTAGGATAAGATAAGATAAGATAAGATAAGAAAGGAGATAAGATTATTGATGGACAATATATATGTAATAAGGGGATTTCTATTATTTCACTTGATTTGGTGAGATGTAGGAATTTTTTTTATATATATAGGACTTTGGCTCAATATAATTCAGATTCACTTTTGGTAATCAAAGAATTAGCAAAGAGATTGTCCAATTCTCTATTTTTTTGTTTACACTCTGAGTAATTGGTCAAGTGACTTTGTTGAGTAATGGTGAGGAACCTTGTAGTAGGAAAGCAAGCAATTGAGTGTAGATATGTATCTTGGTGATAGATGAAAAATACCTACCAAAATTGTATCTTTAGATGTTGCATATCAATCAGATCAAGTAATAGTGTCAATAATTTTTTTAAGGGAGATAAACAAAGATACAAAAGATACAAGATTTGAAGAAAACTCATGTGACCAAGACCTTAAAGATCAAACAAAGATCTGTTTTGAAGACAAAAATTATGATTATCAACATCTTCTAGATTTCTTTCCATATAATACACTTATTGAAAGTGCAAAAAAAGATTTTCATCATATGAGAGGACATATGAAACAACAAAGAGATAAATAAGTAAGGATATTGAGCTTAGGAAGGAGATAATGTAGTCCTACTAAAATATAATACAAGGAGTATCTAAAGAGATGGTTGTTTGAATTTTTACTTGTATGACAACTATGGACTTATTACTTGATGAAATCTGCAAGAAGTCACAATCATGATTTGATAGATTTTGAGTTATTACTTATTATTAGTTGAGAAGAGGTACAAATTATATATCCTCTTCATTGCATCAAGAAGAAGATGTATAAACACTAGATATATATAAGGAATAATTTTTAACTTACTTCTCATAATTTTGAATCACTATTAATAGTTAGTATAATGAATTTGTATATTTATATAGCCCTTTTTTAATGGTTTATTGACTATATATCCTAGGAAAAAAATCTGAGAAGAAAAGACTATTGAGTGAAAATTCAGGTAGAAGGTAGGGAATCAAAGTGTAAGAAGGAAGAGGAAGTGACAAAAGAGTTTGCAATAAAACACAATTGTGCAAGTATGATACTTCAAGCTTTTGTTCTTTGGTGTGATAGTTCAAGAGCATGGAAGGCGAGAATTTTGGTAGGGATTTTGGATGAACTCACCCAAAACTTGGACTATTATAGTAGAAATTTTACAATTGATATGAAAGACTTTATTTCTCCATAATCTTGCATGTTAGCAATAACATACATTCTTTTTGGATAAATTGTAAAGAAATGCAAAGAAAAATGACTTCAAGCTATTCTCAAAGGAAGACATCTTGACATGGTGTCTAGTTGACTGACTTCAAGGTAGTTAGTATATTATCTTACTAGATAGTATGATATTCCATGATCATAATAGTTAAGCATAGTTAAAGAGGTGTTACAAGAATTATATATGGGAGTAGACTTAATGATTTGGTGAGTTATTTTCATCATGAACTTTTGGATTGATTTCTACACATTTCCTTTTAAAGCTTTTCTTGCCTCATGTTGAAAAAGCTTTAACTTTGATCTTAATAAGTTTTAATTTTTTTTATTCCAGCTTGTTCTTATCTATCCGGATAAGATAGAAAAATGCATACTTTGCTGTATTTGGAATCAAACACCACCACAAATATGTTGTGATTTAGTATAAAGGAGTAGGAAATCAATCTATGAATTCACTCTAGTGCAAGATCTAGAATGGACTGCATTAGATTCCTTAGTCAATAGTGAGATATATGGCAATGGCTATGGCATAGAAGTAAAGGCATCAAGGTGATGATTTCTTAATCAATGTATATCCAAAGCCTCAAGCATTGATGTAATATTTGATCATCATGCTTTCTAGAGGTACGGACTAGGTATTGGTTCTATGTGCAAGTAGTGGAATTACAATGTTACACTTTGTCCAAGTAGGTCAGAATAAAGAAGCTATGAAGTTTTAAATGCATTGTGGTACATATATTTGGTAGTATCTTTATAAAACAAAGGATCTGCCTATAGTTGCAATTGAGGTTATTTCTGTTGTCATTATACCCAACAAAAAAAACTTTAGGATCTGATATGTAAGGAATCAGGATCCAAATGGAGAGATGTATATTTATGAATGTGTCTCTAGTATTATTTATTCTGTGGTGAATGTAGATCAACCTCTTGTAATTGATGGTGAGAAAGTAATGTGTTCCACCAAAAGGTTGAAATTCATAAACAATTCAAATAAAAGTAGAGAAGGAAGCAAATGTAAAGGCTTTGGAAGACGATGATTACCAACTAGTTTACCAACTAGTTATAACATTTATTAGGAATATATGTATACACACATTAGGTTAGGACGTATTGGGAGGTAGTCTAAAAAGAGTGCTTTTACATGCAAAACCTTTTGTATACCCTCCTACTGAAATATTGAACTCCTATTCTATTTTTTCTTGGAGGTTCAATTCTTGGAGAAGTGTCTGGATTATAAATTGGAGACATAATAAATATAATGAGTTCTCTTTGAAAATTTAATTTAAAACATTATTTTCCAATACATCAACCATGAATAAAAAATAAATTGTAATTATATTTAGAAAGAAATAGATTAGAAGAAGATATCTAAGAATAATATATAAGAGTACTTCTTGGAACAATGGTCCAAGAAGATCTCTTTGTTGATACTTGTTCTCTCATTAGCTATTCAGTTTAGAAGTATTTCCTCATTTTAGAAATAATTATATATATATATATATATATATATATATATATATATATATATATATATATATATATATATAAAGTTATATCATATCATTATGAGATAACTTGAAATTTTTCTGATCTCCAAAAGGAATGTTTAGGTCTTAGAAGAACTTTGATTGCAATGCTATATATGTAATCTCAAAAGGTACCAAAAAATCCATTTTTTATTTTCTTGTTGGTAGAAGATTACTTATATTTTACACTTCATGTATAAGTTTTTCACTCTACGTAAAATTATATTTGATGAAAATAAATTTTTGGTTTGAAATCTTTTTTTTATATCATTATTTATTTAGTTCTTTCAAAGAAAACAAATCAAAATTATAATATGTAAGTCCAACATCAAAGTTGCTTCAACTCTAACAAATGTATGAGAAAATTAGGACATCATATAAAGTACATATCATTTAATTAAAGCATCAAATTATGAAAGCGGATTGATTAAGTGCTTATTTTTCATAACTATGAAATATAGAACTTTGTTGTTTTTTACACAGGAATTTTTAAAGTATTAATTTGATGATGGGAATAACTTACTGATGTTATTTTTCTTGAATTAAGATTTAAAATATTACTATAATTTTTTGAATTGATAAAAATATATTATATAAAATTTCAAAATGATATAACACTTATTCATATGAAATTTACTGTTCATTGTACCATTTGAAATTTAAGATTAGAATATCAATAAATATATAATATTTCTCAAGTATATTAGATATATATTTTCAAATTATTTAGATGGATAAATAACTGGATTTAAATTAACACATTTACATTAATATAGTAATTTATAGACAACGACATATAAAGCATGTTAAGTATTTTAAACAGTCTAGCACACTCCACTCATTTAACCAGGTAAGATGGCTTCTTACTCTAGATTTATCGCTAGAGAAGGATGAGGAAGGCCACACAATTTATTATTCCACTTTCTCTAAGTTGCTAGATATGACTTTATTTTTTCTTTTGATAAACTAGATACAAATTTTTCTGTTTTTTTCTGAAATGATAAGCCATACTATATTATAGAGAATAAGCAAAAGACATATCCAAGTTATGTTCCAAAGAGCCATGACTTTGCAACTTATCGAAGAATCCTTCGTTGAGAACTAAATTAATTTTAGACATTTATTTAACCTAATAGTTGGGCACCATAAATCAACACGTAAATCAGTTGATAAAGAGCTTTATTTATTTTCTCAACCAATACTGAATGTTCTACAGACAAAAAGTCCAGAGTTGAATGGATATTTAATAACACATATGGATATGGAGATATCTGAACATTACTCCCATTTGCACCAAACAACCATACCTTGTAAATATAAACCTAACACTCTAGACATAAACGTTACGAGATCATTTCTTGCTTTTAAATCACGCGACTACAAGTGGGCGAAGATTTGATTATAAAGTACATTATGCAAAACGAGCACAAGTGCTAGCCTGATGCACGTGAGATAAAAGACTCCTACAGTACATGCATCTACTTCAATCGAAAATGGTTTCCTAGTGATTCACAGTAAGCACAATTGAGAAGCGCATATACTGTTGGCGGATATGTTGAGTAACGGCTATATTACTTGGCCCTAGTCTAACAATTCTGCAACAGTGTTGTCGTTGGTCGAATTGTCACCCAATCGATGTTGCGTAAGCTTACACTTCGGTAATAGACAAAAAAGGGGACCGCGTAGGAAAAATGAAGGATGGGAAGACCCCCATCAAGCCGTACAAGGGAGAGACAAAAAGGTAACACTTTGGTAACACTTTGGTAATAGTAGGAAGGAACAGTTCCTAGTGTGGATGAAAGGGAGACTAGTACTGTACATGACGACAGTTGAGGGAAGAAACTCAGACAGCCCATGTGAGCAGTGCCTTCATTCTGATCTGAATGCTGTGGATTGCATCTACAGTAGAGTTCAACAGGGACTCTACGGACGTAGAGACATTTCCATTCATCTGATAGCAAGTAGAGAATCTGGACCGGATTACCACTGGATGAGTACATGGATTGTATCTAGAGTAGAGTGCATCAAGACTCGATGGTTAAACGAAGTAAACAACAGATCTGACTCCATGGCAGTTACCATATTATTTCGAGGACTCAATAGTAAATTACAAATTCATTGTCTTTGCTTTACCAGGTATTGAATGATAGAAGCTGCCTTCTCATGATTAGTCTTTTATTACAGCTATTACACCATGCATGACGGCGATGCACGCATTCAACCAATAAGGACGGCGATTTTCCGAGTGTCCAGAGAAGGAGATGTGGTGTAGAATTTCGATTGATAAGATCCTATCTCTATAGCTTTAAGCTTTCGGTGAGTCTCGCTGTGGTATGACGATCACTGGAAACAATAGCTGCCAGCAAATTTCAAAATGGATGGATCTTGACCGGTTGCCGAGAACGGGCAAGGTACATGCACTGGTCACTCACTATACAATTTTTCTGTGCATGGCATTCTTGTATCAAATTAATCTTCTATTGGAGGTTCTTGTACCAAATGATGCTGCACTTTTGGCATGCTTGGGGAGTTAGGCCCTCCTGGGACATTGGAGGAAGCAGGCGGTCTTCAGTTGCCAAGGCTAGGGCTAGCCCTCTCACAGACCCTTGCACACTCTCTCTTCTTTGTTTCTTTTTGTTTATCTCTTTTATGCTTTGACTTTAACTCTTTGTCTTCTATGTCGCTTTTTTGTGGGATGATATTTCTTTTGTCTTGTAATATCCACTTGTGCATGTGTGTGATATTGTGATATTTAGTTTGGTATTATAAATACTTGAAAGATATTATATATATATATATATATATATATATATATATATTTATATTTTAGTCATAATTAGCTAAAATTAGTCATAAATAAGATAGAGATGATCTTTCTTTAGAAGAAATAGAAAGATGAACATCACTATTTTGAATTTTAGAATATTGACTTTATATTATTCCTAGGTATTTGGCTTTGAGGAAAGAGTTGAGAACTCTTGGACCCATAAATTTTTTTGTTTCAAATTTTTCTATAGTCTAAGGATAGCCCATGTGAAGGAATCTTTGACTTAGTGGTTATGTCAAGATAAGACAACATGCTTAGGATAATATTTCCAATGAGTATGGATATTCCTTTAACTTTTTGATTTTATTTGAATTTTAGTCTAGTAACTTGACTTACTAGACTTGATATCATTCATAGGTGTTTGGCTTTGAGGAAAGAGTTGAGAACTCTTGGACCCATAAACCTTTTTGTTTTGAATTCTTTTATAATCCAAAGATAACCCATGTGAAGGAATCTTTTACTTAGTGGTTTGGTCAAGATAAGACCACATGCTAAAGGAAAACATTTCCATGAGTATGGAAATCCTTTAGCTTTTTTACTTGATTTTGACTTTTTGTAATACCAAGAACTAGCCATATGATCTAGATGTGAAATTTGGTTTGGTAGCATTTGGAATGATTTTATACATGATGGTCAAAACAGATCAGACAGAAGTATCACCAAAAGATTACTTCTACTAATAGGGTAGAAACCAAAATAGACTTGAAAACCTTAAAACCAATAACTAGACATAAGATTAAAAGGTGAAAATTGGTTCGGTAACATCTGGAAGGATGTTACACATGATGGTATAAATAAATCAAAAAGATATATCACCAAAAGGGGACTTCTACTAATAGAGTAGGAACCGAAATATGCCTAATCTTTGAAGGCAATTTTGGAGGCCTAAATAGATAAATTAGGCCTTGAAAATATGCAGATTTCTCCCCCTCCCTAAATGGAGGAAAGGTTGGTCTTCCCTCACCCTTGGTTTTTCTCATTAAGAGCTTTCCAATAGTACCTCACCCATGTGATTCTGAGATTCCTACAAGAAGATTCCCTAAAAGATTCCCTTTGGTCAAAGCTTGTTTGACCAACCAGATAGGACCCAGACCGACATGTCACCCATCCAAGTAAGTAATCCAAGAGTGGAGCTTGCTGACATGTCACCTATCTATGTGCCTAATCCTATGGTGGAGCTTCCTTAGAGGAGATCTTCTTTCTCTATATAATAAAGAGAAGGTGCTCCTTTGGGGCATCAGATGATTGAGTGTGAAATCTTTGTTTCTTCTCTTCTCTTGTCCTCTGAGTATTACAATGGTATCAGAGCAAGTGTTTTAGTCCAAGAGAGTGGATTACCCCTCTTGGAAGAACACGAACTATTGAGACTGAGTAATTTGAGGTGGAGAACATAGAGTAATTGCTAGACTTAGGAAGGACTTTAGAGAGCAGATGGGATGGATGCACCGGGAGGACAAATTTAGGGTTTCCCACACTTAGCTTTCTTTTCTTGAATCAATTCCACATCAAGGTTATGTACATCTAGCATGAGCAAATGAGAGGATCACTAGTTTATCACTTTGGAGCAAAATTCATGGACAAGGTGATGAACTCACCAAACTCGGTGATTCTACCTGTGGTGGTATATGCCAGAGAGTGGGATTTGACAATCTATATTCTATTATGATGTTATGGATATGAATGTCCCAAATCCTCTCCCTTTCAACACTGAAGTAGAAATTTGTTATGTAGTGAGACCAAAAGTGATGTTTAGAGATTTTGTAGTTAGGAATTTTAGTGAGGAGAATTATAAACAAGTGATAGCTTCTAAGGTCCAATGGTAGTTCTGATAGTTTGTGTGCCTTTTAGAGTGATCATATTGACTCTATATTGAAGTGGACATTAGCAATTGAGTGTTTGTGTGCCTTTTAGAGTGATCATATTGACTCTATATTGAAGTGGACATTAGCAATTGAGTGTTGCAAGAACCATGGATCCACAATTGCAAGAGTTGGTGCAAGGAATGCAAGGGATGTTGAATGAATTTCAAGAGATTAAGATGACCATGGAGATATTACAAAGTCAAGTGCAAATCCTCAAGAATGATTAAGCAATGCAAGAAGAAGAGCCGTTTCAAAATCCTACCTGTGACTAAAGTACTTGGAGAGGCATTTATGCCTACAAACCCTATCAACAATGAAGCACATTGCTACTCCAGATGAAGAAGACCTACAACATTGAGCCTTACAAGAGGCAGTGTACAATAGGAGTAGTGGAAAATTGGATCTCAAGAATGAATCAATATTTTTGAATGTTCTCAACAAAGATCAAGGAGCATATTGTAGGCGTGTTTGCATGTGGGTACTTGACCAATAAAGCACTCACATGGTACAATGTTTGGGAATGATCCATGTTGGCAAAGATAAGGGAGGTCACATGGACAGCAATGCAAGAAGGATTGTTGATGAATTTCTAATTGGTTGATTCCGTGTAGATGGCCCAAATCTGACTATAGAGATTGAGATAGAAGAACAACGCACAAGAGTATGTGGAGGCATTTCTAGATCTACATGTCACAATAACCGACATGAGTCCAATAAAGGGTCTCGACAATATCAAACAAGGGTAAAAGGAGCAGATTTGCCAAGAAGTCATGGTGCAAAATCCTCATATGATATTTGAAGCCATTGTTTGTGCGCAAAGAATAGCAAGAGCATTGGGTGGAGGTGAAGGAGTAGTTCCACCTCAATATTATTGAGTAGAAATGCTACACATGGGTAGACCAGTACCAATGGAATTGGGCAACCTTTGATTTCAAGATCAAAGAGCACAACCGCTTCAAGGAGAGCATGGACAAGTAGAAGAACAAAGAGATGGAGTCCCACAAGGAGAAGGAACTGGAAGAGAACAATACTATTGTAACAATTGTGGCCGTATTGTGCACATATCTACCAATTATCATGCTTGTTTCCCTAGAGGCCCTCGGCCTTCATACAAATGATCCTTGAACAACATGGAGAGGCGCACTGAAGAGGAGGAGTAGAAATCAATTTGGAAAACAAAGATCACCAGTAAATGTACCTCACGGCCTTATTGGCTCAATAAGGAAGCATAGAAGCAAGGGAAGGAAGAAGACAAATGTGCAAAGGTCCCAAAAGGCAACCTCACAATTGATTGTTGTGAATGGAGTCTTGGAAGGCAATCAAGTGAGAGTATTAATAGATCCAGGAGCAACAAAGAATTTCTTGTCTTGCTCTATTGCAATAAGATTGAGAATGGATCTAGAGAGAGATGAGAGTAAAGAAGTAGAGTTACCTAACGGGCAAATAGAGAGGATTGAATCATTACCTAGACGGGTAACACTCCTTGTAGGAGAATATCATGAATCAATTGAGTGGCAAGTGATACAATTAGCTTGTTATGATGCAATCTTAGGCCTACCATGGATAAAGCATTACAACCCTATGGTAGATTGGAGGAAGAAAGTAGTTAGAACCTACCAATGGTCAATCATTTGGGTTAAAGAAAAATCACACAAGCAAGAACTGCCTCTGTATGTCAAAGGGATTGTAACTATCTGCAAGACCGATAGATGTTTCATGGGTCTAATAAGAGAAGTCTAGAGTGCATAACTTGATGGACAAATTCTTGAGAAATTGAAAGATGTGGTGGATGAGTTTCAAGATGTCTTTCCCAATGATCTACCCTCAGGATTACCAACAAAAAGGAGAGAAGATCATAAAATTGAGACACTCCCGAGGAAGACACCTCCTTGTAAGGCCCCATATTGCTTGTCACCTCATGAGTTGGAGGAGTGTAAGACTCAAATTAAGGAGATGTAGGGTTCATCTAACCTAACGTACAACCATATGGGGCTCTTGTCTTGTTTGTGAAGAAGAAGGATAGTACAATGCGCATGTGCATTGACTATCGGGGTCTCAATCAGCAAATAGTGAAGAACAAATACCCCTTACCTTGCATGGATGATCTGTTTGATCAACTCCATGGAGCAAGATACTTCACCAAATTGGACTTATAGAGTGGTTACAATCAAATCCAAATTGCAGAGGAAGATGTGTACAAAACTACCTTTTGAACCAAGTATGGCCACTTTGAGTATCTTGTGATGCCTTTTGGCCTCACCAATGCACCTACCACTTTCATGAGTCTAATGAATGACATATTTCATCCATACTTGGATAAGTCTATTATTGTCTTCTTGGATGACATCTTAGCATACAATAGCACAATGATAGAACACAAACAACATCTACGAGAAGTCCTCTAGATTTTGAGACAGAATTGATTGTATGCCAAAATCACAAAGTGTGAGTTTTGCAAGTCTAAAGTAGACTACTTGGGGCATAGAGTAAGTGCAGGGGGCATTCAAGTATTGACAGATAAAATAGAGGTCATTCAAAAATGGAGTGCCTCAGAAGGTCAGACTCAACTCAAGAGCTTCTTGGGGTTGATGGGATTCTATCATAGATTTGTCAAGGACTTCTCCAAGGTTGCACAGCCTTTATCTGCACTACTTGGCAAGGGGAAGAAGTGGACATGGGGAACCGCACAAGAGTTGGCCTTTCAAGAATTAAAAGCCACCTTGCTACATTCACCAATCTTGAAGTGGTATGACCCAAAACATCCAATCAAGTTGGTTATTGATGCATCAAGCAACAAAAGGAGCAGTCTTACAACAAGAATGGCAAGACGGATGGCATCCAATTGCATGTTTCTATCAAAAGTTGTTACTGGCAAAGCGCAACTACCATATCACAGTACGAGAAGAGTTGGCCATCGTCCTTGCAACCAAGCATTGGAAACACTATCTAGGGGAGAAGGCATTTGTAGTAGAGACTATGAGCCGGCATGTCTCTCACTCAAGATGAACCTCTAATGGCTGTTATAGTAGCACACCATGGACTAAGAAGGCAAGGAACCCCAACTCCATCATACTCCTCCAAGGCTAACACTCCAAGATTCAAGACATTGCTCACTAGAGAACTCAATGAGAGAGAGATAGTTGCAAATGAAAGGATGATGAGTACCTCTTCACCCCTTGTTTATATACTTGTGAAATAGTTACATGCCAAAGTTACAAATTACCGTAGTAACTCAAGTTACTAGACTAAAATTCAAGTAAAGTCAAAAAGTAGAAAGGAATATCCATTCACATGGGCATATTCCAATAGCATGTGATCTTATCTTGACCCAACCACTAAGTCAAGGATTCCTTCACATGGGCTATCTTTGGACTATAGAAGAATCCAAAACAAAAAGGCTTGCGGGCCCAAGAGTTCTCAACTCTTTTCTCAAAGCCAAACACCTAAGAATAATACCAAGTCAACACACTAGAATCCAAAATAGTGATGCTCATCTTTTCCACTTCTTCTAAAGTAAGGTCCCCTCTATCTTAGCTATGACTAACTTTAGCTAATCATGACTAATGTAGAACCATGCTTTATCTCTACATAAATAATATCTCTCAAGTACTTGTAATACCAAGCTAAATATCACAATACCACACACATGCACAAATGGGTGTTACATTTACCCCCAGACTAAGTTTTCACTTTGTCCTCAAAGTGAAGGTCTCTCTACCTTCTATGATACATCTCCAACTTATCATGGTTAATCCTATTAGACTATCTTCCTCCCTACTCCTTGAGATCATAGGTGTAATTGCTCCACACCTTCTCCACTATAAAAGGTCTAAAGTACTTAGGCAAAAACTTCTTTTGCACTCTCTTGAATTGAATAGAATTAAATAACATTACCCAATCACCTTCTTTGAAAGGCTTCCTCTTTTTCTTGCCTTGCCTCTTGTCTTAGCTCTCCTTTTTTTTCCTTTCGGCTTGCTCCACTCAAACCATAGCAACTGCTCTTGCCTCTTCTAGCTCCATGAGTTGTTCTTTGTTCAATGCTTCTTGTAAACTCTCCTCCTCTATCTAAAACCAACTCCAAAGGGCATCCAAACCTAGTGATAATACATTCATAAAGAAAATCTACCAACTTCATCTCCATTCTTGTCCCTCAATGGTCTAGCCTCAACTCACTTAGTAAGATAATCAGTAACTACCACAATATACCAATTGTTCCTTGGGATTTTATTGAGAGGACCTACAAAATCAATTTCCCACTTCTCAAAAGGTCCTAGTAATGGTTTGATCTAAGTGGTGGCATGGATGTAGACTTTCTAGCAAAAGCTTGACAACATGACAAGTTTTGCAATAATCAAAATAATCCTTGAAAATCCCTCTCCAATGGTATCCTACATCTAGAATCTTAAAGCAGTTACCTTTCCTGCAAAGTGTCCTCTACACACTAAGCCTTCATGAAACTCCTTTATAAGTAGGATAGACTCTTCCTTTCCCACTGCTCTTCAAAGTAGACCATCTTCTCATTGATGAAAAAAATATCCTCCACCATTGTATAAGGTCTAGATCTTGCTGCAAGGACCTTCCTCTCCCTAGTATGCATCCCTTCTGGATAGTTACCTCTTGTCACAAAATCCACAATCTACTTGTACTCCATTGGAACCTCTTGAGTGATTGAGATTGTCATGAGCTCCTCATCTGGGAAGAAATTATCCACGGGCTCATCTCCATCATGATCATAGGCTCTAGATAACAAATCAGCATTTGCATGTTTCTTTCCTGGCCTATCTTTAATGGTGTAGTCATACTCAAACAAGAGTATCATCCACCTTGCTAGTCTCCCTTCAACATTAGTCTTGTTAAAGATGTACTTCAAAGCCTTGTGATCCGTGACAATGGTGGCTTTCCCTCCAATCAAGTAGTGTCTAAACTTCTTGAGACCAAAGATCACTGCCAACCCTTCTCTCTCTATGACAAAGTAGTTTTTTTTGTTGAAACCATCTGCCTACTAGCATAAGCTATTGGATGATCATGCTCATCTTGGTCTAATTGACTAAGAGTGCATCCTATAGCTACATTAGAAGCATCAGTGTAGAGGATGAAAGGCTTACTCCAATCAGGTTAAGCAAGAATTGGAGCTACAACAAGAGATTGCTTGAGCTCCTCAAAAGCTTTGAGAGCCTCCTTGTCCTCCAAAATCACCATGTAATCTACACCTTTCTTCATGTAGATGGTCAATGCATAAACCTTGTTGGAAAATGAGAAGATGAAGCTCCTATAGTACCCAACCATCCCCAAGAATTTGCGTAACTTTGTCAAGCTTGAAGGGAATAGAAGGTCTGAGATTTTCCTCACCTTCTCAGGATCAACTGCTATTCCATCCTTGGAGATGATGTGCCTCAAAAGTAGACCTTCTTCACATCCAAAAATGCATTTCTCTAGGTTGAGTGATGCATTTGCCTCATCCAAGCATTGCAAGACCTTGATTAAGTGCTCAAAGTGCTCCTCCTTGCTCCCATAGATACAAAAGTCATCAATGAAGTCTCTTCACAAATTTCCCAATGAAAGGTTCAAATACCTTGTTCATGAACCGTTGGAATGTGGCTGGAGCATTGCAAAGCCCAAAAGGATGACCTTGAAAGCGTAAGTTCCCCAAGTGTGGTGAATGTGGTGAGTTGTTGATGCTATGGTGCAATCTTGATTTGGTTATATCCACTATAACCATCTCCAAAGTTATACCTCTCATGACCTACAACCTCCTCCAAGATCTCATCAATGAATGGCAATGTGTAGTAGTCCTTCTTGGTAATAGTGTTGAGCTTCTTGTTATCCATACATACCCAAAGCTTGCCATTCTTTTTCTTCACAATGACAATTGGAGACGCCCATTCTGAATTCTCCACCTCAAAGATAAATCCGGCCTCCTTGAGCTTATCAATCTCCTCCTTCACAACCAAAGATATTGGTGGGCTAATGCAATGTTGCTTTTGGCGGATTGGTCTTGCATGTGATTCCACCTCTATCTTATGCTCCTCTAAGGTGACTTCCTTCAAATCCTTGTAATTGAGAGCAAACACATGGATGAACTTGCGGAAAATCTCCTCAAATCTCACCTTCTCCTCCTTGGTAACATTTGGGCCATACTTGAAGGTAGCTAACCTTCTCTCTACCTCATCTAGTGTCAATGGTGATTTATCTGGGTCCTTCAAAACCTTTGGCTTAGGTGCAAAATCCATAACACACAAGGGATACACATCTGAATCTGATTCAGATTCATTCTCCTCCATAGAAGTCTCCTCCTTCATGCTTGTGTCCACACCTAAAGCTCCTTCTTCAAAATCTGACTCCCAATAACCACAAGATGGTGTATCTGAATGTGAAGTGTTGGTGGTGTTAGTCATAAGAACTATGACTCTATGGTTTGATGGCCCAATCCTAAAGTACCCTTTGTGCCATCTATCTATTGTGTGTGTTTCTCTCAACCATGGCCTCCCAAGAAGTAAGCAATAGCTTGAATCCTTCAAGACTTGAAAAGTCATGAGATTTTGAACTCTCATAACTGAAACTATCACCTTATCCATCACCCCTACTAGTCTAACTTGTTGCTTGTTTGCCATGCTCACCACAAATGTTGAAGGTCATGAGGGTATCATACCCAACTTCTTCATCAACCTTTCTGACATGGCATTCACTGTTGATCCTCCATCAACAATTGCATCCTTGATGTTGTGACCATTCACTCTCACATCAATCTTGGAGGCATATTCATAAGCCTCCCATGGTGATGGTTTGGTATCCACCACTCCCATTGATACTGGAGCTTTTGCCTTCTTCATCCTCTTGCTCCTTGTAGAACTCAAACCACCTCTAAGTTCCTTTCTCAAGGTAGGGTTCAAAGCAATCAATTGGCCCATTGTGATGTTATCCTTGTGACTACCAACATCTACCAACATTCTCCAACACATTGTAGTTCCATTGTTGCTTTGAAATCAAGAAGTCCTCCATCCCCAACTTCTTCCTTGGAGTCTTTTTTGTTGATGGTGTTGATGTGCGAGTGCTCCTAGTAGACATAGGAGTATCCTTGCTTGGAGTAAATCCTTGAGAAGAGTGAACATCCTTTGCAAAACAAGTTCTCTTCTTCTCTTGTGCCAAAAGCTCCAAATTAAGACCCTTGGAGTTCGAGCACTCTCCCTTCTCATACTTGCTCTCAACCACATCTATGGATGCTATCCCCTTACCTTTTCTTGGATTAGGAGCCACTTGGGTTTCACTACCTCCCTCTTTTCCTCTATTGGCTCCCTCATAACCCCTTCCTCCATGGTAAGTGGAATTTGGGCAATTCCTTTGTATATGGCCTCTTCCTCCACAACCAAAACAATTTCTATCATTGAAATTGTTGGCTGGTTGGCCTCCTCTATATGGATAGTTTTCATAACTCCTAGGCCCTCTCCCAACATTCTGATCCACCTCTCACTTCTCCTATAGTTGCACCACATTGATCTTGATTTGCAAGTTGTTTTGTGATGGTTTGAAGTGGATCTTTTGGTGGAGGTGCAAGAACTAGAGCAACTCCTACTTGTGGTGCAACTCTTGTCACCAAAGTATCAGAAGTTCCACCATACTTGTAGCCTTGAGGAGGATGCACAACCTCCTTCACCACCAAATCAATCTCATCTCCTTCCAAACTCTCCTCCATACGAATTGCAATCTTGATAACTTCAACCTTGGAAGAAGGTTTCTTATCTCACCTTGCTTCTAGTTTGTGGTCTCAACCCTCCCACAAAATTCTTGGTGAGCATGGCCCCTATGCCAATCATAGTAGTCTCCACATGATCCCCACCTTTCCTCAACACTATGCAAAATCTGGACTCTAACTTTTCCACTCTTTCCATATAGACTCTCACTTTCTCTCCATCTCCTTTTTTGAGAAACGTAACCTCACTCATCAATCTCTCATAACTCTCATATGGAAGAAAGTTTTCAATGAGTGCTGAAGTCAAACTCTCCCAAGTTTTTCTCCATCTCTCCTCTCTCTCTTTTGGTATTCTGATTCATACCATGTAAGTGTTGCATCCTCAAAGAAATCTGGTAATAGTGAGACCCACTCATCTTTTCCTATGTAAGCTCTCTTGAAGTACTCACAAAGACCTCCACATCTTCTCCATCCTTGCCCAAGAAAACCATAAGTTTCCACATCTTAACCCCTCACTATCGTTCTTTTCTCTCAAATTTTTTTCATCTTTTCTTTTCTCTCACTCTATAACTAATAGAGTATTTACATGACTAACACCATCTAAGAATAATCCACTCTAGGGAACACAAAAGGTTCAGGTTGCTCTAAGATTTCTATAGCAACATTAAATCCTAGAGTGCATATTAATTTAATTCTCATGGATAGTTTATCCATAAGTTGAAAGATTATCTCTATCACTAATCTGAGAACTAGCAGATGAAGGTGGTTGTATTTTTGTAGTTATACTAAGACTCTCTCCAAGATCCTTCACCAAAGTCTCCAAAATTGCTTTTACTCCACTACACTCATGTCCTTTTGGAAGTCCTTCCACTCCACAAACCTCACACAACTCCTTGGTCTTAGATCTTCTCCGTCCTAATCTTGGTGAAGAAGGTCTAACATGCAAACCCAAGTCAAGTAAGCCTCTCCTTTCCATTAATCTCTTGCTCTCAAAGGTCAATGGACATGAACTTGCCTTATATCCCTTCTCTCCACATAAAAAGCACTTAGACTCACTTTTTCCACCAAGTGGTGTAGGTTTTTGGATCCTCTCAATACTCTCTTCAAACTCTATTGTAAACTCTTTTTTCCTCAAATCCAACCCTAAAATCACCTCAAACCATTGGGGAACCTTGTATAGTCTCAATTTCTACTCTTGATGACCTTCTATGTTCCCAAGATGAATCTAAACACTCAAAAATACTTTTTGTTGCTCTCAAACTCTTCATGCATGACATCTCAACTCTGTAGAATTGACCCTTCCTCACAATTTCACTCAAATCTCTCAACTCATATGTGACAGTCCTCTAAAAGTTTTCACATTTGATCACAACTCCAAGGGAGCACTCCCTGAAAAATTTAAGATCATTTTATTGAGCCATTTGGCCTAGATACCTTTCTATTCAGCATACATATTTCAGATTTGGTCTGAAAACCACCCCCTCACTTCAAAAACTCATAACTCACTGCTCAAGAATGATCTCTCTCTAATTTTTTTGTCAACAAGTAGAATACAACATACTGAATTGTTTTGGAAAGCTTCACAAAAATCCATTAAAAATGAAGAAATGGCAGACTCTGTACAATTTTCTAGAGAGCATGCAATTGCGGGAGCAGTTTACCCTATCAACTTTCAAAAATTCTAGCCCAATGTGCATAATAGCTCTCACAATAATTCCAAGTGAGATAACTAAAGGACAACCCAAGCTATCATGTTTAGAAATTCCAATTCCAGATCTGAAACTTGATATTTTGCACAAAATCACCTTAATCCCCAAAATCTGCAATCCACCTCACATAATCTCTCCAAATCTTCTCATGTGTACAAGATGTACAAAATCACTTCAAATACATCATAATGAACTACAATGTACACAAATGGATCTTGGTTCTCTAATATAAGTTCAGCCCTCTCCTCTCCTAATGTTCTCTCTAAGTGAGCTCTCATAGCCTCCTTTTGCCTAATATAGAATTGCACGCGGAACATTATCTTGCCTTCTAGAGAGGTCCCAACAACGGAACCAAAAATGTGAGCCGGCCTGTCTTTCTTTCAAGATGAACATCTGATGGATATTATGGTAGCACACCATGGACTAAGAAGGCAAGGAATCCGAACTTTATCATACTCCTGCAAGGCTAACACTCCAAGACTCAAGACATTGCTCACTAGAGAACTCAATGAGAGAGAGATAGTTGCAAATGAAAGGATGATGAGTACCTCTTCACCCCTTGTTTATATACTTGTGAAATAGTTACATACTAAAGTTACTAATTACCGTAGTAACTCAACTTACTAGACTAAAAGTCAACTAAAGTCAAAAAGTAGAAAAGAATATCCATTCACATGGGCATATTCCAATAGCATGTGATCTTATCTTGACCCAACCACTAAGTCAAGGATTCCTTCACATGGGCTATCTTTGGACTATAAAAGAATCCAAAACAAAAAGGCTTGCGGGCCCAAGAGTTCTCAACTCTTTTCTCAAAGCCAAACACTTATGAATAATACCAAGTCAACACACTGGAATCCAAAATAGTGATGCTCATCTTTTCCACTTCTTCTAAAGTAAGGTCCCCTCTATCTTAGCGATGACTAACTTTAGCTAATCATGACTAATGTAGAACCATGCTTTATCTCTAATAAATAATATCTCTCAAGTTCTTGTAATACCAAGCTAAATATCACAATACCACACACATGCACAAAGGGGTGTTACAAGATAGACCATAAATCTCTAGTCTACCTTGAGACGCAGAAGGATCTATCTTGTTGCTAGATTTGGTGGGTAGAGTGGCAATAATGCTTCAACATGACAATCATCTACATGGAAGGTAAGAAGCAACTTGCAGATACATTCACCCGCATGCCAATGGCAAACAACTTGGTGGTAGAGGTTAAGATTAACCCTGAATTCTGGCCAGAGATTATGGCTACTACAAAAACTGATCTATAGATTATAGAAACACAATCTTCCAAAGGCATTACCAACACCCAATGACTCACCTTTTGTGATGGTAAATTATGGATCCCAAATGTCCCAGAATTACGTACCACCATTCTAGTAGAATGTCATGATTTGGCCATTGTAGGTCATGTCGGAGTGGACAAGACCTTGGATGCAGTCCAACACCATTACTATTGGTCCAAGATAAGCAACGACGTGATGGACTATGCATGCAACCGCCTACTTTGTCAACAAAACAAAGCTTCTAATCAAGCTCCTGCAAGGCTCCTTCAACCTCTCCCCACTCCTACCCAATGTTGGGAACATGTGAGTATGGATCTTGTTTGTGAAAACCACCTTAGGATTTGACTCCATCATGGTCTTTGTGGACCGGCTCAACAAAATGATTCATGTACGCACTACCACCAAGGATGTGATTGCTCCACAACTAGTTCAATTATACTTAGATGTAGTCTTCTCTCACCATGGCTTGTCTCGAGTACTCATCATCGATAGAGGCACTCAATTCACTAGTTTGTTTTGGTGAACACTCTTTGGTTTCTTCAAAACCAAGTTGGACATGTCCATAGCTTACCACCCACAAATAGATGGACAAACAGAGCGGGATAATTGCACTATTGAAGACATGTTATGAGGCTTCATCTTAGAAGAGCAAGAAAGGTGGGACATCCTACTCTTGTAGGTGGAAATCACTTACAACAATTCAGTGAATCCATCCACCCAAGTCACTCCATTCTTCCTCATGTATGGTGAGCATCCCTTCACACTTTCTAGCTTGATGAAGATCCATCTGGTGGCTACCAAGGTCAACGCAGTCAACACATTTGTTTCTAGAATCCAACAAGGTGTGGAGAGTGCCAAGCATAGATTACAAATTACACAAAATTGATAGAAATATTATGTTGATGCACACCGTAGGCACATGGAGTTCAATGTTGGGGATCAAGTCTGGCTATCAACAACCAATTTCACATTAGTTGGACTTCATAAGCTCATATCTCATTTTATTAGGCCTTTCTCGATTCTTCGTTGAGTTGGCGTTGTGGCCTATCACCTTGAGCTACCACCACACATAAAAATCCATCTAGTGTTCCATGTTTCACTACTCTATAGATATGCTCTGCAATCAGGCTAGTGTCATTCCACACAAGACATTTGACCTTGTCCGACACTCATTGATGGCACGGAGGAATATGAAGTGGAGCGTATTCTCCAAAAATTCATGCGTGGTACTTTCCATCCACAGGTGGACTATCTAGTATAGTGGAACGGTTACCCCCTCTATGAAACAACCTAGGAGCCTGCTGCCAATTTGACACATGCACTAGTCTTGGTGTAAGCATTTGAGCAACAATTGCACAACGAGGACGTTGTGTCTTAAAAGGTGGGAGGTCTTTAATACTAGAGCTAGCCATATGATCTAGATGTGAAATTTGGTTTGGTAACATTTGGAATGTTGTATACATGATGGTCAAAATAGATCATATAGAAGTATCACCAAAAGAATACTTCTACTAATAGTGCAGAAACCAAAATAGACTTGAAAACCTTAGAAGCAATAGCTAGACATATGATTTAAAGGTGAGAATTGGTTTGGTAATATCTAGAAGGATGTTAAACATGATAGACTAAACAGATCAAAAATACATATCACCAAAAGGAGACTTCTACTAATAGAGAAGGAACCAAAATATGCTTGAGATCTTTGAAGGCAATTTTGGAAGCCTAAACGGATGAATTAGGCCTTGAAAATGTGTAGATTCCTCTCTCCCTTCCCCCAATATAGGAAAGGCTAGCCTTCCCTCCTCTTGGTTTGTCTCGTTGAAAGCTTTCCAATAGTACCTCACCCACGTGATTCTGAGATTCTTGTAGGAAGATTCCCTAAAAGATTCCCTTTGGTCAAAGCTTGTTTGACCAACCAAATAGGACCAGGACCAACATGTCACCCATCCAAGTAAGTAATCCAAGGGTGGAGCTTGCTGATATATCACCTATCTATGTGCCTAATCCTACGGTGGAGCTTCTTTGGAGGAGATCCTCTTTGTCTATATAATAAAGAGAAGGTGCTCCTTTGGGACATTGGATGATTGAGTGTGAAATCTTTGTTTTCTCTCTTCTCTTGTCCTTGGAGTATTATACTTTTAGTCTAGTAACTTGAGTTACCCCAATAATTAGTAACTTTGGTGCATACCTATTTCAGAAGTATATAAACTAGGGGTGATGAGGTGCTCATCATCCTTTTATTTGCAACCATCTCTCCTTCATTGAGTTTTCTAGTGAGTAATATTTTGTGTATTGGAGTGTTAGCCTTGGAGAAATATGATGGAGTTGGGGTTCTTTGCCTTCTTAGTCCATGGCACATTACCATAATAGCCATTAGAGGTTCATCTTGAGTGAGAGACATGCCAACTCACAATCCTCTATAGGATGTACATACTTGTCATAATATCTCTTTTCATCCTTCCCTTGTGCTCATTGCCATAGTGTAGTGTTGTGTTTTGCGTAGCCCATGAAAAAGTAAACTAGTGGTTTATCTCCATAAAGATGGAGTATAATATATGACAGATCCCACAGTTGAGCCATTGCTATGTGAGAAATCTATGTACATGTATACAATTGGCCACATGGATTATGGTCTTGTGTTCTTTGAAGGCTCTTATGTATATAGATGGTGGAGAGTTGGGAGGAAAGTGTGTTTTAGTTTGAGGAGTCTTGAGCTAAAGAAGGACATTAGGAGTGAAAGTTATAGTAGAGAGTGAGCATTAGAGTGTGGGAGGAAGATTTGAGCAACAAATGTTCCATGCTCCTGATCTGCCACTCCTGAATCCTTTTCTCATCAAGCGTTGGATTCTACACCATGATCGCTTACAAGATTGGATGGTGGCACATTTTGGAGCAGTATTCACGGAGTCAATGATGGAAAACCTAGATCCTATTGTCTTTTTGGTGCTTACTTATGAGCAAGTCTAGGACTTGACAATCTATGTGCTCTTGTAGATGAAGATGACTCAATTTCGCTCATGAGCTTCAAGGTGCACTTGTGGAGTCCACTTGTCAAAAAGTGAAGGGCTAAATGACAAAATTGCAAGCAATTGGGTTCCAAGAGGAGGAGTCATGAGTTTTTTGACCATCAAAGGAGGTTGGGAGAGCATTTAAGGAGAAGAGACCATACTTGGAAAGAGGAGCTGATAGGATTTAATTTAGAGACTAAAATTGAGTGATTTGAGTCAATCCTTTAGGAGATATGATTGATTGAATCAATGGGGTAGAATTCATATTTAGGAGCACAAAATAGGTGATTAAGAGGGCTTCATGAGACATCTTCATGATCTGTCAGTTATGTTAGAGAGTTGAAAAAGTGCTTGTACGGTTGATCTCAAGAAAATTTAGGGTTTAATCAATGTCAAATAAAATCTGTCCAATTGAAGTTGGAGCTTTGGAAAGTGAGGAGTTGGAGATAAGATGCTTATAAGGTTTGAAGATTTTGTAACTCTAGAAATTGTGGTCCAAATAACCTTTTGAAAATTTTTAGTATTGGTTTTAGTATTGTTGGTGGCTATGGTTTGCACATTTTTACAAAGTTTTCATGTGAATTCCTCAAATAGAAAATTCAGGGTCTTGGATCAAGCATATTTGGGTCTACAAAGCTCACAAGTTAGCCCGGCTCAGGAATTGATCCATATCTAGGGTTTGGGGTTGGATCAAGATACTAAACTTTACAAAGTTTTAGATAAGGGCATAAAAGGCTACCATAAAGATTTTGGTTGACTTTTGATCCATGGAGAGTGAGAGCTAATGCAGAAAACTCTACTAAAAATACTATCATAAACTCAATATAACATTTTTATCTTTTATCATGATTGAGTGTCAATTCTCCTATTTGTGTGTCTATTATTTAGGATTTTAGGTTTTTGGAGTGTTTTGAGGATTAAGTGCACCTCTGATCTAGAAACATGGGGAAAGCTACTCAAAACTAGGAGCAAACCCTAAATTAGGAATTTCAAAATTAGGGTGAAACTACAAAAAAATTGGCCAAGTTTGAGAGCTTGTGAGGGGAGCAATAATGATCAAATTTTAGCCTATTTTATATCATTAGAAATCTTATCTCACAGGCTTTGTATTGAATCCTAAAAAATTGGAATAAAAGTCACATAAAGAAATTTATGCACATTTGAGTTACATAGAAATTTCCTCATCAAAAAGACATAGGATTACCCCACTTGGAGTACAAATTGGTTGAAGGCTGAAGTACATTTTGGAGGAAGCTTAGAGTTCAAGTTAAAATTAGCTTGATGATAGAGCAAGAGGGCTTTGAAGCTTAATTTTGAGAAAAAGCACAAAGAGTTGTTGCTAAATTCTTGTGATTGGATCCTCTCTATGCTTGCATGCTTGTTTGTATGCCCAGTTGGTTTGGATTGGTGTGCAAGTATCATGCTTAAGTTTGTTCCTTCTAGGAGTGTTGTGTATTGCTCCTTGGTAATGCTTGAAGTGATGACCAACATACTAGGAGTGCATGTTATGATGACAAGTTAGGTTGCCCGTTACTACCATACCTAATAGCAAGAATACCAAAACCTAGAGTGAACGGTTCTACTGGTTGGATTCTACGTGTGCTCAAACTAGTAGAGACAGGTTTATCTACAACCTCTTACCTGTAAGCTCCACAATAGGCACCCTATTGTGTTCCCAAAGAGAGAAAAGCAAAGTATGACAGCAGGGCCATAAAAGGACTACTTCAGGTGTCACTCCTCATTTGGTACCTCATACCTTATATGTGTGACCTAGGACCCTTACCTCTTATATTTTGACATACACTCGTAATTGCCAAGGTTTATCCAGATCACATCTTCTCAACCGTAGACCACATACTTCTCTAATACCATCAATGGGCCTTATAAGGAAGGACTCTCATATGGAGGATGCCCTACAACTTGACTCCCTACCCCTCATCCTCTCCATAGGACCCACCACACCCTCCTTCTACCACTATTGCCCCACCACCTACATATTGATCATTTTTCTATGCCATGGCCATCATCACATCTATACATCATGGCTTATCAATGTCCTACTCAATCTTGTGTGGATTGTCCATGGATAGGCATTGGACTTGCTCAACATAGAGGCAGATCTTGTTGCTTGTGTATGCAATTTGAAGTCACCACTTGTCCTATTAGTATGACAGTAGTGGCTCTCCAAGGTCCCCTAGACTTGTATTCTTGGTTTCACTCATTAGACTCTCTTCAAGCACTTGTGCAAGGTTTGCTCCAACCAAGGATGTACACTCGGATCTCCTTGCCACTAATCCTCTCATTGGTTCTACACACATACACACATACACTCTATGTCTCTCTCTCTCTCTCTCTCTCTCTCTTTTATTTTGTGCTATTTGGCCAATACTCATGGCAAAGATGTCTCTACTTGGACTTTATTGGCCATTTTTTCACAATGGACATTACTCCTTCTAGCCTATAGAGGTGCCTTTGGACACCTTGAGAGTGCCCCTAGGATTCATAGGTTTTTGAAGGAAATTGGGCAGCCTTCCAAGAGGAGTACACATTAGAGCCCAAGCAACTACTTAGCGGATGGTAGAGTCTCCATAACCCCATACCCTTCTACCAAAGCATTTTCATCTTTGTTGCTCCTTGATGTTAGGCCAAGCATTTGAGCCCAGATGGGCAGCTTAAGCAATTTCACCCTCTTGATCAATGCTCTTCTCATTGGACACTCTATCCACTTTACAAACCCTACATCCATTTGCCATGGATGACTTTCCATCATTCCTCCATGAATACTAGCTGGATGAGAAGTTATAGCTCATTGAGTCTTGCTTTGCCCATGCATTACTCCACTTCCTATATTTCTTTGCATGCTGGCTATCTAGGCTGGTTTTTGAGCACCTATGGACTTGCCTTTCCTCCAATGCTCCAACTTGAGATTTCCTCTTCTCTCTGCTTTTTGTCAATGCATTGCTTTAGGCTAGGTGCTCTTCTAGTGCATCCTGTCTTTTTGGTGTTTCTGGTCTCCTAGCACTTGCAAAAATGACCTCAAGTGTACATTCCATTGCCATTGGAGATGTTTTTTTTCATTTGGTTTCTTGTACTCTTTGTGTACAATTGTGTCAGTCTTTTTTGTCCATGTGATCTCCCATTAGTTTATAGTGCCTACTTCAAGGGGATACAAGATGGTGATTGCAATCATTTGAGCCTCCTTGGACATTCATCTTGATTGGGTGGTGTCTGCGTTGATGTCTCCAATCACTTTAATACCATCTCTCATCCAACTTTATTTCATGCTCTTCACTTAGCTGGAGATCAGATCTCCTCCTTGATATAGTTTTTCCATACTTCTTATGGTAAAGAGACACCTTTATTGTATAGCCACCATACAACTATTGGAGGGTTCACATAGTTGACATCAATGGAGTGCACACAACACCTTGGGAGGGCCACTCTTTGCCATAGCACATCACACAACTCTTCAACAAGTGGCAACCAATTTCCCATCATGTTTTTTCCCTTCCCTCTTAGATGGCACTCATATAGTAGGCCCTTTGGAGGATTTAGTTCAAGCATTGTATGCTTTCACATGTTGCTTGGAGTCCTTGGGTTCAAATTTTCAGCCTTGTAATACAAGGTTTGTAGCCCAGATATGGCCTTCACTCCTTCTGACTTTGCGTCAAGATTCCATTTCCCCATAGGTGGTTTGCAAATTTTGGGCTCTCCTTTGGGACAAGAAGATTATTGCAATATTTCATTTTAGACATCCTAGTCCAATCCACAATGCATATTCATCTCTTATCCCAATTGGAGAATACCTATATGGTTTATTCTATTCTTGCATAGTGTGACCTCCCTAGGGCCTCATACTTGGCATGGAATTTCCCTCTTACTAAGACATTATTGCTTCACTTGAGGATGTTTGATGGTACCATCCGGCATACCTTTTCCACTCTCTTAGGGCCATGCATGCTCCCAAAATTCTCAAATGAGTGGTGTAGGTATCAAATAGCTCTTCCTATACTCATGGGCGGATGTTGTGTCATAGATCAAGAAGCTTGTAAAAGATCAAGACCGAGGAGAGAAATAGGAGAATGGAAGATCACATTGGGACCCTTGAATGTGAGTAAAATTTGAATCCCTAGCATGAGCTTTGGTTCAAGTATTTATAGGGAGCATACAAGGCTCTTGAGAAGCTTCTCAATAAGCTTCTTTGAGCCCCTTTCTTGGAGTGCAAGCCAAGTTAACCAAGAAGCTTCTCAAGAAGCTTCCTTCTAGAAGCCTTCTACTTGGCTTGCAAGCTAAGCTAGTTGGAAGCTTTTAGAAGCTTCCTTCTAGAAGTTATTTACTTGGGGTGCAAGCTAAGCTAGCTAAGAAGCTTCCCAAGACACTTCCTAGATATTTCTGGAATATTCTAGGCTAATTTGGCCTATTCACTACTTCATTAGCCCTAACTAAATTTGTTGCTAAACTCCATATTGTTATATATTCTTCCACCGCTAGTTGGTGAAGTCCTCATTGCCATTGAAGCTTAAAACTCCTAGATGGCTGTTTTTGCATTCTAGAGTTGAGGAAGAGATTTCCATGAGGCAACATGAAGGGGATTCTCTTTCCAAAGAACCTTGTATTGTGTATGTTATCAACGGCCTCGTTGAATGTGGTGATGCACAAGGATATGATCAACTTCATATTTCTCATGATCATTGATAGAGATAGGAGGAGAAAGAGGTTGGACACAAGAGGGAAAAGAAGATGGAGTAGGGACAAAGGGTTTCAACTTGGAAATATGAAAGACAAGGTGGATGCACTTATGACAAGGCAAGGCAAGTCAATAAGCAACAAGAGAAATGGGTTTTGTGACCTCAAAGGGCCTATTCAATTAGGAGCAAGTTTATGGACTTGGGTATCAAGTGGGAGGGATAGGTTACTAGACAAGAGCATGACTTTATCACCAACGTGAAAGGTGAGATCACGACAATGGTGGCTTGCATATTGTTTTTGATAATTTTGGGCAACAAGGAGGTGAGATTTAGCTTGTTGGAGGGATTGGGATATGGTAGTCAAGAAGGTTGAAGTATGAGGGACATGAGATGGAGGAGTATCAAGAAGGGAATCTAGAACAAGTGTATCTTGGCCAAAATTGAGGAAGAAAGGAGAGAATCCGGTGCTTGCCTATTTGAAATTATTATATGCAAACTCAATAGCTGCAAGACATTCATCCCAATTGGTATGGTAAACATTGATGAAGGCATGAAGCATATCCTCCAAGGTGTGATTTGCACTTTCAATTTGCCCATCAGTTTGAGGATGATAGGCTATGGACAAAGCAAGCTTGGTGCTGAGTATCTGAAAGAGTGCTTGCCAAAAAATTCTAGTAAAGTAAGGATCACAATCGACAATGAGTACACACAAGATCCCATGATGCTTGAATACATTCTTGAAGTAGATTTGCACCAAGGTTGGATTATCTATACTCTCAACAGTTTGTGCCAAATAGATTTTCTTACTAAGCTTATCCACAAACACCACAATGTCTTGGGCAAGGATGTGATGAGATCTAAGCTCACATGTTCTCAACGAGTAGATAGAATGGGGATTAGTTAAAGGAGTCCACTCGGTTTTTGGTTAGTGACCTTATTTCATTAGCAACTCTTACATGATTGGATAAATCCCCAAACATGTCGTGCCAAGTTGGGCCACCACCATTTGTGTTGAAGGGTACCCAAGGTCTTGTCCACACAATGTGACCAACAATAGGTAAATCACGGGCTTCTTGAAGGCACACAAGTTAGAGATCACCTTTGGCTGGAATATAGATTTGATCCTCATGGAATAGAAGGCCTTCCTTGTAGGAGATGTATTGTATTCCTTATCATATGCTGCAAAACAATCTTCTACTATCTGAAAGAAATGATCTTGTTGTAGAGCTATTGAAACTCAATTTGGACTTTGGAGTCAATGGATACCATCATAATTACCATTGTAATTAGAGGAAGAGACTTCAAATCAAGTCATTGTGATAGGGCATCAAGGATGACATGGAACCAACCAGGTTTGTATTCAAGCTTGATGTCAAAAAACTCTAATCCCATTCCTCCCATTTGATGATATTGACTCTTCATGTGTTCCAAATGTAATGTTTGCAACAAGGGCTTGTGACCAATTTCCATGACCACTTGTTTCCCCAAGAGATAATGCCTCCATACCTTGGTGGCATATACCATTGCTAGTTGGTCCCGATCTTGAGCAAAGTAATTTTATTTTTTTGTATTTAGTCTGCAAGACACAAAGGCAATGGGATGCAATCCATCTGTGAATTCCTATTGCAACATGGCTCCAATTGGAAAGTTAGAAACATCAAAATTGACCATACATGGTAGTTGAGGATCATATGGTTGAAGAATTGGTCTTGAAGACACCATATGTTTTAGCTCCTAGAATGCTTCTTCATGCTTTTTGGTCCATTGGAAGCTCAAGTTCTTCCCCTAGAGATTGATCAATGGTACGTCCACATGAGCATAGTAGTGGATGAACCATTGGCTTGATCCACACTACAAAAGTAGACTTATCTTCTTCCAAAGCTTGCTCTATAGCTGCTTCAATAACAAACTTCCCATCTAAGGACTTATCTTCCTTCAAGGTTCACTCTATAGCTACTTTCTTGACAAACTTCCCATCTTGGGACTGGCTATTCTTAGTTGTCTTACTCAAAGGTACCAAACAACCTAATCGGAAATTCTTACCTTGGTGTTGTACTTGGATTTGTTGATGGGTCCAATCAAATTGAACCTTATGATGCTCAAGCCAAGGTAGTCTTAGAATAACATCATAGTGTAGTGGTGCTACTATAAACCTCATACACTCCAAATACTCCTTCCCAATCTTGAAGGTAGTAGGATACAAGGTACAAAATGCAAAACCCTTTCTACCATCCACCATCATCAATCTTCTTCCCATTACTGGCTTGATAGAACAATCAATTGATAGACTACAAGCATAGACATACAATTCTCTGAACTTTCAAAATCAACCAAAATCCTAGAACCACAATCATATATTATACCTTGCAAGTGAAACAAACTTGCATAGGTTGAGCCTTCAATCCTATTGGAACTAATCAAGTTCCTAGAAGGCGGCTCAAAACCTCCTATTGGGATTCATTGTTTCCGTAATGAATGTGCTCTACAAGCTCTATTTGGGCAATTTGTCAAGGTCATCTATTCTTAAGTAGACATGTAGTAATGTGATGTCCAATTTGGCAACAATAAAAACAACCACCATTTTGTCACAATCTTTCTCTATTTGATGTACCAAGTGGTCTTTTTTGGATAGCATCAATCTCTATTGGTGTCAGTTCATCCTCTATTTTGTAATGTAGGTAGGTTTTTTGTAGGTTGATGTTGAGACAAAGTTGTTGCAACCAATGAATCAAAGTGCTTAGCCAACTGCATGGCTTCTTTTACATTTTGTGGCTCCCATATGGTCACCTCCAATTTGGTTTGTGACTTCAAGCCCCTCATGAATCAATCCAAAACTTCACCTTATTGTATATCTGGAATCTGCATGATGATGGTCTGGAATTGCATGATGTAGCTCCTTAAAGAGCCAATCTACTTCAACTCCGCCAACTTGTGCGGCTTGTTTGGCATTAATAGCTTAAAATTGACCAAGTATTGCATGTTTGAATTCTACCCACATCAAGATTGGTGCAACAATTTGTTATTTAGCTTGCTCTACTCAAAATTGCCACCAAGTTTTGCCGTACCATCCAATTGGCTAGAAGCCAAGAGAATCTATTTTTGTTCATCTTGAAGATTGGTAGCTTCAAAGTAACATTTGCAATCAAATACAATTCTCCACTATGCTTGGGAGATTCTTGCCTTCAAAACCATGGGTTTTAGAAATTAGATTTAATCTTCTCCATCTTGAAATAGTGCTCTCTCTACATGTTCTTGTCATTGATAGTCTTGTTCATCCAACAATCAAGTAAGGTGCTTGATTTGTTGCTACATAGCAATGATAACTCCATGTATGTCGCCATAGCTATACTCTATCCTACTACTCCCAAATTATCTAATTTAGTAACACATAGATGCAACACGTGCACCGTACTCCATGAGTTACAACCGGAAGTATCAAGGGTTCCTCAAACAAGGTGATTGTATGCAAAAATTCCTGCAAAAATTCCTGCACAAAGCATGAGATGATGAATTTTGTGAAACAATGTTTGTGTAGTACTTGGACACAAAATTCCCAATAGTTTGGCAGAGATAGATTTGATTTTCAATTAATTCCATCCATCCCATTCTTGCTCTGATACCAATGTAAAAGACCAAGATCAAGGAGAGAAATAGGAGAATGGAAGATCACATTGGAACACTTGAATGTGAGTAAACTTTGAATGCCTAGCATGAGCTTTGGTTTTGGTATTTATAGAGAGCATACAAGGCTCTTGGGAAGCTTCTCAAGAAGCTTCCTTGAGCCACTTTCTTGGAGTGCAAGCCAAGTTAACCAAGAAGCTTCTCAAGAAGCTTCCTTCTAGAAGCCGCCTACTTGGCTTGCAAGCTAAGCTAGATGGAAGCTTTTAGAAGCTTCTTTCTAGAATTTACTTACTTTGGGTGCAAGCTAAGCTAGTCGGAAAGCTTCCCAAGAAGCTTCCTAAATACTTCTAGAATATTCTAGGCTAATTTGGCCTATTAACTACTTTGTTAGCCCTAACTAACCTCGTTGCTAAACTCCATGTTGTTACAAAGCCATGATACTCACAACATATATTGGAGCTTGGGCCTTTGTGATCCCTTGTTTAGTAGATAGGTTCTTATATGAGGGGCATCCTTTTTGTTAACACCTATCACAATAGTGGATTTGGGCTCTTATGCTTTTTAGTCATACCTTTGGTTACCTCAAGATTTATTGTCAAGCCCAACATGCACTTCACTCCTTGGTTTTATTGAATCTGTATCCTTAGACTCTAGGAAGATTTAGGAAAATCTCAATGAACATATGCACAATCACACACTTGCTAGCATCCTCATTAATGTGCCTCTACTTGACAAAGCAAGGATTCTCTCATGCGGTGAAAGGCTTTGGAGTTTGGCTTTAGGCTTCACCCTTGATTGACAACTTCGCATTTACTTTCAAGAGTTTATCATAGCCCTACTCTCGAGGTTGGGTCTCTCACATCCAACAATCATAGGCTTCCAGACCATTGAGCATGTGGTTTCTGATATCATCTACAAGGGATACACTTCTTACAATGTGTAGTTGATAGGGAGAACACTAGAGTCCATGATGCTTGTAACAAACCACTTTGCCGTAAAATTGCAAATACATGTCATTCCCAAAGGAATGTTGTTGAAATTGGTGTTTAGCAAGGTTAAAGTCACAAATTAAGTCTAAATTGGCACATCTTTGACTTTTGGGTCAAGACCACATCCAAAAGAAGGTGAAATCACCACTTTAGTAATTCACAATAATATAGCAACATAACTTCACAATTCCTTGCTAAATTTTTGTTTTAGTGCACTTGGAATTTGTGTTGGTTCAAGAATCAAGGTTTTGCTTCTAAGAATCTTATCTTGGAAGATTAGGTTCTGGGTTTCTTAAGGGTAATCTTAAATGCATTCTTACTCTAATTTTGGATCCACTATCAAGATACAATCCCTTTTTTTCAAAGATACTACTTTCTTGAGACTTTTTGTTCCACCCTATTTCCTTGAAAGTTAATTTTTCAATCATAACTTTACAAAGTTCAGGCCAAGGTCTCTTCTCTAAAAGTTTCTCCTTCCTTGTTGAAACATCAACTCTCAACAACAAAGTCCTAGTTTGATTCTTAACACTTCTCATTTTGCAATTTTTGTCAACTCAATTTTATAGAATTCTTTGTCAATGCATTGTCTTGATATAGTTTTTAGGATCACACAGATAGAAACATTCTGATAGAATGTTGAAATCAGAAATCCAAATGCAAGATGATAAAAAGGTAGGCAAAAAATGGCAAAGAGCAACTAGCTCTTCTGCTTCTTCACTTCACATGAAATAAATGACCAGCAAATAGAATTGCGCCTTTCAGAATCTAAGGTACTACCCAAAATTGAACTTTGAGAGATCTTAACACCTAAGATCTTGCACTACACAACCCATAGCACCTCCTACTTCCTTGCTTACTGCCTTACTTGATTGTTAGTTATCTTAAGAATTCCCAAATATTCCAGAAATAACATTATGATCTATCCTAATTTCTCTTCTACCTTCTTAATAGTAAGCTTAAGATAATCCTTTGTTGTTTTCTTGTAACAATATAGAGTTTACCGACGAGTTAGTCAAAACTAAAAATAGGTAGTCAAATAGGCCAAATTAGCCTAGAATGTTTCAGAAGTATCTATGAAGCTAATTGGTACCTTCCAAGTATTGGCTAGCGTGTATGCCAAGTGGTGATTCATAGGAGGAAGCTTCTTGGGAAGCTTTTTGGTTAACTTGGCTTGCACTCCAAAAAGAAGGCTTTAGGAAGCTTCTTGAGAAGCTTCTCAAGAGCCTTGTATGCCCTCTAAAAATACCAAAGCCCAAGCTCATGCTAAGCATTTGGAGTTTCTTTCATTCAAGTTTCCCAAGGTGATCTTCCACTCCGGTCTTCCATTCTCCTATTTGTCTCCTTGATCTTAGTCTTTTACACTTCCCTTTCTGTTCAAACCTAATTGCAAACTGAATTGCTACTTCTTCTCATCTTTGTCCATTACTTAACTATATTTTCTTCCTAAGTTTTGGAAGCAGTTTAAGCTCATCATTTTTCAAAGCATAATCTACAAGTGTATCAATAAGCTCTTGCAATCTTTTACACAATTGCTCCGCTCACTCCAAAAAAGTCCCATCTCCTTCATTGATGCTCAGTTCTATTGTGATGATCTCCTTGATTTTTGCATGTTTGGCTTCTTTAAGATTAGTGATTTGAAAAGTCCAACACTTTTTCCTTTAATTCTTCCAACTCCTAATCTTTAGCCTCCACTATGGATGTTTAGACACCTTTCTACTTTAAAGCATTGCTCTCTAATTCCTAGAACTTCCATTGAATTGTAATCAACTTTGCATGCATAGGTTGTATAGCCAAAACGCTCATATCGTTCTCCACTTAAAGTTCAAGAGTAACAAATCCAACTCTTGTCTAAGCTATTGAATTTCACCATCTATCTTGTCTAATTGCAATACCAATTTCCTACCATCCTCTCTAGCTTCTTGCAATTCGACCTTTGATTTCTTGATCCTCTTGTCCCTCTCTTCAATTTCCTACTTCTTAGAATCATTAACCTTCTCCATATCAACCTCCAAGGTACTCTCCCTAATTATTCTATTAAGATACCTAGGTAATTCCACCTAGGGATAGTCTTGATGCAATTTTTTTAAATATTCAAGCAATAGAATAAGTTCTCTACATGCTTCTATCAAGGTGTACTACCCTATTGTTTTTTATTTTTTATCTTCCTCGCTCGTTGGTGATATAGATTTCTTTATTACCAATCCTTCCCAATCTCCCAATCCCATTGTCTTCAATTGGCATTCAATTGCTCGTGACTTATCAGAGGCGGCTCTACATATACTTCATCACATCCTTTTAATCCGTCACCTCTCTCCAAAATAGGTTCATTTGTGAATTCCTCTACAAGCTCTGGTTCTTTGATTTCATCCAAGTCTCTTCTCTCTTAACCATTCTCTTCTTTTGGGAAGTCATTGGCTTCAAGGACAAGGTAATCTTGCACTTCCTCAAGTAGATTTCTCCCAAAGGGACTTATAGGCTCTTCTTTAGAACTTTGATTTTCTAAATCATCACCTTGCATGTACTCTAGATCCTTGTTCAAAAGCTTCTTCAACATTGACTCTCACGTAAGTTTTTCCTTCACCTTTTCTTTGTCTATTTCATGATAGGGAAAATCCTTTCTCTCCTCATCACACAAAAGATCATGAGTAACATAACAATGAATCAAGAAAGGCACTATATGATGTGATCCCTTCTCTTGAATACAATCTACTATTTGCTTCACCCGCTCTTAGAACACATTTGCCCAATCCATTGGATCTCCTACAAAACCATCCTCAAAGAACAATATCTTACTAATGTTCAGGTAAGTGACTGGATGGGACTTCATCAATCTGATCAAAGGTAGAACAATGTCTCTTCTCAATGAGTCCTTGTAATGTGCAATACTCCAAACAGATTCTCTTGAAAACAGGTTCTCTATTTCATTTACTCTCTTTTGGCATTAGATAGGGATGATCACGATTAATTGCATCTTTCTCTCCGAAATCTGATCTCAAAACTACTTTCTACTTTTCCCATGTCCACTTAGTTGGATTTCCTCTTAGATTGTCCACTTTTTGATAGCTCTATTCTCTAATCTCCATGGCAACTTCTAGCAAGGTGTACTTCCAATCCCAAAGCAAGAACAATAGATTTTTCTCCCTAAGGAATGCACTCCTTGCAAAAATTTCCATCTTATCAATTTTTAGGTTTTTCAATTTCAGAGCAACCTTACTCTTCATGATTTTGCTCTATCACAAACTGTCAATCTCACTCCACTTTTGTTTCCTCACATTAAATCCTCTCATCCACTTGAGTTTGCAAATTTCTATTTGAGCAATTCCTACATTCTTCCATTCTTCCCTATTATTCATGGTCTCCCAAGTATTTGTGTCTTTTGGCATTCTCTCAAAAAAATCCAGTTCTTTGCCACCTTTGCCAATAGTCACAATTATTCTTTTAAGGGTACCTTACCCTTTAGGTTCCTAACCTACCCCTATGACTTCTAAGAGTAGCCCAACTTTCCTAAACCCAACTATTTCTTCCTATGCTTTTCCTCCTTTTAAGCAAGCATTTGAAGCAATTTACCTTGAACAAGTTCAATTTGGCTCAAAAGCAAGTATCACATACCCCCCTCCTCAAATGTGAGCATCCTTGCAAACATTGAGTCAATCAACTTGATGCCAATACTTATAAACTCACCATCCATTTACTCTACTTGCAAATAAATTTCCTTCAAGGTCAAATAGTTGCAAGGATCCATTTTTCAGACCTGCATAACTCTATAAGGACCCATCCACCTTAATTGGAACTTCCTTGGGAAAATGATTCTTCTATTATCATATAATAACATTAAGTCCCAAATTATAACAATAATTAATGTTAACCTTGTTTGAAATCTTACAAAGGAGGCCACTAGCTTTTTCTGCTAACCGGTTTGCCTTTGGATTAAAAGAGGTAGTGTTTTGGTGTTTAATTTAGATATATTTTGTCAAGGGTGGTCCACTAAAGTGTTCAAAAAATAGGTAAATACTCTAAGTATTCTAGCCTAGTGTGCATAGTAGCTCTCACTATAATTTCAAGTGTTCTAACTGAAAGATAACCCAAACTATCATATGTAGAACTTTCAAGTGCAGATCTCAAACTTGAGATTTTGCCCAAAATCATCTTAATCTCCAAAATCACCTCAATCCCCAAAATCTGCAATCCACCTCACACAATCTCTCCAAATCCTCTCAAGTGTACAAGATATACAAAATCATCTCAAAGATATCATAATGAACTACAAGGTATAAAAATGGGTTCAAGTTCTCTAACATAAGTTCAACCCTCTCCTCTCCTAAAGTTCTCTCCAAGTGAGCTCTCATAGCTTCCTTCTAATATAGAATTGTACACGGAACATTATCTTGCCTTCTAGAGAGGTCTTGGCAACATAACCAAAAATGTGAGCTGGCCTGTCTCTCATTCAAGATGAACCTATGATGGTTATTATGGTAGCGCACCATGGACTAAGAAGGCAAGGAACCTCACTCTATCATACTCTTCCAGGGCTAACACTCAAAGACTCAAGACATTGCTCACTAGAGAACTCAATGAGAGATAGATAGTTGCAAATGAAAGGATGATGAGTACCTCCTAACCCCCAGTTTATATAATTATGAAATAGATACGCACCAAAGTTACTAATTATTGGAGTAACTCAAGTTACTAGGCTAAAAGTCAAGTAAATTCAAAAAGTATAAAGGAATATCCATCTATATGGGCATATTCCACTAAGCATGTGATCTTATCTTGACCCAACCACTAAGTCAAAGCTTCCTTCACATGGGCTATCCTTGGACTATAGAAGAATCCAAAACAAAAAGGCTTGTAGGCCAAAGAGTTCTCAACTCTTTCCTCAAAACCAAACATCTAGGAATAATACCAAGTCAACACACTAGAATCCAAAATAGTAGTGCTCATCTTTTCCACTTCTTCTAAATTAAATTCCCCTCTATCTCAGCTATGGCTAACTTTAGCTAATCATGACTAATGTAGAACCGTGCTTTATCTCTGTATAAATAATATCTCTTGAGTACTAGTAATACCAAACTAAATATCACAATACTACATACATGCACAAATGGGTTTTACAGTCCATGGTGCGTTACCATAATAGCCATCAAATGTTCATCTTGAGTGAGAGACAGGCCGGATCACATTTTTGGTTCTATTGTTGTGATCTATCTAGAAGGCAAGATAATGTTTTGCATACAATTTGATATTAGACAGAAGGAAGTTATGAGAGCTCACTTGGAGAGAACATTAGGGGAGGAGAAGGCTGAACTTATGTTAGAGAAAAAAGACATATTTTTATATCTTTTACTTCATTATGATGCCTTTGAGGTGATTTTTTATATTTTGTACACATGAGAGGATTTGGAGAGATTTTGTGAGGTGGATTGTAGATTTTGGGGATTACGGTGATTTTTGGAAAAAAAATTAAGTTTGAGATCTAGACTTGAAATTTCTACACATGATAACTTGGGTTATTTTTCAGTTAGCACACTTGAAATTATTGTAAGAGCTACTATGCACACTTAGCTAGAATTTTTGAAAGTTGATAGGGTAAACTGCTCCCGCAACTGCATGCTCTTTGGAAAATTGTACAGAATCTGCCATTTCTTCAATTTTCAGTGGATTATCTTGAAACTTTTCAAAAACATTCAATGCCTAGTATTCCTCTTTTTGGCACAAAAATTAGAGAAAGATCATTCTTTTGCAAAGAGTTATGAGTTTTTAAAGTGAGGGTAGGTTTTCAGACCAAATCTGAAATATATGTGCTAAATAGAAAAGTGCCTAGGCCAAATGGCTCAATGAAAAGATCTTAAATTTTGCAAGGAGTGACATCCTAAAGTTTTTATCAAGTGCGAAGCATTTTAAAGGACTGTGATATACCAGTTGACATATTTGAGTGATATTGTGAGGAAGGGTCAATTCTATAGAGTTGAGATCTCATGCATGAGGAGTGTGAGAGCAACAAAAAGCATATTTGAGTGTTTAGACTCATCTTGGGAATATGGAGGATCACCAAGAGTGGAAATTGAGGCTATGTAAGGTTCCCCAAGGGTCTGAGGTGATTTTAGGGGTGGGTTTGAGAAAAAGAGAATTTAGAATAGAATTTGAAGAGTGTTGAGAGGATCCAAAAACATACACCACTTGGAGGAAAGAGTGAGTCTAAGTGTTTTCTATATGAAGAGAAGGGACATAACGCAAGTTCATGTCTATTGACCTTTGAGAGCAAGAGATTGAGGAAAAGGAGAGGCTTACTTGACTTGGGTTTGCATGTTGGACCTTCTTCACCAAGATTGGGAGGGAGAAGATCTAAGACCAAGGAGTTGTGTGAGGTTTGTGGAGTGGCAGGACTTCCAAAAGGACATGATTGTAGTGGAGTTAAAGCATTTTTGGAGACTTTGGTGAAGGATCTTGGCAAGAGTCTTAGTATAGTTGCAGAGACACTACCATTTTCATCAACTATTTCTCAAGATTAATGATAAAGATAATCTTTTAACTTATGGATAAACTATCCATGAGGGTTTGATTAATATACACTCTAGGATTTGATGTTGCTATAGTAATCTTGGAGTAACCTGAATCTTTTTTGTTCCTTAGGGTGGATCACTTTCAAATGGTGTTAGTCATGTACATACTCTATTAGTTATAGAGTGGAAAGGAAAAAAAGGAACAAACAAATTTGAGAGAAAAGAAAGATAGTGAGGGGTTAAGATGAGGAAAATTACAATTTTCTTTAGCAAGGATGGAGAAGATGTGGAGGCCTTTGTGAGAGACATCAATAGAGTTTGCATAGAAAAAAATAAGAGGAGGAAGAATGAGTGGGCCTCATTATTACCAGATTTCTTTGAGGATGCAGCACTTACATGGTATGAATCAGAATACCAAAAGAGAGAGGAGACACGGGCAAGAGGAGTCTTGGGAGAATTTGACTTCAGCACTTATTTAAAACTTTCTTCCAAATGAGAGTTATGAGAGACTGATGAGTGAGTTAACCTTCACTCCCTCCCTCTTTCCTTCTATTGACTACTACCCATTACCATTCATTGATGAGATCTTGGAGGAGGTTCCAGGTCATTAGAGGTATAGTTTTGGAGATGGTTATAGTGTATATAGCCAAATCAAGATTGCACCAAAGCATCAACAACTCACCACATTCACCACATCTTGGGGAACTTACGCTTTCAAGGTCATGCCTTTTGGGCTTTGCAATGCTCCAACCACATTCTCACTGTTCATGAACAAGGTATTTGAACCTTTCATTGGGAAATTTGTGAGAGACTTCATTGATGACTTTTGTGTCTATGGGAGCAAGGAGCACTTTGAGAACCTAATCAAGGTCTTGCAATGCTAGGATGAGGCAAATATATCACTCAACCTAGAGAAGTGCATCTTTGGATGTGAAGAAGGTCTACTTTTGGGGCACATCATCTCCACAGATGGAATAGCAATTGATCTTGAGAAGGTGAGGAAAATCTCAGACCTTCCATTCCCTTCAAGCTTGACAAAGTTACACCAATTCTTGGGGATAGGTGGGTACTATAGGAGGTTCATCTTCTCATTTTCCAACAAGGCTTATGCATTGACTATCTACATGAAGAAGGATGTAGATTATATGGTGATTTTGAAAGACAAAGAGTCTCTCAAAGCTTTTGAGGAGCTCAAGCAATCCCTTGTTGTAGCTCCTATTTTTGCTTAACCTAATTGGAGTAAGCCTTTCATCCTCTACATTGATGCTTCTAATGTAGCTATAGGATGCACTCTTAGTCAATTAGACCAAGATGGGCATGATCATCCAATAGCTTATGCTAGTAGCAGATGGTTTCAATAGAAAAGAAATACTTTGTCACGAAGAGAGAAGGGTTGGTAGTGATCATTGGTCTCAAAAAGTTTAGACACTACTTGATTGGAGGGAAAGCCACCAATGTCACAAATCACAAGGCTTTGAAGTACATCTTCAACAAGCCTAATGTGGAAGGAAGACTAGTAAGGTGGATGATACTCTTGTTTGAGTATGACTACACCATTGAGGATAGGCCAGGGAAGAAACATGCAAATGAAAATTTGTTATCTAGGGCCAATGATCATGATGGAGATGAGCCGATGGATGATTCCTTCCCAAATGAGGAGCTCATGACAATCTCAGTCACTCAAGAGGTTCCAATGGAGTACAAGGAGATTGTGGATTTTGTGACAAGAGGTATCTAGAAGAAGATCTAGGGATGCATGCTAGGGAGAAGAAGGCCCTTGCAACACAATCTAGACCTTACACAATAGTGGAGGATATTCTTTTTCACCAAGGAGCAGATGGTCTACTTTGAAGAGCAATAGAGAGAACCAATTAGACCTTGTGCATGATGTTGGCCAAAGATGCAGAAATGGAGGGGGCTAAACATCATTGGGACAAGAGGATTCATACAATTTTGTGGGACTATAAGACAAACATGAAGACTTCCACCAGATATTCTCCATTTCAATGGTATATGGTATTGAATCTACCTTACCTATTCACTTTGATCTTCTTACCTTCCAAATCATTCACATGAGATTGAAGAAATCACAAGGAGGTGATGTAGAGAAGTCATGGAAGGATCAACTCATGGAATTGGAAGAAGCAAGAGCAGTTGCTATGGTTTGAGTGGAGAAAGCCAAATGGAAACAAAAGGAGAGCTATGACAAGAAGCAAGGCAAGAAGAAGGTGGAGCCTTTCAAAGAAGGTGATTGGGTAATGTTGTTTGATTCCATTCGATTCAAGAGAGTGCAAAAGAAGTCTTTGCTTAAGTACTTTGGACCTTTCACAGTGGAGAAGGTGTGGGGAAATTACACTTCTGATCTCAAGGAGTTGGGAGGAAGTCACTTTGATAGGATTAACCATGATAAGTTGAAGATATATCATAGAAGGTAGAGAGACCTTCACTTTGAAGACAAAGTGAAAACTTAGTCCGGGAGTAAATGTAACACCCATTTGTGCATGTATGTGTTATTGTGATATTTAGTTTGGTGTAATAAGTACTTGAGAGATATTATTTATATAGAGATAAAGGATTGTTCTACATTAGTCATGATTAGCTCAAGTTAGTCATAGCTAAGATAGAGGAACCTTACTTTAAAGGAAGTGGAAAAGATGAGCACCACTATTTTGGGTTCTAGTGTGTTGACTTGGTATTATTCCTAGGTGTTTGGCTTTGAGGAAAGAGTTGAGAACTCTTGGACCCACAAGCCTTTTTGTTTTGGATTTTTCTATAGTCCAAAGATAGTCATGTGAAGGAATCCTTGACTTAGTGGTTGGGTCAAGATAAGACCACATGCTTAGGAGAATATTCCTATGAGCATGGATATTCCTTTAGCTTTTTGATTTTATTTGACTTTTAGCCTAGTAACTTGAGTTACTCCAATAATTAGTAACTTTGGTGCGTAACTATTTCACAAGTATATAAACTAGGGGTGAGGAGGTACTAATCATCTTTTCATTTACAATTATCTCTCTCTCATTGAGTTCTCTAGTGAGCAATGTCTTGAGTCTTGGAGTGTTAGCCTTGGAGTAGTATGATAGAGTTGAGGTTCTTTGTCTTCTTAATCCATGGTGCGCTACCATAATAGCCATCAGAGGTTCATCTTGAGTGAGAGATAGACCAGATCACAGACCATGGTATAAGAACCTTTTTGCTAGGAGGATTACTACTAGATCCCATATTCTTATATACACTATAAGTGCAATAGCCTTTGTTTCATATGAGACCACACCCTCTTATAGCTATAGGTAGACTTGATATAGCCTACTACTCATTTGATAGTTGTGGGAGCAAATATGGTTGTCTTAAGAAAGTAGAAGAAGTATAGAGGTTGATATGTAATTATCATCATATAGTATGTAAGTGGTAGAGAGTATATTTGTGGGCAGGTAAGTGCATGCCAAATAGGAAGGTCTAGGGAGAGAAAATCTTGCTATAATAGAATATATCACTTTTATGTTCTCCAATCAAGGGATTAAATGATTTTAGTTGCAGTCTAAACCAAAGTTTATGAGATGAACAAGTTGTAAAAGTTATATGGTCCTAAAGAAGAACCAAAAACCCTTAAACCTCCTATTGGGAACTAGAAACTTGGTGGGAGGTCCAATGGAATGAGGACCTCTCATAGACTCTAGACCTTGTATTTACAAGTTTGGATTCTTAAATCCAAGGTCTTTATAAACTACATCCTCCAACAGGTCAATATATGTGTACATCTAAGAGTGACAAGAAGAGATATGATGAAAAGGTAGTTGCAACCTCCTGTAAAGCTATGTTGTGCACCATAGTAAATAAAGGCCCTCTTATGGGATCTTTGTGGCAAGTGCACTTGGTAGATGCCAATTTTGTGAAATCTCTTATTGTATTATGGTGGCTATACAACAAAAGGTGTCCTTATGCTATAGAAAGTACAAAAGAATAGGATCAAGGAGGGAATATAATCTCCTATTGAGCAAAGAGTACAAAACAAAGCTAGACAAGTAATGATATTATTGGTATAAGAAATAGAAATTGGGATGGATGTCTAAAGGTGCTATAATGCCAAGAATAATCATCTTATAGCCACCTAAACTAGCCCCAACAAACTGATGTGGAGACAAAATGGATGAAAAGAGTATCAAAGTTGTATACAAATAGTATGGGAGACTAAACAAAGAAAATTTTCTCTAATAACAATGTTGCAAACACTAAATGTCTCCTTTGAAAAGCAAGGAGATGAGATGCACAAGACTGAAAGCAAATGTTTTGATAAAAAAGAAAAGAGAAAGGGAAAGCTATTATCACACATGTCTAATAAGAAGCAATCACATAGATGCTCAACAAGCAATCTTGATGGCCCATCCTTTTGAGACACATGGAGAATGAAGTAAAGCATGAGCAAAGAAGGAATTTGTAAGCTATAATTTCTCATCTAGCTAATAGTCATGGAGAAAAGAAGGAAAGTAATCAATGGTAGGCAAAATATGTATCACTGGACAAGAGCATTGACTGAGTGGATGATAGTGCTTAGGTTGCATGTCTATACTCACATACTTGCTCTAACATCAAGGAATGACAAAGATTGCACTACTTTGGAGGTAGAGCATGAAATTTACAACCCTCTTGGTTGCTACTTGTGCCTAAATGGTATACTTGTTCTATAGGGCTGACCTATCTCCTTGAAAAAATCTATGAATTTTAGAGGCTATTTCTTGGTTTCTTGATGCACCTTTGTGGGCTTGAAGGAGTTAATTTTATTGTAGGAAGAGAGCTAATAAATTCCAAGTAGAGACATCTCTTATCTAGTCATTTACCTAGATAGCTTGTAATAATAAAGAGAACATATTGCACACTAAGTGATGTAAAGGTATAGGTATCTTGGTATAAATATGTGGTTTAGGGAAACTTGGTAAGAATGCTTGAGTAGGGTCAAGAACATGTAGCCATAAGTATGAGTCTATCAAAGCTTGAATAGAGAGGACAAGAGTACAAAGAGGGTTTGAGGGTGTAGGAAGGGAAATAACATTTGCACTCATTTATAGATGTCTAGATTTCCCTCAATGCTAAGTTGGGCCAATCTCCACCACAAAAAATCCAAAGAAGACTATGTGGGTAGCTAATGAGGCACTATAAACAAACATGCTAAAGTGCAAGGAGAGGAGTTTAATCCTAGAAAAATGGAGGGATTTTAGAGTTAGGGGAGAGGCCGTGGTAGGGAAATTAAGATTGGATGTGATGTCAAAAGTAAGATCCTCCATATGAGAATCAAATTATGGAGGTTCCTCCCTTGGAGAGGGCATAGGAAGCAATAAGAAGATGGAAGTGCTCTATTAAGATGAAATTGAGCTACAATGCATGTGTGCTAAAAAAGTTGACAATAGGGTCTGCTCCCTAACAATACATAAAGAGTATGAGGTGCCATGCAAGGATTATTTCTTATGGTAGTTCCTCTAAGTCCTTGTGCCAAAGAATGAGGTGTGGTATCATCTATTGCAAGTATAACACTCACAAGAGTATAGAAGATAAACCATGTTCAAAGAATAACTCATATGAAGCAACCTACAGACCTATTAAAATAAAGGAATATATAGAAGAGACCAAAATAAAAAAGTTGTAAAAAAACAAATAATAGATGTGAGAAGAGCTTATCTACAACACATAGAGTTCATCTCTTCTCAAATGTGATCCCAATCAATATCAATTGCTACTTCAATGAAGTCAATAAAAGTAGGTCCCATACTAATCACAAAAACTTAAAATATGATGACTACTGAAATCTAAAAGCATTTCCTATACTGCAACAATCCCTTTTGGTTCCAAATTCTAGGAATGTGTAGATAATGTTGGGCAATATTGCAAACTATCAATTTTCAATGAGTTCTCCAATCAAGTTCTCTCTTCTAAATTCCTAATTTTACTAATACATCCCTAATATTGATATTAAATCTCTATTCCAATAATTAAATTTCTAATTTATTGCTAAATCTCTAATCTTTACAATCTAATCTTCCTTACTGAAATAGAACAAGGGTCAAGTCAAAAAGATTAGCTATGTTATCACCAAATCCACTTTAGAATCCAAAATTATCACACTAAGCACAAAATCCTGAAATTAGTCATTGCAATTGCTCCTTGATTTCCCATTCTAAAGCAACAATAGATGTCCCACAACCCACTTTCTCCATGCTTTTTAATTTGATGCACTTATGCTCTTTCAAGTCAATCACAATCTCCAAAGCTCTCTTTCAACTCAACAACCCATATAAAATTCTCATTAAAGTCTAAAGTTTTTCAAATTTTGTCTTGTCTTCACTTTCTTTTTGTTCAACTTTAGAGATATTGTTGTTAAGGAATTGTAAAGTTAGTCAAATTGATTACTCAATTTATCACTTGCAAGGCTTTAGACCAAAGAACTTGGTTGAAAAATTATGGCTAGTTTGGGAGCAAATATGACAACATGAAATCTACATAATTTTCTCTATCAAAAGAGATCAAACAAAATGTTAAGTGAGCTTATTCAAGGATTAGTTCATTTGCATCTAATTGGTGCTAAAATCATTTGAAACTGAGTTTATGGATCAATACCTAAGAAAATTCTTTAATTCTTAGAACTTCAAACTTCTCATTTTATACACTTATGTCATCATCAAACTTAGTGGGACTAATTGTTAAGATTTTTTTGCCATCTCTAGCATTGGTTTTGAAAATAATTGTAATCAACATTTTGACGGGCTTTGATTGTATAGTCCATGTCCAAGTTAAACACTACAAATCCAAAAGTGGTTGTTCATGCATTGCAATAAACATGTCATGACACATGAACTTTCAGATATCATATCAATTTTTTATGAAATATTAAATATTCACAATTCCTTTTTTTGAACTCTTATTCTTTTTCTAGCCAATGTCCTATTAGATTATGCATATCATGCTCTAAATAGGCCTAATTCCCTGTGGATAAAGGGTAGTATATATAGGAAAGGGCTATCTAAAGATAGACTCATGCAAAAGGGAAGGTTGCAAGTTAAATCAGCATGTAGTGGCCAAGTTTTACTTTTGTCCCGTGTCATTGTTTTAGTTGTCTGATGCTCAAGCTCTTAATTCACTTTGTTATTATGCTTTCTATTGTACAAATATAAAATTCTTTTTTAGCATTTTTTCCTTGAAACTAACCATAGGTAGAATATTTAACAAAAACATTCAAAACTTGAGACCAACCTGTAATAGGTAAATTAAAAGCTCTTTAAAATACTTGCAATGTGAAAGATTAAATATAGCAAAACTTCCATTGTTCTAATCTGCTAGTACAATTAGTAATACTTTATTGGAAACATATCCCCACTCTACCTAATGCACCCAAGATGACCGTGGTGCACCCCAACGGACCCCATATTTACCCCGATGCACCTTTACACACCCCAAATGACTCTAGAAAGTACTTGAGCAATTCTCAGGCCTACATAGCTCACCCCAACGCATACACGTATACCCCACCAGCAGACACGTCATCAAAAAAACGCCCATACCAATACATACCAATATTGCAAAAATAAATTTTATTCCTCTTGGAGATTGCTCTTTCAAATAAATCAGCAAACACAAGTGAAGGCACACCTGTTGTAAAAGTAATTTTTGTCTCAACTTTACTCATCTAAACTCTACTCGTCAATCCACCCTTTGTCCTCAATTGCTTCCTCCACTAGTATTCTTGTGCTCCTCCGCATATATCTTTGCATGCACCTTGCAATTTTGTTCATTTTCATCACCACACAAACTTGCAAACAAGCAAGCTTTGCTTGTTTGCAAGTTTGTTTGTTTGTTTGTTTGTTTGTTTGTTTGCATATAAACATTTCCACCGTAAAAACAATTTTTGTCTCTATTTCACTCATCTAAACTTCACTCGTTGGTCCATTCTTTGTCCATAATTGCCTCCTCCACTATATTCTTGTGCTCCTTTAGATATAACTCTGCACGTACCTTATAATTTTGTTCATGAGTTGGTGGTGAGCATCAATACGCAACATCTTAATAGGAAAATATGAGATGTATCAATTTCACAAAGAAATATTGTGATTGACAAATATGAACACCGAGAAAGCTGAGAGATATCTAGGATTGAGAGATGTAAATGTAGTGATCAAATCGTAAGTCAAGGGAGTGTTATCTACTATTTCCTTAAGAGCCATATACACCACGGATGCGAAGGCAAGGAATGACAATATGTGTGTCCATGTTTTAACACTCAAATTTATCTCTTTATTGATTTTGCTAATTAAAGTTTATAGGATTATCCTTAACGTGTAGAAAACTGCAGTTCACCTCCGAAGGGGACCCATAGTTTATCTACGGCTATGATTCTTCACGCCTAAAAAAGTTAAACCTACCCATGTATTACTCATGCAAATTTTACAATCTACTCGTAAAACGATGATTGAACCCCCTACCAAATCTGGGAGAAAAGCTAATCTGGTGGATTGACTTTGAAAAGCATGGCTCCAACATGTGAATATCTGGTCGAGTAAACAAACAAAGAAGAACTTTATTTTGTATAGACCAAGTGGGAAGACTTTGCTCGTGCTGCTTCTTTGACCCATCTCTCATTGTAACTAGGAAAGGATGACGAAAGATACGACAATTTGAAACATTCCCATTGACTTCGGTTATAGGAACACCAATCCCGTCAAGGTCGACAACAGGAACATTATAACACATTATGTGTACATTACGTGAAAATAATATCATATTTCTCACTGTTTAACATGATATTTCGATATCGTGAAAGCGCACAAGTCCTTTGGTACCAAATTTCTCACCCTCGTTAAAACAATTCACCCTATTACTATTCAAGAGGAGGTAGTAACCCACCATCTGAATTATTGATTATGCTTTAACACGAGTGGGTAGATTTAACAATACTTAGAAATTATTTAAATTCATGCAAATAATTAAGTCAAGTATTAAACTTAGGTGTAGATTAACATGATAATGATGATGAATTTGTTTAGTTCATTTGTGGATTTATCTGGTTAGCTGTCCGATTCGATGTGCAAAGCATATTAAGTGTATTGAAACTAAGTGAAATATGAAAGGACTATATCTATATCTCCATAGGTAAAAAGTCTTCAACGATTTAAAATTTAACAAAAAATGGAGGATCAACTACAGAACCTTGCATGTATTCTTGTGATGAGGTGTTTAGGTTACAGTCGTGCATTCTAATTATGTTAACCTTAAAAAAGAAGTAACTAGAACTTCACATATGATAGTTAGTATTCCAGTTCATCGAGAGTGAAAGCTTATTGGTAAGAAGGGTCGACGAGGGGTGAAGGGTAACGGGTGCATCTTGACAGATATTCCCACAAAGTTCAAGCTTAACAACGAGTGAATCATGGAGGCATTTTAATGTTGAAATTTCGCTTATTTTGATGTGGAAATAAGTCCTTAGAGACTTTGATATCCCGCCCCTTAGTCCCATTCATTCATCCATTGGTCGCTGAGCTTCTGTTTTTTTTTCTAAGTAATAAATATATTTCAAGAAACAAAAATCTGGATTAGTTTCTAGGCATTTTGTCGATATCGTATTTCTGTACCAAGTTAAGACATGCTTCCTTGAATAGACGAACCCTTGCGACTAAGATGAAACTTCAAACAAAGTCCACGGTTTCAAATGGATATGGACTTAACAGAACCTAAACTTTGGCCCACAGACTAAACGGCACCCCGAGTTGGCAGAAGGACTTTACAGTACCTCTTGTGGCTGACGTGGTGCGCCAGTCCTATTTGGCACCTAAGCTCACGGACGAATAGACTATAATGTTCTTGTATTGTCCAGTAGGCATGCACATGGCCGAGGGTCTTTGTTTACCGTATCAACTCGAAAACGGACTGGAATCTTCTGTACATGAGGACATTTGACTTCACTGTCACTGTTCTGGTGAACGATATGATTGATCTAAATTCCCACGAATGGTGGAATTCTAGCGGCAATAGCTTGTTTTGGAAGAACTTATCATCCGCGTGCGCTTGGGGCGGAATTGCAAATTTCGAACACAATCTTCAAACAGGAGTTTCATGCAGGACTTCAGAATTTCAGTGCGACACTGAAATTCAACCAGAAGAACTTAGTTTCTCGGGTTGGATGGGGAGTTTGGCTGGAAGTTTGAGCCTGGGGTTCAGTCATAGTAAGAAATTCGATTTCGGGATGATTGGGGAAAATTGAAATGGATTTCAACCATAAAAGAAACATCAAACTTTTGGGTCTTGTTTACAGTTCAGGCACGCTTAGAATCTAGCCAAAAGAAATGATGGAGATCATCAAGAAGTTAAAAAATATGGAGTCCGATGCGAAATTTGGCGTCAAAAATTAGACAAGAAATTTTGTTCAGCTCTATGGGAGAACTGAGGAAAAATCTAGATATAAAAGCATTTATTAAATATTCTTTTCTTCTGCTTGCCAACACATAGCCGCCACTGCCAACTATGACAAATGGTCCGCACGTGGCATCAAGGGGTGCTGTTGAGTCTTTCTGCCAAGTTGGGTGTCCATCTCTCTGTTAAGTCCATCTCTCTGCAGTATAAAAACTCCACGGCTTCGTGAGCTGAATACTGTCCCAAGAGTAGTATGAATACGTGTGAGAAATCAATTCTACTAGCAACGCAGTAATTCAAACATCGGACATATTGCTGTTCAATTACATGTGATTCGGACACAGATGAATGATGACTGCGCGCATTGTTCGATCAGGAGTCCAACGGTATATGTCCAGACAATATTTAGAGAATACTCGAAAATTAAAACTTGAGGATTTGACTTAAGCATACATCATTTAATACTGATCAATATCTGAGAGGCATTCAACTCACTGAGAGACAGACACAGATACGGACGATAAGTAATCATAAGAAATTTGGTCGCGTTCAATGTTAATGTCAAAATTGTAATTAGGCCTTATGAAATATTCAACATTATTGTTGCAGTAGATGGAACCAAGGGGTTCTTGAGACAGAAAAAACTAATCATATGAAATTTGGTCACATTCAATGTGAAATGTCAAAATTGTTATTAGGCCACTTGGAATTTTCAACATTATTGTAGCAGTAGATGGGAACCAAGGGATTCTTGAGACAGAAACCCAGACGTGCTTGATTCTAGAGCTGCACCTACGGCTGACAATGCAATGTCTATACACCATATCTAAAACTGTAGAGATTAACAAGAACAAAGATCTGACTGCATGCATTGCAGGTAACAATGTCATTGGGTGTTACCGCAGTGTTTGTTTCTACGTGTACTAAGATTAAAAGAATTGCCTAGAGTACTCTTTCTTATGGCTGACCAGGCCAACGTTTAAATGGATAGAAGTCAGTGAGTGCAAGTCTTGCGACAAGTAGCAGGGTTAATGTTTCTTTGGTTCTATTCCTAGCCTAGTGGCGAAGTCCTCCACCATCAAGGGAAGTCCCTCCTGTAGCGAAACCTGACAATAGATATTAACGAGTTAGAACTGGACAAAACCTTGTGCACCAATTACCAACAAAGATATTTCTGGTCAATGACTTGGTTTTGTTTTTCCAGTTGAAATAGGAAAAACAACTATGCTCACTAAAACATTCAAAGACAGTGCCCTTACTGTTGGTCCCCAACCAAGCAACTTAGTTGCCTTGGTAATGTCAGGCTTGCGCTGACGAGGATCATCAGGAGTGTTCTCCACGATTTCGTATGCCGCTGACGGGTCAATAAGCTGCCCAACAGATGTGAAAAGAAATCAGTACTTGCAAAGCTTCTTCATAACTAGCATAACTACTATGTTAAGGAAAAAGAGAAGATTTTGATACTATGATTTTCTAAGCAGACTGAGTTCTTACTAAGATGTGGCTGGTGCTCACGCAACTAGTAGAAACTCGACAACTTTCACAGCTACCGTTTACTACGAAGTATTTGTTCGTTTGCCGGATAACTAAATTGGAAAGCTGACCTAGTTAAAAACTTGGCTAAATCAGCTCAACCGACTGGCAAATGATTTAACATCCGCAGATTGACAATTAAGCTTCAAGAGCAGCAGATAGAAACCCAAGGCGAGAAAAGCGAGATATATGTATTGGAGAAACGGACCCCTTTTACAGCTTCCGCAAGCTCCAACATGGTGAATTCGCCTGAATACAACACACGAAGTTATGGAATGTAATTCCAAAGTGGTAAATACGAGTGCACGTGAAGCAAATTCCAAGATGGTTTCACAATACCATCAGCCCATTATATCATCATCCTCCGATTTACTGCTCAATTTGAGAAGATAACACTTTTTGCGCGAACTTAAGCCACATTGTATGAGATGCCAGTAAATCATGTCAAAGGTCTTGTTACAGAATTTGATTTACCTGGGTTCCCTATATTGATGGGACCAGTGTGTTCAGCTCGCATGAGTTTCATCAATCCATCAACCTGTTCCAGCATAGTAGATGTTAGATAGTCTTCTGCCTTACGAATCCGTACCTACTGAGCTAATACGTGGCTTATTTTAAAAAAACTTGATAAACTAAAGTTTGTCTCTGTGCTTCTGATTAGAACTGAAGAGGCTCATGTCCTTATCGTAACGAAAGAGTGGACATCTTCGACTGCAATTTATTCAACTTTTAAGTACCATTACTGAATGGCAACAGAGACCTTTCCAACCTGCAAAAATTGGGTTCTAGTAATTGATCTACTTGAAAGTAGAAAATAGGTGACAAGAACCCCACAGCAAGCGTAAGACTGTGAGCAATATCCAGAAGAGATCAGGTTAATACCATGTCGGAAACGTAGCAAAAGCTGCGAGTTTGAGTTCCTGGAGCTTGAACTGTCAACGTTTTGCCTCTGTAAAGACAAGAATATAGCCTCAATCACACCTGTCTACTGTCAAGGATATCAAACTGTACACATGTTTGACACACATCACATACTTGACTATGACTTAACCATCTAGTGCTAGTGTGTCTAATCTTCCAGAATGATACCGATACGGTCAAGTGATAAATGCAATCAGCGTAAATGTAAGGCATCTAGTATTGTAGGATCTAAAGATAATCGACCCCGCCAAGATAAAGATGTAACTATCTTGGAGGTTTGAGGTGTTTCTATAAAGGACCAGTCCGTAATACACTGACATCTGTAGAAAACCATAAGAATATCCATCGGCTAGAGTGTGGTAACCTTAGAGCTTGGGCAATGAAGTTGCTGACCACTCTCCCGTCGTCAATATTCATACGTGGTCCATAGGTGTTGAAAATTCGGGCGATACGGATCTCTGTAAAATTGTAAAACACAACCAACAAAATTTTCGAAGGCTTGAATGTCCGCATAAATCTCCATTAGAATTAGATTCTGCTACAAGAATCTAACCGGTTAAAGAGAGCTTTACTTGAATGCAGCGATGGCTTTCAGAGGAACATACCGACACCATGTTGTCTGTGGTAATCAAACATCAGAGTCTCCGCAACACGCTTTCCTTCGTCGTAACAACTCCTAACTCCTGAAATGAACAAATATCGCGAAAAGTGAGAGAGTCTTCAAAGCACTATAAATCTACGCCATGTCCACAGAATAATCATACTGCACGACAAGAAATATTTCTTGCTAAGCAACAAATAAACTTCATTCTTTCCATGCCAACCTCCAATGTACGAGGCAATGAAGTCCAGTGATCTTACCGATTGGGTTTACATTTCCCCAGTATTCTTCCTTTTGTGGGTGTTCAAGGGGATCACCATAAACTTCCGAAGTCGATGTTAGAAGAATCCTGCTCGAGGAACAGGGAATTTAAGTGTCGTGGGGTAGAAATAAGACAGCTAACAATCACTGGATGCGTAACCTTAAAGTAATAACCCAGTCAGAGAAACGAATTTACGGATGCACAGTTTCTAAAGATGCTTTAACGAAGTTACTGGAGATAGGAGGATGTTCGTTCTCAGTAATAACTTCGTTGAACTCTCAATTGGGGATACTCAAACCATTTCACATTGAACGCACAGTGCAACCGATGTGGTGACTACCACAAAGAGATAAATGAGCTAACGGGTAAATACTTTAAATTGATGAAATATACTAATATGCTAAAGAAAATACCTTTTCTGTCGTTAAAAATCACAAAGTATCTTAAAGTTAAATCCAAACCTTGCCCCGACTCGCTTAGCCAATCCCAGCATATTTAAGGTTCCCATGACGTTGGTTTTGATTGTCTACAATGACAAGCACCCGAGATATTGGTAATCGTTCAAAGTAACAAGCAAGTATAGAGTAGAGTCCATATTATCATAGATGGTCAAAGAATCCTCTTCCCATTTTTAAAAGAATTCAAGCTAAAAGCATACATGTACTATAGTGAGCTTCTCCGTGAGTATCTGGTAACGATTTGGGCTTGAAGCCACCATTTGTTACAGGCCAAGAAAGGTTACTATCCACAACTCACCTTCACAGGGTTATGTTTATAAAAGATTGGTGACGCTGGACATGCCAAGTGGTAGATCTGGTCGACTTCCACTAGAAGAGGCTCTGTGACATCTGCAGGAGAGGAGGTCTGCTTTAGATATTGTCGCAAATGAGAATGACAGAGCTCCTAAGAGGATGCTATTCAACGAGGAAAGAAGCCAGTACTCTACTAAAGTCATACTAGCGATAGCAGGATGTCAACTCCTTGACCTCTAATGCAAACAACAACTATCAAAATTTTGAGCGTCTTGCAAGTTCTCATCTTGATAAAAGACTTCTCTGAAGACGTCAAATAACTCATATTACTAACATACTCAAAAAATATATACCATGACGGATAAGCTCAAAATTGGGGTTCCCAATCCAGCGCTTCAGGTTGTCTTTTGTGCCAGTGAAAAAGTTGTCGGCAACAATGACCTGTAAAAAGGAAAGCGAAACAAAAACATGATCGCGGTTCAGTCTCCCTCGCAACACTTTACGACAAGCTATATTACGAATTTGAGCTTTAGAAATTTTCGTCCCAAGGTCGTACCTCGTTCGTGCCTTCTTCCATAAGGCGATCCACCAAATGTGACCCAATGAAACCAGCTCCTCCAGTAATCAAGATCCTCATCTTTGCCTGTAGGAAAGGATGAAAACCCGAGCAATGAGTTCCAACATGGAAACGGTCCAGAGCTCTAGTTTAGCATGCACACCACGGCCACACAGCACTAGTAGACGCCTTCAAAGAATAGGTCTTCCACGAATACGATAGATATTTGGAAACGACCCAGACATAAGAGCAACGCAAACCACATGCCCTTTAACAAGCCAATTCACCACACCGCTGGTATTTCTTCCGGCGGTCAAGACTTTCCGGCTGTTTGACGCTTTGTTACATTTATCACATACTCTATGTATTATCAAGTCTTGATTGTAGAACAGGTTTCTGCAAGGTATGCAATAGGACTTTCCAAAACCACATCCAAGGACAGAAAATAGTGCTTGACCATGTTTAAAAGTCAAAATCAATATAACACCTCAGAAACGTTGAAATCTTTCTTCTTCAGAAGTGATGGTATGACGTCGACCACTAGAGCGCATTGCTCTTGTCCGTCACTCTACTCGTAGTGACTAAAATATGTTCCTTATACTACAAGATCCTCAAGCTCTGAAACTTCTTCATGTAAGGGACATTCCTGACGAGCGATATCAGTGTACAAACTGCGAGAAGTTTCTGCTATAAGCTCTTATCTCGTTATTATCACAAACAGACGAAATCTAAAGCCCAACATCCTACCCACGATTACAGTCAGCCCCTGAAAGCTCGTACTGACCGGCACTACAGCGATCAATTATCTTGGATGCGAGACAAAGAGACGAGGAAACCTTCCTAGACCCACAACATTACCTGCCTGATAAATTGTTCGCTAGGTCTACGAGAACGCAAGTTTCTGTCAAAAGAAATTTGCCTCAGAACCGCTCATCTACCGACCAGTCTACTAAGACTCGACGACAGCGCTTCTTTCCAGGGGGTAGTGAGGATTAAGTCTTCTGTAGAAACACTGAACAGGAACAAAAAAAGATAAAATCTCCATGTTATGAATCCTTTAATCCGAGCAGCACTGACCGTGGTGTACTTGGAAGAACGCAGAGGCGAAGGAGTTGGGGGAGGTTTGGAGATCGTCCCGTCTCCGTTAGTAGCAACACCACCATTGTTCATGATGTCTGTAATCTATCACCGTAAGCTTCAGTCAGTATCTTCCTCATCCTGTGCTCAGATTCAAATCAAATGGGTTCCGATCTAAGCAAGTCTCCACAACGTTCAAGGCACGTCTCCAGAGTGAAAGGTTTCATAAACATCCACATTGCATCCTCATATTGCTTACAAGCCTCCGTATCATCTTTCTTTACAATACAACTCAGATAACTCAACAAAACCAAAGGCCGTTCTCATATACAAGCTTTAGGTGGAATCCTACGAGTCACTTGACTACCGTCCACCTTGCATACCTATCTACTGTCTATCACTCTCAAAACTTGGTTTCAGATCTACAATCAAAACGCGTTGATATTGAGGCGACACGATGGCAATTCGTGTAAATCTTGTATCTCAACTCCTGCACCCTCTCATATCAACAAGCTCAAAATTTACTGTCGTGCACGGTCGCACAAAAGCCAATTAATCAGATGGGACTAAACGCCCCCTCATCTAATAGTCTTTGGCTAAATCTTTCAAGTTTTTTCTGCCTTCTCCAGCAGTTCTTTCCCGCTACAATGCAATGTAGCTGGCACAGTAGATGGCAGATCTCGACATGAAAATTGGTTTCTAACGCAAAATGGTACAGGTTTTCTTCGACACAATTGCAGGTGATTGTCAAACTGCACCAAAACCATCTAAATCCAATGGAGAAAGTCGGACTAAAGAGCGAATGCTCGACGAGAGAGTGAGATCTTGCCTTTCGGCAAATCGTCCAGCGATGCAAACCAAGATTGCTAATCCGATCCTGATGCAAAACCAGTCACAGTGTCACACCAACTCTTCCGTCAGCTCCACAGATCTACTTCCGCCAGGACATACAATTGACTCAAACAGGAAGTTCTGGGCACAACAAAGATATCAGTCAGCCTGGAAACATAACCAAACACCCCAGCTATTAGACAGCGCTCCGCCAGTAAACAAGTCACGGCGCTTTTGCTGCTCAATACAATAGACGCTCTTCACATTGCACGAGTCTGCTCCATTCCATCTCATCACACCAACCAACCTGCTGTCACGCTTACCGCGCACGCACGCCTTGCCTCCTTCCCTGCTGCTACGACTAGAAAGAAGTGACGATAGCGACCGCGCTATCGTTCTACTTCCGTCTTGGCCTCTCTCTACTATCCCGAATGACTTTACCCCGCTTTCAAGTACTGCTCTTCCCCTTTCTTTTCTTCCACTCCACCACCGCGGTTCTGTTCTCTCTACTGATTGCCCATTATCTCAATTAACAAATGCCAGATTAAGATTTCTCCTGTTTGGAATCTCTTCCCCCATCGAATCAACGAGCCATGTCAAAAAGCCTTCCTCCTCCTCCTCGCTGGCTGGCTGGCAACGATCGAGATCCGTTTCACACAACTTGTGATCTTGTACTCATCACTCCGTGCTCTTTTCTCCTTCCTTCCTGCTCTTTCGTGGCAACGGATCAGAGAATTCGTATTGTGCGCACGACGACATTCTCCACTCACGACCTCCAGAGCATTTACACGACCTCCGCAGCATTCCCATCGGGACCTCGTTCATACCACTTCTCGGGCAGAATTTCCTGCTAATTTGGGACCGGCTAGAATTTCGCGTTGAATGAAATTTTCGGGTTTCTTCGGACGAGTCTTTAAATTCTGGGTAATATTCCAGAAGATCCGACCGTTGTTTTCCTGACGGGAAGTCCATTGGAACTGGAAATGTCCAAAACCTGCCGGTACGGAGCAACACTGCTTGCCTGCAGTGCGCTCCGTACCGGCAGATTTTGCTTGCCAAGTCACCGAATCTTGACAGGCGTAGCGGAGCTTTTGCAATGCTTTTTAGTCCGACTAGCTTATGTGATTCGCATGACGAAATGTGGCTGTGATGTGATTGCTCTTCCTGCAACATGTTTCTCTCGTTAGAGTGCGTTGGATGGATGTGGACATGTTTTATCATGACTTTTAATTAATCGAAAAGAATTGCTTGGTACGCCTACAGTAATCCTAACTCCAAACTTATTCTATAAGTCGACGTGTGATAGTTTTAGTATTACCGGACACCGTAAATATCCTTGGTAAAAGTGTAGATGACAGAGTTATTACAATCCTTTATATTGCAAGTCAAAAAAGTATAAATAACTAGAGAATATCAAAACATTCATTTCCGTTCTAGAAATATGACTTCAACCACTTCATCATCTCAGTTGTTATTGAGGAATAATCATCAGTACAAGATTCACCACAGTAGTTACAAAAGTGTTGAAACCTTGACGAAATAGAAAGAAAAAGCCTCATCACGATTGCGTTTGATTCTCTGTAAACAGGCATAGATGTTCTCACGAGAATGTACTGAGACAACTTAGTGAATGTGTGTTGGTCAAATTGCCGCTATCTGTTTCACAGTTTGCAAGAACTCAATTTTGCACATTCACGACGTTGTTACTCTTCCACTCAATCGGACAAGGTTTCGACCAAAGTTAAACAGGCCGGTCGAAAGTTAAGTCCCTTTATATCTAAAGTGTTGGATAATGCCACATCTCCCTCGTTATTACTGTAATTTTAGAAATGGTAGTAGAACACCGCCCGAGATTCGCTAAATGTAGAATCCCACACAAGGTAGCGTCATCAGTTAACGCAAGAGAAAGAAGAAGAAGAAGAGCCCACTAACTTTGATAGGGACGAATCGGAGGTGCATCTCCCAGGCGCTCGGGTCGACAGGCAACTTACAGCACAGCAGATCTGCCGAGTATCCAGGCTGGGTCCCACGCGGAGGAGACGGAACTAACTCGTTTCTTGAAACCCATGTGGCCGTCTAGGTCATCGTCAGAGCCCGACGTCGCGGAGCGGGCTACGCTATTCCCTCTTCATCTGGCCTTTCCGGCATGACTGCTGATACTGGTACTCAGAAAGTACTCAGACAATTAGAGTCAAATTTAAATAAAATGTCAATGTAAACATGCTTATGAGACGCAACGAGTATCTTTATCGGAGGGCAAATATTAGCCAACCCAACTCTGAAGGAGAAAAGTGAATTAAAACCCCATCCTTCATCAGACCCGGTGAGCAGGAAATATACATCGAATGTTTCGTTCCCATAGCAAGAGAATAAATAAGTGTAAACAGTGCAATTATATTACAGCAAATACCAAACGAAGCATGAGAATCTGTGTTTTGAGACCAGAAATTAGCCACCCCAACTTTTCAAAAGAGCAGGCACTACTAACACAAGTATTTTATTTCATCAGATCCGGTGAGATGGAAATGAATATCGATTTTTCCACACCACATAAGGACTAGAATATCAACGGTTTTCTATCTAGATGTGAAGTAAAACAGTAATATGTTGATTCACGGTTGTGCTCCCAACGAGACCATTATTAGGACACTAAAAACCATATTGTCAATGGGCCCTTCGATCTCCAATAATTGTCCTGCTTTTCTTGCAAACGAAGCTAATGTACTCGACGCTCTATTACTGTCATTCCTTCCCGAAACATGTGCTTACTGACATCGTTGGCACTCGCAATGTGGTCTTATCTTTACTTAGTTTACTTTGTTTTCTTTACGTAGTACTTAGTTGCAGTTGCAAATAAAATCGCTGTCGCAATTTATTCGTGTAGTTCACTAATGCAGAGAAAGAATTGGACTACAGTGTTGATTATGAAACCCATACACCCCAACCCAACATTAGAAACTTGCTACGTGTCCTAGATGAATTGCAATTGGTTTGTTTGTTTTCTGTCAGGTCTTGGTATATTGACGTTCCATCCGTTTTTGCTCCTGCAATCGCAATTTAATAGTGTGAACAAATGAAATTGGAATCTAGAGTTTATATCAAACTTTTAACCTATCTACCCAACACCAGGAACTCCCATTACTTTGCCTGGATGAATTGCAACAATAAAGAAGAGGGACGATCGCGTAGAAAAAATAGAGGAGAGAAGACCCCATCAAGCCGTACAAGGGAGAGATTGAAAAGTAAATGGGGCTAAGCCCCAATAGAGTATATATATGTATATGAGAGTATATATAGGTATACATGAACAGAAGCCGTTCTGAGAACAGAAGCCGTTATGGGAACGAGTTATCCAGAACTCATGAAGTGCAAATGAGCTATAAACAATATATACATCATACTCAACACTAGGAATATGAAACCCCGAGGGTAGAATGCACGGAAGGTAAGCGACACGCAAGACTAGAGTAGTGAAATCCTGAAGTTAGAATGCATCGAAAGTAACCTGCAGCAATGGCATAATCAAAATAAACATATTGAAACACCAACATATCTATATGAGAAACATCATCGAATGAAACACAAAATAACTGTCACGTGGAAACCGTTAGATAGCAACTCGCATAGTTGAGATGCAGCCTGCAAAGAAACAGAGACAATACTCCCACATAAGTAGAAAAGTAAAGACCCCAGGAAGAAACTGATAGCTAAAAAGGATGGAGATGAACTGGTGGCTAGAGACAAGTAATAGTCGGTAAATATCGCGGGTCAAGGAAGAGCTGAGTCAGGAAACAAAAATCGGAGAAGGTGGATGAGACAGAGCACAGGAAGGATAAATCGCTCCAAGAACGAGGGAAGACGAGCAAAGCATCCAAGGACGTGGATATCGATATATCACAGCAAGCGCTATGGACGCCTGAGTCTAGAGAAGCCAAACAGGTGAGGGAAGCAGAAGACGGCCATAGTACGTCTCCATGAAAACACATGTGACTTCATCAATGCCTCACGCAGTGCCAAAGTAGCTGAGCTAGAGTCAGTACTCCTCATACCGAGTTTCTGCTCAAAAACTCATGAGTGCCAAGGCAAACTCGGTTGCTCCCCTACAGTGCCACTCAGAGCTCAAAAATAGTGAGAAATAGTGAAATACGATAAGCATCAGCGAAACAAACATCATTGTAAGAAAAACGCAACGCTGCACGGGAAGGGACCAACGAAATAAACCAAAGTAGCGAGATACATGAAGCATCAACGAAATAAACAGCAACAAAATAGCAAAAGAAATATCCTCGTAAGAAAACTCAGCGCTTCTCGGGGAGAGACCTGCAAAATAAACCTCCTCACAAGAAAGCGCAGCGCTGCAAGGGAAGGGACAAGCGGGGAGCCAAAAAAACTTTGCAAGGACTAGTGGGAGAGACCCCAGCAAACCACGAGCGGGGAACAAAAAACGTCACTGCTGCAACAAGAAAGGACAGGGGGAGAAACCCCATCAAACCCCAACCCAGCAAACCCAGCAAACCCAGCAGGAGAAACCCTTGCGAGCAGAGAAACAAGTAAGAGTACTAAAAAGAAAGGAGGGGAACTGGCGATAAGGCAACCGACAGAGGCAACTGCAGCCTCGTGTGAAGGGAAGAACCATGTAGGCCCGTATCCATAAGCAGTGGGCACGTGTTTAGCAGTCTGCGATGAAAATCCACATGGCATAAAAATCCAAAGAGTGCTATACCACATATAAAATACACTGGAAGAGGCAAGATTGTATACAAGTCTAAGGGAAATAGAGTATATATGAGGAGTCTATATACAGGGGCTTTCAAGTCGGGACTATACATAATGGTTATCATATTAGGTGATCATCCATCAAAATTAGCGGGTAATCTTTTAGAGATGATAGATAAGCTCACAAAATGAACTTCTTTTAAGAAGCTTTGAGAAATTTGGAATGGGAAATATTGAACATAGAAATGAAAGAAACACTGTATATGAACGGGGATCGATATAGTTTTACAAGTCACTTCTTAACACATTCTATCAAACTTGGAGGAGACGTATCATACAAAGTTTCACAAAATCACCAAGAATTCCCGACTGGAAACCCTATTATATTTAGATTCTATCAAGTCTTGGTCTGATGAAGTCCCGTTAGTTGCAGCAAGTGAGGGTTGGAGGAAAGGTCAGGATAGCCATAAAATATAGCCCTGACCTAGTCAAAAGGCCAAAGGGTAAACTGAAGCATAATTTGTCATTCAACATAAAAATCCAATCATATCATTAACATCTGGTGAATTTTGAACTGAGAGAAAATCGAAAATACCTCGATTCCTTCGAATACTCTCATGTATTGAGGATAGCATGGAATTATTAACGACCAATGCTTTGAACACTATTTTTGGCGTAATCACAATTACATTGTGGGGGAACTAAGTAGACATTGCAAAGCTTTCATCAATTAGATCCATCAAGATAAGTCATTTACAGGAAAGTAATATAATTAATTACTTTATAATTATAATTAATATAATTGAACTTTATCCAAGTATGCATTATCTGCATATCAGACCTCCTTTTCTCTGTTTATCCTTGAACTAAATTTAGGAAAAACAATAAAATTAAATTTTATAATAAGATGATGTGATATATCTTACCCGAGATCGAGGAATCATACCAGCACTCAATTTTGACATTCTTAAAATACTAGATTGTGTTTTCAATATTAATCATTACAGTGCATAAACCATAAATAGACAGTCTTGCAAAAATCTTCAGTCTTAAAAGATGTGAGCAAGAATTTAAAACTACATTTCAAAAATCTATATAGTAAAACAAACTTAACACGTAAGCGGCTTTTAAGGAATTAAAACGAGACAAGGTCAATATTTATTTATTTTATAAGAAAGACATAAATTTATATTTACTTCCTTGATTTTTTTATTTTTTTATTTAGCAAATAAGTCAACGGCTATATCCAACTTTAAGAAAGCTATAGTTTTAGTGTACACAGTCCATCTAACGAAGCATTATAAAATTGAACATTTTGCTAATCATTTTGCTAATTGAACTCATATGATGACTCATATTTAACTCAAATTGAAGAAACTAGAACTTCAATTTTGTATCATTGTCTTATATCTTACATCCAACTGAATTTTTTACTAAATTTGACACACGCTACTCCACTCTAGTGGAAGTTATTATGACTTCCGCCATAATCAAAGTGACAATAGCATATTAATGGAATTTGGTGTGAGTCCAAACTTGAGTTACACAATACCATAGTCTTCTATGAATAGGACGTTATATTACTCAAGCAACATCCAATATACTCTATTGCACGCAAGCTTGAAAATCAAATAATAATTGAATGATTTAGGCTTAGCTGCACAATTCATCAACACACAAGTCACTTTGAAGGAAGTGCCAAAGTCTCTTGAGAAGTACCTACAGGTTTGCTTTTGTTTCTTACCTTCAATACACAGGATCTGTTTAGCCTAAACTATTATCATAGAATGCTTTTGATTATCTTTATTTCAAGTGGTTGATCACACTAGCATTCTCCTCAAATTGTAGACTTGAAGTGACCCATGTTGACCATCTTGTTTGGTAGTATATTTGTAAGGCATCTAGTGAATGTGCTTACAAATTTGGATATTTTTTGCCTTGTACTTCATGTAGGAACAAGATATACCGTTAGTCTCAAAGGAGACAAATCATATGAATAACTCAAGATTCTAAAGAGCCTAAATGCAATGATATTGCTTGTCTACTTGCAAAAAGATGAAGAGAAGTCCAGAAGTGTACATGCATCAAGAAGGTGTGTCATGTTGGGGAGATGTAAATCTCAAATGATCTTAGTCATGCACCTATTCTAAGATAATAGTTTTAACTTTCATAGAGCAGATGATGTCATGACTTGGATTAATGTATCAACTTTATACATTGTAATGAAAAGTATATTTTACACACTAGTCTCTTGATCAGCCTATATGCTTTACTAGAGCTAGAAACTACATGATTAACCTTTATTATACTATTTGACTTGCATTCATGGCATCTGAACTTTTCTCACCTTATTGGCATGTTCTTTGTTTTCTAGATTTTTTAAGTATTTGAAACCCAACAACATCCACTTACCTATTATCCACTATTTGAATTTCCCTATAAGAACTCTTAGGTGAAGATTGAAATTCGCTTATGAGTTAATTTAAAGTGCTAATTTACTCTATAGAGCCTATAGAAAAAAATCTTGCAACATGTGATTGCCAAGTAAAGTTGAAAAAATTATATAGTAGTCTCTACTATGGTACCTTTTTTGCATGACCTAGCACTCAATCTTCTACTTGCATAAGGCCAACCTCATTTTGAAATAGAGGACCAAATCCCAATTACAGCACTAAGAGAGCATCATGTGATCTTCACATTTACCAACTTATTGGACAATTTATTTGAAGGAGCTCCAAAGCTACCATTGATGGCACAAGATTACTACCATACTTTGACACCATGAATATTCCTAACATTACAATTATAATGTCATCAACCTACATATAGCTTGAACTAGCTCCTTAACTTTAGCTATCAAAATGTCTTTATCTCTCTACAAGTGCAAGACCACATTATCCCTTTCCTCTTTAGTAGTCTCTAACTAAATATTCAGATCCAGATATATGATATCCAGATCATTCTCCTCCTCCGTGAGGTCATTGCCTTCCAAATGAGAGATTGTAGTTGTTAGAGTTTAGAAAGCTCAAGCTTAATAATCTAATCAATAGTGCAAACATCCATAAATAATCAAAATGTGTTGTTAAAAATCTAGAATCATTATTCATATGAGATTATAGGATTGTGTCACACAAGTTTGGACCCACAAAAAATTTCATTAATGTGCAATCATCAAGTCACATCAAATTCCACTATTGTAAAGTAGGGTGGGTCAATTTAGTCAAAAAGGTGGGTGGATTTAACAACCCCTTAAAACAAATCCATGTTCTATTTGCAAAATGGTTCGATGTAGTTGAATTTTCTCTTGATACTTAGGCATACAAAAGAGGCAAGATATGTATGAGATGTGTGACAATGACAATATGTGCAGGATGCATGAGAGTGAGAGTGATAGTATGCATGGGATATGTGAAAGTGAGATTGATATCAAATTTTTAAATTGAGTATGAAAGGCAATGGGATTTGGATGAGAGATTTTATTTAATACATGAGTGAAAGTGAAAGTGATAGTATGCACAAGATTCATGAAAGTAAGAGTGACATCAATTTTCAAAATCAAGTGTGAATGGAAATGGAAATTTTTTATGAGGGATTTTCAAAGGGTGTCAATTTTGATAGCAAGGGGTCACCATCTTGATATTTTAGTAGTAGGTGTTAGACAATAAAAATATGAGGCAAAATGAAGCTTATGAACCTCATTTCAAAACAATGGGAGTGGAAGAGAAGGTGAAGATCAAGAATATGCAAAGAAGGAGAAATAATCAATTTTTTAATTCATTTTGTAATAGCATAGGAGAGAAGGTGAATAAAGAGAAAGAGAGACCATGCAAGAGAAGGTGAAGGAGAGATTTGAGAGCAAATTCTTTCATCAAAGATATTATTCAGAGAGTTCACACTCAAAGTGAGAGATTGAGAGTTCAATGATGGTGATGATACAATACAAGAGAGTGATGGAGGAAGAATACATGAAGGAAACTCAAAAAGGACCTTGGCTTATTGAATTTCATTTTATTAATGATTACATTACATATGTAAAATGGTGTTGGCCAGAAAAACACCAAATCAAGACAACAATAAAAGTAATTCAAGGAATAGACCTGCCATTGGGTTTAAAATCTCCATTGCTATCTAGTATCCTTGGCCACATGTTTGTTATTTTTGCAATTTTAGGTTTCTTTTATTCAACTGCACACATATTTTAACCCAAATTTAAGCCAAATTTGACAAGAATGGGATTTTTGAATTGGATTGTGATCTTTCATCCTGCTCTACATGCAATGATGACCTAAATCCTAACTCATGCATACCATGTGTACCATGCATCCAATCCCATCAGTCCTATCAATCTTCTATTTATGGACTACTCAATAATTCATATCCATCCAATAGGCTGAGTTTACACATTATTTACTACTTTATATGCTTTATATGAGTTATACAATGAGTTCTTTATATGCATTGCTTAGCTCTTTACATGTGGTGATTAGTGCTTTCCTTTTACATGTTAGTTAACCATATCTTTGCATGTTTACTACTTCTTTATATCTTTCTATGCTTTACATGAGTTATTATAATACAAGTAGCTAGATATATTATATGGAGGTGAAGATTGGCTAGGTAACATCTAGAAGGATGTTTTGTACAATAAGCTAGGAAGATCAGACAAATGTGTCACCAAAGGGTACTTCTACTAATAGGGCAAAAGCCAAAAATAGCCTAAAAACTTTAGAGCTAAGTTTGGAGGCCTAAATGGATGAATTAGGCCTCAAAAATGTAAAGATTTCCTTCCCTTCAGGAAAAAAGTTTTCCTTCTTCCCCTTATGATTTGTCTCATCAAGAAATTTCCACTGATACCTCATCCACACAATTTGAGCTTCTTACAAGCAGATTCTCTAAAGATTCTCTTTGTTCAAACCCGTTTGACCAACTAGATAGGACAAGGATTGACATGCCACCCATCCAAACAACTTATCCAAGGATGGAGCTTGCTAACAAGTCATCAATCCATATATTTGATCCAAGGGTGGAGCTTCCTTTCAAGGAATCCTCTTTGCTATATAATAAAGAAAAGGTGCTCCTTTGGAGCATCAGCATATTGAGTTTGAAACTTGCATTTTCCTCTTGTATCTCTCTTGTAGGGTTCTCTTGTCCTCGGAGTATTACAATGGTATCAAAGTAGGTGTTTTAATCCAAGAGAGTGTATCACTCCTCTTGGAAGAACATGAGCTACTAAAACTAAGTAATTTGTTGGGAGAAAACATAGTGCAATTGCTAGACTTGGGAAGTGTTTTAGAGAGCAGATGGGATGGAGGCACCAAGAGGAAAATTTCTTGCACCTAGCTTCCCATTCTTGAATTGAATGCATATCAAGATTATGTGAGCAAATGAGAGTATCTCTTCTTTATTACTTTGGAGCAAAATTCATGGATAGAGTGATGAATTCACCAAACTCAGTGATTCTACTTGTCATGGTATACAAAAAAGAGTGGGATTTGACAATCTACATTCTATTATGATGTTATGGATCTTAATATATCAAATCCTCACCCTTTCAAAATGCAAGTAGAAATCTGCTATGTAGTTAGACCAAAAGTGATGTTTAGGGATTTTGTAGTCCACAACTTTGGTGAGGAATATTATCAATAAGTGAAAGCCTCTAGGGTCCCAATGGTAGTCCCCATAATTTGTGCTCCTTCTTGAGTGATCACTATAACCCTCTATGAAGTAGGAAGTCAATTGAACATTTGCCATGTAGAGGAATCACGGATCCGCAGTTGTAGGGAGTTGATGCAAGGAATGCAAAGGATGTTGAACAAGTTTTGAGAAATCAAGATAACCATGGAAGAATTGCAAAATCAAATATGTACTATCAAGAAAAATCAAATAATACAAGAAGGAGAGTTGTCTCAACAACCAACACTAGCAATCAAAGTACTTGGAGAGTTATGCATGCCGATGACACTGATTCCAATCAACAACCAAGCCACATTGTTACTACAAATGAAAAAGAAGTGCAACATCAAGCCTTACAAGGGATAGTGTTCTGTGGGAGTAGTGGAAAATTGGATTTTAAGAATGAATTGATACCTTTGATTATTCACAACGGAGATCAGTAATCATTTTGTATGTGTGTTTACATGTAACAATATGGAGTTTAGCGACAAAGTTAGTCGGGCTCATGAAGTGGCACATAAGACAAATTAGCCTAGAATATTCCGGAAGTATCTAGGAAGCTTCTTGGGAAGCTTCCCGGTTAGCTTAGCTTGCACCTTAAGTAAGTAGCTTCTAGAACTAAGCTTCTAGAAGCTTCCAACTAGCTTAGCTTGCACGCCAAGTAGGCGGCTTCTAGAAGGAAGCTTCTTGAGAAGCTTCCTAGTTAACTTGGCTTGCACTCTAAGAAAGCGGCTTGAGGAAGCTTCTTGAGAAGCTTCTCAAGGGCCTTGTATGCTACCTATAAATACCAAAGCCAAAGCTCATGCTACGCATTCGGAGTTTTCCCTCATTCAAGTGTCCCAATGTGAGTTTCCATTCTCCTATTTCTCTCCTCGGTTTTGGTCTTTTACATTGGTATTAGAGCAGGAATGGGATGGATGGAATTTATGGACCACCAAATCCACTTCCGCCAAACCATTGGGACTTTCATGTCCAGATATTACCAAAGCATCATTTCACACAATTCATCACCTCGCGCTTTGGGCATGATTTTCTACATATGATCACCGTGTCAAAGGAACCCTTGATACTTCCAGTTGTAACTTATGGAGAACGGTGGACGTGTTGTATCTATGTGTTAATCAATTAGATAAATTGAGAGTAGTGGAATAGAGTAGTCGCGATGGCGGAAATACCGGATGTTATCCTTACAATGCAACAACAAATCGAGCATCTTACTCGATTGTTGGATGAACAAGACCAGCAACAACAAGAATAGATAGACAGAGCGCCAGTTCAAGATGGAGAAGATTGCATTCAATTTCCAAAACCCAAGGTGTTTGAAGGCAAGAATCTTCCAAGAACAATGGAGAATTGTGTGTTTGACTGCGAACGTTACTTTGAAGCCACCAATCTTCAAGACGAGCGGAAACAAATTCTCTTGGCTTCTAGCCAATTGGATGGCATGGCAAAACTTTGGTGGCGATTCCGAGTAGAAAGAGTTGAACAACAAATTGTTACACCGATTTTGACATGGGCAGAATTCAAGGATACAATACTTGGCAGATTTCAAACTATAAATGCCACTCGAGTCGCACAAGATAAATTGGCAAAGTTGAGGCAGATTGGCTCAGTGAGAAGCTACATCACACAATTTCAGAACATCATCATGCAAATTCCAGATATCCAAGAAGGTGAAGTTCTGGATCGATTTGTACGAGGATTGAAGTCACGAACCAAATTGGAGGTGACCATGCGGGAGCCACAAAATGTAGAAGAAGCCATGCAATTGGCTGGGCGCTTTGATTCCTTGGTTGCGACAACTTGGTCTCGACCTCGACCCACACAAAGCCTACCAGTACCACGAGTGGAAGAACCAGTACCAATGGAGATTGATGATATCCAACGAAGACCACTTGGCACAACAGATAGAGAAAGACTACGACAAAATGGAGGTTGCTTTTATTGTCGCCAAGTTGGACATCGCATTGTTGAATGTCCACTTAGGAATGGGCGACCCCGACAAGTTGCCCAGATGGAGTTTGTGGAACAGAATGATCAAGGAAATGAAGAATCCCATTAGGAGATTTTGAGCCGCCTATTGGGAGCTTGATTAGTTCCAATGGGATTGAAGGCTCGACTTATGCAAGTCTGCTTCACTTGCAAGGTATGATATCTAATCGGGGTTGTAGAATTTTGGTTGATTCTATAAGTTCAGAGAATTGCATGTCTATGCAAGTAGCAAAGGAATTGGGTATTCCTATCAAGCCAGTGATTGGGAGTAGTTTGATGATGGCGGATGGTAGAAAGGGTTCTGCATTCCGCACCTTGCATCCTGTTACCTTCAAGATTGGGAAGGAATATTTGGAGTGTATGAGGTTTGTAGTGGCACCTCTACACTATGATATCATTCTGGGTCTACCTTGGCTTGAACGTCATAAGGTTCAATTCAATTGGACCCGACGTCAAATTCAAGTACAACACCAAAGTAGGAATTTCTGATTAGGTTGTCTGGCACCTTTGAGTAAGACACCTAAGAATAGTCAGTCCCAAGGTGGGAAGTTTGTCGAGAAGGTAGCCGTAGAGCGAATCTGGAAGAGAGATGAGTCCCAAGATGGGAAGTTTGCCAGGAAGGCAACCATGGAGCAAGCTTGGAAGAGAGATGAGTTCCTAAAAGGGAAGTTTGTTAATGAAGCAGCCATAGAGCAAGCTTTGGAGGAAGATAAGTCTGTATTCACGGTGTGGATCAAGCCGATTGCACAAGAACAATCTGAGGAGGGCCAAGTGCCGCATCAAGCAATGGTTGATCAGATAGTTCAGGAATTTGCAGATGTGTTTTCGGACGATCTGCCAAAGGGATTACCCTCCAATCAAGGTATGCCCTTCAAGATCAAGTTATTGCCAGGGAGTACTCCAGTGAGTAGACCAATCTATCGGCTCTCACCAAAGGAGTTGGAGAGTTGCGAACAACACTTACAGAGTTGTTGGAGAAGGATTTCATATGACATAGTACCTCTCCTTGGAGAGCACCGGTACTATTTGTTCCGAAGAAGGATGGAGGACTTCGTTTCTGTAGTGATTATCATGGACTCAATAAGCAAACCGTGAAGAATGCATATCCCTTGCCTTGGATCGATGACCTGCTTGATCAACTAAGTGGAGCACGCTACTTTTCCAAGCTAGATCTTTGTAGAGGCTATTGGAAAATTCCTATTGAAGGAGAGGATGTGCAAAAGACTGCTTTTCGCACAAGGTATGGACATTTTGAGTGGAGAGTTCTACCTTTTGGACTCACTAATGCTCTAGCAGTCTTCATGGATTAGATGCATTGGGTGTTGGATGGACTATTGGATCAGTCCGTGGTGGTGTTCTTAGATGATATCTTAATCTATAGCATGACAGAGGCAAAACACGGAATCATATGCAAGAAGTCCTAAGATGACTACGATAGTGGAAATTTTACTGCAAGAAGTCAAAGTGTGCTTTTTGGCAGAAGGAGGTTACCTTCTTGGGTCATAAAGATCTCATCAGAAGGGATCAAGATGGAAGAAGAGAAGATCAAGGCCATTACTGATTGGCCTACCCCAAAGGATGCTACAAAAGTAGGAGCATTCAATGGATTAGCCAGTTTTTACCGACGGTTCATCCACTATTATGCTCACGTGGCTGCACCATTGACTGACCTCTTGGGAAAGAACTCAAGCTTCCAATGGACCATCAAGCATGAAGAAGCATTCTAGAAGTTAAAGCATATGGTGTCTTCGAGACCTATTCTTCAACCATATGATCCTCAACTACCTGTGTGGTTGATTTTGATGCTTCTAACTTTGCAATTGGAGCTGTGTTGCAACAAGAATTTCCAGATGGACTACATCCTATTGCCTTTGTGTCTCACCGACTAAATACAACTGAAATAAATTACTCTGCTCAAGATCAGGAACAACTTGCAATGGTATATGCCACCAAGGTATGGAGGCATTATCTCTTGGGGAAGCAAGTGATCATGCGAACTGATCACAAGCCATTGTTGCAGACCTTACACTTGGAGCACATGAAGAGTTGGCATCATCGATGGGAAGAGCAACTCCAATTGTTTGACATCAAACTTAAGTACAAACCAGGTCGGTTCCATGTCATCCCCGATGCTCTATCACAACGACCTGATTTGAAGGATCTTCCTCTCATCACGGCGACAATTACAACGGTGTCCATTGACCCTAAGGTCCATAATGAGTTTCAATCAGCTCTGCAACAAGATCCCTTCTTCCAAATGGTACATGGTTGTCTGACAACACACGACAAGGAGTACAACACCTTCTCCTTCAAGGAAGGCCTCTTATTCCATGCGGACCAGATCTATGTTCCAGCCAAAGGTGATCTTTGACTTGTGCGCCTTCAAGAAGCCCATGATTTACCAATAGCTAGTCACATGGGAGTGGACAAGACCTTGGGCACCTTCCAACGCCAATGGTGGTGGCCCAACATGACACGAGATGTTTGAGACTTTGTCCGTTCATGTGAGAGTTGCCAACGGAATAAGGCCAGCAACCAGAAGCCGAGTGGACTCCTTCAACCACTCGCCATTCCATCCGCTCGTTGGGAGCATGTGAGCTTGGATCTCATCACATCCTTGCCAAGGACAAAACAAGGACACACCGCAATTGTGGTGTTTGTGGATAAGCTTAGTAAGCAAATCCACTTGGCACCAACCTGTGATACCGTGGATGCTCCAACCCTAGCGCAAATCTACTTCAACAATGTCTTCAAGCATCATGGGATGTCACGTGTACTCATCTCTAACCGTGATCCTCAATTTACCGGGAAGTTTTGGCAAGCACTCTTCCAGATACTTGGCACCAAGCTTGCTTTGTCCACGGCCTATCATCCTCAAACTGATGGACAAACCGAACGTGCAAATCGTACATTGGAGGATATGTTGCGGGCCTTTGTCAATGTCCACCATACCAATTGGGACGAATGTCTTGCAGCTACAGAATTTGCCTACAACAATTCCAAACAGGCAAGCACCGGATTTTCTCCCTTCTTTCTCAATTTTGGCCAAGATCCGCTTGTTCTAGATTCTCTTCTTGCTTCCCCTCCATCTCAAGTTCCTCATACTTCCACATTCTTGACTACTATATCCCAATCGCTCTAACAAGCCAAGTCTCACCTCCTTGTTGCTCAAAATCGCCAAAAACAATATGCGGACCACCATCGTCGTGATCTTACCTTTGAAGTTGGTGATAAAGTCATGCTATCCTCCAGTAACCTCCCTCTCCCACTTGATACCCAAGTTCGTAAACTTACCCCTAACTAGATAGGACCCTTTGATATCACCCAAATTGTCTCTCCTGTTGCTTATCAACTTGCCTTACCTTGTCACATGCGTATCCATCTTGTCTTTCATGTTTCCAAGTTGAAATGCTTTGTTCCTAACCCCTCTTCCTTTTCCTCTTGATGATCATGAGGAGTACGAAGTTGATCGTATCCTTGCGTGTCGCCATATCCAACGAGGCCGTTGCCAACATACGAAGTACAAGGTCCTTTGGAAAGGGTATCCCCTTCATGATGCCACTTGGGAACCTCTTTCTCACCTCCAAAATGCATAAACGGCCATCCAGGAATTTGAAGCTTCATTGGCGACGAGGACGTCACCAACTAGCGGCGGGGGAATATGTAACAATATGGAGTTTAGCGACGAAGTTAGTCGGGCTCATGAAGTGGCACATAAGACAAATTAGCCTAGAATATTCCGGAAGTATCTAGGAAGCTTCTTGGGAAGCTTTCCGGTTAGCTTATTTTGCACCTTAAGTAAGTAGCTTCTAGAACTAAGCTTCTAGAAGCTTCCAACTAGCTTAGCTTGCACGCCAAGTAGGCGGCTTCTAGAAGGAAGCTTCTTGAGAAGCTTCCTAGTTAACTTGGCTTGCACTCTAAGAAAGCGGCTTGAGGAAGCTTCTTGAGAAGCTTCTCAAGGGCCTTGTATGCTACCTATAAATACCAAAGCCAAAGCTCATGCTACGCATTCGGAGTTTTCCCTCATTCAAGTGTCCCAATGTGAGTTTCCATTCTCCTATTTCTCTCCTCGATTTTGGTCTTTTACATTACATGTGGGTACTAGACCGATAAAGCCCTTACATGGTATGACGTTTGGGAATGATCATTGTTGGTAGAAGGAAGAGAGGTCATTTGGACAGCCATGCACAAGAATTTCCAATTTGTGAATTCCGTGCAAATCATCCAAGCCAGACTCTAGGGGTTGAAGTAGAAGAATAGCATACAAGAGTACATGGAGGTATTTTTGGATCTACAAGTTGCGATAACCAATATGAGTCCAGCCAAAGCTCTTGAAAATTTCAAGAGAGGATTCACAGAGAAAATTCACCAAGAGGTAATGGTGCAAAATCCTTGTACTATTTTTGAAGCTATTGCTTGCACTCAAAGAATAGTATGTGTGCTTGGAGGAGGTGAAGTGATAACACCAATGCAAAACTATTGGGATGAGAAACACCATTTTGGTGGACCAATTTTTATGGAATTGGGCAACATTTGGTTCCAAGACCTAAGAGCAAGACCTCTCCAAGAATAATAAAGACATGTAGAAGAAAGGAGAGAAGGAATCTCATGAGGAGAAGGGGCTCGAGCAGAACAACAATGATGTTACAATTGTGGCCAAATTGGGCACATAGCCACCATTTTTCGTGCTTGTCATCTTAGAGGCCTCTGGCTACCATCTAAGCGACCTTTGAACCATACAGAGAGACAAATTGAAGAGGAGGATATGGAAACCACATCAAAAAATAAAGATCACTAGTAAATGTACCTTGTGGTCTTATTGGCTTGGTGAAGAAGAGTAAAAGCGGGGGAAGGAAGAGGACAAGTGTGCAAAGATGGAGGAAGATAAATGCACAATTAATTATTGTAAATGGAGTGCTAGAAGGAAATCCGGTGAGAGTGTTAATAGACCCTAGTGCAACAAAAAATTTCTTGTTTTGCTCTATTACAATAAGGTTGAGGATGGAACTAGAGAAGGATGAGAAGGACAAACTAGAGTTACCTAATGGTCAGACATAAAGGATTGACTCATTACCTAGAAAAGTGATACTCTTTATAGGAAGGTATCAAGAGGCAATTGAGGGGTGAGCGATACAACTAGCTTGTTATGATACGATCTTAGGTATACCATGGATAGAGCACTACAACCCCATGGTGGATTGGAGAAAGAAAGTAGTGAAAACTAGTCAATAGAAGATCTTTGGGGTTAAAGGAAGATCACAAAGGCAAGAGATGCCTTTGTATGTCATAGGGACCATATCTATTGGTAAGACAGATAGATGTTTTATGGGTTTAATAAGAGAATTCCAAAGTGCACAACACAATGGACAAATTTCTCAGAAATTGAAAGATGTGGTCTATGAGTTCCAAGTGTCTTCTTGGATGAATTACCTATAAGTTTACTACCAGAAAGGAGAGTAGATCATAAAATTGAGATATTTCTTGGGAAGACACCTCCTTGTAATGCATCATATTGACTATCATCTCATGAGTTGGAGGAGTGTAAGGCTCAAATCAAGGATATGTTGTAGAAGTGGTTTATCCAACCCAACATATCATCATATAGGACTCTTTGTATTGTTTGTGAAGAAGAAGGATGGAATAATACGCATGTGCATTGACTACCAAGGATTGAATCAAAAAATGGTGAAGAACAAATATCCATTACCTCGTATGGATGAATTTTTTGATCAACTCAATGAGGCAAGGTACTTCACCAAACTTGATTTATAGATTGGTTACAACCAAATCAGAATTATGGAAGAAGACATACATAAAATGGCCTTTTGAACAAGGTATGGTCACTTTGAGTACTTGGTGATGTTGTTTGGCCTCACCAACACTCCATCCACTTTCATGAGTTTGATGAATGACATTTCATCCATACTTGGATAAATCTATTATTGTTTTTCTTGATGACATCTTAGTCTACAATAAGATGTTGATAGAGCACAAGACACATTACGAGAAGTCCTCCAGATTTTAAGACATACATAAAATGGCCTTTTGAACAAGGTATGGTCACTTTGAGTACTTGGTGATGTTGTTTGGTCTCACCAACACTCCATCTACTTTCATGAGTTTGATGAATGACATTTCATCCATACTTGGATAAATCTATTATCATTTTTCTTGATGACATCTTAGTCTACAATAAGATGCTAATAGAGCACAAGACACATTACGAGAAGTCCTCTAGATTTTGTGACAAAATCAGTTGTCTGTCAAAATCTCAAAGTGCAAGTTAGGCAAATCTAAAGTAGGCTACTTAAGGCATAGAGTAAGTGCAAAAGGTATCCAAGTGTTAATAGATAAAATAGAGGTCATTCAAAAATGGAGTGCTCCAAAAGATCAAACTCAACTCAAGAGTTTCTTGGGATTGATGAGGGTTTATCATCAATTTTTCAATGACTTCTCCAAGATTGCATAGCCTCTAACAACACTATTGTGCAAGGGGAAAAAGTGGATATGGGGAAATGCACAAGAATTGGACTTTTGGGAGTTGAAAGATGCATTACTACATGCACCAATCTTGAAATATTATGACCCAAAACATCCAATCAAGATGGCTATAAATGCATTAGGTGTAGCAATAAGAGCAATCCTACAACAAGAATGGCAAGATGGATGGCACCCAATTTCATATTTCTCTCATAAGTTGTTACCAACAAATGAAACTATCACACCACTAAACAAGAAGAGCTGGTCATTGTCCTTGCAACCAAGCATTGGAAGCACTATTTGGGTGAGAAGACATTTGTGGTAGAGACAGACCACAAACCTCTAGTCTACCTTGAGACACAAAAAGATCTTTCTCATTGACAGATTTGGTGGGCAAAGTGGAGACAAAAATTCAACATGACAATCAAATATGTGGAAAGCAAGAAGCAACTTGCAAGTGCATTCACCCAAATACCAATGGCAAACAATTTGGTAGTGGAAGTCAAGATGAACCTCAAATTTTGGCACACGATTCTTGCTGCTCCAAAAATTGATCCACAAATTATAGGTGCTCAATCATCCAAAGGCATCACCAGCACCCAAGGACTCACCTTAAGTCATGGCAGGTTCTAGATCCTAGATGACATGGATCTAAGAACCACCATCCTAGCAAAATGTCTTGATTTTGCCATTGCAGGTCACATTAGAGTGGACAAGACTTTGGATGAGATCAAATGCCATCACTATTGGCCCAAGATGAGCAATGATATGATGGTATATATTTGGAGTTGCCTACTTTGTCAACAAAATAAGGCTTCTAATCAGGCTCCCACATGACTCCTCCAACCTCTCCCCACTCCTACACAACATTAGGAACAAGTAAGCATGGATCTGGTTTCTGAATTGCCCAAGACCATCTCTAAGTTTGACTCCATTGTAGTCTTTGTCAACTGACTTAGCAAAATGATTCATGTGCATCCTACCACCAAGGACGTGACTGCCCCGCATCTAGCTCAATTGTACTTAGATGTAGTTTTTTCCCATAATGGCTTGTCTCGAGTGCTATCACAAATAGAGGCACTCAATTCACTACTTTGTTTTGGAGTACATTCTTTGGGTTCTTCAAAACAAATTGGTCATATCCATAGCTTACCATCCATAGACTGATGGACAAATAAAGAGTGAAAATTGCACTATTGAGGACATGATTTGGGGCTTTACTTTGGATGAGCAAGAGAGTTGAATCACCTTACTACCATTGGTAAAATTTCCTTACAACAATTCAGCGAATGCCTTTACACAAGTCACACCATTCTTCCTCATGTATGGAGAGCATCCTTTCACACCTTCAAGCTTGATGAAGGTCCATCCGGTGGCTACCAAGGTTGACGTTGTCAACACTTTTTTTTTTAGAACCCAACAAGGTGTGGAGAACGCCAAGCACAAGTTGCAGATTGCCCAAAAATGGCAAAAGCAATATGCATGCACATTGCCAACACATGGAGTTCAACGTGGGAGATAAAGTTTGGTTTTCAACCACCAACCTTAAGTTTGTTGGTCCTTATAAGCTCAAACATCATTCTATTGGACCTTTCTCTATCCTCCGTTGCATTGGCACCGTGGCCTATCACCTTGAGCTACCGTCATATATGAAGATCCACCAAATGTTTCATGTTTCCTTATTATGCATATATGCTCCTTGGCAGCCCCACTTCTCTACCATCCAAGAAAGTTGACTTTATCCAACACTTGTTGATGAGGTGGAGGAGTATGAAGTCAAATGCATTCTCCAAAAATGCATCTGTGGTACTTGCCATCCACGTGTGGAATATCTGGTCCATTGGAAAGTGTACCAACTATATGAGGCAATATGGGAGCCAATAGCCAACTTGACAAATGCACCAATGTTAGTTCAATCTTCTGATTAACAACTTTGCAACAAGGACGTTGCATCTTAAAAGGGAGGAGGTTTGTAATACAAGTAGCTAGACATATTATTTGGAGGTGAAAATTGGCTTGGTAAGATCTAGAAGGATGTTGTGTATAATGGACTAGGAAGATCAGACATAGGTGTCACCAAAAGAGTACTTCTACTAATATGGCAAAAGTAAAAAATAGCTTGAAAACTTTAGAGCCAATTTTGGAGGCCTAAATGGATAAATTCACACTTGAAAATGGAAAGAATTTATATCCCTTATAAGTAAATCCTTGCTATGATTCTTCTTATCAAGAACTTTCCAATGGTACCTCACCCTTGCGATTTTGAGCTTCCTACAAGAAGATTTTGTAAAGATTCCCTATCTAGTTTGTCAAACCTGTTTGACCAACTAGATAGGACAAGGATTGACATGTCATCCATCCAAACAACTAATCCAAGGATAGAGCTCACTGACAGGTCACCAATCCATGTATCTGATCCAAGGGTGGAGCTTCCTTTGAGAGGATCCTCTTTGTTATATAATAAAGAGAAGGTGCTCCTTTGGTGCATTAGAGTATTGAGTGTGAAACTTGCATCTTCTCTTGTATCTCTCTTGGAGAGTTCTCTTATCCTTAGAGTATTACATTATTCAATGAGTTCTTTACAATGAATTGCTTAGCTCTTTATATTTACATTTTAGTAACCATATCTTTGTATGTTGTTATCTTGTGATCATTTATGATATTGGTGCTTTACCTTACCTTACCTTACCTTACTTGTGATTGTATTATCTAGTTCCATTATGTATTAATTTTGTGAGTAGTTGAGACCGGCATACTCACTTTTGCAAAGTTTGTAGGAGACTACTTACTCTTAGCACAAGCATTATTTGGAAGTAATTCTATTTGTAGAGGGAGAGGAGACGAAGGAGGAGGAAATTTCCTTGGAGTTTGGTGGAGGATTGGGTTTTTATGAGAGACCAGACTTCCATGAGATATTTAGCAAGGTAATGCACATATCTAACATTTAGGCCATTCTTTTTGATGATATATTCCCTTCTCATCTTGACTAGGAGGCCAAAGGTGGTATATAGGAAAATTATTATGGCAATAAAGACAAAGTTAGCTAGATCTACTTTGGAGCATTATGATTGGATGGAGATAATGTTGCATTCTATTGAGGTGGAGTTGGTTGTTTTCCATAGGAAGCTTCATCATTTGGATGGTTGTTTCTTAAAGGTGATGTTTTTAGTACAATATGTTCATGGAGAGAAGTTCATGGGTGAAGATGAGGTGATATATGATAGCACAAGAAAAGAGGAGGTCTTCTTCTATGATGCAGAGAGAGCACATCTTCTACACTTCAACTTTTATCTTCTTGGCCTCAACAAGGTACTTGTGCTTCTCCATCTTTGCAATCTTTTGAGCTTCTATCTTTATTATTTTGAATCTCTTTCTAGCTTCTATTGACTTGCCTCTTCCATTTACTATGCATAGCCAAATCCTACAATAAAGTTGCAATGGCATGTATCATATTATAATTCACTTTAGAGATCTTCCTCTTCTTCCAAGATTCACTCTCTCCCTCTTGGGATAGGATCTCCTTTTTTTGTTCTTACTTCTCAACTTTACTCGTCTATTCTTCCTTTTTGGGATAGGATCTCCTTCTTTGTTCTTGTTCTTCTTGCATCTTAGATGTAAAACCATCTTCATGAATCCCTAGAAGATAATTTGAATTATTTTAACCCTCCTCTTCAAACCCATATAAAGAATCTTCTTGTAGCTATTAAGTACTTGGGATAGCAAAAAAAATTGAATCTAAGGCCAAGAGAATCCTCTCTAAATTCTTCTTCCTCTATGGGTTGAAGCTTTGCTCAATTATCCTCCTCAAGCTCCATCCTATCCAAGATATGGACCTCATCTTAAACACCAATATTGACAAGTGTAGGTGTAGATATATTTTCTCAACCTCAAAACATCAATTCCATTCAATCAAAGTGGTAACATACATAGTTTAATTTATTATCTACTGTTCTTCTTCCTCATTTATACACTTTTTTGACAAGCACTTTCCTTGTACTCTTGTTCTTCCATTCCCTTGCTTCTTCCTTGTGTGACTCCATATAACACACCTATTTTTGTACAATTTGTCTCCTATCATCAAAGGTGGAAATCTTCTTTTGTGCCGCATGAGATAAGTGGAATGTGACTAAAAGTTGTACTCTTTGAACTAGTTTTTTGCAATTACCATCATAAATTTTGATTGAAATGCTCTAATTATTTCAATTAATCTAATATTTGAGCGTAGTTGTAAGGAATGATTTGGAACCTATCTTCCTCACCCTTCACTTTGCTTCCTACATTAATCACCAACAACACTATTTTCAAAAGCTCATCAAACCTTGGTGATGAAAGGAGAGAAAAAATGGACTCACCACATGGAGAAATGGAATTAGTAGAGAAATAGAATCTTTGCTCATAGAGGTGGCATTTGCATTGGCATTCTAAATTGGAGAATGAAGATCCCCATGGTTTCATTTTTTCAAGTTTGTAATTTTTTAGAATTGATGGTGCTTTACCTTTATTTGGTGCTCAAAAATCTCTCATGTGTTTGGGTTTAGCATTAGCAATGGAACTACCTATTTCAACAAAGCAATTAAATGAACCTAACTAATTTGGGACCAAATGGTTTTGAAATTTAACAAATTCACTCTCCTTGGAGATGAGGAAGAATTTTCATAGGTTTCTTCTTCATTTTTGGTTCTTGTTTCTACACATGACACTTCAGGATTGTTTACCTTGAAAATTTGGTTTGCATAGTGGATAAATTTGGTTTGCATACTCTTCCTCATATGCATGGAACTTTGTATATCATTATTGCCTAACAATTTATCCTCTTATCACCTAATTTTCTTGTAATAACTTCACTATTGTCCTTACTAATTAAGCCCATAATTTTTTAAGCTGAAACCCCATAGCCCCTTGGGGGTTTTATCACTTGTATAATTTTTTATTGGAACACTTAGTGTTAGGAGAAAATAATTTATGAATACCTAATATAATATTTTATTATATTGGATTTAAGGATGTTTGTCTAGTGCCCAAAGAAATCCATTGATTCTAAATTTCCCCCAATATATACTTCCTCCTCTACATTGATGTATGTAATGTTCTAGAGAAAGAGAAACACAATAGAGAAAACATGAATTCCACACTCAAACTCTGATACCTCAAAGGAGCACATTCTCTTTATTATATAGCTAAAGAGGATCTTCTCCAAGGAAACTCCACCATAGGATTAAGTACATGGATAGGTGGCCTGTCAATGAGCTCCACCCTTAGATTAATTTCTTAGATGGGTGACATGTCGGTCTTGGTCCCATCTGGTTGGTCAAATAGACTTTGACCAGAGGGAATCTTTTAGAGGATCTTCCTATAGGAATCTCAAAATCATGTGGGTGAGGTACCCTTGGAAAGCTCTTGATGAAACAAACCTGGGGGGAAAAGGCTAGCTTGTCCTCTATTGGGGGAATTTGTGCATCTTTTAGGCTTAATTCATATGTTTAGGCCTCCAAAATTGCCTCTAAAGTTTAGACCTACTTCACTTTTGCACTATTAGTAGAAGTGCTCTTTTGGTGAGATCTCTATCTGCTCTACTTTCTCCATCATGTGTAACATTCTTCCAGATTCACCACCCCAAGTTTCACCTCTAGATCATATGCCTAGCTATTGATCCTAGAATTTCCAAGCATGTTTTGATTTTTGGCCTATTAGTAGAAGTACTCTTCTGGTGATACCTCTGTCTGATCTATTTAGTCCACCATGTATAACATCCTTCCAGATGTTACCAAACCAAATTTCATCTCTAGATCATATGTCTAGCTATTGGTATTACAATGTACCACCATTGAGTACTCTAGAAAACATTGGGGGTTTTTATTCCTACATTGAGTTAGATGATGAACGACCTACCTTAATGTACATCCGAATTTGCATAACACAAACATCTTAGGTGCAGTAGGGATATCTATTCGGACTTGGCCCCATCTCACCTCTTATGTCCTATCCTTGACCTCCATTTTACCTCTCATGACCAGGCTTACTTATAATATGCGAGTAGGGTTTCTTGCACCTAATTGACCTAAACTAATTCTTATGAGGTACCTAAATTATGGCCCTTGCACACCATGGAAAAACCTCATAAGGTTGCACTCATCCCAAGCTCAATGTCAAAGAACAAGTGCAGCTTTGCCCACATCAATCTCAATGTCAAAGAACAAGCACAACACTACCTACGTCAAGGCCAATGATGCTAAATAAAGTTGTCTCTTGTTGTAATTTCTACTTCAGCCATCAATGGGATGCAATGTCTTTTTTGCATCATATTTTGTCGTGAGGAGAATGTTGGCATGAATTGCAAGATCACAACTAATGTGCAAGGTTGGAGTGCATCATTTTGGTACAACAAAATTGAGTTTCACATGAAGAAGCAGTACACTCTAAAATTTGGATAGTATGAAAAGTTGCAATCAAAATTGGAGTAGGAGCATTTCTTTGATGAGGTCAAGGCCCCTTTCAGAAGCAATCTTAAGGCTCACTTTTTCTCTGAAGCTATAGGAAATCATGAGATTATCTTCATCGTCAACAAAGGAATCATTAAAGTAAATGTTTGATGAGATGGTGTATTTAGTGGAGGATGAGGCTAGTGATGTTGATGATGACAACGAGCAAGAGCTTGCATTTAGGAGTGAGACCAAATGTGCAATTGTGGTTGCTAACTATTATGCTAGTGTTGTGAATGCAAAGGAACAAGCAATGGCAATTTTCAAACCTAACGAGCTAGTAAATAATGACAAAGTGCCTTCTTCCTATATTATCACAATTAGAAGCCCAAAACTCAGCTCTTCAACATTACCATTCAATGTATTGCATGTGGAGAATCATTGCACATGATAGCAAACATTATTGGTGAGACATATGAAGTCCTATCCACTCCATCATTATGTTCTTGCTCTCATGAAAATGTGTAATACCAATAGTTTGACATATGATCTAGAGATGAAATTTGGTTTGGTAACATATGGGAAGATGTTATACATGATGGAATAAATAGATCAGATAGAGGTATCACCAAAGAGTATTTCTACTAATAGGCTAGAAACCAAAACATACTTGAAGACTTTAGAATCAATAGTTAATGCAATACTCCAAAGACAAGACAAGAGAGAAAATACAAATTTCACACTCAATCCTCTGATGCCCCAAAGGAGCACCTTCTCTTTATTATATAGATAAAGAGGATCTCTTCCAAGGAATCTCCACCATAGGATAAGGCACATGGATAGGTGACATGTCAGTAAGCTCCACCCTTGGATTACTTACTTGGATGGATGACATGTAGGTCCTGGTCCTATCTGGTTGGTCAACCAAGCTTTGATCGGAGTGAATCTTTTAGGTAATCTTCCTATAGGAATCTCAAAATCATGTGGGTGAGGTACCATTGGAAAGATCTTGACAAGAAAAACCAGGAGGAAGGGAAGGCCAACCTATCTTACATAAGGGGGGAGGGAATCTGCACATTTTTGAGGCCTAATTCATATGTTAGGCCTCCAAAATTGCCTTGAAAGATTTCAGGCAGATTTTGGTTCTTACTCTATTAGTAGAAGTCCTCTTTTGGTGATACCTTTTTTTGATATATTTAGTCCAACATGTGTAACATCCTTCATGTTTAATATGTGTAATATCCTATAACAGATGTTACCAAACCAATTCTCACCTTTAAATCATATGTTTAGCTATTGGCTCTAGGGTTTTCAAGTCTATTTTGGTGTCTACCCTATTAGTAGAAGTACTCTTTTGGTGATATTTCTAACTGATCTATTTTTTCCATCATGTATAATATCATTCCAAATGTTACTAAACCAAATTTCACATATAGATATGGCTAGCTCTTGGTATTACAACTAGACATATGATCTAAAGGTAGAATTTGGTTTGGTGACATCTGGAAGGATGGTACACATAATGGAAAAATTATATCAAGTAGAGGTATCACCAAAAGAGCACTTCTACTAATAGGGTAGAAACCAAAATAGGCCTAAAAAATTTGGAAGCAACTTTGGAGCACTAAATGGATGAATTAGGCCTCAAATGTGTACAAAGCCCCCCCCCCCTCCCCCCTCCCCTTGGTTTTTCTTACCAAGAGCTTTCCGATAGTACCTCACCCACATGATTTTGAGATTACTATAAGAAGATCTCCTAAAAGATTCTCTCTAGTCAAAGCCTATTTGACCAACCAAATGGAACTAGGATCAAAATGTCATCCATCCAAGCAAGTATCTAAGGGTGGAGCTTGCTGACATGTCACCTATGCATGTAACTAATCCTATGGTGGAGCATCCTTGGAGGAGATCCTCTTTGGCTATATAATACAGAGAAGGTGTCCCTTAGGGCACCAAAGTTTGAGTGTGAAACTTGCATTTTCTCTTATGTGTTTCTTTGCTATCCTTGGAATGTTACAAAATGTAAGTAGCTTTATTAGGATAGTTTGTGCCGCCAACTTTCAACAACTATCAGAGATACTAAAGAAAACTTGGGCATTTTTGTTAGCATTGGACTCATCATTGCACCAAAGCCCATCATATTTGGATGTTAGTCTTCATGTGTGTGTGGAGAATAAGCATGTTGTTGTCAACCTGCAGTTGTGAAGGAGCACTTCTTCTCTATGATGATAGGTTTCATTTCACATCTCACGCGACTACAGAACCTGATCGCAGAATTGAGTATGGCATGCTCCCCTATTCAAAACCGATGGCTTTCTATAGACAAGGTTACAACTTGGTTCCAGAAGCACCGGACTGAGCTCCTAGCTTACATTGAGTTCAAGCAGCCTATGAGTGCCTCGCCTTGACTTTGGTGGGTGTACCTTCTTGCCATGGATACCTTCACGGAGAAAAGCGCCAAATTTATTTGCAAGATTCAAGGCTTGACAACCCTATTATTGCAACAGCAAGCACAGCTCGATGCTCTCATTGGCACCTTCATTGAAGATCTAGGTATTTATGGCCTATTGACAAAATAAAATGATTTGTGTCCTAGATGTGACAACGCATATAATCAGGGGTTGCTATGTGCTCGCACTTTGGAACGTGCATGAATTGGTTGTCGGATTCAAATCATGGGTTGAATCCATTCTCAACGCTACCAATAAGACAGACCTTAACGAGTTGTTCCAATATGTTAGTCTAGTCTTTGTTGTAGCATGCATTGAGAGAATTTTTGTGCAGCGCAATGCAAACAACAGCCCATTATTGATCCACTTGCACTACCACCTATTTTATCGCAAGAGCTTGTTTGTGTGTCTGCTGCCAACTCCATTTGCAAGAGCATTGAGAGAATTTTTGAGCAGCGCCTTGCAAACAACAACACATTTATTGATCCATTTGCACTACCACCTATTTTACCGCAAGAGCTTGTTTGTGTGTTTGCTGTCGACTCCATTTGCAATGCTCGTAGATAGAGCATTCGCTTGCAACACCAATACCCGGCCACACAAATAGATGTCATTGCCGATGAGCATAAAGCTCTTCTTTGAGCTTATCGCAATGAGCCTATGGTGCAGGAGTGCATTGATGGCTATAACCAAAAGACATCCTTTGACAATGCATGGACCTTACCCAATGGTCGGTTTCCAAACTTGGTCGAGTTTTGTGATGGCATTGCAAGTATATTCCCGGCACGAGTACAATGGAGTCTGACTTCTCTGTTCCGAGGGGGGAGAAAGGTGATCACCACAAGAGTCTTTCACAATTTGGACTTGAAGGTGTGATGCAGAAAAAGCAGTATATGTAAATTGAGGCACTTGCGGATTATGATAATTGAGGAGCGCACTCTCACCTTGTATTAAAATCTATAGTTCTATCACAATCTATAGATTGATCAGTAGTGCCGCTAATGCACACCTTGTTACACTAAAAAGATTTGTAAATCTCATTAATTGGCCTTCAATCTTGACTGAATATCTTAACTAAATGTGCGTCCGGTGTAAATTAATTTTGAAATGGCGTCTATATGAAGCTAGGTTAGATAATTTAGCCAATCGCCTCTTATAAGCAGGCCTGCTCATGGCTCATCCTTGACTCATCCGGTTTGGTTTGATGGGTCTTCCCGACCTTCGTGTTTTTGTACGTGTTTTCCGTATCTTAATGAGACCTGTTAAACAGACAATAGAAGTAGGGGAGAGAGCGCTTTTAATCCGCAAGAGGAGTACAAACACAATCAAATGTATCTCGTCCGTGGACTCGCTCTGCAAGAAGTCCATCATTGCCGCGTTGCTGACAGAAAGCCTTTACTGTAATGAATGGAAGTAGCGATAATACGGTCGCTGACTTCGAAGTAACTGATGCGTATCACACCGTGGAATTGTATATTGTATTGCTCACAGTGTACGTCTTCCATACTACGTGTTTTCTACGCGGTCGCCTTTTTCTCTGCTCACATTTAAGAAGAGAAATGCTTTTGACCTCAATTTGATCAATTTGAGAATGACTGTCCAGACTTCCCTTGAAAACTACGATAGCATTAATATATGGCGGAAACACGTTCCATATCTATGCAGAGAATTATTTTACGTGCTCCTGAATTACATGCTTGAGCTACATTTCTAGACCTCTTTACTCATCTCTTCTCTCGTACTCACGGTCGTGAAGACGTGGAATTTCGTGACAAATCTTTATTACCCTATACAATGTGTAGGGAACCGGGATGCAACTTGTTTGGAGTTTGGAGTGAAGCCTATTATTACTATTATTAAGGGGAGACGTAAGGGTACGTAGGTATGTCTCTAATACAAATTATAACCAGCAAAATATAACTTAATCTTACCCTATCAGAAGTAAAATTTTAACAAACATGTACGAAGCGATGTTCATCGACAACATTATGCCAAGAAGTGTACGAAAACTTCGTGAGAGAGTGAGACGTTTCTACGATAGGGATCAGATAAACTGGGAGTAGAGGGGTGATAATTGGTCAAAACTTACATTATGCACCCTTCTAGGAAAAGCAAACTGTATATGGGAAAGTTGATACGATCTTTTATCATTAGTTTTCTGAGCTGCAAGTCTATACTTCCAGTTCTTTCGTTGACTTGGTGTAAACTCCTTCCGCGACTAAAAGCTATTATGCACGAGTCTTCTGTTTCGTACGCTAGACACGATATGTCACATTCGTTGGAACGTTGAAGTTCTTTAGCTGATCAGTACTTTTTACTTGTGGCGACATTTTGTCTTACCTCGCATTATGCTACTTATACAGTACAGCCTTGGACAGGACTACTCTAGATTTGGGTTTAGATTTGGTTAACTGCCTATAAACTTTACACGATAGTTTGTCGAATCATTTCAACGTGTTCTTTATGAAGGTTCTCTTGTGGAAGACTGGACTCTTTATGTGGTCTTCCTTACCTTGACACCACATAATTTTATGAATGTTCTTTCTCTTCGTCACTACTTACTAATACAAACTGAGTTTTAGTTTAAAGGTATAATGCACTTGTATCTTTAACTTTTTATATAATCTTTAAAATAACAAGAAATGCCAGTTATTATGAGTTGATGGTATTTAATCTCATTTTTGCTTATATTACAGCAAAATCATGATAAGTGATCAAACAGTTTTACATGTCCATTTTCGTATTTTATTTGAGAAAAAAAATTCCACTTAGGTACCATTTATTTTCCCTTCACTTTAAATCAAATTTCATCAGACATGATTATGGATTCCTTCGTCTTCTCCTTTTGATATCTCCTTTTGTTTTCTGAAGTTAGATGTGTGTAGCAACGATATAACTGTGTTTTATCAGAAGTGGAAACAAAATATATATTTGAGCAACTTTCTAGATTTTAGGACTATTAGATGCAATCTCACTGATCAAAGTCCATTCCAATTTGTTTTCCTTTATCTTGTCACTGGGGGTTGGCTATTCTAATGACATTTGAAAGTATCACTCAAGGGAAAATGAAGTGACTGAATATAGAGTTTGTGCTCATCGAGAAGTTTTGGTTGTCAGAGTCTCCATCAAACTTCTTGATTCATTCTGGAGTCATCTTCTCCCAATCAACTGAAATTCTTCTTGAAAGCTTGTGTCCCACTATTATTGATATACGTACTATACGCACAACGGTAATCGTTGTTCCATAACAGATGCGAGGTAAACTGACTCAGTCAAAGTTACTTACTACTTGCTCACGAAGACCTGATTAAGCTGATTAAGCTATGGTCAAATTCTTTGCTCCATTACAAGAATTTAAGGTCGCGGACGATCGTATGTGAATGCAACTACCCAGCATCCTCGGTCATGGCTGATCTAGCGATATATGAATACTGAGTGCAAAAGCGCCGTTGGGTGGCTAATCTAGCGATGTGATAGAAAACAGGGGAACCATACTGTAAGGTGGAATCGCGGGGTGGTGAAAGCTACTGACAAACGATAAGCTTCTCCTCATATACATGAAGTGAATCGTCCTGTCGCTAAACGATGCACTCAACGTCTGATGCCTAAACTCAATTTGTCGGGTCAAGTTAGTGGACCCCAATTTCCCATTACATGCCATTCACGATAAACAGAAACGATCGATCTGCTAAGATCGATTGGGCCTCAGGCGGCTGAGGGCCTACAGTGCCGGAGGTAGTTTCACCTCACTGCTTCGACCTATCCCGGGGGGTTAGGTCCAGCCGCGTACCGATTTCAAAACATGGCTTGAGCTTTTGAGGCCATCTTCCCTTTGGAACTGACGAGGAAGCATGCATTGTCATATTCCTTCGTTCCCGTAATCCTTTATGTAATTGTTTCTTTGGACAACATACTCGACTTATTTGGCGGAAGTGATTCGCTGACAGCAGATGACGGTCCGCGCTAAAAGGTTCAACCAGGGCGCGATGGAACTACGTTTACCGACTCTGCATGGGACCTATTCAAATGCCACCCATGTGGAACGAAGTCCAAGTACCAATATCGAAAAGCAACTACTAAAAAGTTTAACTCTAGTTGAGATCATGACAGATCCATCTGAATCTGTGACTTGGAGCGACCATTTCCATCATTCGATGTTGCTAGTGAAGATGGTCAGGCATGCGCGGCATGGGTACGTGGAGAAGGTATATCATTGATGAATTCGGGAATAAAGAAGTGACAACAAAATACTCTGCTTAATAATATCTTACTGCAAGTTAGTAAAATAACTAACGACATAAACTTCACTCGCATGCTTTTACCGTACTCTACCCACTTTTTTTCGTGGTAGTAACACGAATATGCACAAACTGCAAGACATTGACTGTAGCCTACAGTAAACAGCCAGAACTGCCTACCAAGCACACACAGTGGCAGCCGGACAGATCAGGAACTATATTTGAGAATGAAAAAAGCAGTCCATAACTCTTGAGAAGACCTTTCTACAGTGACGGCCCACAGATATAAATTGACTGTTCTCAACCAACCCAATGACCTAAACTTGCAGATTCTCAAAAAATGCCTAATTACACCTATCTAGAAGCCGGATTTCCCTAAAATTTCTATTTTTGCTCAGAACATATCTTGATGCTGACTCCTACTCTCGCCTTTGCCAGAGGTGCATCTTTCTGCAGACCTGAGGATGAAAGCGTTACCCATCCCGTAAACGGAGCTCGCAGCAAGCTTATTTCACATGGCAGCTTCTACAGACCCGCGCGCGAATAATGTCATTAGGATAAGGGTTAATGAATGAACGACCCTGTTTATACTCCGTTTGAAGTAGGGCCTTTCCATACTTGCAGCGACTTTCTGACTGAAGCATTTTTTAAGCCTAGAAACACACAGCCAACGCGATCTCTGTTGCACAATAAGGCCATCAAGCTCGACGGGGCTCATATCTGTAGTTGGTTAGAAGCTACTGACCAGTTTCATGTAATCATCTACAATTGAAAACGCTTGTGATGTAAACTGCGCTGTTAAGATACAGCAATGGACGCCGTGGATGTAGCAGACATAGGAAGGCCACTTTGTAGAGGTGAAGAGGCACCGCCTGCTTCAGCTCGGTCCTTAGTGGCTGTGATGCTATCCTTCAAGACTCTTTCCTTGGTCAGTTTATCTTTCGCCCTTTGAAAGTCATCAATAGTGCGGAAATCTTCCGTCAAAAGCTTTTCCAACTCTGGGTGCTTTTTCACCACCCGCCTCGACTTATCTTTCCGGTAAAAATGGAACGCCCTGGCAGTGAGGGAGGCATTTATAATCCGTGTCAGAGAAAGAAACAAAGACAGCGATACGGTAAAACAGAGCAACGCAAAATGCATTAGGATGCAGCTTAGCACGTACCAGTATTTTTCCAGGCCATAAAGATTGCCTTTCTTATAAGTTTCAAGAGTTAGTTGCTCAAAATCGTCGTACATATCCTGTTTGAATTTTTGCTCCAGACCATAACTGAGAAAACCAACCAGCTACTGGTAAGAAACACGACGTATGGTAGACAGTGGAAATTGTATACAATGTCCACTGTCGTCCACGGTGATACTCAAGAAGTAAGTGTAACGACTGAAAACATAGAATTTATTTCGAACAACTCACCTATAAAATCTGAAGAGACACTCCATTCCGTAGTTGTAATTGGTAGCTGCATCTTCCTCTGCTAGCTTGCGGAACTCGATGTACATGGACCGATTAAAGTTTGTACGCAAGAAATACGACCAAAACCGGAAAAGGGTGTTCATTTCCTGCAACCCAGTTAAAAGGGTTAGTAGCAAGATCACTCAACGACTTTGAAGACCTGATATATTCATGCGGCACAGTCGACATACATGATTGCCAAACAAAGCCTTCCCATATGCTGCAGGCATGATCGGCAGTAAGCGCCAGGAATGAGAATTATTCTTGAACTTACTTCACTGCATCCGATACCAACACGCTTGCGGTCGTTCAGACAACGCTTATAGAATTTGTAATATCTGAGACCCCACAAACGAGTCTCTTTTTAGTATTCTTGGTCATAGGACAGTGGGCATTGTATGCTGGAATTTCTCTCCAAATCAGACTAGTTATCTCCAGGTCGAAAACCCCTTGAAGACGCAACGTATAGACGGGAAACGGATACCTCGGGCATAGGCCATGGTACTTACTTCTGCTGCTTGAAGCCATTGTCTTCAAGAAGAGCATGGCTCGGATGTTGGAAGTGAGGGAAAGACTTCGGTACAGACCCTACGGGGGGACTAGTTCCAGAGAGGAGACTACCCCCAGGAGGTGTCCCATAAGATGAGCTAACTCGTGATCCAAAGGACGAAGATAGTCGATTCGCTCCACTGTACCACAAAGACAAAGTTTGAATATGAATCGGGAAATCTAGAGAGACTGGAAAAAAAAGTGCTCTGGAGTAAACTGTGACGAATAAAAGTTCGGCGTAAAAATGGTAGACAAAAGAGCTCGACGGAAGGTTGAGATTTGCATACCTTTGGTTATCCGGAGGAGTGGCGCCGAAGAAAAAACCGACTGAGTCACTGGGTGGACTTTCGGCAGTAATACTAAGATGATGCTGACGACCCCTATGGCCGACATCTCTGGGGGCACTTGCAAACAGCCGCTGGTTAGGAATGAAAGGACCAGTTGGGCCAGTCTTGTACTGGCCTCTTGGTGGTCTAACCAGGCTAGGTCCTTCAGATCCACTCCCAGCACTGCTACCATAGCTCCCCACGTGAGACCGGGCGGTGGGAGTAGTCTCAGTCCCACTGCTTGCAGTTCCATCACTGGGGGCACGCTTACGAGCAACTTGAGCTGCGGCAGTTGGCACGGTGCGCTTTGGCTTGCTTCTTCGGAGTTCCTGGTGGGTCAGCCCAAACATAAAGAAGGGGGGTTCAAACCGATAACCAGATCCATGTGCAAAGTGAATCCATGATGGATGAGAACTGGGACTCGTTGAAGCAAGGTAAGGAAATTACCTGCTCATAGAAGTAGAGACCGTCGTTTATGACAGAGACAAGCTCATCGGAAATAGCTTTCCTTCCATGATCTCTTCCATCTGGGCCCTTTCGATCACCCTTCGTTGTCTTTCTACTCTGCAAGAAAGAGCCATGGAAGGACGTTTCAGAGTAGTAGCCTTGTGATACTATTCTATTTAACTCCAGGGAAAGAACTAAGAGTTAAACATTGAGGAAGTTTGGCAGTAAACTATGCCTCCAAGCAAGACGATGCCCCGACGTTGAACCCAACATTGATGTTCCGTTCCCACACCTTGTCGCGGATCACTGTGCTGTTAAGCGACAAGGCTTCAAATCGAGAGGGATACAAGAAAACTATTGTCCTTGTCATTACATTTCATGTCCACATGTGGGTGGAGGGTAAACCTCAGAGGCGGAAAGTACGCACTAGTAAGAACTTTTCCTCTTTATTGAAGGCTTGTAAGAATAAACATCGTTTATGCAAGTATATCCAGTGAGTACGAATACATCATCCTTTCTTTGATACCTCCTACTTTAAAAGAGCGGAATTCCAAGCCCTAACACTAAAGTCCTAAGAGGGGCGTCCTACGCATCTAATAAATCTGAAGGTGTGTCTCATTTTGAGTCAGGCGTGTGTACATTGAAGCAGGATAAATTATACCTGAGTGACGATAATGAGGCGATGCACGTCATGATCATTGACATCCGAATCGTCATCGTCGTCGTCCTCGAGGCTGAGTAGGAGAGAATCACCGAACATTAAGCCACAGATTCTCTTCCCTCCCAAGCATACTTCGACGGAAAACATATACTGCTTGAGGTACTCATCTTAAACTGAAGAATGTTGCAATGCAACGAGACACAGTGGAGATAACTTTTTCACCTTTTACTGACAGCGACTGAGGGTTGGTCCTTCGCGGATCTCTCGGATTCCAGTTCCTCGTCAAATTGAAAGGTATCTTCATCATTACTGACAGTAGACTCTTTAGCTGCGAAGGCAGCGGAAAGACCTCCTGTCTTTTGCTCCCCTGCCCTTGCAGTAGGAGGTTTTTTATTGCTCACCCCCCTACGCCTCACCCCGCCCCTCGAAGAAGGGGTTAGCCAGTCCCCTTCGTCATCAGCAACAACACCACTCTCTTCGGAATTAGGTGACAACAGATCCCTGACACCTTCACTTTCACATATTGATATCCTTATGCCGTGCAAGCGGCCACCTTTGGGACGCTCTTCGTTCAACCTTTCAGAACCTCCGTCATCTTGTTGCGAGCCTTCTAACCCACCCTGACTAGCGTGAGAGCTCGAGCTACCAGCGAGTGAAGCCGCATCCTTGGTCGGAGAGGTCCTTACTGATTGGCTGTACACGGTGGTGTCCACTCCATCGGGCCCCACGTTTGCAATTCCCGCTTTGCTGTCTCCTCTCGAGTTTGAGGACGTTTCTGCGTCCTTGAGGTTATTTGTCAATCTTTCATTGGCTTTCGGTGTTGTTTCAGCACCGGAGGCGCTGTGAGCGGAATTTTGCTCGACTTTCGCATCGGATTTGTTCATTATGTCAGAGGCTGGCTGTAGAATACTATCACTGGGGTTCTGCTCTCCAGAAGATTTCCGCTCTCCATTCTTCCCAGGCTGTTGACTTGTGGGAGTGGCAGCCGCAAAGTGGCTCGGTGGTAATATCCAGTTCGCCCAATCGTCCCTCTTTCGTAACCTCTCGTCCTGCAGAAGAGGATCTTATCAGTTGCGGCAACCGGGAAAGACATATTCTAGGAAAGAAAGAACGACCACTCTGAGGTACCTGGACTTCCACCAAGGTAGAGTGGCTGCGAAGGGAATCGAGGATCAGTGTAGTATCCCCCGTGAGCATTTTCACCTGCAAATGAAATACGAAGTTAGATCGTCGACCTCTCACAGACTACTGCGTGAATGGAGTCCATAACCAAAAAGTCTTAACAACAAGTACTCACCCTATTAAAGTTAGCGATCAGGGTAACTGGGATGAACCCTTGTTCGTCCATTTTCGAGCGCAAAAATATATCTCTGCACAGGTTTTCAATACTGCATACCAAGCGCGTGCGTTATGTGTCATTGACCAAACCCTGCGCTGAATGTCAAGTATCAACCCACACGACAAAATTTTGAGAGATCGAGATGTATCATGAGACTGACCTAAAGTAGTACTCAATTTGTTTCACAACATGATGCCGCAGTGCAATTGCAGTATCAGCGGCGATAACCCCTCCTGCAGAAGGAGCGAAATATGGAGCACCACGCCCAGGAGCGGCAGAGCCTGCAGGCACGTAATACATGCCTTGCGCCACACCTGCGTCAAACGAAGATTTATCGCTTACGATTTGCTCCGAAATATTTCTTTCTGTATTTCTCCCTTAAGCCTCGCAAAACCTTGCTTATTCAACTGAGCTTAGAAACCAAAAAGGAGAAGCTTCTCAAAGACCCATTGCATTCTAGAGTTCGTAACGAAAGTCAACCTGGGGCATTTATGAATCCAGAATGGTTGTTCCCAATGAAATTATGGGAACGCCCGAAGTTTCTTGGCCCAACTCTCTGCTGAACACTCGCGGCAGAGTCTCTAGCGTTATTTCCAAAAGACCTGTTGTGGTGCCAACCGTGGCCGCCACGGTTTTGGTCTCTCATATTATTTCGCCTCCCTGAATTGCCAACAAAACCAGCTGCACCACGTTGATGGAATGTACGTCTTGGCTCGTTGCTTCCAGCATTGGACGAGTTGATCTTCGACGACTCCTCACCTCCACTCTTGAGAGTAGGTTCTGCCGCGGCCACATCGGGTGCTTGCGTCTGCTGCGAGGGAACAGCATTTTCTGTAGGTGGCACGGAGTTTGCAGGGGGCGGAGTACTACTAGTAGCAGTGGAAGCTGCACGGTGCTTATTCGCTGGTTTTTGCCTTCCCCCTGAAGGCTGCGCGTGATTTCCGGTGACATTATTACTGCCTCCGCTTGGTCTCGACCATCCTGTAGACGCAGCCTGCCTCGCCAACCATCAATCCCAATTGCCGAAACAAAAATTAGTAAAAGAATTTGAATCGGGGATTAAACCCAAGCATGCAAATCCGGTAAATTGACAATCCATCTTCAGATTGATTATGGGCAGCTAAGCCGCACGTCCCACTCGGCAGCTTTCCTGAAGGGGAACGAGTGTGAAAAGCACGAGGTTACCAAGCCGACCTGCTCTGATTGTCCATCCAGCGGAGCGGACGGGGCTGCCGGGGCTCCAGATTTCGCTGAATCTGCGAGAGCCTTTGCGCTGCGAGCTTCAGCGAGCGCAGGCCATGAGACTGCTCCCATCACCGGCCCAACTTGAGTCACCTTACCCAAATTACTGACTGGCTTCTTCCACGCGGGTTTAGAGGATTTTGACAGGCCCTCCGAGGGGGAGCTTGTGGCAGTGGCAGGAGCCAATCCTCCACTCTCCACATGTTCTTCAACACCAGCTGGTTCTACCTGCGATCCATCTTTTTTTCTCTTCGCAGCAACGACAGTAGGTGTAGAGGGGGATGATGCAGATGGCGCAGAGGAGATAGTAGCCGAGGGAGAAGGGGGGGGAATGGAAGTAGTGGGGGTAGTGTTGCTAGTAGCAGGGGACTGTTCTACGACGGGCGGAGGGACCTGTTGCGGTGAACGAGTAGTCGTCTTTGCTGGGCGTTTCAAGGGTACAGGGTCGGGAGTTGCAATGCTAGGGGAGGACGTCACGATAGACGGAGAAAGTCCAAGGGTTCCGTTAGCCAAACCAGCTAAACCGACATCGGGAGTAGCAGCGTGGCCCCTCACAACCTGAGACCACGCACCTTTCACCATTCGGCCACCACTTCCAGTAATCCCACCTTTTAAACTCCCATTCGTTGAACCTCCACCTCCACCAGACGCTGTTGTTGCCGTTGGCTTCACGATGCTGCTGATTGTCGACGACGAAGAAGCAGGTTCTGCGACAGTAGTAGGAGGGACAGGCAAAGGAGTGACAGCAGGTACAGAAGGCGGAGGCGCTTCGGACGACGCCATGCCGGCCGTCCTTGCAAGCTCCTGCCTCACAAGCGCCGGCTGCCCCTCCCTTGCCCTCCGCAGCAATTCATCCCCTATCCCTCCCTAACTGTTTTTTTCCCTCAGTTCCAGGGTTCGCCTCCCCTGCTCTGCTCTGCTCTCTTCTCCTCTCCCCTTTCGCCCGAATTGCTGAGTCTGCAATTTCTCGCGAAAATTATTCACACTCCCATACACCAATCAATCGTCGAGACACCTCACACGCGGACGCAAACCGAAACTCGATGATACAAAATACAAAGCCAGCCTCCTCGTTGATCCTTCTTCGCATATGATTCTTCACTCTGCCTGTGACAACGTAAAGGTGTCACCACACAGAAGACCGGAATGGATAGGAAAGGGAATGCAAGAAGCAGGGGAGAAAGGGAATTGGGAAGGAAGGAAGGGGGACGTAAAGACTAGTGATCCTAGACGAGCGAGCGGGACGACGCTGCCGGAGGAAGGGAAGAAACTGTACTCAGTGTGAAGGAGAAGTATAAGGCACAATCCCCGTACCAAGATCAGATGCGTTGCCAGACCGCGGAACCTGCGTTCACCCTCTCTCGCACTTCCAATTCACAGACATCGACGACGACGGTGGTCCAAACCCTAACGAAGGAAGCTTTGCTTGCGGCAGCAATGCGGTCAAGTCCAGTCGGTCAGACAGAACAGAAGAGAATGGTATCCGACACAGTGCTCGTACTTCCTCGCTTCGCCGGAGGGTCGCTGCAGACGGCTAGGCCAGTTCATCGATCCCTCTACCAAACTTCTCATCATCTCCAAACACACACGTCGGCCATGGCCAACGGAGAACATCAGCTGACCCCTCCGCAGGTAGATAGCGTATGGCGGACCTGCGGAAACCTGCCACTTCGTCGGACGGAGTCGCCGAGCCTCATCCTCCAGATGTTCCGCTCTTTAATTCACGGTGAAAAACACCTTCCGCCGCATGTCCCTCTTCAGATCCCGTCCATCTGCTGGTAAATTCATGCGGATCTTCCCGGATCCCCAGCAATTCCATCCTCCACGTGTATAAACCCCATGACCCTGTCCTCCCCGAGCCTATCCCCGATCCTATTAAAGCCCTCGAAACTATGAGATCGCTTTAGGGTTTACATGTGATCCTCTCCCAATCGCCTCCTGCCACGTGCCGCTTTGTATGTCTCCTAGCCCTACTCGGTTCCTCTGCAGATTACATACAGTTCTGGATTGTGCGATATCCCTCTTATCGGGAATTGCTCTCTCCCACTGTCTCACTCTACTCCCGTAGCTAGGGTTTGGCTCTCTTCCTTCCGTTTTAGGGTTTCGTCGGATCAGCCTCCGCGAAACTATTATTGACCTGATAAAGAGCGGATGGGCCAACCCGAACCCACCCGAGCGACTTCCTTCTTCAATTCCCGACCTCTCTTGGCAATTATAGACTGCCTACCCGTGCATTGCACGATGTCTCCCGCCATACAGACTACGGTCCACCCGTTGTAGCAATACGTATATATCTCCCCTCTCAATCAACCCATACTGTGGTGGTCATTGTAAAACATTCCGGTGGTTGAATCATACCATTTCCCAGTTTAGAAAGCTCACAACCCCAGCATGGACCGTCTTGCCATCTCCTATACCTTAGATAAACCTCAGTCCACCTCAGCTGTTGGGAAACCTTCAGCTGTTGAAGTTATCTTCCACAGGGGCGAGAGCATAGAGAAAACGACGGATGAGAAAACACATCAAGCTGCACAAGGGAGAGATGAAAAATGTAAATTAAACTGTACCTTAGATATCCGAGCTATTCAAATTGCATTACCCTAATGTACCTAAGATATCCCAGCTATTCAAATTGCATTGTCTATAAATAACGGGAGCATTTGAAAAAACATCATTCAGTGAGATTGATTTTCTATGGATTGCACCGGCCTTTGCATTATGTATGACAATGGACACAGACTATTTAAAATACGTTATAAAGTACAAGAATAATATCCCTAGCGCCTAACATGATAAACTCTAGTTCACTCCTTACAAATGTGTCTAATACCATGTTCATAACTCCATAACATATCTCCAAAGCTAGAGGAACCCTTTGAAGTTAAGGTTTTCCCATATGCTTTATAAGATTCTCAACTAGAAGGCTGAATCACCCCCGTTCCCCTTTTTGCCTTTAGTCTTTCCCGCTTACTTCTACTCCACAACCCTTAGACAGAATAGACTAAACCCCTTGTACTAGGACTTCTGACGAACAGATAATCCCAGTGAGTTCCATTTTCAAGGTTTTACTTTTCAGCTACATTACCGTCAAGACGAAATGTTTTCCGGCAATCTCATTTTCCAATAATGATTCTCTATTACGCTCTCACCGTCCGAAGAATTTATCCCCTTTGCTTCATTGTGTATGTTTTTGTCTCTTTCGTTATGTTATTCCCTTTGTTCATTTACGTATAGAAAATGATGGGAGACTACCAAACGTAGAATACTCTTCTGGCATACATACGAGATGACCCTTCTATGATGTAGGCTCTTTTGGAACTCACTGATGGAGATACATATCTTCAAGATGTATTTATCCATATGGTCCACAGTAGTGATAGAAATCTAATGGAACACGATACATTATTATTGGTCTTTGGCAGTAATCTCAAATACAGCAGTTGAGCGCATTGGCTTCATAAAATATTTGGGTTTGGGTTCATTCTTTCATTCTATAAAAATCAGATACGTGATTCCATTACTGGATGGGTAAAATAACTAGCACTCTTTTGAAATTTCTTGTGTATATACGATTCAATAGAATAACAAGTGTGAATTCATGGGCATGGCATACCATATAAGACTGGATAACAGTCTAGCAAACAATGTCCTAAAGTACTTAAAGTGCTACTTTCTACACTGTTGATGGGATTATAATAACTGAGAAATATTTAATCTGCATATGTGTTTGAATCAATATTTCCGTTTTGTTACATGTGGCGATGAAATATATTACCTCTCATATCCATTACGAATATAAATATGCTATTCTAATTTTTATTCTTCTACCTCCGAATGTGAAAATAAGCAACTATCGTACCATCATTACTCATAGAGAACTCTTTTACAAATCATATAAACCTCATATATGTAGCCTTTATAAAATTAAACTCCAAGAACTAGGTTAATCGTGGCTTGGACTCATAGGGATCTTTACCAAAGTGCCTTTTGTCTCGTGTTGAAACCTTAAATGTCTTGATTGCTGGAATATCTAAAGGTAATCCAAAATAACAAATTACATTACATATATAATTTCTAACCAATTAAATATAAATTATGTAAATTATATATCTATTTTATATAATATCTATATTTAGTTATTTAGAGGCTAAACTGGGTTATTTCATGCACTTTATTTAAAATTATTAGGAACAAATTTTTTGCTTTCATTCTAATAAATCTTTACGAAATATATACTATTAAGATATGATTGTTTTGAAGTACTTCATCTTGAAGAACTCAAGAGATATAAATATATATTTAATAGAAATATTGAAATAAAACTAAGGGTGTATATTATTAGCATTTATATCTTTACAAATATGAATTTGTTAAGAATATTGAATTCTATTTCTCAATTTATAAAAATTGTTCTATAAAAGAGTGAATAAACTATATATAATTCCTCTACTGTCACTGTTTTATTTGATTAGGAATTTAGGATAAGATGGATAGTAATTTAGTCTTGATGTTTCATAATTACATCTGTAAATATGTTTATGTTTATTTCTAATGTTTCCAGTTGAAAACATAATAATATTTTAAAGATCGACTGGTGATAAATTTAATAAATAAGATAATTCCAACTGTATGGAAAGTATACTTGAGATAACTTCTACATCGATATAATATAATATGGATCATGTAGTCAATCAACATTCTTATCTTGATTTCAAATTCTGATGTGTGTTTGAAACTTATAACAGTTGTACGTATAATATATGAAACCATATCAGGTTTACTGTAATGATAATTCAGTTAATAAAAGTACATGGATTAGCTAAATTCTCATTTGATTTCAAATTCCAATTAAGTTTCCTATTATAGTTTATGGAATGCTTTAAATCTACAGCATACCAAGGATTTATATTTGTAACTCATATACCAACACATTCTTTAAAAAATATATACTCGGACTGAAATGGCTAGAGAATAACCATTTGCAAAAAACTTATGCAAATAGAAATAGAAAGAAAGAAGGAAGTTGTAGGAAGTGAAAGAATGAAGGTTAGGGGAAAGTTGTTTTGTATACAAGAGTAAAAAGGAAGTTACAAGTGCGTTGAAATAACTATCCTGAATTCTTGATGATGCATTTCGTTTACCGTTTTAAATCATTTTCGTTTTATTACCCTTGATAGATGTGTCATTTTTTCCTCTGTACAAGTATAGAATGCAATTGCAAAAATTGGAATAGTTTCGAAGGATTTTATCATTTTGGTTGAATTCTTGATGATGCATTTCGTTTACCGTTTTAAATCATTTTCGTTTTATTACCCTTGATAGATGTGTCATTTTTTCCTCTGTACAAGTATAGAATGCAATTGCAAAAATTGGAATAGTTTCGAAGGATTTTATCATTTTGGTATTTAACATTTTGTAACAGCAACATTCTGACTAAGATTAAAATATTCTAGAATCACATGAATGTATTTTAACGTACTATAAAAGGAAATACACATCATATTTGCAAAGACTTCCAAAGATTTATACACATAAGGTAACCTTGAGCTAGTATGAATAACAAATTAGTATATTTTTCTCACTTATCATCTCATTTACTTGTTTGTATCATTAACAGGTCTCGACTTCTATTGCTAGTCCAATATTCTCATTATTACTAAATTTATTGGCTCTCCATCTATTGATATATTTGAAAAATATCTCTTATAACTAAACAAGTTATTTGAATAACTTCACCTGTTAAATAAAAGCTAACAAAATCAAATTGGAAATCTCCAAAATATGTTTCTATGTAGCTTGAAACTACTTTCATTTGAATTAGGTGTGTCTTTACAAAATATAAACATATTTGTGCATCATTTTCCTAAGTGAGTTTAAACTTTCTTTATTAATAACTTATTTTTTTGAGTCTATTTGACCTGAGTTCCAATATCTTTTCCATAAAAGAAAGCCTTAATGAAGATATTTTTAACAATTATAGAAATGAAGATTTCAATGGCTTGTTAATTTAGGATACACACAATGCACAACTTTATGCAAGTATGGATTTAGATATGATTTCTAGGTACTAGCGTGGAGCTCTCTTCTCTCTCCAAACACACAAACCCATTCTTGGACAATGCACACCATCACCTACTTAGAAGATTTCCCGCCCCACGTTACCTCTTTTGTCTCTCCCTTGTACGGCTTGATGGGGTCTTCCAATCCTTCATTTTTCCTACGCGGTCGCCTTTTACTTAGAAGATTTAGTATGCTTGCAGTAATCTAGCTCAGTTTCTTTTAAGAGGTGGGAAAACAAACAGAAATTACATTTTATCTCTTTTTTTTGCCCATATAAATCCACTTAGTACGTCTCTTGAGATGTATAGAAATTATGCAGCCATACACTCTTACCTTTGTTGAAATATTTGAAACAAGCATATGATATATTTTTTCTAAAAACCTCTCATAAATGCCAATACATCTAGCAAATGTCCATTTTTTTCCAAGGCTTATAAAGTAGGGATTCAAAAAATCAATGCAAAGGTTATTATCACGTTCTTTGTATCACATCTCTAAAGAGTTCCACTTACTCCATTTAGGGTTAACAAAAGCTCATCAAAAGAAAACTACTTGATATGTAGTTATGCCATTGTATCTTTTGTCAACCTTCAGTTCAGTTTTTTTATTAAAGAAAATATAAAAAATCTCCTAATTTTTCATATTTTAAGATATCCTAATTTTTTATATTTGAAGATCTTCTAATTTTCTAATATTTTAACCAAGTCATTACATCCAATACTTCATTTTGGTGGGACAATTTTTAGATTGGGATGATATAATTATTGTATACAAAGCACAAGAGCATGCAAAAGCATGCAAGCTGAAACATTCCTCTTATCTTAATTGTTTGTTACAATTTTTAAAAAATGGATCAAGTTGATCATATTTATATCCAACTAGAAGAATTTTGACTTTTGTTTCTCCATTTTAACAAGGAACTATAAGTAGCAAGAAAGGAATTTCTTTTTTGCTTTTTTGTGTTGGGTTGTCTAACATAAATATAACATAGGTGATAATCTTTAAACAATGAAATAGATGATTGTCAAGTTTGCATAATTCTTGATATTCCAATGTATGAAAATGAGTCTTGTTTGAAGATTATGACTGAAGATAAGGGCATACCAAATGTGCATCCCAACTCAAAAAATGTTGTCAATATTTTTGGGTGGAGAATGACAATGAGAAATTTCAAATTTGGCTTGGTCTATTCCATCTATTATTGTACCCAAAAATTTGTTATCCTTAGAAAAATGTTCCAATGGTTTGTAGCCAACTTAGCTCTTTCAGCCATTTTTTGTTGCAATGTATACAAAACTTGTAAATTCCAACTTCTATAAGAAAAGAAGATAAAATGGATCATGAGGCATATGACTCGGCAACACAAAATACAATGTTTCCTTATGTATATAAACCTATTTTCATCACTGAAGAAAAACTACATAATTAGGAGACTTCATTTGGGAGCAAATCTCACTCTTAAGACCATCAATAAAAAAATTTAAACTATACATTTAAGTCCATTTTTTCATAGTCATGTATAGAATATAGGCCATCTATTATTGTCTAAACTAAAGAGAAGATGATCTTGTTTACAAATCTTTGCTCACAACAAAACAATTTTGTGTTGAACTTTGATGTTTGCAAATTTTATCTATCATAACTCATAGAATCTACTAAGTTGGATCACTTGTTTAATCTTTCTAACCAATGTATGTGTTGTAATAATTAGATTCATATACTTCTTTGTAAAGTTGTCAAGAAGATTAAAATCTCCAAGTTAGACATGTCTTTAGAATTACTCTTAAAGAATCTATATGGCTATTCTAAAAGATTCACTCTATTAAGAAAGGCTTAATGCATGCACATTAGTCTACATTGGTGTCCTTGGGACAAAAACTAGTATCTTTGAGAGATATCAACTAAGTTATTCTCAATTTAACCAGAAGTTAAGATTTCTTGACCTATAGTCACTAGATCTTGCAAAGGAGTTAATGTTGATTACAGAGCACTTATGTTAGATTAACAAAATTTGACATCCTTTTAAGTTCACCCTTGTCGGTACCAATGTTAAAAGAAAAAATAATAACACAATAATTCTATAGAGACTATTGATGATATAATACATATCAAGATTTAATGAAACAAATAAAAATACAAAAATTGTAATTTACACATAAGCTTTTTTTATAGATATGTGAAACAAAAATAATAATAGGTCATTTGACTTAGATGGATTACAAACATCCATTTTGCAAAACATGATTGATTCATATGGAATGTAATTTGATATGATTCATACGGTATATTATTCATACGTAACATATATGATTCATGATTCATATCATTACATTGTTGTTGTTTTTTTGCAATACTTTAATAATTTAGATTTTAATATTTTGCATATAAAAACACTCTTTTGAGATGCTTTTTAAAATCACTAAAATAGTAAAATTGAGTTAGGAACATTCACTTAATCTACATAAGGAGGAAAAGGAGAATATATAATTATTCATTATTCAAAGTTCACTTTTGCTCATTTTTTTCTTGATACTTTCTTCTTATATTCCATAGAATTAAATTTGTTCCACTATATATCATATTAATTTTTTTATTTTTTTATTTTTACCCTGTATCTGATGCCTATTTAACACTTACTTAATTTTATCTATGTAGTAACTAAAATGATAAAAGTAAAAACCAATTGGATATTGCCACATTAATGCTCAAGTCACTAGCATTGATCTAAATGATATTCAAGGGATGTTTTAGAGACCATCAATACATCTACTCATGGGAAGCCATAAATAAAATCAAAAACATTGTCTAGATTGGATTGATTATGAAAGTAGTCATGAAAAAGTTGGGCATAAACACTTGGAACTTCTAATATTTTTATTTATATTATTAAAAATACATTATTACTTTTTTATGAATATGAAGAGGATGATCGCTCTCTTCAAGATAATAAGTAGTGCATTGATTTGCAAGAATGAGTCATGGTGGGTGGAAGTAAAGATTGAGCTATTGAATTTGTTAATCTTTGTTTCCTTTTTTGCTCATGATGAGCTTAGATTTTCTTAGCATTACAAGCATAATACTAGCCACTATCTCATGATGAAATTATGCTTTGTATGGGTGAGTTTGCACTTGGGATTATGTACATTAAATACATGACATGCCTAACAAATATAGTCTATCCTTCAAAATTTACAATTTAAGTATTTCATGGTTTAAACTCATTTTTCTTAAAGCTCATGTCATGTATTTTCTGTGAATATTTATGTGGAGGAGCATCCAAAATAAAACTACATGAAGGAAAAAATTTACAAATTTATTTTGATGAAAATGCTTAAAATCAAGGGGCAAGTGTTGTAATCTATATCTTACCAAAACTTGAAAAGGAATGACTGCAACTTAGATTCATATGAAGAGGTGCACAATGCACAAGGAGGGAAGTGTTATAACTAAAGGTGGAAACAATGAAATAAACTACAAAAGAGAATATTTGTCCTTTTGAGTAAGAATAACTGGGATAGATAGTTGAGCTTATTATGAATGATGACATAGATTCTTCTTCACAAGATGAAAATGCTAACTCTCTTACATCTGTCCAAATTCTACTCATATGGATGCTTTATATGACAACCTGGCAAGTATCACTTTTGTGGTAATCAGTAAGTAAAGTTTGTTCCCACAAAGATATGAGTTAGAAATGGTCAAGTAAACAATAAAAATTAGTTCTTCTTGAGTTCTTCTTTAGTTTCTCAGGTAAAAACCACACCCAAAAGAGAATAACACGCACTAATTTGCAATCTCATCACAAATTAACACTCAAAATTACAACTCAATCAAATGTTTCTAGACAATCTTGATTGTGATGATTAGCAAAGAAGGCTACTTCACTACTGACTTCACCTTAGAATTGTGTTCCACCCCTCTGTTGAAGGCACAACTTCCTTGATCAAAATTGCTTTGCATCAACCCCGTACCATGCTCACCAATGCAAAATACTACCAACACTACAATTCCTCACGGATCTATCAATGCATTGCTTCAATTGCTATTTACTCAAGATCAAACATAGAATGAAATCAAAACTATGGAATCCAACATCCAACAATCTCATTGACTTGCATTTCAAAATTCTCCAAACACTCACAAACACAGACATAGGATTGATACTTGAAATTAAGCTAAAATGACAAGCACTAAGTTACAACACTTTGCTTTACTCACTTCAAAACCCTAAATACTCACAATTTAACACTAAAAATGCTTCCTTTAAATGGGCAGAGCACTTTTACAATTACTAAAAAAATACTATTCTACAACAATTTTACTAACCTACAGATCCAAAATGACAAACCACTTCTTCATATCTACCTCTTCAAATCTAAAACTTGTTTCTAATTTGACCCAATGTCAACTTCAACTTTGGCTTCCAAACCCGATGTTCCTTCAATCACTCTTTCCTCTTTGGGTCTCTCTAATACTACTACTTCATCTTCTATTTCTACTATCTTTTCACTCCAAACTACAATTGTAGACATGGGTAATCTATCTACTTCTTTATCAGCCAATTGACTCTTCTCTAATGTCTCAAGTAACTCACCCAAAGACACCTACACTCCTACTTATATGACTTTGGACTTCATATTCATCTTCATCTTCATCTTACTACAAAGTCTATCTAGTTTGGTCTAACAAATCTAATCTAAGATAAACGTTGTCTCCTTCTTCTAACATCTTCCTATCTACTTGATGTCTCAAGCAAATCAAAAGATTGTTCAATCTTACATCTTTTGCTTTCCTCCTTTGAGTTTCTTACACCAACAACTTTAACTTGTGCATCCTTGCCTCCTCTAACTTAACCTTGGCTTTAGTGCTCAACATTACTTTCAACTCCTTCACGATTGTTCCTATTGCATCCGACTCCACAAGCAAAACTACCTTCTCCTTACTTCTTTCCACTTCCAATTTGTTCCAATACATTGTCAACTCATCCTTGAATTCAGCTTTTAGTGCCTCCTCTTGTGCATACAGACTAATTGATCTTCAACTCCTCAAAGCAACCCCTACAATCATTCTTCCTCCCAATTACATTCTATCAATTCTTGTTGCCAGGCTTGGTCCTTCTCTGTTGTGCTCTTCTTCAAACTTTCTAGCTCTTTTTCCATCACTACTGCAATCACCTTTGAGTGTATGACCTTGACTTGTATATCAGCCACTTCTAGTTTCATATTCTTGACCAATGCCTTCATCTCCTTCAATTATTTATTGCACTTCACAAAGTTCTCTTACATGGCATCCAAGCTTTACTCCGGAGAATTGCTTTAGCCCAAAGATCTTTGGCTTCATTCTCTCCTTGGGTTAGCTTAGTCCTTAACTCTAAGGCCTCCTCACTCTATTTCTTCACTATATCCAACTCATCCCTCACATCCAAATGATTGCTCTTCAACTCTATTTTCTTTTGTTGCAGAAGTACCAACAAAGGACAAAGAATCTTTGATAGATACTTGACTCTGTCATATCTTCCTTCATCATCTCTCTTGTCTTTGTCTCAAGCAAGCATTTCCTTGATTGGTGCCTTACTTCAAAGATGCGATCTTTGTATCTTCAATGTCTTGCCCCCTGAGCTCTCTTCTTTGTCTTCAACTTTGCTTGGTCCGATGAAAACCACTTGAGTGTTTCTCTTTGTTTGTGCCACCCTTGGAAATACCAAGGTACCGGCTCCTACATGTTCATCTTCTAGGTTGTTTGTTGGCAAATCCACACATAGCTTGTCTCCTCCTTCCATGTGGTCAATTGTCTCATGGAACTCAAGCTCTTCTTCTCTAGCAATCCCTTCTCTCAATTGTTGAACTTTGGCATCTCCTTCATTGCCATTGCATGACTCTTTGCTCCACGATGTAAAATCTTCTTCTACTCCCAAGGCTTCTCCCTTTGAATTTATTTCTCCTTCCAATTCTTCCTCTAAAATTGACTCCTTCACTTCAACTAGTGCAGGCTTTGGATTGAGTTTTCGTATCTTTTGGGGCTGCACCGATGTAATTCATCCTTTGGATCTATTGTTCTTTCTTGGCATGGGGATGTCCATTGCCACTATCTTCTCCTTTCCACTCTTTAGGTAATAATCATCACCTTCATAGACCTGCTTGATGTAATATCGTTCATCCCCATCTACTTCTCTTTGTAAATTGGGGTAAAAATAGGACACCATCCGTCCTCTCTCCTCCAAGCTCAATAGGTTCAACCCAAAGTAGGAGTGGGTTGCAAAGGATACAAATTAGTGGGGCAGCATATCCATTCTCCATTTGGTGATCATCTGCCCAACTCATTGGTGCAAACACCTCACCTAGTCCACCGCCTCTCCCACAAACATCTACTGAACAAAGACTACCTATTGCATTATTACATAGGTGGTTTGCTCTAGCTTAAACATAGCCATCATTGTTCTCATAATCCCTCTTTGTATTAGATCATTGTAACTATCTACCTTGTACCCATTCTTGGTGGGAGGTTGACTGAAAGAATTCCTCACCTTGGCAGTTTCTTCCGAACCATCACATTTTCAATAGAAGGTGATACCTCCTACCTCTCTTGCTTCTCTTCCAAGGACTAATCTTCAATCCAACTTAGTCCATCAAGCCAAATTTCCTCTCTTCTCTTCATGCCCGAGCCTATCCTTGCACTTACTAATAGTGATCTTTGCCATGAACCATGGAAAACTCAAATTCTAGTTCTAGACCAAAAATGTGATGTGAAGTCTAGACAAGACTTTGATCCTTGCCACTACATCTAATTGACAAATTGTGAGACCTCTCACTGCACTATGCTTATTTCCCTTTAGGGCCATTGTGTGCTTCCTCACTCTCTTTTTATGAAAGCTCAAACCCAAGACTTTATCCTACTCCTCTTGCATACTTGCAGTTTGCATTCCTTCAGGTCAACTCTAAATAGGAATAGGAACCAAATATCTTCTAGACATTGCAGGGCTTCCTTGTTGAAATATCAATTTTATAGTCCTTTGCTGATTGGTCATTCTTCAATTGTTTCTCCATTTATCCACCAATTTTGCGGGTTGGTTTCCTATCACTTTCAAGATCATCTTGGTCTTGAGGTAATTAGTTTCTTCCAACATACTTTCTTGATTGGCTGAACCCAAGGAAAAGTTGTTATAGGTTCTTTAGATTGGGTTGTGCATTCTGATGCAAAGTTCTTTGTCTTTACCTTTATACTTTTGTATGTTTGACCCAAGTCCTTCTAACTTTGACCCAATGTTGACTTTGAGTTTATACCAAAACACACAATTCTTTGTGTTTCTTCCCCATTTAGCCCTTCTTCAAACACTTCATGGAAGATCATAGTCAATTGATGTTACTTTTATGGAGGTAGATCACACCTATCAAGGTTTTTGCACCTTGTGTGGGTTTTACCAGCCATTAGCTTACATGAGTATTAAACTCCTTGGGTTGTGTTTCAAGATGGGTTGGATTGAAAGCACATTGTTGTATCATCCCAACTTCATAAGTGCACAAAGGTGCTTGGTTAAGAAAGGTGTGTGTTTCATTCCTTGGCCACCTAAAAGGTGTAAGCCAACCACAAAAGTCCAATGTTTATCCCACCAAGGTAGTTTATGTTTGCCTTAGTATTTGTGTTGAGCAACAAACCAAATGACACTTGGTTAAGAAGGATGCTTGCTTCATTCCTTGGCCACCAAAAAGGTATAGTTCAACAACAAAATTCTAATTTTTATCAATCCAAGTAGCCTAAGTTGGCCCTAGTACCATGTGTCAAGCAATAGACCAATTTTATCATTTTGCATCTGACCAAGGTATACACTAGGCCTTTTTTTACTTCCTCCTAACAATTTCAAACACTCTTTGTCTCTCTTTTCAAATCCCTTTTCATCTTATGCTTGAGTAGCTATGTACTATTGAGCTCTTGTTTGTATTTAGCTATGGATGCAATTGCTTCACACTTAGGGTTACATTTCCAAGTGCTTGACTTGTGGGTAGTGCTTTGTAGATTAACAAGATCTATGTTTGACAAGGCTCTCACTTTCTAACATCTTTTTCCAAGGAACTAAAGCTTTTATTTCTACAAAAGATGTTTCTTAAGACTACACCTTCTCTTTTATATATATATGGTTGAGTGGTAGGTTGCGCATTCATAATTTTTGATATCACTCAACTTTAGGCAAATCAAAGATCTAGATAAGATAGAGCCCTAATTGATGGATATGTTTAATATGAATAAGATTGAGCTATTTAAGAAAGTAGATGTATTGCATTAGCTTTTGCTAACATCATCATTTATGCTTTTAATTTGAGAACTGAAAAACTAAATTTTTCTATATTACCCAATTTTGATGGTGAGTTTCTAGTTTTATTTAGAGATAGTATAATGAAGGTAAAATTTCATTCCTTTAAGATTTTTATCATGGAGGTTTATTCAAAAAAACTTACTTTCAAAGGATAACATTTATATTTGGACATTAGCAACTATATGGTCAACTATGTGTATTGTACCAAAAGAGAACTACAAGAAAGTTGTTAAGTCAAATGTCTTGAAAAATTAGTAATTTTGGCTCTAGATGAAATTTTCATGCATATATACATCATTACACAACATACATTGTTGTCAACATCATACACTATAGAAGCACAAGTCACATATAAGTCACTCTAAAGTGCCATAATAATCAGTTCTTCAACTCAAATCACACTCAAATTAGATAGGTACTCAATCCTTCACTCCACAATTTGCCAACAACTAAGCACTAATTATAGTCAAGCCACACTTTTTCTAGCTAAGAGACTCTAGGTGATGCTCACCAGCCTCTGTCCACCATAGCTAAGAATTTGAAGGCTAAACATCAAAGAAATGAGCTCTTTGGAGTTGCACTTCAAAGGTATATCCCTTTGCTTGACCTAGGTTTGCAACCCTAGTGGTGCCATTGACAACACATCCAATGGTGCAAGTGATAGTGGGTCCCACAACATGATTGGTAGTCCTAACATGAAATTAGACCACCAAAAAGTAGTATATGAGTAACTACTAAAATACCTATGATTGTTAACACTACCACTCCAATGTTTGAGCAAACTAGCCTTGGTGCTACAAATGTCTTGATAATTATCATGTGTATTGCTACACAACATACATCATTTTCAACATCATCTACCCTAGAAGGACAACTCACACATAAATCATACATGAACTCTAAAGTGCCACAATTGCCTCCCTAGCTGGCGGTTAGGTCCCTCTAACTCTAAATAGCCATCTACTCCAAGTATATGATATACCCTATGGTAGGCAAAGATGAAGAGGCCGGGTGCTATCAAGCTCCATTGTTAGTTGCTTGTTTGCAATCTATACCATATAAAGGGTGAACTTGCTATAGGTCATAGTACATCTAGGATATAACCATTGTCCTTGAGGAACCACCATAAGGGAAGGATTCAAACATACCATATGCCATCCTCTCAAATAGCTATCATACACTAAGATAATAGTAGCTCCACCAAAAGAGCCATATAACATACACTACAAGCTTGCAAGTACTAGTGCCAAGCTTGGGTCCATAGTGCCATCAATGTCTAGGAGGTGGTATGGTGCACATGATCCTTCCAAACAACACCATCATGTCCTTCTAACATGAGGACTCCAAAGGGAAAAACCTTATGCACTCTCAAGATAGTCCGGCCTATAGTAACATCAAGTGTTGTTAGTATTGTCTATTATAGATATACATAATTACTTGGATGAAATTGAAACATTGAGGGTCTATAACCTCCTCAAATAGTAGCATAACATAAGGTATCCCTATGCTTAACAATCACCAAGTTCTCAAAAGCCATCAACGTCACTCTTCAAAAGATCTTTGCTCATTGAGAACATGTGCTCACCCATATGTTTGGATCATCCAAGTCCAAAACTACAATAACATCTTCATGAATGTGCTACAAGTAAATCTAGATCTTGTCCATAAAATAGGAAGTAAGGAGAGAAGGATGCTAAGGAGGCTTGTTGGCTAAACCGATAGCCTATGACCAACCAAGGTAATTGGAGATCCCAATCTCCTAGGTGGCATCTCTACAAACCATACTTATGCAATCCTCTCTTCACCATCTGAACCACTTTATCTACTCAGCCACCTACCTTAGGGTGATCTTGAGAGGTAGTATTGTAAAAGACCGAGACCGAGGAGAGAAATATGAGAATGGAAACTCACATTGGGACACTTGAATGAGTGAAAACTCCAAATGCCTAGCATAAGCTTTAGCTTTGGTATTTATAAGTAGCATACAAGGCACTTGAGAAGCTTCTCAAGAAGCTTCCTTCTAGAAGCCGTCTACTTGGCATGCAAGCTAAGCTAGTTAGAAGCTTCTAGAAGCTTCCTTCTAGAAGCTACATGCTTGGAGCGCAAGTTAACTAGTTGAGAAGCTTCCCAAGAAGCTTTCTAGATGCTTTTGGAATATTCTAGGCTAATTTGGCTTATTCTCTACTTTGTTAGCCTTACTAACTATGTCGCTAAACTCCATACTATTACATATTCTCCCGTTGCTAGTTGGTGACATCCTTGTTGCCAGTGAAGCTTCAAATTCTTGGATGGCCATCTATGCATTCTAGAGGTGAAAAAGAGGTTCCCATATGGCATCATGAAGGAGATACCCTTTCCAAAGGACCTTGTACTCCGTATGTTGGTGACGGCCTCGTTGAATATGGCAACATGGAAGGATACGATCAACTTCGTACTCCTCATGATCATTGATAGGGACAAGAAGAGGGAGAGGTTGGACTTGAGAGGAAAAGGAAGAGGGGTTAGGAACAAAGGGTTTCAACTTGGAAATATGAAAGACAGGATGGACACGCATATGATAAGGCAAGGAAAGTCAATAAGCAACAAGAGAGACAATTTGGGTGATATCAAAGGGTCCTATCCAATTAGGGGCAAGTTTATGAGCTTGGGTATCAAGTGGGAGAAGGAGGTTACTAGAGGATAGCATGACTTTATCACCAACTTCAAATGTGAGATCACAACGATGGTGGTTCGCATATTGTTTTTTTGCAATTCTGAGCAACAAGGAAGTAAGACTTGGCTTGTTGGAGAGAGTGGGATATAGTGGTCAAGAATGTGGAAGTATGAGAAACTTGAGATGGAAGGGGAGCAAGAAGAGAATCTAGAACAAGCGGATCTTGGCCAAAATTGAGAAAGAAAGGAGAAAATCCGGTGCTTGCCTATTTGGAATTATTGTAGGCAAATTCTGTAGCTACAAGACATTAATCTCAATTGGTATGGTGGACATTGACAAATGCATGCAACATATCCTCCAATGTACAATTTGCACGTTTGGTTTGTCCATCAGTTTGAGGATGATAGGCCGTGGACAAAGCAAGCTTGGTGCCAAGTATCTGGAAGAGTGCTTGCCAAAACTTCCCAGTAAATTGAGGATCACGGCTTGAGATGAGTATACGTGACATCCCATGATGCTTGAAGGCATTGTCAAAGTAGATTTGCACTAAGGTTTGAGCATCCACGGTATCACAAGTTGGTGCTAAGTGGATTTGCTTACTAAGCTTATCCACAAACACCACAATTGTGGTGTGTCCTTGTTTTGTCTTTGGCAAAGATGTGATGAGATCCAAGCTCACATGCTCCCAATGAGTGGATGGAATGGTGAGTGGTTGAAGGAGTCCACTCAGCATCTGGTTGCTGGCCTTGTTACGTTGGTAGCTCTCATACGATCAGACAAATTCTTGAACGTCTTGTGTCATGTTGGGCCACCACCATTGACATTGGAGGGTATCCAAGGTCTTTTTCATACCCATGTGACCAGTGATGGGTAAATCATGGGCTTCTTGAAGGCGCACAAGTGAAAGATCACTTTTAGTTGGAACATAGATCCGGTCCTCATGGAATAAAAAGCCCTCCTTGATGGAGAAGGTGTTGTACTCCTTATTGCATGCCGTAAGGCAACCATGTACCATTTGGAAGAAGAGATCTTGGTGTAGAGCTGACTGAAACTTGTTTTGGACCTTGAAGTCAACTAACACCGTTGAAATTGCCGTTGTGATGAGAGGAAAAGACTTCAAATCAGGTCATTGTGATAAAGCATCAGGGATGACATGGAACCAACCTAGTTTGTACTCAAGTTTGATGTCATACAATTGGAGTTGTTCCTCCCATCGATGATGTTGACTCTTCATGTGTTCCAAGTGTAAGGTTTGCAACAATGGTTTGTGATCAGTTTGTATGATCACTTGTTTCTCCAAGAGGTAATGCCTCCATACCTTGGTGGCATATACCATTGCAAGTTGTTCTTGATCTTGAGCAGAGTAGTTTTGTTCAACCATATTGAGTCGGCAAGACACAAAGGAAATGGGATGGAGTCCATTTGGGAATTCTTGTTGCAACACGGCTCCAATTGCAAAGTTAGAAGCATCAAAATCAACCACATAAGGTAATTGAGGATCATATGGTTGAAGAATAGGCCTTGAACACACCATATGCTATAAATTCTAGAATGATTCTTCATGCTTGGTGGTCCATTGGAAACTTGAGTTCTTTCCCAAGAGGTCAGTCAATGGTGTAGCCACATGAGCATAATAATGGATGAACTATCGGTAAAAACTAGCCAATCCATTAAATGCTCGTACTTTTGTAGCATCCTTTGGGGTAGACCAATCATTAATGGCCTTGATTTTCTCTTCCTCCTTCTTAATCCCCTCTGATGAGATCTTATGACCCAAGAAGGTAACCTCCTTTTGCCAAAAGGCACACTTTGACTTCTTGTAGTAAAATTTCCATTGTCATAGTCGTCTTAGGACTTCTTGTACATGATTCATATGTTCCACCTCTATCTTGCTATAAATTAAAATATCATCCAAGAACACCACCATGGACCAATCCAATAGTCCATACAACATCCAATGCATCTAATCCATGAAGACTACTAGAGCATTAGTGAGTCCAAAAGGTAGAACTCTCCACTCAAAGTGCCCATACCTTGTACAAAAGGCAGTCTTTTGCACATCCTCTCTACCAATAGGAATTTACCAATAGCTGATACAAAGATCCAGCTTGGAAAAGTAGCGTGCTCCACTTAGTTGATCAAGCAAGTCATTGATCCGAGGCAAGGGATATGCATTCTTCATGGTTTGCTTACTAAGCCCACGATAATCAATACAAAAATGAAGTCCTCCTTCCTTCTTTGGAACAAATAGTACTGGTGCTTCCCAAGGAGAGGTACTATGTTGTATGAATCCTTCTCCAACAACTCTATAAGTGTTTTTTGCAACTCCTCCAACTCTTTTGGTGAGAGCCAATAGATTGGTCTACTCACTGGAGTACTCTCTGGCAATAACTTGATCTTGAATAGCATACCTCAATCAAAGGGTAATCCCTTTGGCAGATCATCCAAAAATACATCCGCAAACCTTTTAACTATCCGATCAACCATTGCTTGATGAAGCTCTTGGCCCTCCACAGATTGTTCTTGTGCAATTGGTTTGATCCACACCGCAAATGCAAACTTATCTTCCTCCAAAGCTTGCTCTATGGCTGCTTTACTAACAAACTTCCCTTCTAAGGACTCATCTCTCTCCCAAGCTTGCTCCTTGGTTGCCTTCTTGGAAAACTTCCCATCTTGGGACTCATTTCCCTTCTAGGTTTGCTCTATGGCTATCTTCTCAATAGACTTCCAATCTTGGGACTGACTATTCTTAGGTGCTTACTCAGAGGTGCCAGACAACCTAATCAGAAATTCTTACCTTGGTGTTGTAGTTGAATTTGGCGTCAGGTCCAATCAAATTGAACCTTATGATATTCAAGCCAAGGTAGACCTAGAATGATATCATAGTGTAGAGGTGCCACTACAAACCTCATACACTCCAAATATTCCTTCCCAATCTTGAAGGTAACAAGGTACGAGGTGCAAAATGCAGAACCCTTTCTACCATCCGCCATCATCAAACTACATCCAATCATTGGCTTGACAAGAATACCCAATTCCTTTACTACTTGCATAGACATGCAATTCTTTGAACTTCCAGAATCAACCAAAATCCTACAATCCCGATTAGATATTTTACCTTGCAAGTGAAGCAAACTTGCATAAGTCGAGCCTTCAATCCCATTGGAACTAATCAAGCTCCCAGTAGGCGGCTCAAAGTCTCCTATTGGGATTCTTTGTTTCCCTGATCATTTTGCTCCACAACCTCTACCTGGGCAACTTGTCGAGGTCGTCCATTCTTGAGTGGACATTCAGCAATGCGATGCCCCAATTGGCGACAGTAAAAACAACCACCATTTTGTTGGAGTTTCTCTCTATCTGCCGTGCCAAGTAGTCTTTGTTGAATGACATCAATCTTCATTGGTGCTGGCTCTTCCACTTGTGTGTAGTGTATTGGTAGGCTCTATGGAGGTTGAGGTTGAGACCAAGTTGTTGAGACCAAGGAATCAAAATGTTCAGTCAACCGCATGGCTTCCTCCAAGTGTTGTGGCTCTCGCATGGTTACCTCTAATTTGGTTCTTGCCTTCAAGCCCCTCACAAATTGATCCAGAGCTTCACTTTCCAATATATCTAGAATTTGCATGATGGTGTTTTGGAACTGTGTGTTGTAACTTCTTACAAAGCCAATTTGTTTCAACTTTGCAAACTTATCCCGTGTAGCTTGTGTGGCATTTATAGCTTGGAATTGACTAATTATTGCACTTTGGAATTTTGCCCATGTCAAGATTGGTGCAAAAATTTGTCATTCAGCTCACTCCACTTGGAATCTCCACCATAGGTTTGCTACTCCATCCAATTGGCTAGAAGCCAAGAGAATCTATTTTTGCTTGTCTTGTAGATTGGTAGCTTCAAAATAACATTCACAATCAAACTCAAAATTCTCCATTGCACCTAGAAGATTCTTGCCTTCAAATACCTTAGGTTTAGGGAATTTGATCATATCTTCTCCTTCTCCAATTGGTACTCTCTCCACCTGCTCTTGTCGTCAAAGATCTCGTTCATCCAACAATCAAGTAAGGTGCTCAGTTTGTTGTTGCATAGCAAGGATACCATCAAGTATTGCCGCCATGGTTGCTACTCTATCACACCACTCCAATCTATGTAATTTACTAACACATGGAAATAACACGTCCACTATTCTCCATAAGTTACAACCGGAAGCACCAAGGGTTCCTCAGATATGGTGATCATATGCAGAAAATCTTGTCCAAAGTGCAAGGTGATGAATTGTGTGAAATGATGCTTGGGTAGTATTTGGATGCAAAAATCCCAATGGTTCAGAGGAAGTGGATTTGGTGGTCCATAAATTCCATCCATCCCATTCTTGCTCTGATACCAATGTAAAAGACCAAGACCGAGGAGAGAAATAGGAGAATGTAAACTCATATTGGGACACTTGAATGAGGGAAAACTTTGAATGCCTAGCATGAGCTTTGGCTTTTGGTAATTACAGATAGCATACAAGGCACTTGAGAAGCTTCCTTGAGCAGCTTTCTTAGAGTGCAAGCTAAGCTAACTAGGAAGCTTCTCAAGAAGCTTTCTTCTAGAAGTCGTCTACTTGGCATGCAAGCTAAGCTAGTCAGAAGCTTCTAGAAACTTCCTTGTGCTCCAAGCTACCTACTTGGAGCACAAGTTAACTAGTTAGGAAGCTTCCCAAGAAGCTTTCTAGATGCTTCTGGAATATTCTAGGCTAATTTGGCTTATTCTCTACTTTGTTAGCTTTACTAATTATGTCGCTAAACTCCATACTGTTACAAGTACAATGATTAATCAAAGCCTTCTCACAAAAGATCTAAAACTCCCCAAAGAACTCTATACCCTAATCAATCAAAACCTCAACTGGTGCACCAAAATGATCAAGAACTTGATCCAAGAATGAGTAAGCCATCCCTTCAATAGACTTGTCAAGAAGTGCCATCAAGTCAATCCACTTGGAGAAGTGCACCACCATAATTAAAACATATTGATAATGTCTCATTGCCAATAGTAAAGGTCTAGGAAAGTCCAAACTTTAGTGGTAATCCAATCCCATGATATGTGATGGGTGTAAATGTGGTGTAGGAGTATTAAATGATGCTCTAACTTGGTTGTGGAAACTAGATTTTTCATTTTGGACGAGTTTAGAAGAAGAAGTGCCTTGTTGAAACCAAGTTGAAACCAAATGGAGAAGAAATGAAAGGAAACCTATGTTTTGGTCAAGCTTGAGGAAGTTGACTTTGTGTTAGAAGAAGAAGAGCTTGGATTGGATCAAAACAGAAGAAGTTTAATTCATGTCATAGGAAGAGGAAGAAGGAGGTTAGATATTGAAGAAGGGTTTCTTCGCATCGGAATGAAGGTTACAAGTTAGGAATACTGCGGGGGCCATATCTCAATGACCACAAGTTCAAATCAAACGTGCTATATTTTGTTAGTAGTGTCCCCTTTAGGGCTTTCCATTGCCACCAAAATTGCAAAGTTTGGAGGTCTATCGACGAAGTTATAAGCATTTAAAGTTTTAAGAGTAGATGTACAAAGTCGTTTAGTTTATTCGGGTTGGTGTCTTTGAGTCAATGTGATTTTGGACTTGAGACTTTGGACTTGAGACTTTGGACTTGAGACTTTGGACTTGAGACTTTGGACTTGAGACTTTGGACTTCAGGTTTATACAACTTTGGGTTAGAAGCTTCTTTGCCTCAAGACAAAGATGACTAGATCTGAGATAGTTGGACCTCGGAGTACAGTGAAAGTGACCTCGGGAATCTTGCCAGAGACATTAGAGAGAGTTAGGATAGAGAAAAAATATATAGTTAGGATACCCATGACTTCAATTTCAGTTCTGATTGAAAATAAGATAAAATTAGAGGAGAAATAGCAGTAGTGAATAAACCCAAAGTGCAAGATCAAACTATAAGTGTCTTTGGGTCAATAATATAAGTAATTAGGGGAAAGTGGGTTACAAATTAAAGGTATAGATAGTGTACCCATGCTTTCAATTACAATTCTTGATAAGGATATATTAGAATTAGTAAAGGAATTGATAGAAGTTAGACCTAATGTTGCAAAAGTAGGAATTTAGGTGTCCTCAAACTTGTTATTTGAGACATTAGAGAAGAGTGGGTCAGGAGATAACGAAGTGGACGGATTACCCATGATCTAGATTGTAGTTCCTAGTGTAGAAGTAGTAGAAATAGTGAAGGATTTGGTAGAATTAGATAAACCCAAAGAAGGAGAAGTGATAGGAAGATCATTGGGTTTGAAAGCCGATGAGGAGATTGACATCGGATCGGGGTAGTAACAGTTTTGAGATAGGAAGAAGCAGATATGAAGAGTTGCATTGTCAATTTGGATCTACAAGTTAGAAGAGTTGTTATGGAATGGTATAGTTGTCAGTAATTATCATTTGCTTCACTATTTTAGAGTGGCATTTGCAGTATTATGTTGTTTAGTATTCATATTTCTGAAGATAGGTAAAGTGAAGTGTTGTTTTTAGTACTCATTGCTTGAGCTTAATTCCAAGTGTCAACTTTTTGTGTCTATGTTTGTGAGTGTTGGGAGAATTTTGAAATGCAAGTCCGTGTGTTTGTTGGATGTTTGATTCCACAACCTTGTTCTTCATTTTGTGTGTTTGATCTTGAGTGAAGTGCAATCGGAGCAATGCCTTGACTGATTTGAGAGGAATTGTAGTGTTAGTAGTATTTTGCATTTGTGAGTGCAGTGCAAAGTTGATGTGAAGCAATTTTGATCAAGGAAGTTGTGCCTTCACTGGAGGGGTGGAACATAATTTTGAGGCAAAGTTGTTTTTGCAATGAAGGCTTGTCTTTGGGAGAATTTGAATCATCACAATCAAGATTTGTTTGGACAGAATTTGCTATGTTGTGATTAAGGAGTGTGCATTTGTGACAAGTTGTCAAGATTGTGAGCTTGTTACTCTCTTCTGGGTATGGTTTCTACTTGAGAGATTAAAGACACAACCAAGAAGAACTACATTGTGACATTTGACTTTGTATTTGACCAATTCTAAATCATATCTCTGCGTGAACAAACTTTACTTACTTGATTACCGCAAAAGTGATATTTGCCAGGTTGTCACATTGGTCACAAACCACACATCTGGCAACAAATTGCTATACATTGGTATGCATACCGTGCCACCAATAATGAATAAGGAATAAGCTATAAATATGCTTTACTCCAAAATGTTGTAGCTTCTCATGAGTTGATAGACCAACTATGATCTTTGAGATAGAAGTGGTACTACTTGTACTCTACCATCCTCCCATACATGAAGAAAGTGGTTTCCCTTCCAATCTAAACCACCTAGTTTGCTAAAGAACACGGTCTCTCTCCTTGGCATCAATTGTGCTACCAACAACACCAGTGCAAAGATAATCTATCACTAAGATATCAAAATGAATGTCTTGCTGAACTGTACCAATATCTCCACTTTCTAGATTTGTGATCTCAATAACTCCTCTAGTATGCATTGAGAGAGATACCATTAAAGCCTCAAAAAAAATATAGAAAGTCAAATGCATGCCAACTTGGCACCATTTCTTCATCTATTTCACCATACCAACGTGCTTCATTTTGATCCTGTTGGCTTGGACAACTCAACCCATCTATAACATGGTTCACCACTTTAGGTCTATGAATAACCATGAAATCATACCCTTGTAAAATTAGAGCCCATCATGCAAACTTCCTTGAAAGCTTATTGGACTTCATCAACCACTTTAGTGGTTGATGATCAATGATGAGAATAAAGGGGTTACCAAATAGGTAACATAAAAAATGTTCTGTTGCCCACACTACTGCCAAACACTCTCCCTCATATCAACTATACTTTGCCTCCATTGAATTATTGGAGCGACTAGCATATGCCATCACAAACTCTTTCTCCTCATCATTATGTTGAGTGAGCATTGCTCCAAGCTCCAATGTACTCCAATTAGTGTGAACTTGAAATGATATCCTCTAATCAGTCTCCTAAGAAAAGAGGCAGATGTTAACCTCTCCTTAAGCTCTATAAAAGCTCTCTCCTGCTTATCTCCCCAACACCACTCTAGTGTAAGCTTGGTCAATTTTGTCAAGGCCTTGGTAATGGCACTAAATCCTCTAATATAATGGCGATAGAATTTTGCCAACCCAAGCAATGTTTGCACTCTACTCACATCTATAGGCCAAGGAATACATGCAATAGCCTCCACCTTGGTTTGTTGAACACCAAGTCCTATAGGGTAGATAGTGTGACCTAAATACTAAACTTACTCAATGAAGAATTTCCACTTTCCAAGATGCAATTTGAGTCTATGATATCTTGACCTCTCAAACACCTCCAACAAATGTCTCTCATGCTCCTCCACAATAGTGCTATAGACCAAAATGTCATCAATATACACTAAGAAAAATCCAATCCTACTAGGATCCTATCCATGACCCTCTAGAACTTGATAGGAGTGTTCTTTAACTTAAATAGTAAGAACCTCCATTGATATAATACATCCTTTCCATGAGGATCAATAGCCCAAAATGATATCTTGGACCTAATCTCCTCCATGATCAGCAATTGGTGATATCATTCTTGAAGATCCAAAGTTCTAAAGGGCTTTGTATACCCAGTCACATCAAAGATCTCCTCTAGTGTAAGCATGGCATATTGATTAGTCCTAATATGTAGGTTGATAGGACAATAATCTCCACACATCTGCCTATTTGTGTAGTTGCCATGCATATCTTTCTTGGTTGGCATCATTCTAGTTGAAGCATACTCTCCATGTGAAATCTCTACCAAACCAACCTCAAAAAGGTCTCTAGTCTAGCTCTAAATCAATGTTCTCTCCATGTCACTATATCTATAAGGATGTAAAAACACTGGTGTATCACTAGTAAACTCAATCCAAATACTTGGTCCTTTTGGAGAACCCAAACCCTTCATACTAAAGGTAAAACAACTTGTGTAGCTCCTCAAGAACCACCAAACTCTCCATCTTTCCACTCATGTAAGCTTGGGTCCAAGATCTAGCTCCCAAGTATCCTTTTAATTGATGTAGGAGTGGAAGACATACTGATTGGCTACTACATTGGGCCCTTGGGAGCAGTAGTGTCATGCTCCTAACCACTAGAGCTCCCAACCTCAATGTGGAAAACTCCCTCCGATCTGGTTGCAAGCTCCATACATCCTCTAGTTGCATCCCAAGTAGACCAAGAGTGTAATCCAAGTAGACCATGCTCACTTGGATGGACCCCAAGTAGACCACTCTCACTAGTAGCCATTGGCTATGTCTCAAGAATACCCTACCCACTTGTTCCATCACCCCTAACATGTGCTTGAATTATCTTGATAGGTACAAAGCTCACAAGTGTTTGAGTGGTGTGCCTATCAAGCACATCTTATGCTACTTTACCAAGCCAAGGCTCTAGTCTAGGTCAAACAATTTAGGTCCATAGCTTGACCTAACACCTAATGCCTAGATGCCTCAAATGCTACTATAATAGCAATAATATTGGTATGAAAACCCATTGCACGCTCACTCTCATTGGTGTTGGGTTCCACCAATTGCTTTAATTATGAATCCCAAACAAGTGCAAGACTTCCTTCTCAAAAAGCATGGGAGCTTAAGAAACTCATAAGTGTAGGTAAAGCGGCTTTGTGCTGTCCAACAAGGTTCACCATTGCCATAGGTGACATATCAGCCTTACCACCATCTAAGACTGGCATCCAACATCCAAAATACCATCAATAGTAAGGTGGTCTAGTCATCATAAGCACACTATAGAAGCTCTATAGGTAAGAGGTTCATCCACCAAAGATGAAGATGATGAGCCCATGATCCCACTTTGGCTACATTCAACAACATAGTAGGTCCCATCCAAGAATGAACCTAATGTGTACTTGCTACCACTTGAGTACAAGAATCACCCATCAAAGGGATATTCTCCAAAATGTAGGTGAGAGAAATAGATTGATGAACCTTGAGATATTGTAGTATATATAACATCTCCCAAAACACACCAGAATGGAGATCCTTGAGACCTTGACCTCAAAAAGCATGTGTATGTCCTTGATATGGCTATCTAAAAATCACCAAATAAATGGGACCATATCTCTCCAAATCTTGTGCTCCTAGCAAGCAAATATGTGATGATAGGGTCTTTTTGTAACCCTTGACTCTTCATATTGGTAATAAATCAAGATATCAATAAGCCAAGTATGTCACATGATGTAGAGAGACTCACTTAGTAGTCTCATCTCTCTCCACATACAAGTACCTCTATACTCATATACTTGCATGTAATATTGCAGCTAGTCCAATGCTAATCTCACCAAACAACTCTTATTAACACACTCCCTTTATTGAATATTGCCAAGCAATGAGCGTTGTATCCAAAGGTGACAAGGTAGTAGAATTTGTTGGTCTATCCACACATTGGTCTCCTTGCGGTACAATTGATCTGCATGTTGTTGCAATGCCTCCTTTGAACTCCACAATGGAACATCCAAGGTAGATAGAATGATCCCACTTATACTCTAAATCCATGTGATATCCTTTGGTACTAAAGTATCCTATGCATAAGCATTCCCCTCCAATAAGTTACCAAGCCAAGTAATTGTAATACTTCAAGGACAAGAGAACTCTTCAAGAGAGACACAAGAGAGAAAATACAAATTTCACACTCAAACCTCTGATGCTCCAAAGGAGCACCTTCTCTTTAGTATATAGCAATTAGAATCCCCGCAAAGGAAGCTCTACCCTTGGATCAGATACATGAATTGGTGACTTGTTAGCAAGCTCTATTGTTGGATTAGTTGTTTGGATGGGTGACATGTCAGTCCTTGTCCTATCTAGTTGGTCAAATGGGTTTGACCAAGGGGAATCTTTAGAGAATCTTCTTGTAGGAAGCTCAGAAATTGCATGGGTAAGGTACCATTGGAAAGCTCTCAACAAGAAAAATCATGGGAAGAGAAGGAAACCATTTTTCTTCTGCCTAAGAGGATAATTATTTCCATTTTTGAGGCCTAATTCATCCATTTAGGCCTTTGAAAATGGCTTTAAAGTTTTCAAGCTACTTTCGGCTTTTGCCCTATTAGTATAAGTGCTCTTTTGGTGATACCTATATCTGATCTAAATTCTCCATCATGTGAAACATCCTTTTAGATATCTCCACCCCAAGTTTCACCTCTAGATCATATGCCTAGCTATTGATTCTAAAGTTTCCAAGCATGTTTTGGTATTTGGCCTATTAGTAGAAGTACTCTTTTGGTGATACCTATAGCTTATCTACTTAGTAATTCATGTATAACATCTTTACAGATGTTAATAAACCAAATTTCATCTCTAGATCATCCTTTTCGCTATTGGTATTACAATAACGGAACCATTGAAAGTTGAAATTGATGCCATGGTTCTTAATTATAGTAAGCCAAGACTACCACTAATAAAGCATATACCCATCCTTCACTTGACTGCCAACCTAGTCTCTTTGAGGCTATCTCCTCCCAATAATCAATACTAAAACCCATGGAGTATAATATTGCTCTACCAACTAGCACATCATATGGCTTAGCTACTATTGTAATGGCCTGAGCTTTCACCATAGAGCTATTAGTAGGATGGCCAGGTTGAATCTAAACAATGAGCTCTCTACATGTGATGTATTGTGTAGAACCATCCCATAGAGATGTTTGGATTTGAAATGGACACCTCTCCACATCAGTCTTCCATAGCTCTTGATCTACAATCATAGCCTTCCCTAACATAGGAGGCTGTGCACCAAGGTTTAATAAAACCCTCTATGGTATATAGACCTTCCCTAAAGGTCGCACCAAATGGAAAATCCCCCTCTAGTTATCCAATAGGACAACTCCAAGTGTGAACCACGCTCACTCAAAGGCACATCTAACTAGTAACTCCTCCAATCTAGTTGTTGTTACCTACCATAAATGATTGGTCATTGAGAAAATACCATGCTCCTCAACCAAGTTAGCTCCACTATCAACCACCTATACTTTAGAAGTAGGAACCACATCATCCCTTTTCTCACAAAGTGTGGCAACCAACCAAAACACTAGAGCTGGGTCAACTTCCAATGTAAACATGTCACTAGTTGAGAATAAAGGGAGGTGCATAATCAATTGAGCCACGTCCAACATCAAGCTAGACTCAATTTGTGTAGAAGTAGGTGGCTGACTAACAAGTAGTCTATCATAAACCTCATCACCACCTACCACACCTACACTAGGATATCTAAGAGCCATGGATGTTGTTTGTAGTGCCTTAGAGAGTGGAAAAGATTAAGGGAGTCTAACAAGCTTCTCCTCTCTATCGGTCCAACTACATTGATACTTCTCTAGGCTCTAGAGTAGATACTACACTTGTAGTTACTATGGTATATGCACCTACTTGTGTTGTTCCACATATGAAGTCCAAGACGTCTCTATCACCAACATAAGAGTGGAAGCCTTGGCATTTGAATCTGATCTCCTCTAAGCTATGGTCATGCTAGCCAATCTCTGCTCCAACAACTTAGTCTGAGTAGCCATGGTTGTATCAGAAGTAAGGGTAGGTATGCACCTCTACCTAGTGTGGATCCACTACTACCACCTTGTCTTCCATGACCTAGAGCTCCTTCCACCTACCATAGCAGCCCTACCAATCTGTAGTTTTGAGTCAAGGTCAAAACATTGGTCACTAGTGTGACCAAATCTATGGAAATGGTCACATTGTCTTTGTGTTGGTTGTGATGCACCAAAAGTATCATGTCTGCTGTCCTAAGTGCACTCTCTATTGTGGTGAGGTCCACCATAAGTCTAACAAGCAACACCACCATTCACTAGTTGTTGTTGACCTAAAAACAAAGGTAAGGGTCTAACTACACTAGGCCTTCCACCCACTCCATATGATTGGGATTGTCCACCCCTATCCTTGGAAGCCATGGTGTGGTACACTTTGTTGCACTCTAGACAAAATAATAGTTGTAAATGAGGTCTCTCTACTAAATCCAAATGTCACCACTCTCTCCTCTACCATGTTGAGCTCAATGCATTAAGCCAAACTAAAGAGCATTGCCAAAGTAGGTGAAGTAGCTTGTAACAATGTAGCATCATGTACTCTATGTTGCAATTCTCTATTTAGAACCCTCCTACCAAAATTGGACTGCTTGGGCCTCAATAACTCTTTGAGTGAAATTGATCAGCCATCTCATGCAAATGTATGCCTCACGTAGGCTCTCTCTTGCCTTCTACTAGAAGTCTTACAAGCTTCTTAGCTTGTTAGTCTAGACTCCTTAATAACGCTACCTCAAGTATTGGAAGAACTCCACCATGGAATTAAACCCCAATACCACTACAAGAGGTGGTGAAGTACCAAAGTTAAACCCCGGTACTTCACTACCTCTTGTAGTGGTACCTCCACTTGTAATAGCACCATCTTCAACTAGTGCACCTCCACTAGATCCATCAATGCTAGTAGAGCTAGAACTCATGGGTACTATTGATCTACCCATCGCAACCAAGCCTAATGTGATAGAGATGTAATTCAAAGACCACTATTATCTCCATAATTCAATGTCCTCTAAGTGAGCTCTCCTAAACTCATGATAATCATCTCATGAGATCATGATAATCATCCCTTGGTGGACCCTCCAAGTGTTGAAACAACCCTTTCCATGCTATGAAGGGTATGAACAAAGTTGGGTTTTGTATTTGCTACGGATCATACCAACTATCATGCTCATGGATGAAGTCATCCAAGTCAATGGTACTAAGGTAGTACTAAGGTATACTAAGGTAGTAGTTGGGGCCTTTAGAGGCCCCATAAATCTTATCCATATCTCAAAATAATGTGGACAACCCAAGTGCACTTTCAATTGAATAAGCTCATGTATCAAACTCCAACTCAGAGTCAATCTCTTCTCTTATTGGGACCTAAGATACAATTTGATAATGCTACTCCAACAAAACTCATTATGTACTATAGTGCTATTTCCTCTAGAATCTCCAAAAAACTCTATCATGACAATGTAACTCAAACCATAACCATAAACACCACAAGTACCCCACCAAGGACTACCACCAAGTACCAACACCAAGTGTCAACATCAACTAACCACCACCCACTAATGTAGCTCTAATTGCAACAACTACACTGAAGGAAAGGGCAACTTGTTACATATCATCACAAAATGCACTCTCATGGTCTACAAGTCATCACTTCTTGCCTCACCAAGAGGAACATGAGTAGTTTGATTGGGCATCATTAAGCTTCATTATCCGAAGCATACTAGAGCACCAATGCTCTAAATTTAGGGCACTTCCTACAAACATGGTGCACAAACAAGAAGTAAAGAATAGAGGAGGTCCAATCAAAAGAAATCTAAACAAAACCCTTTATCTCATAAATCAATACCAGATTGACTCTACCACAATTTGGCATTTGATATAATATGAGTGTCTACCTACTTCCTATGCTACTGAGATCATCAAGAATGTGATCAAATTGCCCCTCCTAGCCAATGCTAGATGTGTATAGGTATCAATGGAATAGTCATAAGGACAAAAAATGAAGGTGGACCAATTTGCTAGGGCACTAGTCTAGGAACTAAAGATCTAGGGTTCAAACCCTATTGCACATAATCTAGAAAGGTTGGCAAATTTTTCCAAACAATGATTAATAGAACTCATCTAAACTAGCTAGCCTTACACTATCAACTTATCTTACTATGCCTTTGTAGCTTCTCATAGCTCACAACCTCTAAACGCCCAAATGAGGCCTTTCTTCTTGCCAATTCAAAGCTTTACCTTTCTTCTTGCCAACAAGCCGGCCTGTCCCTCATTCATGGTGAACCTTTGATGGTTATTATAGTAGTGCACCATGGACTTAAAAGGCAAGGAACCACAACTTCATTATATTCTTCACAAAAAACTCAATGAGAGAGATATAGTTGCAAATAAAAAGATGATGAGTACCTCCTCACCCCTAGTTTATATATTTGTGAAATAGTTATGCATTAAAGTTACTAAAGTAACTCAAATTATTAGGCTAAAAGTCAAAGAAAGTAAATAAAAGAAAAAAAGGAAAAAGGAATATCCATACTCATGGAAATATTCTCCTAAGCATATGGTCTTTTATTGACCTAACCACCAAGTCAAGGATTCCTTCACATGGATAGCAAAAAGGTTTGTGGGTCCAAGGATTCTCAACTCTTTCCTCAAAGTCAAACACCTAAGAATAATATCAAGTCAATGCACTAGAATCCAGAATAGTGGTACTCATCTTTTCCACCTCCTCTAAAGTAAGGTCCTATCTATCTTAGCTATGAATAACTTTAGTTATTCATGACTAATATAGAACATCATTTATCTTTATATAAATAATATCTTTTGAATACTTATAATATCAAACTAAATATTGCAATAATAAATATATGCACAAATGATTGTTACATTTACCTTGGGACTAAGATTTAACTTCTTTTTCAAAGTGAAGGTCTCTCTACCTTTTATGATACATCACTTGATGTTTATGTTTTCCAATGTTATGGTGCCTTTATGAAAGTCGATGATATTTGGGGTAGAAGGGGATCTTCAATTTATCATGGTTAGTCCTATCAAAGTGTCTTCTTTCCAATTCCTTGAGATCAGAAGTGTAATTGCTCCACACCTTCTCCAATATGAAAGGTCCAAAGTACTTAACCAAAAACATCTTTTGCATTCTCTTGAATTGAATGGAATCAAAAAACATTACATAATCACTTTCTTTGGAGTGATCTACCTTCTTCTTGCCTTGCCTCTTGTCATAGCTCTCCTTTTGTTTCCTTTGGGCTTGCTCCATTTCAACCATAGCAATCGTTCTTGCCTCCTCAAATTCTATTAGTTGATCCTTCCTTGAATTCTTTACATCCTTCTTGTGATTTCTTCAATCTCCGATGAGTGCTTTGGAAGGTAGGAAGATCAAAGTGAGTAGGTAAGGTAGACTCAATACTATATACCAAATGAAATGGAGAATATCAAGTAAAATTCTTCATGGTTGTCCTATACTCCCATAAAATTTGCATGAATCTTCTTGTCCCAATGATGTTTAGCCCCTTCCATTTCTACATCTTTGGCCAACATCATCCACAAGGTCTGATTGGTTTCCTTTGCCAAGCCATTGGAATTTGCCTTATAAGATGTAGTTATTCTTTATGTGATAGAGAAATGGCATAATATGGTTATAGTGATGCTCCATGTAAACTCTCTTCTTCTATAGAAAATCAACTCCAAAGTGCACCCAAACCTACAGATAATGCATTAATAAATTCTACCAAATTCATCTTCATTCTTGTCCCTCAATGGTCTAACCTCAACCCAATTGGTAAGGTTACCAATAACTACCACAATGTACCAATTGTTCCTTATGGTGCTATTAAGAGGACCTATAAATTCCATTTCCTACTTCTCAAAAGGTCATAACAATAAAATTGATCTAAGAGGGGGAGTGGACATAGATTTTCTAGCAAAAGCTTGACAAAAATTACAAGTTTTACAATAATCAGGACAATCCTAAAGTGATAAAGTGTCCTGCACACACTAAACTTTCATGAAATGCCTTTATGAGTAGGATAGACTCCTCCTTACCCACAGCTCTTTGAAGTAGACCATCTGGTCTATGAGCCGGCCTATCTCTCACTCAGGATGAACCTCTGATGGCTATTATGGTAACGCACCATGGACTAAGAAGGCAAAGAACCCCAACTCCATCATACTCCTCCAAGGCTAACACTCCAATACTCAAGACATTGCTCACTAGAGAACTCAATGAGAGAGATATAGTTGCAAATGAAAAGATGATGAGTACTTCCTCACTCCTTGTTTATATACTTGTGAAATAGTTATACACCAAAGTTACTAATTACTAGAGTAACTCAAGCTACTAGGCTAAAAGTCAATTAAAGTCAAAAATTATAAAGGAATATTCATCCATATGGGCATATTCCATTAAGCATGTGATCTTATCTTGACCCAACCACTAAGTCAAGGATTCCTTCACATAGGCTATCCTTGGACTATAAAAGAATCCAAAACAAAAAGGCTTGCGGGCCCAAGAGTTCTCAACTCTTTCCTCAAAGCCAAACACCTAGGAATAATACCAAGTCAACACACTAGAATCCAAAATAATGGTGCTCATCTTTTCCACTTCCTCTAAAGTAAGGTCTCCTCTATCTTAACTATGACTTACTTTAGCTAATCATGACTAATGTAGAACCATCCTTTATTTCTATATAAATAATATCTCTCAAGTACTTATAATACTAAGCTAAATATCACAATACCACACACATGCACAAATGGGTGTTACAATGCAAATTGCTCAAACTCAACTATGGGAGTTGAAGCAAAAGAACAACATACAAGAATATGTGGAGATATTTCTTGATCTATAGATAAAAATAACCCATATGAGCCCAAGAAAATCTCTTGAGAATTTCAAATGGGGTTGAAAGAGCAAATTTACCAAGAAATAATGGTACAAAATCCTTGTACCATTTTTGAAGTCATTGCATGTGCTCAAAGAATAGCAAGATTGTTTGGAGGAGGTGAATTGGGTGAACACAACACTATTAGAGTACACTGCACTTTAGTGGACTGATTCCTAGGAAACATGCAACATTCATTTCCAAGACCAAGGAGCATGACTGCTCTAAGGAGAATGTGGACAGGTAAAAAAAAAGGAGAGATGAAGTCCCATAAGGACAAGTGGCTCAAGTAGAACAATAATGTTTTTACAATTGCAGCCAAGTTGGGCATATAACAATTAATTGTTTTGTTGCACTCTGCTTCCATACAAGGAGAGACAAACTTCTAAACAACTTGGAGAGACAAACCAAAGAGGATGATGCTAAAATTGCATTGGAAACTGATAATTGCAAATAAATGCACCTTTTAGCCTTACTTACTAAATGGAGACTAGTAAAAGTAAGGGGAGGAGAGAGGGTTAGTATAAAAGGGTTGAGGAAGACAAATGTATAATTGATTGTTGTAAATAGAGTCCTAGAAGGCAATCAGGTAAGAGTATTGATAGACCCTAGAGCAACAAAGAATTTCTTGTCTTGCTCTACTGTAATAAGGTTAGGGATGGAACTAGAGAAGGATGAGAATGAAGAAGTAGAGTTACCTAATGGTTAGACAAATAACATTGAGTCATTACTTAAAAGGGTAGTACCCTTTATAAGAGAATATTATGAATAAATTGAGTGGCTAGTGATGTGGTTAGCTTGTTAAATATGATCTTTGGCATGTCATGGATAGAGTACTACAACCTCACAATAGATTGGGGAAGTAAAATAGTGAGAAATAGCCAATGAAAGATAATTAGAGACAAGGAAAGATCTCAAAGCCAAGAATTGCCTCTTTATGTTATAAGGACAACAACTATCAATAAGATAAATAGATGTTTCATGGGTCTAATAAGAGAAATCTAGAATTCACAACTCAATGGAAAAATTCTTAGGAATTTAAAAGATTTGTTCAATGAGTTTCAAGATGTCTTTCTTGATGATTTACCCTTAGGATTACCACCAAAAAGGATAGTAGATAATAAAATTGAGATACTTCTTGGGAAGACACCTCCTTGTAAGCCTCATATCTACTATCACCTCATGAGTTGGAGAGGTGCAAGGCTCAAATTGAGGATATGATGCATAAAGGATTTTTCAAACCTAACATATTACTATATGGAGCTCCTCTCTTGTTTGTGAAGAAGAATGATAGTTTGATGTGAATGTGCACTGACTATTGGGGCCTAATCAACAAATGGTGAAGAACAAATACCAATAACCTTTACATGGATGACTTGTTTGATCAACTTAGTGGGGAAAATCACTTCACCAAACTGATCTACAAAGTGGTTATAATCAAATTAGGACCATGAAGGAAGAAGCACACAAAACTACCTTTTGAACAAGATATGGTCACTTTGAGTACTTAATCGTGCCGTTTGGCCTCATCAACACACCAACCACTTCCATGAGTTTGATGAATGATATTTTTTCCATATTTGGATAAGTCTATTATCATTTTCCTTGATGACATCTTAGTCTACAATAAAACAATGAAAGAGCACAAGCAACACCTGCAAGAAGTACTCCAAATTTTGCAACAAAACCAATTGTATGCCAAAGTCTCAAAGTTGGCAATTGGATGATTTTGGCAATGGCAATGGCAGTTTTGGCAGTTGGCAATGGATGATTTTGGCAAGTTTGAAGTAGATTACTTAGGGTATAGAGTAAGTGTAGAAGTATCCACTCTTTAATAGATAAAATAGATGTCATTCAAAAATAGAGGACTCCAAAAGATCAAACTCAACTCAAGAGTTTCTTGGGATTGATTGGATTCTTTTGTTGATTTGTCCAGGATTATTCCAAGGTTTCACAAACCCCTAACCTTACTACTTGGTAAGGAAAAGAAGTGGATGTGAGGAACCACATAGGAATTGATATTTAAAAAATTGAAAGATACATTACTCCATGCACTAATCTTCAAATATGATGATCTAACATGTCCAATCAAGTTGGCTACATATGCATTAGGCGTTGCAATAGGAGTAGCCTTACAATAGGAATAGAGTGATGTTAGGCACACAATAGCATATTTCTCTCAAAACCTTTTATTGGCAAAGCGTAACTATCATACAATCACATATGTAGAAGGCAAGAAGCAACTTGTAGATGCATCCACCCAAATTTCTATGGTGAAAAATTTGGTTGTAGAGATCAAGATGAATATATTTCTGGCCAAGGAATTTTACTACTACAAAGATTGACCCATAGATTGTAATAGCTCAATCATCCAAAGGCATAGCCAGAATACCAAGGACTCACCTTTAGTGATGGTAAGTTATGGATCCTAGATGCTCTAGACCTAAAAACCACCATCCTAGCAAAATATCATGATTTTATCATTGCAAGTCATGTTAGAGTGGACAAGACCTTACATGCAATCAAATGCAATTACTATTGGTCCAAGATGAGCAACCATGTGATGGAGTACACTTGAAGTTGCCTACTCTATCAACAAAATAAAGCTTCTAATTAGGCTCCCACATGACTCCTTCAACCCCTCTCTACTCTTACACAACATTGGGAGTAGGTAAACATGGATCTACTTTGTGAATTGCCTAAGACCACCTCAAGTTTTGACTCCATTGTAGTCTTTGTACACTAATTCAAAAAAAAAGCATGTGTGTCTTATGACCAAAGATGTGAATGCTCTGCAATTAGCTCAATTTTACTTAGATGTGGAATGTTATGAGTGCTCATCATTGATTGCGACACTGAATTTACTAGTTTGTTTTGGAGAACACTCTTTGGCATCTTTAAAACTAAACTTAATTATGTCCATGGTATACCATCTATAAATTGATGGAAAAATAGAGCAAGCCAATCACACTATTTAGGATATCTTCTTGGGCTTCACCTTTGAGGAGCAAGAAAGATAGTATACCTTAATTCCATTGGTAGAATTTGCCTATAATAATTAAGTGAATATATCAGCACATGTCATACCATTCTTCCTTATGCATGGAGAACATTTTTTCACACCTTCAAGCATGGTAAAGATACACCCATTGGCTACAAAAGTTGATGATATCAACACTTTTGTTTCTAGAATCCATTAGGGTATGGAGAATGCCAAGCACAAGTTGGAAATAGTCCAAAATCAATAGAAACAATATCATATCACAGGCATATGGAGTTTAGCATCAAGATTCAAGTGTGGCTATCCTCAACCAACCTCATGTTAGTTGGCACTTGTAAGCTCAAACCTCATTTTGGTCCTTTTCCCATCATATGTCAAATTGGCACAATGGCTTATCATCTCAATTTTACCACCATACATGAAGATCCATCCAATGTTCCATGCTTCCATATTATGTAGATATGCACTCCAACCACCTCATTTTCCTTTCATAAAAGAATCTTAACCCTATCCAACACTCATTGATGGCACGGAGGTGTAGTACTCATATTTTTTTGGTTTTGATGAGTTTTAAAGAAGAAGTGCATTGTTAAAGCCAAAGGAAGGCTAAATGAGGAAGGAACAAGAAGAATTGTGTGTTTGGCATAGACCCAAAGCTGACCTCAGGTTAGAGTCCAAAGGACTTAGGTCAGATGGAGAGAAGTATGGATCCAAAGATAGAGGACTTTGTATCGGGATGCACATCCAAAGAGCCTATAACAAGTTTTCCTTGTGTCTAGCCAATCAAGAAAGCATGAGTAAAGAAAGTAACTACCTCGGGATCAAGATTACATTGAGAGTGATGGAAAATAGACATGCTGAACTAGCGTGTCAATTGAAGATCAACTGAAGAATGACCAATCAGCAAAAGACTTTAAGATTGAGACTTTGTCAAGGGCATTCTGAAATGTCACAATGATATCCTATACCTCATAATAGTTGTCCCGTATGAATTAGAATCTTAGGTTTTGGAGAAGGGTTGATCTTTCATAGACTGAGAGTGAGGAAGCACACAATGGCCCCAGACTGAAGTAAGCAAAGTGTGGTGAGGTCTCTTGCAATTTGTAGATTAGATGTAGTGGCAAGGATCAAAGTCTTGAACAAACTTTGCATCACATTTCTGGTATGTAATTGTAATTTAAGCTTTCTAGGGTTCATGGCAAAAATTGTTGCCAACAATGACAGAGATGGTCCCAAGACCAAAGAGAAGAGAGGAAATCCGGCTTGATGGACTGAGCTAGATTGGAGATTAGTCTAAGGGAGAGAGGTGGGGGAGGTAGGGGGAGTCACACCTTCTATCAGAAGTGTGATTCTTCAAAAGAAACCACCACGATGAAGAATTCTTTCAGTAGACCTTGCACCAAGAACGGGTACAAGGTGGATCATTATAAGGACACAATATGGAGAAGGATTTTCACTATGATGATGGCCATGTTTAAGCCAGATCAAACCACCTGTGTAACTATGCAGCAAGCAGTGTTCCTTCATTAGATGTTTGCAAGAGAGGTGTAGATTGGACAAAGTGTTTGCACCAACATGTAGGTCAGATGATTACCAATTGGATAACAGATATGCCACTCTATTACTTCATACCCTTTGCAACCCACTTCTACTTTGGATTAAACTTACTCAGCTCGGATGAGTGAGGATGGATGGTGGTCCACTTTCACCCCAATTTAAGAAGAAAGGCGGATGGAAATGAGCAATATTACATCAAATGGGTGCAAGAAGGCCATGACCACTACCTCAAGAGTGGAAAGGAGAGGATATTGTTGGTGGAAATCCCAAGCCAAGAAAGAGAAGAAGACTCAAAGGAAGAATATCACCAACACAGCCATAGAAGATGAGAAAGTTGAACCCAAAGCTAGCACTGGTAGTAGTGAAGGACCCACCTTCAGAGGAAGAATTGGAAGGAGAAACCAAGTCAAAGTATAAAGACTTGGAAGTAACAAAAGAGTTCACTTCATAGAGTGGGGAGTCCAACAGTGATAGCAATGGAGAACCAAAAGTTTAGCAATTGGAGGAAGAGGTTGTTAGAGAAGAAGAAAGAGAGTTCCACAAAGCAATTGACCGCATGGAGGGAATGGATGAGCCTTGTCTAGAGTTGCCTAGAGTTGAGTTAGAAAATGAAAAAGCAAGAGAGGCTGCTGTCGGGGAAATTGTTTGGCCTCAAGAGTGCACCGAGCACTTGGCTACTTGTGCTTAGTTTGTCTTTATTGTAGTTGATTTAGAGTTTCTCATAGAATGACATTCTCTTCCTATTCCTAGTGTGTTGGAAATCTCAGCTTTGTAAAATTTTGGGGTTTTCTTTGTTTCCTGATGTTGGGTTTCTTGAGGGTTTGTGTTTGTCTTTGGCCTTCACAAAACTGGCTAGCTCATGCAGGTTTAGCTATGGTTTTGGACCTGACGGTTCCTAGAAATAGTTGGGAATTTTACAAACAACAAATAGTATTCTATCTGGGCTCAACCTGGAACCCAGACTACTGAATCAAACCATTCATATAGATGGACTGAGAGCTCCTAAAATGGAGCTTTCTCAATGCTAGTCACAGATTAAACACACCATTGTCTTAGGATTTGTCATTCATAAAATTTCAACTGCGAGGTTCACAAGTTTGGACAAGCCAACCAACTCTAGTTCATATAGTGTTAACACTAAATTATGACAAAAAATCATTTCAGCTGGCGCTTTCACACACACTCTGTTTAGTAACAATAAAGACAACTCACCCTCTAGACTTCTTCCTTCACCTCCCAACAACATTGTTACACCCATTTGTGCATGTGTGTGGTATTGTGATATTTAGCTTAGTATTACAAGTACTTGAGAGATATTATTTATATAGAGATAAAGGATGGTTCTACATTAGTCATGATTAGCTAACGTTAGTCATGGCTAAGATAGAAGAGACCTTACTTTAGAGGAAGTGGAAAATATGAGCACCATTATTTTGGATTCTAGTGTGTTGACTTGGTACCATGGAGTAACTCAAGTTACTAGGCTGTGTTCATCCTGAGTGAGAGACAGGCCGGCTCATAGGTCAAGATAAGATCACATGCTTAGTGGAATATGCCTATGTGGATGGATATTCCTTTATAATTTTTGATTTTCCTTGACTTTTAGCCTAGTAACTTGAGTTATTCTAGTAATTAGTAACTTTGGTGCATAATTATTTCACAAGTTTATAAACAAGGGGTGAAGAAGTACTCATCATCCTTTCATTTGCAACTATCTCTCTCTCATGGAGTTCTCTCGTGAGCAATGTCTTGAGTATTGGAGTGTTAGCCTTGGAGGAGTATGATGGAGTTGGGGTTCTTTGCCTTCTTAGTGCATGTTGTGATATCATAATAGCCATCAAAGGCTCATCTTGAGTGAGAGATAGGCCGGCTCACATTTTTGGTTCTATTGCCGAGACCTCTCTAGAAGGCAAGATAATGTTCCGCATACAATTCTATATTAGACAAAAGGAGCTATGAGAGCTCACTTGGAGAGAACTTTAGGGGAGCAGAGAGCTGAATTTATGCTAGAAAATTTGGACCCAAGTGTATACCATGTAGTTCATTATGATGTCTTTGAGGTGATTTTGTACATCTTATACACTTGAGAGGATTTGGAGAGATTGTGTGAGGTGGATTGTAGATTTTGGAAATTAAGGTGATTCTTGGGCAAAATCTCAAGTTTGGGATCTGGACTTAGAAATTTCTACACATGATATCTTGGGTTATCCTTCAGTTAGCACACTTGAAATTATTGTGAGAGTTGCTATGCCCACTAGGCTAGAATTTTTGAAAGTTGATAGCGTAAACTGCTCCAACAACTGCATGCTCTTTGGGAAATTGTACATAGTCTGCCATTTTTTCAATTTTCAATGGATTGTGCTGTATTATTGAAAAAAAATTTAGTTCATTGTATTCTACCTATTGACATAAGAATTAGAGAGAGATCATTCTTGAGGAGATTGTTATAAGTTTTTAAAGTGAAGAGTGTGGTTTTCAGACCAAATCTGAAATATGTGTGCTGAATAGAAAGGTGCCTAGGCCAAATAGATCAATAAAAAGATCTCCTATTTTGCAGGGAAGGACACCCTAGAGTTGTGATTAAGTGTAAAAAATTTCAGAGGACTATGACATACGAGTTGCAAGATTTGATTGACAATGTGAGGAAAGGTCAATTATGGAGAGTTTAGATTTTATGCATGAGGAGTGTGAGAGCAACAAAAAGCATATTTGAGTGTTTAGACTCATCTTGGGAACATGGAAGGTCATCAAGAGTGGAAATTGAGACTATGCAAGATTCCCCAAGGGTTTGAGGTGATTGTAGGGGTGGATTTGAGGAGAAGGGATTTTAGAATAGAATTTGAAGAGAGTGTTGAGATGATCCAAAAACCTACACCACTTGGAGGAAAGAGTGAGTCTAAGTGCTTTTAATGTGGAGATAAGGGCCATAAGGCAAGTTAATGTCCATTGAATTTTGAGAGCAAGAGATTGAGAGAAAGGAGAGACTTACTTGACTTGGGTTTGCATGTTGGACCTTCTTCACTAAGATTTGGAGGGAGAAAATCTAAGACCAAGGAGTTGTGTGAGGTTTGTGGAGTGGAAGGACTTCCAAAAGGATATGAGTGTAGTGGAGTAAAAACACTTTTGGGGACTTTGGTGAAGGATCTTGGAGAGAGTCTTAGTAAAGCTTAAAAAATTCTACCACCTTCATCAGCTAGTTCTCAAGATTAGTGATGGATATAATCTTTCAACTTATGGATAAACTATCCATGAGAGTTTGAATATTTTGCATTCTAGGATTTGATGTAGCTATAGAAATATTGGAGCAACCTAAACCTTTTGTGTTCCCTAGAGTGGATTATTCTCAGATGGTTTTAGTCATGTACATACTCTATTAGTTATAGAGTGAGAGAAAAGAAACAAGAAAAAGACAAAAATTGAGAGAAAAGAAAGATAGTGAGGGATTAAGATGGGGAAACTTCTGGTTTTCTTTAGCAAGGATGGAGAAGATGTGGAAGCCTTTGTGAGAGACTTCAAGAGAGCCTACATAGGAAACAATGAGAGGAGGAAGAATGAGTGGGCCTCATTATTACCATATTTCTTTGAGGATGTAGCACTTACATGGTACAAGTCAGAATACCAATAGAGAAAGAGGAGAGATAAGGAAGAAGAGTCTTGGGAGAGTTTGAGTTCAGCACTCATTGAGAACTCTCTTCCAGATGAGAGTTATGAGAGATTGATGAGTGAGGTTACCTTTTTAAACAAGGATGGAGAGAAAGTGAGAGTCTATGTGGAAAGAGTGGAAAAGTTAGAGTCCAGATTTTGCATAGTGTTGAGGATGGGTAGGGATGATGTGGAGACTATTATGATTGGCATAGGGGCCATGCTCACCAATAGTTTTATGGGAGGGTTGAGACCAAAAATTAGAAGCAAGGTTAGATATGAGAAACCTTCTTCCAAGGTTGAAGCTATTAAGATTATTATTTGTATGGAGGAGAGTTTGGAAGGAGATGAGAATGATTTGGTGGTGAAGGAGGTTGTGCATCCTCCTAAAGGTTACAAGTATGGTGGAACTTCTGATACTTAGGTGACAAAGATTGCACCACAAGTAGTAGTTTCTCTAGTTCTTACACCTCCGCCAAAGGATCCACTTCAAACCATCATAGAACAACTTGCAGATCTCAAGATCATTGTGGTGCAACTATGGGAGAAGAGAGAGGTGGATCAGAATGTGGGGAGAGAGACTAGGAGTTACAGAAGTTATACATATAGAGGAGGCCAACCAACCAACAATTTCAATGAGAGAAATTGTTTTGGTTGTGGAGGAAGAGGCTATATCTAAAGGAATTACCCAAATTCCACTTACCATGGAGGAAGAGGTTATGAGGGAGCCAATAGATGGAAAGAGGGAGGTAGTGAAACCCAAGTGACTCCTAATCCAAACAAAGGCAAAGGAATAACATCTATAGATGTGGTTGAGAGCAAGTATGAGAAGGGAGAGTGCTCAAACTCCAAGAATCTTAATTTGGAGCATTTGGCACAATAGAAGAAGAGAGATCATTTTGCAAAGGATGTGCACTCTTCTCAAGGATTTACTCCTAGCCAAGATACCCCTATGCCTACTAGGAGCACTTGCACAAGCACTTCAACACCATCAACAACAAAGACTCCAAAGAAGAAGTTGAGGATAGAGGACTTCTTGATCTCAAAGCAATAATGGAACTACAATGTCTTGGAAGATGTTGGTAGTCAAAAGGCTAACATCAAAGTGGGCCAATTGATTGCTTTGAATCCTACTTTGAGAAAGGAGCTTAGAGGTGGTTTGAGTTCTACAAGGAGCAAGAGGAAGAAGAAGGCAAAATTTCCAATATCAATGGGGGTGGTGGATGCCAAACCAGCACCATGGAAGGCTTGTGAATATGCCTCCAAGATTGATGTGAGAGTAAATGGTCACAACATCAAGGATGCATTGGTTGATGGAGGATCAACAGTGAATGCCATGTCAAAAAGGTTGATGAAGAAGTTATGTTTGATACCCTCAAGACATTCAACATTTGTGGTGAGCATGGCAAACAAGCAACAAGTTTGACCAATAGGGGTGATGGATAAAGTGGTAGTTTTCGTTATGGGAGTTCAAAATCTCATGACTTTCCAAGTCTTGAAGGATTTAAGCTATGACTTACTTCTTGGGAGGCCATGGTTGAGAGTAGTACACACAACTAATTGATGGCACAAAGGGTACTTGAGGATTGGGCCATCAAACCATAGAGTCATATTTCCTATGACTAACACCACCAACACTTCACATTCAAATACACCATCTTCTGATTATTGGGAATCAAATTTTGAAGAAGGAGATTCAAATGTGGACACAAGCATGGAGGAGGAGACTTTCATAGAGGAGGATGAGTCTGAATTGGATTCAAATGTGTATCCCTTGTGTGCTATGGATTTTGCACCTAAGCCATAGGTTTTGAAGGACCCAAATTTCCTATTGACACTTGAGGAGGTAGAGAGAAGGTTAGCTACCCTCAAGTATGGCCCAAATGTTACCAAGTAGAAGGAGGTGAGATTTGAGGAGATTATCCGCAAGTTCATCCATGTGTTTGCTTTCAGTTACAAGGATTTGAAGTAAGTCACCTTGGAGGAGCACAAGATAGAGGTGGAGTCACATGCAAGACCAATCCACCAAAAGCAACATTGCATCAACCCACCAATATCTTTGGTTGTGAAGGGGGAGATTGATAAGCTCAAAGAGGCTAGATTTATCTTTGAGGTGGAGAATTTAGAATGGGTGTCTCCAATTGTGATTGTGAAGAAAAAGAATGGCAAGCTTTGAGTATGTGTGGATTACAAGAAGCTCAATGCTATTACAAAGAAGGACTACTACCCATTACCATCCATTGATGAGATCTTGGAGGAGGTTGCATAGTAATCTCCACATCATCTCCACCCTTCCTCAACACTATGCAAAATTTGGATTCTAACTTTTCCACTCTTTCCACATAGACTCTCACTTTCTCTTCATCTCCTTGTTTGAAAAAGGTAACCTCTCTCATCTGGGAGAAGTTCTCAATGAGTGCTGAAGTCAAACTCTCCCGAGACTCTTCTTCTCCATCTCTCCTCTCTCTCTTTTGGTATTCTAACTCTACCATGTAAGTGAAGCATCTTCAAAGAAATCTGGTAATAATGAGGCCCACTTATTCTTCCTCCTCTTATTGTTTCATATGCAAGCTCTCTTGAAGTCTCTCACAAAGGCCTCCACATCTTCTCCATCCTTGCCAAAGAAAACAAGAAGTCTTCCCATCTTAACCTCTCACTATCTTTCTTTCTCTCAATTTTTTTTCTTTTCTCTCACTCCATAACTAATAGAGTATGTACATGACTAACACCATTTGAGAGTAATCCACTCTAGGGAACACAAAAGGCTCAGGTTGCTCCAAGATTTCTATACCAACATCAAATCCTAGATTGCATATTAATCAAACCCTCATGGATAGTTTATCCATAAGTTGAAAGATTATCTCCATCACTAATCTTGAGAACTAATGATGAAGGTGGTAGTATTTCTGTAGCTGTACTAAGACTCTCTCCAGGATCCTTCACCAAAGTCTCCAAAAGTGATTTTACTCCACTACACTCATGTCCTTTTGGAAGTCCTTCCATTCCACAAACCTCACACAACTCCTTGGTCTTAGATCTTCTCCCTCCTAATCTTGGTGAAGAAGGTCCAACATGCAAACCCAAGTCAAGTAAGCCTCTCCTTTCCCTCAATCTCTTGCTCTCAAAGGTCAATGGACATGAAATTGCCTTATGTCCCTTATCTCCACATAAAAAGCACTTAGACTCACTCTTTCCTCTAATGCCATTTGTAGTGCCGCATCTAGATGCTCGGACAATGGACTTCTAGTGATAGTAGTTAGAGTTATTTTAGTAGTTTCTTAGAGACTACTTTCCGATGGTCAGATTCCATGTTCAGGGTACTGACTTCATGGTAGGGCCCACCGTCACTTTGCACCATTTGCACCATCGAGTGTGCCGTCAATGGGACCGTTAGGGTTTTACAGCTAGCTTGAGTCTAGGGGGTATAGTTTCAAAGTGAGCTCCAGAGAGCTCACTTCTTTGATGTTGAGCCTTCGAGTTCTTGGCTATAGTGGACAGAGGCCGGCAAGCATCACCTGGATTCTCTATGCTTGAGTGGGTGTGGCTTGACTGTAATCAATGTCTAGTTGTTGGCAGTTTATAGAGTGACAGATCAAGTACTGATCTGTGTTGAGTTGAGAGTGGTAAGCAATCTGATTACATCAAAGAAGTGAAGTCAAGGGAAATTGGGTGCATGAACTTTGAGTGTTGGTGGTATCTCCAAGCTTGGTGGATCGTTGGTAACTCGATTCAAGTTCAGTGTTTCCCTAGTGTGCAGAAGCTCATTTGATTGATACAGATTTGGCAGTAAGGCAGATAGTGTGCGGAAGCGCTAGCCAAATTTTGAGCAAAGAAGGAGCAAATTTCAAGCAATGGTTGTGATTTTGAGCTCAGGAGGTGAAGTCAAGACCAATTTGCTACGAGTTGGGCTCAGAAAGTCAAATTGAAGGTGGAGTTGTGAAGCTATTCTCATGAATTTGTGATTTGGAGAAACCCGTGTTGTCAATTTGGCTCGAGTGGAAAGTTAGCGGGGGATTTGGTGGATAGCCAACTTTAGGGTTTAAGTCAGATTTTGGTTAGGATTTACGTCAGATTTTGGCCAAATTTGGAGGAGTTTTTGCTGTTTGGCCAGATTTGGAGGAGTTTTGCTAGTTTGGAGGACTTTTGCAGATTTGGAGAAGTTTTGCCAATTTTGGAGGAGGTTCGATGTGAGTTTTGCTAGTTTGGAGGACTTTTGCAGATTTGGAGAAGTTTCACTAATTTTGGAGGAGGTTCGGAGGTTCAAAGTGAGTTTCGCTAGTTTGGAGGACTTTTGCAAATTTGGAGAAGTTTCACCAATTTTGGAGGAGGTTTGAAGTGGCAAGAAGAAAGGCCTCATTTGGGTGTTTCGAGGCTTCAAGGCATAGGGCTATAGGCTATGAGAGGCTACAAAGGCCTAGAAGGGCCAGCAAGCCAGCTTGTTGGCGTGAGGCTAGCTAGTTTAGAGTAGATCTTGGTCATTGGTTGGGAAAATTTGCCTCTCCTGCAAGATTGTGCGCAATAGGGTTTGACCCCTAGATCTCATGTTCCTAGACTGGTGCCCTAGCCAACTGGTCCACCCTCACTTGTTGTCATAGTGACTGTGCCATTGTTATCTATAACATGTAGCTTTGGCTAGGAGAGGCAGTTTGATCCCATTCTTGGTGATCCTGGTAGCTTAGGACTTAGATACAAACTTCTCTTATGTCAAATGCCAAATGGTGGCAAAGTCAATCTCGTGTTGTGTTATGAGATGGAAGGTTTTTGTTTAGATTTGTTGTGATTGGATCCTCTCCATTCTCTGCTTCCTATTTGTGCACCATGTTTGTGTGAGGTGCCTTGACTTTTGAGCATTGGTGCTCTAGTGTGCTCTCGGTGGTGAGGCTAGAGTGATGACCGGTCAGACTACCTTTGTTTCTCTCCGGTGAGGCAGGAAGTGATGACCTGTAGACCGTGAGAGTGCGTGTTATAATGGCAGGTTACAGGTTGCCCTTTCTCCTAGTGTAGTTATCTTGGTTAGAGTTACATTAGTGGTGGTGCTTAGTTGGTGTTGGCACATGGTGGTATTGGCACTTGGTGGGGCATTTGCGGTTGTGACTTGCGGTTGCAGTTGGTGGTTTGGGTTTGCTGTTATGGGTACTTTGTCATGACCGAGTTGTTTGGAGATTCCAGAGGAGTTAGCCCTACAGTACGCAGTGGGTTTACTTGGAGTGGTGCTTGGTATCAACCTATATCTTAGGTCCCAGTGAGAGAGGAGATTGACTCTAAGTTGGAGTTCGACATAGGAGCTGATTTAGTTGAGAGTGCACTCGGTGTGTCCGCACCGTTGTTGTGGGAACATGGATGAGATTTATGGGGCCTCCAAAGGCCCTAGGCGTTACTTTGGTATAGTGGGTACCATTGAGTTGGATGACTTCATCCAGGAGTTCAATAGTTGGTGTGATCTGCAGCAGATGCGGAACTTGACTTTATTTACACCCTTTATGGCATGGAAGGGGTTGTTTCAGCATCTAGAGGGTCCGCCAATGGATGACTACCATGAGTTCAGGAGAGCTCACTTGGAGGAGATCGAGTTATGGAGACAATATTGATCTACAAACTATGAGCTCTAATAGTGTCACACAAGATAAGCCCGCCTGGCGAATCGAAGTTATCTTCTTGTCAACTGGCTACCTAGTTCACCCGTTGAAGGAGTGGGGAAACACGCAAACGCACGCTAGTGTGCTTCCTACCTGTCAAGGTGAAAAGGCGACAAGGTCTAGATTGGAGCTGGAAATTGCATGGGAGGTGATTACCTAACTCCTTGGGGGTCTCTATCACTTCAGGTTTGGTGGCCAGGAGTAGATTGATTGTACCTATGAGTTCTAGCTCAAGTAGTGTTGGTGGAGCTAGTGGAGGTGCACTAGCAGGAGATAGTGCTACTACGAGTAGAGGTTCTACTATAGGAGGTGGTGTGGTACCGAGGTTTAACCCCATGGTGGAGTTCTTCCTGTGTTTGAGGCAGAACTACTAGGGAGTGCGGACTGACAAGTTGAGGAGCTTGCAGGAGTTCCAGCGGAAGGCTGGAGAGAGCCTATGCAAGGCATACACTCGCATGAGGCGGTTGATCAGTTTCTCTCAAGGAGTTACTGAGGCCCAAGCAGTCCAATTCTGGTATGGGATATTGGACAAGGAGTTGTGACGTAGAGTTCATGATGCTACGTTGTTACATGCTACTTTGCGTACTTTGGTAGTGGTCTTTGGTTTGGCTGAGCATATTGAGCTCAACATGGTGGAAGAGAGAGTGGTGACATCTGGATTTGGTAGGGAGACCTCATCCACGGCTGTGACTTCTTCTAGAGTGCAGCAAAGTGCACCACGCCCAGTTGGTTTTCAAGGACAGGGTGGACAGCCCAAATCCTATGGAGCGAGTGGAGGGCCTAGTGGAGTTAGACCGTTACCCTCATTTTTAGGTCAGCAGCATCAGTGAGTGGTGGTGTTGCTTGTTGGACTTGTAGTGGATCTCACCATCAGAGAGAGTGTACTCAGGGTAGTGGACCTTATACCTCGACCTGTCTACACAGACAGCACAGAGGCAGTGTGAGCATTGCCACAGATTTGGTCACACTAGTGATCGGTGTTTTGACCTACACCTAAAGTTAAGGAGTGGTAGGGCTGCTATGGCTAGTAGTAGAGGAGCTCCAGTTCATGGAGGACGAGGTGGTAGAGGTGGTGGTAGAGGATCTACACCTAGTAGGGGTGCAGTACCTGCCCTTACTTCTGACACAACTATGGCTACTCGGATTGAGCAGTTGGAGTAAAGATTGGCTAGTATGGCTATTGGTCAGAGGAGATCAGATTCGGGTGCTGAGGCTTCCACCTCATATGCTGGTGATAGAGATGCTTTGGACTTCATGTGTGGAGCAGCACAGGTGGATGCATCTGTAGCAATGACTAGGAGTGCAATACATGCTCTAGAGCCTAGAGGAGCATTAGTGGAGTTGGACCCACAGAGAGGAGAGGTTGGGAGATAGGTCAGACTTCCCTAGTCTTTCACACTATCTGAGGCATTACAGATGACATCCATGGTTCCTAGACGTCCCAGTGCAGGTGTGGTAGGTGGTGATGGAGTACATGATGGACTACTTGCTACTCAGCCACTTGCTACTACACAGATTGAGTCTAGCATGATGTTGGGGGCGGCTCAACTGATTATGCGGCATCCTTTGTTTTTGGCAAGGGATATATTTACATTAGGAGTTGACCCAGCCCCAGTATTCTGGTTGGTTGGCACGTTGTGTGAGAGTAGGGATGGTGCAGTTCCTACTACTAGAGCAGAGGTGGTTGGTAGTGGAGCTGACTTGGTTGAGGAGCATGGGATCTATTTAGCGACCAGTGGTTTATGGTAGGTAGCAGTGGCTAGACTGGAGGAGTTGCCAGCTAGACCGGCCTTTGAGAGAGCACAATTCACACCTGGTGTTGTCCTATTTGATAACTAGAGGGGGATTTTTTGTTTGGTGGGACCTTCAAGGAAGGTCTATACACCACAGAGAGTCTTGTTAGACTCTGGTGCGCAACCCTTTATGTTGGGGAAGGCTACAATTGTTGGTCTGGAGTTACGGAAGATCGATGTGGAGAGGTGTCCATTTCATATCCAGACATCTCTAGGTGGTGGTTTGACACAGTAGATCACACATGGGGAGCTTGTTATCTAGGTTCAGCTTGGTCATCCAACTAATAGCTCGGTGGTGAGAGCTCATGCTATTGCAACAATAGCTGAGTCATATGATGTGCTAGTTGGGGGAGCAGTGTTATACCCCATGGGTTTCAACATTGACTATTGGGAGGAGACAACCTCTTATAGACCTGGTTGGCAGTCTGGTGAAGGACGAGTATGTCGCCTACCAGTACGCTTCAGTAGTGGCAGTCTTGGCTCACTACAGTCCAGGACCATGGCAACATCAATTTTAGTTTTCAGTGGTGCAGTTACTTGGCCTGGTGACTTGTTGGAGGGGAACGCCCATGCAGAGGATACTCCCATACCAGAGGAGATCACTCAGCTTTGGAGTATGAGTAGGATCATTCCATCCACCTTGGATGTTCCATTGTGGAGTTCAAAGGAGGCATTACAACAACATGCAGATTAGTTGGTGCAGTAGGCTTGGAGTGGAGCCTTCGTACCATCAGGAGATGAGTGTGAGGATGAGCCTCCAGAGGCAATTGCTTTGACACCTCTGGATACCACACTCATTGCTTGGCAGTATCTAGTAGAAGGAGATATGCCTATTGGAGTTGTTTGGTGGGATCAGCACCGGACTAGCTGTGGTGTTACAGGCGGGTATACGAGTACAGAGGTACTTGTATGTAGAGAGAGATGAGATTGCTAGGCAAGTCTCTCTACACTATGTGGCACACTTGGCCTATTGGTATCCGGAGTTATTATCGATGTCAACAGACAGAGGTTATTAGAAGGCCCTATTAGGAGACATTTCCTTATTGGGGGCGCATGACCTAGAGAGACATGGGCATATTCACTTGGTGATTTCTGGATGGCCATGTCAAGGACATACACATGCTGGTAGAGGATTGGGTCTTCAAGATCCTTGTTCTGGTGTGTTTTGGGAGATGTTACGGATACTACAACATCTCAAGGTTCATCAGTCTGTTTCTCTAGCTTACCTTTTAGAGAATGTTCCTTTGATGGGTGATTCTTGCACTAGAGTGGTGGCGAGTACACATCAGGTCCATTCTTGGATGGGACCTGCTTTATTGTTAGATGCAGCCAAAGTGGGATCACGGGCTCATTGTCTTCGTCTTTGGTGGACAAACCTCTTACCTAGAGAGGTTCTACAGTGCGCTTATGATGGGATTCAACAACTATACCACATCCTTGTTGATGATATCTTGGATGTTGGGCGTCAGTCTCAGACAGTGGTAGTGGCTGATAGGTCACCTATGGCAATGGTGAACCTAGTTGGACAGCCTAGAGATGCATTTCCCACACTCATGAGTTTTCTAGGCTCTCATGCTTTTTGAGAGGGAGGATCTGGACTTGTTTGGGACTCATAGTTATAGTAGTTGGTGGAGCCCAACACTAATGAGAGAGAGTGGGCAATGGATTTTTGCACGGGTATTACCGCTGTTCCAATAGTGTCAGAGGCATCTAAGCATCAGGTGTTAGGTCAGGCTATGGACCTGAACTATTTGACCTAGATTGTGAGCCTTGGCTTGGCAAAGCAGCGTAGGATGTGCTTGATAGGCATCACCACTTGGACACTTGTGAGCCCTGTGCCCATCGAGACAATTCAAGCACATGCTCGGAACGATGGACCGAGTGAACATGGTATTCTTGGGACACATCCAGTAGCTACTAGGGAGAGTGGTCTACTTGGAGTCCATCCAAGTGAGCGTGGGCTACTTGGATTACACCCTAGGTCCACATGGGATGCAGTTAGAGGACGTGTGGAGCTTGCAGCCAGAGTGGAGAGAGTTTTTCACACAGAGGTTGGGACCTCTAGTGGTCGGGAGCATGACACTATTGCTCCCAAGGGCCCTGTGTAGCAGTCAATTAGTACGTCTTCCACTCCTACTATAGTTACAGAGGATACTTGGGAGCCAGATCTTGGACCCAAGCTTACTGGAGAGGAAATGCGAGGGTTTGGAGGTTCGTGAGGAGTCACACGAGTTGTTTTGCCTTCAGTATGAAGGATTTGGGTGCTCTAAAGGGACTTGGTAAACAAATTGAGCTGACTAGCGACACACTAGTTTTCCGACATCCTTATTGATATAGTGATATGGAGGGGACATTGATTCAGAGCCAGAGTATTGACCTTTTTAAGGTTGGTTTGGTGGAGATTTCACATGGAGAGTATGCATCAGCGACAGTGATGCCAGCCAAGAAGGATATGCATGGCAACTATACAGATAGGCGGATGTGTGGAGATTACCATCCTATCAACCGACAGACCAGGGCTGATCAGTATGCCATGCCTACAGCGGAGGAGATTTTTGATGCGATTGGGCATGCAAAGATCTTCAATACTTTGGATCTTCAAGCGGGATATCATCAGTTGCCGATCAGGGAGGAGGATAAGTCCAAGACAACATTTTGGGCTATTGATCCTCACGGCAAGGATGTGTTATATCAATGGAGGTTCTTACCATTTGGGTTAAAGAATGCTCCTACTGAGTTCCAGAGGGTCATGGATAGGATCCTAGCTGGATTGGATTTTGCTTGGTGTTATATTGATGACATTTTGGTTTATAGCACTATTGTGGAGGAGCATGAGAGACAATTGTTGGAGGTGTTTGAGAGGTTGAGATCTCATGGACTCAAATTACATCTTGGGAAGTGTAGGTTCTTCCACGAGCAGGTTGAGTATTTGGGTCACACTATCTACCCTGGAGGACTTGGTGTTCAATAGACCAAGGTGGAGGCTATTGCACGTATTTCTTGGCCTACAAATGTGAGCAAAGTGCAAGCATTCCTTGGGTTGGTGAACTTCTATCACCGCCATGTTAGAGGATTTAGTGCCATTGCCAAGGCCTTGACAAAGCTGACCAAGCTTACATAGGAGTGGTGTTGGGAAGATGAGCAAGAGAGAGCTTCTGTAGAGCTCAAGGAGAGGTTGACATCTGCTCCTATTTTGAGGAGACCAATCAAGGGACGACCATTTTAGGTTCATAATGCTTGGAGTATGTTGGGGCTTGGAGCGGTGCACACCCAACATGATTTGAGGGGAAGGAGTTTGTGGTGGCCTATGCTAGTTGCTCCAACAATTCAGCAGAGGCAAAGTATAGTTCATATGAGGGAGAGTGCTTGGCAGCAGTTTGGGCAGTAGCACATTTCCAATGTTACCTATCTGGTAACCCCTTCACTCTCATCACTGATCATCAACCACAAAAGTGGTTGATGGAGGCCGACAAGCTTTCAAGGAAGCTTGCATGATGGGCTTTGATTTTACAAGAGTATGATTTCATGGTTGTTCACAGACCTAGAGTGGTGAACCGTGATGCAGATGGGTTGAGTAGAAACCCATGTCCCAACCAACAGGATCAGACCGGAGCACGTTGGCATGGTGAGACAGATGAGGAGATGGTGCCAGGTTGGCATGCATCGGCCTTTCTGTGTATATTTGCAGAGACTTTGGTGGTATCTCTCTCAACGCATACAGGAGGAGTTATTGAGGTCATAGATCCAGAGAGTGAAGATATTGGTACGGTTCAACGAGACATTCATGATGATGTCTTAGTGATGGACTATCTTCGCACTGGTGTTGTGGGTGGCACAGTTGGGGCCAAGGAGAGAGACCGTGTTCTTCAGCGAGCCAGACGGTTCAGATTGGAGGGTAGACACCTTTTGCATGTATGGGAGGATGGTAGAGTGCGAGTAGTACCACTTCCATCACAGAGACCACAGTTAGTCCGTCATGCTCATGAGGAGCTAGGACATTTTGGAGTAAAGCGTAGATATAGCTTACTCCAAAGTCATTATTGGTGGCGCGGTATGCAGATTGAGGTACAGCAGTTTGTTGCCAGATGTGTGGTTTGTGACCGAGTTAGAGCATCATTCAATGCTCCTATGCCACAGTTACACCCATTACCTATCATGGGATTGGGTTACCGTTGGAGTTTGGACTTCGCCGGACCTTTACCGCTGACTGTGAGACATCAATGGTATGTTTTGGTGATGGTGGAGCACTTCTCCAAGTGGATTGAGTTGGTGGCACTTCCTGACAAGTCTAGTGAAAGGATAGCTTACTCATTCTTGGATCTAGTTCTTAGTCATTTTGGTGCACCAACTGAGGTTTTGATTGATCAGGGTATAGAGTTCTTGGGGGAGTTTCAGGTCTTGTGTGACAAGGCCTTGATTGATCATTGTACTACATCCCAAGATCACCCTGAGGCAAATGGCTTAGCAGAGAGAGTGGTTCAGACGGTGAAGAGAGGATTGCAAAAGTATGGTTTGCAGAGAGGCCACTTGGGAGATTGGGATCTCCAATTACCTTGGTTAGCCATGGGCTATTGGTTCAGCCGGCAAGTCTCCTTAACATCCTTCTCTCCATACTTTCTACTCTATGGATGAGATCTAGATTTACCTACAACCATTTGTCTAGATGCTACTATAGTTTGGACTTGGATGACCCCAATGTATGGATGAGAGCATGTTCTCAAGGTACAGAGATTTTTAGAGAGTGATGCCGATGGCCTTTGAGAACTTGGCGATTGCTCAGCATAGAGATACTTTACGCTAGAATTTTACATTCTTGTCTTGAAAAAAAAATTACAATTTACAAAATGATTAGTAAAAAAAAAAACTTTACGCTATGCTACCATTCGAGGAGGAGGTTATAGACCCTTGATCCATCAATTTCATGCAGGTGACTATGTATATCTACAGCAGACAACACAGACAACACTTGATGTTTCTATAGGCCACACTATCTTGAGAGTGCATGAGGTTTTGCCATCTGGAGTCCTTGTATTAGAAGGACGTGATGGTTTTGTTTGGAAGGATCATGTGCGCAATTGTGCACCATGCCACCTCCCAAACATTGATGGTACTATAGACCCAAGCTTGGCAATTGTACGTGTGGGCTTGAGGTGTATGTTATGTGGCTCTTTTGGTGGAGCTGCTACAATGTTAGTGTGTGATAGCTGTTTGAGAGGATGGCATATGGCATTTATGACTCCTCCCCTCACGGTGGTTCCTCAGGGACAGTAGTTATGTCCTAGATGTACTTGACCTATAGCTAGTTCATTCTTTATATGGTATAGATTGCAGGCATGCAACTAACGATGGGGCTATATAGCACCCGGCCTCCTGATCTTTGCCCATTAGAGGGTATACCATATACTTAGAGTAGATGGCTATCTGGAGTTAGAGAGGCCTAACCGCCAGCTAGGGGGGCGATTGTGGCACTTTAGAGTCTATGTATGACTTATGTGTGAGTTGTGCATCTATAGTGTATGATGTTGACGGCGATGTATGTTGTGTAGCAATGTATATACGCACGACAGCTATCATGCCATTTGTAGTGCCGCATCTAGATGTTCGGACACTGGAGTTCTAATGATAGTACTTAGAGTTATTTCAGTAGTTTCTCAAAGACTACTTTCCGACGGTTAGATTTTGTGTTCAGGGTACTGACTTCACGGTGGGGCTCATTGTCACTTTGCACCATTCGCACTATTGAGTGTACCATCAGCCGGACCGTTAGGGTTTCAGAGCTAGCTCGAGTCCAGGGGGTATAGTTTTGAAGTGAGCTCCAAAGAGCTCACTTCTCTGATGTTGAGCCTTAGAGTTCTTGGCTATGGTGGATAGAGGCCGGTGAGTGTCACTTGGATCTCTATGCTTGAGTGGGTGTGGCTTGACTGTAATCAGTGCCCAGTTGTTGGCAGTTTATAGAGTGATAGATCAAGTACTGATTTGAGTTGAGTTGAGTTGAGAGTGGTAAGCAATCTGATTATTGTGGTACTTTAGAGTCTATGTATGACTTATGTGTGAGTTGTGCTTCTATAGTGTATGATGTTGACAGCAATGTATGTTGTGTAGTGATGTATATACGCACGATATTCCTCCAAGTGGTGTAGGTTTTTGGATCCTCTCAACACTCTCTTCAAATTCTATTGTAAACTCTCTTTTCCTCAAATCCACCCCTAAAGTCACCTCAAACCCTTGGGGAACCTTGCATAGTCTCAATTTCCACTCTTGGTGACCCTCCATGTTCACAAGATGAATCTAAACACTCAAACATGCTTTTTGTTGCTCTCAAACTACTCATGCATGAGATCTCCACTCTGCAGAATTGACCCTTCCTCACAATTTCACTTAGACCTCTCAACTTGTATGTGACTGTCCTTCAAAATTTTTCTCACATGATCAAAACTCCAGGTTGTCCCTACCTGCAAAATTCCAGATCTTTTTATTGAGCCATTTGGCCTAGACACCTTTCTATTCAACACACATATTTCAGATTTGGTCTGAAAACCACCCCCTCACTTCAAAAACTCATAACTCCTTGCTCAAGAATGATCTCTCTCTAATTTTTGTGTCAACAGGTAGGATTCAACATATTAAATTCTCTTGGAAAGTTTCACAACAATCCACTAGAAATTAAAGAAATGGCAGACTCTATAAAAGTTTCCAGAGAGCATGCAGTTGCAGGAGCAATTTACCCTATCAACTTTCAAAAATTCTAGTCCAATGCGCATAATAGCTCTCAAAATAATTCCAAGTGTTGTAACTGAAAGATAATTCAAGCTATCATGTGTAGAAATTTCAAGTTCAGGTCTGAACGGTGAGATTTTGCCCAAAATCACCTTAATCCCCAAAATCTGCAATCCACCTCACACAATCTCTCCAAATCCTCTCATGTGTTCAAGATGTACAAAATCACTTCAAAGACATCATAATGAACTACAGGGTATACAAATGGATCTTGGTTCTCTTACATAAGTTCAGCCCTCTCCTCTCCTAATATTCTTTCCAAGTGAGCTCTCATAGCCTCCTTCTGCCTAATGTAGAATTGAACGCGGAACATTATCTTGCCTTCTAGGTGTTTGGCTTTGAGGAAAGAGTTGAAAACTCTTGGGCCCGCAAGAATTTTTTTTGGATTCTTCTATAGTCCAAGGAAAGCCCATGTGAAGGAATCCTTGACTTAGTGGTTGGGTCAAGATAAGATCACATGCTTAGAGGAATATGCCCATGTGGATGGGTATTCCTTTATACTTTTTGACTTTACTTGACTTTTAGCCTAGTAACTTGAGTTACTTGTGTAATTAGTAACTTTGGTGCGTAATTATTTCACAAGTATATAAAAAAGGGGTGAGGAAGTAATCATCATCCTTTCATTTGCAACTATCTCTCTCATTGAGTTCTCTAGTGAGCAATGTCTTGAGTATTGGAGTAGTATGATGAAGTTGGGGTTCTTTTCTTTCTTAGTCCATGGTGTGCTACCATAATAGCTATAAGTTGTTCATCCTGAGTGAGAGACAGGCCGGCTCACAACGCAAAGTCCACGGATTGAAAATTCTTCAACCTTACTGTTATTTTTGTCCAATTAATCTCTCTTCCTTTTGCCAACACTTATCATTCCGAAGCATCATACATGTGAAGGTTTTATTGGTCAGACACTCACATGCAAACACACTTGAGAAATGATAAGTGATCTTTGTTGTCAATAATTAAAAGTAACAATTCAGTCTTGAGATCTAGTTTTCCACTACTCCCATGGAACATTATCCATTGTAAGGCTTGATGTTGCATATCTTCTTCATCCATAGTAAGAATATGGCTTCATTGTTGATCAGGGTTGTTGTCATTGGCATGAGTGACTCTACAAGTACTTTGGCCATTGTTATTAGGTTTTGGGATGATACCCCCTCTTGCAATACATGATCATTCCTGGAGGTACATACTTTACTTTGTAATGCTTCCATTATCTCTTGATCTCCCAAAACTTGTTCAACATCTCTTGCATTCCTTATATTAGATCTTGCAATTATGGCTCTATGATTTGTACACACAATAGACACTCAATCTATATTTTCTATTTCAATAGAGGGTTAATATGATGACTTGGAAAAGGTACAAATGATTGGGATTACCATTAGCATCTCAAAGGCTATCTTTTGTTGATAATATTCTTCACAAAAATTACGGACTACAAAATCCTTCAATATCACTTTTGGCCTAATTGCATAATGGATTTCTATTTGAGTGTTGAAAAGAAAGGATTTGGTATATTTAGATCCATTGCATAATAATAAAATATAAATTGTCAAATCCCACTCTCTATCATATATCACCATAAGGCAGAATCATTGGGTTTGGCAAATTCATTACTATATCCATGAACTCTATGAACTCTACTCCAAAATGGTAAACAAGATATATTCTCACTTGCTCATGTTGGATGTACATAATCTTGATGTAGAACAACTTCAAGAAAGGAAAGTGAGATACAGGAAATTGTCATCTATGAGTATCCATCTTATCCTTTCTCTTAAATGCCCCCAATCTATTGATTCCACTACTTTTTCTCCCCTTGAAATTACTCAATCTAAGTAGCCCATTTTCCTCTCCAAGAAGAGTGATCCACTCACTTGAATTAAAACACCTACTCTAATAACATTGTAATATTCTAAGGACAAGAGAAACCTCAAGAGAAACACAAGAGAAGAAACAAAAGATAAACACAAAGTTCATTCCTCAATATTCCAATGTCTCCAAGGAGCATATTTTTTTATTATATAACAAAGAAGATCCACTCAAAGGAAGCTACACCCTTGGATCAAAGACATGAATTGGTGATATATTCACAAGCTCTACCCTTAGATCAGCTACATAGATTAGTGATATGTCAATCCTTGTACTATTTAGTTGGTCAAACAAGTTTGACCAAAAAGGAGTCTTTGGAGAATCTTCTTGTAGGAAGCTTAGAATGGCATGGATAATGTATTATTGTAAAAATCTTGATGAGATAAACAAGGAAAAAAGGGGTGTTGAGGGAGGGTGGAAGAAATCAACAATTTTCTTTTGGAAGGAAGCAATTAGTCAATTTTCAAGGCCTAATTCATTTGCTTAGGCCTCCAAAATTAGCTCTAAAGTTTTTAAGGTGTTTTTAACCTCTACCTTATTAGTAGAAGTACTATTTTTGTGACACCTATGTCTAATTTACTTAGACCATCATATATAACATCCTTAAAGACATTACCAAGCTAATTTGAATCTTTAGATAAATTTTCTAGCTAATGATATTATAGATATGCAAAAGATTACCTTTCACACAAGGTATGGGCACTTTCTAGTATAGAATTCTACCTTTCTGGCTCACAAATACTCCAATGATCTTTGTGGATTAGATGCATCAATTATTGGATTGGTACATGGTGGTGTTCTTGGATGATATTTTAATCTATAGCAAGATGGAAATAAAGCACATGAATCACATAGAAGAACTCCTAAATGACTATGTCTATAGAAGTTTTATTGCAAAAAGTCAAATTGTATCTTTTTGCAATAAGAAGTTGCCTTCTTGGATCATAAGGTTTCATTAGAGGGGATCAAGATGAAAGAGGTGAAATCAAGGCCATTATTGATTGACCTACTCCAAAGGATGCCACAAAAGTGTGAGCATTTAATGGATTGGCAAGTTTCATTGATAGTTCATCCATTATTATGCTCATATGGCCGTACTATTGATCTCTAGGGAAGACATGAAGGTTTCAATGGACCACCAAGCACAAAGAGGTATTCAAGAAATTAAAGCATACAGTGTCTTCATAATCCATCCTTCAGCTATATGATCCTCAATTATGTTGTGTAGTTGATTTTGATGTTTCTAACTTTGCCATTAGAATGGTGTTACAACAAGAATTTTTAGATTGAGTACACCCCATTGCCTTTGTATTTTTCTGAATAAACACCATAAAAAGGAATTGCTTTGCTTGGGATTGAGAACAAATAGTAATGATACATGCTACCAAGGTATGGAGGTATTTTCTCTTGCATAAGAAAGGGATCATGCAAATCAATCATAAACCTTTGCTGCAAAAGTTATATTTGGAGCACAAGAAGAGTTGACATCATTGATGGGAGGAAGAACTCCAATTGACATGCTTGAGTACAAGCTTGGCAAATTCCATGTCATCTTTGATGCACTATCACAATGACCAGATTTGAAGACTCTTCCTGAATCTCTTATCACAGTAACAATTATGATAATGTCAATGGACTTAAATTCCAAATTGAGTTTAGGGCCACTTTACAACAAGACACCTTCTTTCGTTTGGTAGAAGGTTGTCTTTCAATACATGAAAAGGAGTACAATATCTTTTCACTCAAAGATGTAATTTTATGTTGCAAGAACCGTATCTATGTTCCACCTTTAGGTGATCTATACCTAGCACAAATTCAAGAAGAACTTGACTTACCAATTGTGGGACACATGGGGATAGATAAGATCTTGAGTACTTAACAACAACAATGGTGGTGGCCAAACATGGCATGTGAAGTTCAAGACTTCATTTGATCATGTGAGATTTGCCAATGCAACAAAGCTAGCTATTAGAAACCGGGTGGACTACTCCAAATACTTCACATTCCATTTGCTTGATGAGAAGATGTGAGTTTAGATTTCATCACCTACTTTGCAAAGGACAAAGTAAGTGCATATATGGATCCATTTTTAAATCCATTTGTACTCCTTTTCACTCTCTTCTTCCTTAATTTTGGCCAAGATCCACTTGTTCCAAATTCCTTTCTTGCTCCCTTTCCTTCTCACATTCCTCATACTTCAACCTTGTTGTCTATAATATCTCATTATCTACAATGAGCCAAATCTCATCCCCTTGTTGCTCAAAATTATCAAAACTATATGCATATCAACATTGTCATAATCTTACTTTTCACCTAGGTGATAAGGTCATGCTTTCTTGTAGTAACCTACCCCTCATGCTTGATACCCAAGTTTATAAACTTGCTCTTAATTGGATAGGTCTATTTGATATCACCCAAATCATTTCTCTTGTTGTTTATGGACTTGCCTTGCCTAGTCATATGCAAATCCACCAAGTCTCTCATATTTTAAGATTGAAAATTTTTATATCTAATCATCATTCTCTTCCACTCATGTCCAACCCCTTCCTCCTCCCATCCTTGTCAAACATTATGAGGAGAATGAAGTTGATTGTATCCTTGCACTTCATAATATTCAATATGACCACCAACAACACACCAAGTACAAAGTCATTTGGAAAGGGTATCACTTTCATGATACCACATGTGAACCTCTTTCTCATCTCCATAATGCATAAACAACCATCCAGGAGTGTGAAGCTTCCATGGTGATGAGGACATCACCAACTAGTGGGAGTATGTAACAATACAGAGTTTATAGATGAGTTATTTGAGATTAACAAATTCACAAATAGGACAACTTAGCCAAGAATTATAGGAATGTTCCAAAACTATCTAGGAAGCTTCTTAGTACCTCTCAAGTATTGAGTAATATGTATACCAAGTAGGTGATTTCTAGGAGGAAGCTTCTTTACTAGCTTAGCTTGCATGTCAAGTAGGTAGATTTTAGAAGGAAGCTTCTTGAGAAGCTTTTTAGTTAGCTTAGCTTGCACTCTAAGAAGGTGGCTTTTGTAAAACTTATGGAGAAGTTTCTCAAGGCCTTGTATGTTTCTTATAATTACCAAAGCCCAAGCTCATACTAGGCATTTGGAGTTTCCTTCATTCAAGCATCCCATATGGTGATCACCACTCCAATCTTCCATTCACCTATTTCTCTCCTAAATCTTTTACATTTTGGAGTTTCCCTCATTGAAGAGTCCTAATATGGTCTTCCATTCTCTTATTTATCTCCTTGGTCTTTTACAAAGGGGTTCTAATCACAAGAAATCTATATGGTAATCCTCTATCTCACAAATCCAATTGGATTGACTTTACCACTATTTAGTATTTGATATAATAGGAGTGTATACTTACTCTTACATTACCATGATTCCTAAGGATGAGATCAAATATCATGTCCTAACCACAAATACATAATTATAAGCCAATTGTGGATTATGAGCCGGCTTGTCTCTCACTCAAGATGAACCTCTGATGGCTATTATGGTAGCACAACATGGACAAAAAAGAACCTCAACTCCATCATACTCCTCCAAGGCTAACACTCCAAGACTCAAACCATTGCTCACTAGAGAACTCAATGAGAGAAAGTGAGGTACAAATGAAAGAATGATTAGTACCTCCTCACTCCTTGTTTATATACTTGTAAAATAGTTACGGACCAAAGTTACTAATTACTAGAGTAACTCAAGTTATTAGGCTAAAAGTCAAAAAGTCTAAAGGAATATCCATACTTATAGGAATATTTGCCTAATCATGTAGTCTTATCTTGATCCAACCATAAGTCAAGGATTTTTTCACATGGGCTATCTTTGGATTATAGAAGAATCCAAAACAAAAAGACTTGTGGGTCCAAGAGTTCTCAATTATTTTCCTAAAGATAAATACCTAAGAATAATACCAAGTCAATATACTAGAATCCAAAATAGTAGTGCTCATCTTTTCCACTTCTGCTAAAGTAAGGTCCTTTCTATTTTAGCTATGACTAACCTTAGTTTATCATGATTAATGTAGAACCATCCTTTACCTCTATATAAGTAATATCTCTCAAGTACTTATCATATCAAACAAAATATCAAAATATCACATACATGCACAAATGGGTGTTATAAGATATGTTTGCTAAGGCACCATTCTAGTAACCAAAGATAAAAGGTTCAAACCTTACTACATACATTACTAATGAATTTGTGAAGATGAGCATGCTTAAATCTGGCCAATTTGGCCTTCTTCTCCATCAAATCTTCCACCAAATCTGGCCAATATCTCCAATTCAATAGTTGTGGACTTCTAAATCCTTAATTGGGAAGATAGCCCAAATTTATGAGCCCCTATCACCAATTCAATCTTAGCCAAGTTCTCTAATTTGATAAATAGTGCCGGCCAAATCCCTAATTTGGGAAGATGGGTTCTCCAATCTGAGTTCAATATTTATCATAGCCAAAATTTGTGGGCCCCTAATCACCAATTTATCCCTAATTCTCAAATCAACCTCTCCAACCAACAAACTTGCATATCGATCCCTTAAGTCAACCTCAATTTTGGGAAATTTGGATAGCACTTCTACACACAATTTGTCAAATTGTCAACCCAAGTATCAAATCTATAACCAACTCAATAACATTTTCATGCATAATCTACTCAATTGAAATCAAAATCAATAATTAATGATTAAATGTACCATCAATCATACTAGGCTTGGAGATACTACCAACATGTTTTGTCTTATACTTGATTTCCACTTTCACTTCTTTTATATAATCAATCAATCAAAATTCAAATAACATGTTAAATTTGAACAATCAATACTCAATATAAATTGCCAATAGGACTTGAATACATTATCAAGCCAAGTCTACTGTAGGTAAGAGAATCAAAGTGACACTCACCAGCCTTTGTCCAATATAGCCAAGAGCTCAAAGGCTCAGCATAGAAGAAGTGAGCTCTTTGGAGGCCTAACCCCTAAACCTCCTTTGGAACAACAAGGAACTCAACCTTAATGATGCATCTGATGGCCCAAATTATAATTGTAAAAGTGTGATCAATAGGTCTAATACTATGTAGAGTTGCCACTAAGTAGTCAATGGGCAACTTTCAATGAAACTATGACTACCAAAATTAACACTCCAACATCTTAGTAAGCTAACTTTGGCACTACATGACACTCAATATACACTACCAATAGGCCTTGATAACATTTTCAAGCCAAACCCACTCTAGTTAAGAGAATCAAAGTGACACTTGCCAACCTTTGTCTAGTATAGCCAAGAGCTCAAAGGCTCAATATAGAAGAAGCGAGCTCTTTGGTGTTGCACTTTGAGGTATATTCCCTTTGGAGTAGCTAGGAATCTAACCCCAATGGTGCATTTGACAACCCATTTGATGGTGAAAATGGTAATTGTAATAACGTGATCAATTAGTCTAATACTATGCAACTTAATAATCATTGAGAAACTATCAATAAGACTATGATTGCCAAGATTATCACTCTAACATCCTAGCAAACTAGCTTTGGCATTGAAAATATCATGCATGGTTCTTGATCATGGAAGGTCCTTTAAGAGAGGCCAAGAAATACTACTCCAACATGAAATGTGTGCCAAATTGCCTCCTCTCATCTTCACTCAACAAATTCAAATTCATATAGAAGTGAATTGCAAATAGAGAAAGATATATAGCTCTTTCATCCTCCTCAAGTTCCTTGATCAAAGAATGTAATTGCCAATAGGACATATATACCCAATTGACAAGTTCCTCTCTAAATAACTACACAAAGAATATTTCCTAGTTGATTATCAAATAGATAGTTTGTTTCAAGTAAAACAACCTCATAATAGATTGAATGAGATATTTGCAAGCAGGTTCCTTGTAAGTATGAAATTTCCAACCGTTACTCTTTGACATATACTTTATGAAGGAATTCCTTAATACTCCAAGGATAGGAGACCTGAAAGAGAAACACACCATGAGAAACACAAAATTTCACACTCAAACCTCCAATGCCTCAAAGGAGCACCTTCTCTTTATTATATAGACAACAAGGATCTCCTCCAAGGAAGTTCCACTATGGAATTAGGCACATAGATAGGTGACATATCAGTAAGCTCCACCCTTGGATTACTTAATTGGATGTGTGACACGTGGGTCCTGGTCCTATCTGGTTGGTCAAACAAGCTTTGAGCAAAGAGAATCTTTTAGGGAATCTTCTTGCATGAATCTCAGAATCACGTGGGTGAGGTACTGTTGGAAAGCTCTTGATGAGAAAAATCAGGGAGAGGGAAGGCCAGCCTTTCCTCTTTTAGGGGAGGGGGGCAATCTACACATTTCAAGGTCTATAAAATTGCCTTCAAAGATTTCAAGTATATTTTGGTTCCTACTCTATTCGTAGAAGTCCCCTTTTGGTGATATGTCTTTCTGGTCTATTTAGTCCATCATGTGTAAAATCCTTCCAGATTTTACCAAAATAATTCTCACCTTTAAATCATATGTCTAACTATTGGTTCTAGGGTTTTCAAGTCTATTTTGGTTTTTGCCCTATTAGTAGTACTCTTTTGGTGATACTTCTATCTGATCTATTTTTTCCATCATGTATAACATCATCTAGATGTCACCAAACTGAATTTCATATCTAGATCATATGGCTAGCTCTTGGTATTACAAATTCTTGATGGCTATATTAAACTTTGTGTCCATCTTCCTAAATTTAGTGTCCATTGTCATCACTCTTGGAGTACATGAATATGTTCCTAGCACTATCTCAAGTGCTCTTCTATCCAAGGATTGGCACAAGATCCCCAATTTCTCTTTCATCTCTCCTCATTTCTTTGTGGTGAATCCAATTCCCAACTTTAGAGTAAAATTACAAGTGCTTGCTCTAAAGTAATCACTCCTAGCTCTCATTGTCTATTTATCAATTCTTGGGGATTGAAGGATCATCTCATCAATATCAATTATATTTTTCTTTTCTCTTGCCATTTTGCAATCAAGGGCACTTTAACTACAAAGAGATTGTCAACTACAAAGAGAATGATCACTCAAGCACTCTTTATAAAAGTTATTGCAATAGATATAAGAAAAAGTGAAAAAGTGAAATCAACTAGCAATTGATTATATAGTTAGGGATTATTTTGTAATCATTCTCACTGGGTGAGCCATCACTCTCCTTACATGCAAATCCTCCAAAGCATGCCACTAATTTTTGGCGGCAAATCATTATCCTTTTAATGACGCCATTCAAATCATTGCATTGTCATTGATTTGTTGATTTGTTGTACACAACCCTTCTTTAGGCTTGACTTCTTTGTATTAACATCTTCTTTGAGGTTGAATTCCTTATACTCAAAGAGGTACATAGATGAAATATGAAGAATATTCATAAAAGAGGTTTGTTCCTCTTAACATGCAATTAACTTGCTATTCTTCCATAAAAAAGAAGTAAAATGAAGCAAAATTACAAATTTTGCAGAAAGGTGTGCACCAAAAAGATCTTGATAGGTATCAGCAGCCTGCTAGCCATTATAGTTCTTAGATTATGTTTTTTAATTTTAATCTCATTTTAATCTCATTTAAGGCAACCATTCCATGTAAATATTCACTCAATCAACAAAAATAAATAAAAGTAAAGAACCAAAATATCTTTGTTGCTTTTGCTTATTCCAAGTACTCATGTATTCTTTGTCATGAGTGTTTCAAGGGCCTTGTGTGTTTGATCCTTGGCATAGTTCTCCTATGCCTTGATAGGACTTAGGTGACTTGTATGGATGATAATATCTAGCAAACCCAAAGATAAATAATAGTTATTAGCACAAAGATCCTTTACAGAAACATGCCTTCTAAGAAAGGTAGAACATGTTCTTTGGAGAATGATTCTTTGTAGTAGAAGTAGCATCTTTGGATAGGTCTGAATAATCACATTTAGACTTTAGTACGAATTGATCTTCAGTGAACTTGATAGTGCACTTTGGTGGTGATACAACCCTCTTTTAGGAGTGGTTTCTGCCCAAGAGGCTGAACAAGTAACAATAAAGAATTGGAATAGTGACACTTCCCTTCAAGTCTAGTAAGTTCCAAACAGTATCCTCATGGAAAAATTTTTTTTCTTACTATTGTATTGCATATTTTTAACAATAAGATGGCACAACCATCCTCAACAAACATATCAAATCTCATATTCATCATTCTATATAACTCTAAAGCTAGATGATTGAAGAGGTGTATTGCATGCTACTACCCATGGAAAACTTGGTTGCTATTTTTTTGCTCATAACTCATCTAGGAAGATGTGTAACCCCCTTTGATATTATATTGTGTGTGAGATTTGTAACCACAAAACTCCATTGTTATTACTTGATCATCTAAAACCAAATATAAGTTTGTCTTGACTTGTTTTGTCGACAAAGCATATCATAGCTCCTTCCAAGAGAGTATTTACTCTCTTGACAATGAAAAACAATATATCTTTGATAACTTTATGGGTATCTAACCTTTATCCTCAAATAGGACAATAAGTTTAATTTACACTTGCTACATGTAAGGTAATACCACACTTACAAGTGAGTAATAAAAAATGTAGATGGGTGGACTAAACTAGACCAAAAACTCAAAGTTATAGAGGAAAGAGCTTGTATAAGTTGGAAGGCACCAATGAACAATTGAATTAGGATCCAAGAGCCTATTATAAGATTCCAAAGACAAGAGAACTCCAAAGAGAAAACCCAAAAGAAGAAACATAAAGCTTCACACTCAAAACTCCGATGCTCCAAAGGAGCACCTTATCTCTTTTATATAACAAAGAGGATTCACTCAAAGGAAGCTCCACCCTTGGGTCAAATACATGAATTGGTGACATGTCAACAAGCTCTACCCTTAGATTAATTTCATGTATGGGTGACATGTTGGTTATGGTCCTATCTGGTTGGTCAAACACGCTTTCACTAGAAGGAATCTTTTTGTAAGAATCTCATAATCACATGGGTGAGGTACCATTGGAAAGATCTTGACAAGACAGAAGAGGGAAGGCAAACCTTATTCTCCTTAGGGGGAGGAAATTGTACATTTTTAATGCCTAATTTATCCATTTAGACCTCCAATATTAGCTTTGAAGGTTTTAGGTTATTTTTGGCTCCTACCCTATTAGTAACAGTACTCTTTTGGTAATACCTCTATCTGATCTACTTAGACCATCATATATAACATCCTTCCAGATGTGACCAACCCAATTTTCACCTCTAGATAATATGTCTAGCTATTGGTATTACACCTACACTTTGCTGAAGCCAAAGCAAAGGAATAGATGGGTGAATTAGTAGAGAATGTAGAGCCTTCTAAATTTATTTTATTTTTAGGAAGATTACAAACCTTTGGTTCAATCAAAAAGTAAAGAAGCAATGGATGAAAGATCATCTTGTGTTGAGAAGACAAAATATCTCTTATCTACCATAAAAGTACCTTGCAAAACAAAGATCCCACTTCTACTTCAATCATGTACATCTCCAAGACTTGTCTTTTAGCAACCATAAAATACGAGGAAATCAAATTTTCCATGTGTACCCAAGTACCAAAATTTTTATAAGTTCTATCTACTCCATAGATAGTAGGTCTATTCCTCTATAAAAACATGCAAAGATGTTTTATCTATGCACCATGTCTATTGGTATATCCTCAAAATTATTTGGTCAATAATATCACCAATGACTCCCATTGTCTTCCTATTAAAGCCTTTAATAGATGATAAGAAGGTTGGAGAAAGAAAAACCATGCAAAGAAGGTACATTGATGAACAAGCAATACTAGAAGAGAATACACTAAATGCCACTTGAAGACCTTCTAATAGGAGGAGGTCATCCCTATAAGGATATCTTCTACAAAGAAGGCATCAAAAGAGTGTGTGACAAAATATTCTTACTCTACTACCACTCCAAGAATACATAAGCCACTTATGATATGATACACTCCTTTCAAAATTGGAAGATATGAGGTATACTTTAAGTGCACCATGCATGACAATTTGATACCTTGATTTTCAAGTATGCAAGGTGAAGTTTGATAGTCAAGTGGATGAAGAATGATAGTCCAGTGGTCAACGACTTAATTAATTTGGTCTACAAGGCTCTCATAATATGTGTATTGTGTGTCAAGGAGAGAAATAAAAAGCCTAATAGGGCCAAAGTATTAGATCAAGAAGCTTAAAAATGAGCCATGATAAGTAAAGATCTCCCTAAACAATCTCTTTATTGTATACCAATAGGTGACTAAAGAATAGTGATTCCCTCTTATAAGAAGATGTATTGGAAATAAAGAGAAGAAATTTCTTCTATCATGTCCTTATAAGAAGAAGCTTTATTGGTCATAATGAGAATAATTTTCCTCTCTTACTCTCTCCGTTCTTGCTAAGGACATTTCTTTCTTCTATTGTGCATTTGTGAACTTTGATAATAAGATAGAGTTGTGTATCTTTCTACCTTAGTAGACCTTTCCAATAATTTTCATCTTATACTTGTCTATTTACTTATTGTAATTTTTGTTAAATGCTATTCATGGTACATATATTTACACCCATCTCCACACAAGTCATTACTTTTCATCCTCAAATTTTCATAGAAATCCCTTAGTGACCAATTCTTGAGTAATGAATAACAATCTCTTCATAAAAAGTAGATGTTGGTAATATATGATACCATCTAATTCCTTGATAACCACTTGGAAATAAAAGTGTGACAAAATAAGTTTGATGGAGTAAGACCTTAATAGAAAACACACCATCCTTAAAATATGACAAAATCTTATCCAAATAAACAAGTTTTATCTTCATGCCAACTTTCATATTGGCTATATAAAAATGAAAAATAAAATCAGAAAACAAAATCAACAATATAATTTATGGAGACTCTATTGCTACAAACTTACATATCATAGGCTTCCTAGTTTAGGGATAAGTTACATAGAAAATACTCTAAATCTTCTATATTCTTCCCCTCCACCTTGATCATTTGAATAGTTTTTATCAACCTCTTCAACACTCCAAGAATTTTATGATAGTTATTATGATGCAAGTCTTGATGCTCGGCATTTTTTGCATCTCTTAAAAATTACTAATTTAGTTCAAATTTAGTTCTTCTAGTGTTTGTAGTTATCTGTAGAATTTTTGATGGGTTGTCTATAAAAATATTATGGGCAGTGGGTCAAGGGTACCACTCAAATTTGTGAGTGCACCACCCATAATCATAAATATTATTTTATAGGAAATCAAAATGGTGATACATAGCTTTTTAAGAGTTATGAGTGTTATATATATTTTAATTATGCACTAATGGAGGAATTAATGAACCAAGATCTGAATTCAAATTTGAAGAGCAAGAGGTGTGAGTATGAGTCCAAAAATTGGCGCTTGACATACCAAACTCAATAGAATACTCATTTCATTTCATGTGCAATACAATTATCCTATTTCATTTCTTGCTTGTATTGGTGCCAATGTAATGGTAGCATGTTATTTCAGTTGACATTGAGATATCCTAGTGCAATTTTGATCCGGAAGCAATGCATTGCATTAGTATCAAGCTCCAACTGAGCAAGAAAACAAGGAAATGCATTTGAGAAATAACAAGAACCAAGGTTGATAGTGATAGGGAATGGAGTGTCTAAAATGAATGGAGTTATGGAGTTGAGGACTATTAGAGTGAAGATGAAGAAGATACTACATTTGAATTTTTGCTTTGGTGCTGGAATTTTGCACACCATACCCAATATTTGCAACCTAGACTACAATGTGTTCAGAGTTGTGAATTAATTTTTAAATTCTTTAGAGGGTTGGATAGTAAAAACATTTAGACAAATGACTTAGATGGATATTTTCTCTTTCCAAGCCTTAGTGAATGCCATAAAAGATTGTCCCAAGTTTAGAAACCCATCAAAGAGAAGTTAAACTCCCATTTGGATGCAAGTGCCATGGTGTTGCATAGGTTGCATCATGAGAATCATGAGAATATTGCATCAATAGCTAGAGGTTTGAACATTTGGGGTATGAGTGCAAGATCAACTATTAGATTCATAGAGCATATAATGACAACATGTATTGTATCAATATTAAGGAAGGATATGAAATGGCCCAATAGAGAAAAAAGATTGCAAATTTCATTGGTGCAAGGGATTTCATTACACAAAATGGTTTTCCCAAGTTTGCTGGATTAGTGGATGACTCTCTTTTTGCCTTGCTCAAAATCTAACTATCAATGGAGAAATATATTATAACCATAATGTAATATCAAGAGCTAGCCATATGATCTAGATGTGAAATTTGGTTTGGTAATATCTGGAATGATGTTATACATGATGGTCAAAATAGACCAGATAGAAGTATCACCAAAAGAGTAGTTCTACTAATAGAGCATAAACCAAATTGACTTGAAAACCTTAGAACTAATAGCTAGACATATGATTTAAAGGTGAGAATTGGTTTGGTAACATTTGGAGGGATACTACACATGATGGAATAAATAGATCAGCAAGACATCACCAAAAGGGTACTTCTACTGATAGAGTAGGGACCAAAATATACCTAGAATCTTTGAAGGCAATTTTGGAGGCCTAAATGGATGAAATAGGCCTCAAAAATGTGCAAATTCCCCTCATAAATGTGGCCTTTCTCCCCCCTTGATTTGTCTCATTGAGATCTTTCCAATGGAACCTCATCCATGTGATTTTGAGATTCCTACATGAAGATTTTCTAAAAGATTCCCTTTGGTCAAAGCTTGTTTGACCAACCAGATAGGACCAGGATTGACATGTCACCCACCCAAGTAAGTAATCCAAAGGTGGAGCTTGCTGACATGTCACCTATCTGTGTGCCTAATCCTATGGTGGAGCTTCCTTGGAGGAGATCCTCTTTGTCTATATAATAAAGAGAAGGTGCTCCTTTGAGTCATCGGATGATTGAGTGTGAAATCTGGTTTTCTCTCTTCTCTTGTCCTTGGAGTATTATAATGGGATGAGAGCAAGTATTTTAGTCCAAGAGAGTGGATCACCCCTCTTGGAAGAACAAGAACTACTAAAACTGAGTAGTTTGAGGTGTAGAACATAAAGTAATTGCTAAACTTAGGAAGGATTTTAGAGAGCGGATGGGATAGATGCACCGGGAGGACAATTTCCCACACCTAGCTTTCCATTCTTGAATCCATTCCACATCAAGGTTATGTATATCCAACGTGAGCAAATGAGAGTATCTCTAGTTTATCACTTTGGAGCAGAATTTGTGGACATGGTTGATGAACTCACCAAACCCAGTGATTCTACCTATGGTGGTATATGACAAAGAGTAGGATTTGACAATCTACATTCTATTATGATGTTATGGATGTGAATGTCCCAAATCCTCTCCCTTTCAACACTCAAGTAGAAATTTGTTATGTAGTGAGACCGAAAGTGATGTTTAGAGATTTTATGGTTAGGAATTTTGGTGAGGAGTATTATCAACAAGTGATAGCTTTTGAGGTCCCAATGGTAGTTTTGATAGTTTGTGCGTCTTTCAAAGTGATCATATTGATTCTATATTGAAGTAGACATTAGCAATTGAGTGTTGTAAGAACCATGGATCCATAATTGCAAGAGCTGGTGCAAGGAATACAAGGGACATTGAATGAATTTTAAGCGATTAAGATGACCATGGAGACATTTCAAAGTCAAGTGCATATCCTTAGGAATGATCAAGCAATGCAAGAAGAAGAGCCATCTCAAAACCCAATACTTATGACTGAAGTACTTGGAGAGGCACCTGTGCTTACAAACCCTATCAATGATGAAGCCACATTGCTACTCCGGATAAAGAAGACCTGCAATATCAAGCCTTACAAGGGGCAGCATACAATGGGAAAATTGAATCTCAATAATGAATATATAATTTTGATTGTTCTCAATAGAGATCACAGAGCATGCTATAGGCGTGTTTGCATGTGGGTATTTGACCGATAAAGCCCGATGCTTGGGAACAATCCATGTTGGTAGAGAGAAGGGAGGTCACGTGGACAGCAATGCAAGAAGGATTGCTAAAGAATTTCCAATCAGTGGATTCCGTGCAGATGGCTTGAATCCAACTATGGAAATTGAGACAAAAAAAACAGCATACAAGAGTATGTGGAGGCATTTTTGGATCTACAAATCGCAGTAACCAACATGAGTCCAACAGAGGCTCTTGACAATTTCAAACAAGGGTTGAAGGAGCAGATTTGCCAAGAAATCATGGTGCAAAATCCTCGCACGTTATTTGAAGCCATTGCTTGTGCATAGAGAATAGTAGGAGCATTGGATGGAGGTGAAGGAGTAGTTCTACCTCAACATTATTGCGCAGAAATGCCACACATAGGTTGACCAATACCAATGGAATTGTGCAACCTTTGATTTTGAGATCAAGGAGCATGACCACTTCAAGGAGAGCATGGACGGGTAGAAGAACAAAGAGATGGAGTCCCACAAGGAGAAGGAACTTGAGGAGAACAATGTTTTTGTTACAATTATGGCCGTATTGGGCACATATCTACCAATTGTCACGCTCGTTTTCCTAAAGGCCCTTGGCCTTCATACATGTGATCTTTGAACAACATGGAGATGCGCACTGAAGAGGAGGAGGTGGAAATCACTTTGGAAAACAAAGATCACCTTATTGGCTCAATAAGGAAACAAAGAAGCAAGGGAAGGAAGGAGACAAACGTGCAAAGGTCCCAAAAGGCAACCTCATAATTGATTGTTGTGAATGGAGTCCTAGAAGGCAATCAAGTGAGAGTATTAATAGATCTAGAAGCAACAAAGAATTTCTTATCTTGCTCTGTTGCCATAAGATTGGGAATGGATCTAGAGAGAGATGAGAGTGAAGAAGTAGAGTTACCTAATGGGCAAACAAAGAGGATTGAATCATTACCTAGATGGGTAACACTCTATGTAGGAGAATATCAAGAAGCAATTGAGTGGCAAGTGATACAATTACCTTATTATGATGTAATCTTAGGCATGCCATGGATGGAGCATTACAACCCTATGGTAGATTGGAGGAAGAAAGTAGTGAGAACCCACCAATGGTAAATCATTGGGGCTAAAGGAAAATCACATAGGCAAGAATTGGCTCTCTATGTCATAGGGACGGCAATTGTTTGTAAGACCGATAGATGTTTCATGAGTCTAATAAGAGAAGTCCAAAGTGCACAACTTGATGGATAAATTCCTAAGAAACTAAAAGATGTGGTGGATGAGTTTCAAGATGTCTTTCTTGATGATCTACCCTCAAGATTACCACCAAAAAGGAGAGTAGATCATAAAATTGAGACACTCCCAAGGAATACACCTCCTTGTAAGGCCCCATATTGCCTATCACCTCATGAGTTGGAGGAGTGTAAGACTCAAATTGAGGAGATGCTACAAAAAGGGTTCATCTAACCTAACATATCACCATATGGGGCTCCTATCTTGTTTGTGAAGAAGGATGGTACAATATGCATCTGCATTGACTATCGGGATCTCAATCAATAAACAATAAAGAACAAATACCCCTTACCTTGCATGGATGATCTATTTGATCAACTCTATGGAGTAAGATACTTCATCAAATTGGACTAACGGAGTGGTTACAATCAAATCCAAATTGCAAAGGAGGATGTGTATAAAACTACCTTTCGAACCAGGTATGGCTACTTTGAGTATCTTGTGGTGCCTTTTGGCCTCACCAATGCACTTGCTACTTTCATGAGTCTAATGAATGACATATTTCATCCATACTTGGATAAGTCTATTATCGTCTTCTTGGACTACATCTTAATATAAAATAGCACAATGATGGAATACAAACAACATCTATGAGAAGTCCTCCAGATTCTAAGATAGAATTGATTGTATGCCAAAATCTCAAAGTGCAAGTTTGGCAAGTCTGAAGTAGAATACTTGGGGCATAGAGTAAGTGCAGAGGGCATTCAATTATTGATGGGTAAAATTGAGGTTATTCAAAAATAGAGTGCATTAGAAGATCAAACTCAACTCAAGAGCTTCTTGGAGTTAACCAGATTCTATTGTAGATTTGTCAAGGACTTCTCCAAGGTTGCACAACCTTTAACAACACTACTTGACAAGGGGAAGAAGTGGATATGGGAAACCACACAAGAGTTGGCCTTTCAAGAATTGAAAGCTACCTTGCTACATGCACCAATCTTGAAGTGATATGACCCAAAACATCCAATCAAGTTGGCTATAGATGCATCAAGCATAGCAATAGGAGCAGTCCTTAAAAAAGAGTGGCATGACGGATGGCATCCAATTGCATATTTCTCTCAAAAGTTGTTACGAGTAGAGTGCAACTACCACACCACAGAATGAGAAGGGCTGGCCATCATTCTTGCAACCAAGCATTGGAAGCACTATTTGGGCAAGAAGGCATTTGTAGTAGAGATAAACCATAAACCTCTAGTCTACCTCAAGACGCAAAAGGGTCTATCTTGTCACCAGATCCGGTGGGTAGGGTGGTGACAATGCTTCAACATCACAATCACCTATGTGGAAGGTAAGAAGCAACTTGTAGATGTATTCACTCGTATGCCAATGGCAAACAACTTGGTGGCAAAGGTTAAGATTAACCTTAAATTTTGGCTACAACAAAACCTGATCTACAAATTGTAGAAGCACAATCATCCAAAGGCATCACCAACACCCAAGGACTCACCTTTTGTGATGGAAAATCATAGATCCTAAATGTCCCAGAATTATGCACTACCATTCTAGTGGAATGTAATGATTCGGCCATTGCAGATCATGTCGAAGTGGACAAGACCTTGGATGCAGTCCAACACCATTACTATTGGCTCAAGATGAGCAATGATGTGATGGACTACGTGTGCAATGGCCTACTTTGTCAACAAAACAAAGCTTCTAATCAAGCTCCTGCAGTGCTCCTTCAACCTCTTCCCACTCTTGCCCAACGTTGGGAATAGGTGAGTATGGATCTCATCTGTGAATTACCCAAGACCACCTCAGGGTTTGACTCCATTGTGGTCTTTATGGATTGACTCAGCAAAATGATTCATGGACGCCCTACCACCAAGGATGTGACCACCCCACAACTAGCTCAATTATACTTAGATGTAGTCTTCTCTCACCATTACTTGTCTCGAGAACTCATCACCAATAGAGGTACTCAATTCACTAGTTTGTTTTGGCAAACACTCTTTGGTTTCTTCAAAACCAAGTTGGCCATACCCACAGCTTACCACCCACAAATAGATGGACAAACAAAGCGGGCTAATTGCACTATTGAAGGCATGTTATGCGGCTTCACCTTAGAAGAGCAAGAGAGGTCGGACTGTGAGCCAGCCTGTCTCTTACTTAGGATGAACCTCTGATGGCTATTATGGTAGCGCACCACGGACTAAGAAGGCAAGGAATCCCAACTCCATCATACTCCTCCAAGGCCAACACTCCAAGACTCAAGACATTCCTCATTAGAGAACTCAATGAGAGAGAGATAGTTGTAAATGAAAGGATGATGAGTACCTCCTCACCCCTTGTTTATATACTTGTAAAATAATTACATACCAAAGTTACTAATTACCATAATAACTCAAGTCACTAGACTAAAAGTCAAGTAAAGTCAAAAAGTAGAAAAGAATATCCATTCATATGGGCATATTCCACTAGCATGTGATCTTATCTTGACCCAACCACTAAGTCAAGGATTCCTTCACATGGGCTATCCTTGGACTATAGAAGAATCCAAAACAGAAAGGCTTGCGGGCCCAATAGCTCTCAACTCTTTCCTCAAAGCCAAACACCTAGGAATAATACCAAGTCAACACAATAGAATCCAAAATAGTGGTGCTCATCTTTTCCACTTCTTCTAAAGTAAGGTCCCCTCTATCTTAGCTATGACTAACTTTAGCTAATCATGACTAATGTAGAACAATCCTTTATCTCTATATAAATGATATCTCTCAAGTACTTGTAATATCAAGCTAAATATCACAATACCACACACATGCACAAATAGGTGTTACATTTACTCCCGGACTAAGTTTTCACTTTGTCCTCAAAGTGAAGGTCTCTCTACTTTCTATAATACATCTTCAACTTATCATGGTTTATCCTATCAAAGTGTCTTCCTCCCAACTCCTTGAGATCATAATTATAATTGCCCCACATCGTCTCCACTATGAAAGGTCCAAAGTACTTAGGCAAAAACTTCTTTTGCACTCTCTTGAATTGAATAGAATCAAACAACATTACCCAATCATCTTCGTTGAAAGGCTCCACCTTCTTCTTACCTTGCCTCTTGTCATAGCTCTCCTTTTTTTCCCTTTGTCGTGCGTATATACATCGCTACACAACATACATTGCTGTCAACATCATACACTATAGAAGCACAACTCACACATAAGTCATACATAGACTCTAAAGTGCCACAATAATCAGATTGCTTAATAGTTTCAACTCAACTCAACTCAGATCAGTACTTGATTTGTCACTCTATAAACTGCCAACAACTGGGCACTGATTACAGTCAAGCCACACCCACTCAAGCATAGAGAATCCAGGTGACACTCGCCGGCCTCTGTCCACCATAGCCAAGAACTCGAAGGCTCAACATCAGAGAAGTGAGCTCTCTGGAGCTCACTTCAAAACTATACCCCCTGGACTTGAGCTAGCACTGGAACCCTAACGGTCCTGCTGACGGCACACTCGACGGTGCAAACGGTGCAAAGTGATGGTGGGCCCCACCGTGAAGTCAGTACCCCGAACACCAAATCAGACTGTCGGAAACTAGTCCCTGAGAAACTACTAGAATAACTCTAACGACTATCATTGGAACTCCAGTGTCCGAGCAACTAGATGCGGAACTACAAATGGCATGACACCTTTGGGCTTGCTCCACTCGAACGATAGCAACTTCTCTTGCCTCCTCCAATTCCATGAGATGATCCTTCCTTGACTTCTCTACATCACCTCCTTGTGCTTTCTTCAATCTCCTATGAATACTTTGGAAGGTAGGAAGAGCAAAGTGAATAGGTAAGGTAGACTCAATAACCTATACCAATTGAAATGGAGAATATCCGGTAGAAAGTCTTCATGGTTGTTCTATACTCCTACAAAACCGCATGAATCTTCTTGTCCCAATGATGTAGCCCCCTCCATTTCTGCATCTTTGGCCAACATCAGGCACAAGGTCTGATTGGTTCTCTCTGCCAAGCCATTGGAATTTGGCTTATAGGATATAGTTACTCTATGTGTGATAGAGAATGTCCTAGCATGGCTGTAGTAATGCTTCTTGTAAACTCTGCTCCTCTACTAGAAATCAACTCCAAAGGGCATCCAAACCTAGTGATATTGCGTTCATAAAGAAATCTACCAACTTCATCTTCATTCTTGTTCCTCAATGGTCTAGCCTCCACCCACTTGGTAAGATAATCAGTAACTACCACAATATACCGATTGTTCCGTGGGGTTCTATTGAGAGGACCTACAAAATCAATTCCCCACTTCTCAAAGGTCCTAGCAATGGAATTGATCTAAGTAGTGGAGTGGATGTAGACTTTCTAGCAATAGCTTCACAAACATGACAAGTTTTGCAATAATCAAGACAATCCTTGAAAATCTCTCTCCAATGGTAACTTGCATCTAGAATCTTGAAAGCAATCATCTTTCCTGCAAAGTGTCATCCACACACTAAACCTTCATAAAACTCCTTTATGAGTAGGATAGACTCTTCCTTACATAGTGTTCTTTGAAGTAGACCATCTGCTCCTTGGTGAAAAAGAATATCCTCCATCATTGTGTAAGGTCTAGATCTTGCTGCAAGGGCCTTCCTCTCCCTAGCATGCATCCCTTCTGGATAGTTGAAAGATTATCTCTATCACTAATCTTGAGAACTAGCTGATGAAGGTGATAGTATTTCTATAGTTGTACTAAGACTCTCTCCAAGATCCTTCACCAATTTCTCCAAAAGTGCTTTTATTCCACTACACTCATGTCTTTTTGGAAGTCCTTCCACTCCACAAACCTCACACAACTCTTTTGTCTTAGATCTTCTCTCTCCCAATCTTGGTGAAGAAGGTACAACATGCAAACCCAATTCAAGTAAGCCTCTCCTTTCACTCAATCTATTTCTCTCAAAGGTCAATGGACATGAAATTGCCTTATGTCCCTTCTCTCCACATAGAAAGCACTTAGACTACTCTTTCTTCGAGCGGTGTAGGTTTTTGGATCCTCTCAACACTCTCTTCAAATTCTATTGTAAACTCTCTTTACCACAAATCCACCCCTACAATCACCTCAAACCCTTGTGGAACCTTGCATAGTGTCAATTCCCACTCTTGATGACCCTCCATGTTCCAAAGATGAATCTAAACACTCAAACCTGCTTTTTGTTGCTCTCAAACTCCTCATGCATGAGATCTCAACTTTGCAAAATTGACCCTTCCTCACAATTTCACTCAAATCTCTCAATTAGTAAATGATAGTCCTCTAAAATTTTTTACTCTTGATTAAAACTCCAGGTCGTTCCTTCTTGCAAAATTTCAGATCTCTTTTATCAAGCTTTTTGGCCTAGACACCTTTCTATTCAGCACACATATTTCAGATTTGGTCTAAAACCACCCCCCTCACTTCAAAAACTTATAACTCCTTGCTCAAGAAATATCTCTCTCTAATTTTTGTGTCAACAAGTAGGATACAACATATTGAATTGTCTTGTAAATTTTCACAAAAATCCACTAAAAATTAAAGAAATGGCAGACTATGTAAAATTTTCCATAGAACCTCTAATGGCTATTATGGTAGCGCACCACGGACTAAGAAGGCAAGGAATCCCAACTCCATCATACTCCTCCAAGGCTAACACTCCAAGACTCAAGACATTGCTCATTAGAGAACTCAATGAGATAGAGATAGTTGTAAATGAAAGGAAGATAGTTGTATATACTTGTGAAATAGTTACGTACCAAAGTTACTAATTACCATAGTAACTCAAGTTTCTAGACTAAAAGTCAAGTAAAGTCAAAAAGTAGATAGGAACATCCATTCATATGGGCATATTCCACTAGCATGTGATCTTATCTTGACCCAACCACTAAGTCAAGGATTCCTTCACATGGGCTATCCTTGGACTATAGAAGAATCCAAAACAAAAAGGCTTGCGGGCCCAAGAGCTCTCAATTCTTTCCTCAAAGCCAAACACCTAGGAATAATACCAAGTCAACACAATAGAATCCAAAATAGTGGTGCTTGTCTTTTCCACTTCTTCTAAAGTAAGGTCCCCTCTATCTTAGCTATGACTAACTTTAGCTAATCATGACTAATGTAGCACGATCCTTTATCTCTATGTAAATGATATCTCTCAAGTACTTGTAATACCAAGCTTAATATCACTGTGACAACCCGACAAATATCACTTTTGCGGTAATCGGGTCAGTAAGTTTGTTCCCGCAGAGATACTATCCAGAATTGGTCAAATACGAAGTCAAAAGTCACAATTGCAGTTCTTCTTGATTTCTTCTTTAATCTCTTGGGTAGAAACTACACCCAAAAGAGAGTAACAAGCTCACAATCTTGACAACTTGTCACGAATACACACATAATCACAACATAGTAAATTCTGTCCAAACAACTCTTGATTGTGATGATTCAGATTCTCCCGAAGACAATACTTCACTGCAAAGACCAATTTCACCTCAGAATTGTGTTCCACCCCTCCACTGAAGGCACAACTTCCTCAATCAAAATTGCTTCACATCAACTTCATGCTGCACTCACCAATGCAGAATACTAACAACACTACAATTCATCTCAGACCTGTCAAGGCATTGCTCCGATGCACTTCACTCAGGATCAAACACACAGAATGAAGATCAAGGCTGCAGATTCCAACATCCACAGACACACTGACTTGCTCTTTGGAATTCTCCTCACACTCACAAAAACAAACATGAAATTGACAATCGGAATTAAGCTTAAGGTACTGAGAACAGTACTTCACTTTATCTATCTTCAGAAATTCGAATAATGAATAACATCATATTGCAAATGCTCCATTTAAATACTAAAGCAAACGGCAAACTTGCCTACTTAGGCACCGCTTCCTAACATCTCTTCCTACCTATAGATCCTAAATGATAGTCTATCATTTCATATCTGCCTCTTCCTATCTCAAAATTGACTTTTATCCCCATCTGATGTCTACCTCATCATCGGCTTCCAAACCCGATGATCTTCCTACTATTTCACCTTCTTCGGGTATGACTGATACTACTAATTTCTTTACTAATTCTATGACTTCTTCACTACAATCTACAATTGAGCTCACGGGTAATCCATCTACATTCTTATTTCCTGACCCACTCTTCTCTAATGCATCAATCCTCAAGTTCGATGATACTTGTATTCCTACTTCTGCAACATCGGATTTCTTCTCCACTGTCACACAATTCTGAATTTTCTCTAACTCCGAATTGACTAAATCCAATCTAAGACTAACATTATTCTCTACATCTAACATTTTCCTATCTACACGCTCTCTCAACCGAATCAGCAATGTGTTCATGTCCACATCCTTGGCTTTTTGCTTCCGAGTCTCCTACACAAGTAATTTCAACTCATGTAGGCAAGCTTCTTCCAATCTCCCTTCAGCCTCTGTGCTTAAGATCACTCTTAATTTCCCTGCAACTTCTCCTATTGATTCCGATTCATATTCTCAAGAGCGTTCTACCTTCAACTCCTCCTGATACATCTTCAACTCGTCTTTGTATTATGCAGTGAGCATCTTCTTCTCCTCTGCATATTGCATACTCTGCTGTTCCGCGCTCTTGACAAGTTCTTGCAATTGCTCTTCTTCTTCTTGCATGGACACCAACTCTCTCTGCCATGCTTGATCTTTTACTGCGGCACTTTTCTTCAAACTTTCCAACTCCTGCTCCATTATGATGGTCGTCGCCTTCAAACAAACATTCTTGATGTGCATATCACTCACTTCCTCCTTCATTTTGCTCAGCCACATTGCCTGCTCCCTCAATTCTCCGGCTTGCTTCTGCAATTCCTTCTCCTTCTCTGCGCAACTTCCTTGTAGCAGGGTTAGTGTTTTCTTTCTCAAGCCTTCCTCCCTCCGAAGTTCTTTAATTTCTTCATTTCTTTGGACTTGTTGCTCCTGCAACCCCTGCACTTCACTCAATAGATGCTTCACCACCTACAACTTGTTCATCCCCTTCCTACAATCTTGGGCAATTCCTCTCCGATGTTTTCAACAGCTCAAGCAATGGTGTGACCACCTTTGTCAAATATGTTATCCTGCCAAAGTTCTCTTCCTCTTTATCGCCATCTTCGTCTGGAGTCTTCTCCTCCGTCATCGACTCCTTCATCCAAAGTCATGATCTTTGTATCTTCATTGTGTCAACACTGTCTTCATCTTGGCCTCTTGAACTCGGCCCCGCGGGGTACTCCTCCTTCTCTTCTAGTCTTGGCTTGTTTGCTATCATCGTCTGACAAGCCTCACTCACTGCTGCCAATTGCTGGACCTCTGGTTCTCCATCACTTTTGCTCCCCGACTCCTCACTTTTCAATGTGGACTCCTCTTCTTCCGAGTCCTCTTCTTGCGACTCAGTCTCTTCCTCAGACTCCAATCTCGATGATGCTTCTTTTACGCCCTTTGCCGTCTTCAACATCAGCCGCCGAGTCTTTCTTTGCATGGGAGATGACTTGGCTTCTTTGGGTTTGATGCGCTTCTTTGTCTTTGGACTGGTGATGTCTTCAATTTTCCATTGTCCCGTCCTCACGAAGTACTCGTCATTTGCTTGAAGATGTAGCATATACTGGCGCTCCTTATTGTCTGCTTCCCGTCTCAAATTGGGGTGCATGTGAGACACCATACGATGACGCTCGTCTTTGGATAATAAATTCAGCCCAAAGTAGAAGTGAGCTGTGAATGGTGCAAAATAATGCGGTGGCGAGCCCATTTGCCAATTCACCACCATCTGCCTCGTTTGGTGATGAAAGCACCTTGCCCAATTAATTGGAACTCTTGCAAACATTTGATGGAAAAAGATTACCTGCTGCATGGTCACATAGGTCGTTTGTTCTGGCTTGAACATGGCCATCATCACCCCCACGATACTTCTTCGGATTGGGTCCCGATAGGACTCCACCTTGTTACCATTCATAGTTCTCAGAGCAAAAAATGAGTTGCAGATCTCCGCCGTCTCCTCTGCAGCATCACACTTCCGATAGAAGGTGATCCATGTCGGCTCTCTTGCTTCTCTCCCCAATACTAACTTCCAATCCAACTCAGTCCATCGAGCTGGATTGCCTCTCTTCCCTTCCACCTTGGGACCCTCCTCACAATTACTGGCAGCGATCTCTGCCATCACTCCCGAGAAACTGAAATTCCAGTTCCATGCTAAAAATGTAATACAAAGTCTAACTAAGACTTCGATTCTAGCTACTACATCTACTCTTCGGATTGCAAAACCTCTCACTGCCAGCACGTTGGCCACCTTCTTTGCCATGATTTGTTCTCTTGTTCTACGCTGTTGGAAAATAAGACCCTCTCCTAGATGAGACACTCTAACTCCCTCAGGGTTCTGGAAAATCTCACTCTTGACGGGCTTTTGGACACGCATTACTGCAGGACGACTACTCAAAGCAATTGGAAATTTACTCAAAGGATTCAACTTCCCCCTGCGCAGCCACAATTTTATATTGCTCCAAATTGTAGTCATTCTTCAATCAATTTTGTTTGTGAATTTCTCTCTTTTGCGTGCACTCCCGATCACTGTCAAGACATGCTTATTCTGCCCCCGCCGTTTCTTGAAATGAACTTTCTTGCCACATACAGAGGTTGTTAAACGGTCTTCATCTTTCCTGCATCTTCCAACCCGAAGATGATGATCTTTAGACTTTTTCTGGCGTACTCCTCTTCCGAGTACCTCCATCATTGGATCCGATGTTAGCTTCTTCGGTTTTCCTCCGAAGTTACTTTCGCCCATTCTTTGTCCGCAATTTGACTTTTCCGTGCTTACTTCATCTCTTAAACACTACTAACCATAGAAAAACAACAAATGTGGGTACCACAATCACAATACCACACACATGCATAAATGGGTGTTACAAGACACCCTACTCCCGTTGGTGTCATTCACTTACAACAATTCAGTGAATGCATCCACCCAAGTCACTCCGTTCTTCCTCATGTATGGTGGACATCCTTTCACACCTTCTAGCTTGACGAAGATCCATCCGGTGGCTACCAAGGTCGATGCAGTCAATACATTTGTTTCTAAAATCCAACAAGGTGTGGAGAGCGCCAAGCACAAAATACAAATTGTGCAAAATAGACAAAAGCAGTATGCTAATACATACTATAGGCACATGGAGCTCAATGTTGGGGATCAGGTGTGGCTATCAATAACCAACCTCACATTAGTTGGATCTACTACCAATTTGACACATGCACCGGTGTTGGTGCAAGCGTTTGTGCAACAGTTGCACAACCCGGACGTTGCGTCTTAAAAGGACGGAGGTCTGTAATACCAAGAGCTAGCCATGTGATCTAGATGTGAAATTTGGTTTGGTAATATCTGGAATGATGTTATACATGATGGTAAAAATAGATCAGATAGAAGTATCACCAAAAGAGTAGTTCTACTAATAGGGTAGAAACCGAAATAGACTTGAAAACCTTAGAACCAATAACTAGACATATGATTTAAAGGTGAGAATTGGTTTTGTAGCATCTGGAAGGATGTTACACATGATGGACTAAATAGATCAGCAAGACATATCACCAAAAGGGGACTTCTACTAATAGAGTAGGAATCAAAATATGCTTGAAATCTTTGAAGGCAATTTCAGAGGCCTAAACTGATGAATTAGGCCTTGAAAATGTGCAAATTCCCCTTAGAAATGTAGCCTTTCCTCTTCCCTATTTTGTTTCATTTAGATCTTTCCAATGGTACCTCACCCATGTGATTTTGAGATTCCTACAAGAAGATTCTCTAAAATATTTCCTTTGGTCAAAGCTTGTTTGACCAACTAGATAGGACCAGGACCAACATGTCACCCACCCAAGTAAGTAATCCAAGGGTGGAGCTTTCTGACATGTCACCTATCTGTGTGCCTAATCCTATGGTGGAGCTTCCTTGGAGGAGATCCTCTTTGTCTATATAATACAGAGAAGGTGCTCCTTTGGGGCATCAGATGATTGAGTGTGAAATCTATGTTTTCTCTCTTCTCTTGTCCTCAAAGTATTACACATAAGGGATTTTTTTACACCAATGTACAATGTACAAGTAGTTTGTGATGATTAGAGGAGAATAATACACTTTGTAGGAGGTAAGGTAGTGTTATATGAGTGTTCTATATTATGAGTATTTTCTCCTCTTGCTTTGTCATTTTTTCTTTCTTGATGAGTTATCACACTTGAGTTCACAGTTTTTGAGTTTGAGTTTGAGTTTGATGCTTTGTTATTGTTTCTTTCTTTGGGAGTTATATAGTGGAGTTCAAGTTCATTGACTTGGATTTTGTTGATTACTTAGAGATTTTAGGATCATATCATGACATGGTATACTGGAGGAGGTCTCCAATTTGGGCTCAATTGAATCATCAAGGTGAATGCAATTTATTTGACAACATACAATATTTATTAGGGGATCCAAGTTATGTCCACATGTATCACCTTGTGCAATCTTTCAAACAAGCACACTTGTTGGACAATGTTGATTTTAACCAATGTATTTCCTGTACAAGACTAGTCAACAAAAATTGTATAAGAGTTCTAAAAGCTTAGTAGAATACTACTAAGCTTTTAGAACTTGTATAGCTTAGTAGTATTCTACTAAGCTAGAATGAATTCAATAGAATGATCCATCTAGAAATTCCTTTTTGTTGAAGCAGGCTGGTATTTGAATAATTCTACACAAATTTTGGACAAGGTGGATATATGGATCTAGGAAGATGTGGACTTTGGAGAAGATTTGGATTTGGATTTCCTTGAAGCTAGTGTTTTTTAGGAAAATAGAGAATTAAGGGAAGAAACTAGAACTTTAGTTTTACATCAATGCCTTGCATTCAACCACCAATTTGGTGGTTTGATGAATCCAAGATAATAAGTTTTTTTTGTTTTTTAATCACTAAAGAAATCCATGTCCTTTGTAAGAATATGAAGTCTGAATTGGCTTTGAACATGTATGTTCTCATGTTTTCAAATACCAATTACCATACCATATGGTATGGTATTGTAACAATATGGAGTTTAGTGACGGAGTTAGTAAGGCCAACAAAGTATAATATAAGCCAAATTAGCTGAGAATATTCTAGAATCATTTTATTAGTTAACTTGGGCCCCAAGCAGGTAGCTTCTAGAAGCTTCTAACTAGCTTAGCTTGCACGCCAAGTAAGCGGCTTCTAGAAGAAAGCTTCTTAAGAAACTTCCTTGTTAACTTGGCTTGCACTCTAAGAAAGCGACTCTGGAAAGCTTTTTGAGAAGCTTCTCAAGGGCTTTGTATGCTACCTATAAATACCAAAGCCAAAGCTCATGCTAGGTATTCAGAGTTTTCCCTCATTCAAGTGTCCCAATGTGAGTTTCTATTCTCCTATTTCTCTCCTCGGTCTTGGTCTTTTACAGGTATGGTATGGAATGGTATGGTAATCAATAAAGGAATCCATATTACAAAGCCTTAAGTCTTAGAGGTATGGAACTTGGTATGCATGGTGTGTGTAAATATATAGTCCTTGGGCAATATGCACGGTATACATGAGCGTGAAAAAATAGAATGGATGCCATACTCCAGACTTGTGAAATGTAAGAATGAAAACCCAACATTGGACAAGGGATCCCATACCCAAAAGAGATGCATGAAAGACACATGGAGTATGAGTTGATGTGTGAGTGCACTTTATCAATTATCAAAATCCAAATTAAGAGGGCAAATATTTTTGCAAGGAAGTATATGTAGGATTTGTTGGTTGTTAGTGAGATTTTGTTGGAGTGAAATACTATGAGCTGGCCTATCTCTCACTTAGGATGAACCTCTGATGATTATTAAGGTGTTGCACCATGGACTAAGAAGGCAAAGAATCTAAACTACATCACACTCCTCCAAGGCTAGGACAAAGACACCTCCAAGACTCAAGGTATTACTCAATAGAGAAGTCAAAGAGAGAGATAGTCACCAATGAAAGGATGATGAGTACCTCTTCATCCTTAGTTTATATACTTGTGAAATGGTTACACACCAAAGTTACTAATTGCAAGAGTAACTCAAGTTACTAGGCAAAAAGTCATATAAAGTCAAAGGTATGAAGAAATATTCAAACTCATGGGAATAATTCCCTGAGCTTGTGGTCTTATCTTGGTCTAACTAGTTAATCAAGAATTCCTTCACATGGGCTATCTTTGGACTATAGAAGAATCCAAATCAAAAAGGCTTATGGTCCAAGAGTTCTCACCTTTTTCCTCAAAGCCAAACACATAGGAATATTATAAAGTCAATACACTCATACACTAGTGATGCTCACTTTTTCTACTTCTAAAATGGAGTCACCTCTATCTCAACTATGAGTAACTTAGCTTATCATGACTGAGATAGAAGTTTAGTTTAGCCCCATATAAACAATATATCAATATTTACAATACCAAAATAAATATCCAAATGGAGCATAAATGCACCAACAAATGTTATAGTATAGTGGAAGCTTTTGAGAAATTTTTTGCACCCAATGAAGGTTTTTATTAGGCCAAAGGAATGGTAGATTTAAAGGCCAAAGGTATGGAGTTCAGCTATAAGGTCAAAGGGGTGGCAATATCTATGGCAAGAAGTTGTAATATTGATATTTGAAAGGATATTTGGGTATATATCAAACATGGATGAGAATATAAATTCATGAAAGTTCAAGGTCTAGAAACTCTGCTTTAGAGTTGTAAAAGACCAAGACCAAGGAGAGAAATAGGAGAATGGAAGACCGGAGTGGAAGATCACATTGGAACACTTGAATGAGAAACTCTAAATACCTAGCATGAGCTTGGCTTTGGTATTTACAAGGAGCATACAAGGCTCTTGAGAAGCTTCTAAAGAAGCTTTCTAAAGCCACCTTCTTGGAGTGCAAGCCAAGTTAACCAAGAAACTTCTCAAGAAACTTCCTTCTAGAAATTGCTTACTTGGTGTGCAAGCTAAGCTAGTTGGAAGCTTCTTGGGAAGCTTCCTTCTAAAAGCTACATACTTGGAATGCAGACTAAGCTAATTGAGGAGCTTCCCAAGAAGATTCCTAGATACTTCTAGGATATTCTAGGCTAATTTGGCCTATTTTCTACTTTGTTAGCCTTGATTAACTCATCAATAAACTCCATATTGTTACAAGAGTGATAGAAGAATAAAAAGAGCAACAAGAAGGAGTGAGATTTCAAGGGAGAGCAAGAGTTCATTAGAGAGTGGGAATTTGAAAGAGTGCATGGAGAAAGTTGAGTAGAGTGAAATTTTGAAAGAGAAAATCAAAAACTTTAGTTTTCACAAGAGAAAGAAATCAGGCAGTTTAAGGAGAGCAAAAGAGAAGGAGAGTCAAGGAGAGGGAGAGCATCAACTTAGAAGCAAATATGAGAAAATTAGGGAGAGTGAGAGGAAGAGTAGCAATTTAGAAGAAATTGGAGAAAATTGGAAAGAAAGAGAGGAAGGAAAATTTGGGGGGAGAGAGATGGAGAACAAGAGTTTAAGCTGAGAGTATTTGATACCATAGCAGTTGAAGAGTAGCTAAAGAGAAGAATATTCAAGGAGAAGGAGAGAAATAGTTGAGAAGAAGACTAGAGAAATTTGGGGAGATGGAGAACAAGAGAGCAATGGCAAATTGGAAGGAAAGAGAAGAAGGTGGAATTTCACATTGAAGAAAGACAAGGAACAGGTCTATAATGGAAAATTCTGATTATGATCAATTGGTTGAGGAAGAATACCTGGAGGAAATCAAAGAAAGACCCGTGATCATTTAGTTTCACAATACAACTGCTTATGTAACCTCTGTCATGTGGTGTTAGATGAACACAGTCCAGATCACAGGCACAATTAAAGTAAATCAAGAATCTGATCTAGATGCAATGGGTTTGAAAATTTTCATTACCATCTAGTATCACCAATCACTTGTGAGTCCATCAAGCTCAAAATTATTGCAATGTTTGTCCGTAGGATATGAGAATTTTTCGAATCTGCCTAAAATTGCTCACATAAACTATTGACAAATTGTCCTTGTGCAGGCCATGCTGACCCAATTCCCTAACCTTGTAGCCATGCATATTTGTGACAACCAAGCAAGTATCACTTTTTTGGTAATTAGGTAAATAAAGTTTGTTCTCATAGAGATATGAGTCAATACGAATGGTCAAATACAAAGTAAACAAGAACACTTCAATTCTTCTTGGTTAAGTCTTTAATCTCTCAAGTAGAAACCACACCCAAAAGAGAGTGACAAGCATTGATCATAGTCTTGTCACAAATTAACATTCCACAATCACAACTCCATCAAATCTTTCCAAACAATCTTGATTGTGATGATTCAGATTTTCTTGAAGAAGGCTACTTCACTACAAAAAAATCTTACCTTAGAATTGTGTTCTACCCCTCCACTGAAGGCACAACTTCCTTGATTGAAATTGATTTGCATCAATCCCACATTGCACTCATAATTGCAAAATACTACCAATACTACAATTCCTCTCAGATCTATCAAGGCATTGCTTTGATTACACTTCACTCAAGATCAACCACACAAAATGAAGATCAGCGCTACGTAATCCAACAGCCAAGAAGCACACTGACTTGCACTTTGAAATTCTCCAAACATTCACAAACACACATAGGATTGATACTTGAAATTAAGCTGAATGATGAGCACCAAGATTCAACAGTTCACTTTATCAACTTCAAAAATATACATACTGAAAAACACAACATTGCAAATGCATCCTTTAAATAGGTTGAGCACTTCAATAGTTAACTAACTAAAATACCATTCTATAACAACTTTACCAACTTGCAAATCCAAAATGACAATACATCTATTCAAATCTCAAAAGTGTTACTACTCCAATCTGATGTCAACTTCAACTTTGGGTCCCAAACCAGATTCTAGTTCAAGTATTTCCCCTTCTTTGGGTCTATCTAATATTTCTAAATCTTCTACCCTTTCTTTTACTTCTTCTTTATGAATTGCAATTGAGCTCATGGATAATCTACCTACATCTTTATTCTTTGATCCAATTTTTTCTAATAACTCAAAAAGCTCATCTAAAGTATCTTTCATTCCTACCTCTCCTACTTTGGATCGGATGTCCTTCTTTGGCTTACCCCAAATCTCATCTAACTCCTTCCTTGCTACATCTAATCTAAGCCAAGCATTCTCTCTTGCCTCTAACATCTTCCTATCTACTGTCTCCCCTAAAATAATCAATAACTTATTCAAATTTACAACCTTTGCTTCCTTCTTCCTTGTCTTGTGCACTAGCAATTTCAATTCATGCAGTCTTGCTTCCTCCAACTGAAATTTTGATACCGTGTTGAGCACTACCTTCACTTGCACTACTACTTCCTCAACAGTCTCTAGCTTAGGTATCTTCAATTTCTCTCTCTCCACTTGTAACTCCTCCTTATACATCTTCACCTCATCTTCCAACTTGGCTTTTAATGCTTCCTTCTCCTTCACATTCTATCTGAGTTGCACTTCCATTCCTATGATCACCCCTTGCAACCTTTCCTCCTCCTGACTTTGCACAATTAATTCTCTTTTCCAAGCTCGATCTTTCTCTACAACACTCATTTTTAAACTATCCAACCCTTGCCCCATCACTACGGCCATAGCCTTCAAATGAATAACTTCTACTCAAGCATCATGCACTTCTACCCTTAATATCCCAATCTTTGCCATCTACTCCCTTTGATCTTCATCTTGCTTTGCCATTGCTTTGCCTCTCTTTACAAAGTCTCTGGTCAAGCTCTTAATTTCCTTCCTCTTGAGTTCTACTTCAGCATGAAGTTCTTCTACTTCCCTTTCTCCTTGGATTAACTTCCTTCTTAACTCCAAAATTTCTTCACTCATGTATTGTACGACTCTCAATTCATCCTTCAACTTTCAATGACTTCCCCTCGTTTCTTCTCTCTTCTTCTTTAGTTGCAACAACAATGGACAGACAATCTTTGACAAGTACTCCACCCCATCAAAGTCTCTTTCAGTTTCTTGATCTACGAGCTCTGCATTCTTCACTTCTTCTACTTGACCTTTACTCCAAAGTCTCAATTCTCACTCTCAGAGGCATCTCATCTGAGCTTTATCCTTCCTCATCTATTGGGCTTGCTTTACTTGGTTCTGCAATTGCAGTATGTGCACTTCTCTTTGATCTCATCCCTTTCTATAACCCCAACTTTGGCTCGGCTTCTTGGGTTTCTTCAATATTTGTCCATGGCAATTCCAAACATGGAATATCTCCTCCTCCCATGGAACATGCAGCATGGAACTCTCAATCTTCATCCTCAACATTGTTCTCTCCCCGTTGTTGAGCTTTGGGTTTATCCTCATTTCCATTGCTTGACTATTCACTTCACAACATAAGCTCCTGTTCTTCTTCTTCTTCTCTTGAGTCTTTTGACTTATACTCGGATTTTCCATCTAATTCTTTTGCTCTTGATGACTCATCAATTATCACAATATTGTGCTTCATGTTCATGTTTCTTGTCTTTTGGTGACACCATCTCCACAAGATGACTTCTCTTCTTTGTCTTTGGAATATTCACTGCAACCTTCATGTGTTGGCCTATTCTTGCATAGTCCTCATCACTACTTTGGATATGTTGGATGTATTGCTACTCTTCCTCATCTACTTCTTTTCATAAATCTAGATGAAAGTCAAACATCATCTTCCTTTTCTTTGCCTCCATCAGGTTCAACCCAAAGTGGAGATGTGCGGCAAATGGCACCAGATAGTAGGGAGTGGCTTGATCTCTCCAACACCACACCATCTACCATATTTTTTGGTGAAAACACTTTGCCCAATTCACCGGTGCTCCTACAAACATTTGGTGGAAAAATACTATTTGGTGCTTCATCACATACATGGTTTGATCTGGCTTGAAGAGCGCAATCATTGCCTCAACAATGCTTTGCCTCACCGGGTCTCAATAGTTATTGACGTTATATCCATTCTTCATACACGACATAGTGAAGGAATTACAAATTTCTTCAATCTCCTCCACCGACTCTCCTTCTAGGGCTACATTCCTTTCCCAAGGAATGTAGCCCTGGTTTCCTCACTAGCCTCTCTCTCTAGAACCAATCTCCAATCCAACTTTGTCCATCAAGCCAAATTGCCTCTCTTCTCTTTGTCCTCAAGTCCCTCCTCACAATCTCTCACAACTACTTTTGCCATGAAACCTAGAAAACTCAAGTTTTGGTTTGAGGCCAAAAAAGTGATCCAAAGTCTACTCAAAACTTTGATCCTTGCTATCATGTCTGACCTCCAAATCACATGATTTCTCATTGCGAGTGAGGGACTCATCTTGCCCTTCATTGGTATCTTGCGATCTCTCACTCGTGGTAGCTAGAAGATAATTCTACCATCTCTTGGTCTCAAGATAATACAAAGCATTTTTTTCTTACAATCTCATTCTAACTCCCTTAGGACTGTTAGAAATCAAATTATTGGATAGCTCCGCTACAGGCACTCCTTCAGGTCAACTACTTAATGGGTGAGGATACTAGTGTGACATTTCAAAATCCCTTTGATGAAGTCTTGATTTTATAGTTCTTAAATGCATTTTTGTACTTTTCTTTTCTCTCCTTGGGAACACACAAGGTGCCAAGCTGTGGAGACTACATATTAAAGGCTATAGAAAAAACCATAACTAATTGTTTGAACACACTCATTACCTAATCTCCAGAACCCTCCTCTCTTGTAACTAGTATTTTTGCCATTGGGAAGGGTAGTGATGGGCAACCTAACTTATCATCAAAACATGCACTCCTGGTCTATTGGTCATCACCTCCAACATTACCAAGGAGAAAAAGACAACACTTCTAGAAGGAAATAACCTAAGCGCAATGCTCACACATCGATGCAAACCCATTGGGCGTACAAACAAGCATACAAGCACAAAGAGGATCCAATCATAAGAATATGGCAACAACTCTCTATGATTTTTGTCGGAAAAGAGCTTTAGAGCCTTCTTACTCTATCATCAAGCTCATTTCAACCTATAATCCAAGCCTTTTCCAATCTGAACTTCAGATCTCAACAATTTTCTACTCCAAGTGGAGAATTCCTATGTATTCTTGATGGGGAAAACTCTATGCAACTCATATAACTATAACTTTTTTGTGTAGCTTGGATTTGAGAGTTCTAGAATGCAGCAGAAAGCCTATGAGATAAAATTTCCAATGACATAAAATAGGCCTCAATCAGATCACTATAGGTCCCTTGACAAGCTCTCAAAGTTGGCAAGATGTTTCACAACTTTCACCCTAATTTCAAAATCCCTATTTTAGGGTTTTGCCCTTGGTTCTTGCCAACTTTCCCCTGATTTCTAAATCAGATGTACACTTGATCCTCAAACAACACTCTGGAAATCTGAACTCTCAATCATAGTCACAAAAGTGAGAGAATCGACATTCAATTATGATTGAAGAAAGAAGTGCTCCTCCGAGCTTACGATAGTCTTTTCAAGAAAACTTGTTGCATCAGATCTCCCTCTCTATGAGTCTAGAGCCCACCAAATTTTTATCTAGTAGTTTTTTGTGCTCTTTTTTAACACTCTACAAAGTTTTATGGCCTAATCCAACCCCAATCCCTAGATGTGGATCAATTCCTGAGTTGGGCTAACTTGTGAGCTCTATAGACCCAAGTATACTTGATCCAAGACCTTGATTTCTCTATTTGAAGAACTCACATGAAACCTTCACATAGAGTTGAAAACCCTACCTACCAAAAACACTGGAAATTTTCATAATGCAACTTGAATCACAACTTGGAGAGTGATCAAAACTCCAAACCTGATCACTAGCTCCTTTCTATCACCTTACATCTCAAGAGTTTCAACTTCAATCAACCAGATCTGATTTGAGATTGATCCAAAACTGGAATTTATTACCCTCAATACTATAAGCACTTTGTCTACTCTCCTTGATAAATAGTGAAAATGTTTCAAGAAGCTCTCTCAATTGCCTACTTTGTGCTCTTGGGTATGAATTTTACCCCCTTGATTCAATTGATCATATTCCTCCTAGAATTAGCTCAAATTGTATGATTTCTATCTTCAAATTGTAGCCTATTAGCTCCTCTTTCCAACCATAGTCTGCCTTTCCCAAATGACCTCCCCAAATGCTCTCGATGGTCAAAAAACTTTAGACTCCTCTCTTAGGACCAATCTCTTGCACATTTGTCCTTTAGTCTTTTTACTTTTTGACAAATGGATCCCACAACTCCACCTTGAAGCTTATGACCAAAAATTTAGGCATTCCCCAACTATAAAAGCACATATATTTTCAAGTCCTAGACATGCTCATAAGTAAGCACCGGAAGGATGATATGATCCGGGTGTCTCATCACCAACTCCACAGATATTGCCCCGAAACATGCCACCAACCAGTCCCATAAGTAGTCAGCGTGCAAAATCTGAAGCTTGATGAGAAAAGGATTTAGGAGTGGTAGATTAGGAGCATGGGACATCTCATGCTCAAATGCTTCCTTTGATGTTCTATCACTTGCGCACTGCAACAACTCTCACTTCCAATGTCCTCCTCCTCCTTGAGACTCCTTTACTAAAACACCCCCGGTCTCTCCACTCACCCTCATCTATATTCATCAGAGCTCTCAAACATGATCAGATTGTAACCCATATGGCCAATCACATACATGTATATAGATTTCTCACATGGCAGCATCTCATCCATCGGATCTAGCATACAACCTACCCCACTGATGTGGAAATAAATTATGATAAGTCACTTTTTTGTGGGCTATGCACACCACAACAAGACAGCGTAGTTGCTTCTTTGTCATTCTTTACTAGTAATCACACCTTTTGCATGAGTTCCTCCTCACATTGTCAAGTTTAGTAGTTTGTGCCTTAGCCATTTTCTTGCTTGTACTTTCTTGGTTGATAACCCAAAGGAAAGTTGTTACATTGTCTTTGCATCAGGTTGATCACCACAAAGCAAAGTATACCTACTTTGGGTTTCTCTATGACAAGTCTGATCTGAGTTCTATTTTCCTGACACAAAGTCACTTTACTTTGGGTTCAGTCCAAAGACATGATTCTCCTTCTTTTAATCCAATTTGGGTTCAACATGACTTTGACTATACAATTCTTCTTCAAAATATAACCAAAAACAAATGTGGGTACCATAATATCACTTAGACCATGCATATGATATATATGTGTTCTACACAATGTACACAATATACAATGAATGCACAATATACATAGAATACCTAATTGCTTCTTGGTTGTGTTTGCACTTTGCTTCAAATTGTAATTTTTAGTTTTGGTTTTGGTTTGAAATTTTTGATGCATAAATACATGCAATATATAGTGAGTGAAAGCAAGTGTAACTTGGACATAACAACAATCAAGCTCACTAGAACTATCTAAAGTTAAATATGCCAATCATTAGCTGATGTTGTTTGTGCTCAAGTTTTGCTATGCTTCTCTTCCTTGTTGTCAAGCCTAAGAGAGCCTTGCAGCTATTTCTCTTATGAGTTTGCACTTGTTGATCCTTGATTACTTCTACATGCAACCCTTGGCGCTCCAAGTTCTACTCATGATGTATTATGACAATGCTTGCCTTAGTCCCTATAGTGACTACCGCAAAGAATAATAAAGCTATTGTCCTCATCCTTTTGGCCATTTTATTAGCTCGCATGCCTTGTTCATACCCTAAGCCAAGCCACTACACACAACTATAACTCAAAATTGGGAAGTCTCAAGAATTCACAAGTATGGAGAGTTTTAGGAGTCTTTTCCCCAAGGATGTGAAAGGGAGTTTTTTAACAAACAATAGTAGACCTTCTCTTTGGCAACTAATTTATTGACTTAGTCCAACCACACCAATCTATTATATTTGGTATGTTGTATACAAGAATAGCAAGAGAAAAAGCATGCAACAAAAGAATGGGAAGATGAGTAATAGATGTGGGTTTTATGCTTAATTGACATGACTAATTGGCATGTTAGTTTCATGACTCTTCATTAACTTATGACACTTAGATAAATAGAGAGTTAGCTTCAATGGTTTATGGATCTTTGAACTATGAGCCGGTCTGTCTCTTGAGACAGACTGGCTTATTCAAGATGAACCTCTAATGGTTATTATGGTAGCACACCATGGACTAAGAAGGTAAAGAACTCCAACTCCATCATACTCCTCCAATGCTAACACTCCAAGACTCAAGACATTGCTCACTAGAGAACTCAATGAGAGAGAGATAGTTGCAAATGAAAGGATGATGAGTACCTCCTCACTCCTTGTTTATATACTTGTGAAATAGTTATACACCAAAGTTACTAATACTAAAATAACTCAAGTTACTAGACTAAAAGTGAAGTAAAGTCAAAAATATGAAGGAATATCCATCCATATGGGCATATTCCACTAAGCATGTGATCTTATCTTGACCCAACCACTAAGTCAAGGATTCCTTCACATGGGCTATCCTTGGACTATAGAAGAATCCAAAACAGAAAGGCTTGTGGGTCCAAGAGTTCTCAACTCTTTCCGCAAAGCCAAACACCTAGGAATAATACCAAGTCAACACAATAGAATCCAAAATAGTGGTGCTCATCTTTTCCACTTCCTCTAAAGCAAGGTCCCCTTTATCTTAGCTATGACTAACTTTAGCTAATCATGACTAATGTAGAACGATCCTTTATTTCTATATAAATAATATCTCTCAAGTACTAGTAATACCAAACTAAATATCACAATACTACATACATGCACAAATGAGTGTTGAAAAATAGAACCTCAATTATGCTTACAATATTATCACTATGAAGTACCTCTTTCATTTTCAAGTGGATGATATCATTTGCTTTCTTCATTTCATAGGAAAAATACGTATTATTTATCATGGGGATTTCCATGATGGTAGAGTATTAGAGGACCCTTATGTAATAGTATTTGAATCAATTATTATCATCTATTGGTTCCATTTCAATCACTTATGAATGATTGATTTTGTTTCCATTTTCTAGAGTCCATTATGTATCAAGTTTGTGACTAGTTAGGTGTAATACTCCGAGGACAAAAGAAGAGAGAAAACACAGATTACACACTCAAACATTTGATGCCCCAAAGGAGCACCTTCTCTTTATTATATAGACAAAGAGGATCTCCTCCAAGGAAGCTCCACCATAGGATTAGGCACATAGATAGGTGATGTGTTAGCAAGCTCCACCCTTGGATTACGTACTTGGATGGGTGACATGTCTGGTCTAGGTCCTATCTGGTTGGTCAAACAAGCTTTGACTGGAGGGAATCTTTTAGAGAATCTTCCTATAGGAATCTCATAATTATGTTGTTTTCAAGGCCTAATTCATCCGTTTAGGCCTCCGAAATTGCCTTCAAATATTTCATGCATATTTTGGTTTCTACTCTATTAGTAGAAGTCCCATTTTGGTGATACCTCTTTCTGATCTGTTTAGTCCATCATGTGTAATATCCTTCCAAATGTTACCAAACCAATTCTCACCTTTAAATCATATATCTAGCTAATGGTTCTAAGGTTCTCAAGTCTATTTTGGTTTTTGCCCTATTAGTAGAAGTACCCTTTTGGTGATACTTCTATCTGATCTATTTTAGCCATCATGTATAACATCATTCTAGATGTTACCAAACTGAATTTCACATCTAGATCATATGGCTAGCTCTTGGTATTACATTAGGACAAGCATATTCATTCTTGCAGAGTTTGGTAGAGAGTGCTCACTCTTAGCCCGAGCTTGATAGAGGAAGAATTTTTTTTGCCCCAAGAGAGGTTAAGGAGGAGGAAGATTATTCCTTATAGTTTGATAGAGGATTTTTTTCCCATGAGGGACCAGACAACTAGGAGATATTTGGTGAGGCAATGTGCATATCCAAAATTTTGACCATTTTTCTATATAATATGTTCTCTTCTCATCTTGGCTAGGAGGCCAAAGGTGATACATGGAAATATGATCTTTGGAATCAAGACAAAGATGACCCATTGGCTTTTGGAGGATTATGACTGGGCAAAGATCATGTTTCATGATATTGAGGCACAGTTGGTTGTAGTGCACATGCAACATCACTATCCTGATGGTGCCGCTTCAAGGTGACACATTTAGCTTAGGTTCCAAACATTTATTTATGGAGGGAGGGTAAATGGGTGAAGATGAGGTGAGATACAAGAGAATTGGAGGAGCTGAGGAGGAGATCAATATCCATCAAGGAGAGGGAGGAAAGGAGTACAAGGAGTAGGCCAAGATGAGGAGCATGTAGAGGCGTGTGAGTGAGAGATTGTGAAACAACATTGTGAAAATGGTGTGTTTTCTTGTACCAAACTTCTATCTACCATAATAAAAGAACATTTTGTGATATTTATTGCTTTTGCCTTAGGTTTTCTTAGTCAAATTCCTATACTTGGTTTTGATATTGTTTCCAATTTATGTTGGTTTAAGGGTTTGGTTTGATATTGTAAAGGTTTATGCATACATGACCAACTCTATGTTGATTGTGGATTTGATGGTGGAGTATTGAGTTCCCATGTTGACCCTCTAATTGATGTGAGAGTAGAGAAATTTCCTCTATTTCCTATGGTTAGGTTAGGGGGTGATGAGGAGCACCCTTGTGGTAGAGTAGAGAAGGAGTTGCATACAACTTATGGAGTTAGGATAATAGATGAGGAGGAGCAAGGTAGTTCTTTTAGTTGGGAGTGCAATAGAGTAGAGAAGTTGGTAGAGTTAGATAGGCTAGTTGTAGAGAAAGAGATGCATTATAGGAATGAGAAGAGGATTAGAGCATATAGATTGGCAAAGTTAGAAAGGCTAGTGATGGAGATGGTGGGGAGAGTAATACACAACAAAGATTGGTAGAATCAGATAGGTTATTGATTAAGAAAGAGATGAGTTTTAAGATTGAGGAGAGTACATGTAACAATATGGAGTTTAGCGACGAAGTTAGTCGGGCTTACAAAGTAGAGAATAAGACAAAATAGCCTAGAATATTCTAGAAGCATCTAAGAAGCTTCTTGGGAAGCTTCCCAACTAGTTAACTTGTGCCCTAAGCAGGTAGCTTCTAGAAGGAAGCTTCTAGAAGCCTCTAACTAGCTTAGCTTGCACGCCAAGTAGGCGGCTTCTAGAAGGAAGCTTCTTGAGAAGCTTCCTGGTTAACTTGGCTTTCACTCCAAGAAAGCGGCTCAAGGAAGCTCCTTGAGAAGCTTCAAGGGTCTTGTATGCTACCTATAAATACCAAGGCCAAAGCTCATGCTAGGCATTTGGAGTTTTCCCTCATTCAAGTGTCCCAATGTGAATTTCCATTCTCCTATTTCTCTCTTTGGTTTTGGTCTTTTATAGTACAAGAGTAGAGAGATTTGTGAGTTAAATAGGCTTGTGATACATGGAGAGTTTATGTTTGAGGTGTTTTTGTAAGCTGGCTTATCTCTCACTCCTAATGGCTATTAAGATGGTGTAAGGTATCGCACCATGGAATCAAAACAAAAGGAACCCTAACTCAATCAAACTCCTCCAAGGGTAAAACTCCAAGATTCAAGACTTTGCTCACTAGGGAACTCAATGAGAGAGAGATTTGCAAATGGAAGGATGTTGAGTACCTGCTCATCCCTAATTTATATACTTATAAAATAATTACACACAAATGTTACTAATTAGCATATTAACTCAAGTAACTAAGCCAAAACTCATATAAAGTCAAAATTCTAAAGGAATATTCAAACTCATGGGAATAATCCTCTAAGCAAGTGGTCTTATCTTGACTCAACTACTAAATCAAGGATTCCTTCACGTATGGGCTACCCTTGGACTATAGAATAATCCAAATCAAAATGATTCCAAGATTTCTCAACTCTTTCCTCAAAGCCAAACATCTAGGAATAATACCAAGTCAAAACACTAGAATCCAAAATAGTGATGATCACTCCTTTACCTCTAAAGTAGAACCGCCTTTGTCTTAGCTATGACTAACTATAGCTAATCATGGCTAATATGGAAGCTTGCTTTAACTCTATATAAATTATATCTCTCAAATTTTTATAATACCAAACTAAATATCATAATAGAGCATGCATGCACCAATGGATGTTACATGTCAAGTTCAAGAGAGATTTTACAATAGAGAGTTTACAACTACTTTGGAATCTTTAGAGAGTACAGAAGGTAAATTGGGGGAGACAAGAAGCACTTAAGAGGAGGTGAGGATAGAGCTAGATGGGGTTTATGAGAATTTGAGGACTTTCTTTCATGATGAGTTTAGGAAATACCCCGGTGAGTTGGAAGTGCATATGGGGACTCAAATTGATTATACACCAAGTGCCAATCAGCAGACTCATACTTAGAGCATAACTATTGGACACATGGGAGTTCAAGAGACTCATTTAGAGGCAACCCAAAAAATCTTTACTTTGAATGGAGGGCCTAGGAAGGAGCCTTATATGCAGATAGGTGATATTGATATTGTTCCATGGAGACCGTAAGTTTTAGATGATTTCTCACTCCCACTTTGATTTAGAGGAACTCTTGAGAAGTTTAGATGAATTTAGGAGAGGAAGATGACTTTGAGAGATGAGTATTTTAGGCTTAGTGATTTGAGAGAGAGGATGGGTTTACCCAAAGAATTCATCCCTTGTATCTTTTATGCAAGAGATGCAAGAAAAAAGATTTAAGTTTTGGATGTTGGTTGTCTAGTTGATATTAGGTGGACTAGATTGCCTCTTTTCTTGAAGTGGTGTAGGCATATGCTAGGACATGAATGGAGCTATTATGGAGCTTGTAATAATTTTAACTATATATCACAACCCAAGGTTAGAGAGTTTGTGGAGTATTATGTGACATACTTTTAGGTTATCATAAGAACTTCAAGTGCAAGAAAAGAAGTAGCATTTATTTCAATCCATGTGCAATGGTGGTACTTTACACTATGGAATAAATACTAAGGCAAACCTCATGGGATGCTTTGGTGAGATGGAGGGGTTTATTGATGAGTATAGAGGTTTCATGGTTAGAGCTTATAACACATTTATATCATTGAGGCTATCCATTAATATCGAAACATTCCTTTTAAGATAGTGCCAAAGAGAACATTTAAAACATTATAAATGTTCTTAAGACATCTCTTTAGAGTATTACATCTAATTGACAATACCAAGTAGTGCCAACGGGTGGGCACTATGGTTGGAAGTGCACTAAACAGTCCATTTCAACTTGATTCTATTGAAGGACAAGAAAGTAACAACATTGACCCAATAGAGTTATTGTCAACTGATCTGGAGTTGGCGGAACAAGAAGAGCTAATGTGCAAATTGCCAATTGATAGTCCATTGAGTGATATAGATAATCAATTACTTTTTGTAGAATCTGAAGTAGACCAAGTAGATGGCTCCAACTAATAGGAATTTAGTATTCTCATTGGTCACTAGTACTAAACGTTTTTTTAATGTAGTCTAAATTTTTCTTTAGTATGGCTTATTTTAAAATGTGTTTTTAAATATTATAAGATGTTCTATTTTAGATTGAATTTAAAGCAAAAATTTCACCATCCATTAGAGATATATTGATAGTTGATAGTGTGGCACTTCCTTATTTTAAGAACCATCTCCATGGTGCTATACACCTCCATTTTTTTCTCCTCTACATTCAACTAAGACATCCCACACTTTCTATTAGACCTCTTGGTGGCTCATTTAGATATATTAAGAGGAGACTCCTATCCAACTATTACATTCTTGGAGGAGGAGTGGACATCAGGACAACTTAGAGATTATTGTGCTGAAAAATACAAGAGTTTAGCAATGTGTTTTAAGGATATTTCCCTACCTTCACACAAGAGTGTGTGGATATAGACATATAGTCTTTCTATGCCATTGCTTGTATAGACACTTTGAGGATGCATTAGAGTTGCTTTCACATCACACTCCATAGAAACATCTCTTTTGTAACATCATATCATTTATAGTTTTATATACTTACATACACTTTTGATATATATATTGTTCCTTTGATATTGTCTTTGGTTGAAAAATCTTGTAAATCATGTCTACTTGCTTGCATATAACCCTAAATTGGATGTCTCCTCTTACTAATCTATACTTCTTGTTCTATACCTTTAGGTTTGCATGCTTCAAGAGTTTAAGTGTCCCAAGGAGAATTACTTGTTTGATTATTCTACACATGATATTATATGATAGAGTAGACTACCATATTTCCATCCAATAATTATATGATACTTATAGAATAAAGATACTACTAATGAACACTTAGTTCTTTTGTACCTCAAAACTTTGTCAAGTTCTTGGAGCACATCACTAGGTAATCTTTGTATTCTTCTATTGCTGATTGCATGAATGCTTGAGAGAGCCAAAGAACTTTACTAGAAAATTTGATATCCTTTTCATGTGTGGTATGTATATTATGAATAGATTTGAGCTGATCACCTCTGTCAGGCTTATTGCTTGCTAAAAAAGTCCCATGCAATTAGTACTATAAGACTCTTGTCTCCACGTCTACATGGTATCAGTCTCTCATTTGTCTCTATAGTAAGAGAGCGTCTATACCCTCTATCTATAAGCAAATTCTTGGTTTCCACACTAGAGTGCTCAGTCTTATGTGTGTGAAGAGTGCAATAGTCAATAAGGAGTGGTGGTCAATCTTTTACACACGCCTACATTGGCAGAATATTGGTCATTGCATCTTGAAAATGCTTGCCTTTCCTGCTGGCATACCCAATGCAACCTCCTCTTTAAGATGCACTCATACATATCATTAGAACTGGTTAACTCAATTGTCACTAGAGGAAAAAACACCATTAAGGTGTCCAAGCATGAATTTTTTCAGAAGGAGAAAATCAAAGCAAAAGTAGAAGAAGTAGAAGTAACAAAATTATCACTAACTATAACAAGTTTTACTTCCAAAAGGCATACAAATGCATACCATGCAACCCACATTATCAACTAAGTCATATTATATATGAGACACATAAACATGGAGACAAATTATTCCATATATACATATGTGCAACATCATTAACATTCTAGTTGTCATACTCAAGGGAACAAGAAGCAATCTTCATCACCAAAGATTTCACAAATTAGATCCAAATGGAATTACAAATGAGGCCATTTATACATACTTTTCTAAAAAAGGTAGTTTACATGGTAATCATTATCATCATTTCTAAGAGTGTATTTGAGCACTACAAATTTAGGATATGTTGCATGGCTACTACTATAAGAAGAAGGTTTTTTTGAATCTATCTCAAATATGGTAGTAATTATATGGCTCTTTATTTCCTTGAGAGTTTTGCATATATCTTTGCTAGTTCAAGAGTCATATAGTAGAAGTATTTGAGATTTGCACTACTCTCTTCAATGCAATTTTTCTCTACTTTACATCTAATATTCTCAAATCTCAATATATGTTTGGCCTCAACTTTAATCTTCTTTGCCTCAACAAGATATCAATTCCTTTTCCATCTTTGCAATTTTTTGTGCTTCTATTTTTTCTATTTTGCATCTTTCTTGAGCTTCTTGAGTCTCACCTTTCCATTTAGTGTAGTTAGCCAATTCTTGCAACAAAATTGCAATGGTTAGTATCATCTTCAAATTCACTTTTGACGTTCTCCTCTTCTATTCTTGCTTCTTGGATCTCCTCCTCTTCTATTCTAGCTTCTTATGCCTCTTTGGATAGTATTTTCTCTGCAATTCTTGTGCATATCCTTACAAAGTAACATCAACATGCATGCCTTGATGGAACACTCATAGATGGAACATCCTCATGTATTGGTAGAACATAATTGGAAATTACATGACTTTGCTCCTCAAACTCATAAAAATACTCTTGCACTTGGGTATTTGGAGCACTAAAAAAATTCCTTGGTACAAGGTAGAAGTGAGAGAATCCTTTCCAAACTCTTTGATATTTAAGTGACGACATTCTTTTCCATTATCCCCTTAAAGGCATTGCACCCTCTTCAAAGGCATGACCCTTGTCTCTAACACCATGAACCTCATCTCCAACACATGGCCTCAAGATATACACCTTATCACCCATCTAAATACTTATGAGTGCAGGTGGAGATATATTTGCATGACCACCAAATATTAAATCCATTCGGTCAAAGTAAGGACACATGTGATTCTATTTATCTTCTATTGTTCTCCATCTACACTTGCACACTCTGTTGATAAGGCCTTCCCATGTACTCTTGTTCTTCCAATCCCGAGCTTCCTTGTAGGATATCATGCACCGTGCACACTTTTTGTATAATTTCTCTCCATTCAAAGATATGGAAATCTCTTCCCATGTCATACAAGAAAAGTGGTCATATAACTAAACATGGTACTAAACCTGAAACCCCCCACTAAACATTGGCGAAGCAACCATGTGACAAACGAGGTTAGCATCCTGACATGCAGAAACTAGAGTCAAAACCCTACAAAGTACGTACCGCGACACGTAGGGCGACACGGTGTCGTGCGAGACACCGCTCCGGTTTGATGGTATATTTGGACGCAGCACCCGGTTTCAACTATACTATACAAGAACCGTTGGAAATATTGCATCATAAAGAACGCGAGATGAAGAAAATCTACGGCTTCAATATGGGGCACATAACGAAAGCCCTTTATGGATGATGGATTGGGTAAGGAATCGTGGGTAAGTACAAGAAGAAGTCTCTGGTAAAGGAATGGGGTGTGTACCGCACGAGTTCCTAAATCCGGAATTACTTTCTCGAGGAGAGGAGGCGGCATCAGGGCGGGAGACGCGTATTCAAACATGAGTTTCTTCAAAAAGCGGAACTTACAGGGTCGCGCTGTAGAAGTACACAGTACAGGCAATGTAGGTTAAATCTGTTGTCCGACCTTTACTTCGAGATCATTTGACAATTTGACAGTCGGTCAAGTTCGAGATCTCGTTGAATTCCATTGGAATTACACACATGCATCTCGAAGGAAACCTTCAACTATGGAGAGTTGTCTATGTGACGCATCCACAGGTCCCAGCGAAGAATTTGATCTACAGCCTCGGTTATTTGCAGAGAGGATAGATATTTTCCTTCTTTTAAAACTCTCGTGGTCAGGGATTGAAGAAATAAACACGCATTTCGTGTCGATGTGATGTATTCACAGGAAGAATTTTATCTGCAGTTTTGCTCATGTTTCAGAGAGGAGAGATTAGTGACCTTATGCGATATTCTTGATTAGGGATCACGTGCTCTTCAGCTGTACATTTTAAGGCTGCAGATATTCTGAATGGGAGAAGTTGCATTGACGAGATGATCCCAAAGATTTTCCGAAGACAGAATTTTTCTTGGTTGTAGAGCCGAATATTTAATTTGCCTTATCTAACTTGGCTCTTATCAATACGGCTTTTGACATACATCAGCCAGTTTGAGTCTTCAGAAAGAAGATCATGGTGTTTTCGGCCGTGGAATATATGGTTGGTAAATCTTCACTTGAGAGAAGACTTTGAGGGATCACAGGATAGGATTTTCTGCAGAATACAGTGGTTAGATGGGAGTAGAGTGGAAGAAGAAATGATGACCTTGTCCTTTCTCCTCCTGTCCAATTGAACATATTGGGACAGGATTGTCAATTGGCGAAATGACTCGAAAGGCTCTCAGAGACAGGAACGCAACTGATTCCAGAGTCAACTGGACTCTAGGGTCGAGCATGATCTATCCCTTTCACATTTGACTCTTCTCCAAGCCCGCTCTGGTGATTGACCTCGTCATAGAGAGCAACCAAATTGGAAAGAAAATCAATCTACTTCAGCCGTAGACATCACGGCTGGAAAGTCCTGAACTGAGAAAACTCCTGGAAATGACAGGGTTCTGCAGAGCACAGGGTTTGACATGGCTCTAGACAAGAATACATTTGACAGTCTGGCGTTTCTCCTGTCTAACTGAGAAGACCTTAGACTTGGAAAAATTGTAAATTGTACGATCACACATCGAGAAGGGGACCCAGGTGATTTTCCTGGACAGGAGTTCACTGGTTTCTACAGTCAAATATGATCTAAGTTCCTCGAGTATGTCTCCTGTCCAAATCCCGTACTTGACATTGTTACATCAGCAAAATCCAGAGAGATCTCGCGGCTCTGCAATTCATGGCTGGTAAGCGCTCAACTGAGCGAAGACCTTGAGCAATGACATGGTATTCTACGGGGAAAGGGGATAAGAATCTTCTGAGTTTTCTTACTCTTCTCTCGCCGAGGTGTACATTAACTTCCTTAAGACTGGAAGCTTATTAATCTGGGACAATACACAGACAAGATTCTGACGGACAGAAATTTGTTAATCTAGAGTCAAATATGAAATTTGTATCACTCAAATGCGGTACTTTACCTTGTTGAATCAATCAAACTGAAAAGAAGAGCTTGCCTTCTTTAGTCACCGTGGAGATAATAGCTAGATACTGCTCAACATAAGAGAAGACCTTCAAACATGACAAAGAGAGAAAGTTTACCTTTCCTCACCCGTCAGGATTTAGGGCTGGAGAGCGTGAGAAGACCAACTGACGGATTTGCAGTAATTTAGAGGACTGTCGTTTCCGATATTGTTGTGCAGTTGCTTGGTTCAATTTGTCACATCTCCATCTGAAGAGATACCACTGCGGTTAGCAGAGGTGTACAGCTGAGAGGCAGAGAAGAACATCGTGTCTTCTCTCTCTATCAATTTCTTTGCCAGCTAGGGTAGGGCTGGACATTGTTTCACTGTGGAGAAGGATGATGGAGAATTACTTGAAAGAGTACAATATGATCACATCAGCACGGCACTGCAGAATACAGTATGATTGTTATTGTCTTACCTCCGATATGCAAGAACTGATCTGGTTTACGAATCCCATCAAGAGCCTACCTTCTTCAATCGCCCAAATCAGGACTAAAATAGGCTTAATCCAGGGAAGAGCACTAAAAAAACGGGGTTGGTCCTGGAATGAACGGGGTTAGTCATGATTCGGCTCTAGAATGCAGAAACCGTGGACTGGGATTGTAGATCGAATCACCAGGGAGTTGCGGTTGCAATTCTAGAAAGCATGAATACAATCCTTCGAACCTGATGGAAACACCTAAACTCCCGCTGCTAAAGGAGAACAACGAATCTTATTTCATGCCAACAAAAGAAATTGCTCTGTCAAGTGTGGTCATACTTTTTCCAAGTATCCATTCATTAACGTTCTGGAAGTTATTTCTCAAAAGCAAATACAAGTTGCAAACTCTATCCAGGTCGTATTGGTGATGACATACATACATGGAGCTGCCATTACAGGCTTGCTTGAATATCGCAAACGCAGAAATTAGATGGTCAAGCCTCTAACACATTAGTACGTTCCGCATGTAGGATGTTATTACATCTAGGTCAGAAGGCCAGCTGCAAGTATCTGGTAATTCCATTGGTTCGTTCATTGGCTGTTGAACGAGCTCCTTGCTGATACAAGAGAAGTAGATTCAAGTGTTTAGACACTCTAGTTCTGATATTAGGGCGTGTTCAATAGATCTCGTTGTACCTGCAGCACTTGATGTTATACACTACCGGTTCAAAGTTTGTCACTTGGCCTTGAATTCTCTTCGTTCTGTTTGATGGAGTCTTTGCATCTGCTTCTTGTGCAGGCATCTCTAATTTTCTAATGTGAAGTATGTCGCGGTGCATGTGGAACTGCAGACGTGAGATATAGACCTTAGCCCTCATCGAGATGGTGATATTTCACTTACAAGTCTCTTCCAATTCCAAGACAAAAGAACTAAGCAGGAAGGATTTATGATGAAAGATGTTGGTATACGTGAAGACTGAACGAATGCAGGAGACTTTTGTGGCGAGGGGCTCGATGTACCGTGAGAAATGAAAACCGGAGCCGGACGGTCTTATGATGAGATGACCAACGACTTAATTAAAGCGGACAACGTACAGAGAACTCTGTACCATTGGCACCTATACTTGAAACCTGGCAACCGATCACCTAGTGTTATGGCCAAGTCCACCTACAGTATACTAGAGTTTATGTGGCACTTCTCCAAGTATCATACACATGATGTTTAAAGGCGCACAAATTCCGACGTTTTCTAAGCATTCAAAGAACTACTTACTCTTGTGTCATCTGTGTAAGGAAGGTAGGATTTGAACATGCAATTCGATTCTGGTTAAGCCTAGAAGTCGCGAATTAGTCTTACTCATTCTACGATATCTGCAATTACAATCGCAAACCTCAGATTTATTTATCGTCACCGGAGATTCGTGATTGTAGTGCAGAAATAGGAGAATAAATCTATAAGCTATTTAGAAACAAGATAGTAGTAGTGTGGGTGCTGATCATGGGTAGTGTATGTGCGGAACATACTAGTTTCAACAAGACATGATTGATGAGCTATCTTCCTACAACCCTAGTTCACCTTAGGTATCTAATGTCATTGCTAACCGGTGCAACAGTTTGCAGTTCTATTCAGCTCAATGAACAAACAAGGACAGATGAACGACTGTTATACTGTGACGGGCCCATTTTCTTTCGAGTTGGCTTGTAAAATCGTTAGATAATGGAGGACTGCTGTTTTGAAGCAGGACACGGATTGAACAACGATTAAAAGTAAAATTTCGTTCTCGTTAGGGGAGGGAGAGCGCACTTTTGCAAGGTGTGCGACTTTTTAGAAAGGTAGGATATGTGCATGGGAGCTAACACGTGAAGATACTGTAGATGAAAGATTGATGAGATTCACCTAATACTAATAAGGACACTTAGAAAGACACGAGTGTTTTTGAAAGTCGGTCATGACTAGATATCACCCGTCAAAAGATGACCACATCTGAAACACAACAATCTAGTTCATTCAAGGTAGAAGCAATCACAGAAGGCAAACATAATCCATGGTTGTTTCTGTCCTATTTACTCACATTCTTCTCCTTTGAGCTAGCCTTTAGACTGAAGATGCGCATTTCTTTCAGATTATTTGCTGATTATTTGCACAACGATAGAGCATACGAGGTCAGATCAGAACTACTGGTTGCTACAGCTCAAAAACTGATGGTGTTCGTGATCAACAACCTCCACATACCAGGGTATGATATTTGTCGATAGGTTTGCAGCTCCGGACAGTGTTGGCAATTCCCATCGACACGGGGTTTGATGAAGGGCCCCTCGATTCATTGAAAGCCTACATTCAATGTTCTGAAAACGTTTCGAGTAACACTCCACCCTCGCTCGAGAGGATGCCAACTGCACTGTGCGCTGCTTCTGGAAGGGTTGGCTTTTGAACTACTTTCTCTGGCTGTAAGGTGGTGGAGTCCGCCGGAGTAGCCAGATTTGACTCTCCAAAGAAAATCATGTTACAAAAGGTCGTCAACGGCCAAATCCTCTTGGAAAAGATGACAATACAGATCTCTGGGCACAAGAGGAACAGAGATCCCATCATCATCTCTCCAATGTTATGATTGCATTTCTCTTTCTGGTCATGCATTTATACATGCAGATAATGCTGTACTGCATCTGACTCCAACGTGCTCAGCCCATATTCACAATTGTGAACTGTTTGAGTTTGAGAGAATTTGTGCTTGGTGTGAGCTGAATAAAAGATTTGTCCTTCCTCTGTTGCGATCGAGAATGAGCCGACCCATCCAAGAGATGATGACGGACAAAATTGCGTGTTCTTGATTCGAACGACCATTCGAACGACTCAAACTTTTGGACGAAGTCCTTGGCTTGTGCACGGTATATCTATTGTAAGGTACCTTTTTATCTACCTATTACTCGGTTAGTTTGGTGACTCTCTAAAGGACCGTCTCCAACCTTAATCTCTTGTAAATACATGTAGTTGCATATTCAGTTTGTGCATGCATCTGTACACTTCTTACTCGATAGACACATATTCCACAACGAACTAGTGATACATTTACCTTTCTTGACTTGTAAACAAACATACACATCTCGACTGTCAAGAGAACACACCTCCTGGGCAATGCTTTGAAAGTGGATCAAAACTTCATCTATATTGTTAAGAACATAAAACATGCTCCACCAGTGTGCCACTTCTATTTAAGCTCTATACTCTGACAAACTGCAAAGCTTGATTGCCCATCAACTATAACGATCATTCATTCATCTTCTAAATTCTAGAATGATTGAACACTAGCATAATTTTCTGGGTTATAAAATACAGTGTCAGCGAAGAATTATTGCTAAATCGATGGCACTTTATACAGTAGTGGATCAATCCTGAAATCAATATGTCAAGAGAAATTTCAGTTTAAGGAAATCTTGTCCACTCAGCCCACGTAACCTGAGTCTAAGTCGGGACTAGATCTCACCTAAATTCAGCAACTTCAACCTTGTATACCTTACAAGAAGTCTAATCAGTTCGGTTGCCATTCATGCTCTTTACCATTCCTCGGAGTTCTATATCAATCAGGTTTCATAAACCGAAGAGAGAGTTTGAGCATCTTCAGAAGATGATGTTCATTGCTCACCTGAAACTGTATTTGATGTGACTTAAATGCTCTTGCACCGGAGTCAATAAGATCATGAACATCTAATGAGATCATATGAAAACTAGAAATCTTTAGTATTTGGATGTTGATCAAGGGGTATTGGCTAACCGTAAATACCTAGAGACTAACTATTGTTTAAGATTCATATTCTTTCTCTAAATTTGGGTAAGTGATTGGTTGACTTCAATCTTTGTAGAGTTAATAGACTAATTGAGCCTAAAGAAGGATTAGCGACGCTAACTAAAGTGAAAGAGAGATAAAACTTATATTATTTAAGTGGTTACGAATGGATTAAAATAATAAATAACTATTAAATAAAATTTCATCAAGGTGCTTAATTAAAAAATATTATATAAATAAAATTCATTAAATATTCCATTGATGCTAATTTACCGTCAGGGGATCTGTTGGCGCCTCCTCATACCTATACTCTTGGTCAAACTATTCAAATATATTAGCAAAGCTCATAATCTTGAAAACAATTTCTGATATTAACTAGAGGTAGATAAAAATAAGATTTCTTTTGCAACATATGCTAACGGATATGTGGGCTTTTACGATAGTTGTACTTATAATATCTCCACGTAGATGCTAGACTAACAAAATGTAGATAAGTGAACATATCTAAAAGAATGATAAAAAGTGATGAAATATTTCATAGGCATTTAAACAATTTTCATATTAAATATTTATCAAGGGAAGAGTCTATTTTGATAAACAGTCAAAATGTAGGTCAAAATTTGCAGATTCAAAAAATAATATTTTGCAAAATGGAAGCTTTATTATCTGATTGATGTAAAAGAAATGCATCAGATTGCACATGATTCATAGCAAATAAAATCTAGAATGAAATACAAGTTAAAAACCCTAATATCAAACAAGAAAGAAAATTTGGTTAAAATTACTGACTTGCTATTTCCACCGCACTTAATCAAGCAAAATATTAGTTTAGTATCAGGCGTGATTACAGTTGTAATCATAGAACAACATGGAGAAGACACTACACACTTTCTATCATGTCTCAAGCCAATCCCTTTGAATGTAGTCCACTTCATTCCACATCCCAACTCCGTTTCCAAATCATGGAAGATTTGGAGACCGACCTTGCAAGAGATGAATCAAGGGAATCTGCCATCGCATCAATTGACTTAAATATGTGGAAATTTCTCTGGACAAACACAACAATATGATGGCTGATAGCACAAATCACCTTCTTCTAACCATCATTTGGATGAACATAGCAAAACCAGATTATAATACTTAGAGAAAATTTAGGTGGAGCTAAAATCATCTAATGTGAAGATTAATGTATATTCTACTCTCATCTTCCCATAGCACTCCATGAAATCAGAAAATTCTCCACAATATCACTCTTGCTTTACTCCTCCTAATGTATGTGATCCTCTGGCATCAACAAACTCAGCACCCTCATTCAATCTCAAAAAGAGAATTTGAATTTGAATTATAGTGGCATGAAAAGCTTATACAATGAATTGGGACTTTCTTATGGAAATCAAATATAGGCATAGTTAAAGTGTATTCTCAATTGCTCCATAGAATCATCTTCTATTGTGCTCCAATTGTCAAATACTAGGAGTTTAAAATCCCATTCTCAAAACCCATTGACTATTTGGCCATTGTGTTAAAATTATGCTATGGCTTGTAGTACAAACATATTATCATGAACGTAAGAAAATTCCATGTGCATAAGATAGCATTGTGTGCCCATTAAGATTTCTACAAAGTAGGCAAACCTCTTTTAATTATATTGGGTACTTTAGATAAATGCAGTCTTAAATGTTATAGATGAATTTGGACACCTTAAGCATATCAAAGACAACGTGAATAATGTAGTTAGTAATGCCCTAAGCATTTCTATGTGCAATCAGCCCAAAAGTTGAGGAGTCTCTTGCGATAGAACTCTTGACCTTGTTTTTAGCCCTATTGGGTTGTCCTTTTGACTTCATGTGTGGCAGATTTGTCCTGGCCAGCATTTTGCCTATGGAAAAGCTTGTCAATTGTGCTTGAGCCATTTTTTATTGGGTAGGAAAACACAATGCATAACGATGCTCCAATAATCATAGATTTGAGTGAAATTTCTCCAAGTGGCTAAAAGTGCACCCATTTCCCTTTGGCACTATGGACACATCCATAGGCTAGGTACCAATGGTGATGAATTATAACTAGAGGGATCAATGTACTCTTTGGAAATTTGGCAAGGCCATGTGCGCATGATGTTGTGTTATGGTTTGCAGAGCAAGTGAAAAGGAGTTTAGTACAATTTATCTCTACACTATTGGAGTAGATTGTAGGATGGATCCCACCATTGAGCTATTTCCACATAAGAAATATATGTACATGTATATACTTGGCCACATGGATTATGGCCTTGTCATCTTTGGGAGCTCTTATGTATATAGGTGGTAGAGAGTTAATAGATGAGTGTATATTTTCAATTTTAGGAGTCTCAAGCAAGAGGAGGATGTGGAGAGTGAAAGTTGCAGTAGAGCATAAGGGCTAGAGCATCAAAGGAAGCACTTGAGTAGGAGAGGTCCCATGCTCTTGATCTGCCACTCCCAAATCCTTTTCTCATCAGGCTTCACATTCTACACAATGATCAACTTTGGGGTTGGATGATGTAATACTATTAGCTAGCATATTATCTAGAGGTAGAAATTGACTTGATGATATCTTGAGGGATGTTATACATAATGGCCTAAGAGATCAGATAAAGGTGTCACCAAAAGAGTACTTCCACTAATAGAGGGAAGGCCAAAAACACCTTGAAAACTTTAGAGCTAATTTTGGAGGTCTAAACGGATGAATAAGGCTCCAAAAAATGAAGGAATCCCCCCCATTTGAGGAAAAAGCATTTCCTTCTCCCTTCTTTTTTTGTCTTGTCAAGAGCTTTCCAATAGTATCTCACCCATGCTATTTTGAGCTTCTTACATGAAGATTCGTTAAAATCCAACTTGTTTGACCAACCAAATAGGACAAGGATTAACATGTCACCAATCTATGCAACTAAATAAGAGTAGAGTTTGTTAACATGTCACCAATCCATGTATTTGATCCAAGGGTATAGCTCCCTTTGAGTGGATCTTCTTTGCTATGTAATTAAGACAAGGTGCTCTATCGTGTCTATAGACATTGCTACACAACATACATTGTTGTCAACATCATACACTATAGAAGCACAACTCACACATAAGTCATACATAGACTCTAAAGTGCCACAATAATAAGATTGTTTACAACTCTCAAATACACTCAACTCAGATCAGTACTTGATCTGTCACTCTATAAACTGCCAGCAATTGGGCACTGATTACAGTCAAGCCACACCCACTCTAGCTAAGAGAATCTAGGTGACGCTCCCCGGCCTCTGTCCACCATAGCCAAGAACTCAAAGGCTCAACATCAGAGAAGTGAGCTCTCTGGAGTTGCACTTTGAAAGTATACTCCTAGACTCAAGCTAGGTTTGAAACCCTAATAGTCCCACTAATGGCACACTTGATGGTGCAAACGGTGCAAAGTGATGGTGGGCCCCACCGTGAAGTCAGTACTCCAAACACAAAATCTGACCGTTGGAAAGTAGTCTCTGAGAAACTATTGAGATAACTCTAACTACTATCATTGGAACTCCAATGTCCAAGCAATCTAGATGTGACACTACAAATGGCGTGACAATTATCATACGTATATACATTCCTATCAACATCATACACTATAGAAGCACAACTCACATATAAGTCATACATAGACTTCTAAAGTGCCACAATTGGCCCCTTAGCTGGCAGTTAGGTCCTTCTAACTCCATATAGCCATCTACTCCAAGTATATAGTATACCCTAAGATGGGCAAAGATCAAGAGGCCGGGTGCTATGGAGCCCCATCGGTAGTCGCCTATCTGCAATCTATACCATATAAAGAATGAACTAGCTATAAGTCAAGTACATCTAGGACAACCATTGTCCTTGAGGAACCACCATGAGGGGAGGAGTCATAAATGCTATATGCCATCCTCTCAAACAGCTATTACACACTAACATAGTAGCGGCTCCACCAAAAGAGCCACATAACGTACACCTCAAGCCTGCACGTACAAGTACCAAGCTTGGGTCCATAGTACCATCAATGTTTGGGAGGTGGTATGGCACACAGTTGCGCACATGATCCCTCCAAACAACACCATCATGTCCTTCTAACACAAGGACTCCAGATGGCAAAACCTCATGCACTCTCAAGATAGTATGGCCTGTCAAAACATCAAGTGTCATTGGTGTTGTTTGTTGTAGATATACATAGTCTCTTGGATGAAATCGATGAATCGAGGGTCTATAACCTCCTCCTTTAATGGTAGCATAACGTAAAGTATCTCTATGCTGAGCAATCACCAAGTTCTCAAAGGCCATTGGCATCACTCTCTGAAAGATCTCTACCCGTTGAGAACATGCGCTCACTCATACATCTAGATCATCCAAGTCCAAGACTACAATAACATCTCGATGGATGGTTACAAGTAAATCTGGATCTCGTCCATAGAGTAGAAAGTATGGAGAGAAGGATGCTAAGGAGGCTTGCCGGCTGAACCGATAGCCCATGACCAACCAAGGAGTTAGAGATCCCAATCTCCCAAGTGGCCTCTCTGTAAACCATACTTTTGCAATCCTCTGTTCACTTTCTGAACCACTCTCTCTGCTAAGCCATCTACCTCAAGGTGATCTCGAGAGGTTGTACGGTGATCAATCAAAGCCTTGTCACACAAGACCTACAACTCCCCCAAGAACTCTATACCCTGATCAGTCAAAACCTCAGTTGGTGCACTAAAATGACTAAGAACTTGATCCAAGAACAAGTAAGTTGTCCCTTCACTAGACTTGTCAGGAAGTGCCACCAACTCAATCCACTTGGAGAAGTGTTCCACCATCACCAAAACATACCGATTGTAACAATATGGAGTTTAGTGACAAAGTTAGTCGGGCTTACGAAGTAGAGAATAAGCCAAAATAGCCTAGAATATTCTAGAAGCATCTAAGAAGCTTCTTAGGAAGCTTCCCAACTAGTTAACTTGCGCCCTAAGCAGGTAGCTTCTAGAAGGAAGCTTCTAGAAGCTTCTAACTAGCTTAGCTTGCACGCCAAGTAGGCGGCTTCTAGAAGGAAGCTTCTTGAGAAGCTTCCTAGTTAACTTGACTTGCACTCCAAGAAAGCGGCTCAAGGAAGCTTCTTGAGAAGCTTCAAAGGTCTTGTATGCTACCTATAAATACCAAGGCCAAAGCTCATGCTAGGCATTCGGAGTTTTCCCTCATTCAAGTGTCCCAATGTGAGTTTCCATTCTCCTATTTCTCTCCTCGGTTTCAGTCTTTTACACCGATGATGTCTCACAATAAGCAATAAAGGTCCAGTGAAGTCCAAACTCCAACGGTAACCCAATCCCATGATAGGTAATGGGTGTAACTGTGGTGTAGGAGCATTGAATGATGCTCTTACTTGGTCACAAACCACACATTTGGCAACAAACTGCTGTACCTTGGTCTGCATACCGTGCCACCAATAATGACTCTAGAGTAAGCTATATGTATACTTTACTACAAAATGTCCTAGCTCCTCATAAGCATGACAGACCAACTGTGGTCTCTGAGATGGAAGTAGTACTACTCACACTCTACCATCCTCCCATACACACAGAAGGTGTCTGCCCTCCAATCTGAACCATCTAGCTTGCTAAAGAACATGATCTCTCTCCTTGGCCCCAACTATGCCACCCACAACACCAATGCAAAGATAGTCTATCACTAAGACATCATCATGAATGTCTCGTTGAACTATACCAATATCTTCACTCTCTGGATCTATGACCTCAATAACTCCTCCTATATACGCTAAGAGATACCACCAAAGCCTCTGAAATATCCACAGAAAGACCAATGCATGCCAACTTGGCACCATCTCCTCATCTGTCTCACCATGCCAACATGCTCTAATCTCATCCTACTAGCTGGGACATGGGTTTCTACTCAACCTACCTACTTCACGGTTCACTACTCTAGGTCTGTGAACAACCGTGAAATCATACTCCTGTAAAATCAGAGCCCATCATGCAAGCTTTCCTAAAAGCTTGTCAGACTCCATCAACCACTTCAGTGGCTGATGATTAGTGATGAGAATGAAGGGGTTACCAAATAGGTAACATAAAAAATGTGCTACTGCCCAAACTACTACCAAGCACTCTCCCTCATATGAACTATACTTTGCTTCCGCTAAATTGTTGGAGCGACTAGCATAGGCCACCAAAAACTCCTTCCCCTCATCATCATGTTGGGTGAGCATCGCTCTAAGCCCCAACATACTCCAATCAATATGAACCTAAAATAGTCGTCCTTTGATCGGTCTCCTCAAAATAGGAGCAGATCTCAACCTCTCCTTGAGCTCTACAAAAGCTCTCTCTTGCTCATCTCCCCAACACCACTCCTATGTAAGCTTGGTCTATAACACCCATTTGTGCATGTGTGTGGTATTGTGATATTTAGCTTGGTATTACAAGTACTTAAGAGATATTATTTATATAGAGATAAAGGATGGTTCTATATTAGTCATGGTTAGCTAAAGTTAGTCATAGCTAAGATATAGGGGACTTTACTTTAGAGGAAGTAGAAAAGATGAGCACCACTATTTTGGATTTTAGTGTGTTGACTTGGTATTATTCCTAGGTGTTTGGCTTTGAGGAAAGAGTTGAGAACTCTTGGGCCCGCAAGCCTTTTTGTTTTGGATTCTTCTTTAGTCCAAGGATAGCCCATGTGAAGGAATCCTTGACTTAGTTGTTGGGTCAAGATAAGACCACATGCTTAGGGGAATATGCCCATGTGAATGGATATTCCTTTCTACTTTTTGACTTTACTTGACTTTTAGTCTAATAACTTGAGTTACTATGGTAATTAGTAACTTTGGTACGTAACTATTTCACAAGTATATAAGCAAGGGGTGACGAAGTACTCATCATCCTTTCATTTGCAACTATTTCTCTGTCTCTCATTGAGTTCTCTAGTGAGCAATGTCTTGAGTGTTGGAGTGTTAGCCTTGGAGGAGTATGATGGAGTTGGGGTTCCTTGCCTTCTTAGTCCATGGTGTGCTACCATAATAGCCATTAGAGGTTCATCTTGAGTGAGAGACAGGCCGGCTCACAGATAAATCCTCTAACATACTGGCAATAGAAGTTTTTCAACCCAAGAAATGCTCGCACTTTGCTCACATCCGTAGGCCAAGGAATATGCGTAATAGCCTCTACTTTGGTCTGTTGAACACCAAGTCCTCCGGGGTAGATAGGGTGACCCAAATACTCAACCTGCTCATGGAAGAACCTACACTGCCCAGGATGTAATTTGAGTCTATGAGATCTCAACCTCTCAAACATCTCCAACAATTGTCTCTCATGCTCCTCCACAATAGTGCTATAGACCCAAATGTCATCAATATAGCACCAAGCAAAATTCAATCCAATTAGAAACCTCTGGAACTCAATAGGAGCATTCTTTTACCCAAACGGTAAGAACCTCCATTGATATAATACATCCTTGTTGTGAGGATCAATAGCCTAGAATGTTGTCTTGGACTTATCCTCCTCTCTAATTGGCAATTGATGATATCCCGCTCAAAGATCCAAAGTATTGAGGACCTTTGCATGCTCAATCACATCAAAAATCTCCTCCGGTGTAGGCATGGCATACCGATCAGCCCTAGTCTGTCGGTTGATAGGACGGTAATCTCCACACATTTGCCTGTCTATGTAGTTGCCATGCATATCCTTCTTGGCTGCCATCACTGTCGCTAATGCATACTCTCTATGTGAAATCTCCACCAAACCAGCCTCAAAAAGGTCACTACTACGGCTCTGAATCAATGTCCTCTCCATATCACTATATCGATAAGAACATCAGAAAACTGGTGTATTGCTAGTCAGCTCAATCCGTATAGCAGGCCCTTTTAGAGCACCCAAATCCTTCATACTAAAGGCAAAAAAGCTTGTGTGGCTCCTCAAGAACCTCCAAACCCTCTGTCTTTCCTCTCCAGTAAGCTTGGGTCCAAGATCTGGCTCCCAAGTATCCTCTGTAACTGTAGTAAGAGTGGAAGACATATTGACTGGCTGCTACACTTAGCCCTTGGGAGCAATAATGTCATGCTTTTGATCACTAGAGGTCCCAACCTCTATGTGAAAAACTCCCTCCACTCTGGCTGCAAGCTCCACATGTCCTCTAGCTGCATCCCAAGTGGACCAAGGGTGTAATCCAAGTAGCCTACGCTCACCTGGATGGACTCCAAGTAGACCACTCTTCCTAGTAGCTACTGGTTGTATCCCAAGAATACCATGTCCACTCATTCCATTGCTCCCAGCATGTGCTTGAATCATCTTGATAGGCATAGGGTTCATAAGTGTCCAAGTGGTGATGCCTATGAAGCACATCCTATGTTGCTCTGCCAAGCCGAGGCTCATAATCCAGGTCAAACAATTTTGGTCCATAGTCTGATCTAACACCTGGCGCTTAGATGCCTCTAACACTATTGGAACAACGGTAATACTAGTGCAAAAACCCAATGCCTGCTCTCTCTCATCGGTGTTGGGCTCCACCAACTGCTATAATTGTGAGTCCCAAACAAGTCCAGGTCCTCCCTCTCAAAAAGCATGAGAGCTTGGGAAACTCATGAGTGTGGGAAATGCAGCTCTAGGCTGTCCAACTAGGTTCACCATTGCCATAGGTGACCTATCAGCCACTACCACTGTCTAAGATTGACGCCCAACATTCAAGATGTCATCAACAAGGATGTGGTCAAGTCGTTGAATCCCATCATATGCTTGTTCTAAAACCTCTATGGGTAAGAGGTTCATCCACCAAAGACAAAGACAATGAGCCCGTGATCCCACTCTGGTTGCATTTAACAATATAGTAGGTCCTATCCAAGAATGGACCTGATGTGTACTCGCCACCACTCTGGTGTGAGAATCACCCATCAAAGGAACATTCTCCAAAAGGTCAGCTAGAGAAATGGACTGATGAACCTGGAGATGCCATAGGATCCATAACATCTACCAAAACACACCAGACCAAGGATCCTAAAGACCCTAATCTCAGCTAGCACGTGTATGTCCTTGACATGGCCATCTAGAAATCACCAAGTGAATAGGCCCATGCCTCTCTACATCATGCGCCCCCAATAAGGAAATGTAGAGCCTTCTGGTAACCTCTGATTGCTGACATTGTTAATAACTCCGGATACCAATAGGCTAAGTGTGCCACCTAATATAGAGAGACTTGCCTAGCAGTCTCATCTCTCTCTACATACAAGTACCTTTGTACTCATATACTTGCCTATAATACCGTAGCTAGTCCAGTGCTAATCCCACCGAACAACTCCAATAGACATATCCCCTCTATTGGATACTACCAAGCAATGAGTGTGGTATCAAGAGGTGTCAAAGTAATTGAATATGGAAGCTCATCCTCACACTCATCTCTTGATGGTACAAAGGCTCCACTCCAAGCCTGTTGCACCAACTGATCTGCATGCTGCTAAAATGCCTCCTCTAAACTCCCTAATGGAATATCCAAGGTGGATGGAACAATCCCACTTGTACTCCAAATCTGAGTGATCTCCTCTGGTACTAGAGTGTCCTCTGCAAGGACATTCCCCTCCAACAAGTCACCAGGCCAAGTAACTGCACCACTGAAAGCTAAAACTGATGCTACCATGGTCCCGGACTGTAGTGAGCCAAGACTACCACTACTGAAGCATGTTGGTAGGCGACTTACCCGTCTCTCACCAGATTGCCAAGCTGGTCTATAAGAGGTTGTCTCCTCCTAATAGTCAATACTGAAACCCATTGGGTATAACACTGCTCCCCCAACTAGCATATCATATGACTTAGCTATTGTCGCAATAGCCTGAGCTCTCACCACCAAGCTATTAGTCGGATGACCAGGCTGAACCTGGACAACAAGCTCCCTATGTGTGATGTATTGTGTTGAACCACCATCTAGAGATGTCTGGATCTGAAATAGACATCTTTCTACATCGGTCTTCCGTAACTAGATGCAACACTACAAATGGCGTGATAGCTCCTTTGGAGTATCAAAGTATTGAGGGATGAAGCCTTGTGCTTCTCTTGTATTTCTTCTCTTGTCTTTCTCTTGTGGTTTCTCCTATCCTTAGAGCATTACAAATTGTAGTGCAATTTGGAGCTGCATTCATGGAGTCGGTGATGGAAAGCCTAGATCCATTCATTCTTCTTGTGCTTACTCATGAGCAGGTCTAAAACTTGACCATTTACATATTACTATGGAAAGAGAGTGGCTAAATCTCATTCAAGGGTTTTAAGGGGAAGTTGTGAGGTATGTTTGTCAAAAAGAAGAGGCTAAGTGATAAAATTACAAAGGATTGGGTCCCAACAAGGGAAGTATGGAGCTTTTTGAGGATTGATGGAGTTCAAGAAGAGCATTTGTAGTCAAAATGACTACAAACACAATTCAAACATAGAGCCACTCTCATGTAGCTTTGAGGTGAGAACATCAATTCTTGTGAGGTTATTAAAAAGAGACATAAAAACTTGAGAGGGATAGACAAGCCTATTGATGTTTACTTGAGCACTAAGGGATACTATTGGAATATGGTGGCTGGATTTTCAAAACGCCTTCAAACCTTCAGTCAAACTAATGATATCACTCTTTGCTAGATTGCTATCTAGTGTAGTTAGTCAAAATGAACTATTACTCCAACATTAAATCTAGGAGCAAGGTCAATGCATTATTTCTTGGGCCTTCATTATACCTTAAGGTTTGTAGATACCCATTAGTGCTAATCCTTGAATCCATCTCTTGTACGTGGATCAACTCCAAAATTTTCCAACATTAAACTTTGGTTTTGAAGCTAATCTTGGATACCTTTTATCTTATTTGTAGTTTTGGAGTCCTTGGGACCTCTTTTTATCTTGGTCTTCAAAGTTATACCTTAACAAAAATAGTAAAACTTAAGTTTTGAGATCCATACGCATAGATCTGCATCAAACTTTGTCTTATTAAAGAGCTCTTTTGAATGGCTATCTATTGAGACTAAGAACGCTTACTTTGGGCATGAGATACTTTTATTAAAGTACAAAATATAGTTGTGTCTCAATTTGGACTTATGGGAACTAAAAAAAGACCAAGGAGAGAAGTAAGAGAATGAAAGATCAAAGTGGAAGTAAAACTCTCAAGTGAATGAAACTCCAAATGCCTAGCTTGAGCTTGGGATTTGGTATTTATAAACCACCTAGGTACAAACACCCAAGAAGCTTCCTTCTAGAAACTATGTTACTTGGAATGCAAGCTAAGCTAGCCATTTTTGTGGTATACAAGCTAATCTGAGCTTGTAAACCTAAGCAAATATAAGCTAAGCTTGTATAAGCTATGTTACTTGGTATACAAGCTAAGCTATGAATATAGAAGTTCCTTATTGGAAAGTCCCTAGAAGATTCTCACCAAGAAGCTTCATAGATGCTTCTAAATTTTTTTTAAGTTGCTTAAATATATGCTAAGTCTACAATCTATTAGCTGTAGTTAGCTTCTACTAACTCCATATTAGTAAATATTTTCCCACTGCTAGTTGATGATATCCTTGTTTCCATGAACCCTTCAAACTCTTGTATAGCAAATTATGCATTTTGGAAATGAGGAAAAGGCTCCTATGTGGCATCATGAAGAAGATACCCTTTCTGAAGGATCTTCTATACAATGTGTCATTACCGGCTACATTGGATGCCACAACGCCCAAGTCTATAGTAAACTTTGTATTCCTCATGGTAATTAACTAGGATTGGAGGAAAAGGAAGTTGGAGGAGAGTAAGAAAAGAAGATGGATTAGAAACAAAGGGTTTTAACTTCAAAGCATGGAAGACACTATGGATTTTCATGTGACTAGGAAAGGAAAGTTTACAAGCACTACAAGGAATGATCTACATTATATCAAAGTGACCTACCCAATTGGGCACAAGTTTACAAACCTGGGTGTCAAGAGAGAGAGGAAAGTCAGTAGAGGAAACCATAACCTTATCACCATAATGACCATCAACATATTTCTTTTGTTGGTTTTGAGCAACAAGAAGATAAGACTTGACTTGGTGTAAGGAAGCATATAGCTTGGACAAGAAGATGGAAGTAAAAGGATGTGAGATGGAAGTGGAGCAAGATGAGAATCTAGAGGGAGTGGATCTTGCCCATCATTAAGAAAGAAAGGAGAGAAGCATGTACTTGTATGTTGGGATTTATTGTAGGAAAACTCAACAGCCGCAAGACAAGTATATCAAGTAGTATGACAAAGGCTGACAAAGGCACATAGATTTCCTCCAAAGTGCAATTTTCACATTCTACTTATCCATCAATTTGAAAATGATAGGTTGTAGATAAGGTAAGCTTGATGCCAAGGAGTTTGAAAAGTGCTTGCAATAATTTACCAATGAATTGAGGATCTCAATTGAGATGAGAATTCTTGGCATCCCATGGTGTTTTAAGACCATATTGAGGAAGTTTAGGCCAATGTTAGAGCATCTATGCTATCCATAATAGATGTTAGTTGAATTTGCTTGCTACGCTTATTGACAAATACCACATTTGTCGTATGGCCTTGATTCTTCTTTGGCAAGGGTATGATGAGGTCTAGACTTACATGTTCTTATTGGGTATTTGTGACAACCCGGCAAATATCACTTTTGCGGTATTCAGGTAAGTAAAGTTTGTTCTTGTAGAAATATGATTCAAAATTGGTCAAATATGAAGCAAAGTAACAATATAGTCCTTCTTGATTTTGTCTTCAATCTCTCAGGTAGCAACTGCATTCAAAAGAGAGCACTGACTTGTAGTCTTGCTACAACAATTGGTCACACTTAATCACAACTCGATCAATTCTTTCCAAACAATCTTGATTGTGATGATTCCCATTCTCTTGAAATGACACTTCATTACAAAATGACTTTGCCTCAAAATTGTGTTCTACTCCTCCACTGAAGGCACAGCTTCCTTGATTGAAATTGCTTCACATCAACATTGCATTGCACTCACAAATGTAAAATACTACAAACACTACAATTCTTCTCAGATCTGTCAAGGCATTGCTCCAATTGCAATTCACTCAGGATCAAACACATAGAATGAAGATCAAGTTACGGAATCTAACATCCAACACACTCTGATTTGCACTTCAGAGTTCTCCACACACTCACAAATACATACACAAAGTTGATACTCGGAATCAAGCTCAAGCAACGAGCACTAAAATCAGCACTTTGCTTTATTTCTTCTCAGAAATAATTTATACTAAACAACAATATACTACAAATGCCACCTTTAAATAGTGAAGCATTCCACAATTACAAACAACTATACCACTCCTAACAACTCTACAAACCTGTAGATCCAAAATAACAATGCAACTCTTCATATCTACCTCTTCAAATCTCAAAATTGGTTTCCACTCCTATCCAATGTCAACCTCAACTTTGACTTCCAAACCCAATGAACTCTCAAGAATTTCACCATCTTTGGGTCTACTCAATCCTACTCCTAACTCTTCTATTTCTACAATGTCTTCACTACAAACTACAATTGCACTAGTGGGTACCTTGTCTAATTCATTATCTTCTACTCCACTCTTCTGTAATGTCTCAGATGACAATTCCAAAGACACTTGTACTCCTACTTCTACTACTTTGGGTCTTTTCACTTCTTGTACCTCACTACGAAGTTTGTCTAACTCCATCCTAACAAGATCCAATCTGAGACACACATTGTCTCCTACCTCTAACATCTTCCTATCTACATGTTCTCACAGAAAAATTAACAAATTGTTCAACTTTGTGTCCTTTGCCTTTCTCTTGCACATCTCCTATACCAATAATTTCAGCTCATGCAATCTTGCTTCCTTGAGTTTACCTTCAACTTCTGTGCTTAGCATTGCCTTGATTTCATTTACTACATTGATTAACTCATCGGCTTCTCCTATAATCTTGAGCTTCTCCTTCTTTCTTTCTTCCTCCAATTCAGTACGATACATCTGGAGCTTGTCTTCAAATTCAGCCTTCAATGCCTCCTTCTCCCTTGGATTCATAGAGATTTGCTCCTTTGCTACCCTCACCAATCCTTGCAATCAATCTTCTTCTCTACTGCGCTCTGCTAACTCTTGCTACCAGGCTTGATCTTTCTCAATGGCCTTCTCCTTGAGACTTCCCAATTCCTGCTCCATCACTATTGTACTTGCCTTTGAGTGTATTAACTCTACTCGACATCTATGATTTCTCCCTTCAACACCGCAACCAAAGCTATCATCACCTTTGCCTCCTTGTGACATTGTACTAAGTCCTCCCTCATTACTTCAAAGTGCTTACTCCGAATATCCTCAACCCAAAGTTCTTTGGCTTCCATCTCTACTCTTGTTAGCTTATTTTGCAACAATGAGGTTTTTGCACTCCATTTCTTCACTACTGCCAACTCATCACGCACATCAAGATTGGCACTCACCATCTCTACTTTCTTTTGCAGCAAGAACACCAATAGCAAACACACTACTTTTGACAAATATCCCACTTGTTCACATTTCTTGTCATTGGCTCGGCCTTCGTCTTCATCTTCCAACAACTCTACTTCTTGCACCTTCCTAAGTCGTGATCTTTGTACTTTCAAGGTTTCACCATCTGAGCTTTCCTCCTCTTCCATGACAACTTTATTGAGCCCCACCTTGGTTGCATGCACGCTGTTCTTTTGTTTGGCAATTTGTGGTTGTGCCACTTCTTCTTCTTCCTTCTTCTTCTCACCTCCCCATTCAATCAAAGAAAATTTTGGACTCGGCTTCCCTGCATCCACCATCGGCCTTTGGGTTTGCTGAACCTCCACCTCACCTTCACTGCCACTACTCAATTCTTCACTTTGCAGAGTGAACTCTTCTTCTTCTCCCAATGCTTCTCCCTTTGATCCAGTTTCTCCTTCCAACTCTTATTTGGATTCTGGCGTGGATTCTTTCATCTTCACCATGACAGCAGTTGGGTTAAGCTTTGGCACCTTTGGGGGCTGAACTGCTATGAGGCAACTTTGAGGCTTGGTTCTATTTCTAGCCCTTGGGATGTCAATTGTTACAATCTTCTCCTTCCCACTTTTCTTGTAGTACTCATCCCCATCTCGCATCCTCTCCATATAATATCGTACATTTGCATCTGCCTCCTTCCGCAAATCCAGATTAAAGTGTGAGTGCATTCAATTTCTTTCTTCTAAAGTCAACAAGTTCAACCCAAAGTAAAAATACGTTGCAAAGGGCACAAATAATGCGGTGTCATATCCATCCTCCACCCCAAAATCATCTGCCCTACTCTTTGATGCAGACATTTCACCAAATCTATTGCCTCTCTTGCAGAGATTTGGCAAAAGAACACCGCTTGTTGCATCGTAACATAGGTGGTTTGCTCTAGCTTGAACATTGCCATCATTGTGCTTACAATCCCTCTCCGCTCGGGGTCTCTATAACTATCCACCTTATACCCATTCTTGGTTTAAGGTTGATTGAACGAGTTTCTCACTTTGGCAGTCTCTTTTGAAGCATCACACTTCCAATAGAAGATGGTATATCCTACCTCTTATGCCTCTCTCCCTAGGACTACTCTCCAATCCAACTCCGTCCATCAAGCTGGGTTTCCTCTCTTTCCCTTGTACTTTGGTCCATCCTTGCAATTGCTCGCTGCAATTTCTACCATGAAACCTGGAAATTTGAAGTTCTAGTTCCAGGCCAAGAACGTGATACAAAGTCTTGCCAAGACTTTGATCCACACTATTACTCTAACCTCCAAATTGCAAGTCCCCTCACCGCACTCTGCTTACTCACTTTTGGGGTCATCATGTGTTTCCTCACCTTCTTCTTGTGAAAGATAGTTCCCGAGATCCTAACCCACTCTTCTTCCTACAAATGAGCAGTTTGCATTACTTTGGATCAACTCTGAATAGGGACAGGGTAGCGTCTGGACATTGCACTACTTTCTCACAAAACTCTTGATTTTATAGTCCTGTGCTGATCAGTCATTCTTTAGTTGTTTCTCCTCTCTAGTCACCAATTATGTGGGATTGGTTCCCTGTCACTATCAAGAACTTCTTGATCCCGATGCCATTACTTTCTTCTCGCATACTTTCTTGATTGAGCCGCCTCCAAAAAGTTTGTTACCAGTTCTTTGGATCAGACCACACCGCCTGATACAAAGTCTAGCCTTCTTTGTCTTTGTGTCTTGTCCCTCCTGGGTCCTTTGATATTGACCCGATGTCAACTTTGAGTTTGCCCCAAACACATGCTTCTTCTTATTTCTTTCCCATTTAGCACTCTTTAGGCTTTACTAACGGACTTCTTCTTGAAATTTTCCTTAAAACTATCCAAAACCAAAAAATGTGGGTACCATAGTATTCTTAAATGGGGAGTGGTTTGAGTAGTCTACATAATTTTTGGTTGTTGGCTTGTTGCATTTGCTGCTCTCAAAAGATCAAACAAACTCTTGAGTCTCTTATGCTATGTTTGGTCATGACCATTGACAATGTAAGGTGCTCAAGGTCTTATTCACACCCATATGACCAGAAATTGGTAAGTCATGTACCTCTTGAAGTCGCATCAATTGGAGATCTCCCATAGTTGGATTGTATATTTGGTTTGTGTAAAATAGAAGCTCATCGTTGATTGAAAAGGTGTTGTACTCCTTATCATGTGCTACAAGATGACTTTGCATGAGATGAAAGAAGGGGTCCTCTTGTAAAGCAACCTTGAACTTTATGTGTACCTTTGAGTCTATTGACACCAATCTGATTGTTGTTATCATGGGAGATTTAGGAAGAATCTTCAAATCCAATCTTTATGACATACATTGTACAAAAAGTAGTCTTCTACATATCTTCTCTGTCAATTAGAATCTACCATCTAGCCACTTTGAAGACTTTGAGATGTATTAAGCTCCACTTAATTGATCCAACAACTCTTCAATTTGAGGTAAGAGATATGCATTATTCACAATTTGTTTATTGAGCCTATAGTACTCAATATAGAAAATAATTCCTCCATCATCCTTTGGTACAAATAATACCAACTCTCCCCAAGAGGATGTGCTATATCATATGAAATCCTTCTCTAATTGATATATTAGTCTACTAACTAGAGTATTACTTGGCAATAACTCAATCTTGAAGGAAATACTTCAATCAAAGTGTAATATCTTTGAAAGATCATCCAAAAACAAGTCTACAAACTCTTGAACCATATGATTAACCATTTCCTTTTGAGTCTTCTTATTTCATCAAATTCTCCTTGTACAATTGGCTAAATCAATCAATACAACACATGAATATCTCCCTCCAAAGCTTGTTATAGCCACTATACTCACAAACTTCTCATCTTGGGATTGACTACTCTTAAGTGTCTTTTTGAAAGGTGCCAAAAAATCTAATTGATAATTCTTATCTTGGTGTTGTACTTGAATTTATCATTGAGCCCTATCAAATTGAATCTTATGATGTTCAAGCCAAGGATGACCCAAAATGCTATTGTAGTATAAGAGTGATACTAGAAATCTCATGCACTCTAAATACTCCTTCCCAATCTTGAATGCAATAGGATGTGAGGTATGAAATACAAAACCCTTTCTACTATCTGCTATCATCAATTTACTACCAAATATTACCTTAATATGAATACTTAATTCATGTGCTAATTATATAGAAATGAAATTCTACAAACCTCCACAATCACCAAAAACTTACAATCATGATCGGATGTCATACTTTGCATGTCAAACTTACATAAAGTCTAGCCTTCAATCTCGTTAGAACAAATCAATTCCCAATAAGTGGTTCAATATCTCTTATTCAGATGCTTTGTTTCCTTGATCCTCATCTGGCCAAGCTTCTCCAACTTGAACTAAAATCTGGCATAAAATTTGACATAAATCCATGGAGTTGGCTATCTACCAAATCCTCCGCTAAATCTCCACTAAAGCCAAATTGAAAAGATAAGGATCTTCAAATCTCTAATTTGTGAGAATGGGTTCTCAACTCCACCTTCAATTTGCACCAAATTGGTCTTGCTTCATCTCTTGAGCTCAAAACAAAAATTTTATTGCTTGAAATTGATTCTCTTCTCAAGGAAAGTTGGCTAGCACTTCTGTACACCATCTGTCTCACTACAAAATCTGCATCAATTCATGCTCCAAAAACTCCATTTGGGCAATGGGTCAAGGTCATACATTCCAAGTTGTATATTTGGCAAAGTAATGTCTAATTTTATGACAATAGAAGCAACAATCATTTTGTCACAATCTTTCTCTATATGTAGTGCCAAGTGGTCTCTATTAGATGATATCAATCTCCATCAATGCAAGTGTTGGCTTCTCCACCTATGTGTGGTTTATTTGTAGCTTGTGTGAAAGCCTAGGTCAACACCAAGTTGTGCCAAGCAAGGAATAAAAGTCCTTGACCAATGACATGGCTTCTTCCAAATTTTTGGGCTTGTGTAGGATTACTTCTAATTTGATGTGTGATTTCAAACCTCTCACAAACCAATCCAACACTTTATCTTCTAGTATCCCTAGAATTTTCATTATTGTTTTTTGGAATTGAGTGATGTAGTTATTTATAGCACCAATTTGCTTCAATTCTATGGCTTGTGCAACATTCACTCCTTATAATTGCCTAATTATTTTCCCTTGAATTCTTCCTATGTTGAAGATTAAAAATAAACTTCCATTAAGATTGCTCTAGTAGGAGTTGTCACCATAGTTTTGCCACTCTATTTAAATGGCTCAAAGCTAAGAGAATCTATTTTTGTTCATCTAGAATATTTATAACTTCAAAAATACATTTGCAATCAAACACAAAATTCTCAATTGCACCTTATACATTCTTGCCTTCATATACTTTTGGCTTTGGAAATCAATGTGAACTTCTTCTCAAAATGTTGCTCTTTGTATTTGCTCTTATCATTGACTATCATAACCTCTCTCTTCTAACAATCAAGTAAGATGCTCAATCTATATTACATAGCAATGATAGCTCAGGATATTGACACCATGATTATTACTCTACTAAGCTACTAACATGCAATTATCTAAATTAATACATAGATACAACATGTCCACAGCTTTTTATAAGTTACAAGTAGAACGATCAATGGTTCATTGAATGAAATGGTTATGTTTAGAAAATTTTGCCCAAAGTGTAAAATGATTCTTTGGTAGTACATGGAAATCAAAACCCCATGGTTTGGACAAAATGGATTTGGTGGTCCATATATTCTATACATCCCATTCTTGCTATGATACAAATCTAAAAATTCAAAGAGAGAAATAAGAGAATGGAATATCAAAGTGGGAGATCACACTAGATTTCTCAAGGGAATAAAACTCCAAATGCTTAGCTTGAGCTTGGACTTTTATATTTATAGATAACTTGGATCTAAGGCTCCCAAGAAGCTTCCAAGGAAATTTCTTTCTAGAAGCTACACTACTTGGAGTGCAAGCTAAGCTAGCCTTTACTTGGCAAACAAGTTAAGTTAGTTCTCAACTTGGCATACAAGTTACTCAATCCTTGGAAACCTCTTAGAAGCTTCTCACAAAGAAGCTTTCTATATGCTTCTAGAACATTTTTAAGTTACCTAGCTTTATGCTAATTTTATGACATGTTAGCTATATTTATCTTTTGCTAACTCCATATTATAACAAGAAAGTAAGGTCTTATTTTGAGATATTAATTCTTAGTTTGAGTACCAACTCACATAACTTCACTCAATATTTTTACACTTGGATTTGTCTTAATTTCTTTAGAAGCATTTAAACAAGATCATTCTAATTAAACCAAATATGCCAATTTTAGATGTATTCTAAGATATAAATACCCAAATGTGAGGCTCACCTATACAGCTTAGGAGATTTTTCTTTGGTAAGATTGACATTATTTAACATAATTACTTTTTTAATCAAGTGCGTAGTACATTCTTGGTCCTGTAGGAACCATCTTGAATAAGGTAACAAGCAAAGATTATATTAAAATGCCTATTTTTCTTTCGTGTTTCATGTTCCTCTTGAGACATATGACCTAAGTTGAGACTCTTATCCTTCAGGTTCTCAGATAAGATTGAGATGCTTGAATTTCCAAAGGCCTTTGTTAGAATGAGGAAGATATGAGAGTTGACGATAATTCTCTTATAAGACTGAGATGGTTGGATTTTTGAAAGCTCTTGTTAGAATGAGTAAAATGGAAAAATTATCCTCAACAAGACTATCTTAAGCCAATATTAAATAAATTTTAGTTATTTAAGTGGTAATTTTTATTATCATATTATATATTTTAAATATATTTATATTTTTAAATACATCCTTCTAAACAAATAAAATTTATACCCAAATATATTTTTGTAACTTTGTTGATATTATACTAACTTCACTCAATGTTGCTCATGCCTCTTATAGCTATCATATGTCCAATACTCTTTATTATCATATGTGGAAGACAAATTAGTTTAATATTAGACTAAAATTTATGATAAATTTTTTTCTTTCTATATTTAAAATATAGGGATATTAACCTAATACCAAAAATCTATTCTCTTCTTATAGCCTTATATTCAATATCTCTTACTTTACACTAATATATTATATTATATGTTATATATTACATAATCCAATCATTGAAAAAAATTTCATTTTTCCTCATGTTTGAATATGGATTCTTTGTTATTCATATGGATATATTATTTAATACATGTAATCACATTGTTTATGAATAATCTAGAAGCTTATGTTAGGTGATTGATTATTACAATGGTGTTATGTTAATTCATTTTGGAATTCTATGGAGTGAATTTAGGCTAGGGTAAAGTGGATTTTTCAAATATTAAGCTTTTGAATTGTAGGAGAAAGCTTATACCCAATTAAGGGTTTTAAGCTCTCCCAACTATGTCTCTCATGGGTTCTGTCCATAGCGGTTTAAATTTGGTGTCGAGGTTAAACATGATCTAACAAGTTGCTTCCTTGTAGACCCAAAGACACCAACCCGACGACACTAACCTACTCTGTACATCTACTCCCAAAACTTCAAATACTTATAACTTCTTCTATAGACCTCCAAACTCTACAATTTTGGTGGCTATGGAAAGCCCTAAACGAAACTCTTCCAACGAGATTTAGCGCGTATGATTTGGACTTTTTTTTCCATGAGATACAGCCCCCACAGTAATCCTGACCTGTAACCTCCATTCAGATGCGAAGAAACCCTCTTTCAACGTGTGGTCCAAGTTTTTCCCTCCTCTGACACAAAGTAAGCTTCTTCGGGTCTGATCAAATCAGAGTACTTCTTCCTCCAATACAAAGTAGACTTCCTCAAGCTTGATCAAAACACAAGTTTCCACTCATTTCTTCTCCATTTGGTTTCAGCAAGACACTTCTTCTTCAAAACTCGTCCAAAATGAAACATGTGTGTACCACATGAGAGAAACTCTAAATGCCTAGCATGAGATTAGGTTTTGGTATTTATAGTGAAGCAATACAAGGCTCTTGAGAAACTTCCAATTAATCTTCTTTCTCAAAGCCACTTCTTAGAGTGCAAGCTAAGATAGCTAAGAAAATTCTTAAGGAAATTTCCTTCTAGAAGTCACCTACTTGGCATACAAGGTAAAATAGTCATTAACTTGGTGTGCAAATTACCCAATCCTTGGAAGGCACCTAGAAGCTTCCCACCAAGAAGCTTCCTAAGTGCTTCATGTGAGAATACTCTACCAAGAAGCTTCCTAGATGATTCTAAACCATTTTTAGAATTTTTAACTATTATTCTTAGAATTTCTAGCCAATTTTGTTTTGGCTTATTAGCCTTTTTTAACACATTTTTTAACTCTATATCATCACATCTTGGCTTCAAGTCAATTAAATGGTGTGGCAAAACTAGGTTGGTAATTATGGGAAGAGTGAGCTCAATAGCAATTTATTATTCCAATCTTGACAAGGGAAGAATTCAACAATATAATAATTAATAGATTCTAAGCAATAAATACTTGCACAAGCCACACAAGATAGATTGGTAAAATTGAAGTAGATTATGTAATACCATGAGCTAGCCATATGATCTAGATGTGAAATTTGGTTTGGTAACATCTAGAATAATGTTATATATGATGGTCAAAATAGATCAGATAGAAGTATCACCAAAAGAGTACTTCTACAAATAGAGCATAAATCGAAATAGACTTGAGAACCTTAGAACCAATAGCTAGAGATATGATTTAAAGATGAGAATTGGTTTGGTAACATCTTGAAGGATGTTACACACGATGGACTTAACAGATCAGAAAGAGGTATCACCAAAAGGGGACTTCTACTAATAGAGTATGAACCGATATATGCCTAAAATCTTTGAAGGCAATTTCGAAGGCCTAAACAGATGAATTAGGCCTCAAAAATGTGCAAATCCCCCCCAACATAGGAAAGGTTGGCCTTCCCTCCCCCCTAGTTTGTCTCGTCAAGAGCTTTCCAATGGTACCTTACTCACGTGATTCTGAGACTCCTACAAGAAGATTCCCTAAAAGATTCCCTCCAGTCAAAGCTTGTTTGACCAACCAGATAGGACCTAGACCGACATGTCACCCATCCAAGTAAGTAATCCAAGGGTGGAGCTTGATGACATATCACCCATTTGTGTGCCTAATCCTATAGTGGAGCTCCCTTGGAAGAGATCCTCTTTGTCTATATAATAAAGAGAAGGTGCTCCTTTGGGGCACCAAATGTTGAGTGTGTAATCGGTGTTTTCTCTCTTCTCTTGTCCTTGGAGTATTACAGATTGGTTCTATGTCACTCAATTTCAAATTAAAATAGTGTAGATTTCATAGATATTAAAAGGCAAAGCTTTGGATTGGTTTGTGAGAGGTTTCAAATCAAATTGAAATTATTGAAATTGTACCAAATTGAAAGTAAATATGTACAAGTCCAAATATTTATAAGAAGCCATACAAATGCCAAGCCGTTTGATTCCTTGGTTTGCACAACTTGGTCTTAATCTAAACCTTCACAAAACCTCTCTATACACCACAAATTGGTGGAAAAGCCAGCATTTATAGATATTGATTCCATCTAACAAAAACTACTTGGCATTATAGATAGAGAAAGATTGTGACTAAATGGTGGCTGCTTCTATTGTTACCAAATTTGACATTACAAATGTGCCAAATCTCCAACTAGGATTGTACAATCTCAACCCTTTGTCCCAAATGGAGTTCTTGGAATGTGAAGATTATGAAAATGAAGTGTCCCTATATGAGATATTGAGTCATATGTTGGGAATCTGATTTGTTCCAATAGGATTAAAGGCTTGACCTATGCAAGTTTGATACAATTGCATTTTGATTGATTGTGTGAGTTATGTGAATTGCATGTCCATGCAATTAGCAAAAGAATTATTAATTCTCATTAAATAGATAATTGATAGCAAATTGATAATGGTAGATGGTAGAAAGCGTTCAACTCTATGTACTTCACATCTTGTTGCATTCAAGATTAGAAAGGTATAAAAGACCAAGGAGAGAAATAAAACAATAAAAGACCAAAGTGGAATATCTATCATATTGGAACTTTCAATTGAGGGAAACTACATATGCCTAGCTTAGGTTGGGTATTTATAAGTAACATGGTGAAAAGGCTCCCAATGAGTTTCCAATGAAGGTTCTTTCTAAGATCAGTCCTACTTGGAGCGCAACTAAGCTAGCCATTTACTTGGCATACAAGCTAAGCTAACCGTAAGCTTGGCATACAAGTTACTCTACCCTTGGAAAGTTCATAAAAGCTTCTCACCAAGAAGCTTCCTAAGTACTCTTAGAATATTCTACCTATAAGCTTTCTTGATGCTTCTAGCACATTCTTAGGCTAGTTTTGCTTCCTTTTGCTATATTTAGCAAAAAACTATGATTTAAGCATGACCTTATCACCTAGTTGAAAGGTGAGATCTTGATCATGTTTATGAGCATATTACTTTTGCCAATTTTGAGCAACAAGAGGATAAGACTTGGCTTGGTAAAAGAATTTAGATAACATGGATAGAAGGTGGAATGTCACACCATTTGTCATGTCGCATCTAGATTGCTTGGACGCTAGAGTTCCAATGATAGTTGTTAGAGGCATGTTGGTAGTTACTCATAGACTACTTCCCGATGGTCAGATTTTGTGTTTAGGGTACTAACTTCATGGTGAGGCCTACCGTCACTTGCACCGTCTGCACCATTGGGTGTGCCATCAACGGGATGGTTGGGATGAGATTTAGGTTGAAATCAAGAGTATACTCTCAAAGTGCAGCTCCAGAGAGCTCACTTCTCTGATGTTGAGCCTTCGAGTTCCTGGCTAGAGTGGACAGAAAGTCGGTGAGCGTCACCTGGATTCTCTTAGCTAGAGTGGGTTTGGCTTGACTGTAATTAGTGCATTGTTTTTGGCAAGTTGTTAAGGATCAGATCAAGTATTGATTTGAGTTCAATTGATTTGAGTTGTAAACAATCTGATTACATCAAAGAAGTGAGTCAAGGGGAAATTGGGTGCAAGAACTGTGAGTGTTCATGGTATCTCCAAGCTTGGAGGATCATGGTGTCTTCATCAAGTAGTTCAAATTTCCCTAAGAGAGAGCGTATGCAAAAGTGCTAGCAAAATTTGGGGGTAGGGAGAAGCAATTTTCAAGTGGTAGCTGTGATTTTGAGCTTAGGACCAATTTGTTGCAAGTTGAGCTCAAAAACTGAAATTGAGGTGGAGTTGGGAGCACATCCTTGCAAACTAGAGATTGGACGAAACCCATTTTTCCAATTTGGCTCAAGTGAAGAGTTAGCATAGGATTTGGGCGGTGAGCCATTTTTAGGGATTTATGTCAAATTTTATGTCAGATTTTGTGAAGGATTTACGTCAGATTTTGGCAAGAAGAGCTTTGATCCAATCCTCGGTGATCCTTGTAGCTCAAGAAGTAGATAGGTACTCCAATTATATCAAATGCCAAATGGTGGTAGAGTCAGTCTCGTGTTGATTTATGAGATGGAGGGTTTTTGTTTAGCATTCTTGTGATTGGACCCCCTCCATTCTCTACTTCATGTTTTTACATTGTGTTTGTATGAGGTGCCTTGAATTTTGAGCGTTGTTGATATGGTTGTGCTCTTGGTAGTGAAGCCGGAGTGATAACCAATCAGACTATCTTTGTTTCTCTCCAATGAGGTAGGCAGTGATGACTTGCAGACCATGAGAATGCATGTTGTGATGGCAGGTTAGAGGTCATCCTTGTCCCTAGTGTAGTTGCCTCAGTTAGAGTTACATTAGTGGATAGTGTTCTGTTAGTTTTGGCACTTGGTGGTGCTTAGTTGGTATTGGCACTTGTTGGTGCTCGGTTAGTGTTGATACTTGGTGGTGCTTGGTTAGTATTGGCACTTGGTGGTGTAATTGCTGTTTAGGGTGGTGTTTGTGGTTACTTTGTTAGAACGGAGTTCTTTGGAGATTCTAGAGGAGATAGCCTTGTAGAACATAGTGGGTTTACTTGGAGTGGCACTTGGTATCAACCTATATCGCAGGTCCCAGTGAGGGAGGAGATTGAATCTAAGTTGGAGTTCGACACAAGAGCTGATTCAATTGAGAGTGCACTTGGTGTGTCCGCATTGTTCTTGTGGGATATGGATGAGATTTATGGGGTCTCCAAAGGCCCTAGGCAGTATTTTGGTACAATGGGTACCATTGAGTTGGATGACTTCATCCAAGAGTTTGATGGTTGGTGTGATATACAACAAATGCAGAATCTGACTTTGTTTACACCCTTCATGGCATTGAAGGGGTTGTTTCAGCACTTGGAAGGTCCGCCAATGGATGACTACCATGAGTTCAAGAGAGCTCATTTGGAGGAGATTGAGTTATGGAGATAGTATAGGTCTCCAAACTATGTCTCTATCACTTTAGGCTTGGTTGCCATGAGTAGATTGGTTGTACCCATGAGTTCTAGCTCAAGTAGTGTTGGTGGAGCTAGTGGAGGTACACTTGATGGAGATAGTGTTACCATGAGTGGAGGTAGCGCTGCAGGAGGTGGTGTGGTATCGGTGTTTAACCCCATGGTGGAGTTCTTCAAGCGTTTGAGGCAGAACTACCAAGGAGTGCGGACTGACAAGTTGAGAAGCTTGCAAGAGTTCCAATGGAAGGATAAAAAGAGCATATGCAAGGCATACACTTGCATGAGGTAGCTGATCAGTTTCAATCAGGGAGTTACTGATGCCCAGGCAGTCCAATTTTGGTATGGAATATTGGACAAGAAGTTGCGACATAGAGGTTGTGACGCTATATTGTTATAGGCTATTTTGCCTACTTTGGCAGTGGTCTTTGGTTTGGCTGAGCATATTGAGCTCTACATGGTGGAGGAGAGAGTGGTGACATCTAGATTTGGTAGGGAGACCTCATCCACATCTATTACTTCTTCTAGAGTGCAGGAGAGTACATCACGCCCAGTTGGTTTTTGAGGATAGGGTGGATAGCCTAGATCCTATGGAGCGAGTGGAGGGCCTATTGTAGTTAGACCCTTACCTTCATTTTTGGGTCAATAGCAGCCAGTGAGTGGTAGTGTTGCTTGTTGGACTTGTGGTGGACCTCACCATAGGAGAGAGTGTACTCAAGGCAGCAGACCTGGTACCTCTTGTGCATCACAACCAACATAGAGGCAGTGTGAGCATTGCCATAGATTTGGTCATACTAGTGACCGATGCTTTGACCTACACCCAAAGTTATGGAGTGGTAAGGCTGCTATGGTAGGTTGTAGAGGAGCTCTAGTTCATGGAGGACAAGATGGTAGAGGATCTACATCTAGTAGAGGTGCAATACCTGCCCTTACTTTTGATACAACTATGGCTACTCAGATTGAGCAATTGAAGCACATATTGGCTAGTATGGCCATAGCTTAGAGGAAATCAGATTTGGATGTTGAGGCTTCCACCTCATATGTTGGTGATAGAGATGCTTTGGAATTCATGTGCGGAGCAGCTCAGGTGGATGCATCTACAGCAGTGACTAGGAGTGCATTACGTGCTCCAAAGCCTAGAGGAGCATCAGTGGAGTTGGACCTACAGAGAGGAGAGGTTGGGAGACAAGTCAGACTTCCCCAGTCTTTCATGCTACCAATTATAGATTCCTCCGTGCTTTCATTGCAGATTACATCCATGGCTCCTAGATATCCCAATGCATGTGTGGTAGGTGGTGATGAAGTGCATGATGGACTACTTACTAGTTAGCCACCTGCTACTACATAGACTGAGTATAGCATGATGTTGGGGGCGGCTCAATTGATTATGTGTTGCCCTTTGTTTTCAGCTAGTGACATGTTTACATTGGGAGTTGACCTAGCCCCAGTGTTCTGGTTGGCTGCCACACTTTATGAGAGTAGAGATGATGCGGTTCCTACTACTAGAGCAGAGGTGGTTGGTAGTGGAGCTGACTTGGTCAAGGAGCATGGGATCCGTTCAGCAACCAACGGTTTATGGCAGGCAACAGCGGCTAGATTGGAGGAGTTGCCAGCTAGACCGGCCTTTGAGAGAGCGTGGTTCACACCTGATGTTGTCTTATTGGATAACCAAAAGGGGATTTTCTGCTTGATGGACCTTTAGGGAAGGTCTATACACCACAGAGAGTCTTGTAAGACTCTGTTGCATAGCCCCTTATATTGGGGAAGGCTGCAGTAGTTGGTCTGGAGTTACAAAAGACCGATGTGGAGAGGTGTCCATTTCAGATCCAAACATCTCTAGGTGGTGGTTTGACACAATACATCACATGTGGGGAGCTTGTTTTCCACGTTCAGCATGGTCATCCAACTAATAGCTTGGTGGTGAGAGCTCAGGCTATTGCAACAAAGTTGAGTCATATGATGTACTAGTTGGGGGAGCAGTGTTGTATCCCATGGGTTTCAATATTGACTATTGGGAGTAGACAACCTCCTAAGACCAGGTTGGCAATTTGGTGAGGGACAGGTATGTCGCCTACCAGTATGCTTTAGTAGTGGAAATCTTGGCTCACTACAGTCCAGGACCATGGTAGCATTGGTTTCAACTTTCAATGGTGTAGTTACTTGGCTTGGGAACTTGTTGGAGGGGAACGACTATGCAGAGGATACTCCAATACCAGAGGAGATCACTCGGATTTGGAGTACAAGTGGGATTGATCCATCCACCTTGGATGTTCCATTGTGGAGTTCAAAGGAGGCATTGTAGCAACATGGGTTTCCTAAACCCTCACGAGTTTCCTAGGCTCTCATGCTTTTTGAGAGGGAGGACCTAGACTTGTTTGGGACTCACAGTTACAACAGTTGGTGGAGCCCAATGCCGATGAGAGAGAGCGGGTGATGGATTTTTGCATTGGTATTACTACTATTCTAACAGTATCAGAAGCATCCAAGCGTTAGGTGTTAGGTTAGGCTATGGACCTAAACTGTTGGACTTGGATCGTGAGCCTTGGTTCGGTAGAGCAGCGTAGGATGCACTTGATAGGCATCACCACTCGGACACTTGTGAGCCCTATGCCTATCAAGACGATTCAAGTACATGTTGGGGGCAATGAACCAATTGGACATGGTATTCTTGGGACACAACCAGTAGCTACTAGGGAGAGTGGTCTACATGGAGTCCATCCAGGTGAGGGTGGTCTACTTGGATTCCACCCTTGGTCTACTTGGGATGCAACTAGAGGACGTGTCGAGCTTGCAGACAAAGTGGAGGGAGTTTTTCACACAGAGGATAGGACCTCTAGTGGTCAAAGGCATGATACTATTGCTCCCAAGGGCCTAGTGTAGCCACTAGTCAGTATGTCTTCCACTACTATGATAGTTACAAAGGATACTTGGGAGCCAGATCTTGGACCCAAGCTTATTGGGGAGGAAAGACGGAGAGTTTGGAGGTTCTTGAGGAGCTACATGAATTGTTTTGCCTTCAATATAAAGGATTTGGATGCTTTGAAGGAACCTGGTATATGGATTGAGCTGACTAGCAATACACCAGTTTTCCAATGTCCTTATTGCTACAATGACATGGAGAGGACATTAATTCAAAGCCGTAGTTGAGACCTTTTTGAGGCTGGTTTGGTAGAGATCTCAAAAGGAGAGTATGCATCAGCTATAGTGATGCCAGCCAAGAAGGATATGAATGGTAACTACATAGATAGGTGGATGTGTGGAGATTACTGTCCTATCAACCAATAGACTAGGGTTGATTGGTATGCCATGCCTACACCAAAGGAGATTTTTGATGCGATTGGTGTGGTACCCACATTTTTTTGTTTTTTTGAAATGGAGAAGAAGAAGTGTATAGAGAAGTCCGGTTGCGCCTGTATGGCCGAAGAAGGCAAAGAAAAGAGTCTTCGGGATGAACCCACAATAATGTGGCTTTGGGTCATAAGGCAAAGTACTCGGACTTGCCCTGTCAGCATATAACCCAAAGTAAGAAGTCTTCGTATCGGGGGGTGCTCAACCCAAGGCAAAGACAATGTAACAACTTTTCTTTGGGGTGAGAAATTCAAGAAGGGACCGTTCAAAAACCGGCGGTCATATGCGTGAAGTACACTTGACAGTGACAGGCGCATGCAAGAGGTGTGATTTCTTGGTAGAAACTCAAATTGAAGAGAGACAAAGAAGGTGCAAATCTATAAAAATCAGGCTAACGATGAAGCAATGTCGAGCAATTTTCCTTCACCGTTGAGGAGTTGTCCTGCAAGAGATTGTGGGAAGGGAAGTAGAGTTGAAGATGCGCTAGTGTGTAGAGGAGAATTCAAGAGAGTTAACCCGAGAGATAGTGAGAAAGCAAGAAAGATGGGAGGAGGAAAGAAGAACTCCAAATTTGCAATGAGAAATTCATGCAATTTGGAGGTTAGATGTGATCACAAGAATCGAAGTCTTGAGCCGACTTTGGATCACATTCTTGGCATGGAATTGGAACATGAGTTTTCCAGGATTCATTACCAAGATAATTGAGAGTAAATGTCTCAATGGTCCCGAGGAAGAGAGGAAGAGAGGAAATCCGGCTCATTGGACAGAGTTGGATTGGAGATTGGTACTCAGAAGAGAAGTAGGTGTGGAGTAGGGTACCATGTTCTTGGGGAAGGGAGAGGTAGCCGAAGAAACCCAAGAAGTGAGGGATGCCTTCTCTTTGAAGAGGACGAAGAATGGGTACAAAGTAGAGAGTTACAAAGATCTGGTCAAGAGAGGGATCGTGAGTGCTCTCATGGTAATCTTGAAGCCGGAGAGAACAACTTATGTGATGAAACATCAAGCAGTGTTCTTCCATAAGATGTTTGCAAGAGAACCCATCAATTGGGCGAGGTGCTTCCATGGGAGAACGAGGCAGATGGTGTGGAATTTGTGGGATAAGTTGCCTCCACACTACATTGTGCCATTTGCAGCACATTTCTACCTCGGGTTGAATTTGCTCAATACGGTGGAGCGCAACAGAATGGTGTCGCACTTTCATCCCGACTTGAGAAAGGAAGTCAACGTGGAGGAGCAACAATATATTCTTCAGATCCAAAGCAGTGATGAGTACTATGCACAGATGGGGAAGAGTGCGCAGGTAGAAGTAAGTACTCCAAATTCAAAGAAGTGGAGTCAACAAGGAGAAAGTGAAGACGTAGAGAAGACAAGACCTCGGAAGACCAAGAGAGGAAACCTAAGGAAAGGTATGGTGGTGATCGCATTGTCGGAAGAAGACTTAGAGGGCAAAGTCGAGTGCAAGTCCAAAGACTCAGAACACAAGGAAGAACCCGAGCTTACACTACAAAGTGGGGATACAACTAGTGATAGCAATGAAGGTGGAGAGATGACGTTGGTACATGTAGAAGAAGAAGAAGTCTGGGTGGAGCTCGAGGAAGAGAGTCAGGCAAAGTTGGAGGACGAAGTGCCCAAGCCGGAGGAGAAGAAGATTACTATTCAGAGAGGAGTTTGGTCAAGGCGCAAGGCAAAGTGTGAAGCGGGTCCAAGCAAGGCAAGGGAAGAGGAGAATGCCAATTTGGGAAGTGAAGTGTCTATTCCGATACGATGACTATAGAGAAGAAGGCGAGTATTGGGAGAAGAAGAGGTAAAAAAGGAGATCACTCCGCGGGTTGAAATAGTAACAAGTGCTAGAGTGGAGTACCTGCAAGAAGTTGTGTGTCCTCTATTGGTGAAGCTAGAGCACAAGAAGATAGAGATGCAGTCAAAGTGTCCGGAGATGAAGACTGTGTTGCAGGTATTAGCAAGACTGGAAGAAGAGAACTCGGAGTTGAAGAAGAGTATAATCCAAGGTGAGGAGGAAAGTGAAGTACTGCAAGTGGATGCAATAGTGCAGAGTCAAGTGATTGAGAACTTGAAGAGAGAAGCAAGGTATCGAGAGGAACTTGTGAAGCAGAGTGACATAGCAAGGGAAAGACAAGTAGCTGAGTATAAAATCTTGAAGCAACAGTTTGCTGATTCAAGACTAGAATTTATCCATGCTATGGCGAGGGTAGTAGAGAAGGAACAAGAGCTCAATAGAGTAATAGAGAGTGTAGAAGAGAAGAAGCAACTATGGCAATGGGAGTTGACAGTGAGATATAGGGAAGAAGAAAAATTACAAGAGTTACTTCGTAATTAGGAAGAGAAGGTTGTACAAAAGGAGAATGAGAAGGAAACTATGAAAGCCAAGTTCAAAGCAGAATTTGCAATGTACCGAGAAGATTGGCTTGCAGATCAAGAGCGCAAAAGGAAGATGAGATTGGAGCCATTGAAGGAGATCATAATCAGGATGAATGCAATGCTGAGTACAAAGGCTAGTGTTTGTATTGAAGAGACGAGACATTCATGGTGATGTCTTAGTGATGGACTATCTTTGCACTAGTGTTGTAGGTGGTATAGTTGGAGCCAAGGAGAGAGATCGTGTCCTTCAGCAAGCCAAACAATTCAGATTGGAGGGCAGACACCTTTTGCATGTATGGGAGGATGGTAGAGTGAGAGTAGTACCATTTCCATCTCAAAGACTATAGTTGGTCCATCATGCTCATGAGGAGCTAGTACATTTTGGAGTAAAGCGTACATATAGCTTACCCTAGAGTCATTATTGGTCGTGCGGTATGGAGACCAAGGTACAACAATTTGTTGCTAGATGTGTGGTTTGTGACCAATTTAAAGCATCATTCAATACTCTTATGATAGGTAATGGGTGTATTTACACCCATTACCTATCATGGGATTGGGTTACCGTTGGAGTCTGGACTTTGCTAGACCTTTACCTTTGATTGTGAGACATCATTGGTATGTTTTGGTGATGGTGGAGCACTTCTCCAAGTAGATTGATTTGGTGGCACTTCTTGACAAGTCTAGTGAAGGGACAACTTACTCATTCCTGGATTGAGTTCTTAGTCATTATGGTGCACCGGCTGAGGTTTTGATTGATCAAGGTACAAAGTTCTTGGGGGAGTTTCAAGTCTTGTGTGACAAGGCTTTGATTGATCATCGTACTATATCCTGAGATCACCTTGAGGAAAATGGCTAAGTAGAGAGAGTGGTTTAGATAGTGAACAGAGGATTGCAAAATTATGGTTTGCAAAGAGGCCACTTGGGAGATTGGGATCTCCAATTACCTTGGTTGGCCATGGGCTATCGATTCAACCGACAAGCCGGAAAGGCATCCTTCTCTCCATACTTTCTACTCTATGGACAAGATCCAGATTTACCTACAGCCATTGTCAAGATGCCATTGTAGTTTTGGACTTGGATGACCCAAATGTATGGATGAGCGCATGTTCTCAACGGGCAAAGATCTTTTGGAGAGTGATGTCAATGGTCTTTGAGAACTTGGCGAATGTTCAACATAGAGATACTTAACGCTATGCTACCATTCAAGGAGGAGGTTGTAGACCCTCGATCCATTGATTTCATCCAAGAGACTATGTATATCTATAGTAGATAGCACCGATGACACTTGATGTTTTGACATGCCACACTATCTTGAGAGTGCGTGAGGTTTTGCCATCTGGACTCCTTGTGTTAGAAAGACATGATGGTGTTTTCTAGAAGGATCATGTATGCAATTGTGCGCCATGCCACCTCCCAAAAATTGATGGTACTATGGACCCAAGCTTGGCACTTATACGTGCAGGGTTGAGGTGTATATTATGTGGCTCTTTTGGTGGAGTTGCTACTATGTTAGTGTGTGATAGCTATTTGAGAGGATGGCATATGGTATGTAAGTCTCCTCCCCTCATGGTGGTTCCTCAAAGATAATGGTTATATCCTAGATGTACTTGACCTATAGCTAGTTCATCATTTATATGGTATAGATTGCAGACAAGCGACTAACAATGAGGCTCCATAGCACCCGGCCTCCTGATCTTTGCCCATCATAGGGTATACCATATACTTGGAGTAGATGTCTATCTAGAGTTAGAGGGACCTAACCGCCAGCTAGGGGGGTGATTGTGGCACTTTAGAGTTTATGTATGACTTATGTGTGAGTTGTGCTTCTATAGTGTATGATGTTGATAGTGATGTATGTTTTGTAGTGATGTATATACACATGATAACTTTCATGCCATTTGTATATTGTCACATCTAGATTGCTCGGACACTGGAGTTCTAGTGATAGTAGTAGAGGCATTTTGGTAGTTACTCATAGACTACTTCTCAATGGTCAGATTTTGTGTTTAGGGTACTAACTTCATGGCAAGGTCCACCGTCACTTGCACCGTCTGTACCATTGGGTGTGCCATCAACAAGACCGTTGGGATGAGCCCTAGGTCAAAATCAAGAGTATACCCTAGAAGTGCAGCTCCAGAGAGCTCACTTCTTTGATATTGAGCCTTTGAGTTCCTGGCTAGAGTGGACAGAAAGCTATCAAGCATTACTTAGATTCTCTTAGCTAGAGTGGATGTGACTTGACTGTAATTAGTGTCTTATTGTTGGCAAGTTGTTGAAGATCAAATCAAGTATTGATCTGAGTTCAATTAATTTGAGTTGTAAACAATCTGATTATTGTGGCACTTTAGAGTTTATGTATGACTTATATGTGAGTTATAATTCTATAGTGTATGATGTTGACAGCAATGTATGTTGTATAGTGATGTATATACGCACGACAGGAAGTATGGGTGACCTACAATGGTGGAGGAGCAAGAAGAGAATCTAGAATAAGTGGATCTTGCCCATAATTAAGGAAGAAGGGAAAAAAGCCACTACTTGCCTTCTTGGACTTATTGTAGGCAAACTCAGCAACTATAAGACAAGTATTCTAATCACTATGGTGAACATTGATAAAAGCACATAACATCTCCTCCAAAGTGTGGTTTGCTTGTTGTGTTTGTCTATCAATTTGAGGATGATAAGTTATAGATAATGCAAGCTTGGTACTAAGGATTTTAAAAAGTGCTTACTAATATTTACTAGTAAATCAAGGATCTTGATTAAAATATGAGAACCCTTGGCATCCCATGGTGCTTGAAGATGGTGTCAAAGTAGATCTAGGCCAATGTTGAGGCATCAACTATATCCATGGTAGATGCTAACTAAATCTACTTTTTGAGCTTATCAACAAACATGATGATGGTTGTATGGCCTTTGTCCAACTTTGGCAAGGATGTGATGAGGTCTAAGCCATATGTTCCCAATGGGTAGATGGAATGGTAGTGGTTGAAGGAGTTCACTTGGATTTTAGCTATTAGCTTTGTTGCATTTGCAAATCTCACAAGATCATACAAACTCTTGAACCTCTCATGCCATGTTGGGCCACCATCATTGACATTATAGGGTACCCAAAGTCTTTTCCACACCCATGTGACCAGCAATTGATAAGCCATGGGCCCCTTGAAGCTATACAAGTTGTAGATCACTGTTGGTTGGAACATATATCCAATTCTCCTAGAATAGAAGACCTTCTTTGAAAAAAAAAGTGTTTTATTCCTTGTTATGTGATGCAAGACAACCTTATACCAATCAAAAGAAAGGATCTTATTGTAATGCAGTCTTAAACTTGATTTAACTTTCAAGTCAACTTACATTGTTGTAATTGCAGTTGTTATGAGAGATTTAGAAAGATTTTTCAAATCAAGTCATCGTGAAAGGGCATCAAGGATGATGTGGAACTTGTCAGTCTATACTCAACATTAATATCAAACAACAATTTGTAATCCTATTGATTATGTTTACTCTTCATTTGCTTCAAATGTAAGGTTTGCAACAAAGGTTTGTGGTCAATTTGCATGATCACTTGTTTCCCCAAGGGATAATATCTCCATATCTTTGTGGCATATACCATGGTTAGTTGTTCTCAATTTCAAGTAGAGTAATTCTATTATTCTATTATATGGTTTTTAGTTGGTGAGAGACAAAGGAAATGGGATGTAATCCATCTCAAAATTCTTGTTGCAACGCAACACAACTCAACTCCAATGGAAAAGTTAGAAATATCAAAATCAACCACACAAGGTAGTTGAGGATCTTATGGTTAGAAGATGCGTTGTGAAGACACCATATGCTTTAGTTTCTTGAATGCTTCTTCATGCGTAGTGGTCCGTTGAAAGCTTGATGTCTTCTCTAATAGATTGGCCAATGGTGCAAACTCATCAGCATAGTAATAGATGAACCATCAATAAAAAGTTGCCAATCTATTAAATACATGTACTTCCATGACATCCTTAGTAGTAAGCCAATTGGCTTTGATTTTCTCCTTTTCCATCTTGATCACTTCTAATGAGACCTTATGATCCAAGAAGGTAACTTCCTTCTGCCAAAATGTACACTTTGACTTCTTGTAATAAAACTTCCATTGGCATAATTGTCTTAGGACTTCTTATATATTATTCTTGTGTTCTGTTTTTGTTTTACTATAGATTAAAATATCATTCAAGAACATCATCATGTATTGATCTAATTGCCTATCCAATGACCAATGCATTTGATCTATGAAAATTGCCAAAGCATAAGTGATCCCAAAGGTAAAACATTCTACTCAAAATGCCCATACCTTGTGCAAAAGGTAGTCTTTTGTGCAACCTATCAATGTGAATCTACCAATAGCTGCTTTGAAAATCCAACTTGGAGAAGTATCATGCTCCATTCACTTGAGCCAACAAGTAATCAATTGAGGCAAGGAATATGCATTCTTCATGGTTTATTTATTAAGGTCACAATAGTCATTATAGAATCAAAGTCCTCCATTTGTCTTTAGTACAAAGAGTTCTATGTCATAAACTATGTCATATGAAATCCTTCTCCAACAACAATACACAACAACATAATTTGTTTGCTAATTCCATAAATATGCAATGCAATATGCAATAGAACTCCCACAATCAACCAAAATCCTACATCAACAATCCAATTTCATACCTCACAAGTGTATCAAACTTGCATAGGTTGAGCTTTCAATCCTATTCGAACAAATCAAGTTCTCAATAAGTGGCTCAATATCTAATATTGGGATTCTTAGTTTACTTGATCTTTATGTTCCAAGAACTCCATTTGGGCAAAGGGTCAAGGTCATCCATTCTTGGCAATGCTATGTCCTATTTGGTGATAATAGAAGCAACTACCATTTTGTCATAATTTTTCTCTATTTATAATGGCAAATGGTCTCTATTGGATGACATCAATCTCCATTGGTGTTGGCTTCTCTATCTGTGTGTTGTGTATTTGTAGGTTTTGTGGAGGTCTAGGTCAAGATCAAGTTGTGACAACCAAAGAATCAAATTGCTCAACTAATTGCATGGCTGCTTCCAAGTGTTTGGGCTTTGCATGGTTGGTTACTTCTAGTTTGGAGTGTGATATTGAGCCCTTCACAAATTGATCCAAAGCTTCATCTTCTAGTATCTCAAGAATTTGCATTATGGTATCCTAGAACTTAGTTATGTAGTTTCTCAAATAACCAATTAACTTCAACTTTGCAAATTTATTTTGTGTGGCTCATGCAACATTTACTGCTTAGAATCTCTCAAGTATTGCACTTCTAAATTCTCTCATGTTAAGATTGTTGCAACAAACTATAATTGAGCTTTCTCTACCTGAAAATTCCACCATATTTTTTCCACTCTATTTAATTGACTTGAAGCTAAGAGAATTTATCTCCATTCATCTTGAAGATTTGTAACTTCACAATAATATTTGCAATCAAACAAAAAATTCTCCATTGCACTTGGGCAATTTTGCCTTCAAATACCTTTGGCTTTGGAATTTAATTTTCTCTTCTCCTTCTTGAAATACTACTCAATCTACGCGCTCTTGTTGTTGATGATCTTTCTCTTCTAACAATTGAGTAAGGTGCTTAATTTATTTTTGCATAGTAAATTTAACTTTGGGTATCACCGCCATGATTATTACTCTATCAAACTACCTAATTGCAATTATCTAAGTTAACAATAGATGCAACACATTCAACACTCCCTATAAATTACAATTAGAAGTATCAATGGTTCAGTAGAAAAGATAATCATGTTCAAAAAATTCTACCCAAAGCATGAAATGATGCTTTGGTAGCACATGAACATAGAATCCTAATGGTTTGGGAGAAATGGATTTGGTGATCCATAAATTCTATCTATCCTATTCATGCTCTGATACCAATGTTAAAGATTGAGGAGAGCAATAGGAGAATAGAAAACCAAAGTGGAATATCACATTGGGACTCTCAAGTGAAAGGAAACTCTAAATGCCTAGCTTGAGCTTTGCTCAAGTATTTTTAGATAACTTGGGTACAAGATTCCCATGGAGCTTCCTGTGAATGTTCCTTCCAAGAGCCACCTTACTTGAAGTGCAAGTTGAGCTAGTTGTTTCTTGGTGTACAAGCTAAGCTAGCAATTAACTTGGCATACAAGTTACTCTACCCATGGAAATTTCGTAGAAGCTTCTCACCAAGACGCTTCCTAGGTGCTTTTAGAATATTCTACCCATAAGCTTTCTCTATACTTCTAGCATATTCTTAAACTAGTTCTACTCCCTTTGCTATATTTAGCTTAGACTACTAACTCATTATTTTCTACTAACTTATCTACTAACTCCACATTATTACAAAAGGAGTATTTAAAGTGCATGAGATTTTTAGTAACTCTCCTACACTACAATATCATTCTAGATCTTCCTTATCTTGAATATGATAGGATTAATTGATTTTACTAATTAAGAACAAAGTCAAGTACAACACCAAGATAAATAAATAAATAATTACCTTGTCTAACATCTTTGAGAAAGACACCTAAGAGTAGTCAGTCCTAAGATGGGAAGTCTATTAATATAATGGTTTTGAACAAGCTTTGGAGGGAGATATTCATATTTTTGTCATGTGTATCATGTTTATTGTGCAAGGAGAATTTGATGAGGATAAAAAGACTCAAAAAATTAGATGAAAAATATACTTTTTGATGGTTGATCAAATATTTCATGAGTTTATAGACATGTTTTTAGGATGATCTTTTGAAAAGATTACACTTTGATCAAGATCTATCAAGATTACACTATGCTTTTCAAGATCAAGCTATTGCTAAGTAATAGTCAAGTAAGTAGACCAATACTTTAGCTCTCATCAAAAGAGCTAGAAGAGCTTCCAAAAGCACTGACAAAGTGGTTGGAGAAAGATTTCATACAACACAACACATCCATTTTGGGAGAATTGGTACTATTGTCCCAAGGAAGGATGGAGGAATTCAATTTTATATTGACGATCATGGTCTTAAGAAACAAACCATCAAGAATGAGTATCACTTGCCTCAAATTGATAAATTGTTAAATCAATCAACACTTCCCAAAGTTGTTTCTTTGAAGCAACTATTTGAAAATTCCAATTGATGGAAAAGATGTCAAAAAGACCATATTTACAAGTTATAGGCATTTTGAATAGTAAGACTTACCTTTTAGACTCAATAATGTTCTTATAGCCTTGATGGATCAAATGCATTGGGTGTTAGATGGACTATTGGATCAGTTCATAATAGTGTTCTTAGATGAAATTTTTATTTATAGTAAGATAGAGGCAAAACACAAGAATCACATCTTAGAAGCTTAAGATAACTACAATATTACAAGAAGTCTAAGTATATCTTTTGGCATAAGGAAGTTACCTCATTTACCTTGGGCTATAAAGTTTCAATAGAGGGGATCAAGATGGAAAAGGAGATAATAAAGACCATTACCAATGGTCATACTCTTAAGAATTACCATGGAAGTTCATAGATTCAATGGACTTGCAAGCTTCTATTGATGATTCATCCACTATTATGCATATGTGACCACACTATTAATTCATCTCTTGAGGAAGACAAAAATATTTGAGTGGACTATCAAGCAAGAAGAATTATTCAAGTAACCTAAGCATGTGGTGTATTTACTATCCATCCTCCAACCATATGATACTCAACTACCTTGGGTGATTAATTTTGATCTTTCAAACTTTACCGTTGAATATATATTGCAATAAGAATTCCAAATGGATTACATCACATTGCCTTTTCATCTCATCAACTAAATACACACACAAAAATTAATTATTCTGCCTAAGATCAAGAACAACTAGCAATAGTATATATAACAAGGGTGTGGGGACATTACCTCTTAGGAAAACAAGTGATAGTGTGAACCAATCACAAAACCTTGTTGCAGATCTTACCTTTCAAGCACATGAAGAGTCAAAATCATCAATACAAAGAACAACTACAATGGTTTGATATCAAGGTTGATTACAAACCTAAAAATTTCCATGTCATTCCTAATGCCCTATCACAATAAATGTTTTTGAAGATTCTACTTGAATCTCTAATGATAACAGCAATCACCATGGCATCAACATACTTGAAGGTACACACAAAGTTCAAGTTTTCTTTACCTCTTCTTTCATCTTGTACAAGGTCATCTTGTAGTACGTGACAAGGAGTACAATACTCTTTCAATCAAAAATGGGTTTCTATTTTGCTAACCAAATCTGCAATCCAACTATGGGAGATCTACAAATAGTGTGACTTCAAGGGCATATGACTTACCAATCACTAGTCACATGGGTGTGGACAAGACTTTGAGTACTCTACATTGTAAATGGTGGGCCAAACATTGCATAAGAGGTTTGAAAGTTTTTTTGATCTTATGAGGGTTGTCAATGCAACAAAGCCAAGAACCAAAAACTAGGTACTAAACCAACCACTCCTCATTCCAAGTGCTTGATTAGAACTTGTAAATCCAAAACCCCATCACATCTTTACCAAAGACACATCAAGGCAATATAGTAATTGTGTTGTTTGTTGATAAGCTTAGCAAGAAAATTCACCTACTACCTACTATGGATGCTCCAACATTGGCTAAAATCTACTTTAAGATGCTCTTTAAATACTATAAGGTACCAAGGATTCTCATATTTGATTGTGATCTTTGATTCATTGGTAAATTTTGGCAAGCATTTTTCAAACTCCCTAGCACCAAGCTTGCCTTGTTTATAGCTTTTCATCCTCAAACAAATGGGCAAATAGAATGCATAAATTGCACTTTGGAGGATATGTTATGTGCTTTTGTCAATTTTCATCATAATAATTGGGATATGTGTCTTGCAATTACTAAATTTGTATATAATAATTCCAAGCATAAAAGTATAGGCTTCTTTCTCTTCTTCCTTAATTAAGGGCAAGATCCACTTGTTCCAAATTCTCTTCTTGCTCCACCACCAATGCATGTCTTTCATACCCCACCTTCTTGTCCAAGCTATCTATTTCCTTACATGAAGGCAAGTCTAATCTTCTTGTTACTAAAAATTGGCAAAAACAATATGTTGATAATCATTGTGGTGATCTAATTTTTCAAATTGGATATAAGGTCATACTTTCCTCTAATAACCTTCCTCTCCTTCTTGATAACCAAGTTTGTAAACTTACTCCCAATAAGGTAGGTCCCTTTGATATCATTCAAACTTCAAACTTACTCTTCTTAGTCATATGAAATCCCTCCTATTTTATATACTTCCAAGTTAAAACTCTTTGTTTCTAATCCATCATCCTTTCCTACATGCCTCCAACCTCCTCCTCCAATCTCCATTAATGATCATGAAGAATAAAAAGTAGACCATATACTTGCATGTCTTGATATCCAACATAGCTACCAATGACATGCTAAATATATGATCCTTTTGGAAAATGTATCATCTTCACAATACCACATGAGAAATTTTTTCTCATCTCCACAATATAGAAATGGCTATACTAGAATTCAAAGGTTCCATAGCAATTATTCTGGTACCAATTGGTGGGAGAGGAATATGTTATAATATGGTGTTAGTAAACGCTAAATATAACTAACAAGTTGTAGCATTAGCATATAACAAGACACCTTTAAGAATGTTCTAGAAGCATCTAGAATTTTTCTTGGTGAGAAGCTTCTTGGAACTTTTTGTTGGTTGAGTAACTTGTACATCAAGTTGATGGCTAGCTTAGCTTATATGCCAAGTGTAATATTCTAAGGATAGGAGAACTCCCAAGAGAAACACAAGAGAAGAAACACAAAGCTTCAGCCCTTAATACTCCAATGCCCCAAAGGAGCATCTTATCTTTGTTATATAGCAAAGAGGATCTTCTCAAAGAAAACTCCACCCTTGGTGGCATGTCAGCAAGCTCTACCCTTAGATTACTTTCATGGATGGGTGACATGTTGGTCATTATCATATCTAGTTGGTCAAACAAGTTTGGTTTGAGAGAATCTTTCTATAAGAAGCTAAAAATTGCATGGATGAGGTACCATTGGAAAGCTCTTGACAAGAAAAACAAACAATGGAGAGGAGGAGAGAAGGCCAGCCTTTTTTTTTCAAAGGGGAGGACTCTGTCTATTTTCAAGGCCCAATTCATCAATTTAGGTCTACAAAATTAGCTCTAATTTTTTTTGGGTGTTTTTGACTCCTACCCTATAGTGAAAATACTCTTTTGGTGAAACCTCTATCTGATCTAATTCCATCATATATACCATCCTTCCAGATGTTACCAAGACAATTTTCACCTTTAGATCATATGTATAGCTATTGATATTACACCAAGTAAACAACTAGCTTAGGTTGCACTCCAAGGTAACTTCTAGAAAGAACCTTCCTTGGAAGCTTCTTGGAAGTCTTGTACCCAAGTTTCTTATAAGTACCAAAGCCTAAGCTTAGGCTAGGCATTTGCATTTTCCCTCAATTGAGAATTCCAATGTGACCTTCCACTTTGATCTTCCCTTCTCTTATTTCTCTCCTTAGTCTTTTACAATAATGATATGCAATTTATAGAACTTATAATCAGAGCACCAATCTACATTGATGCTAGATTTTCCTATCTAAAATGCTTTAGGTTTAGAAAATTATGTCTATATATTGGAAGAGCACTCAAAGAGACATACACTTTGAGAAGTCCAAGGTGATGGTTTTAGGAACAAAAGCTAATCTTTCTTTCCTAAAGGTCAAGATTTAGAACAGGTTAAGAGTTATAGATATTGGGTATTAAAATCTCTCATATCCACAATTTGATATTGTGTATTCAAAAGAGATTTCAAGCTTGAAACACTATACAAAGAATTTGGACTTAGGTTAGCTTAGCTTAGGTTTTGTATGTGACCTTCTAATTTGAGTATTAGATGTTGTGGCACCTACATTTTTTAGTTTTTACAATTTTAGGAGTAAAAGTAATCAGGAGCCATAGGAAAGAAATTATTTTCTTTAGAGTAGGGGAGACTCAGATCCAAAGAGGAAGTTTTCATCCAATCCAAAGAAGTGTACTTTGCTTTGGAGTGAATAAAGACTTTGGATTGGAGTAGAAAGGAGGAGTTCCAATCCAAGGACATTTGTACTTTGGATTGCAGGACATAGGTTAGTTAGATTTGATGTGAGCCAATCCTAGTTTCCTCAACTAAATGGCTACCTCGGGCCATATGATGTAAAGCTAGACATCATCAATGAAAACTTTATTTGTGCAAGCTGATATTTGAAAAGCACTGGGCAGAAACATGAAGTTGGTATGAATTTTTGCCTAAAGAATGGTTGGGGATTGGAGAACTATAAGTGTGGGAATGGGCATCATAGATTTTACATCACTCAGCCAGTGTAATTTAGGAAGTGTACGAAATAGTAGTAAGATCCAAGAATGATTAGCTAGAGAGCTTATGAGATTGAGAGTGATAAGATGCAAACAAAGAGTAGAAGGCAAATGCCAGCCACTTTGGTTAGGAACCTAGCAATTTGCAGGTTAGGCAAAATAGCATGATTTGAAGTTCTGACCAAATTGCAAATTTCCTTCCTAGCATGAAACTAGAACCTTAGTTTTCTAGGTTTAATGACAAAAATCACAATTGGTAATTGTGAAATAGGTTTTATGGAAGTGGGGAAGAGAGGAAATCCCACTTGCTAGATTGAGGATGATTGGAAACTCATATTGGGATTGGATGCAAGAGAACCAATATGGATTAACTTTGATTGGAAGAGTGATGCCTTGGAAAGGTGTTGAAGGAGTGAAGGCATTGTTTAGCCAGTCACAAAGAAGAATAGCTACAATGTGGAAACATATTTTGATCAAATGAACAAAGCATTGTTGGGGTTGTGATGGTGATAATGAAGCCAAAGTGCATAAGATATACAACCAAGCAGTAGGCGCTAGAGTAAATTGGGTTGCAAAGGACCAAAGGATGCAACACATGATTATGCAATGGCAAATGGATTTGCCTTCCCATTACTTTGTTCTATTTACAACTCACCTATACTTCAGGTTGAATTTGATGATAGCTACGGACCAGCAAAGATTGGTATCCCACTTCCATCCCAATTTGCATAGAGTTTTTGATCTTATTAAAGTGAAGTGTATCAAAGAAATGTGCAAAAATAATCAACACTTCTTGAAAGAGATGAAAACCTTGATGCCAATAATGAAGAAGAGATCCCAAATGAGTATGCAATGCCACCAAAGAAGAGAAGGAAAAAATTTCATGTAAATCCTCAAGCTATAACCATGGTGGATTTGTCCTTGGGTGCAAAAGAAGAGGAGCCGAGTTGAACTTGGGGTCAAAAGAAGAAGAAGACGAAGAAGAAGAAGAAGAAGAAGAGTTGACATTGAGGACTTGGGATTCAAACACTAAGAGCAAGAGAGAACCCAAGGTATAGCAATCCATACATGGAGGAAGAAGAAGCATGATCAGATTGGGCATTCCATGAGGAAATTGCTCAAATGGATAAGGTAGACAGTCCATGTATGGATTTACTTGATGACAAAGTACCCACAAAAGAAGTTGAGGAAGCATGATTGTTTGTTCATGAAGCATCACAATCAAATTGCTTGTAAGGACTGATCTGAAGTGACTTGGGTGAGCATACATCTATAAGTATGGAGGAACCTTGGCTTGAAGTAGGACAAAGACCTAGACCAAAGTTACAAATGATTGAGTTATATGAGGAAGGAGATAATGAAGACATCATGTTTCAAGGTGTTAACTACTAATCGGGTACAATGTGTCTTTGTTGGTTTACTTGCAAGAGTAGTTGCAAGAATTCTAGGTGGAGCATCCAATGTAAAGATGGAGCTACAATTGGTAGAGACATTGTAGGTACAAAGAGAGGAGTTGCAGTTAACTTGGCGTGGGTACAACAAGAAGCCAAGTATGGGTTGATGTTGTTGTGCAAAAATAGTCATTTAAAGACTTATAGGGACAAACTTTGTGAGAAGAAGTTGGAGTTAGCCAAGATGGAGGATGAGCTTGGATGAATGATCAAGGAGTTAACCTCAATAAGCAACATGACTTGAGCAATAGGCCAATAAACTTGCCAACCTAAGGGAAATAGTGGATAATAAGGATCAAGAATGAGAAAAGGGTGACCATATAGAAAACACCAAGGATGAGAAGACCCCATCAAGTTGTACAAGGATGAGACAAAATAGATAAAATAAGGCTAAGCCCCAATAGATTTGATATGAGAAATCTGCCCTATTGCACCTAAGACATCCAAGCTATGCAAGTTGTATAGTCTACAAACAATTGGAGCACCTGAAAAAGCATCACCTAGTGTGATTGCTCTCCTATAGGTTGCACCAGCCACTTTCCTCTATAGAGCAATGGACACATGCTGTCTAAAATATGCTAAAAAGTATGAGAGTGAGAGTGGTACCACTTGGTGCCTAACATGGCTCTCACACACTCCTTGACAAATGTGTTAAACATTGTGTCCACTACTCCATATAACTCCAAGGCTAGAGGAACAAAGATGTGACCTTGTAAGCTGCTACTACACTCATTGCCCATCCAAGGCAATGGGTAATCACTCCTTCCAAAATTGTATCACATGCAGGGTTTGTAACTAGGACATCTGCTATTGTCATGTGATCATCTTGGACCAAGTACATGTCTGCCCTAACACAAATCAAGAAGATCAAGAATGGACACTAGATGTTGGAAGGCAAGTGCGGAAAGAATAGTGGCTGCATAGTCTAATTCAACAAGCCAATTCCAAGTTGGTGTAATGGAATGAGTACATCAAGGCCTTGGAGGCAAAGCATTATGAAAAAGTTGGTGTTCTTTAGATAAAATTGGAAAAGGAATGACTTTGGGTTGAGGATTAAATCTAATCCAAGTCAAGATTTGGAGGAGAAGGATCAGACTCAATGAAGTTGGCAACCCAGTGGTTCAAGGCAATATTGAGCATGGAAACCAAGGTAGAGTTGCAAGAGTTGTATTTGCATGAGTTGAAGTTGCAAGTACAAGAGACTTGTAGGAGATAGCACACAATGTAGATATGAATTGATTTTTGATTAGTCTTAAAGAGCATGTAGATAGGAAAGTAGGAGAAGTGTGAGATAATCTTTGTATCTGGCTAGATTTAGCAAAAAAATGAAGGATAGTGTAGCTACCTTATTAGTTAAACCAACAATGACCCAATCTGAGGCATTAAACATTGGAGTTCATGTGGATTTGGTGGACTTATCCAAGGCAGTAGAGAGAGTTATATAGGGAGAGAAAGATCTCATATAGAAGGATAGCATTTTGGTGGCGATATAGATTGATGGCATGACTATAATAGAAGTAATGGAACCCAAAGTGTAGGCAGTTAAAGTAATTACTCAAAGTGTTGAAACCATAGTATCAATGAGTGAAGTAGGACCACTTGGATCTGATCCAAGTTAACAATAGTTATAGGCCTAAAGTAGCATTTTTGTGAGTAGAGTTGCTTTGTATCTACAACATTGGTGGAAGTAGTTGTAATAGTTAAGTAGTTTTGGTAGTTTCTGTAACCTCTAAGTGGTCTAACTACTTAGTGTAGAAATTCAAAGTATTTTGTATTTTGTATGAGCAAAAGGTGAATAAAGTGAAGTACCATCACAATACTTGTCACTTTTTGAATTTTGAGTGTTAGCTGAATGTGGTTGTCTATAAATGTTTGAGAAATTTTGGATGTAAGTGAAGGTGTAGTCAGATGTTGGGTTCTAAACCTGAATTTCCTTATATGTGTTTGATCTTGAGTAAAACACTTACAAAGCAATGCCTTGACAGATCCTCTAGAACTATAGTGTTGTCAGTACTCAGACTTTGTAAAGAACTTGACATTTATGCAAAATTACTCCCATTTAGAACTTGTACCTTGCGGAAGGGTGGAATGCAATTTCAAGAAGGAGTGATTTTGGGACAAAATAGATATCTTCTTATCAATTGAATCATCACAATTGAGTCTAAGTGGAAAAGTGTTGAGGAATTGTGGTTTCTAGTGACATTTCAACTACTGCAAGACATCTAGTTTATTTTTGTTGTCCTCTTCTAGGTGTTGTTTTTTACCCAAGAGGTTAAAGACTTTATCAAATGAACTATTGTATTACTGTTACTTTGCATTCCACCATTCTTGACTCATATCTCCATGGGAAAAGATGATTACTTACATATTACTGCAATTCAGTACTTTGTGAGTTTTCACATATGTACACAAAGAGTTAACTAATTGAAATTTTTTATAACTTACTCTAGGTGCAACACTCCCATTATGTCTTTGAAAGAGTAATATACGTAGTTATGGGACTAATACTCTAGACATCCATATGAGTTCCCATGTTTATCTTAAGCTCTTGTTTTATTACTTATATGTTTGAGCTTTTCACTCTTTTGGTTACTTAGATTTGATATATTTAATTTCCATTTGAATATTGAATTGTTTTTAATTATATGAGGTGTATATTGAAACTTTATCTATGATATTATGTGTTTTAAATTCCATTTATAATTACAAATATACATAAAATAAAATGATATTGATATTGATATTTAATATTTAATCTATATCTTATTTATAATAATAATTAATTTTTTTATTCTTGTAATCAATAAAAAATATTTTTCATAAAAATACATCAAAATCTAGTTTCATATAACAATTCTCTTGTTTTTGTACCTGATTTATTTATTGAAGAGTCTTGATGTTTTACATATTAAAATGACTAATCTTCACTTCTCTAAAATAAAATTAACATATCTTTTATGAAATATTATAATGCTCTTATTTTTACAAAAATAATTTTTGTAATTTTTTCTCTTTTGCTCAAGGATATGGTAGGGTAATTGTTTGTTAAGGAACGGAAACCTCTTAGTCAAGTTTTCTTTGCAGTTGGCATATAGATGCAATTGCAATTATAGATACAAAGATGAATACACTACAAAAGGAAATTGCCAAAGATGTCAAGTTCAAAGAATGGTCAGAGTCAAAAAAAACAAGTACAAAGGCACTTTGGACCCAAATGTCCTTTAGACCCCAAGATCTCAAACATTTTTGAGTCCAAAGGTCACCAACTTGAATGCACTGCTACTTGGATAAAGAATTGTTACCAAAGACCATTTGTATTCACTAAAAGGGCTTGCATGTGTGGACAGTGACAATTGATCTACTAATTGAGAAAAACTGGCTATAAAATCAATTGCACTTAGAGCAATTTCATTTTCTGCCAAGACTTTTTATCTCAAAGCCAAAGAGCAAGCATCAATCCTAGACCTTCATAGATTTTTACATACTTTACAATCCTTTGTAGTTGTTTGAATTAATCTTTTGCACTCAATTGTCGTGCGCATATACATCGCTGCACAACATACATTGTTGTCAATATCATACACTATAGAAGCACAACTCACACATAAGTCATACATAGACTCTAAAGTGCCATAATAATCGGATTTTTTACAACTCTCAAATACACTCAACTTAGATCAATACTTGATATGTCACTCTATAAACTGTCAACAACTGGGCATTGATTACAGTAAAGCCACACCCACTCTAGCTAAGAGAATCCAGGTGACGCTTGCCAGCCTCTGTCCACCATAGCCAGGAACTCAAAAGGCTCAACATCAAAGAAGTGAGATCTCTGGAGCTGCACTTTGAAAGTATACTTCTAGGCTCAAAGCTAGGTCTAAAACCCTAACGGTCCCGCTGACAGTGTTGTGGGGTTGTAAGGTCTCAAGATTGTGCGGGGCACCTAGCTGCATGTGCTTAGGCTGTCTTTTTTGTCATAGACTTGGCAGTTAATCTTAGTCTGGCACTGGTTATGTTCTCTGGCTTTATGATAGTAGCTTCTATCGGGAGATTGTCTGTTGCCATTCTGGGTGCTGATCCTTGTCAATGAATACTTGCATAGGCTTTAGGTTAATTTTTCCTGCTTGTTCTTTGGCTACTATTCCTGATCTATCATTCCAGACTCTTTTCTTAGTCTGTCATTCTTAGGTGGGTGGGGTTTTTGCTATAACAGTCAAGCTTGGCCCAAAGCATAGACTTGGTGGGATTTGTGGACTAGTCCATAGGTCATGCAACCAATTTGACCCCGGGATTTTGTCCAAAGACCTGACTCACTTCCGTGGACCAAACTTAGTGCCAAAGTTTTCATTCTTTTCTTATCATTGTTTGATTATCTTTTACATACACGTTCATTCACAAGGAATGCCACTTCCATCACCACACCAAGTTCTCCAAAATTCATAAATTCTTCAGGATGATCAAAACTCATATTGAATAGTTTTTCATCAAGCACATTTTCTAATCAAGCATATACAGAATAGGAAACATCCAGGTCCTAACTCCTATCCCTTACAACATTTAGCTTCATGTCTGCAGTTCTCTGGGTGACGCCCCAAGATTGCTGCTTGGCAGATCTCCTTTGGTGATTCTCCCCTCTTGTCACTGCAAATTTGTATTGTCGTCACCTCTGGCATTTCTCTTCTTGCTATCTTGCCATGCACAGCTAGCAGTTTTCTCTCAAAACTTTCTTCCTCTCTTGGCACCTCCTCAGCAAAGCATTTTCTCCAAACCCCTTTTGGTTTCCTTGTTCTTCTGCCCAAAGCCTTCTCTCTCAAAATTCTCCTTCTCTTCCACTCTCACTGCTCAGGCCAACAGAACTTCTTTCTCTTCCCTTTTCCTCTGTCCTCCTGTCACAGACCAGCCAGCAAACGAAGTTTCTCTCTTCTCACACACCTTCACAGTCCAGCCCCAACCCTCAAAAATCTCCTTTGTTCTTCACTCCATGTCCTCCTGTCCAGACCAGGCCAGCAAAAATAATTTCTCTCCTCACACACATCTTCACAGTCCATGCCCAACCCTCAAAAAAATCCCACTCTCCTCTTTCCTTCCCAAAAAACCCCTTGTAGTCACTTCCCCGCAAGTCCCTCCAGAGATTCTCCCTAAGTCTTTTTCTCTATCTTGTCCAGCAAGCAAGGCCTTTGAGAGAATTCCTTAAGCTCTTCCCTCTTTCCTTTCATTAAACAGCCCTCTCAACCCTTTTCTTCTTCTTTTCTCATTACTCAACATAAGTTTTCCCACAAGCTCATTTGATCGAAAGCACCAAATAAAACTTCTGAGACTTTTTGGCTCAAGAAAAAAGAAAATGTCCTAACTAAAATACTCTCACATGCCTTATCAGTTCAAATGACACTCAAAGCATATTCTCAAGATTCTAGTACAATAAAAAAAGCCACAATTTGGTGTATCAAAAAATTAAGCGCCAAGTGTTGAGTAACACAAAGAGACTTTTGAGCTAACATCTGATAGAAGGAAACTCTAGCTCTCACCAAATGGCACCAATAATAGCCATGAACCTTTTTTCCAATGACAATGGCACACTTGACGGTGCAAATGGTGCAAAATGATGGTGGGCCTCACCATGAAGTCAGTACTCCAAACACAAAATCTGACCGTTGGAAAGTAGTCTCTGAGAAACTGCTGAAATAACTTTGACTACTATCACTGCAACCCCAGTGTCCAAGCAATTTAGATGTGATACTACTAATAGCATGATAGTTGTTGTGTGTATATACATCGCTGCACAACATACATTGTTGTCAACATCATACATTATAGAAGCACAACTCACACATGAGTCATACATAGACTCTAAAGTGCCATAATCGCCCCCTAGCTAGCAGTTAGGTCCCTCTAACTCCAAATAGCCATCTTCTCCAAGTAGGTATACCTTATGATGGGCAAAGATCAAAAGGTTGGGTGCTATGGAGCCCCATAGTTAGTTGCTTGTCTGCAATCTATACCATATAAAGAATGAACTAGCTATAGGTCAAGTACATCTAGGACATAACCACTGTCCGTGAAGGGAGGAGTCATACATGCCATATGCCATCCTCTTGAACAACTATCACACACTAACATAGTAGTAGCTCCACCTGAAGAGCCACATAACATACACCTCAAGCCTGCACATACAAGTGCCAAGCTTGGGTCCATAGTACCATCAATGTTTGGGAGGTGGCATGGCATGCAATTGTGCACATGATCCTTCCAAACAACACCATCATGTCCTTCCAACACAAGGACTCTAGATGGAAAAATCTCACACACTTTCAAGTTAGTGCGGCCTATCGGAACATCAAGTGTCATCAATGCCGTCTATTGTAGATATACATAGCCTCTTGGATGAAATCAATGAATCAAGGGTCTATAACCTCCTCCTTGAATGGTAGCATAGTGTAAAATATCTCTATGTTGAGCAATTGCCAAGTTCTCAAAGGCCATTGGCATCACTCTCTGAAAGATCTCTGCCCGTTGAGAACATGTGCTCACCCATACATCTAGATCATCTAAGTCTAAGACTATAATAGCATCTTGAAAAATGGCTGTAGGTAAATTTGGATCTTGTCCATATAGTAGAAAGTACAAAGAGAAGGATGCAAAGGAGGCTTGCCGGCTGAACCGATAGCCCATGGCCAACCAAGATAATTGGAGATCCCAATCTCCCAAGTGGCCTCTCTACAAACCATACTTTTGCAATCCTCTCTTCATTGTCTGAATCACTCTCTCTACTAAGCCATCTGCCTCAGGGTGATTTTGGGAGGTAGTACGGTGATCAATCAAAGCCTTGTCACACAAGACCTAAAACTCTCCCAAGAACTCTATATTGTGATCAATCAAAACCTCAATTGGTGCACCAAATGACTAAGAACTTGATCCAGGAACAAGTAAGTTGTCCCTTCACTAGACTTGTCAGGAAGTGCCACCAACTCAATCCACTTGGAGAAGTGCTCCACCATCACTAAAACATACTAATGATGTCTCATAGTCAACGGTAAAGGTCCAGCAAAGTCCAAACTCCAAAGGTAACCCAATCCCATGATAGGTAATGGGTGTAACTATGGTAGGTAATGGGTCTAACTCAGTCACAAACCACACATTTTGGCAAAAAAATTGCTGTACCTTGATCTGCATACGGTGCCACCAATAATGACTTTGGAGTAAGCTATATGTATGCTTGATTCCAAAATGTCCTAGTTCCTCATAAGCATGATGGACCAACTATGGTCTTTGAGATGGAAGTAGTACTACTCACACTCTACCATCCTCCCATACACACAAAAGGTGTTTGCCTTCCAATTTGAACCATCTAGCTTGCTAAAGAACATGGTCTCTCTCCTTGGCCTGTGAGCCGGCCTGTCTCTCACTCAGGATGAACCTCTGATGGCTATTATGGTAGCGCATCATGGACTAAGAAGGCAAGGAACCCCAACTCCATCATACTCCTCCAAGGCTAACACTCCAAGACTCAAGACATTGCTCACTAGAGAACTCAATGAGAGAGAGATAGTTGCAAATGAAAGGATGATGAGTACCTCCTCACCCCTTGTTTATATACTTGTGAAATAGTTACGTACCAAAGTTACTAATTACCGTAGTAACTCAAGTTACTAGACTAAAAGTCAAGTAAAGTCAAAAAGTAGAAAGGAATATCCATTCACATGGGCATATTCCCCTAAGCATGTGGTCTTATCTTGACCCAACCACTAAGTCAAGGATTCCTTCACATGGGCTATCCTTGGACTAAAGAAGAATCCAAAACAAAAAGGCTTGCGGGCCCAAGAGTTCTCAACTCTTTCCCCAAAGCCAAACACCTAGGAATAATACCAAGTCAACACACTAAAATCCAAAATAGTGGTGCTCATCTTTTCTACTTCCTCTAAAGTAAGGTCCTATCTATCTTAGCTATGACTAACTTTAGCTAACCATGACTAATATAGAACCATCCTTTATCTCTATATAAATAATATCTCTTAAGTACTTATAATACCAAGCTAAATATCACAATACCACACACATGCACAAATGGGTGTTACATTTACCCCCGGACTAAGTTTTCACTTTGTCCTCAAAGTGAAGGTCTCTCTACCTTCTATGGTACATCTTCAACTTATCATGGTTAATCCTATCAAAGTGTCTTCCTCCCAACTCCTTGAGATCATAGGTGTAATTGCCCCACACCTTCTCCACTATGAAAGGTCCAAAGTACTTAGGCAAAAACTTCTTTTGCACTCTCTTGAATCGAATGGAATCAAACAACATTACCCAATCACATTCTTTGAAAGGCTCCACCTTCTTCTTGTCTTGCCTCTTATCATAGCTCTCCTTTTGTTTCCTTTGGGCTTGCTCCACTCGAACCATAGCAACTGCTCTTGCCTCTTCCAACTCCATGAGTTGATCCTTCCTTGACTTCTCTGCATCACCTCCTTGTGTTTTCTTCAATCTCCTATGAATGCTTTGGAAGGTAGGAAGATCAAAGTGAATAGGTAAGGTAGACTCAATACCATACACCAATTGAAATGGAGAATATCCGGTGGAAGTCTTCATGGTTGTCCTATACTCCCACAAAACTGCATGAATCCTCTTGTCCCAATGATGTTTAGCCCCCTCCATTTCTGCATCTTTGGCCAACATCATGCACAAGGTCTGATTGGTTCTCTCTGCCAAGCCATTGGAATTTGTCTTATAGGATGTAGTTACTCTATGTGTGATAGAGAAATGTCGTAGCATGGCTGTAGTAATGCTTCTTGTAAACTCTCCTCCTCTATCAGAAACCAACTCCAAAGGGCATCCAAACCTAGTGATAATGCGTTCATAAAGAAATCTACCCACTTCATCTTCATTCTTGTCCCTCAATGGTCTAGCCTCAACCCACTTGGTAAGGTAATCAGTAACCACCACAATGTACCGATTGTTCCTTGGGGTTCTATTGAGAGGACCTACAAAATCAATTCCCCACTTCTCAAAAGGTCCTAGCAATGGAATTGATCTAAGTGGTGGAGTGGATGTAGACTTTCTAGCAAAAGCTTGACAAACATGACAAGTTTTGCAATAATCAAGACAATCCTTGAAAATCCCTCTCCAATGGTAACCTGCATCTAGAATCTTGAAAGCAGTCACCTTTCCTGCAAAGTGTCCTCCACATACTAAACCTTCATGAAACTCCTTTATGAGTAGGATAGACTCTTCCTTACCCATTGCTCTTCGAAGTAGACCATCTGCTCCTTGGTGAAAAAGAATATCCTCCACCATTGTGTAAGGTCTAGATCTTGCTGCAAGGGCCTTCCTCTCCCTAGCATGCATCCCTTCTGGATAGTTACCTTTTGTCACAAAATCCGCAATCTCCTTGTACTCCATTGGAACCTCTTGAGTGACTGAGATTGTCATGAGCTCCTCATCCGGGAAGGAATCATCCATTGGCTCATCTCCATCATGATCATAGGCTCTAGATAATAAATCAGCATTTGCATGTTTCTTTCCTGGCCTATCTTCAATGGTGTAGTCATACTCAGACAAGAGTATCATCCACCTTGCTAGTCTCCCTTCAACATTAGGCTTGTTGAAGATGTACTTCAAAGCCTTGTGATCCGTGACAATGGTGGCTTTCCCTCCAATCAAGTAGTGTCTAAACTTCTTGAGACCAAAGATCACTGCCAACCCTTCTCTCTCCGTGACAGAGTAGTTCTTCTCTGCTGAAACCATCTACCTACTAGCATAAGCTATTGGATGATCATGCCCATCTTGGTCTAATTGACTAAGAGTGCATCCTATAGCTACATTAGAAGCATCAGTGTAGAGGATGAAAGGTTTACTCCAATCAGGTTTAGCAAGAATTGGAGCTACAACAAGGGATTGCTTGAGTTCCTCAAAAGCTTTGAGAGCCTCCTTGTCTTCCAAAATCACCATGTAATCTACACCCTTCTTCATGTAGATGGTCAATGCATAAGCCTTGTTGGAAAATGAGAAGATAAACCTCTTATAGTACCCAACCATCCCCAAGAATTGGCGTAACTTTGTCAAGCTTGAAGGGAATGGAAGGTCTGAGATTTTCCTCACCTTCTCAGGATCAACTGCTATTCCATCCTTGGAGATGATATGCCCCAAAAGTAGACCTTCTTCACATCCAAAAATGCACTTCTCTGCGTTGAGTGATGCATTTGCCTCATCCAAGCGTTGCAAGACTTTGATTAGGTGCTCAAAGTGCTCCTCCTTGCTCCCATAGACACAAAAGTCATCAATGAAATCTCTCACAAATTTCCCAATGAAAGCTTCAAATACCTTGTTCATGAACCGTTGGAATGTGGCTGGAGCATTACAAAGCCCAAAAGGCATGACCTTGAAAGCGTAAGTTCCCCAAGGTGTGGTGAATGTGGTGAGTTGTTGATGCTCTGGTGCAATCTTGATTTGGTTATATCCACTATAACCATCTCCAAAATTGTACCTCTCATGACCTGCAACTTCCTCGAAGATCTCATCAATGAATGGCAATGGGTAGTAGTCCTTCTTGGTAACAGCATTGAGCTTCTTGTAATCCACACATACCCGAAGCTTGCCATTCTTTTTCTTCACAATGACAATTGGAGACACCCATTCTGAATTCTCCACCTCAAAGATAAATCCAGCCTCCTTGAGCTTATCAATCTCCTCCTTCACAACCAAAGATATTGGTGGGCTAATGCGATGTTGCTTTTGGCGGATTGGTCTTGCATGTGACTCCACCTCTATCTTGTGCTCCTCCAAGGTGACTTCCTTCAAATCCTTGTAACTAAAAGCAAACACATGGATGAACTTGCGGAAAATCTCCTCAAATCTCACCTTCTCCTCCTTTGTAACATTTAGGCCATACTTGAGGGTAGATAACCTTCTCTCTACCTCCTCAAGTGTCAATGGTGATTTATCTGGGTCCTTCAAAACCTCTGGCTTAGGTGCAAAATCCATAGCACACAAAGGATACACATCTGAATCAGATTCAGATTCATCCTCCTCCGTGCAAGTCTCCTCTTCCATGCTTGTGTCCACACCTGAAGCTCCTTCTTCAGAATCTGATTCCCAATAATCAGAAGATGGTGTATCTGAATGGGAAGTGTTGGTGGTGTTAGTCACAGGAACAGTGACTCTATGGTTTGATGGCCCAATCCTCAAGTACCCTTTGTGCCATCGATCAGTTGTGCGTGCTGCTCTCAACCATGGCCTCCCAAGAAGTAAGTCATAGCTTGAATCCTTCAAGACTTGGAAAGTCATGAGATTTTGAACTCCCATAACTGAAACTACCACCTTATCCATCACCCCTACTGGTCGAACTTGTTGTTTGTTTGCCATGCTCACCACAAATGTTGAAGGTCTTGAGGGTATCATACCCAACTTCTTCATCAACCTTTCTGACATGGCATTCACTGCTGATCCTCCATCAACCAATGCATCCTTGATGTTGTGACCATTCACTCTCACATCAATCTTGGAGGCATATTCACAAGCTTCCCATGGTGCTGGCTTGGCATCCACCACCCCCATTGATACTGGAACTTTTGCCTTCTTCTTCTTCTTGCTCCTTGTAGAACTCAAACCACCTCTAAGCTCCTTTCTCAAGGTAGGGTTCAAAGCAATTAATTGGCCCACCTCAATAACTACTCTTGTATGCACTGAGAGATATACCACCAAAGCCTCTAAAAATATTCACAAAAAGGCCAATGCATGCCAACCTGGCACCAACTTCTCATCTGTCTCACCATGCTAACGTGCTCCGGTCTGATCCTGTTGGCTGAGACATGGGTTTCTACTCAACCCATTTGCATCACAGTTCACCACTCCAAGTCTATGAACAACCATGAAATCATACTCTTGTAAAATTATGCAAGCTTCCCTAAAAGCTTGTTAGACTCCATCAACCACTTCAATGGCTGATTATCAATGATGAGAGTGAAGGGGTTACCAAATAGGTAACATTGGAAATATGCTACTGCCCAAACTGCTGCCAAGCACTCTCCCTCATATGAACTATACTTTGCCTCCGCTGAATTGTTGGAGCGACTAGCATAGGCCACCACAAACTCCTTCCCTCATCATCATGTTGGGTGAGCACTGCTCCAAGCCCCAACATACTCCAATCAATATGAACCTAAAATGGTCATCCTCTGATCGGTCTCCTCAAAATAGGAGCAAATGTCAACCTCTCCTTGAGCTCCACAAAAGCTCTCTCCTGCTCATCTCCCCAACACCACTCCTGTGTAAACTTGGTCAGCTTCATCAAGGCCTTGGCAATGGCACTAAATCCTCTAACATAACGGCAATAGAAGTTTGCCAACCCAAGAAATGCTCGCACTCTGCTCACATCCGTAGGCCGAGGAATATGTGCAATAGCCTCCACCTTGGTCTGCTGAACACCAAGTCCTCTAGGGTAGATAGTGTGACCCAAATACTCAACCTACTCATGGAAGAACCTACACTTCCCAGGATGTAGTTTGAGTCCATGAGATCTCAACCTCTCAAACACCTCCAACAACTATCTCTCATGCTCCTCCACAATAGTGCTATAGACCAAAATATCATCAATATAGCACCAAGCAAAATCCAATCCAGCTATGATCCTATCCAAGACCCTTTGGAACTCAGCAAGAGCATTCTTTAACCCAAACGGTAAGAACCTTCATTGATATAACACATCCTTGCCATGAGTATCAATAGCCCAGAATGTGGTCTTGGACTTATCCTCCTCCTTGATTGGCAACTAATGATATCTTGCTCAAAGATCTAAAGTACTATAGACCTTTGCATGCCCAATTGCATCAAAATCTCCTCCGGTGTAGGCATGGCATACCAATCAGCCCTAGTCTGTCGGTTGATAGGATGGTAATCTCCACACGTCCGCTATCTATGCATTTGCCATGCATATCCTTCTTGGCTAGCATCACTGTCGCTGATGCATACTCTCCATGTGAGATCTCCACCAAACCAGCCTCAAAAAGGTCACTACTCTGGCTATGAATCAATGTCCTCTCCATATTACTATATCAATAAGGACGTCGGAAAACTGGTGTATCGCTAGTCAGCTCAATCTGTATACTAGGTCCCTTTAGAGCACCCAAATCCTTCATACTAAAGGCAAAACAACTTGTGTGGCTCCTCAAGAACCTCCAAACCCTCCGTCTTTCCTCTCTGGTAAGCTTGGGTCCAAGATTTGGTTCCCAAGTATCCTCTGTAATTGTCATAAGAGTGGAAGACGTGCTGATTGGTTGCTATAATTGGCCCTTGGGAGCAATAGTGTCATGCCCCCGACCACTAGAGGTCCCAACCTCTATGTGAAAAACTCCCTCCACTGTAGCTGCAAGCTCCACACGTCCTCTAACTGCATCTTAAGTGGACCAAGGGTGTAATCCAAGTAGCCCACGCTCACCTGGATGGACTCCAAGTAGACCACTCTCCCTAGTAGCTATTGGCTATGTCCCAAGAATACCATGTCCACTTGGCCCATTGCCCCCAACATGTGGCTAAATTGTCTCAATTGGCACAAGGCTCATAAGTGCCCAAGTGGTGATGCCTATCAAGCGTATCCTACGCTGCTCTGCCAAGCCAAGGCTCACAATCCAGGTCAAACAATTCAAGTCCATAGCCTGACCTAACACCTAACTCCTGGATGCCTTTGACACTGCTAGAACAGCGGTAATACAAGTGCAAAAACCCATCACCCGCTCTCTTTCTCATCAACATTGGGCTCCACCAACTACTATAATTATGAGTCCCAAACAAGTCTAGGTCCTCCCTCTCAAAAAGCATGAGAGCCTAGGAAACTCATGAGTGTTGGAAATGCGTCTATAGGCTGTCTAACTAGGTTCACCATTGCTATAGGTGACCTATTAGCCACTACCACTATCTGAGACTAACACCTAACATCCAAGATATTATCAACAAGGATGTGGTCAAGTAGTTGAATTTCATCAAGAGCACGATGTAGAACCTTTCTAAGTAAGAGGTTTGTCTACCAAAGATGAAGACGATGAGCCCGTGATCCCACTCAGGCTGCATCTTACAATACAGCAGGTCCTATCCAAGAATGGACCTGATGTGTACTTGCCACTACTCTGGTGCAAGAATCACCCATCAAAGGAATGTTCTCCAAAAGGTAAGCTGGAGAAATGGACTGATGAATCTGGAGATGTCATAGTATCCGTAACATCTCCCAAAACACACCACAATGAGGATCCTAAGGACCCAAACTGCGGCCCGCATGTGTATGTCCTTGACATGGCCATCAAGAAATCACCAAGTGAATAGGCCCATGTCTCTCCAGATCATGCGCCCCCAATAAGGAAATGTTTGCTGGTAGGGCCTTCTTGTAACCACTGACTGCTAATATTGGTAATAACCCCGAATACCAATAGGCCAAGTGTACCACATGATGTAGAGAGACTCGCCTAGCAGTCTCATCTCTCTCTACATACAAGTACCTCTGTACTTGTATACCCACCTGTAATATTGTAGCTAGTCCGGTGCTAATCCCACCAAACAACTTCAATAGACATATCTCCTCTATTGGATACTACCAAGCAATGAGTGTGGTATTTAGAGGTGTCAAAGTAATAAACTTTGGAGGCTCATCCTCACACTCATCTCTTGATGGTCCAAAGGCTCCACTCCAAGCCTATTGCACCAACTGATCTGCATGTTGCTGCAATGCCTCCTCTGAACTCCACAATGGACCATCCAAGGTGGATGGAACAATCCCACTCGTACTCCAGATCCGAGTGATCTCCTCTGGTACTGGAGTATCCTCTGCATGGGTGTTCCCCTCCAACAAGTCACAAGGCCAAGTAATTGCACCACTCGAAGCTAAAATTGATGTTGCCATGGTCCCCGTGTAGTGTTGTGGTTTGTGTAGCCCGTAAAAAAGTGACTTATCATTATTATATCTAAATTAGTGGGGTAGGTTGTTTGCTAGATCCAACAGATGAGATGCTACTAGGTGAGCAATCTTTGTACATGTATGTGATTGGCCATGTGGGTTACAATCTTATCATATTTGAGAGCTTTGATGAATAAAGATGAGGGTGAGTGGAGAGACGAAGGGGTGTTTTAGTAGAGGAGTCTCAAGGAGGAGGAGGACGTTGGGAGTGAGAGTTGTAGTAGTGCGTGAGTGGTACAACATCAACAGAAGCAATTGAGCAAGAGATGTCCCATGCTCCCGATCTGCCATTCCCAAATCCTTTTCTCATCAGGCTTCAGATTTTTCACCGTGGTTGGTGGCACGTTTCGGGGCGGTATTCGTGGAGTCGGTGATGAGAAACCTAGATCCTATTGTCCTTTTGGTGCTTACTTATGAAAATGTCTGGGACTTGACAATATATGTACTTCAATAGTTAGGGAATGCCTAAATTTTTGCTCATAAGCTTCAAGGTGGAGTTGTGGGGTCCATTTGTCAAAAAGTAAAAAGACTAAAGGACAAATGTGCAAGAGATTGGGTTCCAATAGAAAAGGCTAGAGTTCTTTGACCATTGAAGGAGTTTGGGGAGGCCATTTGGAGAACAAAGGACATGGTTGGAAAGAGGAGATGATAGGCTACAATTTGAAGACATAAATCACACAATTTGAGCTGATCCTTAGAGAGATATGATCAATTGAATCAAGGGGGTAAAATTCATACCCAGGAGCACAAAGTAGGCAATTGAGTGAGCTTCTTGAGAGATTTGCATTATCTATCAATGGGATTTAATTGATTTAAAATTTACAGAGTGTTAACCAAGAGCAAGAACAACTACTGTGGAAATCTTTTTTGGCTCTAGGCTCATAGAGAGTGGGGTCTGATGCAACAAGTTTTACTGAAAAGACTTTCACAAGCTCGGAGGAGCATTTCTTTCATCAATCCTAATTGAATGTCAGTTCTCTCACTTTTGTGACTATGATTGAGAGTTCAGATTTCCAAAGTGTTTTGTGAGGATCAATGTACATCTGATCTAGAAATCAGGGGAAAGTTTTCAGGAACCAAGGGCAAAACCCTAAAAAGGAGATTTCAAAATTAGGGTGAGAGTTGCAAAAACCTTGCCAAATTTGAGAGCTTGTCAGGGGAGTTTTAGTGATCTGATTGAAGTCTATTTTATATCATTGGAAAACTTATCTTACAGGCTTTCCATTGAATCTTGGAAAACTTGAATCCAAGCTATACAGAAAGAGTTATATTCACATAAGCTGCTCAGAGTTTTCCCCATCAAGAAGACATAGGAAATCCCCACATGGAGTAGGCATTTGTTGAGATTTGAAGTACAACTTGGAGGAGACTTGGAGTACAAGTTGAAATAAGCTTTATGACAAAGCAAGAAGGCTCTGAAGCTCTTTTCCAACCAAAAAGCATAGAGATTTATTGCCGCATTCTTGTGATTGGATCATCTCTATGCTTGCATGCTTGTTTGTACACCCAATTGGTTTGGATTGGTGTATGGGCGTTGCGCTTAGGTTCTTTCATTCTAAGAGTGTTGTGTATTTCTCCTTGGTAATGTTGGAAGTGATGACCAATAGACCAGGAGTGCATGTTGTGATGACAAGTTAGGTTGCTCGTAACTACCCTACCCGATAGCAAGAATACTAGTTACAAGAGTGAGGGTTGTGATTGTTAGGCAACATGTATGTTTAGACAAATAGGTTATAGGTTTACCTACAACTTATAGGTTGTAATCTCCACAGCTAGGCACCTTGTATGTTCCCAAAGAGAGAAAAGAAAAGTATGACACCGGACTATAGTGAGCCAAGACTGTCACTATTGAAGTGTACTGGTAGACAATATACCCGTCCCTCACCAGACTGCCAACCTGGTCTATAGGAGGTTGTCTCCTCCAATAGTCAATACTGAAATCCATGGGGTATAACACTACTCCCCCCAACTAGCACATCATATGACTCAGCTATTGTCGCAATAGCCTAAGCTCTCATCACCAAGCTATCAATTGGATGACCAAGCTGAACCTGGACAACAAGCTCCCCACGTGTGATGTACTATGTCAAACTGTGGTGCCCACTTTTTTTTTTTTTTCAAAATTAAGGAGAAGAAGTGTATAGAGAAGTCGGGTTGTGCCTGTATGGCCAAAGAAGGCAAAGAAAAGAGTCTTCGGGATGAAACCCAAAGTAAAGTGACTTTGGGTCATAAGGCGAAGTAGTCGGAAATGCCCTGTCAGCATACAACCCAAAGTAAATTGTCTTCGTATCGGGAGGAGCTCAACCCGAGGCGAAGATAGTCTAACAACCTTTCATCGGGGCGAGAAATTCAAGAAGGGGCCGTTTGAAAACTGGCGGCTCATACACGCAAAGGTTGATTGACAGTGACAGGTGCATGTTGGAGGTGTGATTTCTCAGTAGGAACTCGAAGTGACGGAAGACGAAGAAGCGCAACTCTATAAAAATCAAAACTACAATGACAAAATGTTGAGCAATTTTCCTTTGCCATTGAGGAGTCGTCTTGCAGGTGATCGGGGAAAGGGAAATATAGTTGGACTCGTGTTAGTGCGCAAGGGAGAAGTTGTGAGAGTGAAATCAAGAGAAAGTGAGAAAGTAGAAGAGATGGGAGGAGGGAAGAAGAACTCCGAATTCACATTGAGAAATCATGCAATTTGGAGGTTAGATGTGAAAGCAAGGATTGAAGTCTTGAGCCGACTTCAGATCACCTTTCTGGCATGGAACTGAAAGGTAAGTTTTCCAGGATTCATGACAGAAATCATCGAGAGTAAGTGTCTCGATGGACCCGAGGAAGAAGGGAAGAGAAGAAATCCGGCTCATTGGACAGAGTCGGATTGGAGACTTGTACTCGGGAAGGAGTCAGGCTCAGAGCAGGGAGCCACGTTCTTGGAGAAAGGAGAGATAGCCCAAGAGACTCAAGAGGTGAGAGATGCCTTCTTGTCAAAAAGAACAAAGAATGGGTACAAAGTTGAGAGTTACAAGGATCCAGTGAAGAGAGGGATCGTGAGTGCTCTCATGGCAATCTTGAAGCCGGAGAGAACGACTTATGTGATGAAACACCAAGCAGTGTTGTTCCATAAGTTGTTTGCAGGAGAACCAATCAATTGGGCGAGGTGTTTCACGGGAGAACAAGGCAGATGGTGTGGAATTTGTGGGATAAGTCGCCTCCACACTACATTGTGCCATTTATAGCACACTTCTACCTCGGGCTCAATTTGCTGAACTTGGCGGAGTGGACTCGGATGGTGTCGCACTTCCATCCTGATGTGCGAAAGGAGGTCGATGTCGAGGAGCAGCAATACATTCTCCAAATCCGGAGCATGGACGACTACTACGTGAAGATAGGGAAGAACGTGGAGGTTGCAGTGAGTACTCCGACGAAGAAAAGGAGTCGGCAAGGAGAAGCCAAAGAAAGCAAGAAACCTCGGAAGATGCAGAGAAGTAACCTGAGGCAAGGAATGGTGGTAATTGAGTCAAAAGATGAAGACTCAGAAGGCAAGGCCGAGCTCAAGACGGAAGACTCGGAACATGAGGAGGAACCTGAGCTGACACTGCAGAGCGGAGATACGAGTAGTGATAGTGAAGAAGGTGGAGAGATGACATCGACGCCAACGGCTAACGAATACGAAGAAGAAGTGCAAGCCGAGTTGGAAGCCGAAGACAACTCGCCGTTGGAAGACGAAGTACCGGTGCCAGAGGAAAAGAAGATCGCAGTACAGCAAGGATTTTGCTTGCAACATAAGGTGAAGTGTGAAGCGGGGCCGAGTAGAGTGAAGGAAGAGGTAGAAGAAAGCTCAGGCAGTGAGGCATCAATCTTGATACAAAGACTCCAAAGAAGAAGGCAAGTATCAGGAGAACATGAGGAGAGAAGAGAGACCACTCCGTGGGAGGAAGTAGTTGCCAGTGATGGAGTGGAGTACCTACGAGAGGTAGTGTGCCCATTGTTGGTGAAGTTGGAGCATAAGAAGAAGGAGATGCAGTCGACTTGTCCAGAGGTAAAGACTGTATTGCAGGTGGTAGTGAGATTAGAAGAAGAAAACTTAGAGTTGAAGAGGAGTGTAACCCGAGGTGAGGAGGAGAGAGAAGTACTGCGAGCGGAGGCAGTAGAGAGAAGTCAGGTAATTGAAGACCTGAAGAGGGAAGTGAGCTATCGAGAGGATCTTGTGAGGAAGAGTGACATAGCAAGAGAGAGACAGGTAGCTGAATACAAAATCTTGAAGCAGCAATTTGCTGATTCAAGAGTAGAACTTATCCATGCTATGGCGAGGGTAGCAGCAAAGGATCAAGAGCTCGATAGAGTGATGGAGAGTATGGAGGAGAAGAAGCAACTCTGGCAAAGAGAGTTGGCTGCACAATATAGAGAAGAAGAAAGATTGCAAGAGTTACTTTGTAATCAGGAGGAGAAGGTTGTGCAGAAGGAGAAGGAGAAGGAGACGGTGAAAGCCGAATTCAAAGTAGAGTTGGCAATGTACCAAGAGGAATGGCTTGCAGATCGGGAACAAGAAAGGGAGACAAGATTGGAGCCATTGAAGGAGATAGTCCTCAGGGTGACCGCAATGTTAAGTACAGAGGCCAGCGTTTGAATTGAAGAAGCAAGACTGCACGAGTTGAAGTTGCAGGTGCAAGAGAAGAGGCAAAGACAAGCGAAAGATATAGAGATAAATGCCTTGTTGATCAAATTAAGAACTCGTGTAGACAGAAAGGTTTTAGAGGTAGAGGATAACATTTCAATTAGATTAGACTTAGTGAAAATAGAGCTAGAAAAACTTCAAAAGGATGTTAGAGCAAAACCCGAAGTAGATAACATACGAGTCCAAACGTCTTTGGAGTTACCAATAAAGACATTAGAGAAGAGTGGGTCGGGAGATAAGGAGTTAGATAGATTACCCACTAGTGGAATTTCAGATCAGGAAAGAGAATTGCTGGATTTGGTAGAAGATGTAGGAGTTATGAAACCCAAGGATAAAGTAGTAGGAAGTAAGATTACTTCGGGTTCAGGTTTGAAAGCCAAGGAAGAAGTAGACATCGGATCGGAGTAGTAACAGATTTGATATATGAAGAGGCAGATATGAAGAGGTGCATTGTCATCTTAGATCTGCAGGTTAGAAGAGTTGTTGTAGAACGGTATAGTTGTTAGAACTGTCTATTTGTTCACTATTTAAGAGTGGCATTCGCAGGAAATTGTTGTTCAGTGAATAGATAAAGCAAAGTGTTGTGAAGCAGTGCTTGTAGCTTGAGCTTGATTTTGAGTATCAACTTTGTGATTGTGTTTGTGAGTGTGTGGAGAAATTTGAAGTGCAAGTCAGAGTGCTTGTTGGATGTTGGATTCCACAGCCTTGATCTTCATTTTGTGTGTTTGATCCTGAGTGAAGTGCAATCAAAGCAATGCCTTGACAGATCTGAGAGGAATTGTAGTGTTGGTAGTATTTTGCATTTGTGAGTGCAGTGCGAGGTTGATGTGAAGCAATTTCAATCGAGGAAGTTGTGCCTTCAATGAAGGGGTAGAACACAATTCTAAGGTGAAGTCATTTTGCCATGAAGTGCCTTTTTTGGGAGAGCCTGAATCATCACAATCAAGATTGTTTGGAAAGATTTGATGGATTTGTGATTATGGAGTGTTAATTTGTGACAAGACTGCAAGTCAGTGCTTGTTACTCTCTTCTGGGTGTGGTTTCTACCTGAGAGATTAAAGACGCAACCAAGAAGAACTACATGTTACTGTTTGACTTTGTATCTGGACATTTTTGACTCGTATCTCTGCGGGAACGAACTTTACTTACTCAATTATTGCAAAAGTGATATTTGCTGGGTTGTCACACAAACCACCACCTAGAGATGTCTGGAATTGAAATAGACACCTGTGGTGCCCACATTTTTTGTTTTTTTCAAAATAAAGGAGAAGAAGTGTATAGAGAAGTTGGATTGCGCCTGTATGGCCAAAGAAGACGATGAAAATTGTCTTCAGAGTGAAACCCGAAGTAAAGGGACTTTGGGTCATAAGGCAAAGTACTCTGAAATGCCGTGTCAGCATACAATACGAAGTCAATTGTCTTCGGCTCGGGGGGAGCTCAACCCGAGGCAAAGATAGTCTAACAACCTTTTGTCGAGGCGAGAAATTCAAGAAGAGGCCGTTTCAAAATTGGCAGCTCATACGCGCGAAGGTGGGGTGACAGTGATAGGTGCATGCCGGAGGTGTGATTTCTTGGTAGAAACTCAAAGCGACGGAAGACAAAGAAGTGCAACTCTATAAAAATCGAAACTGCAATGACGAAATGTCAAGCAATTTTCCTTTGCCGTTGAGGAGTCGTCTTGCAGGTGATCGGGGAAAGGGAAATAGAGTTGGACTCGTGTTAGTGCGTAAGGGAGAAGTCGAGAGAGAGAAATCGAGAGACCAAAAGAAAGCAGAAGAGATGGGAGGAGGGAAGAAGAACTTTGAATTTGCAGTGAGAAATCATGCAATTTGGAGATTAGATATAGTAGCGAGGATCAAAGTCTTGAGCCGACTTCGGATCACTTTTCTGGCATGGAATTGGAACATAAGTTTTCCAGGATTCATGACAGAAATCATCGAGAGTAAATGTCTCGATGGTCCCAAGGAAGAAGGGAAGAGAGGAAATCCGGCTCACTGGACAGAGTCAGATTGGAGACTCGTACTCGGGAAGGAGGCAGGCTCGGAGCAGGGAGCCATGTTCTTGGGGAAAGGAGAGATAGCCCAAGAAACGCATGAAGTGAGAGATGCCTTCTCGTCGAAGAGGATGAAGAATGGGTATAAAGTTGAGAGCTATAAAGACCCAATGAGGAGAGGAATTGTGAGTGCACTAATGGCCCTCCTGAAGCCGGAGAGAACTACCTATGTGATGAAACACCAAGCGGTGTTCTTTCACAAGTTATTTGCAAGAGAACCGATAAATTGGGCAAGGTGCTTTCACGGAAGCACAAGGCAGATGGTGTGGAATCTGGGGGATAAGTCGCCTCCACACTACATCGTACCATTTGCAGCCCATTTTTACCTCGGGTTAAATCTGCTCAATTTGGCGGAGCATAATCGAATGGTGTCTCATTTCCATCCTGATTTGAGAAGAGAAGTCGACATGGAGGAGCAGCAATACATTCTCCAAATCCGGAGCACGGATGATTACTATGCAAAGACAGGGAAGAACGTGGAGGTCGTTGACAGTACCCCGACAAAGAAGAGAACTTGGCAAGCAGAAGCCGAAGAAAACAAGAAACCTCGGAAAATGAAGAAAAATAACCCGAGGCAAGGAATGGTGGTGATTGAGTCGGAAGATGAAGACTCAAAAGGCGCAGCCGAGCTCAAGACGGAGGACTCAGACCGTGAGGAGGAACCTGAGCTGACATTGCAAAGTGGAGATACAAGCAGTGACAGTGAGGAAGGAGGAGAGATGACATCGGTACCAGCGGCTGAAGAATACGAAGAAGAAATGCAAGTTGAAGTAGAAACCGAAGACAATGCGGCACTGGAAGACGAAGTACCAGTGTGCAAGGAGAAGAAGATCGCAATACAGCGAGGAATTTGCTCAAGACGTAAGGCAAAGTGTGAAGCGGGACCGAGTGGAGTGAAGGAAGAGGTAGAAGGAAACTCAGGCAGTGAGGCATCGATCCCGATACGAAGACTCCAGAGAAGAAGGCGAGTATCGGGAGAACATGAGGAAAGAAGAGAGACCACTCCGTGGGAGGACGAAGTTGTTAGTAATGGAGTAGATTACCTGCAGATGGTAGTATGCCCGCTATTGGTGAAGATGGAGAAGAAGAAGAAGGAGATGCAATCTACTTGTCTAGAGGTAAAGATTGTGTTGCAGGTCTTATCAAGATTGGAAGAAGAAAACTCGGAGTTGAAGAAGAGTATAACCCGAGGAGAGGAAGAGAGAGAAGTACTGCGAGCGGAAGCAGTCAAGAGGAGTCAGGTAATCAAAGACCTGAAGAGAGAAGTGAGTTATCGAGAAGATCTTGCAAGGAAGAGTGACATCGCAAGGGAGAGACAGGTAGCGGAGCATGAAATCTTGAAGCAGCAATTTACTGATTCAAGAGTCAAACTTATCCATGCTGTGGTGAGGGTAGCATCGAAGGATCAAGAGCTTGATCGAGTGCTGGAGAGTATGGAGGAGAAGAAGCAACTTTGGCAGCAAGAGTTGGCTGCGAGATATAGAGAAGAAGAGAGATTACGAGACTTACTTCGTAATCAGGAAGAGAAGGTTGCACAAAAGGAGAAAGAGAAGGAAGCGGTGAAGGCCGAATTTGAAGAAGAATTGGCGATGTACAGTGAAGAATGGCTCGCAGATCGGGAATGCAAACACAAGACAAGATTGGAGCCATTGAAGGAAATCGTCCTCAGAGTAAATGCGATGTTGAGTACAGAGGCCAACATTCGAATTGAGGAAACAAGATTGCACGAGTTAAAATTGTTGGTGCAGGAAACAAGACGAAAACAAGCGAAAGATACAGATTTGAATGCCTTGTTGATTAAATTGAGAACTCGTGTAGATAGGAAGATCTTAGAAGTAGAAGACAATATTGCGATTAGATTAGACTTAGTGAGAATAGAGTTAGAAAAGCTTCGGCAGGATGTTAAGGCAAAACCCGAAGTAGATAACATAGGGATCCAAATGTCTTTGGAGTTGCCCTTAGAGACATTAGAGAAGAGTGGGTCAAAGGATGAGGAGTTAGATAGATTACCCACTAGTGCAATTTCAGACCAGGAAAGAGAATTGCTGGATTTGGTAGAAGAGGTGGGATATCTGAAACCCGAGGAAAATGTAGTAGAAAGTAAGATTACTTCGGGTTCGGGTTTGAAATCCAAGGAAGAAGTAGACATCGGATCGGATTAGTAACCAATTTGAGATTTGAAGGGGCAGATATGAAGAGGTGCATTGTCATTTTGGATCTACAGGTTAGAACAGTTGTTGTAGAAATGGTATAGTTGTTAGAACTATCGATTGCTTCACTATTTAAGAGTGGCATTCGCAAGAAATTGTGGTTCAGTGCTCATTATTTCTAAGAATAGATAAAGCAAAGTGCTGTGAAGCAGTGCTCGTCGCTTGAGCTTGATTCTGAGTATCAACTTTGTAATTGTGTTTGTGAATGTTTGGAGAAATTTGAAGTGCAAGTCAGAGTGCTTGTTGGATGTTGGATTCCACAGCCTTGATCTTCGTTCTGTGTGTTTGATCCTGAGTGAAGTGCAATCGAAGCAATGCCTTGACAGATCTGAGAGGAATTGTAGTGTTGGTAGTATTTTGCGTTTGTAAGTGCAGTGCGAAGTTGATGTGAAGCAATTTTGATCGAGGAAGTTGTGCCTTCAGTGGAGGGGTGGAACACAATTCTGAGGCGAAGTCGTTTTGCAGTGAAGTGCCATTTTCAAGAGAGCCTGAATCATCACAATCAAGATTGTTTGGAAAGATTTGATGGAGTTGTGATTATGGAGTGTTGATTTGGGACAAGATTGCGAGTCAGTGCTTGTTACTCTCTTCTGGGTGTGGTTTCTACCTGAGAGACTAAAGAAGAACTCAAGAAGAACTACATTGTTACTGTTTGCTTCGTATTTGACCAATTTTGACTCGTATCTCTGCGGGAACGAACTTTACTTACCCGATTACCGCAAAAGTGATATTTGCCGGGTTGTCACAACACCTCTCCACATTGGTCTTCCATAACTCTAGACCAAAAACTACAACCTTCCCCAACATAAGGGGCTGCGCACTAGAGTCTAACAAGACTCTCTGTGGTATATAGACCTTCCCTGAAGGTCCCACCAAATAGAAAATTCCCCTCTGGTTATCCAATAAGACAACACCAGGTGTGAACTGCACTCTCTCAAAGGCCAGTCTAGTTTGCAACTCCTCCAATCTAACCAGTGTTGCTTGCCATAAACCACTCGTTGCTGAGCGGATCCCATGCTCCTCAACCAAGTCAACTCCACTATCAACCACCTCTGCTCTAGTAGTAGTAACCGCATCATCTGTACTCTCACAAAGCATGGCAGCCAACCAGAACACCGGAACCAGAATCCCAATGTAAACATGTCACTAGCTGAAAACAAAGGGCAATGCATAATCAGCTGAGCCACCCCTAACATCATGCTAGACTCAGTCTATGTAGTAGCATGTGGCTGACAAGTAGGTAATCCGTCATGCACTCCATCACCACCTACCACACTTGCATTGGGACGTCTAGGAGCCATGGATGTCATCTATGATGCCTCAGATAGTGTGAAAGACTAAGGAAGTCTAACCTGTCTCCCAACCTCTCCTCTTTGTGGATCCAACTCCATTAATACTCCTCTAGGCTCTGGATCACGTAATGCACTCCTAGTTATTACTGCAGATGCATCCACTTGTGCTGCTCCACACATGAAGTCCAAAGCATCTCTATTACCAGCATGTGAGGTGGAAGCCTTAGCACCTAAATTTGATCTCCTTTGAGCGATAGCCATACTAGCCAATCTCTGCTCCAACTGCTCAATCCAAGTAGCTATAGTTGTATCAAAAGTAAGGGCATGTACTGCACCCTTACTAGGTGTAGATCCTCTACCACCTTGTCCTCCATGAATTGGAGCTCCTCTACTACCTACCATACCAGCCCTACCATACCAGCCCTACCACTCCATAACCCCGGGTATAGATCAAAGCACCGGTCACTAGTATGACCAAATTTGTGGCAATGCTCTGTCGTGCGTATCTACATCGCTACACAACATACATCGCTGTCAACATCATACACTATAGAAGCACAACTCACATATAAGTCATACATAGACTCTAAAGTGCCACAATAATCAGATTGCTTAACATTCTCCACTCAACTCAACTCAAATCAGTACTTGATCTGTCACTCTATAAACTGCCAACAACTGGGCACTGATTACAATCAAGCCACACCCACTCAAGCATAGAGAATCCAGGTGACGCTTGCCGGCCTCTGTCCACCGTAGCCAGGAACTCGAAGGCTCAACATCAGAGAAGTGAGCTCTCTAGAGCTCACCTTCAAAACTATACCCCTGGACTCGAGCTAGCCTTGAAACCCTAACGGTCCTGCTGACGGCACACTTGACGGTGCAAACGGTACAAAGTGACGGTGGGCCCCACCGTGAAGTCAGTACCTCGAACACAAAATCTAACCGTCGGAAAGAAGTCCCTGAGAAACTGCTAGAATAACTCTAACTACCATCACTAGAACTCCAGTGTCCGAGCAACTAGATGCGGAACTACAAATGGCGTGACAACGGTCGTGCGTATATACATTGCTACACAACATACATCGCTGTCAACATCATACACTATAGAAGCACAACTCACACATAAGTCATACATAGACTCTAAAGTGCCACAATTGCCCCCCTAGCTGGCGGCTAGGTCCCTCTAACTCCAGATAGCCATCTACTCTAAGTATATGGTATACCCTCTAATGGGCCAAGATCAGGAGGCCGGGTGCTATGGAGCCCCATTGTTAGTCGCATGTCTGTAATATATACCATATAAAGAATGAACTAGCTATAGGTCAAGTACATCTAGGACATAACCACTGTCCCTGAGGAACCACCATGAGGGGAGGAGTCATACATGCCATATGCCATCCTCTCAAACAACTATCACACACTAACATAGTAGCAGCTCCACCAGAAGAGCCACATAACATACACCTCAAGCCTGCACGTACAAGTGCCAAGCTTGGGTCCATAGTACCATCAATGTTTGGAAGGTGGCATGGCGCACAATTGTGCACATGATCCTTCCAAACAACACCATCACGTCCTTCTAACACAAGGACTCCAGATGGCAAAACCTCGCGCACTCTCAAGATAGTGCGGCCTGTAGAAACATCAAGTGTCATCGGTGCTGTCTGCTATAGATATACATAGTCGCATGGATGAAACGACGGATCGAGGGTCTATAACCTCCTCCTTGAATGGTAGCATAGCATAAAGTATCTCTATGTTGAGCAATCGCCAAGTTCTCAAAAGCCATCGGCATCACTCTCCGAAAGATCTCTGCCCGCTGAGAAGATGCGCTCATCCATACATCGAGGTCATCCAAGTCCACAACTACAGTAGCATCTCGACAAATGGCTGCAAGTAAATCTGGATCTCGTCCATAGAGTAGAAAGTATGGAGAGAAGGATGCTAAGGAGGCTTGCCGGCTGAACCGATAGCCCATGGCCAACCAAGGTAACTGAAGATCCCAATCTCCCAAGTGGCCTCTTTGCAAACCATACTTTCGCAATCCTCTCTTCACCGTCTGAACCACTCTCTCTGCTAAGCCATCTGCCTCAGGGTGATCTCGGGATGTAGTACGATGATCAATCAAAGCCTTGTCACACAAGACCTGAAACTCTCCCAAGAACTCTGTACCCTGATCAGTCAAAACCTCAGCTGGTGCACCAAAATGACTAAGAACTTGATCCAAGAACAAGTAAGTTGTCCCTTCACTAGACTTGTCAGGAAGTGCCACCAACTCAATCCACTTGGAGAAGTGCTCCACCATCACCAAAACATACCGATGATGTCTCACAGTCAGCGGTAAAGGCCCAACAAAGTCCAAACTCCAACGGTAACCCAATCCCATGATAGGTAATGGATGTAACTGTGGTGTAGGAGCATTGAATGATGCTCTAACTCGGTCACAAACCATACATCTGGCAACAAACTGCTGTACCTCGGTCTGCATACCGCGCCACCAATAATGACTCTGGAGTAAGCTATATGTATGCTTTACTCCAAAATGTCTTAGCTCCTCATGAGCATGACGGACCAACTGTGGTCTTTGTGATGGAAGTGGTACTACTCACACTCTACCATCCTCCCATACACGCAAAAGGTGTCTACCCTCCAATCTGAACCGTCTGGCTCGCTGAAGAACACGGTCTCTCTCCTTGGCCCCAACTGTGCCACCCACAACACCAGTGCAAAGATAGTCCATCACTAAGACATCATCATGAATGTCTCGCTGAACTGTACCAATATCTTCATTCTCTGGATCTGTGACCTCAATAACTCCTCCTGTATGCATTGAGAGAGATACCACCAAAGTCTCTGCAAATATACACAGAAAGGCCGATGCATGCCAACCTGGCACCATCTCCTCATCTGTCTCACCATGCCAACGTGCTCCGGTCTGATCCTGCTGGTTGGGACATGGGTTTCTACTCAACCCATCTGCATCACGGTTCACCACTCCAGGTCTGTGAACAACTGTGAAATCATACTCCTGTAAAATCAAAGCCCATCATGCAAGCTTCCCTGAAAGCTTGTCGGACTCCATCAACCACTTCAGCGGCTGATGATCAGTGATGAGAGTGAAGGGGTTACCAAACAGGTAACATCGGAAATGTGCTACTGCCCAAACTGCTGCCAAGCACTCTCCCTCATATGAACTATACTTCGCCTCCGCTGAATTGTTGGAGCGACTAGCATAGGCCACCACAAACTCCTTCTCCTCATCATCATGTTGGGTGAGCACCGCTCCAAGCCCCAACATACTCCATCCAGTGTGAACCTGAAATGGTCGTCCCCTGATCGGTCTCCTCAAAATAGGAGCAGATGTCAACCTCTCCTTGAGCTCTACAAAAGCTCTCTCCTTCTCCTCTCCCCAACACCACTTCTGTGTAAGCTTGGTCAGCTTCGTCAAGGCCTTGGCAATGGCACTAAATCCTCTAACATAGCGGTGATAGAAGTTTGCCAACCCAAGGAATGCTCGCACTCTGCTCACATCCGTAGGCCAAGGAATACGTGCAATAGCCTCCACCTTGGTTTGCTGAACACCAAGTCCTCCGGGGTAGAGAGTGTGACCCAAATACTCAACCTGCTCGTGGAAGAACCTACACTTCCCAGGATGTAGTTTGAGTCCATGAGATCTCAACCTCTCAAACACCTCCAACAACTGTCTCTCATGCTCCTCCACAATAGTGCTATAAACCAAAATGTCATCAATATAGCACCGAGCAAAATCCAATCCAGCTAGGATCCTATCCATGACCCTCTAGAACTCAGCAGGAGCATTCTTCAACCCAAATGGTAAGAACTTCCACTGATATAACACATCCTTGCCGTGAGGATCAATAGCCCAAAATGTTGTCTTGGACTTATCCTCCTCCCTGATCGGCAACTGATGATATCCTGCTCGAAGATTTAAAGTACTGAAGACCTTTGCATGCCCAATCGCATCAAAAATCTCCTCCGGTGTAGGCATGGCATACCGATCAGCCCTGGTCTATCGGTTGATAGGACGGTAATCTCCACACATCCGCCTATCTATATAGTTGCCATGCATATCCTTCTTGGCTAGCATCACTGTCGCTGATGCATACTCTCCATGTGAAATCTCCACCAAACTAGCCTCAAAAAGGTCAATACTCCGGCTCTGAATCAATGTCCTCTCCATCTCACTATATCGATAAGGACGTCGGAAAATTGGTGTGTCGCTAGTCAGCTCAATCCGTATACCAGGTCCCTTCAGAGCACCCAAATCCTTCATACTGAAGGCAAAACAACTCGTGTGACTCCTCAAGAACCTCTAAACCCTCCGTCTTTCCTCTCCAGTAAGCTTGGGTCCAAGATCTGGCTCCCAAGTATCCTCTGTAACTGTAGTAGGAGTGGAAGACATACTGGTTGGCTGCTACCCTGGGCCCTTGGGAGCAATGGTGTCATGCTCCAGACCACTAGAGGTCCCAACCTCTGTGTGAAAAACTCCCTCCACTCTGGCTGCAAGCTCCATACGTCCTCTGGCTGCATCCCATGTGGACCAAGGGTGTAATCCAAGTAGCCCACGCTCACCTGGATGGACTCCAAGTAGACCACTCTCCCTAGTAGCTACTGGATGTGTCCCAAGAATACCATGTCCACTCGGTCCATCGCCCCCAGCATGTGCCTGAATTGTCTAGATAGGCACAGGGCTCACAAGTGTCCGAGTGGTGATGCCTATCAAGCGCATCCTACGCTGCTCTGCCAAACCAAGGCTCACAATCCAGGTCAAACAGTTCAGGTCCATAGCCTGACCTAACACCTGACGCCTGGATGCCTCTGACACTACAAGAACAGCAGTAATACCGGTGCAAAAACCCATCACCCGCTCTCTCTCATCAGCATTGGGCTCCACCAACTGCTGTAACAAGTCCAGGTCCTCCCTCTTGAAAAGCATGAGAGCTTGGGAAACTCATGAGTGTAGGAAATGCAGCTCTAGGCTGTCCAACTAGGTTCACCACTGCCATAGGTGACCTATCAGCCACTACCACTATCTGAGACTGACGCCCAACATCCAAGATATCATCAACAAGAATGTGGTCCAGTCGTTGAATCCCATCATAAGCACGCTGTAGAACCTCTCTGGGTAAGAGGTTCGTCCACCAAAGGCGAAGACGATGAGCCCGTGATCCCACTCTGGTTGCATCTAACAATACAGCAGGTCCCATCCAAGAATGGACTTGATGTGTACTCGCCACCACTCTAGTGCGAAAATCACCCAACAAAGGAACGTTCTCCAAAGGGTAAGCTGGAGAAACAGACTGATGAACCTGGAGATGTCGTAATATCCGTAACATCTCCTAAAACACACCAGAATGAGGATCCTGAAGACCCAAACCGCGGCCCGCACGTGTATGTCCCTGACATGGCCATCCAAAAATCACCAAGTGAATAGGCCCATGTCTCTCTAGGTCATGCGCCCCTAATAAGGAAATGTCTCCTAGTAAGGCCTTCTGGTAACCTCTAACTGTTGACATCGGTAATAACTCCGGATACCGATAGGCCAAGTGTGCCACATGATGTAGAGAGACTCGCCTAGCAGTCTCATCTCTCTCTACATACAAGTACCTCTGTACTCGGATACCCGCCTGTAACACCGCAGCTAGTCCAGTGCTGATCCCACCAAACAACTCCAATAGGCATATCCCCTCTACTGGATACTGCCAAGCAATGAGTGTGGTATCCAGAGGTGTCAAAGCAATCGCCTCTGGAGGCTCATCCTCACACTCATCCCCTGATGGTATGAAGGCTCCACTCCAAGCCTGCTGCACCAACTGATCCGCATGCTGCTGCAATGCCTCCTCTGAACTCCACAATGGAACATCCAAGGTGGATGAACAATCCCACTCGTACTCCATAGCCGAGTGATCTCCTCTGGTACTGGAGTATCCTCTGCATGGGCGTTCCCCTCCAACAAGTCACTAGGCCAAGTAACTGCACTGCTGAAAGCTAAAACTGATGCTGCCATGGTCCCGAACTGTAGTGAGCCAAGACTACCACTACTGAAGCGTACTGGTAGGTGACATACCCGTCTCTCACCAGACTGCCAACCAGGTCTATAAGAGGTTGTCTCCTCCCAATAGTCAATGCTGAAACCCATAGGGTATAACATTGCTCCCCCAACTAGCACATCATATGACTTAGCTATCGTTGCAATAGCCTGAGCTCTCACCACCGAGCTATCAGTCGGATGACCAGGCTGAACCTGGACAACAAGCTCCCCACGTGTGATGTACTGTGTCGAACCACCACCTAGAGATGTCTGGATATGAAATGGACACCTCTCTACATCGGTCTTCCGTAACTCCATACCAACAACTGCAGCCTTCCCCAACATAAGGGGCTGCGCACCAGAGTCTAACAAGACTCTCTATGGTGTATAGACCTTCCCTGAAGGTCCCACTAAACGAAAGATCCCCCTCTGGTTATCCAATAGGACAACACCAGGTGTAAACCGCGCTCTCTCAAAGGCCGGTCTAGCTGGCAACTCCTCCAGTCTAGCCATTGCTGCCTGCCATGAACCACTGGTCGCTGAATGGATCCCATGCTCCTCAACCAAGTCAGCTCCACTACCAACCACCTTTGCTCTAGTAGTAGGAACTGCACCATCCCTACTCTCACACAACGTGGCAACCAACCGGAACACTGGGGCTGGGTCAACTCCCAATGTAAACATGTCACTGGCTGAAAATAAAGGATGCCGCATAATCAGCTGAGCCGCCCCCAACATCATGCTAGACTCAGTCTGTGTAGTAGCAGGTGGCTGACTAGCAGGTACTCCATCACCACCTACCACACTTGCACTGGGACGTCTAGGAACCATGGATGTCGTCTGTAATGCCTCAGATAGCGTGAAAGACTGGGGAAGTCTGACCTGTCTCCCAACCTCTCCTCTCTGTGGGTCCAACTCCACTGATGCTCCTCTAGGCTCTGGAGCACGTACTGCACTCCTAGTCAGTGCTGCAGATGCATCCACTTGTGCTGCTCCACACATGAAGTCCAAAGCATCTCTCTCACCAACATATGAGGTGGAAGCCTCAGCACCCGAATCTGATCTCCTCTGAGCAATAGCCATACTAGCCAATCTTTGCTCCAACTACTCAATCCAAGTAGCCATAGCTATGTCAGAAGTAAGGGCAGGTACTGCACCCCTACTAGGTGTAGATCCTCTACCACCACCTCTACCACCTCGTCCTCCATGAACTGGAGCTCCTCTACTACCTGCCATAGCAGCCCTACCACTCCGTAACTCCGGGTGTAGGTCAAAACACCGGTCACTAGTGTGACCAAATCTGTGGCAATGCTCACACTGCCTTTGTGCTGGCTGTGATGCACCAGAGGTATCAGGTCCGCTGCCCTGAGTACACTCTCTCCTATGGTGAGGTCCACCACAAGTCCAACAAGCAACACCACCATTCATTGGTTGCTGCTGACCCGAAAATGAGGGTAAGGGTCTAACTCCACTAGGCCCTCCACTCGCTCCATAGGATCTGGGCGGTCCACCCTGTCCTCAAAAACCAACTTGGCATGGTGCACTCTGCTGCACTCTAGAAGAAGTCACAACTGTGGATGAGGTCTCTCTACCAAATCCAGCTGTCACTACTCTCTCGTCCACCATGTTGAGCTCAATACGCTCAGCCAAACCAAAGACTACTCCCAAAGTGGGCGAAGTAGCATGCAACAACGTAGCATCACGAACTCTACGTCACAACTCCCTGTGCAGTATCCCATACCAAAACTGGACTGCCTGGGCCTCAATAACTCCCTGAGTGAAACTGATCAGCCGCCTCATGCAAGTGTATGCCTCGCGTAGGCTCTCTCCAGCCTTCCGCTAGAACTCCTGCAAGCTCCTCAGCTTGTCAGTCCGCACTCCCTGGTAGTTCTGCCTCAAACATAGGAAGAACTCAACCATGGGGTTAAACCCTGGTACCACACCACCTCCTGCAGTGGTACCTCCACTCGTAGTAGCACTATCTCCAGCTACTGCACCTCCACTAGCTCCACTAACACTACTTGAGCTAGAACTCGTGGGTACAGCCGATCTACTCCTGGCCACCGAGCCTGAAGTGATGGAGACATAGTGTGGAGACCAATATTGTCTCCATAACTCAATCTCCTCCAAATGAGCTCTCTTGAACTCATGGTAGTCATCCATCGGTGGACCCTCCAAGTGCTAAAACAACCCCTTCCATGCCATGAAGGGTGTGAACAAAGTCGGGTTCCGCATCTGCTGCAGATCACACCAACTGTTGAACTCCTGGATGAAGTCATCCAACTCAATGGTACCCACTGTACCAGAGTAATGCCTAGGGCCTTTGGAGGCCCCATAAATCTTGTCCATGTCCCACAACAATGGTGCGGACACACCAAGTGCACTCTCAACTAAATCAGCTCCTGTGTCGAACTCCAACTCAGAGTCAATCTCCTCTCTCACTGGGACCTGAGATACAGGCTGATACTGAGCACCACTCCGAGTAAACCCACTGCGTACTGCAGGGCTAACTCCTCTGGAATCTCCAAAGAACTCCGTCGTGACCACGTAACCACACCAACAAACCCGAACCACCAACTGCGACCACAAGTTGCAACTGCAAGTGCCCCACCAAGTGCCAACACCAACTAGACACCACCCACTAATGTAACTCTAACCGAGATAACTACACTAGGGGAAGGGCAACATGTAACCTGCCATCATAACACGCACTCTCACGGTCTGCAAGTCATCACTTCTTGCCTTACCGGAGAGAAACAAAGGTAGTCTGACTGGTCATCACTCCAGCCTCAACATCATACACCGAGAGCACACCAGAGCACCAACGCTCAAAAGTCAGGGCACCTCACACAAACGTGGTGCACAAACAAGAAGCAGAGAATGGAGGGGATCCAATCACAAGAAATCTAAACGAAAACCCTCCATCTCATAACACAACACGAGACTGACTCTGCCACCATTTGGCATTTGACATAAGAGTAGTTTGTATCTAAGTCCTAAGCTACCAAGATCACCAAGAATGGGATCAAACTGCCTCTCCTAGCCAAAGCTACATGTGTATAGATAACAGTGGCACAGTCACTATGACAACAAGTGAGGGTGGACCAGTTGGCTAGGGCACCAGTCTAGGAACAAGAGATCTAGGGGTCAAACCCTATTGCGCACAATCTAGCAAGAAAGGCAGATTTTGCCAACCAATGACCAAGATCTACACTAAACTAGCTAGCCTCACGCCAGCAAGCTAGCTTGCTGGCCCTTCTAGGCCTTCGTAGCCTCTCATAGCCCACAGCCCTATGCCTCAAAGCCTCGAAACGCCGAAATTCAGCCAAATGAGGCTTTCTTGTTGCCACTTCGAACCTCCTCCAAAATTGGCAAAACTTCTCCAAATCTGCAAAACTCCTCCAAACTAGCGAAACTTCTCCAAATCTGGCCAAAAGGCAAAACTACTCCAATTCTGGCCCAAAATCTGACGTAAACCCTAAAGATGGATGTCCGCCAAATCCCCCGCTAAATTTCCACTTGAGCCAAATTGACAAAACGGGTTTTTCCAAATCACAATTTCATGAGAAGAGCTTTCCAACTCCACTTTCAATTTCACTTTCTGAGCCCAACTCGCAGCAAATTGGTCCTGCCTTCACCTCTTGAGCTCAAAATCACAACACTGCTCGAAAATTGCTCCTTCTTTGCTCAAAATTTGGCCAGCGCTTCCGCACACCGTCCGCCTAACTGCCAAATCTGCATCAATTGAACGAGCTTCTGCACACTAGGGAGACACAGAACTTGAATCGAGCTACCACGATCCACCAAGCTTGGAGATACCACCAACACTCAACGTTCCTGCACCCGATTTCCCCCTGACTTCACTTCTCTGATGTAATCAGATTGCTTAACATTCTCCACTCAACTCAACTCAACTCAGATCAGTACTTGATCTGTCACTCTATAAACTGCCAACAATTGGGCACTGATTACAGTCAAGCCACACCCACTCAAGCATAGAGAATCCAAGTGACGCTTGCCGGCCTCTGTCCACCGTAGCCAGGAACTCGAAGGCTCAACATCAGAGAAGTGAGCTCTCTGGAGCTCACCTTCGAAACTGTACCCCTGGACTCGAGCTAGCCCTGAAACCCTAACGGTCCCACTGACGGCACACTCGACGGTGCAAACGGTGCAAAGTGACGGTGGGCCCCACCGTGAAGTCAGTACCCCAAACACAAAATCTAACCGTCGGAAAGTAGTCCTTGAGAAACTGCTAGAATAACTCTAACTACCATCACTGGAACTCCAGTGTCCGAGCAACTAGATGCGGAACTACAAATGGCGTGACAGCTCACACTACCTCTGTGTTGGCTGTGATGCACCCGAGGTATCAAGTCCACTGCCTTGAGTACACTCTCTCTGATGGTGAGGTCCACCACAAGTCCAAGAAGCAACACCACTATTCACTGATTGCTACTAACCCAAAAATAAAGGTAAGGGTCTAACCCCACTAGGCCTTCCACTTGCTCCATAGGATCTGGGCTATCCACCCTATCCTCAAAAACCAACTAGGCGTGGTGCACTCTACTGCACTCTAGAAGAAGTAACAACTATGGATGAGGTCTCCCTACCAAATCCAAATGTCACCACACTCTCCTCCACCATGTTGAGCTCAATATGCTCAACCAAACCAAAGAACATTGCCAAAGTAGGCAAAGTAGCCTATAACAACGTAGCATCACAAACTCTACGTTGCAACTTCCTATCCAGTATCCCATACTAAAATTGGACTACCTAGGCCTTAGTAACTCCTTGAGTGAAACTGATCAGTCACCTCATGCAAGTGTATGCCTTGCATAGGCTCTCTTGAGCCTTTTGTTGGAACTCTTGCAAGCTCCTCAGCTTGTCAGTCCACACTCCCTAGTAGTTTTGCCTCAAATACTAGAAGAACTCTCCCATGGGGTTAAACCCCGTTACCACACCACCTCTTGTAGCGGTACCTCCACTCGTAGTAGCACTATATCTAGCTAGTGCGCCTCTACTAGCTCCACCAACACTACTTAAGCTAGAACTTGTAGGTACAGCCAATCTACTCTTGGCCACCAAAACTGAAGTGATAGAGACATAGTTCGGAGACCAATACTTTCTCCATAAATCAATCTCCTCCAAATGAGCTCTCGTGAAATCATGGTAGTCATCCATTGGTGGACCCTCCAAATATTGAAGCAATATCTTCCATGCCATGAAGGGCATAAACAAAGTCGGGTTCCGCATCTGCTGCAAATCACACCAACTATTGAACTCTTGGATGAAGTCATCCAACTCAATAGTACCCATTGTACCAAAGTAATACCTAGGGCCTTTGGAAGCCCCATAAATCTTGTCCATGTCCCATAACAACGGTGCGGACACACCAAGTGCACTCTCAACTGAATCAACTCCTGTGTCAAACTCCAACTCAAAGTCAATCATTTCCATCACTGAGACCTGAGATACAAGCTGATACCAAGTGCCACTCTGAGTAAATCCAATGCATACTTCAGAGCTAACTCCTCTGGAATCCCCAATGAACTCCATTGTGATAAAGTAATCCTAACTGCAACTGCAATTCGCAACCGCAAGTACCTACCAAGTGCCAACACCAACTAAGCACCACCAAGTGCCAATACCCACGGAACACCACCCACTAATGTAACTCTAATTGAGATAACTACACTAGGGGAAAGGGCAACCTATAACCTGCCATCATAACACGCACTCTCACCATTTGCAAGTCATCACTTCTTGCCTCACTAGAGAGAAACAAAGATAGTCTGACTGGTCATCACTCTAGCCTCACTACCAAGAGCACACCAGAGTACCAACACTCAAAAGTCAAGGCACATCACACAAATGTGGTGCACAAACAGGAATCAGAGAAAGGAGGTGGTCCAATCACAAAAAATCTAAACAAAAACCCTCCATCTCATAAAATAACACGGGATTGACTCTACCGCCATTTGGCATTTGACAAAAGAGAAGTTCGTATCTAAGTCTTAAGCTACCAAGATCACCAAGAATGGGATCAAATTGTCTCTCCTAGCCAAAGCTACAAGTGTATAGATAACAATGGTATAGTCACTAAGACAACAAGTGAGTGTGGACCAGTTGGCTAGGGCACCAGTCTAGGAACAAGAGATCTAGCAGTCAAACCTTGTTGCGCATAATCTAGTAGTATGGGTAGATTTTGCCAACCAATGACCAAGATCTATTCTAAACTAGCCGGCTTGCTAGCCTTTCTAGTCTCTCATAGCCCATGGCAAAATATCTCCAAATCTGGCCAAAATTTGACATAAACTCTAGCAAAATCTGATGTAAACCCTAAATTTGGCTGACTGCCAAATCCCCCGCTAACTCTTCACTCAAGCCAAATTGAAAATATAGGTTTCTCCAAATCACAAATTCACAAGAATAGCTTCACAATTCCACTTTCAATTTTACTTTTTGAGCCTAACTCGCAACAAATTGGTCTTGCATTCACCTCTTGAGCTCAGAATCACAACCACTACTCAAAAATTGCTTCTTCTTTGCTCAAAAATTGGCCAGTGCTTTTGCACACCGTCTGCCTTATTGCCAAATTTGCATCAAGCTTTTACACACTAGTGAAAAATTGAACTTCAATTGAGCTACCAATGATCCACCGAGCTTGGAGATACCACCAACACTCAAAGTTCTTGCACCCAATTTCCCCCTGATTTCACTTCTCTGATGTAATCAAATTGTTTACAACTCTCAAATACGTTGTTTTGGATTAGCTCTGGATTAAACATCCGAATGAATGCTATCCAACGCAACATGTCAATATCTGGAATGTCACAGTTGGCAACCATTCCAAGCAGTGCCAAGCAATTTGTCTCTAGAATGACATAGGCCCCTATTAAGCAGTTTCTATCCTGTCGTAGCGCTATCTTGGCACCCCACAATTCCCGTTTGATCTGAGGGTACCTTTGCTGCCGTTCCTTGAAGATCCTTGCTACAAACCTTGCTGCACATCTGCTGCCATTCTCGTCATCTTGGCCCACAGCCCAACCAGCAGCGTAGGGACTTGAGTCAACCATAACTATAATTGGTCGTCCACAACAGTAGTCAAGTGGGTGGAGCATAGGCGGGTTCTGTAGCACTTTCTTCAATTTTTCCATAGCAACCAAATGTTCCGGTCTCCAAACAAACCTGATCCTTTTCCTCAAAAGCTGGTAGAGCGGCTCTGCAACATGACCAAAGTGCAGAATCCATATACGGTAGAAAACGCATGCCCCTAAGAACCTTCTTACCTCCTGAACTGAGGAACAGTCCTTGATCTTCCCTATTATGTCCACCTTTTTTGGATTTGGCTTCCTTCCATACAAGCCACACAGGTGTCCCACTACAAGGATTTCTCCAAGTCCAAATGCCAACTTCTCTCTAGAGAGAGTCACCCCCGCTTCCATCAACCTTCTTAGTATCACCTCCACATCTTGAATATGATCTATGACAAACCTCCTAATACCTCTATCCACCAAAGTTTCATCTTTCTCGCTCTCTGTGCAGCCCTTGACAGGTATATCATCCAAGAATGGATGGGTCTTCTCAGGGATAAAAGACTGCAGAATTTGATTCATAGCGCTTTGCATATGCGCCACAGAGTTAGTAGCCCCCATTTGGAGAGTGCACATACGCATCAGCCCTAACGGTGTTCGCATCGTGGTTATGTCCTGGCTCCCTTCAGCAAGCTGAAACTGATCATAACCTGAATACAAATCTCCTATAGAATAGATTGCCCTCCCTGCAAACTCCTCAGCAAACTCATCCACAGCCAGTCCAACACCAGAATTCCGGATTGTTACCTTATTTGGCGGTTGCATATCCTGTATGAACCGCAACTTACCATTCTTCTTCCGGACGGTGAACCAGCAATTTGAGTATGGCGCTTCTGATGGTTCTAAAATCTTTGCCTGAACTTTCTCCTTCAGTAGTTTTGTCAGCTGGGGCAGAAGCGCCTTTGGCACTGGTATTGGTCTCGGATCCCATGGTACATGCGGAACCGTGAAAATTATCATCGGTGTGATTTCGTGCGGGTTCACACACCCAATCTCCTCAATCTTGAAAGCAAAAGCCTTCCCGCACTTCCCAATCATTTCCTTAAATGCACGACGCTCAACTTCTGTGAGCAATCCATCCCCTTCCGACCGTAAGCTCATCCAAGGTCTCTTTAGTAAACGAATGACCAATATACTTTTCCTGCCTCAATTTCGGTTCCTCTCTAGTCCTACGCATCAAATCAGAAGCATCCAATGGCAATGGGACAGCAATAGGACGAACCTTTTTGTCCACTGTTTTGTACTTAGTGTCACATCTCACTTCATGAACCAACTTTGAAAGTGTTTCATGAAGCTCCCTTCCTATTTCAATCACGGGTTCTCCTTTCTCCATTGCCTCAATCACCTTCTGGACTGCCCTACCTTCTCCCCAATCCTCCAACAGTCCAATGATAGTCTCGCTATCATCCATTTCCCTTGCTGTTTTCAAAACTCTCTCTTTCCCTTTCATTCTCTTTTGCAAAATTTCCGTGGTACTCCCTACATGTGCAAAGCAAATAGTTATACCACTCTATATTCCCACATAGGTCCTATCAAAACAGTCTTCCTCACTGATCTCTTGTGGTGGAATGTAGCATAGGGTGCCTTGTCCCCCCACCTTCTCTGACAAGACGCCTAGTGGAAACCCCACCTTCTAGTAGGCTTTTTTGGATCTCTTAACTCTCTCATGTTCTTGTTGCTGCCTGGCAACACAGTAGGGAATTGCACTATTCTGGTCCCGTTCTGACTTCTAACCTTTGCCACATGAGTCCCATCATTCAAAACTTTGCTCTCCATTCTAAACCGAGTAATGAAGGGCTGTCCTAGGATCACCGGGTAGGGCAAGGTATCATGCACGAACACATTAATAGGCTCTACCACATTCCCTATCTTGATTCTGACATTTGGACAAGCTCTCCACAATGCATTTCTGGTTCTATTCATTGAGTTTACCTTCCAGTCGATGTCACGGTCCACCTTCCATCGCCCTTCATTGTAGACCGCCTTTGACACGAGATTGACCTCAGATCCTAAATCAATCAGCGCTCTCACCGGTGCTTTCACTCCTTGCATCTCGATCTTGCACTCGCTGCAACTTCTCGCCCAAAAGGAGTCTTGCACCTCCTTTGAAAAGGGCACAAAAGACTTCTCATCCTCAAGAGCAACATCATAGACACGTGCTTCTAGGGTCTCATCCTCTGGTTTTTCCTGTTCAAGCTCAAGCCCAAAAGTTCCCACCTCTCCTTCAGCCTCACTCCTGTCCTCGTACAGCAAGGATGTGTGAGGTCCTTCCTTGTAGAATCGTTTCTTCTTTGCCTTGACAAGGATAAGGTCCTGCACATCCTTCCTCAAGCTACCAAAGAACTCTTCATTTGTGAAACCCCTCACCTCTTGCTTCCAGAAACTTTTTGGCAATCTCTTGCGGATCCAGTTCCATTTCTATGTCCCGGCTCAACAGCCAACCCGGCCCCTTCCTAGGTGATCTCTCTCCCGGCTTTTGGTTTGCTGCCCCTTTTGTGTCCATTCATGATTCTTCTCCAATGCCCAAATTCTGATCCCTACTCTTTTGTGCATCGCTGAACTGCACCTCTTTCCTTCTAACCTGCCTCCTCTCCGGTTCCACTCGCTGTTGCTTTTCCCTTGTCTGCCCTTCTATGGTGCTCACATTTTTTGTTTCCTTTCAAAATAAAGGAGAAGAAGTGTATAGAGAAGTCGGATTGCGCCTGTATGGCCAAAGAAGGCGAAGAAAATTGTCTTTGGGATGAAACCCAAAGTAAAGTGACTTTGGGTCATAAGGCGAAGTACTCGGAAATGCCTTGTCAGCATACAATACAAAGAAGATTGTCTTCGGATCAGGGGGAGCTCAACCCGAGGCGAAGACAGTCTAACAACCTTTCGTCGGGGCGAGAAATTCAAGAAGGGGCCGTTTCAAAACTGGCGGCTCATACGCACGAAGGTTGATTGACAGTGACAGGTGCATGCCGGAGGTGTGATTTCTCGGTAGAAACTCGAAGTGACGGAAGACGAAGAAGTGCAACTCTATAAAAATCGAAACTGCAACGACAAAATGTCGAGCAATTTTCCTTCGCCGTTGAGGAGTCGTCTTGTAGGTGATCGGGGAAAGGGAAATAAAGTTGGACTCAGGTTAGTGCGCAAGGGAGAAGTCACGAGAGAGAAATCGAGAGACAATAAGAAAGCTGAAGAGATAGGAGGAGGGAAGAAGAACTCCGAATTTGCAGTGAGAAATCATGCAATTTGGAGATTAGATGTAGTAGCAAGGATCAAAGTCTTGAGCCGACTTCGGATCACCTTTCTGGCATGGAATTGGAACATAAGTTTTCCAGTGAGGCGGGGCCGAGTAGAGTGAAGGAAGAGGCAGAAGACAGCTCGGGTAGTGAGGCATCAATCTCGATACAAAGACTTCAAAGAAGAAGGCGCGTATAAGGAGAACACAAGGAGAAACAAGAAATTACTCCGCGGGAGGAAGAAGTTGCCAGTGAGGGAGTAGAGTACCTGCGAGAGGTAGTGTGCCCGCTGTTGGTGAAGTTGGAGCAGAAGAAGAAGGAGATGCAATTGACTTGTCCAGAAGTAAAGACTGTATTGCAGGTGGTAGTAAGATTAGAAGAGGAGAACTTGGAGTTGAAGAGGAGTATAACCCGAGGTGAGAAGGAGAGAGAAGTACTGCGAGCGGAAGCAATAGAGAGAAGTCAGGTAATCAAAGACTTGAAGAGAGAAGTGAGCTATCAAGAGGATCTTGCGAGGAAGAGTGACATCGCAAGGGAGAGACAGGTAGCGGAGCACAAAATCTTGAAGCAGCAATTTGTTGATTCAAGAGTAGAGCTTATCCATGCTATGGCAAGGGTAGCATCGAAGAAACAAGAGCTCGATCAAGTGATGGAGAGTATGGAGGAGAAGAAGCAACTTTGGCAAAGAGAGTTGTCTGTGCGGTATAGAGAAGAAGAGAGATTACGAGAGTTACTTCATAATCAAGAAGAGAAAGTTGTACAGAAGGAGAAATAGAAGTTGCAGGTCAGGATTCTTGTGGGGCCTATATCTCAGTGACCACAACTCCAAATCAAGCGTGTTATATCTCATTGGAAGCGTCTCGTTCAGTGCTTTCCATTGCTACCAAAATTGCAAAGTTTGGAGGTTTGTAGAAGAAGTAACAAGCATTTAAAGTTTTGGGAGTAGATGTACTTCGGGTCAAAGTGTCTTCGGGTCAATGTGACTTTGGATTTCGTACTTCGGACTTCAGGTTTACATGACTTTGGGTTTAAAGACTTTGCCTCAAGATGAAGATGACTAAATCAGAGGTAGCCGGACCTCGGAGTGCAGTGAAGGTGACTTGGGGAGTTTTGCCAAAGGGATCAGAGGAAGTTAGAGTATAGAAAGAAGATAGTTAGGATACCCATGACTTCAATTTCAGTTCTAATTGAAGGAGAAGTAGCAGTAGTGAATAAACCGAAAGTGCAAGATCAGACAGTAAGTGTCTTCAGGTTAGTAACATGAGTGATTAGAGGAAAGTGGGTTACAAATTGAAGGTGTAGATAGTGTACCCATGCTTTCAATTACAATTCTTGATGAGGATATAGCAGAATTAGTAAAAAGAATTGATAATAGTTAGACCCGAAATAAGAGAGATAGGAGTGCAGGTGTCTTCGGATTTGACATTTGACACTTTAAAGAAGAGTGGGTTGGGAGATAGAGATTTAGAAGGCTTAACTATGATAGGAATTTCATATCAGGAAAGAGAAATGTTAGAATTAGTGGAGGAATTAGGAGTTGTGAAACCCGAGGATAGAATATTAGGAAGTAAAGTTACTTCGGGTTTGGGTTTGAAAGCCGAGGAAGAAGTAGACATCGGATCGGAGTAGTAACCGATTTGAGATTTGAAGGGGCAGATATGAAAGGTTGCATTGTCATTTTGCATCTACAGGTTAGAAGAGTTGTTGTAGAACGGTTTAGTTGTTAGAACTGTCGATTGCTTCACTATTTAAGAGTGGCATTCGCAGTCAGATGTTGTACAGTGCTCATTATTTCTGAGAATAGATAAAGCAAAGTGCTGTGAAGTAGTGCTCGTCGCTTGAGCTTGATTCCGAGTATCAGCTTTGTGTCTATGTTTGTGAGTGTTTGGAGAAATTCGAAGTGCAAATGAGAGTGCTTGTTGGATGTTGGATTCCACAGCGTTGATTTTCATTCTGTGTGTTTGATCTTGAGTGAAGTGCAATCAAAGCAATGCCTTGACAGATCTGAGAGGAATTGTAGTGTTGGTAGTATTTTGCATTTGTGAGTGCAGTGCAAAGTTGATGTGAAGCAATTTCGATCGAGGAAGTTGTGCCTTCAGTGGAGGGGTGGAACACAATTCTGAGGCAAAGTCATTTTGCAGTGAAGTGCCGTTTTTGGGAGAGCCTGAATCATCACAATCAAGATTGTTTGGAAAGAATTGAAGGATTTGTGATTAAGGAGTGTGAATTTGTGACAAGACTGCAAGTCAGTGCTTGTTACTCTCTTCTAGGTGTGGTTTCTACCTGAGAGACTAAAGAAGAACTCAAGAAGAACTACATTGTTACTTTGCTTTGTATTTGGAGATTTCTGACTCGTATCTCTACAGGAACAACTTTTACTTACCCAATTACCGCAAAAGTGATATTTGCCAGGTTGTCACATGATTTTTGGCGCCGCTGCTGGGGATACAAATCTCGGAAGTGGAAGAATACAAAGCCAAATTGGAAATTGGGTATCAACGCAATATGAATGTCTGCATTGAGAGAACAACGGGAAGAGAGAGCTTGAAGACGAGCACTTCAATGTGAAGAAGACGAACGTCTAAACGTCCCATCCATCGTTGATGAAACTGAACGAGAGGCATTGGAGTTTCAACTCCTTCACGAAGTGCAAGAAGCCCTACGAGAACTTGACCACAAGAAACGCGAAGGCAGTTGGCAAGGCTACTTCGCATCTCCCTCTTCTTCCAAGAAGAAGAAAGAATCGAGTGGGTAAACATATGCATTGCAGCCCAGTACACCAACTTCCCCTAGAGCTGTAAAGGAAGTTGTTTCCTTGAAGACCTTTGTTCGAGAAAAGACAGCACGAACACTTACTGAAGACAAGTGTCAATATCTTCTACGAACGATTCCTCGGTTGTCCCGAAGGAATTTTGAAGAACCCATCAAAGGTGTTGATCCTGAATCTTCCACTCGGGTTGAAGTCGACACCCTCATAGAAGAAATTGTCGAAGAAGACCCTACCTTGAATTTGACGAATTGGAATCCCTGGGCTGACAACACGGCGTCAATTCCAGCCAATCCTTTTGTTCCGTCAAGTTCCACATTACCTCAGCCGATCCCAGTGCATCAGAAGTATAAGAGGACAGAACAAGACAAAGACCCTAATGAATTCATCAAAGAATTCAAAGTCATCTCCTTTGCTAACAAGGAGCATGACTCGGCGGATCGACTGAGAATTTTCCCAAGTCTGCTTCGCAAGAAAGCTCGGAGCTGGTACACCCATGTGACTCAGAAGGGGTTTGTACCATCGGACTGGGCAGACTTGAGAAACAACTTCCTGGAACGATTCCGGGAAGTTGACTACAATACGAGTGTCTTCACGGCACTCAACGATTTGGACCGGGGCAAGAAGGAGAAGTTGAGAGACTACTCTGAGCGGTTCATGGCACTACTGAACCGAGTTCCCAAGCAATCGGGGGTGGTGGGATACTCCAATGCCCAAGCCATTACCTGGTTCCTCGGGGGCCTTTCACCAAAGATACGAATCTTTGCCAAGGAGAGGAACGTAACTTCCCTGGATAAAGTACTCAAACATGTTGCTTGTTATGAAGCGGCCCACTCTCACTCTGCCGGTAACCAAAGAAATCGGGAGAAGAAAGGCAAGAAGCCCAGAAGGAGAGCTTCACGCAGCACCTCCCCTTCTTTGGACGAATCCTCTACGTCTTCGAGCTCTTCTTCGGAATCCAAAGAAGAATCAAAGCCAAGACAAGTCAGAAGACGTGGAGGCAAGAAACCAGTGACTCCTCCAGCCAAGAGTGTACATAAGGCGGATACAAAGCTGGATGCCCTCATCAAGGAGTTTTCAGATTTCGAGATCCAGATGATTGGGGCTAAGGACCGAAGAAAGGCCCCAGCATTTGGATGATCTAATGTGTGGTGCACTGCATGTGGCAAATCCGGCCACGCCAACACAGAATGCAATACTCGTATGCATTCCCGGTGCAGCAAATTGATTGGGTTCCGGGATGGAACCAAGACGAGGACAAAGAGGCGGTGTACCAAACTTAGGAGGTATAGCCTCAACCGAGCAGATCATATCAAGGTCCGAGGTTTGGACCCAGGGAGTATAACCCCAATGCTCCTCCACGAAGACCACCGATGAGCAACCAAAATTGCCCTCAGAATGTTGTGCCCGGAGCCTATTATAATTGTGGCTCGATGGGATATTGGTCTCGAAATTGTCCCGAGCCAAGAAGGCGAATTGGGTACATTCTCCTATGCGGAAATTGTAAAGGATTGGGGCATACGGGCAACCAATGCCCTCACCCACCGAACCCAAAGCCGCCTGTAAAATATATACAGACCCCCGTTGAGCGTGCAGCACTTCAGCCAAAGGGGGATACGAATGTAAATTGCATTACTCTTGAGGAAGAAAGACCTCAAGAAGGGAGTCCGGCCTTAGAAGGAGAATGGCCAGACCTTGAAGTTTTGAAAGTTGAGACACGCTCCAGCAAGAAGAAGCGTGATCTCGAAGAACTGAGTACGACCTGTGAGCCGGCTTGTCTCTCACTCAGGATGAACCTCTGATGGCTATTATGGTAGCGCACCATGGACTAAGAAGGCAAGGAACCCCAACTCCATCATACTCCTCCAAGGCTAACACTCCAAGACTCAAGACATTGCTCACTAGAGAACTCAATGAGAGAGAGATAGTTGCAAATGAAAGGAGGATGAGTACTTCCTCACCCCTTGTTTATATACTTGTGAAATAGTTACGTACCAAAGTTACTAATTACCGTAGTAACTCAAGTTACTAGACTAAAAGTCAAGTAAAGTCAAAAAGTAGAAAGGAATATCCATTCACATGGGCATATTCCCCTAAGCATGTGGTCTTATCTTGACCCAACCACTAAGTCAAGGATTCCTTCACATGGGCTATCCTTGGACTAAAGAAGAATCCAAAACAAAAAGGCTTGCGGGCCCAAGAGTTCTCAACTCTTTCCCCAAAGCCAAACACCTAGGAATAATACCAAGTCAACACACTAAAATCCAAAATAGTGGTGCTCATCTTTTCTACTTCCTCTAAAGTAAGGTCCTATCTATCTTAGCTATGACTAACTTTAGCTAACCATGACTAATATAGAACCATCCTTTATCTCTATATAAATAATATCTCTTAAGTACTTGTAATACCAAGCTAAATATCACAATACCACACACATGCACAAATGGGTGTTACAGACCTCGTCATCTTCCCAAAAGGCAAAGAGACTGCGCCCAAAAGCCATTCTTTCGGCCAAGGAGGAAAAGATCCTCGCAAAAGCTAAAGCTAAAGCCTTGCAAAAAGAATTAAAGGAGGCATTACTCAGGACTCGGGAACTGAGTTTGGAAGAAGAGACGAAGACGAAGTCTCCAATTTTTCCGGCGGAAATCTGATCCGAAGTAAAGGGGCTGATCCAAGCCAAGGTGGGCCAACCCAAGGAAGCTTGGGTTAAGGCCATCAACAAGCCCGTCACCATTTTGAAGCGTCCCAAAGTCAAGAGAGAACATGGAGAGACCTCGGACCCAAAGCCAAAGACAAAGACAGTCAAATTGGGAGGAATTCCTCAATATGATATTGTAGCCGATCTGGTCACCACAAATGCCAATGTTACATTTAAGCAATTGTGAGAAGATAACAAGCTGTACAAGAGATAGCTTAATTAGGCCCTCAAGAAGGTGAGGTCGATGTCAAAGAAGGACCTGCCTACTATTTATCGTATTGAACAAGAAGATTTTGGATCTCCCAAGGTAGACGCGGAGATTGCAGGGTGCATGATCACATCGATACCCATTGACTCTGGGTCCGGTGTGAATGTCATGACCAAAGATATTGCGAATCGACTCGGGTATCATACGTTTGAACCAACACCCCGAGTTTTGAAGTTTGCAGACCAAACCAGGAGACGGCCCTTGGGCATGCTGTCAAACATTACCATGATCATTGGAGGGGTACCCTTCAAGTTGAATTACATCGTGTTGCGGCCAGTGACAAAAACTGGTTACCCTCTGTTGATCGGCAGACCCTGGTTGTATAGTGCCCAAGTTGTAGTGGATTGGCATCAGTAGAAGTTAAGATTCAAGGACATTTTGTCCAAAGATCAGAAGCTGGTGACTGTGAGTTGGACAAAGGTTCCCCATCTCGGGGAAACAAGTTCGTCGGAAGAGGAGGACAAATCCAAAGACTCATCGTCTTTGTCTTCAGACGAATCCGAAGACGAAGTCCAAGTTAATTACTTGGAATGCTACAAGGTAGAGGTTGACGACGAAGATCCATATGACCTCACCTCAAGTGAACCTGACTTGGAGGAAGGAGGTTTGATGGCCGCTTGCCTTGGGTTAAGCCGAGTAAGCCACGTTGAAGGAGTCATCAACCCCGATGACTGTCAAGAGGTGTTATAACTGAAGGAAAAATTTTAAAGATCTCGAAGATAGTTACTTCGGAGGAGTTGGAAGGATACACTGCCCTGTTTATAGAGTTTCAGGATGTATTCACCTGGTCGATTGATCAAATGCCGGGTATTCCACAAGAATTTGGAGAACACCGGATTGATTTGGTTGAAGGTGCAGTTCCAGTTCGGCAACGACAATACCGCTTGAACCCGAAGTACTCGCTTTTGGTGAAAGATGAAATCGACAAGTACTTAGGGGCCGGAATCATCTTCCTTGTCTTAAGCAGTGAATGGGTCTCCCCCATTGTCATTGTCCCGAAGAAGAAAATAGGGAAGATCCGAGTGTGCCAAGACTTCCAAAAATTGAACGCAATTACAAGGAAAGATCATCATCCCTTGCCTTTTACCAATACAATTTTAGATCAGGTAGCTGGGCATCCTTGTTATAGTTTTCTTGATGGATTTTCAGGGTACAATCAAGTATCCATTCGAGAAGAAGACAAGGATAAAACTACATTCACGACCGATTGGGGCACTTTTTCTTACAATCAAATGCCCTTTGGGTTGTGTAATGCTCCCGCTACTTTCCAGCGGATGATGAATTTGATCTTCAAGGATTTCCTGTGCAAATTTGTGGAAGTTTTTATTGATGACTTTTGTGTGTTTGGGCAAAGAGATGTACATTTAGATTACCTTCGCCAAACATTTGAAAGGTGTCGTTTTGCCGGCTTGTCATTACACCCGGAGAAATGCTTCTTCGCAATGAAGGAGGGAATTCTTTTGGGGCATCGGGTGTCAAGCCGAGGTATTGAAGTTGATGTTGAGAAGGTTAAGATAATTGCAGCTTTGGAATCCCCAAAGAACATCCGGGAGTTGAGAGCCTTCTTGGGACATGTCGGATATTACAAACGCTTCATGTTAAACTATGCAGTACTTGCTGCACCACTTACAAAGCTTCTGAAGAAATCCAAAGACTATCTGTGGGAAGCACATCAAGAAGAAGCTTTCCAAGTGTTGAAGAAGAAACTGGTTGAAGCACCAGTCATGAGGGCCCCAAATTGGGACGTCCCTTTTCATGTGTATGTGGACACTTCGTCCATGGCCATCGGAGTTGTCTTAAGTCAGAAGGATGAGAAGAAGAAGGACTACCCGGTGTAGTATGCCAGCTGACAACTTTTAGTTTTTGAAAAGAACTATTCAACGACTGAAAGAGAAGCACTCGGAATGGTGTATGCCTGCAAGAAATTTTGTCATTATTTGTTGGGGTATGAGTTTGTCTTCTATGTTGACCATTATGCATTGCAACATCTGGTCAAGAAGGCAGATTTATCGAGACAAATTGCAAGATGGATCTTGTTATTACAAGAGTTCATGTATACTGTACAAGTGAGGAAGGGAGCTTCGCATTCGAATGCGGACTTCCTGTCCAGGTTAGAAACTCAAGACCGAGAGTGGGAAATTGACGATCGGTTCCCTGACGAAGAGTTGTATCACTTATCAGCAATGAGAAGTACGAGGTATGCAGATGAATATAATTATCTGAATACTCTCCATTGTCCTGAGGGGATGGACCCAGAACAGCGGGCAGTCTTTCTCAAGAAAATGGGGCCGTACCAGCTTAAATACAGCATTTTATTTAAGATGGGCGAAGATGAAGTACTTTGGCAATGCTTGGAGTCATACGAAGTAGGAAGAGTAATTGAATCTTTACACTCCAAGGCATCGGGAGGACACTATGCTCTGAAGAATACTATAAAGAAAATTCTTTCGGCAGGGTATTGGTGGCCTACAATGTACAAAGATGTACATGCTCATATCTGAAGCTGTGATGCGTGTCAGAGAACGGGGAAGCCGACGGCTACTTCTCAATGGCCTTTGAGACCAATTTTGCCTTTGGCCCCATTTGAGAAATGGGGGATTGATTTTGTGGGTCCCATTCAACCAGTGACCCGAGTCACAAGAAAGCGCTACATTTTGGTTTGCACTGACTATGCTACCAAGATGGTTGAAGCGGAAGCAACTCGCAGAGATGATGCTGAAACTATGGCGGAATTTTTCTTTTGAAACATCATTTCCCAATATGGGTGTCCTCTGGAATTGGTCAGTGACCGAGGAACACATTTTTTGAACTTTGTAATAGAGGTGTTAACCAAGTATTTTCATATCAAACATCGGAAGACGACTCCTTATAACCCAAAAGCAAATGGCTTAACGGAAAAAGCGAATGGGTTACTTTGTAAAATTTTGAATAAGGTGACTGTCAATTATGCCTATGACTGGGATACAAAATTACCAGCCGCGTTCTGTGCATATCAAATGACAGAGAAGATTACAACCAAACAAACTCCATACTTCTTGACCTACGGCTTGCATCCCATACTGCCAATTGAATTTGAAGTTCCGACATATCGGGTTCTGCGCAAAGAACGAATGTCAGAAGAGGAAAGTCAGGATCTTCGGATTCATCAACTGATGTGGTTAGAAGGGAAAAGAGACGATGCAATGCAAACCACGAAAGAAGTACAAGCACAGAGGAAAGTCAGGCACAATCAGAGAATCAAGCCTATGACTATACGAGAAGGCGATTTGGTTTTGTTATATGACAATCGCCAAATATTTTTTCCAGGCAAGTTGCATTTGAGATGGATAGGTCCCTATCGAGTTCTTCATCTTTACAAAAATAGATCCATGCAACTCGTTGATTTGGAAGGTAATCCTTTTGCCACTCGAGTAAACGGGTGGAGAGTTCGGAGATATTGGACCATAGACTCGGAAGTTTCTAAGACACCCAAGGTCTATGTTTGCGGGGACGCTCACATTTGAGGGAGGGGGTATGTGGTGCTCACATTTTTATTTTTTTTTCAAAATAAAGGAGAAGAAGTGTATAGAGAAGTCAGATTGCGCCTGTATGGCCGAAGAAGGCAAAGAAGATTGTCTTTGGGATGAAACCCGACATAAAGTGACTTCAGGTCATAAGGCGAAGTACTCGGAAATGCCCTATCAGCATACAATACAAAGTAGATTGTCTTTGGATTGGGGGGAGCTCAACCCGAGGTGAAGACAATCTAACAACCTTTCGTCGGGGCGGGAAATTCAAGAAGGGGCCGTTTCAAAACTGGCGGCTCATACGCGCAAAGGTTGATTGACAGTGACAGGTGCATGCCGGAGGTGTGATTTCTCGGTAGAAACTTGAAGTGACGGAAGACAAAGAAGTGCAACTCTATAAAAATCAAAACTGCAATGACGAAATGTCGAGCAATTTTCCTTTGCCGTTGAGGAGTCGTCTTGTAGGTGATCGGGGAAAGGGAAATAAAGTTGGACTCGGGTTAGTGCGCAAGGGAGAAGTCACAAGAGAGAAATTGAGAGACAATAAGAAAGCTAAAGAGATGGGAGGAGGGAAGAAGAACTCCAAATTTGCTATGAGAAATCATGCAATTCAGAGATTAGATGTAGTAGCGAGGATCGAAGTCTTGAGCCGACTTCGGATCACCTTTCTGGCATGGAATTGGAACGTAAGTTTTCCAAGATTCATGACAAAAATCATTGAGAGTAAGTGTCTCGATGGTCCCAAGGAAGAAGGGAAGAGAGGAAATCCGGCTCACTGGACAGAGTCGGATTGGAGACTCGCACTCAGGAAGGAGGCGGGTTCAGAGCAGGGAGCCATGTTCTTGGGGAAAGGAGAGATAGCCCAAGAAATGCAGGAGGTGAGAGATGCCTTCTCGTCAAAGAGAACAAAGAATGGGTACAAGGTAGAAAGTTAAAATGATCCTGTCAAGAGAGGAATTGTGAGTGCTTTGATGGCAATCTTGAAGCCGGAGAGAACAACTTATGTGATGAAACATCAAGCGGTGTTCTTTCACAAATTGTTTGCAGGAGAATCAATTAATTGGGCGAGGTGTTTTCACGGGAGAACAAGGCAGATGGTGTGGAATCTGTGGGCTAAGTCGCCTCCACATTACATTGTGCCGTTTGCGGCGCACTTCTACCTCGGGCTCAATTTGCTGACCTCGGCGGAGCAAAATCGGATGGTGTTGCACTTCCGTCCGGATGTGCGAAAGGAAGTCGATGTCAAGGAGCAGCAATACATTCTCCAAATCCGGAGCACGGACAACTACTACGCGAAGACAGGGAAAAACGTGGAGGTTGTAGTAAGTACCCCGACAAAGAAGAGAACTCGGCAAGCAGAAGCCGAAGAAAACAAGAAACCTCGGAAGATGCAGAAAAATAACCCGAGGTGAGGAATGGTGGTGATTGAGTCAAAAGATGAAGACTCAGAAGGCTCAAGCTCAAGACGGAGGACTCAGAACATGAGGAGGAACCTGAGCTGACACTGCAGAGCGGAGATACTAGCAGTGACAATGAAGACGGTGGAGAAATGACCTCGGCGCAGCGGCTGAAGAATACGAAGAAGAAGTAGAAGCCGAAGACAATGCGGCGCTAGAAGACAAAGTACCGGTGCTCGAGGAGAAGAAGATCGCAGTACAGCGAGGAGTTTGCTCGAGACATAAGGCAAAGTGTGAGGCGGGGCCGAGTAGAGTGAAGGAAGAGGCAGAAGATAGCTTGGGTAGTGAGGCATCAATCCCGATACAAAGACTTCAGAGAAGAAGGCGCGTATCAGGAGAACACAAGGAGAAACAAGAAATTACTCCGCGGGAGGAAGAAGTTGCCAGTGAGGGAGTAGAGTACCTGCGAGAGGTAGTGTGCCCGCTGTTGGTGAAGTTAGAGCAGAAGAAGAAGGAGATGCAGTCGACTTGTCCAGAAGTAAAGACTGTATTGCAGGTGGTAGCAAGATTAGAAGAGGAGAACTCGGAGTTGAAGAGGAGTATAACCCGAGGTGAGAAGGAGAGAGAAGTACTACGAGCAAAAGCAGTAGAGAGAAGTCAGGTAATCGAAGACCTAAAGAGAGAAGTGAGCTATCGAGAGGATCTTGCGAGGAAGAGTGACATCGCAAGGGAGAGACAGGTAGCGGAGCATGAAATCTTGAAGCAACAGTTTACTGATTCAAGAGTAGAGCTTATCCATGCTATGGCAAGGGTAGCATCGAAGGAACAAGAGCTCAATCGAGTGATGGAGAGTATGGAGGAGAAGAAGCAACTTTGGCAAAGAGAGTTGTCTGTGCGGTATAGAGAAGAAGAGAGATTACGAGAGTTACTTCGTAATCAAGAAGAGAAAGTTGTACAGAAGGAGAAATAGAAGTTGCAGGTCAGGATTCTTGTAGGAGCTATATCTCAGTGACCACAACTCCAAATCAAGCGTGTTATATCTCATTGGAAGCGTCTCGTTCATTGCTTTCCATTGCTACCAAAATTGCAAAGTTTGGAGGTTTGTAGCAGAAGTAACAAGCATTTAAAGTTTTGGGAGTAGATGTATTTTGGGTCAAAGTGTCTTCGGGTCAATGTGACTTTGGATTTTGTACTTCGGACTTCGGGTTTACATGACTTTCGGTTTAAAGACTTTGCCTCAAGATGAAGATGACTAAATCAGAGGTAGCCGGACCTCGGAGTGCAGTGAAGGTGACTTGGGGAGTTTTGCCAAAGGGATCAGAGGAAGTTAGAGTATAGAAAGAAGATAGTTAGGATACCCATGACTTCAATTTCAGTTCTAATTGAAGATGGAACATGAATTGAAGGACAAGTAGCAGTAGTGAATAAACCGAAAGTGCAAGATCAGACAGTAAGTGTCTTCAGGTTAGTAACATGAGTGATTAGGGGAAAGTGGGTTACAAATTGAAGGTGTAGATAGTGTACCCATGCTTTCAATTACAATTCTTGATGAGGATATAGCAGAATTAGTAAAAGAATTGATAATTGTTAGACCCAAAGTAAGAGAGATAGGAGTGCAAGTGTCTTTGGATTTGACATTTGACACTTTAAAGAAGAGTGGGTCGGGAGATAGAGATTTAGAAGGCTTAACTATGATAGGAATTTCATATCAGGAAAGAGAAATGTTAGAATTAGTGGAGGAATTAGGAGTTGTGAAACCCGAGGATAGAATATTAGGAAGTAAAGTTACTTCGGGTTTGAAAGCCGAGGAAGAAGTAGACATTGGATCGGAGTAGTAACCAATTTGAGATTTGAAGGGGCAAATATGAAAGGTTGCATTTTCATTTTGCATCTATAGGTTAGAAGAGTTGTTGTAAAACGGTATAGTTGTTAGAACTGTCGATTGCTTCACTATTTAAGAGTGGCATTCGCAGTCGGATGTTGTATAGTGCTCATTATTTCTGAGAGTAGATAAAGCAAAGTGCTGTGAAGTAGTGCTCGTCGCTTGAGCTTGATTCCGAGTATCAGCTTTGTGTCTATGTTTGTGAGTGTTTGGAGAAATTTGAAGTGCAAATCAGAGTGCTTGTTGGATGTTGGATTCCACATCCTTGATCTTCATTTTGTGTGTTTGATCCTGAGTGAAGTGCAATCAAAGCAATGCCTTGACAGATCTGAGAGGAATTGTAGTGTTGGTAGTATTCTGCATTTGTGAGTGCAGTGCAAAGTTGATGTGAAGCAATTTTGATCGAGGAAGTTGTGCCTTCAGTGGAGGGGTGGAACACAATTCTGAGGCGAAGTCGTTTTGCAGTGAAGTGCCGTTTTTGGGAGAGCCTGAATCATCACAATCAAGATTGTTTGGAAAGAATTGAAGGATTTGTGATTAAGGAGTGTGAATTTGTGACAAGACTGCGAGTCAGTGCTTGTTACTCTCTTCTGGGTGTGGTTTCTACCTGAGAGACTAAAGAAGAACTCAAGAAGAACTACATTGTTACTTTGCTTTGTATTTGGACATTTCTGACTCGTATCTCTGCGGGAACAAACTTTACTTACCCGATTACCGCAAAAGTGATATTTGCCGGGTTGTCACACCTTCACTATTTGCCCGTTGATCAGATTTTTGTTTCTCTTCCACCATAGCATCCCAAGTAGCACCAAATTTCACAGTGATGGCAGTTATTACCACCGGCACATCCCACCATGATTTCCTCCGGACCTGCTCTGTTAGTCTCTTCTTCTCAACTTCTCCTAGGTCTGCACATTGCTTCACTTCACTCATTGCACTATACACACTAGGCTCAAAGGCAGTGACTACCATACTTACTTCACGTTTGCCCATTTGTCTTTCCAGCAGAGCCTTCATCCCTCCCCTGTTACCGTTCAGCGGTATTGGCTCCCGAGTATCATAGAAGGCTATCTTCTTCATCCCAAGTTCTCCAACAAACTTCACCCACTGTTTGTGTACTGCTTTTGATAGCTCTTGGCAGTCTCTTTTGGCATGACTGTTATTGTCACACCACATGCACCCATAGGGTTGCCTTCTCTCTCCCTCTGTCCTTGCAGTGCTACTCCCACTCTGCAACTGGTCGACCTTGGTGGTCAGAATCTTCAACCCCTCCATCAGTCATGAGATCTCATCCACTGCTCCTTCTTTGGGCATCTCACTCACTTGCTGTCCATCCTTCCCTCTCCCGGACCCAACCACACACAAATAGGCACTTTGGCTATTGCTTCTTCATCCAGCTCTCTCTGCCTCCGCCTACGGCTTACCCAAAAAACCACCTCCTCAATCTTTCCCCACTCTACCGCTCCCAACCAATCAGGTTGGAGCAAATCGAGTGCATACTCCAACTCATCCCGCAAATGACTATCCGTAGCTTGCAAAAAGTAGTTAGACCTCTGTAGTCTAATGGCCTAAGCTTCACAAGCTGATAGATGCCCCAAGTTTTTACTCCTATCGTTCACCCAATCCAAGAACATGGCCTAGGTGACCCAATCTGCATCCTGCAGCAAGAATTCCTCCTTCATCATTTGGGAGAACTCCTTCATGTCTCCGCCCCTCTCACCAAGCCCTCAACCACCCTCCTGATTTCAAGTTCAGCCAACGTAGGAAACCTAGCAATGGCAATGTTCTCATCTAGATCATGAAGCTTAACCTCTCTCCAGTAGACCTTCAGGTACTTGGTCATGTCCTTACCATAAAATTCCCCTTGCTGATCTACCACAGCGAGCAGACACTTCATGACTTGTGAAGATTGCACTTTCACCCTGTCTCTTTCTTTGTCTTGATCCTTCATGGCTCTCATGGTTGCCATGACAATCAGTAAGATTTCTTGTTCCCTTGTCATAGCTGCAGATGAAGCCTCTGGGCCCATCTCTACCTCAGCATAGCTCACTATTGTCCACTTAGATCAGTCCAATCTGTCCTTGTTCCCTTCCCCAACTCCAACTAGTCGTAACGTCTAAGCAAAAGCCTTGAGATTCCAAAACATGGTTGCCACTTATGTCGGGAAATTTGTTTGGCCTCGAGAGTGCACCGGGCACCTGGCTGCTTGTGCTTAGTTTGTCCTTGGCTTTCCCAGAACTGGCTAGCTCACGCGGTTTCAGCTATGGTTTTGGGACCTAACGGTTCCTAGGAGAGGCTAGAATTTTAATTTACGAACAACAACTAGTATTCTAGTCAACTCAACCAGCCACACTACTGAGTCGAACCTTTCATATAGATGAACTAAGAGCTCCTAAAATGGGGCTTCCATGATGCTAGTCACAGGCCAAACACACCATCCTCTCAGCTCTACTAGACCTGCAAAATTTTCTTTCCTGTCCAGCCTTCTCTCTCTTGTAAGGTCATTCATTCTCTTGCAAAGAAACCCATTTTCTGCCCTGCACTCTCAAGGCCTTGTTTTCCTGCAAAAATTTCTCACCTCTACCCTGCACTCCTTCAAGGCATACTCCCTGCCATTTGTTCATCCGGCCACTGTCATGCTCAATAGCACTTTCAAAATTTTCTCTCTCCTTCTGTCACAAACCAAAGCAAGGCAACCTTCAAAAATCTCTCTTCAATAATTCACTCCTGTCCAGACCAAGCCCTGGAGACTCTCACTCCTTCACTCTGAACAGTCTCTCATTCACTTTGTCCATTCTCTCATTTGCTCTGTCTAGTCTCTCATTTACTCTGCCCAGTCTCCCCTTCATGAGAATTCTTCACTATTACATTTGCAACAGCACATCCTCTACATTCAAAATTCATTCCACGTCCACCTCTTCACAACAAACATTCTTCATTCAAGATTTTCTCTCCTATCAACATTCTCACAATAAACATCCTTCCACATTCAAGATCATTCCCTGTCCAGCCAGAGCAAACCCTAACACGAATCTACCATGTCACTGGCTACTGCTCAAGGAATCCAACCTTCAAAATCTCTCCTATCTTGTGCAAGGCAAAGTCAGACTCTCAATTTTCTTCTCCTGCTCTCGCCTTAGTTCAGTCCTTCCTGCAGATTTCAACTTCTTCTCTTCTCCACTATTCCAGATCAATGACCAAGCAAAACTCAAAAATATCCTGCTCCTTTGAATTTCTTTCTGCTCCTGTCATAGCCCTAAGGCATTTTGAAAATCCTTCAGCCCTCAACACTCTCTTGCAAACTTTGAAAATTCACCCACTGGTCCAAGCACAGCCCTAAGGCATCTCAAAAATCCTTCAGCCTTCAAGACACTCACTCAGATTTCCAAAATTCCTTCCCTTGGTCCAAGCACAGCCTAAGGCATCTCTAAAATCCTTCAGCCTTCAAGACACTCACTCAGATTTCCAAATTTCATCTCATGGTCCAAGCACAGCCCTAAGGCATCTCGAAAATCCTTCAGCCTTCAAGACACTCACTTAGATTTTGAAAATTCCTTCCCCTGGTCCAAGCATAGCCCTAAGGCATCTCGAAAATCCTTCAGCCTTCAAGACACTCACTCAGATTTCAAAAATTCCTTCCCCTAGTCCAAGCACAGCCTAAGGCATCTCGAAAATCCTTCAGCCTTCAAGACACTCACTCAGATTTTGAAAATTCCTTCCCCTGGTCCAAGCACAGCCTAAGGCATCTCAAAAATCCTTCAGCCTTCATGACACTCACTCAGATTTCAAAATTTCATCTCATGGTCCAAGCACAGCCCTAAGGCATTTCAAAAATCTTTCAGCCCTCAACACTCTCCTGCAAACTTCAAAAATTCACCCACTGGTCCTATCTCAGACCTCAGGCATCTCGAAAAATCCTTCTCCCTTCTCCTGTCTCAACAGAAGGCCTTTTTTTTCTGAATTCCCTCCGCCTTCGCTCCCTCTGTCCAAAACCCCTTTCCACTCAAAAAATTCTCTCCTGCCGAGCTGAGTTCTTTCACTATCCTCTAACTTTTTCCTACTGTTTTTCCCCCAACCTTTCATTGTCACAACTCCTCTAAAGCCTCCCCAAGTATTTCCAACTCAAAGACTCCTTTTTGCTCCTCCTCTAAGGCAAATACTCATTCATTCCAATAATGTAAAACAGAACCTGAGCTAGTGTAACCCAACATTATTTCTTGGCTCCAGCCACATTAAAAGACTCCTTGAACTAATAACACCATAACTTTTCCCGGCTTCACAATAATATAGGAAATATCTCCCGCAGTAAGGTAGCATAAAACTACACTTGAGACATATTGACATAAATCCATGTTCCTTACAACAACTAGAAGAAAAAAAGAAAATTTATCACACCAAAAGCCTCAAGGATACACGTGGGCTATTTTCTCGACGACAACGCTCAACTCAGATCAGTACTTGATCTATCACTCTATAAACTACCAACAATTGGGCACTAGTTACAATCAAGCCACACCCACTCTAACTAAGAGAATCAAGGTGACACTTGCCGACCTCTGTCCACCATAGCCAAGAACTCAAAGGCTCAACATCAGAGAAGTGAGCTCTTTGGAGCTACACTTTAGAAGTATATTCCTGGACTTGAGCTAGGTCTGAAACCCTAATGGTCCCGCTGATGGCACACTCGACGGTGCAAAGTGACAATGGGCCTCACCATGAAGTCAATACCTCAAACACAAAATCTGACCGTCAAAAAGTAGCCTTGAGAAACTGCTAAAATAACTCTGACTACTATCACTTCAACCCCAATGTCCGAGCAATCTAGATGCAACACTACAAATAGTGTGACACAATAGGAAACATGGTGTTTGTTCAAAAACCCATGAGGGATATCCTTGAGGCAATTCTATATGCCTTAACCATAAATTAATGTGCAATTTAGTGTAGGAGTGATCTAGTCTTGTGAGCTAGCTTGTCTCTCACTTATGATGTACCTTTGATGGCTATTAAGCTAACACATGATGGACTAAGAAGGCAAGGAACCCCAACTCCATCACACTCCTCCAAGGCTAGAACTCCAAGACTCAAGATATTTTTCACTAGAGAACTCAATGAGAGAGATAGTTGCAAATGAATGGATGATGAGTACCTCCTCACGTCTAACTTACATACTTATGAGAAGGTACACACCAACGTTATTGGCTATTAGAGAATGTCAAGTTACTTGGCTAAAAGTCAAATAAAGTCTAAAAATCTAAATGCATGTGAATAATCCCATGGGTAGGTGGTCTTATCTTCACCTACCAACTAAGTCATAGATTCCTTCACAGGAGCTATCCTTGGATTATAGAAAATTCTACTCCAACAAGGCTTGTGGACCCAAGAGTTCTAAACTCTTTTCTCAAAGTCAAATAACTAGAAATAATACCAAGTCAATAAACTAGTCAAAAAAATAATGATGCTCAATCTCCTCCCTTCCTCTAGAATATGGTTAACTTTAGCTTAGCTAGGACTAACTCTAGCTAATTATGACAAATGTAGATGCTTAGCCACACTCCATACAGATAATATTTCTCCACTACTTGCAATACCAAACTTAATATCCCTATAGAGCATACATGCATCAATGGGTGTCATAGTCCAAAGCAAGCATTTCTCCTTCTTGCTTTGGAGTTAAGTGATCTTGGGATCATCCATGAGATGAAAGAAAGGAAAGAGAGAGTGATTATGGGATCTTAGAGAGAACTCCTTTGCATGGACAAAGGAGAACTAGAGAAATATCCTCAGGTTGAATGCCACTCACCTTAGAGGACTGACTCTTGATGGAAAATTTGGGCCTACAAGCTAGAAGATGGATACCCAAATTTTAGAACCCTTCAACAAGGCACGATCTACCAATAGTGGCTAAAGGGTGGGCAGTTACAAGGATCCAACATGGATGGTGCTTGTAGAAGCAATGATGAAATTGTTTCAACCAAAGAAGACAACCTACATCAACAATAGATAATCAGGCTATCTTCTTTTGAATATATATATATATATATATATATATATATATATATATATATATATATATATATATATATATATATAAGGAGAGCTTGTCCATTAGGCATATATATTCTACATGTAGGTGAGAAGCATGCACAAAGAATTCAAAGAAGACTATGGAGCAACCTACCTAACTCCCTTTGCCATACACTTCTACATAAGAGGAGAGGAAGAAATTGCCAAGTCATTACAATCTAGTAAGGTACTTCATCTTGCAACTCAAAGGAAAGTTGATCATTTGGAAATATTGAGATGCAAATGAAAATTATGCCTCCATTGGTAAGTTAGTGCTTGTGGATGAAGAAGGAATCCCTAACACCATCAAGAAGAAGAGATCTGCTCCCTCAAGGTCTCAAACCCTAACCAAGAAGGCAAGAAATAATCCTCAAGTCATACATTTGTCTTTAGAAGAAGAAGCAAAAGACTCCAAAGGAGAAGATCAAGAAGAAGAAGAAGAGTTATTTACCTTGTAAGAGGAGGTCTATATTAGAGTCTAAGGGATAAGAGCAATACAAAGATATATAATTTTCCTTGAATCAAAATGAATAGAAGTAGGCCAAGCTAACAAAAGGAACCAAGAAGACCAGGCAAAAGACCAACAAGAAGAAATCCAACTTAGGTCCAAAGAACTCATCAGTCTCAACAAAGAAGTGGATGCCCTGAATGGAGGACAACAAAAAGCCAAAGAGAATCCTATAGAAGAAGTAGAAGGAAAAGTGGCCATTGAATCCAAAGACAAAAACCTTCTAGGTAGAGTGTGGACCAAAGTGAGAGGAGAGGTCACCCAAGAACAAAGAATACAAGTTACCAAGGGAGCCAACTTTGTTGTTCATCTTGTAGGCTCTACCTTGCAGTTGATGGAGATAATTCTGCCACATTACCAAGATGTTTACCTAGATGTAGGAGATTACACCTCTCTTGTCCAAAGGCTACATAAAAAAATGTATACATGACAAGCAAAGTAGGACAAGTGCAAAGAAGAGATGTAGAAGAGCCAAAATGTATACAAGGATCAGGCCATGAAGGTGAACAAACTTATGCAAGAGAATTACAAAGTGACAAGAACACTCCCTTGTTGCAGATCAAAGCTAGTATGAAGAGGACATTTTCAAGCTACATAGAGACTTGAGAGCCCTTCTATTTTAACATAAGCAAAAGCAACAAGGGCACAAAGAGCAGCTCAATGCTAGAGACAAAGAAGTGGCAAGTATTTGGAGAGATTTGGAGATTGCCAAGATAAGAGTAGTCACCTTGGAGGTACAAATCTCCAAATATAAGAAAGAGGTGGATGTCCAACTATAGAATCTAGCCCAAGAACTTGCAAAGGAGAAGGAGGAAAGTGCATAGACCCCAAATATTGGAGGAGATAACAAAGTGCAAGCCTTGAACAAAGGAAGAGAAACCAAGATCCTAAAGCAACTAGAAGACGTTTGGGATCAATTAGTGGAAATTTTGGAGGAGGTAACTCAAAGTATGGTGACAAAGACCAAATTACATGAGCTAAAGTTATAAGTTTAGAAGTTGGAGGAGAAGATATACTATAAAAAAAACAAAAAGAGAAATAGACAAATGGAAGATCATAGTGGAAGATCACATTGGAATTTTCTAATGAGTGAAACTCTAAATTCCTAGCATGAGCCTGGGCTTTGTTATTTATAGTGAAGAAATACAAGGCTCTTGAGAAGCTTCCAAAGAAGTTTCTTTCTAGAGCCATTTACTTGGCGTACAAGCTAAACTATTCATTAACTTGGTGTACAAGTTACCAATCCTTGGAAAGTACCTAGAATCCTCTACAAAGAAGCTTCCTATATGCTTCTTGGTAGAGGAATTCAACATTCATAGAATTCCTAGCTACATTTGGTATATTTTACTTATTCATTAGCCTCTACTAACTTGTGTGCTAACTCCATATTATTACATTTTCTCCCACCGCAAGTTGGTGACATCCTTGTCACAATGGAGTTTTTTAACTCTTGTATGGCCATTTGATCATTTTGGAGATGAAAAAGAGGTTCCCATGTAGCATCATGAAGTGTATATCCCTTCCAAAGGATCTTATACTCAATTTTTTTGTGACAATCATATTAAATGCCTCTTTGAGCAAGAATATGCTTGGCTACATATTCTTTATGATCATTGATAGGGATTGGAGGAGGAGGATGTTGGGTACAAGTAGGATAGGAAGTTGGGTTAGAAAAAAATGGTTTTAGCTTCAAAACATAAAAGACAAGATGGATCCGCATATGACTAAGAAGTGCAAGTTTGTAGGTGATAAGAGAATTGATTTGAGTGATATCAAATATACCTATCCAAGTTGGAGCAATTTTATGAACTTGGTTGTCAAGAGGAAGATTTATTTGAATAGAAGAGAGCATGATCCTATTACCTACTTTAAAGGTGAGATCACAACAATGTTGATAAGCATATTGCTATTGCTTATTTTGAGCAACAAGAAGATGGGACTTAATTTGGTGTAAGGATGTAGATAATGTAAACAAGAAGATGGAAGTATGAGGAACTTGAGATGGAATGGAATAAAGAAGAGAATTGGGAACAAGTGGATCTTGGCCATAATTGAGAAAGATGTCACGCCATTTGTAGTTCCGCATCTAGATGCTCAGACACTGGAGTTCCAGTGATAGTAGTTAGAGTTATTTCAGCAGTATCTCAAAGACTACTTTCTGACGGTCAGATTTTGTGTTTGGGGTACTGACTTCACGATGGGGCCCACCATCACTTTGCACCGTTTGCACCGTCGAGTGTGCCGTCAGCACGACCGTTAGGGTTTCAGTGCTAGCTCAAGTCCAAGGAGTATAGTTTTGAAGTGAGCTCCAAAGAGCTCACTTCTCTGATGTTGAGCCTTCGAGTTCCTGGCTATGGTGGACAGAGGCCGGTGAGCGTCACCTGGATTCTCTATGCTTGAGTGGGTGTGGCTTGGCTGTAATCAGTGCCCAATTGTTGGTAGTTTATAGAGTGACAGATCAAGTATTGATCTGAGTTGAGTTGAGTTGAGTTGAGTTGAGAGTGGTAAGCAATCTGATTACATCAGAGAAGTGAAGTTAGGGGGAAATCGAGTGCAAGAATTGTGAGTGTTGGTGGTATCTCCAAGTTTGGTGGATCGTTGGTAGCTCGATTCAAGTTCAATGTTTCCCTAGTGTGTAGAAGCTCAATTGATTGATGCAGATTTGGCAGTTGGGCAGACGGTGTGCAGAAGCGCTGGCCAAATTTTGAGCAAAGAAGGAGCAATTTTCAAGCAGTGTTGTGATCTTGAGCTCAAGAGGTGAAGGCAAGACCAATTTGTTGCGAGTTGGGCTCAGAAAGTCAAATTGAAGGTGGAGTTGGGAAGCTCTTCTCATGAAATTGTGATTTGGAAAAACTCGTTTTGTCAATTTGGCTCGAGTGGAAAGTTAGCAAGAGATTTGGCGGACAGCCATCTTTAGGGTTTACGTCAGATTTTGGTTGGGATTTACGTCAGATTTTGGCCAGAATTGGAGTAGTTTTCGCTGTTTGGCCAGATTTGGAGGACTTTTGCTAGTTTGGAGGACTTTTGCAAATTTGGAGAAGTTTTGCCAATTTTGGAGGAGGTTCGAAGTGGCAACAAGAAAGGCCTCATTTGGCTGAATTTCAGCGTTTAGAGGCTTTGAGGCATAGGGCTGTGGGCTATGAGAGGCTACGAAGGCCCAGAAGGGCCAACTTGCTGGCATGAGGCTAGCTAGTTTAGAGTAGATCTTGGTCATTGGTTGGCAAAATCTGCCTTTCCTGCTAGATTGTGTGCAACAGGGTTTGACCCCCAGATCTCTTGTTCCTAGACTGGTGCCCTAGCCAACTGGTCCACCCTCACTTGTTGTCATAGTGACTGTGCCACTGTTATCTATACACATGTAGCTTTGGCTAGGAGAGGCAGTTTGATCCCATTCTTGGTGATCCTAGTAGCTTAGGACTTAGATACGAACTCCTCTTATGTCAAATGCCAAATAGTGATAGAGTCAGTCCCGTGTTGTGTTATGAGATGGAGGGTTTTCATTTAGATTTCTTGTGATTGAACACCCTCCATTCTCTGCTTCTTGTTTGTGCACCACGTTTGTGTGAGGTGCCCTAACTTTTGAGCGTTGGTGCTCTGGTGTGCTCTTGGTGGTGAGGCTGGAGTGATGACCAGTCAGACTACCTTTGTTTCTCTCCGGTTAGGCAGGAAGTGATGACCTGCAGATCGTGAGAGTGCGTGTTATGATGGCAAGTTACAGGTTGCCCTTTCCCCTAGTATAGTTATCTTGGTTAGAGTTACATTAGTGGGTGGTGCTTAGTTGGTGTTGGCACTTGGTGGGGCACTTGCGGTTGCGACTTGCGGTTGCAGTTGGTGGTTTGGGTTTGCTGTTGTGGTTACTTTGTCACGACGGAGTTCTTTGGAGATTCCAGAGGAGTTAGCCTTGCAATACGCAGTGGGTTACTTGGAGTGGTGCTCGGTATCAGCCTGTATCTCAGGTCCCAATGAGAGAGGAGATTGACTCTGAGTTGGAGTTCGACACAGGAGCTGATTTAGTTGAGAGTGCACTTGGTGTGTCCGCACCGTTGTTGTGGGACATGGACGAGATTTATGGGGCCTCCAAAGGCCCTAGGCTTTACTCTGGTACAGTGGGTACCATTGAGTTGGATGACTTCATCCAGGAGTTTGACAATTGGTGTGATCTACAGCAGATGCGGAACCCGACTTTGTTCACACCCTTCATGGCATGGAAGGGGTTGTTTCAGCATCTTGAGGGTCCGCCAATGGATGACTACCATGAGTTCAGGAGAGCTCATTTGGAGGAGATTGAGTTATGGAGATAGTATTGGTCTCCACACTATGTCTCCATCACTTCAGGCTCGGTGGCCAGGAGTAGATCGGCTGTACCCACAAGTTCTAGCTCAAGTAGTGTTGGTGGACCTAGTGGAGGTGCACTAGCTGGAGATAGTGCTACTATGAGTGGAGGTACCGCTGCAGGAGGTGGTGTGGTACCGGGGTTTAACCCCATGGTGGAGTTCTTTCTATGTTTGAGGCAGAACTACCAGGGAGTGCGGACTGACAAGCTGAGGAGCTTGCAGGAGTTCCAACGGAAGGCTAGAGAGAGCCTACGTGAGGCATACACTCGCATGAGGCGGCTGATTAGTTTCACTCAGGGAGTTACTGAGGCCCAAGAAGTCCAGTTTTGGTATGGGATACTGGATAGGGAGTTGCGACGTAGAGTTCGTGATGCTATGTTGTTGCAGGCTACTTCGCCTACTTTGGCAGTGGTCTTTGGTTTGGCTGAGCGTATTGAGCTCAATATGGTGGAGGAGAGAGTGGTGACATCTAGATTTGGTAGGGAGACCTCATCCACGGCTGTGACTTCTTCTAGAGTGCAACAGAGTGCACCACGCCCAGTTGGTTTTTGAGGACAGGGTGGACAGCCCATATCCTATGGAGCAAGTGGAGGGCCTAGTGGAGTTAGACCCTTACCCTCATTTTCGGGTCAGCAGTAGCCAGTGAGTGGTGGTGTTGCTTGTTGGACTTGTGGTGGACCTCACCATAGGAGAGAGTGTACTCAGGGCAGCGGACCTGATACCTCTGGTGTATCACAGCCAGCACAGAGGCAGTGTGAGCACTGCCACAGATTTGGTCACACTAGTGATCGGTGTTTTGACCTACACCCGGAGTTACGGAGTGGTAGGGCTGCTATGGCTGGTAGTAGAGGAGCTCTAGTTCATGGAGGACGAGGTGGTAGAGGTGGTGGTAGAGGATCTACATCTAGTAGGGGTGCAGTACCTACCCTTACTTCTGACACAGCTATGGCTACTTGGATTGAGCAGTTGGAGCAGAGATTGGCTAGTATGGCTATTGCTCAAAGGATATCAGATTCAGGTGCTGAGGCTTCCACCTCATATGCTGGTGATAGAGATGCTTTAGACTTCATGTATGGAGCAGCCCAAGTGGATGCATCTGCAGCAGTGACTAGGAGTGCAGTACGTGCTCTAGAGCATAGAGGATCATCAGTGGAGTTGGATCCACAGAGAGGAGAGGTTGGGAGACAGGTCAGACGTCCCCAATCTTTCACGCTATCTGAGGCATTGCAGACAACATCCATGGTTCCTAGACGTCCCAATGCAGGTGTGGTAGGTGGTGATGGAGTACATGATGGACTACTTGCTAGTCAGCCACCTGCTACTACATAGACTGAGTCTAGCATGATGTTGGGGGCGGCTCAGCTGATTATGCACTATCCTTTGTTTTCGGCCAATGATATGTTAACATTGGGAGTTGACCTGTGAGCCGGCCTGTCTCTCACTCAGGATGAACCTCTGATGGCTATTATGGTAGCGCACCATGGACTAAGAAGGCAAGGAACCCAAATTCCATCATACTCCTCCAAGGCTAACACTCCAAGACTCAAGACATTGCTCACTAGAGAACTCAATGAGAGAGAGATAGTTGCAAATGAAAGGATGATTAGTACCTCCTCACCCCTTGTTTATATACTTGTGAAATAGTTACGTACCAAAGTTACTAATTACCGTAGTAACTCAAGTTACTAGACTAAAAGTCAAGTAAAGTCAAAAAGTAGAAAGGAATATCCATTCACATGGGCATATTCCCCTAAGCATGTGGCCTTATCTTGACCCAACCACTAAGTCAAGGATTCCTTCACATGAGCTATCCTTGGACTAAAGAAGAATCTAAAACAAAAAGGCTTACGGGCCCAAGAGTTCTCAACTCTTTCCTCAAAGCCAAACACCTAGGAATAATACCAGGTCAACACACTAAAATCCAAAATATTGGTGCTCATCTTTTCTGCTTCCTCTAAAGTAAGGTACCCTCTATCCTAGCTATGACTAACTTTAGCTAACCATGACTAATATAGAACCATCCTTTATCTCTATATAAATAATATCTCTTAAGTAATTGTAATACCAAGTTAAATATCACAATACCACACACATGCACATATGGGTGTAACATTTACCCCCAAACTAAGTTTTCACTTTGTCCTCAAAGTGAAGGTCTCTCTACCTTCTATGGTACATCTTCAACTTATCATGGTTGATTCTATCAAAGTGTCTTCCTCCCAACTCCTTGAGATCATAGGTGTAATTGCTCCACACCTTCTCCACTATGAAAGGTCCAAAGTACTTAGGGAAAAACTTCTTTTGCACTCTCTTGAATCAAATAGAATCAAAAAACATTACCCAATCACCTTCTTTGAAAGTCTCCACCTTCTTATTGCCTTGCCTCTTGTCATAGCTCTCCTTCTTTTTCCTTTGGGCTTGCTTCACTTGAACCATAGCAACTGCTCTTGCCTCTTCCAACTCCATGAGTTGTTCCTTCCTTGACTTCTCGGCATCACCTCCTTGTGCTTTCTTCAATCTCCTATGAATGCTTTGGAAGGTAGGAAGATCAAAGTGAATAGGTAAGGTAGACTCAATACCATACACCAATTGAAATGGAGAATATCCGGTAGAAGTCTTCATGGTTGTCCTATACTCCCACAAAACTGCATGAATCCTCTTGTCCCAATGATGTTTAGCCCCCTCCATTTCTGCATCTTTGGCCAACATCATGCACAAGGTCTGATTGGTTCTCTCTGTCAAGCCATTGGAATTTGGCTTATAGGATGAAGTTACTCTATGTGTGATAGAGAAATGTCGTAGCATGGCTGTAGTAATGCTTCCTGTAAACTCTCCTCCTCTATCAGAAACCAACTCCAAAGGGCATCCAAACCTAGTGATAATGCGTTCATAAAGAAATCTACCCACTTCATCTTCATTCGTGTCCCTCAATGGTCTAGCCTCAACCCACTTGGTAAGGTAATCAGTAACTACCACAATGTACCGATTGTTCCTTGGGGTTCTATTGAGAGGACCTACAAAATCAATTCCCCACTTCTCAAAAGGTCTTGGTAATGGAATTGATCTAAGTGGTGGAGTGGATGTAGACTTTCTAGCAAAAGCTTGACAAACATGACAAGTTTTGCAATAATCAAGATAATCCTTGAAAATCCCTCTCCAATGGTAACCTGCATCTAGAATCTTGAAAGTAGTCACCTTTCCTGCAAAGTGTCCTCCACATACTAAACCTTCATGAAACTCCTTTATGAGTAGGATAGACTCTTCCTTACCCACTGCTCTTCAAAGTAGACCATCTGCTCCATGGTGAAAAAGAATATCCTCCACCATTGTGTAAGGTCTAGATCTTGCTGCAAGGGCCTTCCTCTCCCTAGCATGCATCCCTTCTGGATAGTTACCTCTTGTCACAAAATCCACAATCTCCTTGTACTCCATTGGAACCTCTTGAGTGACTAAGATTGTCATGAGCTCCTCATCCGGGAAGGAATCATCCATTGGCTCATCTCCATCATGATCATAGGCTCTTGATAACAAATCAGCATTTGCATGTTTCTTTCCTGGCCTATCCTCAATGGTGTAGTCATACTCAGATAAGAGTATCATCCACCTTGCTATTCTCCCTTCAACATTAGGCTTGTTAAAGATGTACTTCAAAGCCTTGTGATCCATGACAATGGTGGCTTTCCCTCCAATCAAGTAGTGTCTAAACTTCTTGAGACCAAAGATCACTGCCAACCCTTCTCTCTCCGTGACAGAGTAGTTCTTCTCTGCTGAAACCATTTGCCTACTAGCATAAGCTATTGGATGATCATGCCCATCTTGGTCTAATTGACTAAGAGTGCATCCCATTGCTACATTAGAAGCATCAGTGTAGAGGATGAAAGGCTTACTCCAATCAGGTTTAGCAAGAATTGGAGCTACAACAAGGGATTGCTTGAGCTCCTCAAAAGCTTTGAGAGCCTCCTTGTCCTCCAAAACCACCATGTAATCTACACCCTTCTTCATGTAGATGGTCAATGCATAAGCCTTGTTGGAAAATGAGAAGATGAACCTCCTATAGTATCCAACCATCCCAAAGAATTGGCGTAACTTTGTCAAGCTTGAAGGGAATGGAAGGTCTGAGATTTTCCTCACCTTCTCAAGATCAACTACTATTCCATCCTTGGAGATGATGTGCCCCAAAAGTAGACCTTCTTCACATCCAAAAATGCAGTTCTCTGGGTTGAGTGATGCATTTGCCTCATCCAAGCATTGCAAGACTTTGATTAGGTGCTCAAAGTGCTCCTCCTTGCTCCCATAGACACAAAAGTCATCAATGAAGTCTCTCACAAATTTCCCAATGAAAGCTTCAAATACCTTGTTCATGAACCGTTGGAATGTGGCTGGAGCATTGCAAAGCCCAAAAGGCATGACCTTGAAAGCGTAAGTTCCCCAAGGTGTGGTGAATGTGATGAGTTGTTGATGCTCTGGTGCAATCTTGATTTGGTTATTTCCACTATAACCATCTCCAAAACTGTACCTCTCATGACTTGCAACCTCCTCCAAGATCTCATCAATGAATGGCAATGGGTAGTAGTCCTTCTTGGTAACAGCATTAAGCTTCTTGTAATCCACACATACCCAAAGCTTGCCATTCTTTTTCTTCACAATGACAATTGGAGACACCCATTCTGAATTCTCCACCTCAAAGATAAATCCAGCCTCCTTGAGCTTATCAATCTCCTCCTTCACAACCAAAGATATTGGTGGGCTAATGCGACGTTGCTTTTGGCGGATTGGTCTTGCATGTGACTCCACCTCTATCTTGTGCTCCTCCAAGGTGACTTCCTTCAAATCCTTGTAACTGAAAGCAAACACATGGATGAACTTGCAGAAAATCTCCTCAAATCTCACCTTCTCCTCCTTGGTAACATTTGGGCCATACTTGAGGGTAGCTAACCTTCTCTCTACCTCCTCAAGTGTCAATGGTGATTTGTCTGGGTCCTTCAAAACCTCTGGCTTAGGTGCAAAATCCAAAGTACACAAAAGATACACATCTGAATCAGATTCAGATTCATCCTCCTCCGTGGAAGTCTCCTCTTCCATGCTTGTGTCCACTCCTAAAGCTCCTTCTTCAGAATCTGATTCCCAATAATCAGAAGATGGTGTATCTAAATGTGAAGTGTTGGTGGTGTTAGTCACAGGAACTGTGACTGTGACTCTATAGTTTGATGGCCCAATCCTCAAGTACCCTTTGTGCCATTGATCAGTTGTGTGTGCTGCTCTCAACCATGGCCTCCCAAGAAGTAAGTCATAGCTTGAATCCTTCAAGACTTGGAAAGTCATGAGATTTTGAACTCCCATAACTGAAATTACCATTTTATCCATCACCCCTACTGATCGAACTTGTTGCTTGTTTGCCATGCTCACCACAAATGTTGAAGGTCTTGAGGGTGTCATACTCAACTTCTTCATCAACCTTTCTGACATGGCATTCATTGCTGATCCTCCATCAACCAATGCATCCTTGATGTTGTGACCATTCACTCTCACATCAATCTTGGAGGCATATTCACAAGCCTCCCATGGTGCTGGCTTGGCATCCACCACCCCCATTGATACTGGAACTTTTGCCTTCTTCTTCTTCTTGCTCCTTGTAGAACTCAAACCACCTCTAAGCTCCTTTCTCAAGGTAGGGTTCAAAGCAATTAATTGGCCCACTGTGATGTTAGCCTTGTGACTACCAACATCCTCCAACACATTGTAGTTCCATTGTTGCTTTGAGATCAAGAAGTCCTCCATCCCCAACTTCTTCCTTGGAGTCTTTGTTGTTGATGGTGTTGAGGTGCGAGTGCTCCTAGTAGACATAGGAGTATCCTTGCTTGAAGTAAATCCTTGAGAAGAGTGAACATCCTCTGCAAAATGAGCTCTCTTCTTCCCTTGTGCCAAAAGCTCCAAATTAAGACCCTTGGAGTTTGAGCACTCTCCCTTCTCATACTTGCTCTCAACCACATCTATGGATGCTATCCGCTTACCTTTGTTGGGATTAGGAGCCACTTGGGTTTCACTACCACCCTCTTTCCCTCTATTGGCTCCCTCATAACCCCTTCCTCCATGGTAAGTGGAATTTGGGCAATTCCTTTGGATATGGCCTCTTCCTCCACAACCACAACAATTTCTATCATTGAAATTGTTGGCTGGTTGGCCTCCTCTATATGGATAGTTTCCATAACTCCTAGGCCCTCTCCCTACATTCTGATCCACCTCTCTTTTCTCCCATAGTTGCACCACATTGATCTTGAGATCCGCAAGTTGTTCTGTGATGGTTTGGAGTGGATCTTTTGGTGGAGGTGCAAGAACAAGAGCAACTACTACTTGTGGTGCAACCCTTGTCACCAAAGTATCAGAAGTTCCACCATACTTGTAGCCTTGAGGAGGATGCACAACCTCCTTCACCACCAAATCACTCTCATCCCCTTCCAAACTCTCCTCCATAGGAATTGCGATCTTGATAGCTTCAACCTTGGAAGAAGGTTTCTCATATCTCACCTTGCTTCTAATTTGTGGTCTCAACCCTCCCACAAAATTCTTGGTGAGCATGGCCCCTATGCCAATCATTGTAGTCTCCACATCATCTCCACCCTTCAACAACACTATGCAAAATCTGGACTCCAACTTTTCCACTCTTTCCACATAGACTCTCACTTTCTCTCCATCTCCTTGCTTGAGAAATGTAACCTCACTCATCAATCTCTCATAACTCTCATCAGGAAGAAAGTTCTCAATGAGTGCTGAAGTCAAAGTCTCCCAAGACTCCTCTTCCCCATCTCTCCTCTCTCTCTTTTGGTATTCTAACTCATACCATGTAAGTGCTGCATCCTCAAAGAAATCTGGTAATAATGAGGCCCACTCATTCTTCCTCCTCTCATTTTTTCCTATGCAAGCTCTCTTGAAGTCTCTCACAAATGCCTCCACATCTTCTCCATCCTTGCCAAAGAAAACCGGAAGTTTCCCCATCTTAACCCCTCACTATCTTTCTTTTCTCTCAATTTTTTTTTCTCTTTTCTTTTCTCTCACTCTATTACTAATAGAGTATATACATGACTAACACCATCTGAGAATAATCCACTCTAGGAAACACAAAAGGTTCAGGTTGCTCAAGATTTCTATAGCAACATCAAATTCTAGAGTGCATATTAATCTAACTCTCATGGATAGTTTATCCATAAGTTGAAAGATTATCTCCATCACTAATCTTGAGAACTAGCTGATGAAGGTGGTAGTATTTCTGTAGCTGTACTAAGACTCTCTCCAAGATACTTCACCAAAGTCTCCAAAAGTGATTTTACTCCACTACACTCATGTCCTTTTGGAAGTCCTTCAACTCCACAAACCTCACACAACTCCTTGGTCTTAGATCTTCTTCTTCCCAATCTTGGTGAAGAAGGTCCAACATGTAACCCAAGTCCAGTAAGCCTCTCCTTTCTCTCAATCTCTTGCTCTCAAAGGTCAATAGACATGAACTTGCCTTATGTCCCTTCTCTCCACACAAAAAGCACTTAGACTCACTCTTCCTCCAAGTGGTGTAGGTTTTTGATCCTCTCAACACTCTCTTCAAATTCTATTGTAAACTCTCTTTTCCTCAAATCCACCCCTACAATCACCTCAAGCCCTTGAGAAACCTTGCATAATCTCAATTTCCACTCTTGATGACCCTCCATGTTCCCAAGATGAATCTAAACACTCAAACATGTTTTTTGTTGATCTCAAACTCCTCATGCATGAGATCTCCACTCTGCAGAATTGACCCTTCCTCACAATGTCACTCCAATCTCCCAACCAGTATGTCACAGTCCTCTGAAATGTGGCACACTTGATCACAACTCAAGGGCGTCACTCCCTGCCAAATTTCAGATCTTTTCATTGAGCCATTTGGCCTAGACACCTTTCTATTCAGCACCCATATTTCAGATTTGGTCTGAAAACCACCCCCTTCACTTCAAAAACTCATAACTCCCTGCACAAGAACGATCTCTCTCTAATTTTTGTGGCAGCAGGTAGGATACAATGCACTGAATTTTCTTGGAAATTTTCAGAGAAATTCACTGAAAATTGAAGAAATGGAAAACTCTGTACAATTTTCCAGAGAGCATGCAGTTGCGGGAGCACTCTACCCTATCAACTTTCAAAAATTCTAGCCCAGTGCGCATAGAAACTCTCACAATAATTTCAAGTGTGATAATTGAAAGATAACCCAAGCTATCATATGTAAAAATCTCAAGTCCAGATCTCAAACTTGAGATTTTGCCCAAAATCACCTTAATCCCTAAAATCTGCAATCCACCTCACACAATCTTTCCAATTCCTCTCATGTGTACAAGATTTACAAAATCACCTCAAAGACATCATAATGAACTAAAGGGTATAAAATGGGATCTTGGTTCTCTAACATAAGTTCAGCCTTCTCCTCTCCTAATGTTCTCTCCAAGTGAGCTCTCATAGCCTCCTTCTGCCTAATGTAGAATTGAACGCGGAACATTATCTTGCCTTCTAGAGAGGTCCCGGTAACGGAACCAAAAATGTGAGCCGGCCTGTCTCTCACTCAGGATGAACCTCTGATGGCTATTATGGTAGCGCACCATGGACTAAGAAGGCAAGGAACCCAAATTCCATCATACTCCTCCAAGGCTAACACTTCAAGACTCAAGACATTGCTCACTAGAGAATTCAATGAGAGAGAGATAGTTGCAAATGAAAGGATGATGAGTACCTCCTCACCCCTTGTTTATATACTTGTGAAATAGTTACGTACCAAAGTTACTAATTACCGTAGTAATTCAAGTTACTAGACTAAAAGTCAAGTAAAGTTAAAAAGTAGAAAGGAATATCCATTCACATGGGCATATTCCCCTAAGCATGTGGCCTTATCTTGACCCAACCACTAAGTCAAGGATTCCTTCACATGGGCTATCCTTGGACTAAAGAAGAATCCAAAACAAAAAGGCTTGCGGGCCCAAGAGTTCTCAACTCTTTCCTCAAAGCCAAACACCTAAGAATAATACCAAGTCAACACACTAAAATCCAAAATAGTGGTGCTCATCTTTTCTACTTCCTCTAAAGTAAGGTACCCTCTATCCTAGCTATGACTAACTTTAGCTAACCATGACTAATATAGAACCATCCTTTATCTCTATATAAATAATATCTCTTAAGTACTTGTAATACCAAGTTAAATATCAAAATACCACACACATGCACAAATGGGTGTTACAGACCCAGCCCCAGTATTCCGGTTGGTTGCCACGTTGTGTGAGAGTAGGGATGGTGCAGTTCCTATTACTAGAGCAGAGGTGGTTGGTAGTGGAGCTAACTTGGTTGAGGAGCATGGGATCCGTTCAGCGACCAGTGGTTTATGGCAGGCAGCAGTGGCTAGATTGGAGGAGTTGCCAGCTAGACCGGCCTTTGAGAGAGCGCGGTTTACACCTGGTGTTGTCCTATTGGATAACCAGAGGGGGATTTTTTGTTTAGTGGGACCTTTAGGGAAGATCTATACACCATAGATAGTCTTGTTAGACTCTAGTGCACGGCCTCTTATGTTGGGGAAGGTTGTAGTTGTCGGTCTGGAGTTACGGAAGACCAATGTGGAGAGGTATCTATTTCAGATCCAGACATCTCTTGGTGGTGGTTCAACATAGTACATCACACGTGGAGAGCTTGTTGTCCAGGTTCAGCCTGGTCATCCGACTGATAGCTTGGTGGTGAGAGCTCAGGCTATTGCAACAATAGCTGAGTCATATGATGTGCTAGTTGGGGAAGCAGTGTTATACCCCATGGGAGGAGACAGCCTCTTATAGACCTGGTTGGCAGTTTGGTGAGGGACGGGTATGTCGCCTACCAGTACGCTTTAGTAGTGGCAGTCTTGGCTCACTACAATCCGAGACCATGGCAGCATCAGTTTTAGCTTTTAGTGGTGCAGTTACTTGGCCTGGTGACTTGTTGGAAGGGAACGCCCATGCAGAGGATACTTTAGTACCAGAGGAGATCACTCGGCTTTGGAGTACAAGTGGGATTGTTCCATCCACCTTGGATGTTCCATTGTGGAGTTCAGAGGAGGCATTGCAGCAGCATGCATATCAGTTGGTGCAGCAGGCTTGGAGTGGAGCCTTTGTACCATCAAGAGATGAGTGTGAGGATGAGCCTCCAGAGGCGATTGCTTTGACACCTCTGGATACCACACTCATTGCTTGGCAGTATCCAATAAAGGGGATATGCCTATTGGAGTTGTTTGGTGGGATCAGCACCGGACTAGCTGCGGTGTTACAGGCGGGTATCCGAGTACAAAGGTAATTGTATGTAGAGAGAGATGAGACTATTAGGCAAGTCTCTCTACATCATGTAGCACACCTGGCCTATCGATATCCGGAGTTATTACCGATGTCAATAGTCAGAGGTTACCAGAAGGCCTTACCAGGAGACATTTCCTTACTGGGGACGCATGACCTAGAGAGACATGGGCCTATTCACTTGGTGATTTCTGGATGGTCATGTCAGGGACATTCACGTGCGGGCCGGGCCGCGATTTTGGTCTTCAAGATCCTCGTTCTGGTGTGTTTTGGGAGATGTTATGGAGATTACGACATCTCTAGGTTCATCAGTCTGTTTCTCCATCTTACCTTTTGGAGAACGTTCCTTTGATGGGTGATTCTCGCACCAAAGTGGTGGTGAGTACACATCAGGTCCATTCTTGGATGGGACCTATTGTATTGTTAGATGCAGCTAGAGTGGGATCACGGGCTCATCGTCTTCGTCTTTGGTGGACAAACCTCTAACCCAGAGAGGTTCTACAGCGCGCTTATGATGGGATTCAACGACTTGACCACATCCTTGTTGATGATATCTTGGATGTTGGGCGTCAGTCTCAAACAATGGTTGTGGCTGATAGGTCACCTATGGCAATGGTGAACCTAGTTGGACAGCCTAGAGGTGCATTTCCCACACTCATGAGTTTCCCAAGGTCTCATGCTTTTTGAGAGGGAGGACCTGGACTTGTTTGGGACTCACAGTTACAATAGTTGGTGGGGCCCAACACTGATGAGAGAGAGCGGGCTATGGGTTTTTGCACCGGTATTACCACTGTTCCAGCAATGTCCAGGCATCAGGTGTTAGGTCAGGCTATGGACCTGAACTGTTTGACCTGGATTGTGAGCCTTGGCTTGGCACAGCAGCGTAGGATGCGCTTGATAGGCATCACCACTCGGACACTTGTGAGCCCTGTGCCTATCGAGACGATTCAGGCACATGCTGGGGGTGATGGACCGAGTAGACATGGTATTCTTGGGACACATCCAGTAGCTATTAAGGAGAGTGGTCTACTTGGAGTCCATCCAGGTGAGCATGGACTACTTGGATTACACTCTTGGTCCACATGGGATGCAGCCAGAGGACGTGTGGAGCTTGCAGCCAGAGTGGAGGGAGTTTTTCACATAGAGGTTGGGACCTCTAGTGGTCGAGAGCATGACACTATTGCTCCCAAGGGCCCAGTGTAGCAGTCAATCAGTACGTCTTCCAATCCTACTACAGTTACAGAGGATACTTGGGAGCCAGATCTTGGACCCAAGCTTACTAGAGAGGAAAGACGGAGGGTTTGGAGGTTCTTGAGGAGTCACACAAGTTGTTTTGCCTTCAGTATGAAGGATTTGGGTGCTCTGAAGGGACCTAGTATAGGGATTGAGCTGACTAGCGACACACCAATTTTCCGACGTCCTTATCAATATAGTGAGATAGAGAGGACATTGATTCAAAGCCAGAGTAGTGACCTTTTTGAGGCTGGTTTGGTGGAGATTTCACATGGAGAGTATGCATCAGCGACAGTGATGCCAGCCAAGAAGGATACGCATGGCAACTATACAGATAGGCTGTGTGGAGATTACCGTCCTATCAACCGATAGACCAGGGCTGATCGGTATGCCATGCCTACACCGGAGGAGATTTTTGATGCGATTGGGCATGCAAAGGTCTTCAGTACTTTGGATCTTCGAGCAGGATATCATCAGTTGCCGATCAGGGAGGAGGATATGTCCAAGACAGCATTTTGGGCTATTGATCCTCATGGCAAGGATGTGTTATATTAGTGGAGGTTCTTACCATTTGGGTTAAAGAATGCTCGTGTTGAGTTCCAGAGGGTCATGGATAGGATCCTAGCTGGATTGGATTTTGCTTGGTGCTATATTGATGACATTTTGGTTTATAGCACTACTATGGAGGAGCATGAGAGACAGTTGTTGGAGGTGTTTGAGAGGTTGAGATCTCATGGACTCAAATTACATCCTAGGAAGTGTAGGTTCTTCCACGAGCAGGTTGAGTATTTGGGTCACACTATCTACCCCAGAGGACTTGGTGTCCAGCAGACCAAGGTGGAGGCTATTGCACGTATTCCTTGACCTACGGATGTGAGCAAAGTGCGAGCATTCCTTGGGTTGGCAAACTTCTATCGCCGCTATGTTAGAGGATTTAGTGCCATTGCCAAGGCCTTGAAAAAGCTGACCAAGCTTACACAAGAGTGGTGTTGGTGAGATGAGCAGGAGAGAGCTTTTGTAGAGCTCAAGGAAAGGTTGACATCTGCTCCTATTTTGAGGAGACCGATCAGGGGACGACCATTTCAGGTTCATACTGATTGGAGTATGTTGGGGCTTGGAGCGATGCTCACCCAGCATGATGATGAGGAGAAGGAGTTTGTGGTAGCCTATGCTAGTTGCTCCAACAATTCAGCAGAGGCGAAGTATAGTTCATATGAGGGAGAGTGCTTGGCAGCAATTTGGGCAGTAGCACATTTCCAATGTTACCTATTTGGTAACCCCTTCACTCTCATCACTGATCATCAGCCGCTGAAGTGGTTGATGGAGTCCGACAAGCTTTCAGGGAAGCTTGCACGATGGGCTCTATTTTACAGGAGTATGATTTCACGGTTGTTCATAGACCTGGAGTGGTGAACCGTGATGCAAATGGGTTGAGTAGAAACCCATGTCCCAGCCAGCAGGATCAGACCAGAGCATGTTGGCATGGTGAGACAGATGAGGAGATGGTGCCAGGTTGGCATGCATCGGCCTTTTTGTGTATATTTGCAGAGGCTTTGGTGGTATCTCTCTCAGCGCATACAAGAGGAGTTATTGAGGTCACAAATCCAGAGAGTGAAGATATTGGTATAGTTCAGCAAGACATTCATGATGATGTCTTAGTGATGGACTATCTTCGCACTGGTGTTGTGGGTGGCACAGTTGGAGCCAAGGAGAGAGACCATGTTCTTCAGCGAGCCAGACGGTTCAGATTGGAGGGTAGACACCTTTTGCATGTATGGGAGGATGGTAGAGTGCGAGTAGTACCACTTCCATCACAGAGACCACAGTTGGTCCGTCATGCTCATGAGGAGCTAGGACATTTTGGAGTAAAGTGTACGTATAGCTTACTCCAGAGTCATTATTGGTGGCACGGTATGCAGACCGAGGTATAGCAGTTTGTTGCCAGATGTGTGGTTTGTGACCAAGTTAGAGCATCATTCAATGCTCCTACGCCACAGTTACACCCATTACCTATCATGGGATTGGGTTACCGTTGGAGTTTGGACTTTGCCGGACCTTTACCACTAAATGTGAGACATCATCGGTATGTTTTGGTGATGGTGGAGCACTTCTCCAAGTGGATTGAGTTGGTGGCACTTCCTGACAAGTCTAGTGAAGGGACAGCTTACTCGTTCTTGGATCAAGTTCTTAGTCATTTTGGTGCACCAGCTAAGGTTTTGACTGATCAAGGTACAGAGTTCTTGGGGAAGTTTCAGGTCTTGTGTGACAAGGCTTTGATTGATCATCGTACTACATCCCAAGATCACCCTAAGGCAGATGGCTTAGTAGAGAGAGTGGTTCAGACGGTGAAGAGAGGTAATTGGACCCTTGATCCGTCGATTTCATCCAGGCGACTATGTATATCTATAGCAGACAGCACCAACGACACTTGATATTTCTACAGGCCGCACTATCTTGAGAGTGAGTGAGGTTTTGCCATCTAGAGTCCTTGTGTTAGAAGGATGTGATGGTGTTGTTTGGAAGGATCATGTGTGCAATTGTGCGCAATGCCACCTTCCAAACATTGATGGTACTATGGACCCAAGCTTGGCACTTGTACGTGCAGGCTTGAGGTGTATGTTATGTGGCTCTTCTGGTGGAGCTGCTACTATGTTAATGTGTGATAGTTGTTCAAGAGGATGGCATATGGCATGTATGACTCCTCCCCTCACGGTGGTTCCTCAGGGATAGTGGTTATGTCCTAGATGTACTTGACCTATAGCTAGTTAATTCTTTATATGGTACAGATTGCAGACAGGCGACTAACGATGGGGCTCCATAGCACCCGGCCTCCTGATCTTTGCCCATTAGAGGGTATACCATATACTTAGAGTAGATGGCTATCTGGAGTTAGAGGGACCTAACTGCCAGCTAGGGGGGCGATTGTGGCACTTTAGAGTTTATGTATGACTTATGTGTGAGTTGTGCTTCTATAGTGTATGATGTTGACAGCGATGTATGTTGTGTAGCAATGTATATACGCACGACAGCTGTCACGCCATTTGTAGTTCCGCATCTAGATGCTCGGACACTGGAGTTCTAGTGATAGTAGTCAGAGTTATTTCAGCAGTATCTCAGAGACTACATTCTGACGGTCAGATTTTGTGTTTGGGGTACTGACTTCACGGTGGGGCCCACCGTCACTTTGCACCGTTTGCACCGTCGAGTGTGCCGTCAGTGGGACTGTTAGGGTTTTAGTGCTAGCTCGAGTCCAGGGGGTATAGTTTTGAAGTGAGCTCCAGAGAGCTCACTTCTCTGATGTTGAACCTTTGAGTTCCTGGCTATGGTGGACAGAGGCCGGCGAGCGTCACCTGGATTCTCTATGCTTGAGTGGGTGTGGCTTGACTATAATCAATGCCCAATTGTTGGCAATTTATAGAGTGACAGATCAAGTACTGATCTGAGTTGAGTTGAGTTGAGGGTGGTAAGCAATCTGATTATTGTGGCACTTTAGAGTCTATGTATGACTTATGTGTGAGTTGTGCTTCTATAGTGTATGATGTTGACAGCGATGTATGTTGTGTAGCGATGTATATATGCACGACAAAGAAGAGAGAGAATCTAGTACTCATTTACTTGGAAATTGTTATAGGAAAATTTGGAAACCATAAGACAATTATCCTAATTGGTGTGATGAATGTAGACAAAAGTAAAGTAGCATATCTTCCAAAGTAAAATTGGTTCATTTGGTTTGCCCATCAAGTGGAAGATGATAGGTCATAGACTAGGCAAGCTTTAGTGCCAAGTATCTTAAAGAGTGTTTGCCAAAATTTACTAGTAAATTGAGGATCATAATCAAAGATGAGAACCCATAGTATCCCATATTGCTTGAAGATAAGGTGAAAGTATATATGTGCAAATGTTAGAGCATCGACTATATCCAAGGTAGTTGCAATGTGAATCTACTTGTTGAACTTATCAACAAACACTAAGATCATTGTATAGCCTTGGTTTATCTTTGGCAAGGATTTGATGAGATCTAAGCTCATATGTTCACATGTTCCTATCATGTAAATGGAATGGAGAGTTGTTGGAGTAGTACACCTAGGTTTTGGTTGTTGGTCTTGTTGCATTGGCAACTCTCACAAGATTAGACAAATTCTCATTACCATTCCTACTTCAATATCAATGTAGAAGACCAAAGAGAGAAATAGTAGAATGGAAAATCATAGTGGAAGATCATATGAGAACTCTCAAGATTGAAATTCCAAATGCCTAGCATGAACTTAGGTTTTGGTATTTATAGTGAAGCTATACAATGCTCTTGAGAAGCTTCCAAGGAATCTTCTCCACTAACTTTATCTTTGGTAAGGATGTGATGAGATCTTTGCCAATATGCTCCTATTGGGTAAATGAATGGGGAGTTGTTGGAGTAGTGCACCCAATTTCTAGTTGCTGGTCTTGTTGCATTGGCAAGTCTCACAAGATCATACAAATTCTCAAATCTTTTGAACTATGTTTGGCCACCACCATTGATGTTGTAGGGTATTCAAAGTCTTGTCCACCCTTGTCTTGACTACTGGTTGGTAAGTCATGTATATCTTGAAGTAGCTCCAATTGTAGATCTTCCATAGTTGGAATGTAAACTTGGTTCTTGCAATCAACAAAAATCCTACAACCATGATTGGATATCATATCTTGGAAGTACATCTGTAAAAGACCAAGACCAAGGAGAGAAATAGGAGAATAGAAACTCACATTGAGACACTTGAATGTGGGAAAAATCCAAATGCCTAGCATGAGCTTTGGCTTTGGTACTAATAGGTAGCATACAAGCCCCTTGAGAAGCTTCTCAAGAAGCTTCCTTGAGCCACTTTCTTAGAGTGCAAGCCAAGTTAACCAAGAATCTTCTCAAGAAGCTTCCTTCTAGAAGCTGCCTACTTGACATGCAAGCTAAGCTAGTTGGAAGCTTCTAGAAGCTACTTGCTTGGGGTGCAAGTTAAGCTAATCATGAAGCTTCCCAAGAAGATTCCTAGATGCTTCTGGAATATTTTGGGCTAATTTGGCTTATTCTCTACTTTGTTAGCCTTACTAACTACGTCGCTAAACTCCATATTTTTACATATTCCCCCACTACTAGTTGGTGATGTCTTCGTTGCCATTGAAGCTTCAAACTCCCGGATGGCCATTTGTGCATTTTAAAGGTGAGAAAGGGATTCACGTGTGGCATCATGAAGGGGATACTTTCCAAAGGACCTTGTATTCCGTATGTTGTTGACGTCCTTGTTGAATGTGGCGACATGCAAGGATACAATCAACTTCATACTCCTCATGATCATGGATATGGATGGGAGGAGTTTAGGGAGGAGGTTGGACACAAGAGGAAAAAGAAGATGGGTTAGGGACAAAGGGTTTCAACTTGGAAATGTGAAAGACAGGGTGGATGCACATATGACAAGGTAAGGCAAGGCAATAAGCAATAGGAGAGATGATTAGGGTGACATCAAAGTGTCCTATCTAATTAGGTGCCAATTTACAAACTTGGGTATCAAGTGGGAAGGGTAGGTTACTAAAGGATAGCATGACTTTATCACCGACTTCAAAGGTGAGATCACAATGATGGTGGTCCGCATATTGTTTCTGACAATTTTGAGTAACAAGGAGGTGAGATTTGGCTTGTTGGAGAGATTGGGATATGGTGGTCAAGAAGGTTGAAGTATGAGGGACCTAAGATGGAAGAGGAGCAAGAAGAGAATCTGGAACAAGCAGATCTTGGCCAAAATTGAGAAAAAAAAGAGAAAATCTGGTGCTTGTCTGTTTGGAATTATTGTAGGCAACTTTTGCAACTGTAAGACATTCATCCCAATTGGTATGGTGGACATTGACAAAGGCACGTAGCATATCCTCCAAGGTACAATTTTCACATTTGGTTTGTCCATCAGTTTGAGGATGATAGGTTGTGGACAAAGCAAGCTTGGTGCTGAGTATTTGGAAGAGTACTTGCTAAAACTTCTTGGTGAATTGAGGATCACGGTCAGAGATGAGTACACGTGGCATCCCATGATGCTTGAAGACACTGTCAAAGTAGATTTGCGCTAAGTTTGGAGCATCCATGGTATCAAAGGTTGGTGCCAAGTGGATTCGCTTACTAAGCTTATCCACAAACACCACAATTATTGTGTGTCCTTGCTTTGTCTTGGACAAGGATATGATGAGATCCAAGCTCACATGTTCCCATCAAGTGGATGGAATGGGGAGTGGTTGAAGAAGTCCACTCGGCTTCTGGTTGTTGGCCTTGTTATGTTGGCAGCTCTCACACAATTGGACAAACTCTCAAATATATTGTGTCATGTTGGGCCACTACCACCATCGGTGTTGGAGGGTACCAAAGGTCTTGTCTACACCCATGTGACAAACTATTGGTAAATCATGGGCTTCTTGAAGATGCACAAGTCGGAGATCATCCTTAGCTAGAACATTGATCTGGTCCTCATGGAATAGAAGGCCTTCCTTGAAGAAGAAGGTGTTGTACTCCTTGTCACATGTTGTAAGACAACCATGTACCATTTGGAAGAAGAGATCTTGTTGTAAAGCTGATCAAAACTTGTTTTGGACCTTGGAGTCAATTGACACCATCATAATTGCTATCATGATGAGAGGAAGAGACTTCAAATCAAGTCGTTGTGATAGAGCATCAGAGATGACATGGAACCGACCTAGTTTTTACTCAAGTTTGATGTCAAACAATTGGAGTTGTTCCTCTCATTGATGATGTCGACTCTTCATGTGTTCCAAGTGTAAGGTCTACAACAATGGTTTGTGATCAATTTGCATGATCACTTGTTTCCCCAAGAGATAAGCCCTCCATACCTTGGTGGCATATACCATTGCAAGTTGTTCTTGATCTTGAGCAAAGTGATTTCTTTCAGCCATATTTAGTCGGTGAGACACAAAGGCAATGGGATATAGTCCATTTGGAAATTCTTGTTGCAACACGGCTCTAATTGCAAAGTTAGAAGCATCAAAATCAACCACATAGGGTAGTTGAGGATCATATGGTTGAAGAATGGGCCTTGAAGACACCATATGTTTCAACTTCAAGAATGCTTCTTTGTGCTTGGTGGTCCATTGGAATCTTGAGTTCTTCTCCAAGAGGTCAGTCAATGGTGCATCCACATGAGCATAATAATGGATGAACCATTAGTAAAAACTAGCCAATCTATTAAATGCTTATACTTCTATAGCATCCTTTGGAGTAGGCTAATCAGTAATGGCCTTGATTTTCTCCTCTTCCATCTTGATCTCCTCTGATAAGATCTTGTGACCCAAGAAGGTAACTTCCTTTTGCCAAAAGGCACACTTTGACTTCTTATAGTAAAATTTCCATTGTTGTAGTCATCTTAAGACCTCTTGCACATGATTCATATGTTTTGCCTCTATCTTGCTATAGATTAAGTTATCATCCAAGAACACCACCACGTTTCAATCCAATAGTCCATCCAACACCTGATGCATCTGATCCATGAAGACTATTGGAGCATTAGTGAGCTCAAAAGGTAGAACTCTCCACTCAAAATGCCCATACATTGTTGAAAGGTAGTCTTTTGCACATCCTCCCTATCAATGGGAATTTGCAAATAGTCATTGCAAAGATCCAACTTGGAAAAATATTGTGCTCCACTCAATTGATCAAGCAAGTCATCAATTTGAGGCAAGGGATAAACATTCTTCATTGTTTGCTTATTGAGCACACGGTAATCAATACAGAAACAAAGACCTCCATCCTTCTTTGGAACAAATAATACCGGTGCTCCCCAAGAAGAGGTGCTATGTCATATGAAGTCCTTCTCCAACAACTCTGTAAGTGTTGTTTGCAACTCCTCCACCTCCTTTGGTCTACTCACTAGAGTACTCCTTGGCAATAACTCAATCTTGAAAGGCATACCACAATCAAAGGGTAATCCATTCGGCAGATCATCTAGAAACACGTCCGCAAACTCCTAAATTATGTGATCAACTATTGCTTGATGAGGCTCTTGGCACTCCTCAGATTTTCTTTATGCAATCGGCTTGATCCACACCACAAAAACAGACTTGTCTTCCTCCAAAGCTTGCTCTATGGTTGCTCCACTAATAAAATTTCCATCTAGGGACTCATCTTTCTTCAAAGCTTGCTCTATAGCTGCTTTCTTGGTAAACTTCCCATCTTGGGACTCATCCACCTTCAAGGCTTGCTCTATGGCTACCTTCTTGACCAAAATTCTCATCTTGGGACTAACTATTTTTAGGTGTCTTACTTAGAGGTGCCAAACAACCTAATCGGAAATTCCTACCTTGGTGCTGTACTTGAATTTGTAGTCAGGTCCAATCAAATTGAACCTTATGATGTTCAAGCCAAGGTAGTCCTAGAATGACATTGTAGTGTAGAGGTGCCACTACAAACCTCATTCACTCCAAATACTCCTTCCCAATCTTGAATGTAATAGGATGTGAGGTATAGAATGCATAACTCTTTCTTCCATCTACCATCATCAATCTAATTCCAATTACTGGCTTGATAGGAATACCAAATTCCTTTGCTACATGTAATTCTCTAAACTTCCAAAATCAATCAAAATCTTACAACCCCTATTAGATATCATACCTTGCAAGTGGAGCAAACTTGCATAGGTTGAGCCTTTAAAGCCACTGGAACAAATCAAGCTCCCAATAGGCGGCTCAAAATCTCCTATTAGGATTCCTCATTTCCCTGATTGTTCCGCTCTACAAACTCATTTGGGCAACTTGTCGAGGTTGCCCATTCTTAAGTGGATATTCAACAATGCAATATCCCAATTGGCGACAATAAAAACAACCACCATTTTATCACAATTTCTCTCTATCTATAGTGCCAAGCGGTCTCTGTTGAATGGCATCAATCTCCATTGGTGTTGGCTCCTCCACCTGTGTGTAGTGTATCGGTAGGTTTTGTGGAGGTTGAGGTCAAGACCAAGTTGTTGCAACCAAGGAATCAAAATTTTTGGCCAACCTCATGGTGTCCTCCAAGTGATGTGGCTCTCACATGGTTACCTCTAATTTGGTTCTTGACTCCAAGCCACTCACAAATCAATCCAAAGCTTCACCTTCCAGTATATTTAGAATTTGCATGATGGTGTTTTGAAATTGCATGATGTAACTTCTTACATAGCCCATCTGTTTCAACTCTGCCAACCTATCCCATGCAGCTCGTGTAGCATTTATAGCTTGGAACCAACTAATTATTGCAACAATTTGTTGTTCTTGAATTCTGAAGTCAAGATTGGTGCAACAATTTGTTGTTCAGCTTGTTCCACTTAGAATCTCCACCATAGCTTTGCTACTCCATCCAATTGGCTAGAAGCCAAGAGAATCTATTTTGTTTGTCTTGCAAAATGGTAGCTTCAAAATAACATTCATAGTCAAACACAAAATTCTCCACTACACCCGGGAGATTCTTGCCTTCAAATATCTTAGGTTTAGAGAATCAGATTTGATCTTCTCCTTCTCAAATTGGTACTCTCTCTACATGCTCATGTCGTTGAAGCTCTTGTTCATCCAACAATCTAGTAAGGTGCTTGACTTGTTGTTGCATAGCAAGGATAACATCAAGCATTGCCGCAATGGTTGCTACTCTATCACGACACCCCTAATCTATCTAATTTATTAACACATAGAAGCAACATGTCCATCGTTCTCCATAAGTTACGACCAGAAGCACCAAGGGTTCCTCAAATATGGTGATCATATGTAGAAAATCTTGTCCAAAGTGTGAGGTGATGAATTGTGTGAAACAATGCTTGGGTAGTACTTGGCCACAAAAATCCCAGTGGTTTGGTGGAAGTGGATTTGGTGGTCCATAAATTCCATCCATCCCATTTTTTCTCTAATACCAATGTAAAAGACCGAGACCAAGGAGAGAAATAGGAGAATAGAAACTCACATTGGGACACTTGAATGTGGGAAAACTCAAAATGCCTAACATGAACTTTGGCTTTGGTATTTATAGGTAGCATACAAGGCCCTAGAGAAACTTCTTAAGAAGTTTCCTTGAGCCACTTTCTTAAAGTGCAAGCCAAGTTAACCAAGAAGCTTCTCAAGAAGCTTCCTTCTAGAAGCCGCCTACTCGGCATGCAAGCTAAGCTAGTTGGAAGCTTCAAGAAGCTTCCTTTTAGAAGCTACCTACTTGGGGTGCAAGTTAAGCTAGTTGGGAAGCTTCCCAAGAAGCTTCCTAGATGCTTCTAGAATATTTTAGGCTAATTTGGCTTATTCTCTACTTCTTTAGCCTTACTAACTACATTGCTAAACTCCATATTGTTACAACATCAAAGTTGCATAGTTGAGCTTTCAATCCTTTTGGAACAAACCAAGTTCCTATAAGTGGGTCAATATCTCCTATTGGTATTCTTTGTTTCCTTGATCCTCATTCTTCAAGAACTCCATTTGGGCAATGGATCAAGGTTTTCCATTCCTAGTTGGACATTTGGCAATGCAATATCCAATTTGGTGATAATGGAGGCAACCACCATTTTATTGCAATTTTTCTTTGTTTGTAAGGTAAAATGGTCTTTGTTGAATGGCATTAATCTCCATTGATGTTAGCTCCTCCACTCTTATGTGGTGTGTTTGTAGGTTTTATGAAGGTTGAGAAGCCAATTGCATGGCTTCTTCTAATTGTTTGAGCTCATGCATGGTTACTTCCAATTTGGTATGTGATTTCAAGACTCTCACAAATCAATCTAGAGCTTTGCCTTCCAATATATTTACAATCTAAATTATTGTATTTTGGAATTAAGTGATGGAACTTCTCAGAAAACCAATCTTCTTCAATTTTGCCAATCTATCTCATGTGGCTCATGTAGCATTCACCAATTGGAAGCATCCAATTATTGTTCTCTTGAATTCTTCACATATCAAGATTGGAGCAAAAAATTGCCATTGAGCTTGCTTTACTCAATTTCTACCATATTTTTTCCATTCCATCGATTTGGCGCAAGCAAAGAGAATCTACCTCCATTCATCAAAAAAAATTGTAGCTCTAAAATAACATTTGTAATCAAATACACAATTTCTTTACTATATTGGTAGATTCTTACCTTCAAATACCTTTGGTTTTGGAAATTGAACTCATCATTTCCTTCTTAAAATATTATTCACTCTACTTGTTATTGTCATTCACTATCACAAACTCTCTCTCTCTCTATCTCTCTCTCTCTCTCTCTCTCTCTCTCTCAACAATCAAGTAAGGTGCTCAATCTTTTGTTGCATAGCAATGATAACTTTGGGTATCACCACCATGATAACTACTCTACCAAATTACCTACTTGAAATTATCTAAGTGACACATAGACGTAACACATCCACCAGTCCTTGTAAGTTACCATCAAAAGGATCAATGGTTCATTGAACGAGGTAACCACATTTAGAAATTTCAACCCAAAGTATGAAATGATGCTTTGGTAGTACATTAATATGAAAATCCCAATGGTTAAGGAGAAGTGGATTTTTTGGTCCATAGGTTTTATCCATCCCATTACCACTTGGATACCAATGTAAAAGACCAAGGAGACAAATAGTAAAATGGAAAACCATAGTGGAAGATCATATCGGAACTCTCAAGAGAAAAAATCCAAATGTCTATCATGAGCTTGGGCTTTGGTATTTGTAGTGAAGCAATACAATGATCTTGAGAAGATTTCTTCTCAAAGTTGCTTTCTTGAAGTGTAAGCTAAGTTAGCTGAAGGAAGCTTCTTTTCAGTAGTCATCTACTTGGTGTACAAGTTAAGCTAGCCATTAACTTGGTGTACAAGGTACCCAATCCTTAAAAGGTATTTAGAAGCTTCACACCAAGAATCTTCCTTGATGCTTCTAGTATATTCTACCAAGAAGTTTCCTAGATGCTTCTAGAATATTCTTGAAATTATTAGCTATATTTGAGTTATTTTACTTACTCTTAGTTTCTACTAACTCATATGCTAATTCCATATTATTATACATAAGAAGATGAGAACATGGATATATTAGTGGTTAGGCTTTGGGAACACATTAGGAAATTTACCAAAACTTGTGACACCAACCTCTTAAGAATAGAAATTACAATCATGATCAAGCTCCTTATTAGGATGTATAGAGGCAAAGGTAATTCTTTGCAATAGTGCTTTAGGCCAAAGATCCTTTGTTGAAGAAGTCCTTTGTAGTTATAGAGATTCTTTTTTGTTGTAGGACCTTAGTAGATGTAATCTTCCAAGTAGTAAGTCCAAAGGAGACAAGAACTACAAGTTTTCTTAAGAGAAGAACTGATACTCTCCTTAACATTTGGAAGGCACCTAATTAACCTACATGTGAGTAGGAGAGGATAAGATAAGAAGATCTTTGCACTTCCTCAACCGTTAGATTTATTTGGCTTAGAGTCGGAAGAGGATATAAGACTTTGGCCTACTTTATTTGGCTTAGAGTTGGAAGATATATAAGACTTTTGCCTACTGTAAATAATTCATTCAGTCCTTTGAATAAAAATAAAGAGAAAGTGCCAAAATCCCTTTTGTCATTTTTGCTTAAATTCGAAGTATTTGTTGTACATCTTTGGTGAGTAGAGGTGAGAAACTTTGTAGTATGAACTTGAGTGCTTGAGTAGGAGTAACCATTTGTACTTGTGATTAGTGTTAGGGATTCATGACATTTCTGAAAGAGCAAAGCAAAGCATTGATGGATTAGAAATGAACTATAGTCTTAAGAGTATCACATAATTGAGAAGCAAAGTCTTATTGCCAAAGCAAAATACCTCTAAAATTGTACCTTTTGGGAAGGATAGAACACAATCTTTGGAGTGAAGTAGCACTTTGGAGTTGATTGAATCATCAACTTCAAGAAATATTTAGAATTCATTCTTAGTGGAAGTGATCTTATAATTTTCCATATGTCGTTGGAATTGAATACCTCATCACTTTTAGTCAATAGTTGGAATTCATTCTTAGTGGAAGCGATATTTTAATTTTTCATTTATTGTTGTGCATAGTAATTGGTGTAGTGTATCATAATGGGTGATACTACACCTTTTGAGAGTGGTTCTTGTCCAAGAGGTTAAATATATAATAATAAAGAACTACCATTTGGTACACTTATTCTCAAATCTAGCCATTTCCAACCAGTATTCTTGAGAGAATGACCTATTTCTTGCCATTATATCTATTATTGGCTGACATTAGGGTATCATAAATACTAACTTTCCATTCTTTTAATCAAAGCTAAACTCATATGATATTTTATAATAATCTCACAATCAAAATATAAAATCACTATTGAAAATTTTAAATATTATCTTTGTATGTAAGTAGATCACAAATAAGAGGAAAAATGGATAATCTTTCTTTATTGAATTATGTAACAGATTTTTTGAATACATAGGTTGGTATTATTATTACTATTTTGTTGTAGATATTAGTTATAGTCCTTCAAGGAGAAGAAAAAGATGATATGATAAAGAGAATAGGTAATAGTTCATGTCCAAAAGATGAACCTTTTTGAAAGTAAAATAAGAAGGCTATTTATCATTCAAAAGATGAAATTGATCTCATAGAGATGTTGCTAAATCAGTAGTGAAATCTGTGCATTCTAAAATAATTTGGAAAAGTTATTTTGAGTGATACATATTTTCAAAAGTGTTATTATTATTATTATTATTATTATTATTATTATTATTATTATTATTATTATTAATAAAATTTTCTCCTTTTATATAATTCTCTGTATATCCAGGAAAAATATAGAATTATTATAAGAAATAAAGCTCTTAAAAATATGGTCCATTGTAATAATTTTAAATTTTAAATAATATTATGTTATTCTTACAAGAAATAAAAACTATGTATTAATTGGAATTGACTTCCTTTAAAATTTGTGTAATATTTTCTATAAAAAAGCTATAAATATAAAATTAAAATTTCACATAAATGTTCTGCATATCTTGATCACTCTATGAACAAGGATTATCACATGGATTAAACTTTGACTACTCAACTTTGTAATTCATCATTAGCCATTGTGCACTTGGATGGCTCTTCTGAGTATGAACTTGAACATGCATTCAAATTCTGAGTGTCAAATTCGAAGACATATTAAGATCTAATCTCTTATGAAAACTGATCAAATCTGCAAACACGAACACATGAACATAATCACGTACGTAATTGAAGATTTTTGTCCGATCTCTTCTCTTGAGTGGGCATAAGGGTATGTAGGAGGGCAAGCGGAGCGGCTCTAGAGTTGTACCAGACGTTGCATGGAAAAGCTTCACTTGGATATGAAGTACATAGAGACGTCATGGAGGGGACGTACAGATAACAGCAACCTGAATCAGAAAACGATAGAGATGGTGGGGGCAACAAGTGACAGCCGTAGCCCAAGCTGGCTGGCTGGCTTGTCTGGCCATTGTGTTTTGTAAGATTCGAAGGGAGAAGACGGAGTAGTGGAGATGTTGGCGCCAGGAGTGTTGCTCCCTAATCCCCCTGGGACAATGTTGGCAACACTGTCTATGCTAAACAGTCACCCGAAGGAGTAAAGCCAGAAGAAAATGCTCACATGCAACAGGCTTAGATCGAACGAGTCACGCACAGGTCGGAAAAGTAGGCCTCGACCACCCTGGCTGTCTCGGTGGGTCCATTGTCTTAATAGAGTCTGTACAGGTAATACACGAACTGGAAACAGGCGATCGTAACTTCAACGAGAAAAGAAATAAATTCCTAATTGACCTGTACATAGTAAGAACTAGCTGGTATTGTGGACAAGCATGTGAGGAGCCTCGTCACGCGGAAGAACGGTGCCATCAACTACTACATTTACATTACTGTAACCGCCAATGGTTCCTGCCCGAGGCAAAGTACAGTTGAGGGAAGTATGTGGTCAGTCTTATGCGCCCAGTGTTTAGATAGAGGATGGAGTGGAAACCAGAGAATTGGTGAAGCTTTCAACTCAGCTAATGTATCAACCGCAGGAACAAACAGGAGAGCAGTAGACTACGAGACCTGGGTTGCTGGAAGAACAAACAGCTTACTTTCTATCTTGCGTACTTGTGGTAGAATCTTTCCGTCGTGGCAGCTGACCTTAGTAGTTAGTACTACGGTACAGCAGTGTGCTTTTGACGAAATTTGGAAGCATTGCATCAGAGGAATACCCACCACATGTGCGACGCTGTGCGTTTGTCCATTTTGTTCCATCATTACTCCTCGATAGGTCTTGCCTCCAAACACCAATCAGGTTGCAACTTTTGTACTAAAAGGCCTGCAATGTGAGTTCTCATCAGAAGGCCCTTATCTAGTAATCTCCGAGTCATAGTCGACTGTGCATGAGGCCGCAGGGTGTCGCTTGTGACCATGCACTCTGGCTTGCCCAATCAACGTGATGAAACAGAATAGAACCCGTATCCCAGTAAGCACTTGTAAGAACGCTGCATAGTGTGCAAGCGCAACAGAAGAAGTACAAATGGTTGGACTCGGACTCCGCATTTAAAGTATCACACAGCAATGCAATCCAAACGGTTATGATGCTTTTGGGGGGGCCAATTTGTAAAATGCTTAAAACAAGGAGCCTCAAGCTGGAGCTACACTTTACAGGATGAGTCCGAAAGGAAGAACTTACGACACCTCTGAAAAATAAAAAAGCAACACGAGAGGAGCTTCCAAGAATATGTGACAAGGAAACAGGCACACTAGATTGTGCAATCTGTTCACATCAATGTTGTAAATCTGACGACTGAAACAACACATCAATTGCGAAGAGATGTTTGGGACATAAATACTCCTCTTTCTCCTCATGTTTGATGACCCCTAAACACTCAGCTTGTAGGAATTAAAGGAGAGCTACAAACGATGGGGCCCTATCTTTTCAACCAAGGATCGGACCTATCAATTGGAGGAGAATGTGAAGAAGAGCATATTCAAAACTCTGAGCTAGCTGTGAGTAAGAAGGGAATTTTACAAAGCTACTTTGCTCTCCCCAAATTTCTGCTGAATATCACAGAAGAATAGGCGTGATAGATCGAAAAAATGAGCTCCGGCTTTCTTAGTCTCTGTTCCAACTAAGTGAGGGAATAATAAGTTACAAATAGTTATACATATACACGTCAACAGTTCTCTATTTCTTCTTGTCTGGAAGGCTTGGTTTCTATACTACAACGAGGAGCTCCGACCCACAAGTTCCAGCCAGGATGCAACATCTGACATGGATGGTCTATCTTCAGGAGTAAATCTCACACAGAGCTCCACAATCTCCGCTACTCTAATCAAAGGCTCTACGTTCTTCGGCAGCTCCAAGCTCCGATCAAGAATTTGTGTACTCTTTCCCTGTCTGATATAAGGAGTAGCCCACTCGACGATGTTAGGAGGAGCATAATCCACATCGTAGGCTTTTCTTCCGCACAGAATCTCCAGAAGAACTACGCCAAAACTGTAAACATCGCTCTTTTCAGTGTAGCTTTGTGAAATTAGGTATTCCGGATCTACATAGGCCACTTCAGAAGGTTTCATAGAAGGTGGAGGGCCCTTCTCTCTCTCCGGGAGAGCTAAGCCAAAATCTGCTACCCTGGCTCCCCATTCCCCATCCAGTAAAACATTGGAAGATTTGATATCTCTGTGAATGATTCTAGGAGATGCGTCCTTGTGCAGATATTCGATTCCTCGAGCAGCTTGCGCGGCAACTCTAAGCCGCATATGCCAGTCCAATTGCGCCAATCCTCCGTGAAGATGATCATGCAGGGTACCATGAGGCATAAACTCGTAAACGAGAAGCCGTTCACCCATCTCCTCACAGTAGCCCACCAAATTCACCAAGTGAGCATGATGAACTTTGCACAAAACCTCCAACTCTGCTTCGAAGTCCCGACTGTTGCTCTGGATTCTGCGAGCAGCGTTGGCTCTTTTCACCGCGACCTGCCTACCGTCCTGCAAAAGAGCCTTGTACACGAATCCATAGCTGCCCCGGCCCAACTCATTCAGCTCTTTAAAGCCGTTGGTTGCTTCTCTAAGCTCCGCTAACCGAAACGTTTGCATCCGCACGACTTCGTGTCCATTTCCCTTTCTCCTCCCACCATTCGAGCCTGCACTCGAACTTGGCGGCGTGAGCCCTCCCGTGTCAGATAGCTTTTCTCTAGATGCGCATCCCCAAAAATGATACTTCATTCTTTTCCGGTACACGAAGCAGCATATCAACGCTCCCACGATTGCTACCACCAAGCCACCGGTTACAGCAGCTCCAATTATGGTAGCAGTACTCCCGGCTTTCTTACGCTCGGTATTATTGACAAGAAGCTGTTGTTGAGGACTTGGGACAGGGGAAGATTGGTTCCCACATGCGTCTTGACAGAAATTGGCGTGACAAAATGCACAGTCCGCGCAAACACGATCGACATCTCCACCACATTCTTGTGAAACGAACATCCCGGCAGGACAAGTCCGAGCACAGGGAACACAGATCTTTTGTGAAGAGTTCCTACAAATGGTACCCACGGTACTAACGGGCAAATCCATAATAGCACTAGCATTGAAGTTAAATTCCCCAGAATCACAAATCCTTGATTCACACACTCCTGGAGAGAAAAGCTGAAGGGGCGGCGTGAATTCAATCCCATTGCCCCAACACACTGCGAGGAGGTTGTCCTCCTGTACTCCACAAGTCATATTCGGTGCAGAGGTAAGAGCAAGAAAAGAAGTCCCGTGTTTGAACTCTGTTCTATTGAAATGACCAGCTCCCCAACACACAACTTCATGAGTATCATCCCTGATACCGCAAGAGTGATGCAACCCTGCAGAAACAGCTGCGAAAGAAAGATCGGACGGAGGACTCCCCTGCTGAAACTCATTATCCCCCCAGCATTTGACTGTCTTCGAATACCTACGTATTCCGCATACATGGTTGATACCAGCTGACAAACTTTCAAACTCTTCCCCCCTAGGTATATTGTTTAGGATGTTATGCTCGAAGGTTCCCCAGCAATGAGCATGGTGGGATCCGTCTAAGCCGCATGTATACTTCCTCCCAGCAACTAAAGAGCTAAGAGTGGGGAGTTCAGAGGGAGGAGCAAGTTCCCCAGTGGCATTTTCACCCCAACATTCAGTCTTCCAAGGTCGCTCTATCCTAATTGCACATACATGACGCTCTCCAGCCGCAATGGTCGAGTATCTAACATCCTTGAACAACTGCGGAGTAAAACTATCGTTTGAAGTTGACCAGTTCCCATTCCAGCAGTAGGGCTTACTATCCTCCGCTCGCAGCCCGCAAAGAAATCCATCGCCCCCTGTGATCACCGAGAAAGAGAACTCTGTGGAGCTCGCCTGCGAAACCTTGCTACTATTTTTTCCCCAGCAAAGAACAATCTGCTCGCCGCTCGCCTCAATCGCACACACCTGCCCCTTAGTTCCATATGATGCAGCAATAGAGTTCGTATAGCCCAATCCTTCTATCCGAGGTACGCAGTAACTCACAAGTACTACCAAGAACAGAGAAAATCCGACGGAGGAAGGACTGGCTACAGGTTTGATTCCCAGAGAACGTAAGTGCTTGGTAACCATAGCTAGACCGAGCTTGCGATCGGAGGGATCACCGAGCACACAGCCGACACTGCGATGCTGCAGGAGACAGAAACGTGGTGTCGTGAAACCGTGTTATCATTTGCATCAGAAATGTGATTGCAAAATGTAAGGCCGGTTCAATCTACAGTCAAAACACAGACTATGAGGAGCTCCCACGTATGTGAGAAGTGCAGATCTTTTCCGGTCCTTTCCGAGGCTCATTGTGCCGAGCGAGAACTCACGAGTCTCCTTCACCATGCAGAAGGCTTCTTCTCGTTAGTTTGCTTCCGCTCGATGACACAACGTAAGAAGGATGCATCCTCACTGAGTATCCTCCCAGTGCACTATTCAACACTGTAAACGACCGCAGCATGATCGTCCCTCAGAAGAGTTTTCCACTCGCTGAATCAGTATTGAATCGACACTCTCTAAGGCGGCTTCCGAATAGCTTCACTCAATCAACGTAGGTGCTCTAAGTTTGCTTCCTGAAGGCTTCAAAAACCATAACAATCATTTCCCCGAAAATCGGCCGTCTATTCGTCGTTGAAGCAACTTTAGAGGAAGAAAGTGGTGGAGTCAATGAGACCCAACACGATACTACCACGCCCGTGTAAAGATGACTCTTACTCTCCGTGGCACTCACGAAATAGGAAGTCTTGTGAGCTGACGAAGAATGTTCCGACCCCTGGCTAAAGAGAAACCAACACGAAGAGGGATAAGAGCTGATCTTCTGGCAATAACTTGTCCTGAAGCGCGCGTCCAGTCAGTCTACCGCCAGACAACGACAGTTTCCACCGAGTGAAGACAATCAGCTCAGCAATGAAATGACGAGATCATCTAAAAGTCCAAAGACTTCCCCTATGATCTCGCCAACAATTAGTCGGTGCCCTGCCCTGGCAAGCATGTCGCCAACCAATCCACTACAAGACACCAACCCTAATGGCTTCGCAGAAACCACGAAAGTAACCTTCAAAACTTATAACGAACGACCAAATCGATGACGAACGACAAAAGAAGAAGAACGAAACCATCAAAACCATCTCCACACATCGCGGCTCCAACCGCAAGAGACGGGAGAATTCACGTGGAATCAATTTCATCATCTTCTTCTTCTTCTTCTCCTGTGATCGGGGCCGCAGCATGGGGTCGAGGAGGGAATACTAGTTGCGGTAAGGGAGTGTAGTAAAATATGTGACTGACTCCGCTCCCACATTTACGACTTCGAGCAGGTGAAGAAAGCGCCAGACAGGGCGTACCTTATGTCAGCGGCCCTAGAGCAGCTTTCTTCTTCCGGTTTTTAATCCCCCGCGGGGCACACCATTGCCTCACAGGTTCACCAGGGCTATATCCGGTGACCAGTGAGTCATTGCTTTCAAACCTATCCCTCCAACCTGCACGCGTGCCTGTCAATCTAGCTGTCTGTCCTTAGCAAGGACCAATTAAAATTGATCCTTTAGGATCAATTCATCAATTTCGTTTTTCAACACCCCGGTCGCCTTCGTCTTTCAGAGCCTCTCCCGTCCCTTTCCGCCCCCTTTGCTTCCTTGGATTCCTTCCTCTTCTCTACTCTTTCTCTCTTTCCGCAGAACTGGCAGCCAACACCTCTGGCATGCATCTAGCTGCCATTGCACCTACCAATCTCATTCTTCCCCTCTGGAGCCCCTCTCTTTGCTCAGATGAAATTACCTCACCTGTACATTTACCCCTTCCCGCTCGAGGGTTCAAAAGGTCCCGGCAAGTTGTGAAGACGACTTTCGGGTAAGGGGCAGGGTTGGCAACGTCCCGGAAGGATTGGCACCATCTGTTCTCACCGGGAAATACACTGGTTTAGGAAAGGTTTCCCGAGCAGAGTGAAATTCCTGTCCAATCTCCACCATAGGCAGCCGCTGCCTGTGTTTTTGTTCAGCTCCCCGTATTTTAGAGAGGACGGATGCCGTGCTTTGGATGGATAAGATTTGCTTTTATTGACAGGCAAACTGCGTAACCTGACGGAATTTAAGTGGACATTCTCCAAAAGCTTAAGTAAAGTTACATTCATGGGGTAATGGATATTTGTGAGTATAAACTGAAATTTCTAGTCCCTTTTTGATAACTTAACACATAGGTTATAAGCGAACTCGAGAATGATGAAGTAAGCAGTCTCTCATTTCAGTGTCACTTTAATTAATCTAAAATTAAAGACTTGTATACTCATAAGGTACTTCTTAACAAATTTTACAATTGCAGAAGTTTAGCTATACTTTACTTGTCGATCGGTTCTGAGTTTCAGAATGAATATAAATTTTAAGTTTATTACACAAGTCATTCATTGGATTTCGGATAAGACTTTGATGATTAACGTCGACGATAATAATAGAAGATATTATTATCTTCTATTAGTATTCGCAGTAACGAAAGGAGAATTCACCCAGTGAATTATGTCCATCCATGTTTGTCAAATAATTATTTTTATGAGCATCACTGGGAAGAATTGCATGTGCATGTAGTGTGGAGCCAAACAAAAGTTAAAGCCCAAGTCCCCACTTATGCGATGGATGAAAATACAGGAAGCTGCTAACCTGACAACCTCCGTGGTGAGGGTCACGCATCACCAGTATCTACTATCTGTTGTCATACGCGGTTGATGGCCAAGCCTGGTTGATGGCAACGTGGTAGGGCTGTCTGGAACCACCCCCCACTTCTTTTGGGCAATTCTCCTACTGCATGTCATGTGCAATGGTAAGTCCGCTTGTCCCCCCATCGCATTTCTGGGCCACATTGTCCACGTGCCATGTGTAGCAATAATGTTCGCCAACTCGGTAGATACAGCAGTGGACCGGGCTAGAGCGATGACTTGTTTATATGCCATGCTATATGACACGATCCTTGTTCAACCAGGTTAGATTTTCTTCTTTTTATTTTCCTTTTCTATTTTTCATGTATATCGAAACCATTTGGAGCTTAGCCGCATTTTACTTTGTTTATTTCTCCCTTGTACGGCTTGACGGAGTCTTCCCAACCTTCATTTTTCTACGTGGTCGACCGCCTTCACTTTTTGGGCTTTTATTCATACGATGTAAGTTTGAACCCATTTGTGCTTTTACTTGATACGCAATGAGAAAGGGCGACCACGTATAAGACAAGAAGGACGAGAAGACCCCATCAAGCCATACAAGGTTATAAAAAATAAAATAAAAGGTAAAATGGGGCTAAGCCCCAATAAAGTCTATATGAGAAATCTGCCCTATTGCACCTAAGATTTCCAAGCTATGCAAGTCATTCGGTCTACGATCAACTCAACTGGAGCATCCAAAGAAGCATCACCTAATGTGATTGCTCTCCTATGGATTGTACCAGCCACTGCACTGTATAGAGAAATGGACACACGCTGTCTAAAAATATGCTATAAAGTATGAGAGTGAGAGTGGTACCCCTAGCGCCTAACGTGATAAGCTTTTATGCACTCCATAACAAATGTGTCTAAGTAGGCTTGAAATAAAATCCGACAACGTGTGAAAACAAGAAGGATGGGAAGACCTCATCAAGCCATATAAGGAAAAGACAAGGAAGTAAAATAGGGCTAATTATTGGTAAGTAAGCTTGTACTTGGGTCCCATTATTTAGTTCTTGCTTGCACACTTCCTCATAGATCACATGATAAATAGTATCGATTGAACAACAACTATTTGTTAACAACTATTTGTCCCAATTTGTTAAATGTAAGATGCTATGTTAGAGTAGTTTAATGTTGGATCAATGTGGTTCTTTGTTCTTTTTACTTGTGGTTACTAGAGGATATAAAGAAATGAGGATAGATGTCATTCAAGGAAAGCAAAACTCATTAAATGCAAAAATGAAAAGCAAGACATGAATAATAAGCAATATGGCAGAACTATGATAGAACGATAACAAAAATAAACCTAACCTAGAAACGCATGTCGTGCATATATACATCGTTACACAACATACATCGCTGTCAATATCATACACAATAGAAGCACAACTCATACATAAGTCATACATAGACTCTAAAGTGCCACAATAATCAGATTGTTTACCACTCAAATCAATCAAAATCAGATCAATACTTGATCTGATCCTCAACAATTTGCAAACAATAGGGCACTGATTAGATTCAAGCCACACCCACTCTAGCTAAGAGACTCCAAGTGACGCTCGCTGGCTTTTTGTCCACTCTAGCCAGGAACTCGAAAGCTCAACATCAAAGAAGTGAGCTCTCTGGAGCTGCACTCCCAGGGTTTACCCCTGATTTTGACCTAGGTCTCCTCCCAATGGTCCTGCTGATGGCACACCCGACGGTGCAGACGGTGCAAGTGACGGTGGGCACCGCCATGAAGTCAGTACCCTAAACCTGAAATCTAACCATCAGAAAGTAGTCGATGAGTAATGGCCAAAATGCCTTTAACTACTATCACTAGAACTCTAGTGTTTGAGCATCTAGATGCAACACTACAAATGGTGTGATAGTTGTCATGTGTATATACATCACTACACAACATACATCGTTGTCAACATCATACACAATAGAAGCACAACTCACACATAAGTCATACATAGACTCTAAAGTGCCACAATCACCCCCCTAGCTGGCGGTTAGGTCCCTCTAACTCCATATAGCCATCTACTCTAAGTATATGGTATACCCTATGATAGGCAAAGATCAGGAGGCCGGGTGCTATGGAGCCCCATCGTTAGTCGCATGTCTGCAATCTATACCATATAAAGAATGAACTAGTTATAGATCAAGTACATCTAGGACATAACCATTGTCCCTGAGGAACCACCATGAGGGGAGGAGTCATACATGCCATATGTCATCCTCTCGAATAGCTATCACACACTAAAATAGTAGTAGCTCCACCAAAAGAGCCACATAACATACACCTCAAGCCTACACGTACAAGTGCCAAGCTTGGGTCCATAGTACCATCAATGTTTGGGAGGTGGCATGGCGCACAATTGCGCACATGGTCCTTCCAAACACCACCATCACGTCCTTTCAACACAAGGACTCCAGATGGCAAAACCTCACACACTCTCAAGATAGTGCGGCCTGTCAAAACATCAAGTGTTGTCGGTGTTGTCTACTATAGATATGCATAGTTGCCTGGATGAAATCAATGGATCGAGGGTCTATAACCTCCTCCTTGAATGGTAGCATAGCGTAAAGTATCTCTATGCTGAGCAATTGCCAAGTTCTCAAAGGCCATTGGCATCACTCTCCAAAAGATCTTTGCCCGTTGAGAACATGCGCTCATCCATATATCTAGGTCATCCAAGTCCAAAACTACAATAGCATCTCGACAAATGGCGGCAGGTAAATCTGGATCTTGTCCATAGAGTAGGAAGTAAGGAGAGAAGGATGCTAAGGAGCCTTGCTGGCTGAACCGATAGCCCATGGCCAACCAAGGTAACAGGAGATCCCTATCTTCCAAGTGGTCTCTCTACAAACCATACTTTTGCAATCCTCTCTTCACGGTCTGAACCACTCTCTTTGCTAATCCATCTACCTCAGGGTGATCTCAGGAGGTAGTACGGTGATCAATCAAAGCCTTGTCACACAAGACCTGAAATTCCCCCAAGAACTCTGTACCCTGATCAGTCAAAACCTCAGCTGGTGCACCAAAATGACTAAGAACTCAATCCAGGAACGAGTAAGTTGTCCCTTCACTAGACTTGTCAGAAAGTGCCACCAACTCAATCCACTTGGAGAAGTACTCCACCATCACCAAAACATACCGATGATGCCTCACAGTCAGCAGTAAAGGTCCAGCAAAGTCCAAACTCCAACGATAACCCAATCCCATGATAGGTAATGGATGTAATTGTGGAGTAGGAGCATTGAATGATGCTCTAACTCGGTCACAAACCACACATCAAGCAACAAACTGTTGTACCTTGGTCTGCATATCGTGCCACCAATAATGACTCTGGAGTAAGCTATATGTATGCTTGACTCCAAAATGTCCTAGCTCCTCATGAGCATGACAAACTAACTGTGGTCTTTGAGATGGAAGTGGTACTTCTCGTACTCTACCATCCTCCTATACACATAAAAGGTGTCTACCCTCCAATCTGAACCGTCTGGCTTGCTAAAGGACACAATCTCTCTCCTTGGCCCCAACTGTGCCACCCACAACACCAGTGCAAAGATAGTCCATCACTAAGACATCATCATGAATGTCTCACTGAACTGTACCAATATCTCCACTCTCTAGATATGTGACCTCAATAACTCCTCCTATATTTGCTGAGAGAGATACCACCAAAGCCTCAAAAAATATACATAGAAAGGCAGATGCATGCCAACCTAGCACCATCTCCTCATCTATCTTACCATGATCCTGTTGGCTGGGACATGGGTTTCTACTCAACCCATATGCATCACGGTTCACCACTCTAGGTCTGTGAACAATCGTGAAATCATACTCTTGTAAAATCAGAGCCCATTGTGCAAGCATTCCTGAAAGCTTCTCGGACTCCATCAACCACTTCAGCGGCTGATGATCAATGATGAGAGTGAAGGGGTTACCAAATAGGTATCATCGGAAATGTGCTACTGCCCAAACTGCTGCCAAGCACTCTCCCTCATATGCACTATACTTCACCTCCGCTGAATTGTTGGAGCAACTAGCATAGGCCACCACAAACTCCTTCCCCTCACCATCATGTTTGATGAGCACTGCTCCAAGCCCCAACATACTCCAATCAGTATGAAGTTGAAATGGTCATCCTCTAATTGGACTCCTCAAAATAGGAGTAGATGTCAACCTCTCCTTGAGCTCTACAAAAGCTTCTCTTGCTCATCTCCCCAACACCACTCTTGTGTAAGCTTGGTCAGCTTTGTCAAGGCCTTGGCAATGGCACTAAATTCTCTAACATAGCGGCAATAGAAGTTTGCCAACCCCAAGAATACTGGCACTCTGCTCACATCTATAGGCCAAGGAATATGTGCAATAACCTCCACCTTGGTATGCTGAACACCAAGTCCTCTGGGGTAGATAGTGTGACCCAAATACTCAACCTGCTCATGGAAGAACCTACACTTCCCAGGATGTAATTTGAGTCCATGAGATCTCAACCTCTCAAACACCTCCAACAACTATCTCTCATGCTCCTCCACAATAGTGCTATAGACCAAAATGTCATCAATATAACACCGAGCAAAATCCAATTCAGCTAGGATCCTATCCATGACCCTCTAGAACTCAAAAGGAGAGTTCTTCAACCCAAATGGTAAGAACCTCCACTGATATAACACATCCTTGCCGTGAGGATCAATAGACCAAAATGTTGTCTTGGACGTATTCTCCTCCCTGATCGGCAACTAATGATATCCCGCTCAAAGATCCAAATTATTGAAGACCTTTGCATGCACAATCACATCAAAAATCTCCTCTGATGTAGGCATGGCATACCGATCAGCCCTGGTCTGTCGGTTGATAGGACGGTAATCTCCACACATCCGCCTATCTGTATAGTTGCCATGCATATCCTTCTTGGCTAGCATCACTGTTGCTGATGCATACTCTCCATGTGAAATCTCCACCAAACCAGCCTCAAAAAGGTCACTACTCTGGCTCTGAATCAATGTCCTCTCCATGTCACTATAGCAATAAGGACGTCGGAAAACTAGTATATTGCTAGTCAGCTCAATCCATATACCATGTCCCTTTAGAGCACGCAAATCCTTCATACTGAAGGCAAAACAACTCGTATGACTCCTCAAGAACCTCCAAACCCTCCGTCTTTCCTCTCTAGTAAGCTTGGGTCCAAGATCTGGCTCCCAAGTATCCTCTATAACTGTCATAGGAGTGGAAGACGTACTGACTGGCTGCTACATTGGGCCCTTGGGAGCAATAGCATCATGCTCCCGACCACTAGAGGTCCTAACCTCTGTGTGAAAAACTCCCTCCACTCTAGCTGCAAGCTCCACAAGTCCTCTAGCTGCATCCCAAGTGGACCAAGGGTGTAATCCAAGTAGTACACGCTCACCTGGATGGACTCCAAGTAGACCACTCTCCCTAGTAGCTACCAGATGTGTCCCAAGAATACCATGTCTACTCGGTCCATCACCCTTAGCATGTGCCTGAATCGTCTCGATAGACACAAGGCTCACAAGTGTCCGAGTGGTGATGCCTATCAAGCGCATCTTATGCTGCCAAGGCTCACAATCCAAGTCAAACAATTCAGGTCCATAGCCTGACCTAACACCTGACGCCTAGATGCCTCTAACACCACTGGAATAGTGGTGATACCATCACCTGCTCTCTCTCATCAGCATTGGGCTCCACCAAATGTTGTAACTATGAGTCCCAAACAAGTCCAAGTCCTCCCTCTCAAAATGCATGAGAGCTTGGGAAACTCATGAGTGTGGGAAATGCGGCTCTAGGCTATCCAACTAGGTTCACCACTGCCATAGATGACCTATCAGCCACTACCACCATCTGAGACTGATGCCTAACATCCAAGATGTCATCAACAAGGATGTGCTCAAGTCGTTAAATCCCATCATAAGCACGTTGTAAAACCTCTTTGGGTAAGAGGTTTGTCCACCAAAGACAAAGAAAATGAGCTCGTGATCCCACTCTGGCTGCATCTAACAATATAGCAAGTCTCATCCAAGAATGGACCTGATGTGTACTTGCCACCACTCTGGTGCAAGAATCACCCATCAAAGGTACGCTCTCCAAAAGGTAAGCTGGAGAAATGGACTAATGAACCTGGAGATGTCGATGTATCCGTAACATCTCCCAAAACACACTCAAACAAGGATCCTGAATACCCAAACTGCAGCCCGCACGTGTATGTCTCTAACATAGCCATCTAGAAATCACCAAGTGAATAAGCCCATGTGTCTCTGTAGGTCATGCGCCCCCAGTAAGGAAATGTCTGTTGGTAGGGCCTTTTGGTAACCTCTGACTGCTGATATCGGTAATAACTCTGGGTACCGATAGGCCAAGTGTGTCACATGATGTAGAGAGACTTGCTAGCAGTCTCATCTCTCCCTACATACAAGTACCTATGTACTTTTATACCCGTCTGTAATACCGTAGCTAGTCCGGTGCTAATCCCACCGAACAACTCCAACAGACATATCCCTTCTACTGGATATTGCCAAGCAATGAGTGAGGTATCCAGAGGTGTCAAAGCAAATGACTCTGGAGGCTCATCCTCACACTCATCTCTTGATGGTACGAAGGCTCCACTCCAAGCTTGTTGCACCAACTGATCTCCATGTTGTTGCAACGCCTCCTTGGAACTCCACAATGGAACATCCAAGGTGGATGGAACAATCCTACTCGTACTCCAAATCCGAGTGATCTCCTCTGGTACTGGAGTATCCTTTGCATGGGTGTTCCCCTCTAACAAATCACCAGGCCAAGTAACTACCCCACTGAAAGCTAAAATGATGTTGCCATGGTCTTGGACTGTAGTGAACCAAGACTGCCACTATTGAAGCATACTGGTAGACGACATACCTATCCCTCACTAGACTACCAACCAGGTCTATAGGAGGTTGTCTCCTCCCAATAGTCAATGCTAAAACCCATGGGGTATACCACTGCTCTCCGACTAGCACATCATATGACTCAACTATTGCCATAATAGCCTGAGCTCTCACCACCGAGCTATCAGTCGGATGACCATGCTGAACTTGGACAACAAGCTCTCCACATGTGATGTATTGTGTTGAACCACCACCTAGAGATGTCTAGATCTGAAATGGACACCTCTCCACATTGGTCTTCCGTAACTCTAGACCAACCACTGCCGCCTTCCCCAACATAAAGGGTTGCGCATCAGAGTCTAACAAGACTCTCTATAGTGTATAGACCTTCCTTGAAGGTCCCACCAAAAAAAAAATCCCCCTCTGGTTATCCAATAGGACAACACAGGTGTGAACCGTGCTCTCTCAAAGGCCGGTCTAGCTAGCAACTCCTCCAGTCTAGCCGCTGCTGCCTGCCATAAACCACTGGTCGCTGAACAAATCCCATGCTCATCAACCAAGTCAGCTCCACTATCAACCACCTCTACCCTAGTAGTAGGAACCACATCATCTCTACTCTCAGAATGTGTGGCAGCCAATCAGAATACTGGAGCTGGGTCAACTCCTAATGTAAACATATAACTAGCCAAAAACAAAGGATGCCGCATAATCAGTTGAGCCGCCCCCAACATCATGCTAGACTCAATTTGTGTAGTAGCAGGTGGCTGACTAGCAAGTAGTCCTTCATGCACTCCATCACCACCTACCACACCTGCACTGGGACATCTAGGAACCATGGATGTCATCTACAATGCCTCAGATAGCATGAAAGACTGGGGAAGTCTGACCTATCTTCCAACCTCTCCTCTCTATGGGTCCAACTCCACTGATGCTCCTCTAGGCTCTAGAGCACATACTGCACTCCTAGTCACTGCTGTAGATGCATCCACCTGTGCTGCTCTGCACATGAAATCCAAAGCATCTTTGTCACCGGCATATGAGGTGGAAGCCTCAACACCCTAATCTGATGTCCTTTGAGCAATAGCCATACTAGCCAATCTTTGCTCCAATTGCTCAGTCCAAGTAGCCATAGTTGTATCAAAAGTAAGGGCATGTATTGAACCCCTAGTAGGTACAGATCCTCTACCACCACCTCTACCACCTTGTCCTCCATGAACTGGAGCTCCTCTACTACTTGCCATAGCAGCCCTACCACTGCGTAACTCCGGGTGTAGGTCAAAACACCAATCACTAGTGTGACCAAATCTGTAGCAATGCTCACACTACCTCTGTGATGGCTATGATGCACCCAAAGTATCAACTCCACTACCCTAAGTACACTCGCTTTGATGGTGAGGTCCACCACAAGTCCAACAAGCAACACCACTACTCACTGGCTGCTGCTGACCCAAAAATGAAGGTAAGGGTCTAACTCCACTAGGCCCTCCACTCTCTCCATAGGATCTGGGCTGTCCACCCTATCCTCAAAAACCAATTGGGCATGGTGCACTCTGTTGCACTCTAGAAGAAGTCACAGCCGTGAATGAGGTCTTCCTACCAAATCCAAATGTCTCCACCCACTCCTCTACCATGTTGAGCTCAATATGCTCTGCCAAAGTAGGCAAAGTAGCCTATAACAACGTAGCATCACAAACTCTACGTCGCAACTCCCTGTCCGATATCCCATACCAAAACTGGATTGCATGGACCTCAGTAACTCCCTGAGTGAAACTGATCAACCGCCTCATGCGAGTGTATGCCTCGCATAGGCTCTCTCTAGCCTTCCGCTGGAACTCCTACAAGCTCCTTAGCTTGTCAATCCACACTCCCTAGTAGTTCTACCTCAAACATAGGAAAAACTCCACCATGGGGTTAAACCCCGGTACCACACCACCTCTTGCAGCGGTACCTCCACTCATGGTAACACTATCTCCAGCTAGTACACCTCCACTAGCTCCACCAACACTACTCAAGCTAGAACTCTTGTAGGTACAGCCGATCCACTCCTGGCCACCAGGCCTGAAGTGATAGAGACATAGTTTGGAGACCAATACTATCTCCATAACTCAATCTCCTCCAAATGAGCTCTCCTGAACTCATGGTAGTCATCCATCGGTGGACCCTCCAAGTGCTGAAACAACCCCTTCCATGCCATGAAGTGTGTGAACAAAGTCGGGTTCCGCATCTGCTGTAGATCACACCAACTATCAAACTCTTGGATGAAGTCATCCAACTCAATGGTACCCACTGTACAAGAGTAATGTCTAGGGCCTTTGGATGCCCCATAAATCTCATCCATGTCCCACAACAACGGTACAAACACACCAAGTACACTCTCAATTGAATCAGCTCTTGTGTCAAACTCTAACTCAGAGTCAATCTCCTCCCTGATTGGGACATGAGATACAAGCTGATATCGAGCACCATTCTGAGTAAACCCACTACATACTACAGGGCTAACTCCTCTGGAATCTCCAACAAACTCCGTTGTGACAAAGTAACCACAACTGCAACCGCAAACCGGAACCACAAGTCGTAACCGCAAGTACCCCACCAAGTGCCAACACCACCAAGTGCCAGCACCAACCGAGTACCACCAAGTGCCAATACCAACCGAGCATTGTCTACTAATGTAACTCTAACTGAGACAACTACACTAGGGGCAAGGGTGACCTGTAACCTGCCATTACAACACGCATTCCCACGGTTTGTAGGTCATCACTTCCTACCTCACCGGAGAGAAACAAAGATAGCCTGACTGGTCATCACTCCAGCCTCACTATTGAGAGCACACCAAAGCACCAACGCTTAAAATTTAGGGCACCTCACACAAAAACGGTGCACAAACAAGAAGTAAAGAATGGAGGGGGTCCAATCACAAGAATGCTAAACAACAACCTTCCATCTCATAAATCAACACAAGACCAACTTTGCCACCATTTGGCATTTGACATAATTGGAGTACCTATCTACTTCTTGAACTACGAGGATCACCAAGGATCGATTTAAAGTTCTTTTTGCCAAAATTTGACGTAACTCCTTCACAAAATCTGACATAAATTTGATGTAAAATCTGACATAAATCCCTAAAAATGGTTGACCACTAAATCCTCATCTAACTCTTCACTCGAGCCAAATTGGAAAAACTTTGTTTCGTCCAATCTTCAATTCATGAGGATCTGCTCTCAACTCCACCTTCAATTTCGATTTTTGAGCTCAACTCGTAACAAAATGGTCCTGAGCTCAAAATCATAACTACCGCTTGAAAATTGCTTCTTCCGTGGCTCCAAATTTTGCCAGTGCTTCCACACACACACTCTCTCAAGGAAATCTGAACTATGCAATTGAGACACCATGATCCACCAAACTTGGAAATACCACCAACACTCACAGTTCCTACACCCAATTTCCCCCTGACTCACTTCTTTGATGTAATCAGATCTTTTACCACTCAAATCAATCAAACTCAGATCAATACTTGATCTGCTCCTCAACAACTTGCCAACAACAGGGCACTGATTATAGTCAAGCCTCACCCACTCTAGTTAAGAGACTCCAGGTGACGCTCGCCGGCTTTCTATCCACTCTAGCCAAGAACTCAAAGGCTCAACATCAGAGAAGTGAGCTGCACTCCCAAGGTATACCCCTGATTTTGACCTAGGTCTCCTCCCAACGGTCCCGCTGATGGCACACCCGACAGTGCAAACGGTGCAAGTGACAGTGGGCCCTGCCATGAAGTCAATACCCTAAACCTGAAATCTGACCATCGGAAAGTAGTCTATGAGTAATGACCAAAATGCCTCTAACTACTATCACTGGAACTCTAGTGTCTGAGCATCTAGATGCGACACTACAAATGGCGTGACACGCATGAAGAATAAAACCTATGTACCAATAATCTGTATGTGCACAAGAGAAGCAGCAAAAATTGTGCAAGCCGAGAAATAAATAGACTTGATGAGCTAGAAGAGAAAGATTCATATAGACCCAAGTAGACAAACCATGTAGAAGCTAGGAAAATGCAAGTTGTGAAAGAACCTAGAATCAGCCCAAAACAAATGAAAACTTGAAAATGTGAGATCGCACCAAGGACGAGGAAAGGAAATTTGAGGAAGATCCATAAGTCAACTTGATTGTATGAAAACTTGAAGAATGATATTGCTTAGAGGACAAGGGAAGGAAATTTGAGGAAGATCCACAAGTCAATCTGAACATATGAAAACTTGAAAGAATGATATCCCTCAAAGAACAAGGAAAGTAGAGCAAAGCATTAGAGGACTGGATTGATTATATCACAACATGTGCTATGAACACATGAGTCCTAAAACACCGAGGGAAGTAGAAAGGCATTCATAGTACACCTCCATAAAAGCACAAATGGCATCATCAATGCCTAACGTAGTGCTGAAGTAGTTGAGTGAATGCAAGTACTCCTTGTACCAATTTATGTTTGAAAGCTCATGAGTGCAAGAGCTGAAGTAGTTGGGTGAATGCAAGTGCAAGAGTTTAGGAAATGGATGAAGAAGTGGTTTCTCTTGGTATGTCTATTTGCTTCAACTTTTTTAGAGTAAAGAAGAAAATTAATTGTAGAATTCTAGTTAAAATTAATGCATCTGACTTTGGGATTAGCTAAGGTCAAAAAATCCAAATCAAATAAAGAGCATCGTCAGTACACTTTTGAAAATAGATGAAATAGATGCTTTGTCTTTATGGTACTTCTAATAACCATCCTTTGCCCATCCTCAAATGGGATGTGCATATGATAGAAAATTGCTTTTGTAATGTTTATAACATATTAATAATTTTGGATTTATTTTGCTTAAAGTTTGTGAAGAAATGTCAATATGAATGGCAAGGTTCTCTTGTATACCTAGGGATTTGCTCGCCTAACATGGGAGTTTTGCTCACTAGGAAGAGGGATTGCAAACTCTTTATGGGGTTTGCTTGCCTCCCAAGGAGGTTTGGTCACCTTTTGAAGGAGGGATTGCTTGCTTTTAAGGGAGTTTGCTTGCTTGAGAGAAATGTGGGTTTGTTCACCATGAAGAATGGCTGCTTGTCTCTTATAAAGCTCCCCTCCCAAAGGATTTGCTTGCTTGAGAAGAATGATGTTAGTCAAGGGTTTGCAAGGATGGATTCAAAAGTGGTTACCTAGAGCTTATGATGTTTGTCTAGAGTGTCATTGGCCGGACTTAGTAGTCAATGTCAAATGATAGGTTAGGTCAAGATCTTGAAGTTTCTAATGCATGATATGTGGGGTTGGTATGCTAGAGGCCTTCTAGTTGCCATCATTCATTTTTGTTGTAAAATTCTAAATGGTAATTAAGCTTTGCATCAATTTTTGTTGTTTTAGAGCCATGAATAAATTGAGCTTTTCATCTAGATTTGTTTTGGATTTAATCACATTGTCATAGACAATATAAAAGTAGGGAGTGATTTCAAAATCCCATTGCTTTGTCCCATGAGTAAATTGAGCTTTTAGCTCATATTTTCAAGTGAGTCACTTTGTGATGTGATGACGATGGGAATGTAGGGTGTGATTTTAGTGGATTTTGAAGATATAACATAAAGATTAGAAGGAGCTTTTCCTTCTCTTTAGTAGGTGATGACATTGGAGCAACTTCAAGTAGGTTCTTTCATCCCTATGATTCCATAAATCAAACCACATAATATGACAAAAAACATGTCTAACGACATTAGTCCATAAGAGCATAAGATCTCAAGGCACAAGAAAATCTTATGTATATATTTCAAGTTGATAAAGGCCTTGGAAGGAAGAATATGGTACTTAAAAGCAATACACCCTATTCAAAAAAATTAAGCAAAAAAGTTAAATGTAAATGTATAAATCCGTGCTTGTAAATGTATAAACTTTGCAAAAAAACTCTCTTAAATCTAGCCATTCTGAAATTGAAACAACACAAATTCTCAAATTGCAACCTCTCAATAGAATCCAAACACTTTCCATATTGAAAATGCTTGCACTTGACACAGAGAAAACCTTTCAAAAAAACACTTCAAAATCCAACACCTTTCAAGAAACTTCCTTGAACCCCTTAAAAATCCAAGAAAACCCTAAGACACAAACACTTTTCAAACTACCTCCTTTAACCCCTTTAAAATCCAAGAAAACTGCATGACTTTAGCATACACAAAGAACAAAAAATTAACTTTATAATAACTTTTATGGAAACAACTCATCCAACAAGTTGTTTTCCAAGAAAATACTTGCTTATCTCCACACGTTGCAATGAGATACTTGATTATTGCTAATGAGGAAACTTTATTACATTTCATACAAACATCCACTGGTGCCTGATTGAATGTAAGACAAGTTTCTATTACTAATTATACCTAATTTTCTTTCTAAATTGGTGATCACTTCCACCACTTGCCTATGTGAGCTCATGTTTAGAATTGGCTTGCTCTCTAAATTATTCTTCTTTGTCTTCCCATGTATTGCATGTATTAATCAAAAACTTGTGCAACATAACACTATGGTAACTCAATGTTGACCAAATGCTAGTAAATTTGGTAAGAAAAAGTCATTTTCTTGAGTTAACACGTTCAAAAATGACTAGAAGTGAAGAGAAATGTCATTAATTTGTAATTTTTCTATTATTTTCTCTTTCTCTTTTTCTATTATTTTCTCTTATTTTCTCTTGGGCAAGAACTACTCCCAAAAGAGTGTAGTGTCACTTCTTGTAATGCACTACAGAAAAGTGTAAACTAAATATCAAATTCACTATGAGTAGGTTTTTAATTAATCCTAAAGGTGATAGCTTACTTCACTCTAAAGGCACTTTCCCTCCAAAGGTACATACTACCTTTTCCCAAAAACACAACTTCAAAGGTGTCTTTGTATCAGCCAAATGCCTTCACCTTTTGATTTTGTGTTACTCTCAATACTCCAAATTAGGCTTGATGCCTCAATGGATTGGTTTGCTCATTTGGATCTCTTGAAAATCATACATCCTAATCAAGCATAAATTTTCTCTCTACACTCCAGCACTTTTGATTCTATTGCAAAATTCCTCACCGCTACTCAACACATGCATTCACCAACACTCAAAATGAAAGAATTCAATGACAAGGAACTCAATGTCCTTTTACTAAACTTTGCATAAAAGTGGACCCAAATGACTCTAGGCCATAGCCTTAAGTACATCTTTTCTTTACCCCAAAGGGATCTAAAGACTAAGCGGATTATTTGGAATCGTCTATCTCTACCTACGTCACTCAATTAAGATTTTAATTCTATTTGATCTTAATCATATGCAAGTTAATTAGGCACCTCTAGCATATCAATGAATGTGTCAAGTACTCCTCAAAGATACTTTGAGCTTACAAATGTTTGTACAACTCCAAATGCCTTCCTTTTGAAGTATTTACAAATTAGAAAGATCTTGGAATAAATTCCTACTCCAAATTTCTTGCAACTACAAAGAACTTCTTTAATGAAGTGTCTTCAGCCTAAAGTTCCTAATGCAAGAACTACCTTTGCCATTAAAATTCCTAGATAGGAGGTTTTTTTTATTCCTATATCCAACTATCTCCAGTAAATATGTATCACAAGTCTTTGTGAACTTCCTATCCAAATGCTCTTTAAGCTATATAGCTAACTAGTCTATCTTCTCTACTTTGTAGGTCTTCCCCTTTAAATTTTGGATCTACAACTTGAGCTTATAGATCTTTGCCTTTGTTTCTTTGAGTTTCACTTCTTCCTACAAAGTGTCCCTTGGCTTTTTCCAATTGTTGAATGACCTTCTACTTCTCCTTCTCCAAGTGTTAGGTCTTGGTTTTCATTTCCTCTTACATCTCATCTAGCATTTGGACTCAATCCAACTCCTTATCCTCCTTCTCTCTTTAGCCAGGTGCTCCAATGGGTGTCCATCTCTTTGCAATATTCAACCTATTGCAATTTTAAGATCATAATCCAAAATTTGGAATTCTCCAACTCATCATGAATGCTTACCACTTCTTTGTCCCTAGCTCATACTCGGTCTTCATCCTTGAGCTACGTCTGCTTCTGCTTGAGTTGGAGTGCCGTCAATTCCACTTGCAACTTCTTGATTTTGTCCTCTCCTAGGCTACAGTCTATGACAAGTGAGGGATTTTTCCTCTTTACCTCAAAATTCTCTTTCACTAAGTCATTCACCTTCTTTGCCTCCTTGTATAGGTTTGTATCTTAGTCATCTCTTCCTTGGCTTGGTCATCCTTTGTCTTTTGAGCTTAGATTTCCTTGTGCATGATGCATACCTGGTGTAGTACACTATTTCAAGGTAATCTTCTTGATACTAGGGTGGCAAGAGCTCTATAATGTGTTGAAATTGAAGTATTTCTATCATAAAGTGTATGAGAACGTGCACTCCTTCCTTTATTAGCACTCGGATCACCTAGGCTGATCCTTCTCCTACTTTGGCATGCACTCTAGCTAAGATTTTTTGGCTTCTTCCTCTACTTCCACTTTTTATTGGCTTTTTATTCTTCTTTTAGCCAAGGTTCTTTTGCTTCTTATTGAACTTTGGGCCAAAGTTTTTCTTCTTGCTAGTCTTCAATTTTCATCTACTCTTCTTCTTGAACATCCACTTTGATTAGGTTGGGAGGTTATTTGGCTTCATATGAGGTCTCTCCTTGCACCTCCACTATAATTATATGCTAATTCTACAACCTACTAGCTATATTTAGCTTCTACTAACTCCATATTATCTCCATACATATATTTACATTGCTAGTTGGGGATATTCTTGTTGTCATTAAATCTTTGAACTCTCATATAGCTGCTTGTGCATTTTGAAGATGAGAAAGAGGCTCCTATGTGGCAACAAGAAGAAGATATCCTTTCCAAAGGATTTTTTATTCAATGAGTTGTTGATAAACATGTTGGATGTCACAATGTGCAAGTATACATTCAACTTTGTATTCATCATGATCATTAAGAATGAGTGAAGGAGAAAGAAGTTGGAGGTAAGTATAAACAGAAGATGGGTTAGAAATAAAAGGTTTTAACTTGGAAATATAGAAGATATGATCAATTTTCATATGGCTAAGAAGTGCAAGCTATGGACAATAAGACCAATAATAGCAAATGGATTTTGTTGTGCATATATGCATTATTACACAACATTATATTGATGTCAATGTCTTACACTATAGAAGCACAACTCTTACATCAACTCTAAAGTGCCACAATAATCAATTCACTCTTCCACTTGAATCACACCAAATCACAAATTAGATCTGAACTTGATACTCCACTCAAGAATCTACCAACAATTGAGTATTAATTAATCAAGCCACACCTACTCTAGCTAAGAGACTCCATGTGATGCTTGTTGGCCTCTCTCCACCATAGCTAGAAACTAAAAGGCTCAACATCAAAGAAGTGAGCTCATTAGAGATACACTTCAAAAGTATACCTCTCTATTTGACCTAGGTCTCTAGCCCTAACAATGCCATTGACAACACATATAATGGTGCAAATAGTAGGTCCCACCATGTGATCAATAGCACTAACATGAAATGTGGCTGCCATCAAGTAGTCCATGAGCAACTACCAAAGTAACTATGACTGCCAACATTACCACTCCAACATTTAAGAATAAACCAATTTTGGAGCTACAAATGTCGTAACAATTTACCCAATTGGGAGCAAGTTTTCAAACTTGGGCATCAAGAGGGAGAGAAAATTTACTAGAGGAAAGAATGGTAACCAATTTGAGACATGAGATCATGACAATGAAAATAAGCATATTGCTTTTGTTAATTTTGAGCAACAAGAAGATAAGACTTGGCTTGGTGTAAGGAAGCAGATAGCTTAGACAAGAAGGTGGAAGTATGAGGGACATGAGATGGAATTGGAGCAAGAAGAGAATTTAGAACAAGTGGATCTTGCAAATAATTAATGAAGAAGAGATAAGTGTACACTTGCCTACTTGGAATTAATATATGTAAATTTGATAGCCACAAGACAAGTGTTTGAATTAGTGTGATGAGTGTTGAAAAATGCATGTAGCATATCCTCCAAAATGCAAATTGCTCATTTTTTTTGCTTATTAGTTTAAGGATGATAGGTTATAGACAAGGCATGCTTTGTGCCAAGGACTTTGAAAAATGTTTGTAAAAATTTACCTATGAATCAAGGATCATAATCAGAGATGAAAACTTTTAGTATCCCATGGTGTTTTAAGACTATATTGAAGTAGATTTGTGCTAATGTTGGAGCATTTACAACTTACACAATAGGTTCTAGGTGAATCTACTTGTTAAGCTTATCAACAAACATTACAATTGTTGTATGACCTTGATACATCTTTGGCAAAAATGTAATGAGCTATAGATTTACATGTTCTTATTTGGTAGATAGAATGGGGAGTGGTTGGAGTAGTTCATCTAGTTTCTTGTTGTTAGCTCTATTGCATTGGTAGCTCCAAGAAGATCAAATAAACTCTTGAACCTCTTGTGCAATGTTTGGCTAGCACCATTGACATTATAGGGTACTCAAGGTCTTGTTCGCATCCAAATGACCAATGATTGGTAAGCCAGGCATCCTCTTTAAAGTTGCATCAATCATAGATCTATTATAATTGGAATGCAAATTTGGTTCATGCAAAATAGAAGCTCATCTTTTGAATGAAAAGGTGTTGTTCTCCTTGTTATATATTGCAATTTAACTTTGCACAAGATGAAAAAGTGGTCTTGATGTAAAGATTCTTGAACTCTATGTACCTTTGAGTCTATCAACACCATGTTGATTTTTGTTATCAAGGAATATTCATGAAGAATCTTAAAATAGAGTTATTATGGTGGTAGGGCGTCAAGAATGATATAGAAATTTTTGGGTTTGTACTAAAGCTTGACATCAAATAATTGTAATTGTTTCTTCCATCAATGGTATAGATTATGCATGTTCTCCAAATGTAAGTTCTACAAGAAGGAGTTGTGACCGATTTGCATTATCACTTTTTTCCCCAAGAAATATGTCTCTGTACCTTTTTTTCATATATATACCATTGCTATTTTTTTATCTTGAGCAGAATGATTCCTTTCTGTTATGTTTAGAAGGCAAGACATACAGGTAATAGGATGTAATCCATCTAGAAATTCATGTTGCAAGATAGCTCCAAAGGCAATGCTAGAAGCAACAAATCAACCACACAAGGTAGTTGAGGAACATATGGTTGGAGGATGGGTTGTGAAGACACGATATGCTTAAGTTTCTTTAATGCTTCTTATTGCTTGGTGGTCCACTCAAAGCTTGTTGTCTTCCCCAAGAGATCAATCAATGATGTGGCCACATGAGCAAAATAGTGCATGAACTTTGGTAGAAGCTCACCAATCCATTGAATTGCCAAACTTTCATGGCATCCTTAAGAGCATGTCACTTGGTAATGGCTTTCATTTTATCCTCTTCCATCTTGATCCCTTTTTTAAAATCTTATGGTCCAAGAAGATAAATCTCTTTGCCAAAAGGCATACTTGGCCTTCTTGTGATAGAATTTCTATTGTTAAAGTTATTTCAAGATTTTTTGGATATGATTCTTATGTTATACCTCCATATTATTATAAATCAAAAATTTAATTCAAGAACATTACCACATATCAATCTAATAGCCCTTCTACATCCAATGCATTCATGAAGACTACTAGAGCTTTAGTGAGCACAAAAGGTAAAACTTTCCATTCAAAATGCTCATACTTGTGCAAAAGGTAGTCTTTTGCACATCTACTCCATCAAATAGAATTAACAAGTAATTGCTTCAAAGATCTAACTTTGAGAAGTGTTGAGCTCCACTTAATTGATCCAACAAGTCATCAATTTGAGACAAGAGATGTGCATTCTTCACAATTTGTTTATTGAGACCATAGAAGTTAATACAAAATTGAAGTCCTCCATTGTAACAATATGGAGTTTTGCAACGTATTTAGTAAGGCTAACAAAGTAGAGAATAAGCCAAATTAGCCTAGAATATTTCAAAAGTATCTAGGAAGCTTCCCAACTAGCTTAACTTGCACCCCAAGTAGGTAGCTTCTAGAAGGAAGTTTTTATAAACTTCCACCTAGCTTAGCTTGCACGCCATGTAAGTGGCTTCTAGAAGGAAGCTTCTTGAGAAGCTTTCGGGTTAACTTGGCTTGCATTCTAAGAAAGTGGCTCAAGGAAGTTTCTTGAGAAATTTCTCAAGAGCCTTGTATGCTGCCTATAAATACCAAAGCCAAAGCTCATGCTAGGGATTTGGAGTTTTCACATATTCAAATATTACAATGTGAGTTCCATTGTCCTATTTCTCTCCTTGATCTTGGTCATTTACATTGGTATCAGAGTAAGAATGGGATGGATGGAATTTATGGACCACCAAATCTAGTTCCATCAAATGATTGAGATTTTTGTGTCCAAGTACTATCCAAACATTGTTTCACACAATTCATCACCTCACACTTTGGACAAGATTTTCTACATATGATCACCATATCTGAGGAACCCTTGGTGCTTTTGGTTGTAACTTATAGATAATAGTGGACATGTTGCTTTTATGTGTTGATAAATTAGATAGATTAGAGGTGGCATGATAGAGTAGCAACCATGGTAGAAATGCCCAATGTTATCCTTGCTATGTAGCAACAAATTTAGCACCTTACTTGATTGTTGGATGAATGAAATCTTTGACGACAAGAGCACATAGAGAGAGTACTAGTTTGAGAAGGAGAAGATCAAATCTAATTCCCTAAACCCAAGGTATTTGAAGGCAAGAGTCTCCCAAGTGCAGTGGAGAATTTTATGTTTGATTGTGAATATTATTTTGAAGCTACCAATCTACAAGACAAGCAAAAATAGATTCTCTTGGATTCTAGCCAATTGGATGGAGTAGTAGAGCTATGGTGGAGATTCCGACTAGAGCAAGCTGAACAAAAAATTGTTGCACCAATCTTGACATAGGCAGAATTCAAGAGGGTAATAATTAGTCGGTTCCAAGCTATAAATGCCACACGAGCTACATAGGATAGGTTGGCAAAGTTGAAACAGATTGGCTCTGTAAGAAATTACATTATGCAATTCCAAAACACCATCATGCAAATTCTAGATATACTAGAAGGTGAAGCTTTGGATCAATTTGTGAGGGGCTTGAAGTCAAGAACCAAATTAGAAGTAACCATACAAGAGTCACAACACTTGGAGTAAGCCATCCGGTTGGCCAAACAATTTGATTCCTTGGTTGTAACAACTTGTTCTCGATCTCAACCTCAACCTCCACAGAACCTATCGATACACTCACTTATGCTCCAGCAGTCTTCATGGCTCAGATGCATTGGATGTTGGATGGACTGTTGGATTGGTATGTGGTGGTGTTCTTGGATGATATCTTAATCTATAGCAAGATAGAGGCAAAACATGTGAATCATGTGCGAGAAGTCCTAAGACGACTATGACAATGGAAATTTTATTGTAAGAAGTCAACATGTGCCTTTTGGCAAAAGCAAGTTACCTTCTTGGGTCACAAGATCTCATCAAAGGGGATCAAGATGGAAGAGGAGAAAATCAAGGCCATTACTGATTGGCCTATTCTAAAGGATGCTACAAAAATATGATCATTTAATGGATTGGCCAGTTTTTACCGATGGTTCATCATTATCATGCTCATGTGATTGCACCATTGACTGACCTCTTAGGGAAGAACTCAAGCTTCTAGTGGACCACCAAGCATGAAGAAGCATTCCAAAAGTTGAAAAATATGGTGTCTTCAAGGCCTATTCTTCAACCATATGATACTCAACTACCCTATGTGGTTGATTTTGATACTTCTAACTTTGCAATTGGAGCCGTGTTCCAACAAGAATTCCCATATGGACTGCATCCCTTTGCCTTTGTGTCTCGCCAACTAAATGTGGCTGAAAGAAATTACTCTACTAAAGATAGAGAATAACTTGCAATGGTATATGCCACCAAGGTATGGAGGCATTATCTCTTGGGAAAACAAGTGATCATGCAAACTGATCACAAACCATTGTTGCAGACCTTACACTTGGAACACATGAAGAGTTGACATCATCGATGGGAGGAACAACTCTAATTGTTTGACATCAAACTTGAATATAAACTAGGTTGGTTCCATGTCATCCCTGATGCTCTATCACGATGACCTGATTTGAAGTCTCTTCCTCTCATCAAAACAACAATTACAATGGTGTCAATTGACTCCAAGGTCCAAAAATGAGTTTCAACTCTACAACAAGATCCCTTCTTCCAATTGGTACATGGTCATCTTATAGCATGCAACAAGGAGTACAATGCCTTCTATTCTCTGAGGACCAAATCTATGTTATAGCTAAAGGTGATCTTTGACTTGTGCATCTTCAAGAAGACCATGATTTACCAATAGCTTGTCACATGGGTGTGGACAAGACCTTGGGTACCCTCCAATGCCAATGATGGTAGCCCAACATGACACAAGATGTTTGAGAGTTTGTCTGATTGTGTACGAGTTGCTAACCTAACAAGACCAACAACCAAAAGCCAAGTGGATTCCTTCAACCACTCCCCATTCCATCCGCTTGATGGGAACACGTAAGCTTGGATCTCATCACATCCTTGCCCAAGACAAAGCAAGGACACACAACAATTGTGGTGTTTGTAGATAAGCTTAGTAAGCAAATCCACTTGGCACCAATCTTTGATACCATGAATGCTCCAACCTTAGCACAAATCTATTTTGACAATGTCTTCAAGCATCATGGGATGCCATGTGTACTCATCTCCAACCGTGATCCTTGATTCACCAAGAAGTTTTGGCAAGCACTCTTCCAGATACTCGGTACCAAGCTTGCTTTGTCCATGGCCTATCATCCTCAAACTGATGGACAAACCAAACGTGAAAATCATACCTTGGAGGATATGTTATGTGCCTTCGTCAATGTCCATCGTACCACAATTGGGATGAATGTCTTGCAACTACAAAATTTGCCTACAATAGTTCTAAACAAGCAAGCACCGGATTTTCTCCTTTCTTTCTCAATTATGGCCAAGATCCATTTGTTCCAGATTTTCTTCTTGCTCCTCCTCCATCTCAGGTCCCTCATATTACAACCTTCTTGACCACCATCATTGTGATCTCACCTTTGAAGTCAGTGATAAATTCATGTTATTCTCTAGTAACCTATCCCTCCCACTTGATACCCAAGTTTGTGAACTTGCCTCTAATTGGACAGGACCTTTTGATGTCACCCAAATCATCTCTCCTATTGCTTATTGACTTGCCTTACCTTTTCATATGCACATCTACCCTATCTTTCACATTTCTAATTTGAAACCCTTTGTTCCTAACCCATCTTCTTTTTCTTCTTGTGTCCAACCTCCTCCTTCTCCTCCTCCCATCCCTATCAATGATCATGAGGAGTATGAAGTTGATCATATCCTTGCACGTCACCACATTTAACGAGAATGCCAACAACATACGGAGTACAAGGTCATTTGGAAAGGGTATCCCTTTCATGGTACCACATGGGAACCTCTTTTTCAACTCCAAAATGCATAGACGACCATCTAGGAGTTTGAAGCTTCAATAGCAATGATGACATCACCAACTAGCAATGGAGGAATATGTAACAATATGGAGTTTAACAACTTATTTAGTAAGGCTAAAAAAGTAGAGAATAAGCCAAATTAGTCTAGAATATTCTAGAAGTATCTAGGAAGCTTCTTGGGAAGCTTCCCGACTAGCTTAACTTGCACCCCAAGTAGGTAGCTTCTAGAAGGAAGCTTCTATAAGCTTCCAAGTAGCTTAGCTTGCATGCCAGGTAAGCGGCTTTTAGAAGGAAGCTTCTTGAGAAGCTTCTGGGTTAACTTGGCTTGCACTCTAAGAAAGCAGTTCAAGGAAGTTTCTTGTGAAGTTTCTCAAGAGCCTTGTATGTTGCCTATAAATACCAAAGCCAAAGCTCATGCTAGGGATTTGGAGTTTTTCCACATTCAGATATCCCAATGTGAGTTCCATTCTCCTATTTCTCTCCTTGGTCTCGGTCTTTTACATTCATCTTTCTTTGATACAAATAAAATTGGTGCTCTCCAAGTGGATGTACTATGTTATATGGATCCTTCTCCAACAAATTGGTCAATTTTGTTTGAAGTTCTTCTAACTCATTTGGTGAGAGCTAATAAATTGATCTACTCATTGAAGTACTACCTAACAATAGCTCAATTTTGAAAGGTATACCTTGATCAAAAGATAATCCCTTCATAAGATAATCCAAAAATACATTTGCAAACTTTTGAACTATCTAATTAATTGTTTTTTTATGAGACTTCTTATCCTTATCAAATTTTCCTTGCACAATCAACTTGATCCATACAAAAAAATCTATCTTTCTCAAATTTTATTTACATCCATTAATGAACTATATTAATAAACTTCACATCTTGGGACCGACTTCTCTTAGGTGTCTTCCTCAAAAGTGCCAAACAACCTAATCAATAATTTTTACTTTGGTAGTGTACTTGAATTTTTCATTGGACTAATAAAATTGAACCGTATGATGTTCAAGCCAAGGAAAATGTAGAATAATATTATAGTGTAAGGAGCTATGAAAAGTCTCATGTACTTTAGATACTCTTTCCTAATCTTAAATGCAACAAGATGTAAAGTAAAAAAGTTAGAACTATTTCTACCATCCACCATCATCAATTTCCTATCAAATAATGATTGAATATGAATACATAATTCCTTTTCTAATTACATAGATATGAAATTCTCATAACTCCTATAATCAACCAAAATCCTTTGGCCAACATTAGACATATCATACCTTGCAAGTGTATCAAGCTTGCATACATTGAGCCTTCACTCTTGTTGAGAGCAAATCAAGTTCCCAATAACTGGTTCAATATCTCTTATTGAGACTGTTTTTCTCCTTGATCCTCACACTCCAAGAACTCCACTTGGGCAATGGGTTGAGGTTGTATATTCCTAGTTAGACATTTTGCAATGGGGATACCCAATTTGGTGGTAATAGAAGTAACCACCATTTTGTTGCAATGCCAAGTGGCCTTTGTTGGATTGCATTAATCTCCATGGGTGTTGACTTCTCTACTCGTGTGTGATATGTTTATAAATTTTGTGAAGATTTAGGTCAAGACCAACTTCTGGCAACCAAGGAATCAAAGCATGGTTTCTTCTAAATGTTTGGGCTTGCACATGGTTATATTTAATTTGGTATGTGATTTCAAACCTCTAACAAACCAATCCAAAGCTTTGCCTTACAATATCTCTACAGTTTACATTGTTGTGTTTTAGATTTGAATGATGTAGTTTCTCATCAAACTAATTTGCTTCAATTTTTCCAATCTATCTCATGAAGCTTGTGACCCATTCATTGCTTGGCATCTCCTAATTATTGAACTCCTTAATTCTTCTCATGTCAAGATTAGAGCAACAAATGTCCATTGAGCTTGCTCTATTTAAAATACCCACCATAGTTTTGCCACTCTATCTAATTGACTCCAAGTCAAGAGAATTTATCCTTTTTCATCTAGAAAGTTTATAATTTCAAAATAATATTTGCAATCAAATACAATATTCTTTGTTACACCCAAATTCTTTATTCTTACCTTCAAATACTTTTGGCTTCAAAAACCAAACTCAATCTTCTCTTTCTTGAAATGTTGCTCTCTTTATTTGCTCTTGTTGTTGATTATCATAATCTCTTTCTTCCAATAATATCAAGTAAGATGCTCAATTTGTTATTGCATAACAATGATAAATTTGGGTATTGCCACCATGGTTACTATTCTACCAAGCTACCTACTTGCAATTATCAAAGTTACCACGTAGATGCAACACGGTCCATCACTCTTTGTAAGCTACAATTGGAAGGATCAATAGTTCATTGGACAAGGTAATTGTGTTTAAAAACATTTGCCTAAAGTATGAAATGATGTTTTGGTAGTATATGAACATAAAATCCTATTGGTTTGGGAGAGTTTTTTTTGGTGATCCATAGATTTCGTCCATTCCATTCTTACTTGAATATCAATATAAAAGACCAAGGAGAGAAATAGGAGAATGGAAGTTCCCATTGAAACTCTCAAGTTAGAGAAACTCTAAATGCACATCTTGAGCTTAAGATGTGGTATTTATATGCAACTTGGTACAAGGCTACCAAGAAGATTACTTCTATAAATTGCTTTATTTGGAGTCCAAATTAAGCTAGTTGTTTACTTGTCATGCAAGCTAAGCTAATCATTTACTTAGAGTACAAACTAAGCTAACCATCAACTTAATATACAAGATACTCACCCTTGGAAAGCTTCATAGATGCTTTTAGAACATTCCTAAAGCTAATTCCAGACCTTGCTAGCTATATTTAGCTTCTCCTAACTCCATACTATTACAACATTGATCACTTAAGCCTATGACCTCAACTTCTTAGTTGGCTTTTGCAGTTTGAGGAGTTGCCAACTTCCTCTTAGTGATTTTTGGAGAAAATCCATTTTCCTCCATTGGCAAAAATTCTAATTTCTGCATACTTAGCATTGGTGTGATACTCCAAGGACAAGAGAAGAGAGAAAACACAGATTACACACTCAACATTTGGTGCCCCAAAGGAGCACCTTCTCTTTATTATATAGACAAAGAGGATCTCCTCCAAGGAAGCTCCACCATAGGATTAGGCACACAGATAGGTGACATGTCAGCAAGCTCCACCCTTGGATTACTTACCTGGATGGGTGATATGTCGGTCTAGGTCCTATCTGGTTGGTCAAACAAGCTTTGACCGGAGAGAATCTTTTAGGGAATCTTCTTGTAGGAGTCTCAAAATCACGTAAGGTACCATTGGAAAGCTCTCAACAAGACAAACCAAGGGGGAGGGAAGGCCAGCCTTTCCTCTGTTGGGGAGGAACACTTGCACCGTTTCAAAAATTCATCCGTTTATGCCTCCAAAATTGCCTTCAAAGATTTCAGGCATATTTTGGTTCCTACTCTATTAGTAGAAGTCCCCGTTTGGTGATACCTCTTTCTGATCTGTTTATTCCATCATGTGTAAAATCCTTCCAGATGTTATTAAACTAATTCTCACCTTTAAATCATATGTCTAGCTATTGGTTCTAAGGTTCTCAAGTCTATTTGGTTTCTACTCTATTAGTAGAAGTACTCTTTTGGTGATACTTCTATCTGATCTATTTGACCATCATGTACAACATCATTCTAGATGTTACCAAACCAAATTTCACATCTAGATCATATGGCTAGCTCTTGGTATTACAGACCTCCCTCCTTTTAAGATGTAACGTCCTCTTTGTGCAATTGTTGTTCAAATGCTTGCACCAACACCAGTGCATGTGTCAAATTGGCAGCGGGCTCCCATGTTGCTTCATAGAGGGGGTAACCTTTCCACTATACTAGTTAGTCCACCCGCGGATGGCGAGTACCACGCATGCATTTTTGGAGAATACGTTCTACTTCATATTCCTCTATGCCATCAATGAGTGTCAGACAAGGTCAAATGTCTTGTGTGGAATGACCCTGGCCTGATCGGAAAGCATATTTGCATAGTAGGGAAACATGGAACACTCGACGGATCTTCAAGTGTGGTGGTAGCTCAAGGTGATAGGCCATAGCGCCGATGTGACAAAGAATCGAGAAAGGCCCAATAAAACGAGGTCTGAGCTTACAAGGTCCAACTAATGTGAGGTTGGTTGTCGATAGCCACACTTGATCCCCAACATTGAACTCCATGTGCCTACGGTGTGCATTAGCATACTACTTCTATCAATTTTGTGCAATCTGTAATCTGTGCTTGGCACTCTCTACACCGTGTTGGATTCTAGAAACAAATGTGTTGACTGCATCGACCTTGGTAGCCACTAGACGGATCTTCATCAAGCTAGAAGGTGTGAAGGGATGCTCACCATACATGAGGAAGAACGGAGTGACATGGGTGGATGCATTCACTAAATTGTTGTAAGCAAATTCTACCAATGGGAGTAGGGTGTCCCTCCTCTCTTGCTCTTCTAAGGTGAAATTGCATAACATGTCTTCAATCGTGCGATTAGCCCGCTTTGTTTGGCCATTTTTTGGTGGGTGGTAAGTTGTGGACATGGCCAACTTGGTTTTGAAGAAACCAAAGAGTGTTCACCAAAACAAACCGGTGAATTGAGTGCCTCTATCGGTGATAAGTACTCTAGACAAGCCATGGTGAGAGAAGATTGCATCTAAGTACAATTGAGCTAGTTGTGGAGCAGTCACATCCTTGGTGGTAGGGCGTACATAAATCATTTTGCTGAGCCGGTCCACCAGGACCACGATGGAGTCAAACCCTGAGGTGGTCTTGGGTAATTCACACACAAGATCCATACTCACTTGTTCCCAACATTGGGTAGGTGTGGGGAGAGGTTGAAGGAGCCCTACAGGAGCTTGATTAGAAGCTTTGTTATGTTGAAAAAGTAGATAGTTCCGCACATATTCTATCATGTCATTGCTCATCTTGGGCCAATAATAATAGCGTTGGACTGCATCCAAGGTCTTGTCTACTCCAACATGACCTGCAATGGCCGAATCATGACATTCCGCTAGAATGGTGGTGCATAATTATGGGACATTTGGGATCCCTAATCTACCATCACAAAAGGTGAGTCTTTGGGTGTTGGTGATGCTTTTGGATGATTGCGCTTCTACAATCTGTGGATCAATTTTTGTAGCAGCTAGAATCTTTGGCCAGAATTCAGGGTTAATCTGAACCTCTGCCACCAAGTTGTTTGCCATTGGCATGCGGTTGAATGCATCTGCAAGTTGCTTCTTACCTTCCATATAGGTGGTTGACATGTTGAAGCATTGTTGCCACTCTACCCACTGAATCTGGCGATGAGATAGATCCTTCTATGTCTTGAGGTAGAATAGAGTTTTGTGGTCTGTCTCTACTACAAATGCCTTCTTGCCCAGATAGTGCTTCCAATGCTTGATTGCCAAAACAATGGCTAGCTCTTCTTGTTCTATGGTGTGGTAGTTGCACTCTACCGGTAACAACTTTTGAGAGAAATATGCAATTGGATGCTATCCGTCATGCCACTCTTGTTGTAGGACTGCTCCTATTGCTACGCTTGATGCATCTGTAGCTAACTTGATTGGTCGTTTTGGATCATGCCACTTCAAGATTGGTGCATGTAGCAAGGCGGCTTTCAATTCTTGAAAGGCCAACTCTTGTATGGTTCCCCATGTCCATTTCTTCCCCTTGCCAAGTAGTGTAGTTAAAGGCTGTGCAACCTTGGAGAAGTTTTTGACAAATCTACGATAGAATCTCGTCAATCCCAAGAAGCTCTTGAGTTGAGTCTGATCTTCTGGGCATGCCATTTTTGAATAACCTCTATTTTATCTATCAATATTTGAATGCCCTTTGCACTTACTCTATGCCCCAAGTAGTCTACTTAAGACTTGCCAAACTCACACTTTGAGATTTTGGCATACAATTGATTATGTCTTAGAATCTAGAGGACCTCTCATAGATGTTGTTTGTGTTCCGTCATCGTGTTATTGTATACTAAGATATCGTCCAAGAAGATGATAACAGACTTATCCAAGTATGGATAAAATGTGTCATTTATTAGACTCATGAAAGTTGTAGGTGCATTGGTGAGGCCAAAAGGCATCACAAGATACTCAAAGTGGCCATACTTGGTTCAAAAGGCAATTTTGCACACATCCTCCTCTACAATTTGGATTTGATTGTAACCACTCTGCAAGTCCAATTTGGTGAAGTATCTTACTCCATGGAGTTGCTCAAACAGGTCATCCATGCGAGTTAAGGGGTATTTGTTCTTCATTGTTTGTTGATTGAGACCTCGATAGTCAATGCACATGCGCATTGTACCATCCTTCTTCTTCACAAACAAGACATGAGCCCCATATGGTGATATGCTAGGTTGGATGAACCCCTTCTATAGCATCTCCTCAATTTGAGTCTTACATTCCTCCAATCCATGAGGTGATAGGCGATATGGGGCCTTACAAGGAGATGTCTTCCTTGGGAGTGTCTCAATTTTATGGTCTACTCTCCTTTTTGGTGGTAATCTTGAGGGTAGATCATTGGGAAAGACATTTTGAAATTCATCCACCATAGCCTTCAATTTCTCAAGAACTTGTCCATCAAGTTGTGCACTTTGGACTTCTCGTATTAGACCCATGAAACATCTATCGGTCTTATAGACAGTTGCCGTTCCTATGACATATAGAGGCAGATCCTGCCTGGGTGATTTTTCTTTAACCCCAATGATTGACCATTGGTGGGTTCTCACTACTTTCTTCCTCCAATCTACCATAGGGTTGTAATGCTCCATCTATGGTATGCCTAAGATTGCATCATAACGAGCTAATTGTATCACTCATCACTCAATTACTTCATGCTATTCTCCTACATAGAGTGTTACCCGTCTAGGTAATGATTCAATCCTCTTTGTTTGCCTGTTAGGAAACTCTACTTCTTCACTCCTATCTCTCTCTAGATCCATCCCTAATCTTATTGCAACAGAACGAGATAAGAAATTCTTTGTTGCTCCCGGATTGATTAATACTCTCACTTGATTGCCTTCTAGGACTCTATTCACAACAATCAATTGTGAGGTTGCCTTTTGGGATCTTTGCGCATTAGTCTTCTTCCTTCCCTTGCTTCTCTTCTTCCTTATTGAGCTAGTAAGGCCGCGAGGTACATTTACTAGCAATCTTTGTTTTCTGAAGTGATTTGCATCTCTTCCTCTTCAATGCACCTCTCCATGTTGTTCAAAGATTGCATGTACGAAGGCCGAGTGACTCTAGGGAAATGAGTGCGACAGTTGGTAGATATGTGCCCAATACGGCCACAATTGTAACAACGGCATTGTTCTCCTCGAGTTCCTTCTCCTTGTGGGACTCTATCTCTTTGTTCTTCTACCTATCCATGCTCCCCTTGAAGCGGTTGTGCTCCTCAATCTCAAAATTGAAGGTTGCCCGATTCCATCGGTATTGGGTGTGGCATTTTTGCCCGATAATGTTGAGGTAGAACTACTCTTTCACCTCCACCCAATGCTCTTACTATTCTCTATGCACAAGCAATGGCTTCAAATACCGTGAGAGAATTTTGCACCATGACTTTTTGGCGAATCTATTCCTCTAACCCTTGTTTGAAATTTTCAAGAGCCTCTGTTGGACTCATATCGGTTATTGCAACTTGTAGATCCAAAAATGCCTCCACATACTCTTGTACACTATTCTTCTGTCTCATTCCCCATAGTCGGGTTTGAGCCATCTGCACAAAATCCACCGATGGGAAATTCTTTAGCAATCCTTCTTGCATTGTTGTCTACATGACGTCTCTTCTCTCTGCCAACATGGATTATTCCCAAGCATCATACCATGTGAGGGCTTTATCGGTCAAGTACCCACATGCAAACACACCTACAGCATGCTTTGTGATCTCTATTGAGCACAATCAGAAATATCAATTCATTCTCGAGATCCAGTTTTCCACTACTCCCATCATATGTTGTCCCTTGTAAGGCTTGATGTTGCAAGTCTTCTTCATCCGGAGTAGCAATGTGGCTTCATAGTTGCTAGGGTTTGTATGCATAGATGCCTCTCCAAGTACTTGAGTCACAGGTACTAGGTTTTGAGATGGCTCTTCTCCTTGCATGGCTTGACCCTAAGGATTTGCACTTGACTTTGTAATGTCTCCATGATCATCTTAATCTCTCAAAATTCATTCAAAATCCCTTGCATTCCTTGCACCAACTCTTGCAATTGCGGATCCATGGTTCATGCAACACTCAATTGCTAATGTCTTCTTTAATACAAAATCAATATGATCACTCTAGAAGGCGCAAAAACTATTGGAACTACCATTGGGACCTCATAATCTATCACTTGTTGATAATACTCTTTGCCAAAATTCTTGACCACAAAATCTCTAGACATCACTTTTGGTCTCACTACATAATGGATTTCTACTTGAGTGTTGAAAGGGAGAGGATTTGGGACATTCACATCCATATTTTCATAATAGAATGTAGATTGTCAAATCCCATTCTTTGTCATATATCACCACAAGTAGAATCACCGGGTTTGGTGAGTTCATCACCCTATTCATGAATTTTGTGCCAAAGTGATAAACTAGTGATACACTCATTTGCTCACGCTGGATGTACATAATCTTGATTTGGAATGGATTTGGGAATGAAAAGCTAGGTGCATGAAATTTTCCTCCCGGTGCATCCATCCCGTCCGCTCTCTAAAGTCCTTCCTAAGTCTAGCAATTACTTTATGTTCTCCACCTCAAATTACTCAATTTCAGTAGTTCATGCTCTTCCAAGAGGGGTGATCCACTCTCTTGGACTAAGACACTTGCTGTGATATATTGTAATACTCTGAGGACAAGAAAAGAGAGAAAATGCATATTACACACTCAACATTCGGTGCCCCAAAGGAGCACCTTCTCTTTATTATATAGACAAAGAGGATCTCCTCCAAGGAAGCTCCACCATAGGATTAGGTACACATATAGGTGACATGTCAGCAAGCTCCACCCTTGGATTACTTACTTGGATGGGTGACATGTCGGTCTAGGTCCTATCTGGTTGGTCAAACAAGCTTTGACCACAAGGAATCTTTTAGGGAATCTTCCTGTAGGAGTCTGAGAATCACGTGAGTAAGGTACCATTGGAAAGATCTCAACGAGAAAAACCAAGGAGGATGGAAGGCCAGCCTTTCTTCCATTGGGAGGGGGGAATCTGCACATTTTCAAGGCCTAATTCATCCGTTTATGCCTCCAAAATTGCCTTCAAAGATTTCAGGCTTATTTTGGTTCCTACTCTATTACTAGAAGTCCCCTTTTGGTGATACCTCTTTCCAATATGTTTAGTCCATCATGTGTAACTTCCTTCCAGATGTTACCAAATCAATTCTCACCTTTAAATCATATGTATATCTATTGGTTCTAAGGTTCTCAAGTCTATTTTGGTTTATGCTCTATTAGTAGAAGTACTCTTTTGGTGATACTTCTATCTGATCTATTTTGACCATCATGTACAACATCATTCTAGATGTTACCAAACCAAATTTCACATCTAGATCATATGGCTAGCTCTTGGTATTAAAATTGGCCATGCAATACTTCTTGATTAATGATCACCCTTTGGGTTGTGATTCATTGGGTGAAAATGACTAGGAAACTTCTTGCACTCCTCCTTTGTTAGTAAGTTCACTCCCATGCAGAAATGTATGGCAAAGTGGGTTAGATAGGCTTCTCTTCCTTCTAGCTCAAAGTCTTGGTGCAATGTTCTTGCCTACAAATGGAACATTTGTGCCCAATTGACAACTTCTCCTTGGTACTTGTACTTGAAGAAGATCACCTAACGATTGGTAAGATAATCTTTTTGCTTTGGCTTGAACAAATTCATAGCTCCCTCCACAAACACTCTTCAATCTAGATCCTTGTAACTTCACACCCTCCATCTATTGTTCTTCAATTGCTTATGAACAAAGGTTGGCTTGATGTAATCAATTAATTACCTATCAATAAACTTTGCCTCCAAAGTCATAGCACTAGTTTGCACTACATCTACTCCAAGTACCATCCTCTAATGTTCCTTGGTCCAATTAAATGGGATTTCTCTCAAATCTATTGAGGGTTTTTCATTCTTCACCTTCATCTCATAGATGATGGTAAAGTCACCCAACTCCTAATTCTAGAGCAAGAACCCCAAATGCTTGCTTTGGATTATCTCACTCCTATATTGGATTGCACACTTGTTCACTTTTGGACTGCAAAGGATGGCTTTGGGAGCCTTCTTATAGTTTCTTGGAGTGAAAACTATATTTCCTATTGAGAATGGTATGGCCCAAATGCAAAGGCTAAGCAACTTTCAATGCAATAAAATTGCAAAGGATAGGAGAACTACAAAGGCTTGCTAAGACTTGGGAATTTTTGCTCACTCAAATTTAAAAATGAAAATGTTTATGTGAAAAGTAACATTGAATAGTGTGCACTTTGTTTTATAGTCCTTTGTCATTCTTTAGTCATTGAGTGATTGAGTGGTTGGTATGCATTCTTTCTACATACATGCAAAGTTCTTGGAAGATAGCAAGTAATCTCTCTCCACGTCAAGCACTCAATAAGTAGTCCTTCTCCATACATGAAAAGCATTCTCATTGAATTCAAATAGATTTTGGCAGCAATTCCTTATCTAGGTGGCAACACATTCAAATTTTAATATGGTCTTTGGGTACAAAGGTACTCAACCTCAAAGGTACTCATACTTGAGTGGTTTGCCTTTGACCACCCGTTGGTTTTATCTTCTTTGGGATCTTTTCCCCCAAATGCCTTTGGTTTTGCACTTCCTTCATTCAAACATTTACCTAATCATGCACAACTCCAAAAGATAGTTCCACTAAGAAGTTTTACTTCCCACATCATAAATTATACTGCTATATCTTTACAAATGAGAGTGAAATGAGCAAAAAGGATAAAAAAAAAATTTAATGTTGGCATCATAAACACAATTCCTAATCCATTGCAAATAGGAGTTTTGATCCTATTATTTATTTGAATTCTCAACTCATGCAAAAAATGCAAACAAGCTTTGAGTATCCCAATACAATGTTCATCTAGAGATTTGGTTTGAGCCACATGGTAGTTTAATCCTTCTTTTTATGATTTTACACCTATTTAAATGAAGGCACAAGATTGCTAATGTACACATATCCAACATTATTTAGTAACTATTGATTTCCACTAAATGAAACAAATATTGTTTTGTGATCAATATTAGACTAAAGCTCTACCCTTTTAAACAAGTCATGTCATGACATGACCCAAGCATTCTTGCACAATAACTCACACCCCTCAGAAACCACCCACTAAACAATAGAAATCACTTTCACAAATTCACTAACTTCTCAATGAAAATTGTTAACCTCTTATAAAGTGGATAATTTTTTGTATATCATATAAAGCCTCACTATTGATTGATTATATCCCTTTCTATTGAAGAAAAACTTACTCCCTTTCTATTGAGTGAAAACTTCTACATCAATGGTATGCCTTTGTGAGAAAGGAAAACAAGTACCATGCACTAACCCTATACACCCTAGAAATCCTTTTCGTGCAAACATTGATGAAATTCTAGCTTGCTCCTCAATTCTTGGCCATGGCAGATCCTTCTTGATGATGTATAATATATCATTGATGATTCTCTCAATAAAAAATTTGTGGATCTTGCACTAATTCTCCATAAATTCATCCCTCTTGCCATGCAACCTCCATTCCCATTGTGTCTATATCTATCCTATGCAAATCCACTTGGAGCTATACAAGTGTTTGGTTTCTTCTTGCATCCATCCTTCTCTTAAAGACTTTGTGTAGTTTGAGTAGATCCACTTAAGTAGTAGAAGATTCCATATCCATCCTCACTAGTTGTTTAAAACCAAGAGGATCAAGCATTGAGAAAAACTTGTACACAAATTCTATTATACACAATGTTTGAATTTCTATCTTTCAAATATCATCCTTGTGGATAAATTCCCACCACTTGAAAATTATTTTTGTGTCAAACATACCCTCTTGATCCCTCCATTTCCCTAGTTCTCAAGAGTACCAAGAGGAGTCCGCATACTCATTATCTGTCCATCTGTCATAACTTATTTCAAGTTCTGCAATTTGGATTGACCTGAACTTTCTTCAGTAGTTTTTGTGTACTAAGGCAAGGGATTATGGATTATTACTACTCTATTTCAAATCAAACACTTCTCATTTGATTCCCAAATATTTTCTCCAATTCAATCATCGTGTATTATAGTATCATCAAGCACCACCAAGAACTATCACCATCAAGTCCTATCACCACCCAAGAACTATCAAAGCTCAAGCTTCAACAAGAAGAATGTATCAAGTTCCTAATTTTAATACTTGCACTCTCACTTGAAATTGAATTGCACTTGCATTAATGAGGGACTAATTAAGATTTATAGAATATCACTTAATCCTATAAAGACTTATTTGTCATGGAAAAGGTGACTTGTAAAAAGTTTATATTTATGTGCCACATCTTGTACTGATTCTTGGTTATCCCTCACTTGCATCCCATAAAGGTTTTCCAGACCTATTGTATGAAATTTGTATGGGATCTTTACAAGCATAAAGCTAAAACTAAAACTCCCTACTATTATGTTTCATCAAAAAATTCTAACTCATTTTGGTTTGGTTCAAGGTCTACTTCAAGTTCAACAATTTATTATGTTTATTATTAGATTATGCTTTATTGCTTAAGCCCACCATAAGAAAGTAAATTAAGAATTGAGATAAAATTTCTTGTACATTAGAGTTTTTTCATATTAATATATTTTATCTATGGAGTTTGATTAGGTTTAGCTCATGTTTGATTATGATTCATAGTTCCTCTCTCTTGATCCAATTGCATTGACATCACAATTTAGTGCTAAGTCTAAGGAGAATGTCAAGTTCTTTGTAATACACTTAGTGCTCTCGCTATGCCTTAAGTTAATAGCCACTCACTGAGCTAAACCTATAATTTATCTCATGTCCTTAGATTAACTCTATAGCTGCAAACACCAAGTTTTGATTCAAAGCTAACCTTGGAAACCCTCCACTTTTATATAGTTTAATATTCTTGACCACCTTTCTCCCTTGGTCTTTTAAGTTTATACCCCAAGCAAACGATAAAATCCAAGTGTTAGTGCATCATACTTCTAAGTTTGAGTCAATCTTGATCTTTTGGGAGTACTTTCAATTTTTTTCTCTTTCCAATGTACTTTCCAATGGTATCAAGATTACTTACTTTGGATACCAAGTGCTCTAATTATGATCCCACCAATGCTTATGTCTTATTTTGGATTCATTTGTATGTTAATTCTTGGAACACCAATAATTAGTTTGGATGCTAACTCAAATAAATCCCTTAACATTGGTATGCTTGTATTGATCTTATTCTTCTTAGAATTATTCTAACAAGAAATTTCGAATGATATCTAGATCAGGCAAAGCACAAACTTACTTCAAGAGATACACTACTAAGTGATATATTTCTCTTCAATAAAATTTAAAAACAGTCTGTTTCTTCCATACTACTTTTGACACCCAACTATGATTAAATATAATAATTTAGGTATTAAAATTTACAATTTTCTCTCTATTTAGAGTTTTACTTATAAATAACATGAAGAATAAAATTCTAATGATCAACATAAGTAACCATCAACGACACACACTCCAAATTGGTAGAATCAGGTCATGAAGTTCATGGTAAACATGTGTACCAAATATTATCTCAAGACTTACTTATCCATAAACTAAATTGAAATGTGAAAATGTTTACGAAAAAAAAATTATGAATAAGTTCCATATTCAATCATCCTTTCTACTTCGTCCACTTATATCTTCTGTAAAAGTTTCAATCTAAATCTAAAGACATAAAGTTGATATAATTTAGACTTACTCTATAATTCATCCTTTTCACTATGAACTTCTTGAAGCTTAATTGTTGTAAACTCAAGGTAATCTAACCGCTATAGAAAGTTTCTTCTTTCTTCAATACTCAAGATATATCACTTTCTCACGCTTCCAAGAGGGTGATCCTTCATGGAAAAGGAACTCGGTTGTGATATAATAATAACTTATGCATATATGAATATTTTTCCAAAATGGAATCCAAAAAAAAAAATGCCACTAAGTATCACTCTCCCTCCTTTATATACTAATTGATATTTCAAATTCCAGTTATTATCCTCCAGCGAGATGATTGATGGTATAGTACTAAAGTAAATGTAACTAATATATATGTCAAAGACTCACCTATAAATTTGACCAACAATACTTAATTTCACTAGTATGTTACCCTTGTTCCACTTAGAAGTCTATACTTAAATTCATTGGTAAATTACTTTTGATTTCACCTCAAAAGCTATATATAGTTGTGTTGGAAAATTCTATTGATTATTTTACTAATCAATAAATGAGAATATATGAATTTATTTTTAACTTGGACTAATTAAAAGTATTACACAAAAATATTTTAAAAATCCTTTAAAAATTATGATCATTTTACCTTTAATTCTGACTAACTAAAACTATTTACATAGAAAGAGTTTCAACTTACAAAAATATTCATACCTATTTATATCCTTTGTGTCATCATGTGCGGTAGCCTTTTTCACTTTATATCTATGTTAAAAAGTTTATATGCAAACAACTTGATATCTTAAGATACACCTTTTGTGTAAGATGTAGCACCTTTCGATCGAATCCGAGGGACTTTGTAAGACTTTTCTTTTCATTTTTCACAACTATATCCCTGACAGAATTAATGTTATGTGGCAGGTCAATTGGATTCTCACTGTTTGTGAACTCCCTCGAATAATGAAATCGCTCCGGCGATACCTTTACCGAATACTGAGTCGGAGAGGGAACCATGATACAGAATATCCTCGTAATACTGGAAACAGCTGATAGCCAGTGATATGAATAGTTTCACCGGTAAATTCCGGTTAGTAAGTCTAACTATGAATACAGTTAGGAGTACCTTTCATACAGCATTTTCCAGTACGGTACTGCCAGATTAGGCGGAGGGACACAAACGCCGGGACCGAAGTTCTGGGCGAAGAAACTTAATCTCCGCTAATTATAATTGCTATAGTTAGCGGATCTTCTTCCGACGTTGCACACGAGAGACTGTCGCAAATGTCAGATGCCAATCGTCCCAACAATCTCAACAGCAGTTCCACTACACACAATCGAATTTAAACATGGTAACTCATTCAATTTGACAACGATTAACTGTTAATATTTACCTCTTATCCAAGACCGCACGGCAGCAACCGGCGGCCGGCTTCCCACCGCGTTCAGTCGTGTGGCAATCGCAAACCAGCCTCGATTCGACAAAGGACTGCACCAAACATACCGGGAGCAGAGAGGACTTGTGGGATTCCTTTACCGGATATACACAGTGGATCGACACTATTCAACTGTGTATAACCAGTTTCATATCGTGCAGCAACCGTGTGGACTGTTTCTATACCAATTTGACGTCTATGATAACGCAAAGCTTCCAGTACGGCCATGCGTTTTCGACTCCGTGATCTAAAACTAAAGAAGCTGTCGAGACTGCATGCAAGTCAATGAGCGCGAAGGTCTTCTAAATATCATCATGTTGGTGGAGACTTGATAACGATTGAAAATTGTTATCATGTCTCTCCAACAAGAGCTGAAATGGCGTGATACAAGCTAGATGCAATATGCAAGTTCTCTATATATTTGCATTTGAAATGTTGCATTCTCTCTCTTTTGAAGCCGGAGACATAATGAAAGGAACTGTATGGTCAATTGGGAATTTCGTGACAAGCATAGGGGAGTGGGGTATATGTCGACCTCAATTTTCTCTGCTCAATGATGACCCGCGCTTTGTAACTCTTCTCGTCTTTCTACTATTACACAACTTTTCTAAAGAAAGATGTGCGATAGGGCGTTTCAAATGCAGATTTTAGGAAATCCATAAAGTCCGTAAATAGTTTTACGAGTACTTGTACAGACCTTATCATTTAGTGCCCTGCGATTTTTTTTGGGTCTAGTTTTCTTCTAAGGTTCCTATGGAGTTAATGGTATCCCCTTCAAATTTTTACGGGTCAAGAAAAAAGTGACATGTAGATTTTATGGGCCTACAGATATTGCCCATAAAATTTAATCACATCCACCGTGCCTCTTTACGGGATTCCTTGGGTTCCATTAAAATTTTTTTATGTATAAAGTTTCTTTTAACATTTAAATTTTATGGGCCTTGTGGAATTTGTCTATAAAATCCTATGACATCCACTGCGCCCCTTTAGGGGGGTTTCCAGGGTTCCATAAAACATATTACTGGAACCGTAAACCTCTATTTGAAATGCCCTAATGTAGTGTTCTAGTCAAATGTTTTACAACATAGAATTTGTTTTATAATACCAGATGATGAGAAGTATACCAATTCCTTGGGTGTGTTTCTTTTCCACTGATTTAATTCTTCTCGTATATTCCTTTTGAGACCGTGAGAATCCAGTTCTTTGTATTTTGCTTTTAGCTTAAATAAACGGACACGGAGTATCTTTGGAAAGTACCTGCATATATATGCTAAGAGACGGTTCTACTGTTTTAATGTACCTTTGAATTCGCTACATATGATCGACTTGATATGCTGAGAATCACATGTGTTCACGTCTACTTTGGTTTCCGTGTCTTTTGAGAGGAGTTTTAATACCGAAGATAATGGGTGGCTCACTGCCACTTTTTAACCATGGTTACCATGGTGGCATGGTTAAGATTATAATCTTAACCATGCCAGGTAAATTCATTGGAGCGAAAACGATAAGTTTGTCATAAATTCAATAAATCTTTATAGTCAAGAAAACTCATCTCTACCCTGAACAGAAAGTCCGTAATTTCTTGTGTGGGAAAACTACGGAACACCGTGTATTTGTTTAACAAAAACCTTCTCTTGTCTTGTCGTCACAACAATTTTTAGTAAATCAGCTCAAATAAGATTAAAATACAGTCTGGACTGAACACTCTATGTGATGGAACACCCCAAAGTTAACATAGCAAGTTAAATAACCTATTTTCAGTTAATGCAAACTGAAAGGTAGATTGTCAAGCCTCCTCCCATAAAGGAATCAAGACGTATCTGAAATTTTTACCTCTATGAATACTGCTCCTCCTTCTTTGATCTTTCCATTAAACAATCCAAAACCATTATTTGCACCTTAGAAACGAATAATATACTAAGCCTGTAAATTACCATTTCCTTGCCATAATGTTCCTCTCACGGTTTGACCTAGAGCTCATATTCTCCCCTCTCCTCGTGCCCTCACGAATGAGGGCAGATCCAGAAACACAATCTGTGGATTCTCGACATACAGCTACACGCATATTTCCTGGACCCGAAATATGTGTGCCAGTGTCGGTCTTTTCATAGCTGATTGTGCAGATTCCACTATTTGCATTTCCCATGTCACTGCTCTGATTAGTCTAGTGATGGGAATACGCTGTTCAGGTGAGACTCCCCAAATCACGCTCCAAATTATGGAGTTAGACTGTTCTGTACGCTCTATAACACACTATTATCGCATGATAATAGTGATACGTTCTTGGGATAAACTTGGCATGCGCCATAGATATTAATGGAGTTAATATACAGTTTTGGTGAAAGAGGGAAAGGCCCGAATGATCTGAACACTTAGTATGTGGGTCTAGCATTCAAACACTAAAATTTAATAGAAATTTAAGATCTATGTATTTAGAAAATGGATGGACTAAAAGTGAAAAATTATAAATTTGTTTTATTCAGAGCAAAATTCATATCTATATTCCATATATTATATAATTAGACTAAATTTTTTGACAAAGTTTCTGATTTCCAAATCAGGTCAATTACACTCTACCATATAAACGGTTGCAATTTAATTTATATGATTGTTTGGTCATTGCGTGATGAAATTTTACCCCGAAGCTATATAAGTGTGAAGGGTGTGATTAGGAAGCTCATCCAAGTTGTTATTTTACCACTACAACTGTTTCCTATATACTGTTCTAACAGGAGCTCTATGGTACTATTGCAGTCTATTCTTTGGAAGAAAAATAAATCACCATCAAATAAATGAATCAGAGAATGTACAATTGTCTCCTTCATTATGTATATCAAATAGCTAATATTCACTAAGTAAATACTATTTATCTTATTTAGCATTTAAATTATGATATATATCAGTGATATTACTTATGGATAGAGGATCCGTTGTTTATTTAGTTTTTTTTTTTTTTATCTTACCTTTACATTGAAAACGAAAGTGCAACTAGAACAAAAGCTATCTTGAGTGAAACAATCTGCAAGATATTTTTACCAAATTAAAAGAAATAAAAATCACAAAAAATCCACATAAAATAATAATAAAAAGGATGATCAAGAATGTATAATATAAATAATAACATTCAAAATTTAGTAAAACATCAATTCAGGATATTTAATTAAATTTTTATAAATTCAGAAAGACATTGGTATCGCTTAGCCCATATGGGCCACAAGGACTTAATGTTATCTCACCTTTCTCTAGTATAAAATTTAATCATTCTGAATGATTTATAGATATATTTTATGAAAAAATAATTTTAATTTTAATTTTAGATTACCTATTTCAAATCACGTCCAATTTTTACTAGACCCTTGAGCAAAATTTTATTTATTAAGCAACCTCTTATATGTAGCATCAATAAAAGCATTATTTTTCTCAAAGTAGTATCATTCTCATCAAATAACCTACTAATGTGAAACATTCGTAAACTCTTCAGCAAAATCTACTGCTAAAAGTAACATTATTTTCACAAAATTATTTCAGTTACACTCTCTAGAGAATGAGAAGATAATATAACTATTAGAAGTTGATAAACTTTAAAGCTTTGGTACGACATATCGTGGATCATAAGGTTTAGAATAGGTTGACATGCTTTGAATAAAAGGGTTAGAATATACCCACATGAATTTAGATCCTCTCATAAATATTGAATACTCCAGTTTTATCTAAAGTAAAAATTACTTTTTCAAGTATTAGAAATATATCACATACAAAAAGTAAACAAAATCTTCTTGTTAATTCTGCCATAAATTTGTGCTCTGACAATTAAAGTGGTCTTGAGAGTCAATTGGAATGTCATACTCCAAAATGGTGTCATTTGAATATAGTATTCAAAACAGGTTGAATTACAATCCAAACTACTATTAAATCAAACACAGGAGATTTGTCTGACGCATTACTGATTTTCACCAACATATAAAGCAGTGTTAAAATATGAAATTTACAAAATATAAACACAATAATGGCATATTAATTCTGCAAGTTCTGTACGACTCTTTTTCTCTATACCTGGACCTTTAACCAACATCTGGTCCAGAACTAACCCGATCCTTGAGTTAGTGACTGAACCTTGGTTAACATTGAAATGAAGTTGGCGACTTTGTAAGTGTTAAGTTGGCAACCTCTCCAAAATTCTGTTTCATTTCCGTTGTTAACGTTGAGGTCAAACAAAATGGACCAAAAATTACCTTGTGGGGCAAATATTTGCATAGTGAATTTGATAATATATTATTCTCAATGAACGTGCAAATGTAATGGGCATGCAGTGCTCGAGCTGAAATGGAATAAGAACAATGAAATCCGCATGAGCGAAATTGGAAGAATCAAGTCACACGAACTGACTGACGAGCCCCAAGTAATGGGGCATGGTTAGCTCTCTCTGCTCTTGGTATAATCCCAATGTCTAACTTGGGACTTTACGCTATTTAACTGCCAAGTTTTGGGTATGCTATAATCTCTCTCTAACATAAGAATGAAACCAAAAGGATTGAGAGACGAAATGTGGTTCCAAGAAATGCTTGGTGTATGGTTATGTGCTTTGGGACAACTTTGGGAAGCTGGTGGAGAAGGAGAGACGTGAGACTATATCTATATTTTATGAGGGTTCTCTAGCACGTAACACTAGAGTGAATAGTAGATTCTTTTCGTTTTTCAATTTTGGTTCCATGGGCATCTAGATTGAAAACTATGGAGAATGGAGTAGAAAGTTATGAGTATTTTTAGTTTTTTTAGGGTTTAGAGTGATCATTATACATTGAGATTGATGTGTCTGGAATTTTCATTTCGAAACTCTTTGTTTTCATGATTAAGTTCAATGAGAATTTAGTTTGAAAATTTTGGAGATGGAAATTGAAAGTTATGAGAGTTATAGATTTTAGGGTTTGGAGGGATTGTTTTTTTATGTGAGTTGGGATGTGAGGGGTTGTGGTTTTGTAGATATGGGGAGAAATGGAGAGGAACAGCATGTGTTACTATCATTATTCTTGTGCTAGCCATGTCTACACCTTCCCATGTGGGGTCGCCTAGAGTGGGTTGGGATACACCATGCACGGTGTGTCACCGACGCTTTACCTAGCAAAGGGTAAAGCTATGTGTGAAGGATGCACAAGGACTACGATTGGACCACTTGAGATACCCACGTGAGACAAGCAACCACATTGACAATAGTGACACTCGGGATTACACACGCTTTGTCTATCCTTTTGTTGATAGTTCCATGGATACCGATCGAGTCGTGGGAGTGGTTAGCTTCTCAAGCGGGTTGCATTTTGGGGTTATTTGAGACTAGTTTTCCATGTCCATGTTTATTCCATAGGCTACCCCGCACACTCCATGATGAGGCTAGACATGCTTTTTGCCTACCACTTGATCGTTTGGCACGTGATCCCTTGGATGAGTTAGCATGGTTCCTATTCCTCTTACTCACTCAATGGTGTCTTCGTTATGCTAGAGGAGGACGTGTGAGACATAGAGAGGTGGCTGCTAGATTTCATCAATTCCAAGCAAGGGATTGGGCAGCCCTTCAGGAGGAGTCTGTTAGGGCTACACGATTTAGGAGACAAGCATCACCATAGGATACCACAGAGTCCACTCGATTACGATGATGTAGGACATTGGGTCAGGCGGGAGAGTTTAGTAGAGCAGCACAAGCGCTACACCCTTTGTCTATAGCGAGTCCTACTGATGAGACTATCTCTTCCCTACGCTCACTACATCCTATAGCAGTAAGGGGAGTACCACTAGAGATTATCCGCCTGATCAGCCTTTATGTCTTGATAGGTCGCTATTTTCACAAGCATTGTGCACTGCCCCTTGCTTTTCCTCAAGAGGCTTGTCAAGGATGGTTTATGAGCACCTTAGAGATTGCTTCCAGGCAGATGATCCTTCTAGTGGTTTTATTGAGTTGTTTCAGGTGGTTGTAGCAATAGCAAGAGGAGACATTCCTATGTCTATTAATTGGGTGTTAGGTGCTAGTCGACTTCTCGTGATGGAGAAGGACATGGAAGGCATTGGAGAGATCTTTTGCGTTTTGTCAGTCGTACCATTGTCCTTCAACATCATTCTTACTTTCGACAACACCTTAGTCCACATCAGTTTGGAGTAGCTACACCTGGTGGATGTGAGGCTATATCTCTAGGCATTAGAGCACTCCTAGATATCCATCCGGAGTGGGTCGTCTTACAAGTTGATGTTGAGAACGCTTTAATAGCATCTCACGGGCATCTATCTTTAGAGAGCTTAGGGAGGCTGGTGGATCCTTGGCTAGTCTCATTCCTTTTGTGCGGTCTTTTTATGGCTCTCCTGCTTCCCTTTACTACCAACATGGTGGTTCACAGGAGAGAGTCATCGTCTTGGAGTCAACTGTTGGTACACTTAAGGGAGATCCTTTGGGGAGGCCCTTATTTGCCATGGCTCACTTTAGAGCTCTACTATCTACTACTTTGGCCATGCCAGGTTTTGTATTTCTCTCCTTGGCAGATGATATACGTATCATAGGCCCTATAGATCAAATTAGGCAGGCCTTTGACTACTTGAATACCGAGCTACATCTAGTAGGCTTGAGAATCAAGGTGTCAAAGTGTAGGACATGGTCCCCTTTAGGTATCCCTCCCCACCTTGAGCTTCTAGAGGGGTGTATCACATCTAAAGATGGACTTTGTGTTCTTGGAGTGCCAATAGGATCTAAGGATTTTGTCACACGCTTCTTAGACACTATCGTTGCAGAGGATGTTCTCCATGTGGATGACCTTCCATTACTAGGAGATCCGTAAGTGGAATTTTATATACTCTCTTCCAGTATTGCTCGTCAACTATCCTACGTCATCCGTACAGTTCACTCCTCACCATCTTTCTTATCACGTTTGGGAGCTTTTGATAGGAGGATTATGGGAGTCTTTGGTGATATTATTGGACCATGGATTTTTGAGTGTTTGATAGGGGATTTGGCACATAGACAGACGGCTTTGCCAATCTCATGTAGTGGGTTGGCTTGCTTTCTATGGAGGAGATAGCACCTATAGCATTTTTGGGTAGTTGGTCTCTCTCGACACCCCTACTTTCCTCTCATTTTGTGGTCATTGATAGGTTGGTTTTGGAGACTTATGTGATAGAGGTGGAGGGAGGATCCTATTCTCTCCAAGTGTTATTGCGGCAGACGAGAAATAGTCTATCCCCTCGAGCACGAGAGGATTTTCCACCTTTTGTTTCACTATTGTTAGATTGGACTAGAGGTTTACAGTCTTCCTTGATGAAGCGACAATGTGATCATACGCTACATTCTCTCTTAGTCGACTCGTCCTTTCCTAAGGCTACTAGAGCACATCTTCGCTCTTGCTCCGGCAAGGGTGAAGGCTCTTGGATCCTAGCTCGACCGTGCATTAGGGCATTCCGACTCGCACCAACTACTTTCTCTACAGCGATGAGGTTTTGCCTAGGTTTGGTCCACCCATCTGCATCTTCATTACTCACTTGTGAGTGTGGTTCTACACTAGATGCAGTAGCAGTCCACATGACACGGTGTCCTTTTGGAGGATAGAGGATAGCTACCCATGATGCCATTAGGGACATAATGTTTATTATAGCACAAGAGAGTGGATACTTTGCTTGGATGGAGCGTTCATATGCTTTGCAAACAACACATGTTAGGGCAGACTTATACTTGGTCCGAGATGATCAGGTGACAGTAGCGGATGTCGTGGTTACGGACCCTACACGGGATACAGTTTCGGAGGGAGTGATTACCCATCCTCCTGGATGGGCGGCGAGTGCAGCAGCAGGTCACAAGGTCTCCAAGTACAGGGGCATGCAGCAAGGTCACCTCTTTGTTCCTCTAGTCTTGGAGTTATATGGAGCGATGGACACGGCATTTGACACATTTGTCAGGGAGTGCACGAGAGCTTATCATGTTAAGCGTGAGGGGGTACCACTCTCATTATCATACTTTGTAGTATATTTTAGACAGCGTGTGTCCATTGCTCTACCGAGGGCAGTGGCTGGTGTAATCCATAGGAGAGCAATCACATTAGGTGATGTTTCTTCGGATGCTCCAGTTGTGTGTAGACAGTATGACTTGCATAGCTCGGATATCTTAGGTGCAGATTTCTCATATAGACTCTATTGGGGCTTAGCCCCATGTTCCCTTTTTTGTCTCTTGTACCTTGTACCGCTTGATGGGTCTTCCCATCCTTCGTTTTTCCTAGGCGGTCGCCTTTTTAAAATGTTATGTGCTTATGACCAGAACTTCTAGTATGATGAAACTCACTCAATGAAGCTGAATGCAAAAAGAAGGTCACACTTTTGTGCAACAATTTACGTATGGACACGTGGTATGGAGAGCTTACGATGCTGAATCACGGACGAAGAATCCTGAACCACCACCCAGTCTGAACTTCTACCTCAAGGAGGGAGGAGTAGGTACGTGTACTGTCCTGTTGTACCCTCGGGACTTTAAAACTGTCTTTCTAGCTGGACGAAGGGAGAAACATGTCGAAAGAGCTTCATGATTTCTACTGAGTACTCTCCAAATCGTATGAATCCAGACGTACGTTTGAAGATCTGTTCCATGTTGGATTCAACTGTTTGGACTTTAGATTGTTCCTCTTCCTTACAGAAGAGTCAGAGGAATCAGAAGATTGGGATTCAATTATCCGTCAGAAAAGCCTACCACGGACATGGCATGATGATCAATGAGTAGTGATCTTCGACTGATAAGATACCAAGCGCCGATTCCTAGCTTCGAAAAATCCACTGATTTTAAAACTTAAATTCAAGTTATTATCCACGCTACTGGGCGAAGTTTGACTTGCTGGTCCCCGAGAGTCCGCATTCCCCTCAACGTTGGATTTCATCGGGACACTTAGAAAGCCTCGTACAGTACAGCGAGTTTCCTTTTCATATACATCAGGCAATTGACGAAGACAAAAGCATGTCGATAGACTGTATACGGGAGTTTACTATCGTCCAGAGATGTACCGACGAGGTTCTCATGGGTGCAAGGACGGACTTTCTTATGTGAACTAAGGCACCGCCAAGAAATTCCATGAGCAGGGGTGAGGAGTGCTACATTTTCCATAAGCTGTGGATCGTGGGTTCGGCCTCTCTTGCACGCGTAATATGTAAAATTTTATTGCCAGTTGCCCGTCATTTGTCCTTCCTCGCGTGTTACAGCATCAGCGAGAGGTAGACACAAGCTGAGGTTCTAATGCAGGACGCTTGCATCAGAAGACACGTTCATTACATCTAAGACTCTCAAAATCGATAAAGTACCGAGTAACTTAGAGATTTCAGGTTCGATCCGTCTAGTTAATTTAGTAATTTTGTAGTCTAGTAATCTAGACATTTCAGGTTCATTTTGTCTAGGAGTATCGAAATGCGTAAAGTACCTAGTAACTTAAACATTTCAGGTTACATCACGTGTGTCCTCGAATCGTTCCAAGTAGAGTGCCCTTGCTATTTTCAGTTGGCACGTAGTCTTATTTCTTGATGTGATCTTAGAATCGTGATGCGACAGGCATGGTACGAGTGAGATATAAGATTCTTCCAGTGAGGTACAGTACGAGAACTTGAAACTGGGGCCTGCCTCCTTTTACCGATCAAGGACTCCAATGGTGGAGGTTGCTTCTTACTCGGGGACACACGACTCCCAAGGAGCTGTCCAAACAGACTTTTCTTGTTTCATCCGGGTACGGGCAGCCAGACAACCGGCCAGGGACATTATCAACTGCCCATGCGGTGATGTTCCCAAGAATTGTACCATTTTCTTTATCCTCCATTTCGGCTCAAGTAGGGCATAGGGTAGACGTTGCTTCTCCCAATCTGCATGCGCTCGACCTCGAGAAAGAAAGAGACAGTTCAGATCGTACTAACGTTGTCGTGGAGCATTGTGACACACTCCTATTTGCCATAGTTGGAATCCATGATCATCCAAGGGCGACGCGGAAAATTCCATATGGTTCGTATATGGGGACGAGACTCGGGAGGTTAGGCCTTAGAGCTTCAATCTAAACCCAAGGTTCTGATACATTACTCAACAAGTGCAATGTAGGTCTTGTAACAACGACATATATGCATGATGATTTGTTTACAGAAAACAATTATACAGCATAAGATCTCAAAGCACACCTATCATTCAGGTCTGAGTGGGAAACAAGCTGTCGTCTAGGGTAAAGAGTGAATATAGCCGGGGTACCCATCTGGGGGTGAAGCAATATGATTCCCAATGATACTACAAAGTGAACAAAAAGTAAACTTCAACATCGCTCCTATTATGCATAGGAGCGATGTTTCACAGGGTAAGACGATCTGCGCTATAGTAAACTCAAATACATTAGGGGCGAAGTTAGAAAGAGTTGAAAACTATATATAACGTCCAGAAATACCATCCTGGATACACTCATACCGTGACGATACTGCATTTTACGTTCAAGTTTAGGCAACCTGTTGAAGAGAAATATATGTCACATGTTTTACAGGAAAACGAAGACAAAAGAGAACTTCAGATTTCAATATTTGCATCCACTATAAGAAACATCACGAATTGAGTCCATCTTGACAGGAAAACACATCGGGAAACATTGAGGAATTCATATAAAAACCAGGTGAGAGATGAGAGGTAAGCGGAGACCATTTTCTAACCATTCGAAAGCGTGGACAGAATTTGGATTCTCAAAATTCTGTTGTTATTTCCATTCCGAAACACTATTCTAACTTCGGCTCATCTGAGCCGCCAAGGAATGAAATAACAAGGCGATTCCAACAGCAAAGTAAGTCACATCGTCCTGATGATACACCTCTGTTGCCTTTGTTGACTCACCTGGCTATGCCTTCTCTCATCGTCATCTGAAGCTCGTTAGATGTCTCAGAGAACAGTGCTAAGCTGTGTTTAAGCCTCTCTTGTCATTTCATGCTTCTACTCTCTGCATTCTTCAATGGCATAACTTCCAAAGACCGACGGCATTGATCTTCTCCGCCTCAAGGCTTGATAATGTAGAGAGGCTGTAAGAGATGCAAGAAATGTTCAGCATCAGCGGAGTACCGATTCCGAGAGTCTTACGTATTCTCTGACTTTCAGATGAACAGTGCTGCAGAATATGATATAGAAATACTTTTGGCGAGATTCGGTGAATAGGTCCAGACCATGCCCGAATAATTATGACAGACTAATGACAGAAATTCATTTGCTTAAGGCAAAGCAGCACAGTAAAGTTTGTCCGTCACAGAAAAACTTACAGATTCGATAGAGACGGGCTTCCCATCCTCAGCAACAATTTCCGCGATGGTGCCAGATTGATCAGCCTGCCATGCCATTGCGCATTGCATTAACCAACAAGTGAGCCAGACTGACACAACAGATTTTAGTATCCCTTGCTCCTACCTTTTAAAAATTTTAAATTTTAAAAGTATCTAGTATTGAAAATGCAGCACATACCTCGATTTCGTTCATAAGCTTCATAGCTTCTACGATGCAGACGACCTGGCCCTTGGTAACCTTGTCTCCAACCTGAGATAGAACATGTAAAAAGAGCAGCGACGAATCATGCGCAGGTCGACGTACCTACTTTAGTGCACAAGGAGAATTTTTGGGCCAAAACATCTGCTATACCAAATCCAAAGATGACATGAACAGGAACCGTAACTCTCATAATAGAGAGAGTATATAAGCAGGTAGTCCACGGCGATCTCACCTGTACGAATGCTGGTTCTCCTGGTCCTGGGCTTCTGTAGAAAGTTCCAGCCATGGGGGAAAGCATAGGTGGGTGTTGTGAAGCAGGAGGGGCTGCGGGAGCAACAGGGGCTGCAGGGGCTACAGGGGCAGCAGCTTCAGGGGCAGAAGCAGGTGCAGGTGCAGGCATGGGTGGAGGATATCCTGGGAAGGAAGTGTGAGCCATCACGTGAGGACCAGGGAACGACGGTTGAGGAGGAGAGGCTGGTACAGGAAGTGCCTCCTTCTTCCTGATGACAATCTCGTAGTCCTTGTGTTTCATTTCAAGCTCTACGATATCTCTGGAGTCCACCAGCCTGCCGAGAGCACGACACACATGATCGATGTTTGAGCGATTTTGTGAGCATTTTGATATTTTGGCATTTTCTCATGCTCATGAATAATTTTCCCAGTTTGCCAAGATACTTTGTGGCACTTTCATAGATGCCGAATGCTCATAAAGTAGAAATATGGACCTCTTGCTAGAGCTCCCCTTCGGAGTTGAAAGGTGAAGAACAGATTAAACAATCAAGTAGAAACGAAAATGGGCCGGGCCTCTTCCGTGAATAATAACAGAATACCTGTGAAGTTGGACGGAGTATAAAGGATCTTACTTGACCAAATTGGCTACGTCGGTCATGAAGGAAGAAATTGAAGCTTCAGTGGCCTCTGTGGGAGTCTCCACAGTTTTGATCTCCTTTTCCTCCTCGACGATGGACGCAACTTCCAGCTTGGTAGCGGAAGTTGTAACTCCATGTGCGTGGTCTGCTGCAGTCTGCACAGACTACAGAGGTAAGTACGTTAACTGTGGAAGTATGCTGCAAGCAGAAAGAGGGGAGGTAGAAACCAATGAACCCGAAGATTGGCATTACAGCAGAAATTATTTTTTTCTTGGATCTCCCATCCGTCACCAACGAGAAGTAGTGAATTAGGTGGATACAGAAGCAGGCGCAAACGCCGATAACCCGGTTCTTTTGTATCTAATCTAATCTTACTTAACAAATTCATTAATCTTCACAGATAATTTCAGCGTCTCCGAAGTAACGAGAATCTGAATCCAGCTTTGATAACGAGCCAACCGCGGCAGGCAGGCTCAACAACCCAAGTGATGTGAAGCCGAAGGTCTAAATAATCTTAAATTAAGCCGTCATTTATTGACCGACAATCGCTTGAATCGTTAGATCTTATTCTCTTCTCATTAAATGACACAAGAAAAACTGGAGTAATTACAAACTACGATGAGACTCGCTGTCAAGCAAACCGCTGGGGCATTTCCATAGGAAACTTTACTATGCGGGACAAATCTGTGGACGCCATTTGCATTGACTTTGCTCGAGCCTCCGGATCACGTCCGGTGCTCCGAGCGAAGACCCCGAGGATTCTCGATCAAATGAAACTTTCCATCTCCTCCACCATAACAGGTAAGATAATGAGGTTTAAAGTAGTTTCACACTGCTCGAAAGCAGAGGATGTACAATATTTAGAAGAACTTTGAGAGATGGGACGGAAGGGTGCTGGGGAACGACAATGTGCTTCCTGCAGCTGAACACCAAGAATGAACAAAGCGGATGCATGCATTCCATGCAATGTCCAGGTATCTCCGGCTACTCGGCAATTGCTCTTCGGCGCACACAAAAGCATGTCAAGAATACTTGCATGAGCAATCAAGAATGAAATCATAGAACAACCAACCGACTCGTTGCTAAGGCTCTAAGATTTACTCCAGATTTCAAACACCGAAGAGCCATAACCAATAACAGCTCGAATTTCTAATTTAAGAAATCTCAGATTAATGTTTTCAAACCCCTTAAAATTGGCAAGAATTTCAAAACCCCGTACGACAACTTCAACATTGCAGGGTATGCAGATGAATGGAAGAGGCTACTACATACATTAAAGCTCCTCGACCTATCGAGTGATGAAGTAATCGACATGGAGCATCCCTTCAAAACGGGCGAGGAAACCACAACAGACGTTCGAAGATTCGACGAAAGACCTGCTCCATTTTTGCTTCCTGTAGCAATCGAGACTCCCGCTGCTGCAACAGCACCAGCTGCTGCCTGTGCGGCCGCCATATGTTCCTCCCTCGCTGTTTCTTCTCTCCCGCTCCAAATCCTCTCACCGACTTCCTCTCTCTCTACCCCAAACTCAATCAAGCTCTTTAACGCCCTCTTTGTCGAACAAAAATCTCTTTTCTCTTCCTCCCCCTTATGGACTCTCACTCACTTCGTTCGTGCTAGTGTAAGCAATCAACCACAAGTGCGCTCTCTGTGTTTCTACCTTCCTTCGTTGCTCTGTTCTTCTTCCTCCTCTGTGTGAAGCGCTGCTTCGCTTCCTCACAGGACTCAGCCTTTCGGCTTCTCTAGTCGTGGGGACGACGGAAGGAACGAGGGCCGAGAAATACAAACAACTGACGGCTGGCGGACCTAGCGAGGCCGGAGACGTCCTTATTCCCTTTATGGGACTGGTTTCAACGAGGGACGACGTTAGAACCAATGAGGATTCCAGTAGTGAAGTGAGGCTGCTCCACTTGTAACCCGTCCAGGCGCTGGTGTGTGTGTTCTTGTAGTAGCATGCTTTTGGCTCTTGTATCAACCGGGTAGTGGATAGACGGAGGACGGGCGGGCCGGGACCGTGCCCGGGGCCCTTCTGCCAGAAACGATAAAGGTCATGGGTTCGCCCAATGGGTCGAGCTTCCCGCACCATCTTGATCCACTGGCTCACTGGGCTAAATCGAACCCTTTCCCTGCTGCCGACGTGTGGATAGGTTGTTGAAAATCTGTTCAGTCCATCGACGGAAATGTTCCTCATCACGATGTAACGAGATGGGCAAGGTCTAAGAAGATGTGTTGTTTTATTTATTTTATTCTAGCTGATCTTCCATATTAATCCAAATGATATTTTCACGAACTGGATAGTTAGATAATTTAACAGCAATAAAATTTAAGATTTTCTATTCTGTACAAAGGATAATACTGATCTGATCATATGTAAAATCTTCTCACATGGTTCTAATTACAGTTTATTATAAATCTATCAACTATATAGATAATTTATATTATATGGTGTATATATATAAGATTCGTAAATGGACCCTTTCCTCAACACTGCGCGTAAATGACGGGCCGAACTCTTGGCGGAACTGAATTATATAAGTATCTCTATCATTTGAACCTTATTCCTACCTTCACTGCACATTTTATTTTATGTGTTAATAGATTAATATTAAAAAAAATTACATTATGAGACTTATGCTATGTAGAAATAAGGTACAACTTATCATATTTTCATTATTATGATTAATTTAAATAAATAAGAAAAAATATGACTCCAAGTATATTAATATTAGAAAACGAATGTAGTCAAAGAAATTACTAAGTAATATGAGATGTACCAATCTTCCTAAAAAACAAAGTCTAATCTGATTGATTTACTCATAGTATGATATGTTGAGTTATAATCATCTAGTCCTATTTAAGTATTATTGTCAATATAACAAATGACTCATCCTCCTAATATAGAACTAGAATATTGAGAAAAGGCGGATACGTAGCAAACACGAAGGATAGGAAGACCTCATCAAGCTATACAAGGGAGAGACAAAAGAGGTAAAATGGAGCTAGGCCCCAATAGTATCGATATAAGAAATCTGCCCTATTGCACCTAAGATATTTGAGCTATGCAAGTCGTAAGGTCTACAAACTACTAGAGCATCCAAAGGAGCATCACCTAGTTTGATTGCTCTCCTATGGATTGCATCAACCAAATCTCTTTGTAGAGCAATGGACACATGTTGTCTAAAAATTATTACAAAGTATGAGAGTTAGAGTGGTACACTTGACATCTAATATGATAAGCTCTTGTGCACTCCTTGATAAATGTGTCAAATGTTGTATTCATTGCTCCATATAACTCCAAGGCTAGAGGAACAAAGAGGTGACCTCACTAAATATCCCTATACTTGGAGACCTTGCGTGTTGCTGCTCGGCTTGCCACCCATCCAAGGAGATGAGTAATCATTCATTCCAAAAGTACATCACATGTAGGGTATGTAACCACAACATCTGCTACAATCACTTGGTCATCTTGGAGCAAGTATAAGTATGCTTTGACAAATGTCATCTACAAAGCACACAAACATTCCCTCCAAGCCAAGTATCCACTCTCTTGTGTGCTATAGCAAACATTATATCCCTAATGACATCATGGGTAGTTATCCTTTGTCCTCCAAAAGGACAATGTATCATGTTAATTGTTGTTGCATCTACTATAGAACCATACTCATAAATGAGTAATGAAGATGTAGATGGATGGACCAAATCTGGGCAGAACCTTGTCATTGTAGAGAAGGTAGCTAGTGCAAGTCAAAATGCCCTAATGCATGGTCAAACTAGGATCCAAGAGCCTACACCTTGCTAGAGCAAGAACAAAGATGTGTTCCAGTGGCATAATGTCATGTTGTGGTTTGTGTATCCCATGAAAAAGTAATTTGATGTGGTTTATCGCCATAAAGATGGAGTAGGTTGTTGACAAATCCCACGGTTAAGCTATTGCCATATGAGCAATTTATGTACATATATATGATTTGCTTCTTTAAGGGATCCTATGTATATAGGTGGTGGAGAGTTGAAAGGAAGGGTGTTTTAGTTGGAGGAGTCTCAAGCGGGAGGAGGACGTTGAGAGTGAGAGTTGTAGCACAGTGTGGAGGCCAAGCGGTAGAGAGAGTAATTGAGTAGGAGATGTCCCATGCTCCCAATCTGCCACTCCAAAATCCTTTTCTCATTAAGCTTCAGATTCTACACTGCAATGGCTTATGAGATTGGATGGTGGTATGTTTTAGAGTGGTATTCATAGAGTCGATGATGGAAAACCCAAATCCTATTGTCCTTTTGGTGCTTACTTACAAGCAAGTTTGAGACTTGACAATATATGTGCTCTTGTAGTTGGAAAATGACTCAATTTTTCTCATGAGCGTCAAGGTGGAGTTGTGGGGTCCACTTGTCAAAAAGTGAAGAGGCTAAATGACAAAATTGCAAGAGATTGGGTTCCAAGGAAAAAGTTGGAAGTTTTTCAATCATCAAGGGAGTTTGAGGAGTGCATTCAAATTGAATGATTTGAGTCAATTCTCTAGGAGATATGATTGAATGAATCAAGGGGTAAAATTCATACCTAAGAGCACAAAATAGGTGATTCATAGAGCTTCATACTACATCTTCAAGATTTGTTAGTTGGGTTGTTGAGTTGATAGAGTGCTTGTACTATTGAGCTCAAGAAATTTTAGGGTTTGATCAATCTCAAATCAGATCTGGCCAATTAAAGTTGGAGCTTTGATCAATCTCGAATCAGATCTAGCCAATTAAAGTTGGAGCTTTAGAAATTGAGGAGTTGGAGATGAGATGATGATCGTGTTTGAAGATTTGGTCACTCTTGAGGTTGTGGTCCAAATCACCTTGTGAAAATTTCCAATATTTTTGGTGGCTAGAGTTTTCAGTTTTGTGCAAAGGTTTCATGTGAATTCCTCAAATAGACAATTCAGTGGCTTGGATCAAGCAAAATTGGATCTAAAGAGCTCACAAGTTAGCCCAGCTCAGAAATTGATCCATATCTAGGGTTTGAGGTTGGGTTAGAGTACTAAAATTTACAAAGCTTTAGACAAGAATACAACCAGCTATTGTGAAATTTTGGTTGACTTTGGGTCCATGGAGAGTGAGAGCTTATGCAACAAACTCTACTGCAAATACTATCATATGCTCGATAGAGCATTTATATCTTTTATCATGATTGAGTGTCAATTCTCCTATTTGTGTATTTATGATTGAGGATTTTAGGTTTTTGGAGTGTTTGTGAGGATTAGGTGCACCTTTCATTTAGAAATTTGGGGAAAGTTACCCAAGAGCACATCCTAAATTAGGGATTTCAAAATTAAGGTAAAAAATACAAAAAATTAGCCAAGTTTGAGAGCTTGTCAGGGGAGCTATAGTAATTAGATTGTGTCTTAATTCATATCATTAGAAAGCTTATTTCAAAGGATTTATATTGAATCCTAAAACATTGAAATACAAGTCACATAGAGAAAGTTATGTTGATATGAGTTACATAGAACTTTCCTCATCAAAAAGATATAGGATTATCGCACTTGGAGTAAAAATTGGTTGAAGGCTGAAGTACATATTGGAGGAAGATTAGAGTACATAAAAGTTGAAATTAGCTTGATGACAAAGCAAGAGTGCTCTGAAACTCAATTTTTACAAAAAGCACAAAGAGTTGTTGGTGAATTCTGGTGATTGGATCCTCTTTGTGCTTGCATGTCTATTTATACCGCTAGTTGGTTTGGATTGGTGTGCGGGTGTTGTGCATTGGTTATTTCCTTCTAGGAGTGTTGTGTACTTCTCCTTGGTATTTTTGGAAGTGATGACAAACAAACCAAGAGTACATGTTATGATGACAGGTTAGGTTACCTGTTACTACCCTACTCAATAGCAAGAATACCAAAACCTAGAGTTAAGGGTTCTACTAATTGGGATCTATGCATGCTCAAAATAGTAGCGATAGCTTTACCTCAAACCTCTGATCTATAGGCTCCACAGGTAGGCACCTTATGTGTTCCTAAAGAGACAAAAGCAAAGTATGACAACGAGGAATAGACATCAACTAAGAGAGAATGTAGCTTATGTTGAGATTGTTGCTCCATCAAGGAAGACTACAAACCTTTGGTCCAATCTAATGGTAGTGAAGCAAGGGATGGAAGATCTTCCTATAGTTATGAGGATAAACCATCTCTTGTCTAATCCAATAACATCTAGATAGAAAAGGATACCTCTTCCATCATGATCACATATTTCTCCAAAACTAGCTCATAAGCAACCACAAAATGGGAAGAAAGTAGAGGTGCCAAAAGAGCACAACTACCCAAAAATGCTATAAGTGCTTTCTCCTCCATAAATAATAGTCCTGCCCCTCCACAAAATATTGGTAGAAATATCTTTTCACGTGTTAATTCCCTTATCACACACTCAAATGTCCTTGATCCAATGATATCACCAAAGACTCCCCTAATCCTCCTATCAAAGCTCTCAAACATGATAAGAAGGTCAAGGAGGAAGGAACATTGCATCGAAGATAAGTTGGTCATCAGACTCCCATAATCCTCTTATCAAAAGCTCTCAAACATGATAGGAAGGTCAAGGAAAAGGGAACCATGCAGAGAAGGTAAGTTGATCAACAAACAACACTAGAGGAGTATACCAAATGACACCTATGGATCTCCTAATAGAGGAAGGTCATGCACAAGGAGAATATCTTATGCAAGGATGGCATTTGAGAAGAGTGTGAAAAAATCCTTGGATCCTATTAGCACTCCAAGAATACATAGTCCATCTATAGATATCATATATTCCTTTGAAAGCTCAAGGTGGGGGATGGATTGTTAAGTGTGGAATCTAAATAATTATAGGAATAGTCTACAAGAAAAATATCCTATGGGATATAGAAGAGTAATATGGGATAGATCTTCTATGGAAACATTGGAGAGTCAATGTGGGGCAGATCTTCTATGGAGTGTAGAATTGTAAGTACGAGATATATCTTCAAATCATGGGATTCCATTTATGGGAGTGAACAAAAAGATATGCTGTGACCATATCTTTGTAAATACATATGCAAATAAATCATAATTTACCTTGTTAGAAGTGTCTTCTCAAGGGCTTTCCACAAACACCAAGATCACGGAAAGTGGAGCTTTAAAAAATAAGTTACACTCACTTGAAGTTCAAGACACATGTATCCTAAATGAGCTACAATATTCCATTGCAAGAGCTACAGGCAGGCTATGGGACCTACAGGCATGGCTTTGGGACCTACAAGCATGGCTTTGGGACTTGCAAGAAGGCTTTAGGGCAATAGGACATGTAGGAAGGCTACTTGCATAACACTTACTTGTGGAAGTAAGTGAGGTGATGTGTATCAATTGGTACCATAAATCTAGGGTTTAGATACAGGAGCAATCTGCAACACACATTCCAAAACTAGATAAGGATCTCCAAGTACAAGAGTATAAATATGTGTAGAGTTGGCAATCAAAAGTGACTTCAACAAAAAATTTAATATAATTCTTAATCAATATTTCAAGAGTAAAATAAAAATCCTTTGCAGTTGTGGACATGGGCAAACATTGGCCAAATCAAATGAAATTTGGCATAATTTCTATGTATACTTCTTGACCAAATTGATGAATGATTTTTGCTCCATCACATATCATGAATTGGATTTTCATTACTCTCTTAAATTCTTAGTTGCAATTTTTCTCCCAAAAGGGATACTTAAAGAGGACCATGCTCTACACTTTGATACATTGACTCTCAAACCTACAAGATGTAGCTTGGTAGTCAAGTGATCAAAGGGCTGCCTAATGTGATCTACAAGGTACACAATCTCACTACTATAAGACCTTTGAGCCCACACATCATCTATTTGACAATATGAAGCTGTTACTTCCCATGGTTGTTCTATTTTTGTGTTTTCACCTTGACCATCCTAAGGGCACCTAATGGTGTAAGGTCCTTGCGGACTTGCTTGATTGCTCAACTCAATTCATATGTTGGAATTACTTGTGATTTTTTGATAGCTCTTACCGCTAACAATATTAGTCAAAGCTTTTGCCTAGACAAATCCTTGGGTTACTTACCACACACATACTAGTGTATTCTACTCGGGAAAATGTAGCTCCTTATCAAGCAATGAGACCATCTACCAAGGCGGGAAATACATAACCTTGCATGGCCAAAGTAGTAGATAAGAGAGCTCTAAAGTGAGCCATGGCAAATAAAGACCTCCCTAAAAGATATCCTTGTTGTGTATTAACAAGTGATTCCAAGATGATGACTCCCTTTTGTGACCAACCATACTGGTAGTAAGAGAGCCATAGAATGACCACACAAAAGGAATAAGACTTGCCAAGGATCCATTAGCTTCCCTAAGCTCTCTAAAGATGGATGCCTAAGAGATGCTATTAAAAGCATTCTCAACATCTACATGTAGGACTACCCACTCCAGATGGACATCTAAGAGTACCATAATGCCTAGAGATATATCCTCACAACCTCTTAGTATAGCTACTCCAAACTCATGTCAATTGAGACGTTGTTAGAAGTGAGAATGATGTTGAAGGACAATGGTGTGGCTAACCAAGCACAAAAAGATCTCTCCAATAGCAATTGGTCTAATGCATCTTATGCCCTTCTCTATCACAATAAGTTGACTAGCACCTAACATCCCACAAACTAATGTTGTAATATCTCTTCTTGCTACTATTCCAACCACCTGTTATTGCTACTATTAAAAGCATTCTCAACATCTACATGTAGGACTACCCACACTTGATGGATATCTAAGAGTGCCATGATGCCTAGAGATATAGCCTCACAACCTCCAAGTATAGCTACACCAAACTCAGAATAATGATAGTAACATACAATGCTCCTTTTTTAATCTCTCCATCCCTACAAAACCCTAAAATCTATAATCTCTAATAACTTTCAATTCCCATCTTGAAAAATGTCAAGCTAAGTTCCATGGAACTAGAGCATGAATACCAAGAGATTACAATAAAAAATTCCCAACCAATCACTCTCAATGTGAAATAATCACTCTAAACACTAAAAAACCTAAAGTTCCTAGTAACTTTCTATTCAATACTCCATAGCCTTCAATCTAGGTATCAACGGAACGAAAATTGAAAAGAAAACAGTATCAACTATTTCCTCATATATGTTATACATTTTTTAGCTCTCCAAAAATCCAAAATCTCTTCTTTCTTATCTCTCTCTTTCTCTCTCCTGCTTTCCTCTCCCGCCCCATTCAGAAATCTAATTCTAATTATAACCTAATTTTAACTCAAAACTAGAATATTACTCATTCATAGTAGTTATTACTCATATAAATTTTATCTTGATTACTTCATTTAAAACTAATTTAAAAATAATTACATACTACTACCTTTCTCCTAAATAATAATATGAATTCAATTTTTTCCATATCTCAATATTCCTCACATCTATTATAAAAGTTTGAAAACCGTTAGATTCTATTCTCAATATTGTAAGTTACCAAATTATTATTTAACTTCAAGGTGTTTTTCATATTAAAAAACATAATTTAATTTTTAATATTCAATAAAATAATTTCATATCTTCCTAAACTTTAAAAATATTTTTTTTTCTTCTCATATCCATACATCCTTTAATTATGTTCATACAATAATTGTACTTAGTGATCTATAGTATTTTTATTACGTTTACCAATGTGCATAATCTTCTATATATCCATTTCAATAGGTTTCAATAGCGTGAAGTAAACTATAAATGCATAATCAAAATATATATTTATTTATAAATTATTTGTATGAATGAAAGTACAAAGTTAATGTTATATTTTGATTGTGTATAAATTCCTTGAGTTCCATTAACTTTAAAATTTATTTGAATTAAATGATATATTTATATCCAGCTCTATTTATAATAAGCATAACACATGATGTAGGTGTTACATCTTAATTTTTGTAGATGGTGTTAATACGGTATATTTAGTATTACATCCTAATTGACGTAATTCACTAAATATAAAACATGACAATTGTGTTCTATTTTATATGAACTTCATAATTTTCTATATTGAAAATATCACAATAAAATTTTTTAATAATCTATTTATGTGATCTAATTTATTAATTTTGGTAAATTATATTAGATTAGATACAAACATGATTAAGATCAAGTTGCAAGAGATCATCTTTAAAGAATGGTAAGCATATTAAGATCATGATAGTAATCATATTATATTTATTTAGTGGAATTGTAAAAAACTTGTATGTTTATTATTAATTTAATTATAAATTGACATCTATAATTAAATAATATATAAGATAAGTAAAAATAGTCTACCATTGATTTTCAAACACTATCCACTTATAAATGTCTTAAATAAATAGTAATATGGAGTTGTATTTTATTTTTTAATATAAAATATTGGCTTTATTTGTGATTAATAAATTTTCTAGGTTTTTTCTAAATCATCAAATATAGTTAAAGATAAGATAGTAAAATAATTTGAGCTTTGGAGATTTTAACATAATTGGACTTAGCAAATAAATTAGAATTGAAAGAATAGATTTCTAACCAAATAATAATGTATATTTATATTCAAGATTTAGGTCACAAGATAAAAGTAAATGCATAATATAATTTAAGAGAAAGAGATAATATATAACATAGCTTGATTTACTTCATACAAATTTTAAGTTCAATCTTTTTAAATTAAGATATAAACTTTTATATAATTTATTATAAAGGAATATGAGTTATAAGAGAAAATATTTGTATCAAAAACAAGTATAATACCGTCATTAAAAAAATTGAATGGATATATTATCATAAGAAAAAATTTAGCAAAACAATTGAGAAATGTTATGATATGTTATATTGTGGTGAGACAGTTTGCTTTATTAGGGATAAATGCTTTTTTGTTTTAAGTTTCCTAAGGAAACATAAGGTAGTGGTATAGTGTATTAGTTTGGTAACAAAAATAAAGAAATGTTAGTAAGTTGTAGACGAGTTTGTAACATGGCAAAGAGACAAAACAAAGCAAGGAATACTCATGTTATACAAAATGAAGATATTATATGAAGATGAAGTCCTCGTACTCATTAACCTTGGAATTATATAGGTCGTATGTTTTATCAACGCAAATATGGTCGCCTGGCGGAAGTTTGAAAAGATTGTGACATACAAGCTAGATGTCGTAACGACTTTACAAAGAGACATTATGACTGTCACTAACTTGTGCCGCCAAGTGTCAAAAAAACTAAAGTGCATTCAATCAGCACATTGTGCCACCAAAGAACAAAATGTGAACCTTTGATTGACTGAAATTCCTACACCACAAGATTGTGACTCTTCACCAAATGGCATGATGCCAAATGCCCAAAGGGTTTATTCAAAGAAGAAATTTGCAAGTGTTACCATGGAAGGGATGTTTCATCCACATTTCACTTTTTGCTATTTTGCCATTTTCTATTGCATACACCTTATCTGCACTTAAGAAAAATTAAACTTGTGGATAGTGTGATCTAGACAACTAGCAAGTTTATGGTATAATGTTTAATTAAGTTAGATCTTTGAGCAAGTTACTTAGCCAACACGGGTAGCAATGGTTTTGGAAGTGAGAGATGAGATGAGAAGAGACAATCAAGAGCACCTAACATAACAATAACAACAAAACCCCCAAGTTTTACAAGTATTGCCTACACCTTAGAGCAGAGTATATCTACAATAGAGAACTAGACTTCTTGTTGTGTGAATTGGAGTATGTTAGACTCATCTCTACTTGAATACATTTGTAGTAATAACAATCCAAGTCCAATGAAATTGAGAAGAAATCTTATATTTTGGATAGAAGATCATTGGCAAGTAGTTCTTGGTCCAAAAGTCTCACCCTTTAGATAGATGTTCATCAACACTCCTCCTAAGTGTTGTCGTGGGGATTGGTTGGTCTCAGGAGTGTGCCAGGCACATGGCTGCTTGCGCTCAGACTGCTAGGCTTGTCAACTGTTCAAAGCCTTTTGTAATCAGACGCTCTCTCTATTTGCCCGACTGGCAGTCCTTCTTGCTAGAGCAGCTTGCTACCAATCTTTCTAAATGTAGGCTCATGGTTAATGGCTTCTTGGATTGGCCTCATTAGTGCAATCGTATTCTTCAAGCTTCATTGCCGATGTTAAAGTTCTGTCCATGTTAAGTTGTGTTCAATGGACTGTGATGTAATTTCTCTAACAAACCACAGTCCTATGGCTAGGTTTAGATAATCATGATCAGGTCAGTGACAGGTCTTGGAAATGTGGCTCGACTAAGACTGAGAGCTCCGAGACTGGAGTCCTCTCATTTATACTATCCACGAACTAAAGATTCACATTCATCAAGGAAGTATATATTCATTGTAATCCCAAGCCTTGCAGTTATAAATTTTTGAGGAAAACCTAAGCAGCTTCAAACAATACAATGACCGACTACAATCTTCAACGGCAAAGCATGTACACAAAGGAGGAGAATTAAGCAAGTTTTACATCCTAATCCTTACAATTCTTAGCCCTCCATTTCTCCCGAAACTCCTTCTGTCCACCCATCAACTCTTGAAAATATTGCTGCTTTGAAAAAGAACTCTTTGTTACTTCACAAAACTCCACTGTCAGCCCTTCATCTTTCTCTCGAAACTCCTCCTGTCACTTCCCAATGACTCTTGGAAAACATTGCTGCTTCAAAAAGGACTCTTTGTTACTTCAAAAAATTCTACTGTCAGCTCTCTGTTCCTCTTGAAACTCTTGCAACTTCTCCTTTGAAAACTCCTCTGTCCCTTTCCTGAAAACCCTACTGTCAGCCCTTCATCTTTCTCTCAAAAACTCCTACAAACTTCTCCTTTGAAACTCCTCTATCATTTCCCGAAAAGCCCTCTGTACAGCCCTTCATCTTTCTCTTGAAAATCTTGCAAACTTCTCCTTTGAAAACTCCTCAGTCATTTCCCAAAAAGCCCTCTGTTCAGCCCTTCATCTTTCTCTCAATATTTCACACTATCAGAACTCAACTCCCGCAAACTTCTCCTTCAAAAAGCTTTGTCATTTCCCAAAAAACCATACTGTCATTTCCCGAAAGCCCTATGTTCAGCCCTTCATCTTTCTCTTGAAACTCCTGCAAAACTTCTCCTTCAAAACTCCTTTGTCATTTCTCGAAAAGCCCTTTGTTCAGCCCTTCATCTTTCTCTCAAAATTTCACACTGTCAAAACTCAACTCCCACAATTTTCTCCTTTGAAAAACTCTGTCATTTCCCCAAAAAGCCCTCTATTCAGCCCTTCATCTTTCTCTCAAAATTTCACACTGTCAGAACTCAACTCCTGCAAACTTCTCCTTTGGAAAACTCTGTCATTTCCTAAAAACCCTCTGTTCAGCACTTCATCTTTCTCTCAAAACTCCTGCAAACCTCTCCTTTGCAAAACTCCTCTATCATTTCCTAAAAGAACCATACTGTCATTTCCCGAAAGCCCTCTGTTTCTCTCCAAAATTCCTGCAAACTTCTCTCTTGAAAACTCCTCTGGCATTTCCTGAAAGAACCCTACTGTCATTTCCCAAAAAGCCCTAGGTTTCTCTCAAAAATTCTTGCAAACTTCTCTCTCAAAAACTCCTCTGGCATTTCCCGAAAGAACCCTACTGTCATTTCCCAAAAACCCTCTGTTTCTCTCAAAAATTCCTGCAAACTTCTCTCTCGAAAACTCCTTTGGCATTTCTCAAAAGAACCCTACTGTCATTTCCCGAAAAGCCCTCTGTTTCTCTTGAAAATTCCTGCAAACTTCTCTCTCAAAAACTCCTCTGTCCTTTTCCCAAAAACCCTACTATCATTCCTTCATCTTTCTCTCAAAACCCCTCATGTCATTTCCCATCAACTTCACAAAAACATTGCTGCCTCAAAACTGAACTCTTTGTTACCTCACAAAATTCCACTGTCAGCCCTTCATCTTTCTCTCGAAACTCCTCCTATCATTTCCCATCAACTGTCAGCCCTCCGTTTCTCTCCAAACTCCTGCCAACTTTTCCTTCGAAAACTCCTTTGGCATTTCCCGAAAGAACCCTACTGTCATTTCCCAAAAACCCTCTATTTCTCTCAAAAATTCCTGCAAAATTCTCTCTCAAAAACTCCTCTGGCATTTCTCAAAAGAACCCTATTGTCATTTCCCAAAAGCCCTCTGTTTCTCTTTGAAATTCCTGCAAACTTCTCTCTCAAAAAATCCTCTAGTATTTCCGGAAAGAACCCTACAATCATTTCCTGGAAGCCCTCTGTTTCTCTCAAAATTTCTTGCAAACTGCTCTCTTGAAAACTACTCTGTCCTTTTCCCAAAAACCCTACTGTCAGCCCTTCATCTTTCTCTCGATACTCCTCCTGTCATTTCCCATCAACTTCACGAAAACATTGCTGCTTCAAAACTGAACTCTTTGTTACCTCATGAAATTCCACTGTCAGCCCTTCATCTTTCTCTCAAAACTACTCCTGTCTTTTATCTTTTGATTGTTCCCCTTGTAAGATCTCCCCTCCCAAAACTCTCCTTGCTCACTCCTCTTCTCAAAAAATTCTCCTCCTCTTGAAACTTCCTTAATCAGCACTTCTTCATTTTTTTTCCCAAAATTCTTGAGACCCCCCATAACATAGTAATACTCCAATGGTTAAGTGACATGCAAATAAACCCCCGAGCTTATGTAACATTAAAGAAAATCCACCACTCAATTTCCTCCTTCCCTTAATACAAGAGAAAATCCTTGAGCTTATAGGAACCCAAAACAACTACCAGTTTCACCATAACATAAACCCTTGAGTTCACTAACATGAAAAACTCACACCAAATGGCACCAATACTACGTGTAGATTATTTTCCTGACAACACCGTGCAAGCTAAAAACTAAAAGCCAAATAGAAGACTCATTTGAAATGGAGAAAATGACCAATGGTTATCAAGTAGATTACTAAAAGATCATATTCAGGGTCACATCATCACCAAAGGGTCACATCATCACCAAATCTATTATGAAACTCTTCAAGCCAAAAAGAATAGCTAAAATTAATCTCTACTAAGCCATCTTCTTCCAACTTCTTCATGAACTTCTTCTTCCAACTTCTTCAGTCCAAACCAATAAGTTGGGCAATAATGTTTTGGGAGTGTAATAGTGAGCTAGTAGAGGATATGACTAAGCAAGGAGAAGTTACAATCATATTTTCATTTATCATAAAATTACACATAGGGTTGGACCTCCTTACAAAGGGCAAACAGAGGAACAGCCACTACCAACCTGAAGAATACTTTAGTGTGCATCCAAATGTAGCAAAGGAGATAAAAAAGTACCGGCATCTAACAAGGAATATATAAGTTCAAAGAATTTTGTGCTTGTAGAGGAATCCCACATCACAACAAACTATTGTAGGAAGATAATAGTCTCACTCCCCAAAGAGGCGGCATCACAGACATGAAAAAAAAAATCCAAGTCAATGAAGAATCTTCAAGCAAGAGTGGAAGTGGAGACAATAATGAGGACAAAGGAAACAATGATAACATGGACAAAGCAAGCCATTTAGGTTCATGAACTGTACTTGATTGTGGAAAGGTTGCTTTGGTACATACAAAGGATTGGGTAGTGATAATTCTTTCACTTATATTTTGTCACTTTGGATAGATGACAAGGTGAATATAGAGGATTTAAAACCACGAAGTGTAGTTTCACACAACCAAAAAAAAAAGACATGGATAGATATTTGGCCAAGGAGAAAACAAAAATGGAAGAACATGAGGAAATTCATATTTCCAAAATAAAGAAATAAGCACCAAATACAACCATAATTTGTAAGAAGTTATTTGAATATTATCTAGTCAAAGAAGGCAACCACCATCCTTAATCTCATCATAGGTGCAAATGACAACAAGATTGAGTTGTCTCAAATGGGGCATGTCAATGAAGCACACACAAATGAGCAAGAATATATTGATGAAGAGGACCATTTGCATATTGAACCACCCACAAAGGCAAAAGTACTCAAGATGCAGGAAGAGGAGTCCATGGGAGGATGACTACACAATGAACGTAATGCAAATGTGTACAATGATATGGCCACAAAAGACAAGGGGATGGGAAAAGATCATCATGATAAGCATGTGGATCAACAATCCATCAATGATGATTGTGGCTGATTGTAGTATACACTGCTAATATGATGATGCAAATGATGGAGATCTTAAAAGAATTATCCTGTTTTACCCAAAGTTTGATCCTACCATCCACCACCTTGCAATATTCATACAACAACTGCACAAGCTTGCTCAAATGACTAAAAAGGAAAAGGCACTCCTTCATAGTGAATTAAACAAAGCCCAACAAAGCTTGAGGAGGAAGTAAATAACTCTTAGGAGAAAGATATGATGTTGAAGAAGTTCCAAAAGGAAGATTTGACACAACATGAGAAAAATGAGGTAGTCTTACAATGTTTGAAAGCAAAGGTCAATGCACTCAATGACAAGGTTTTCAAACAACAAACTCAACACAAAGATCAACTGCAAGCACAAGATGAAGAAGTGGCATCAATACAAAGGGAGTTGGAAGAGATCCAAGCCAAGACGGCTACAGCCAAAGTGCACTACAAGAATTACAAGGAGGCTATGGACCTTCAGGTGCAAGAGCTCATTGCAAGCTTGAAGCATCAACAAGAGAAGGAAGATGAGCTAAAGGCAAAGGTTCATGAAAAACTAACAATAGAGCTCAAAAGTGCCCAGACAAACTTAGAGAACAAGAAAATAGGGTTACTCATGATGATAAGACATACAAAGCTGCAGCTCCTTGAACAACTAAAGTGGAGCAAATAGCCAACAAACATTTGCAATGAACAAAGATGAAGGACCTCAAGATAGAGATCAATGTATTGGAGAGGAAGACCTATATAAATGAACAACTGAAAGTGTTGTTAGTCAAAATTAAGGGCCATACCAACTCCAAGTTCCAAGACACTCAGACAAATCCTCTCATGGAAGTTGGAGGTTACAAGAAGAAGCTTGCAGAACTTATCCAATTGTGTAAAGGAGAAGAGAGTTAGTTGTAGGTGCTGCTCTACCTTGTAACAAATGAGTAACAACCTTGTACAAATGATCATCAGCCAACTTTGTACAATACAAACATCCATCAACTTAGTAAAGAATGACTATGACACATCTTATAGTTAGGAGAGTATGGATATTGTGATCATGGCTCAAGGTACTTTGTACCTATACATACTTTTTGGAACTTAGTTAGGACACAATCCTATGTAGACACCTACAAGAAAAAATAGTGGTAAAGTCAAGAGGCCAAGGTTGCCATTCCATGTGGCACGTACCTACTCAAGATTAGAACAAAATAAGATAAAGATAGGATTAGTGAGGCATAGGTGTAATTATAAGTTCTCCAAGATATTGTAGCAATAGATTTCTTTGGCGGCTAAGTAGGAAATGTTTAAAAGGCTTTGGCTAGGTATTACCACATTTGTTTGATGTATCCTTCTTTTGCATTAAATGAATTTTATACCATCAAGACATTTGAGTTGATGTATGCATATATGTCTTTATTAAGCTTAAAACAAGATCATATTTGATCTTCTAGAATGTTCCTCGATCCCCTCTAGACACAAAATGACGAGCTGTAGAGGAGAATAACTCGGTGAGATCAGAGTTTACAGAAGACAGTTTATGCCTAGATTCAAGTAATGATGCACATGATTTCAGTAAAGAAGGGAAAATATGACGGGCTACTCATATATGACATATGGAGATACTTTTCTAACTGCTGTGACATCAACTTTTTGTTTATTTTATGAACATAACATACAATTGGTGATGAGACATCGATTCAAGTCAAAATAGGATCAGAATCATTTACGTGGAAGTTTGCTCTCAACTTAATGACTAATAACATAAAAGGACACTATGAAAAAATTTGGTCTATACTATTGACATAAGATGAGATATAGAGACAAGCTTGGCCGCATAGTGGACATAAGTAAACACCTATGAATGAAATTGTTAAATTGATGAATGCTTAAGATGAGATGAGTTTAGCAAGTATTGATGGAAAATTTTAACTATTGCAGCTAACCAACTCCGTGTCTCATGCTCCCAAAAGTTTTGAATATGTCCAGTCAATGATACATCCATTGCAAGGGCACCCAACTAGTGAATTACTAATCTCAAAAGAGTTTAGTAAGTATTAGTGGAGAATTTTATTCTACTAAGTCTAATCAACTTGGTTCTCACATTTTCTAAATTTTGAACTAGTCTTAGCATTAATACATGAGTGCACGGTACCCAACTAGTGAGAAAGTGGCTAGCAAGGCAAAGTAGTATACCTTAATGAAAAAAGAGAAGAGGAATACAAGGGACCAAGAAAGGCAGAAGGATCTTGAATAAAACATGAAGTGAGGTACAATAGAGACTTTGATAGTCATGCTTTCACTTATGGTTTTTGATTGTGCTATCTTTCTTTTAGAGAGAAAGATGAGAGAGGAGAGATGAGAGAAAAGGGATTTTAGATTTTTGGAGGATTCACTAGCATATAGCACATGAGTGAATAGTCTATTTTGTTCATTTTTCAATTTGGTTCATTGGTACTTAGATTGAAGGCTATAGAGAATTATGTAGAAAGTTAGGACTTTTAGGTATTTTAGGGTTTAGAGTGATTATTTCACATTGAGAGTCATGGGTTAGGAATTTTCAATTCTAAATTCATCGAATTCATGCTCTAGTTCCATGAGAACTTAGTTTTAAACTTTTTGAGATGGTAATTGAAAATAATTAGAGTTTATAGTTTGTACGGTTTGAAGAAATAGTATTTACTCATGTGAGTTGTGATATAAGGTGTTGTGGTTTTGCAAGTATAGAGAGGAGCATATTGTGTTAATTATTGTGCTAGCCATGGTAACATTTCCCCATGTAGAGCTCCCTAGAACAGCTCGGGATACACCATGCCCAATGTGTAACAATATGGAGCTTACGGATGAGTTAGTCAAGACTAATAAAGTAGCAAATATGCCAAATTAGCTAAGAATATGCTAGAGACATCTAGGAAGCTACTTGGTACTTTTCAAGCTTGGATACTGTGCATGCCAAGGAGAAAGCTTCTTGAGAAGCTTCATGGCTAGCTTAGCTTGCATGCCAAGTGGGTCTAGAAGAAAGCTTCTTGGGAAGCTTCCTAGCTAGGTTAGCTTGCATGCAAAGTAGGCTACTTCTAAAATGAAGCTTCTTGAGAAACTTCCTGATTTACTTGGCTTGCATTACAAGAAAGCGGCTTTTAGGAAGCTTCTCAATAGCCTTTAATACTTCTTTATAAATACCAAAACCTAAGCTCATATTAGGAATTTGGAGTTTCCACCATTCAAGAGTCCTAATGTAATCTTTCACTTTGATCTTCCATTCTTCTATTTATATCCTTGATCTTTTAAATTTGTTTCAAAGAAAGAAATGAGATGAATGGAATTTATGGACCACCAAATCTGTTTTTTCCAAACCATTAGGATTTTTGTATCCATGTACTATCCAAACATCATTTCACTCAGTTCATCATCTCACACTTTGGGCAATTTTTTGAATACAATCACCTTGTTTGATGAACCCTTGGTACTTCCGATTGTAACTTATTGAGAACAATGTACGTGTTGCATCTCTGTGTTTACTTAGATCAGCTATAGATAGTTTAATAGAGTAATAGTCATGGCGGCAATGCCTAAGGTTAGCATTGCCATGCAACAACAAATCAATCACTTTACTTGATTGTTGGAAGAACAAGATCATCAATGACAAGAGCATGTAGAGAAAGCACCATTTCAAGAAGGGAAAGAGTGAATCTGATTTCCAAAGCCCAAGGTATTTGAAGGCAAGAGTCTCTCAAATGTAATGGGGAATTTTTTGTTTGACTATAAATGTTATTTTGAAGCTACAAATCTTAAACATAAATGAAGATAGATTTTCTTGGCCTCTAGCCAATTCGATGGAATAGAAAAGCTATGGTGGTGGTTCTGAGTGAAGTAAGCTGAACGGAAATTTGTTGCACCAATCTTGACATGGGCAAAATTCAAGAATATAATAATTGGTCAATTCCAAGCTATAAATGCCACACAAGCTACACAAGATAGGTTAGCAAAGTTGAAGTAGATTGGCTCTATAAGAAGCTACATCATGCAATTCTAGAACACCATCATGCAAATTCTAGATATATTGGAAGGTGAAACTTTGGATCAATTTATGAGGGGCTTGAATTCACAAACCAAACTAGTGGTGACTATGCAAGAGCCAAAATACTTGGATGTACCATGCATCCAAGCCATGCACTTGGATGAACACTTTGATTCCTTAGCAACAACTTGGTCTTGACCTCCACAAAACCTACCAATACACTACACACGGGGGGAGGAGCCGACACTAATTGAGATTGATGCCATCCAATAGAGACCAATTGGCACAACAGATAGAGAAAGATTAAGACAATGATGATTTCTTTTATTGTTAGCAAATTGGACATTGCATTGTTGAATGTCCACTCAAGAATAGGTGACCTTGACAAATCACCCAGATGGAGTTTAAGAAGACAAATGATCAAGGAAATGAGGAATCCCAGTAGGAGATTTTGAGCTGCCTATTAGAAACTTGATTAGTTCCAATGGGATTGAAGGCTTGGCTTATACAAGTTTGCTTCACTTGCAAAGTATGATATATGATTGTGGTCGTAGGATTTTGGTGGATTTTAGAAATTTAGAGAATCGCATGTCAATTAGCAAAGGAATTAAGTATTCCTATCAAGCCAATAATTAGAAGTAGATTGATCATGGCAGATGGTAGAAAGGTGTCTTACCATTTGTAGCATCACACCTAGATTGCTCGGACTCTAGAGTAGTAGTGTTAGTAGTTAGAGGTATTTTGGCAATTATTGATAGATTACTTGTTGATGGTCAGATTTCCTATTCCTATTCCTATTCCTATTTGGGGTACTAACTATATGATAGGGCCTATTGTTACTTGGAACCATTTGCACTATTAGGTGGTGTGCCATCAACAAGACCGTTAGGGTTAGAGATCCTAGAATCAAAGGTATACCCTATAAGTGTAGCTCTAGAGAGCTCACTTCTCTAATGTTGAGCTTTTGATTCTTGGCTAGAGTGGATAGAAAGCCGATGAGTGTCACCTAGAGTCTCTTAGCTAGAGTGGGTTTGGCTTGATTGTAATCAATGCTTAATTGTTGGTAAATTATTGAATGATAGACCAAGTATTGATCAGATTGAGTGTGATTCAAGTTATGAACAAATTGATTACTTTAGAGAAGTGAGGTCAAAGGGAAATTGGGTGCAAGAATTGAAGGTGTTGGTGGTATCTCCAAGCCCCGTGGATCTTGGTACCTTGATTGTAGTTTAGGTTTCCCTAAGAGTGATTGTGTGTGGAAGCACTGGCCTAATTTGGAGCCAAAGAGAGTTGATTTCAAGCAATAGTGTTTTTTTTGATCTCAAGAGATGAAAGTAGGACCAATTTGGTGCAAATTGAGCTCTAAAGGAAAAATTGAAGGTGGAGTTTGGAACCCATTCCCTCAAATTAGTGATTTAGAGAATCTCATCTTTTCAATTTAGCTCAAGTGAAGATTTAACAAAGGATTTGGCAATCAACTAACTCTAAGGATTTATGTCAAATTTTTTGGAGGATTTACATCAAATTTTGGCAAGAAAAAGTTTCATCCCATCCTTAGTGATCCTTGTAGTTGACAAAGTAGATAGATAATCTATGATTATGTCAAATGCCAAATGGTGGCAAAGTTAGTACAGTGTTGATTTATGAGATGGAGTGTTTTCATTTAGATTTCTTGTGATTGTACTCCCTTTATTGTATGCTTCCTATTTGTGCACCATGTTTGTGTGAAGTGCACTAACTTTAGAGTGTTGGTACTTTGGTGTGCTCTTGGTAGTGAGACTAGAATGATGACCAATCAGACTACCTATGTTTCTCTCCGGTGAGGTAGGAAGTTGTGGTACACACAATTTTTATTTTTTTTTGTAATTTGGAAGAAGAAGTGTATAGAGAAGTCGAATTGCACCTGTATGGCCGAAGAAGGCAAAGACAAGTGTCCTCGGGATGAAACCCAAGGTAACGTGACTTTGGGTCATAATGCAAGGTACTTGGAATTGCCCTATCAGCATACAACCCAAAGTAAGGAGTCTTTGTATTGAGATGCTCAACCTGAGGCGAGGACAATGTAACAACTTTTTGTCGGGGTGAGACATTCAAGAAGGGACCGTTCAAAAACCGGCAGTCAGACGCGTGAACGACACTTGACAATGATATGAGCATGCAAGAGGTGTGATTTCTTGGTAGAAATTCAAATTGAAGAAAGATGAAGAAGGTATGACTCTATAAAAATTGGGCTAAAGACAAAGTGATGACAAGCAATTTTCCATCGCCACTAAGAAGTTGCCCTGTAGGAAATTGTGGGAAGGGAAGTAGAGTCAAAAATGCATTGGTGTGTTGAGAGGAAATCAAGAGAGTTAATCCGGGAATCAATAGGAAGAATAGTACCCAACCTAGAGTGGAAGAGAGAAAGATAGGAGGAGGGAAGAAGAACTCCAAATTTGTAGTAAGAAATCATGTGATTTGGAGGTTAGATGTGATCGCAAGAATTGAGGTCTTGAGCAGGCTTTGGATCACATTCTTGGCATGGAACTGGAATGTTAGCTTTCCAGGGTTCATGAATGAGATCATGAAGAGTAAGTGTCTTGATGGCCTTAAGGAGGAAAGGAAGAGAGGAAATCCGGCTTGATGGACAGAGTTGGATTGGAGGTTAGTACTCGAGAGAGAAGCAAGCACGGAGCAAGGTGCCACGTTCTTGGGGAAGGGGGAGCCGAAGAAACTCAGGAAGTGAGAGATGCCTTCTCTTCAAAGCGCACAAAGAATGGTTACAAAGTAGAGAGCTATAAGGATCTTGTTAGGAGAGGGATCGTGAGTGCTCTAACGGCAATCTTGAAGCCGGAGAGAACAACTTATGTGATGAAGCACCAAGCAGTGTTCTTCCATAAGATGTTTGCAGGAGAGCCAATTCACTAGGCAAAGTGTCTTCATGGGAGGACGAGACAGATGGTGTGGAATTTGCAAGACAAGTCGCCTCCACATTACATTGGGCCATTTGCAGCCCATTTCTATCACTTGCTGAAGTTGCTCAATGTGGCGGAGCATAATAAGATGGTATTGCATTTCCACCCCGACTTAAAAAGAGATGTCAATGCGGAGGAGCAACAATACATTCTTCAGATCAAGAGCAGTGATGAGTATTATGTGCAGACAAGGCAGAGTGTGCAGTTGGAAGTGAGTACTCCAAAGTCAAAGAAGAGGGGTTGACAAGGAGAAGAAGAAGTAGAGGAAGTGAGACCTTGGAAGGCTAGAAGGATAAACCCAAGGCAAAAACTAGTGTTAGTTGCGTCATTGGACAAAGAATCAGAAGGAGAAGCCGAGTGCAAGTCCAAAGATTCGGAGAGGGAGGAAGAACCTGAGTTCACACTATAGAGTGGAGACACAAGTAGTGATAGCAACGATGGAGTGGAGATGAAATTGGTACCCAAAGAAGAGGAAGCCAAGATGGAGACGGAGGAGAAAAGTAACTCGAAACTGGAAGACAAAGTTCTAGAGCAAGAGGAGAAGAGAGTTACAATTCAGAGAAGAGTTCATTCCATACTGAAGGCAAAGTATGAGGTGGGGCTGAGTAAGGTAAGAGAAGCGGAGGATGGAAGTTTGGGGAGCAAAGAATCCATACCCATAAGGCGACTGCGGCTTAGAAGGCGAGTGTTGAGTGAAGAAGAGGTGAAAAAGGAGATAAGTCCGCAAGTCGAGGTAACTCTGAGTGAAGGAGTAGAGTATATGCAAGAGGTTGTGTGCCCATTGTTAGTGAAGTTAGAGCATAGGAAGAAGGAGATGCATTCAAAGTGTCCGGAGGTGAAGATTGTGTTGTAGGTGTTAGCTCGATTTGAAGAAGAGAACTTGAAATTAAAGAAGAGTATGATCCAAGGTGAGGAGGAAAGGGAAGTACTACAAGTAGATGCAGTAGTACAAAATCAAGTGATTGAGAATTTGAAGAGAGAAGCGAGGAATAGGGAGGGACTCATAGAACAAAGTGACATAGCAAGGGAAAGACAAGTAGTTGAGTATGAAATCTTGAAGCAATAGTTTGCTTATTCAAGATTAGAAATTATCCATGCTATAGCAAGAGTAGCAAAAAAGAGCAAGTGCTTGATAGGATGATGAAGAGTGTAGAAAAAGCAGCTTTTGCAAAGAGAGTTGACAGTGAGATATAGAGAGGAAGAAAGGTTGAGAGAGTTACTTTGCAATTAGGAGGAGAAGATTGTGCAGAAGGAGAAGGAGAAGGAAATTGTGAAAGTCAACTTCAAAGCGGAATTGGCATTGTATAGAGAAGACTGGCTTGCAGATCGAGAACTAGAGCGGTGTTGTTGGGAAAATAATCTACACATAGTATTGGTGCCATTTGGTGTGAGTTTTCATGTTAGTGAACTCAAGGGTTTATGTTATGGTGAAACCGATAGTTGTTTTGTGTTCCTATAAGCTCAAGGATTTTCTCTTGTGTTAAGGGAGGGAGGAAATTGAGTGGTGGATTTTCTTTAATGTTACATAAGCTCGGGGTATTTTGCTTGTCACTTAACTGTTGGAGTATTATTATGTTATTGGGGTCTCAAGAATTTTTGAGAAGAGCAATAGGGCTGAGAGAGAGAGTTTTGGGAAGTGGCAAGGGTTTTGGCAGGAAAAATGTTTCCACAAGAGTTGATGTTTGGACAGCAGAATTGTCAAGAAGAGCAGTAGGGCTGAGTAAGGAGTTTTTGAGAAGAGTAGAAATTTTGATAAGGGCAGTAGGGTTGAGTAAGGATTTTCAAGAAGAGGAGAATTTTTGAGAAGAGCAAGAGGGCTGAGAGAGAGAGTTTCTGGAAGTGGCAAGGGTTTTGGTAGGAAATATGTTTCCCCAGGAGTTGATGTTTGGACAGCAGAAATTTTGGAGAAGACCAATAGGGCTGAGAGAGAGATTTCGGGAATTGACAAGGGATTTGAAAGGTGAAAAGTTTCCCAAGAGTTTGGGTGAAGTATTGGTGAGTGCTTGTTGATGGATCCTTGACAAAAGCAATGGGATACACATGTCCTTCTCTTCTGGTCTTCTCGGCTCGGCTGCTCGCTGCTGATCATTTCCGTACCCCATCCTTTGTTGCTCCTCTCCCTGATCTTTCTTTATTTGTATCACAGTTTTCTTTGGTTTGTTGTCCGACTTGTTAAGCTTCTTCTTATCCTCTGTTTTTGTCTGTCACGAGATGCAACTATTCCTTCTTCCCCATGTATCTTGATTAATTGTCCCTCTTCTCTTCCTTTGCAATCTGTGGCTTGGTGAGAGAGGATGTCGGTCTTAGTTTTTGCATTTCTTTGTTATCCTGCATGTTTGTTTGAGTTGAAAATGCATAGTGAGAGCCTCTGAAGGCTGGTTGGTTGATTTACTCTTTCACTTTACAGTAACTACTTCTCTTGGCAATGCGGATTGGTGAAAGCTTGCTCATTATGAGCCGATTGGGACTTCCTCCATTTTATTGCAACATGTTTCCCAAAGATACGACTAATTAGCCAAGCAATTAGAGTTCAGATGAAATTGAACCCGGATTGGGCTGAATTTGGAGAAAACAGCCAGGTTTTGGGAAAAAGACAAGAGGTGGAATGGCCTTTTCACGAAGGAATGTGAGGATTTTTGGGAGAAAATAGAAAGATTCATGAGGAAGAAATGAGGGTTTTGAGAAAGAATAGAAAAGGAAATTTGCTCAAGAGAACGTGAATTTTGGTAGAAGAACAAGAAAGAACGTTTTTGAGAGGAAGAGTGTGGGGGTTTTGAGAGGAACGGGAAGTGAAACTTTCTCAAGACATAACATGAAGTTTTGGGGAATGCCAAAGAAGGAAGTGACAGAGAAGGAAGTGACTTGTTTTCAAGAAAGGTGTGTGCAGTGTTTGAGGAGAATGACATAACAAAGAGTTTCATGGAATGCCAAAGAAGGGATTGAAAGAGAAGGAAGTGACTTGTTTTCGAGAAAGGTGTGAGCAGTGTTTCAGGAGAATGACATAACAAAGAGTCCGGGTGAATGACAGAGAAGGAAGAGACTTGTTTTCGAGAAAGGTGTGAGTAGTGTTTCAGGAGAATGACATAACAAAGAGTCCGGGTGAATGACAGAGAAGGAAGTGATTAGTTTTGGGACAAGAATAAGGAAGAAGTGGAACTGTAACACCCATTTGTGCATGTGTGTGGTATTGTGATATTTAGCTTGGTATTACAAGTACTTGGGAGATATTATTTATATAGAGATAAAGGATGGTTCTACATTAGTCATGATTAGCTAAAGTTAGTCATAGCTAAGATAGAGAGGACCTTAATTTAGAGGAAGTGGAAAAGATGAGCACCACTATTTTGGATTCTAGTGTGTTGACTTGGTATTATTCCTAGGTGTTTGGCTTTGAGGAAAGAGTTGAGAACTCTTGGACCCGCAAGCCTTTTTGTTTTGGATTCTTCTATAGTCCAATGATAGCCCATGTGAAGGAATCCTTGACTTAGTGGTTGGGTCAAGATAAGATCACATGCTTAGGGGAATATGCCCATGTGAATGGATATTCCTTTCTACTTTTTGACTTTACTTTACTTTTAGCCTAGTAAATTGAGTTACTCTAGTAATTAGTAACTTTGGTACGTAACTATTTCACAAGTATATAAACAAGGAGTGAGGAGGTACTCATCATCCTTTTCATTTGCAACTATCTCTCTCTCATTGAGTTCTCTAGTGAGCAATGTCTTGAGTCTTGGAGTGTTAGCCTTGGAGGAGTATGATGGAGTTGGGGTTCCTTGCCTTCTTAGTCCATGGTGTGCTACCATAATAGCCATCAGAGGTTCATCATGAGTGAGAGACAGGCTGGCTCACATTTTTGGTTCCGTTGCCGGGACCTCTCTAGAAGGCAAGATAATGCTCCGTGTTCAATTTTACATTAGGCATAAGGAGGCTATGAGAGCTCACTTGGAGAGAACATTAGGAGAGGAGAAGGCTGAACTTATCTTAGAGAACCAAGATCCATTTGTATACTCTGTAGTTCATTATGATCTCTTTGAAATGATTTTGTACATCTTGTACACATGAGAGGATTTGGAGAGATTGTGTGAGGTGGATTGTAGATTTTGAGGATTTAGGTGATTTTGGGCAAAATCTCAAGTTTGAGATCTGAACTTGAAATTTCTACATATGATAGCTTGGGTTGTCCTTCAGTTAGCACACTTAGAATTATTGTGAGAGCTATTATTTGCATTGGGCTAGAATTTTTAAAAGTTGATAGGGTAAACTGCTCCCGCAATTGCATGCTCTCTAGAAAATTGTACAGAGTCTGCCATTTCTTCACTTTCCAGTGGATTGATGTGAAAATTTCTAAGAAAATTCAGTACGCTATATCCTACCTAGTGACACAAAAATTGGAGAGAGATCATTCTTGAGCAGGGAGTTATGAGTTTTTGAAGTGAAGGGGGTGGTTTCCAGACCAAATCTGAAATATATGTGCTACATAGAAAGGTGTCTAGGCCAAATGGCTCAATGAAAAAGATTTGAAATTTTGCAGGGAGGGACACCCTAGAGTTGAGATCAAGTGTGAAAAATTTCAGAGGACTGTCACGTAATTTTTGAGAGATTTGAATGAAATTGTGAGGAAGGGTCAATTTTGCAAAGTTGAGATCTCATGCATGAGGAGTTTGAGATCAACAAAAAGCATGTTTGAGTGTTTAGATTCATCTTGGGGAACATGGAGGGTCATCAAGAGTGGAAATTGAGACTATGCAAGGTTCCCAAAGGGTTTGAGGTGATTGTAGGGGTGGATTTGAGTTTACAATAGAATTTGAAGAGAGTGTTGAGAGGATCCAAAAACCTACGCCACTTGGAGAAAAGAGTGAGTCTAAGTGCTTTCTATGTGGAGAGAAGGGACATAAGGCAAGTTCATGTCCATTGAACTTTGAGAGCAAGAGATTGAGGGAAAGGAGAGGCTTACTTGACTCGGGTTTGCATGTTGGACCTTCTTCACCAAGATTGGGAGGGAGAAGATCTAAAACCAGGGAGTTGTGTGAGGGTTGTGGAGTTGAAGGACTGCCAAAAAGACATGAGTGTAGTGGAGTAAAATCACTTTTGGAGACTTTGGTGAAGGGTCTTGGAGAGAGTCTTAGTACAGCTACATAGATACTACCACGTTCATCAGCTAGTTCTCAAGATTAGTGATGGAGATAATCTTTCAACTTATAGATAAACTATTCATGAGGGCTCGATTTATATGCACTCTAGGAGTTGATGTTGCTATAGAAATCTTGGAGCAACCTGAGCCTTTTGTGTTCCCTAGGGTGGATTACTCTCAAATGGTGTTATTCATGTACATACTATATTAGCTATAGAGTGAGAAAAGAAAAGAGAAGAAAAATTGAGAGAAAGAAAGATAGTGAGAAGTTAAGATGGGGAAACTTCTGGTTTTCTTTGGAAAGGATGGAGAAGATGTGGAGGCCTTTGTGAGAGACTTCAAGAGAGCTTGCATAGGAAAAAATGAGAGGATGAAGAATGAGTGAGCCTCATTATTACCAGATTTCTTTGAGGATGCATCAGTTACATGGTATGAGTCAAAATACCAAAAGAGAGAGAGGAGAGATGGGGAAGAGGAGTCTTGGGAGACTTTGACTTCAGCACTCATTAAGAACTTTCTCCCATATGAGAGTTATGAGAGATTGATGAGTGAGGTTACCTTTCTCAAGCAAGGAGATGGAGAGAAAGTGAGGGTTTATGTGGAAAGAGTTGAAAAGTTAGAGTCCACATTTTGCATAGTGTTGAGCAAGGGTGGGGATGATGTGGAGACTACTATGATTGGCATAGGAGCCATGCTCACCAAGAATTTTGTGGGAGGGTTGAGATCACAAATTAGAAGCAAGGTGAGATATGAGAAACCTTCTTCCAAGGTTGAAGCTATCAAAATTGCAATTTGTATGGAGGAGAGCTTGGAAGGGGATGAGAGTGATTTGGTAGTGAAGGAGGTTGTGCATCCTCCTCAAGGCTACAAGTTTGGTGGAACTTCTGATAATTTGGTAGCAAGGGTTGCACCACAAGAAGTAGTTGCTCTAGTTCTTGCACCTCCACCCGAGGATCCACTTCAAACCATCATAGAACAACTTGCGGATCTCAAGATCAATGTGATGCAACTATGGGAGAAGAGAGAGGTGGATCAGAATGTAGGGAGAGAGCCTAGGAGTTATGGAAACTATACATATAGACGAGGCCAACCAGCCAAGAATTTCAATGATAGAAATTGTTTTGGTTGTGGAAGAAGAGGCCATATCCAAAGGAATTGCCCAAATTCCACTTACCATGGAGGAAGGAGTTATGAAGGAGCAAATGGAGAGAAAGAGGAAGGTAGTGAAACCCAAGTGGCTCCTAATCCAAACAAAGGTAAGGGGAGAGAATCCATAGATGTGATGGAGAGCAAGTATGAGAAGGGAGAGTGCTCAAACTTCAAGGGTCTTAATTTGGAGCTTTTGGCATAAGAGAAGAAGAGAGCTCGTTTTGCAGAGGATGTTCACTCTTCTCAAGGATTTACTCCTATGTCTACTAGGAGCACTCTCACCTCAACGCCATCAACAACAAAGACTCCAAGGAAGAAGTTGGGGATGGAGGATTTCTTGATTTCAAAGCAACAATGGAACTACAATGTGTTGGAGGATGTTGGTAGTCACAAGGCTAACATCATAGTGGGCTAATTGATTGCTTTGAACCCTACCTTGAGAAAGGAGCTTAGAGGTGGTTTGAGTTCTACAAGGAGCAAGAGGAAGAAGAAGGCAAAAGCTCCAATATCAATGGGGGTGGTGGATGCCAAGCCAACACCATGGGAGGCTTGTGAATATGCCTCCAAAATTGATGTGAGAGTGAATGGTCACAACATCAAGGATGCACTTGTTGATGGAGGATCAGCAGCGAATGCCATGTCAAAAAGGTTGATGAAGAAGTTTGGTATGATACCCTCAAGACCTTCAACATTTGTGGTGAGCATGGCAAACAAGCAACAAGTTTGACTAATAGGAGTGATGGATAAAGTGGTAGTTTCAGTTATGGGAGTTCAAAATCTCATGACTTTCCAAGTCTTGAAGGATTCAAGCTATGAATTACTTCTTGGGAGGCCATGGTTGAGAGCAGCACGCACAACTGATCAATGGCACAAAGGGTACTTGAGGATTGGGCCATCAAACCATAAAGTCACAGTTCCTATGACTAACACCACCAACACTTCACATTCAAATACACCATCTTCTGATTATTGGGAATCAGATTGTGAAGAAGGAGCTTCAAGTGTGGACACAAGCATGGAAGAGGAGACTTCCACGGAGGAGGATGAATCTGAATCTGATTCAGATGTGTATCCTTTGTGTGATATGGATTTTGCACCTAAGCCAAAGGTTTTGAAGGACCCAAATAAATCACCATTGACACTTGAGGAGGTAGAGAGAAGGTTATCTACCCTCAAGTATGGTCCAAATGTTACCAAGGAGAAGAAGGTGAGATTTGAGGAGATTTTCCACAAGTTTATCCATGTGTTTGATTTTAGTTACAAGGATTTGAAGGAAGTCACCTTGGAGGAGCACAAGATAGAGGTGGAGTCGCATGCAAGACCAATCTGCCAAAAGCAATGTTGCATTAGCCCACCGATATCTTTGGTTGTGAAGGAGGAGATTGATAAGCTCAAGGAGGCCGGATTTATCTTTGAGGAGTAGAATTCAGAATAGGTGTCTCCAATTATCATTGTGAAGGAAAATAATAGCAAGCTTTGGGTATGTGTGGATTACAAGAAGCTCAATGCTATTACCAAGAAGGACTACTACCCATTGCCATTCATTGATGAGATCTTGGAGGAGGTTGCAGGTCATGAAAGGTACAGTTTTGGAGATGGTTATGGTGGATATAACCAAATCAAGATTGCACTCAAGCATCAACAACTCACCACGTTCATTACACCTTGTTGAACTTACGCTTTCAAGGTCATGCCTTTTGGGCTTTGCAATGCTCCAGCCACATTCCAACGGTTCATGAACAAGGTATTTGAACCTTTCATTGGGATATTTGTGAGAGACTTCATTGATGACTTTTGTGTCTATGGGAGCAAGGAGGAGCACTTTGAGCATCTAATCAAGATCTTGCAATGCTTGGATGAGGAAAATGCATCACTCAACCCAGAGAAGTGCATTTTTGGATGTGAAGAAGGTCTACTTTTGGGGCACATCATCTCCAAGGATGGAATAGCAATTGATCTTGAGAAGGTGAAGAAAATCTCAGACCTTCTATTCCCTTCAAGCTTGACAAAGTTACGCCAATTCTTGGGGATGGTTGGATACTATAGAAGATTCATCTTCTCATTTTCCAAAAAGGCTCATGCATTGACCATCTTCATGAAGAAGGGTGTAGATTACATGGTGATTTTGGAAGACAAGGAGGCTCTCAAAGCTTTTGAGGAGCTCAAGCAATCCCTTGTTGTAGTTCCAATTCTTGCTAAACCTGATTGGAGTAAGTTTTTCATCCTCTACACTGATGCTTCTAATGTAACTATAGGATGCATTCTTTGTCAATTAGACCAAGCTGAGCATGATCATCCAATAGCTTATGCTAGTAGGCAGATGGTTTTAGCAGAAAAGAACTACTTTGTCATGGGGAGAGAAGGGTTGGCAGTGATCTTTGGTCTCAAGAAGTTTAGATATACTTGATTGGAAGGAAAGCCACCATTGTCATGGATCATAAGGCTTTAAAGTACATCTTTAACAAGCCTTATGTTGAAGGGAGACTAGCAAGGTGGATGATACTCTTGTCTGAGTATGACTACACCATTGAGGATAGGCCAAGAAAGAAATATGCAAATGCTGATTTGTTATCTAGAGCCTATGATCATGATGGAAATGAGCCAATGGATGATTCTTTCTCGGATGAGGAGCTCATGACAATCTCAGTCACTCAAGAGGTTCCAATGGAGTACAAGGAGATTGTGGATTTTGTGACAAGAGGTAGCTATCCAAAATGGATGCATGCTAGGGAGAGGAAAGCCCTTGCAGCAAGATCTAGACCTTACACAATGGTGGAGGATATTCTTTTTCACCAAGGAGCAGATGATCTACTTCAAAGAGTAGTGGGTAAGGAAGAGTCTATCCTACTCATAAGGGATTTTCATGAAGATTTAGTGTGTGGAGGACACTTTGCAGGAAAGGTGACTGCTTTCAAGATTCTAGATGTAAGTTACCATTAGAGAGAGATTTTCAAGGATTATCTTGATTATTGCAAAACTTTTCATGTTTGTCAAGCTTTTGCTAGAAAGTCTATTTCCACTCCACCACTTAGATCAATTCCATTGCTAGGACCTTTTGAGAAGTGGGGAATTGATTTTGTAGGTCCTCTCAATAGAAACCCAAGGAACAATCGGTATATTGTGGTAGTTATTGATTATCTTACCAAGTGGGTTGAGTCTAGACCATTGAGGGACAAGAATGAAGATGAAGTTGGTAGATTTCTTTATGAACGCATTATCACTAGATTTGGATGCCCTTTGGAGTTGGTTTCTGATAGAGGAGGAGAGTTCACAAGAAGCATTACTACAGCCATGCTACAACATTTCTCTATCACACATAGAGTAACTACATCCTATAAGCTGAATTCCAATGGCTTGGCAGAGAGAACCAATCAGACCTTGTGCATGATTTTGGCCAAAAATGCAAAAATGGAGAGGGCTAAACATCATTGGGACAAGAGGATTCATGCAGTTTTGTGGGAATATAGGAAAACCATGAAGAATTCCACCGGATATTCTCCATTTCAAATGGTATATGGTATTGAGTCTACCCTACCTATTCACTTTGATCTTCCTACCTTCCAAAGCATTCATAGGAGATTGAAGAAAGCACAAGGAGGTGATGCATAGAAGTCAAGGAAGGAACAACTCATGTAGTTGGAAGAGGCAAGAGCAGTTGCTATGGTTTGAGTGGAGCAAGCCCAAAGGAAACAAAAGGAGAGCTATGACAAGTGGCAAGGCAAGAAGAAGGTGGAGCCTTTCTAAGAAGGTGATTGGGTAATGTTGTTTGATTCCATTCAATTCAAGAGAGTGCAAAAGAAATTTTTGCCTAAGTACTTTGGACCTTTCATAGTGGAGAAGGTGTGGGGCAATTACACCTATGATCTCAAGGAGTTGGGAGGAAGACACTTTGATAGGATTAACCATGATAAGTTGAAGATGTATTATAGAAGGTAGAGAGACCTTCACTTTGAAGACAAAGTGAAAACTTAGTCCGAGGGTAAATGTAACACCCATTTGTGCATGTGTGTGGTATTGTGATATTTAGCTTGGTATTACAAGTACTTGGAAGATATTATTTATATAGAGATAAAGGATGGTTCTACATTAGTCATGATTAGCTAAAGTTAGTCATAGCTAAATAGAGAGGACCTTACTTTAGAGGAAGTGGAAAAGATGAGCACCACTATTTTGGATTCTAGTGTGTTGACTTGGTATTATTCCTAGGTGTTTGGCTTTGAGGAAAGAGTTGAGAACTCTTGGACCCGCAAGCCTTTTTGTTTTGGATTCTTCTATAGTCCAATGATAACCCATGTGAAGGAATCCTTGACTTAGTGGTTGGGTCAAGATAAGATCACATGCTTAGGGGAATATGCCAATGTGAATGGATATTCCTTTCTACTTTTTGACTTTACTTTACTTTTAGCCTAGTAAATTGAGTTACTCTAGTAATTAGTAACTTTGGTATGTTACTATTTCACAATTATATAAACAAGGAGTGAGGAGGTACTCATCATCCTTTTCATTTGCAACTATCTCTCTCTCATTGAGTTCTCTAGTGGTGAGCAATGTCTTGAGTCTTGGAGTGTTAGCCTTGGAGGAGTATGATGGAGTTGGGGTTCCTTGCCTTCTTAGTCCATGGTGTGCTACCATAATAGCCATCAGAGGTTCATCATGAGTGAGAGACATGCCGGCTCATAGCACACCAATCCAAACCAATTGGGCGTACAAACAAGCATGCAAGCACAAAGAGGATCCAATCACAGGAATGTGGCAACAACTCTCTATGATTTTTGTTGGAAAAAGAGCTTCAAAGCCTTTGTGCTTTGTCATTAAGCTAATTTCAACCTGTACTCCAAGTCTCCTCCAAGTTGTACTTCAGATATCAACAAATTCCTACTCCATGTGGGATTTCCTATGTCTTCTTGATGGGGAAAACTCTGTGCAGCTTATATGAACATAACTCTTTCTGTATAGATTTTATTAAAGTGTTTTAGAATTCAATAGAAAACTTGTGAGATAATATTTCAAATGATATAAAATAGACCTCAATCAGATCACTACAACTCTCTTGACAAGCTTTCAAAGTTGACCAGGTTTTTGTAACTCTCACCCTAATTTCAAAATCCTCTTTTTAGGGTTTTGCCCCTAGTTCTTGCCAACTTTCCCCTGATTTCTAAATCAGATGTACACTTGATCCTCAAAAAACACTCTGGAAATCTGAACTCTCAATCATAGTCACAAAAGTGAGAGAATTGACATTCAATTAGGATTGAAGAAAGAAATGCTACTTCGAGCTTCCGACAATCTTTTCAATAAAACTTGTTGCATCAGCCCTCTCTCTTTATGGGTCCAGAGCCAATTAAATTTTCCACAGTAGTTGGTTGTGCTCTTGGTTAACACTTTGTAAAATTTGATGGCCTAATCCAACCCCAATCCCTAGATATGGATCAATTCTTGAGCTGGGCTAACTTGTGAATTCTACAGACCCATGTATACTTGATCCAAGACCCTGAATTCTCTATTTGAATAATTCACATAAAACCCTCACAAAAAGGTGCAAAACCTAACCAAAAACAAGACTGGAAACTTTTATAAGGTATCTCGAACCACAACTTGGGGAGTGACCAAAACTCCAAACCTAATCACTAGCTCTTCTCCATCACCTTACACCTCAAGAGCTTCAACTTCAATCAACCAGATATGATTTGAGATTGATTCAAAACTAAAATTTCTTATGCTCAATATTGTAAGCACTTTGTCAACTCTCTAATCCTATTGATAGATAGTGAAAATGTCTCAAGAAGCTCTCTCAATTGCATACTTTGTGCTCTTGGGTATGTATTTCACCCCCTTGATTCAATCAATCATATCCCTCTCAAAATCAGCTCAATTTTTGTGATTTCTATCTTCAAATTGTAGCATGTCAGCTCCTCTTTTCAACTATAGTCTTGTCTCTCCAATTGGCTTCCCTAAACTCCTTTGATGGTCAAAAAACTCCAAACTTCTCTCTTGGGACCCAATCTCTTGCACATTTGTCCTTTAGTCTTTTTACTTTATGACAAATGGACCCCACAACTCCACCTTGAAGCTTAAGAGGGAAATTTTAGTCATTCCCCAACTATAGAATCACATTTATTGTAAAGTCCTAGACATGCTCATAAGTAAGCACCAAAAGGACGATAGGATCCGGGTTTCCCATCAACGACTCCATGAATACTGCTCCAAAACGTACCACCAACCAGTCCTGTAAGCCATCACGGTGCAAAATCTGAAGCCTGATGAGAAAAGGATTTGAGAATGGCAGATTGGGAGTATGTGACATCTCATGCTCAAACGCTTCCTTTGAAGTTCTACCACTCACGCATTGCTACAACTCTCACTCCCAACGTCCTCCTCCTACTCGAGACTCCTCAACTAAAACACATCCTTGTCTCCACTCGCCCTCATCTATATTCATCAGAGCACTCAAACATGATAAGATTGTAACCCACGTGGCCAATCACATACATATACATAGATTGCTCACATAGTAGCATCTCATCCGTTTGATCTAGCAGACAACCTACCCCACTAATGTAGAGATAAAATTGATAAGTCACTTTTTTACGGGCTACGCAAACCACAACACAACAACATGAGCTTAGAGCTCATCACATAGATAAATCAAGGTCACACAAAAATTGTGGTGTTTGAGTGTAAGCTTAATAAGCAAATCCATTTGGCACCAACTTATTGTGGGTGCTCCAACATTGGTGCCAATCTATTTCAACAATATCTTCAAGCATCATGGGATACCTTGTGTACTCATCTCCAACCATAATCCTCAATTCACTAGAAAATGTTAGCAATCACTCTTCCATATACTTGGCACCAAGCTTACTTTGTCCATGACCTATCATCTCAAGTTGATGTGCAAACCAAACATGCAAATTTCACATTGGAAGATATGCTTTGTGCCATTATCAATGTTCACCATACTAACTAGGATAAATGTCTTGTAGTTGTTGAGTTTGCATACAATAATTCCAAACATGCAAGCACTAAATTCCCTACTTTCTTCCTTAATTTTGGCCAAGACCCATTTGTTCTAGATTCTCTTCTTGCTCCTCTTCCATCTCATTTCCCTCATACTTCTACCTTCTAGCTTACCATATCCCAATCCCTCCAACAAGCAAAAGCTCATCTCCTTGTTGCTTAGAATCGCTTGAAACAATATGCGGACCACCATTGTCATGATCTCACCTTTCAACTTGGTGATAAGGTCATGCTCTCCTTTAGTAACCTACCCTTCTCACTTGATACTCAAGTCTATAAACTTGTTCCTAATTAGATATGACCATTTGATGTCACCCAAATCATTTCTCTTGTTGCTTATTGACTTGCCTTGCCTTGTCATATGCAAATCCACCTTTTTTCATGTTTCCAAGTTGAACCTCTTTGTTCCTAATCCATCTTCCTTTTCCTCTTGTGTCTAACTACCCTCTCCTCCCATCCCTATCAATAATCATGAGGAGTATGAAGTTGATCATATCCTTGCATGTAGCCATACTCAACAAGGCCACCAACAACATATAGAGTACAAAGTCCTCTAGAAAGAGTATCCCCTTCATGATGCCACTTGGGAACCTCTTTCTCATCTCCAAAATGCACAAATGGCTATCTAGGAGTTTGAAGCTTCCTTTGTGTTGAGGACACTACCAACTAGAAGTGGAGGAATATGTAATAATATGAAGCTTACCAATGAGTTAGTTGAGACTAACAAAGTAGCAAATATACCAAATTAGCTAATGATATGCTAGAGGTATATAGGAAGCTACTTGGTACCTTCCAAGTGTGGATAATGTGCATGCCAAGGAAGAAGCTTCTTGGCTAGCTTATATTGCATGCCAAGTAGATGGCTTCTAGAAGGAAGTTTCTTGGGAAGCTTCCTAGCTAGCTTAGCTTGCACACCAAGTAGGTGGCTTCTAGAAGGAAGCTTCTTGAGAAGTTTCTTGATTAACTTGGCTTGCATTCCAAGTAAGCGGCCTCTAGAAGAAAGCTACTTAAGAAGCTTCTCAAGAGCCTTGTACACGTCCCTATAAATATCAAAACCTAAGCTCATATTAGGCATTTGGAGTTTCACTTGTTCAAGAGTTCCAATGTAATCTTTCACTTTGATCTTCCATTCTCCTACTTCTCTCCTTGGTCTCTAACACAATGTATCATTTACTCTTTACCTCACAAGGAATAAAGACCCTTATGGAAAGAATGCACAAGGACTATGATTGGACCACTTGGGATGCTCATGTTAGGTGAGGGACCACATCAACAATGATGACACTTGGAGGTTATGCATGCTTCCTCCATCACTTTGTTGATAGCTCCAAAGATACCAATTGAGTCATGGGAGTGGTTAACATCTCAAGTGGGTTGTATTTTGGGGTTTTTTGAGACTAGTTTTCCATGTCCATATCTATTCCATATGCTACCACCTACACTCCACAATGATGCTAGACATGATTTTTGTCTACCACTTAATAGTTTACCACGTGATGCCTTGGATGAATTAGCATGGTTCTTATTCCTCTTACTCCCTCAATGGTGTCTTTGTTGTGTTAGAGGGAGATGTGCATGGCATAGAGAGATGGTTGATAAATTTCATTAATTCCAAGTGGATTATTGGGCTGCCCTATAGGAGGAGTCTATTAGGGCTATATGTACTAGGAGATAGGTTTGGTCACAAGATACCACAAAGTCCACTTGATTATAATGGTGTAGGATATTAGGTTTGGCGGATGAGTTTAGTAGTGCAACACAAGTGCTACATCCTTTGTCTATGGCTAGTTCCACTAACGAGACTATCTTCTTCCTACACTTACTACATCCTATGACAAGAGAGTGAGTACCATTAGCAGTCTTATATTAGCAACATGAGTAGCCTTTTATGTCTTGATATGTCACTTTTTGCACCATGGATTATGCATGCTCCTTGCCTTTCCTCAAGAGGCTTGTCAAGGATGGTATATGAGCATCTTAGAGATTGATTTTAGGTAGATGATACTTCTAGTGATTTTACCAAGCTATTTTAGGTGGATATAACAATAGCAAGGGGAGATATCTGTATGTCAATTAGTTGGGTTAAGTGCTAGTCTACTTCTCACAATGGAGAAAGACACAAGAGGCATTAGACCAATTGCTACTAGAGAGATCTTTTTGTGCTTGGTTAGCCCCACCATTATCCTTAGCATTGTTTTCACTTTCAATAGCATCTCAATTGATATCAATTTGGAGTAGCTATATTTTAGCTATGTATGAGGCTATATATCTAGGCATTAGTGCACTTATAGATATCCATGTGGAGTGTGTCATCCTACAAGTGGATGTTGAGAATGCCTTTAATAACATCTCATGAGCATCTATCTTTAGAAGCTTAGAGACGCCAATGGATCCTTGGCAAGTCTTATTCCTTTTAAGCGGTCTTTTTATGGCTCTCCTACTTCCCTTTACTACTAGCATGGTTGTTCATAAGAGGGAGTCACTGTCTTGGAGTCAATTATTTGTACATTACAAAAAGATCCTTTAGGAGGACCTTTATTTGACATAGCTCACTTTAGACCTATCTTATCTACGACTTTGACTATGCTAGGTTATGTGTTTCAATCCATGGCAAAAAATACACATCATAGGCCATGTAGATCAGATTAGGCAAGCATTTGACCTCTTGATTATTGAGCTACATCTTGTAGGCTTGAGAGTCAAAGTATCAAAGTGTAGAGCTTTGTCTCCTTTAAGTATCACACTTCACCTTGAGCTCACGAAGGAGTGTATCACAACTATAGATGGACTATGTATTTTTTGGAGCGCCAATAGGATCCAAGGATTTTGTTAGATGCTTCTTAGATGCAGCCCTTGTAAAGGATATTCTCCATGTGGATGATCTTCCTCTATTAAGAGATCTATGGTACCCACATTTTTCATTTTGGACGAGTTTTAAAGAAGAAATGCATTATTGAAACAGAATTGAACCCAAATAGAAAATAAATGATGAGAAGTTTGTATTTTGATTTGACCCAAAGAAGTCAACTTTGTATTGGATGAAGAAGGACTCGGATTTGATCAAATCCAAAGAATCTTACTTTGTGTCAGAGGAGGGAAAAACTCGGACCAGATGTTGAAGGAGCATTTCTTTGCATCGAAATATAGGTTACAAGTCAGGATTACTGCGGGGGCTGTATCTCATTGAAAAAAGTCCAAATCATATGTGCTATATTTCATTGGAAGCGTCTTGTTCAGGGCTTTCTATTGCCACAAAAATTGTATAGTTTAAAGGTCTATAGCAAAAGTTACAAGCATTTGAAGTTTTGTGAGTAGATGTACAAAGTAGTTTAGTGTCTTCGGGTTGGTGTCTTTGGGTCCATATGACTTTGGACTTTGGATTTTGGACTTCGGGTTTACATGACTTCAGATCTAAAGACTTTGCCTCAAGAAAAATATGATTCAACTCGAGGTAGTCGGACCTTGGAATGCATTGAAGATGACTTCGAGAATCTTGCGGAGGCATTAGAGGAAGTTAGAGTAAAGAAAGAAGATATTTAGGATACCCATGACTTCAATTTCAGTTTTGATTGAAGATAAGATAGAATTAGAAGAAAAATAGCAGTAGTGAATGAACCCAAAGTGCAAGATTAGATTAGATAATAAGTGTCTTTGGGTCAGTTACATGAGTGATTAGAGGAAAGTGGGTTGCAAATTGAAGGCATAGATAGTGTACCCATGATTTAAATTACAATTCTTGATGAGGACATAATAGAATTAGTAAAGGATTTGATAGTAGTGAAACCCAAAGTAGATGAAGTAGGAGTGCATGTGTCTTTGAATTTGACATTTGACACTTTAGAGAAGAGTGGGTTGGGAGATAGAGATTTAAAAGGATGAACTATGACAGGAATTGTAGATCAGAGCAAAGAAGTAGTAGAATTAGAGAGGAATTAGTAGTTGTGAAATATGAAGACAGAGTAGTAAGTGGAGTTACTTTAGGTTTGGAAGCCGAGGAAGAAGTAGACATTGGATCGGAGTAGTAATAGTTTTGAGATTTGAAGAGGTAGATATGAAGAGGTGCATTGTCATTTTGGATCTGCAGGTTTGTAGAGTTGTTATAAAACGGTATAGTTGTTAGTAAATGTCTATTTCTTTACTATTTAAGAGTGGCATTCACAATCATATGTTGTTTAGTGCTCATTACTTCTAAGAATAGATAAAGCAAAGTGATGATTTTAGTGCTTGTCGTTTGAGCTTGATTCCAAGTATCAATTTTGTGCTTGTGTTTGTGAGTGTTGGGAGAATTTTGAAGTACAAGTCAGTGTGTTTGTTGGATGTTGGATTTCGTAGCCTTGATATTCATTTTGTGTGTTTGATCCTAAGTGAAGTGCAATTGGAGCAATGCCTTGATAGATCTGAGAGGAATTGTAGTGTTGGTAGTATTCTACATTTGTGAGTGCGGCACAATGTTGATGTGAAGCAATTTTGATCAAGGAAGTTGTGCCTGAAGTAGAAGTGTTGAACACAATTCTGAGGTGAAGTTGTTTTACAGTGAAGTGCCATTTTTGAGAGCCTAAATCATCACAATCAAGATTTTTTGGAAAGATTTGATGGAGTTGTGATTACAAAGTGCTAATTTGTGACAAGATTGCAAATCAGTGCTTGTTACTCTCTTCTGGGTGTGGTTTCTACCTGAGAGATTAAAGACGCAACCAAGAAGAACTACTTGTTACTATTTGACTTTGTATTTGACCAATTTTGACTAGTATCTTTGCGAGAACTAACTTTACTTACCCGATTACCGCAAAAGTGATATTTGTCGGGTTGTCACAAGATCCATAGGAGGCATTTGGTATACTCTCCTCTAGTATTGCCTATTGACCAACTTACCTTCTTTTCACAATAAATTCACCTTGTGTCCTTGAATTGATAACCATCTTTTGGCTAACCTAACCTCCTCTATCTCTCCGGACCAACAAGTTCTTCTTCTTTGACCTTCTTTATCACGCCTAAGAGCTTTTGATAGGAAGATTATGGGAGTCTCGGGTGATATCATTGGACTAGGGTCATTCAAGTGTGTGATAAGGGATTTGGCACATAGACAAACATCTCTACTAATCTTGTGCAAAGAGGTAGGACTATTTTCTATGGAGGAGACAACACTTATAACATTTTGGGTACTTGGTTTCTCTCAACACCCGTACTTTCCTCCCATTTATGTTTGTGGATAGGCCATTTTTTGACACATATGTGACTGAGGTGGAGGGAGATCCTTTTCTCTCCAGATGTTATTATGATAAACAAAAGATGGTCTATCCCTATGGGCATAAGAGGACCTTCTACCCTTTAGTTTGCTACCATTAGATTGGACCAAAGGTTTGCAATCTTCTTTGATTGAGCGACAATGTTAGCACATGCTACATTCTCTCTTAGCTGACTTGTCCATTCCTCGGGCTACTAGGGCAAGTCTTTGCTATTGCTCCGGAGAGCTCTTTGATCCTAACTTAGCCGTGCATTAGGGCATTCCAACTCACACCAACTACCTTCTCTACAACAATGAGCTTCTACCTAGCTTTGATCTGTCCATTTGCATCTACACTAGATGTAACATTGGTCCATATGACACGGTGTCCTTTTGGAGGATCAAGTATAACTACCCATGATGTCATTTGGGATATAGTATTTGCTATGGAGAAAGTGTGGATACCTTCCTTGGAGGAAGTGTTCATATGCTTTACTGACTACACGTGTCAAGGCATACTTATACTTGGTCCGAGATGATCAGATGACAATAGCGGTGTTGTAATTAAGGACCCTACGCAAGATGCAGCTTTGGAGGGAGTGAATACTCATCCCTTAGATGAGCGGCAAGCAGAGTAGCGGCAAGCATAGTAGCAGCATGCAAGGTCTCCAAATATAGGAGTATGCAGCAAGATCACCACTTTGTTCCTTGAGCCTTGGAGTTATATGGAGCTATGGACATGGAGTTTGACACATTTGTCCTGAAGTGCATGAGAGCTTAATATATTAGACATCGGGATACCACTCTCATTCTTGTACTTTGTAGCATATTTCAGATAGAAGCATCAAATGCTCTACAAAGAGCATTGGTTGGTGCAATCCATAATACATCAATCATATTAGGTGATGTTTTTTTGATACTCCTGGGGTTTCTAGACTTTACTGCTTGGGTATCTTAGGTGTGGTCATGCAGATTTCTAGTACGGGGACTTAGCCCCATTTTAACACTTTTGTGCCACCTTTGTGCTGCTTGATGGGATCGTCCCATCCTTCATGTTTTCTTTGTGGTCGCCTTTTCTTTATTTTGCTGTCTCGTATATAGATGCATCAGTGTAACAGCTGGTTTCCAGCAAACTGCCGATAAGAACCAATTTCCGCACAAGTTGCAAAACATGGATGCGGCAAACATGCCGAACATGCGAGGACTGTTTCAAGTCCAAGTCACCAGCGGTTACAGGCTGGCTCTCCGCCCTCGAACGACATGTTCAAACCATCGAACTGGTACCCCTGGTGGCGTCAGAGATTACCGGCTACTGGGGGTAAATTCTTGTAGCCTCCGTTCCGTAATCTGCTAATCTCCCCGGTGGAAACTGCAGACAACCGTTTGTGACACAACTTTTCGTCATTTTCGGCCTGTTCGTCATTCAATTTTCGCCAACTCCTCGCTTCTCGTGACTACTGAGCAGAACGAAGCAGTCCCTACATGTCGATGTTGCAGGTCAACTGGGTCTCCTGAAAAGTTGTCATTTCCATAGGTCCGTAACAGAGTTGACTCTGAATCACCTCAATCGGGGAACAAATCCATCAGAAACTCCAGGTCAACGGTAGAGCTGTGGATCTACATCCAGATGGCTGTGTAGCGCACGTGTCAGGAGGTTCGCGTAGCTAGTTCTTGGAGACCTCTTTAATTCCCGGGAGAAACCTGTAGAACCGGTAGAAAGAGATAAACATCTCTATTTCCCAAACGTTCTCAATTCTCGTGAACCTTCAAGAAATCGTAGCCAGTCTGTGAATATTCTGATCGGGGTGATTTGTCGAGTGTTTTTGCCGGATGGGTTTGGGAGGTCCATGATTCCCACACTTTCCACTGAAGAAATCCGGTTGATTCTGTCGAGAATTCTTGAAAATTTGGTTTTAAGGATGTAAATTCGCGAATATATGCCAAATGTAGTTTATATTTCTCGGCTGGTATCTGAGAAATTTGCCTCAGGTTTTAGGCGGTTCCCGGGAACAGGTTCCCGGAAAGAATCTCGTGATTTGAAAACCAACAGGCAAATATATTCTATTTGTGTGTTCTCCCCGAATGCTGCACGGTATTAGTGAACGAAAAGGAACGAAAAGCGCAGTTCCATGTGCTTCGTGTTTTGGTAGCGTATATGGATTTGGGATTGGATGGAAAAGGAGGGAGGAAATGCGCTGTGGCGCACGAACAGTGCGAACAGAACAGTACACTACTGTAGCCGCCATTCACTAGAAGGTGGATGGCGTCCACCTTCTAGTGAATGGCGGGGGCAGATCTACTCTCGCTTTCCCTCGTTGAACTCTTCGGAGCGTAGCCGCGAGAACGTCTTGTTACATGATCGACCTCTCGTGGCAGATTCAGTATCCATGGAGTTGGCAATTGGTCGAAAAGGTAAAGATCAGAGTATACGAGATCCCATTTGAAACGAAGTGATTCTGTTTTCCCCGCTGTCTCCAGATTCAGCGAGTGACATTCACACATTGTAAACTTGCCTGACCAACATCTTTCTTCCAAGTTGTTGTACTCGTGTTGATATTTCAATTTGAGAATTAGCGAAGAAGTTACAAGGTATGTGCAAGTTGTACGAAGAATATTCGACTCTAAGGCCTCTCCACATTATACAGATTTTAAGTAAAATCGATGGCGAAGCTGGAGGTACTTTGATCTGATCACGGATTTCGATTTCTGTTCACTGGACAATTGCCTGGTTGGAAACGCTGGTAGCTATGAAGAAGCTTTCGCCTGATGTATGTTGATCACCATTCCGATTCTGTATTTTCTTATTTAAATTGCGTTTTAGAATTTCGATCAGCTTTGAGCCGAGGGATGCCATGCAGTCAGTCTCAGCCTGTAAACTGATCGTCGCTGCTGTTTGAAGTGGCAATTGGTTTACACGGATTGTACTGGGAACACTCTGCCAACTGCTCAACGTGGAGTCCAGTTCACGGAGACCGTGATGTGGAAGCTGGATTCTCGTCTTTACTTTCTTAATTAGTGCTAGTATTCTCAGACATATTTGAAAGCCGCTGTGCCAGCGGTTGATCGCCCCTGCCAGAATCTTCATGGTAAGCTCTAAAGCAGTTTTCGATTGCAATTCGAAAGCCGAACTTAGTTTACCGATATACTGTACATTGTCGAAAGAAAATGTAAGACTAGACTGCAATTCTTGATTGTGGGTTTGAATTATCATGATGTTTTGAACCCGCGGACAGGTCTCTGATTTCTGTGATCTCGGTGCAAATTTAGCAGACCTCCTTCCAGATGTTTGTTGCTTTCATCATCTGGATTCCTGAGTTCTGCATAACATTAGAGGACAGAACAAAGCAGAGAAATGTGTTTCCTCTGCTCTGTTCTGGCCTCTATAGGATTTCCTTTGATCCTGAGAATCTTTCGCTGATTCAGTCGTCTCTCTTTCTCTTTCAATCATTACGAGAATGGACACTGATTTACCTCCAGCTGTAAAACTAAAGACTGAGAAAAGTGAAGGTGTTTGACCACAGAGTTTATGAAGCAAAGGCAGAGGCGGGGCACAATCAAAGACAACAACGTCTTTTAGGCCATAAGCATGTTGAGCTCACGCTCCGACTACGCAGGAACGAAGAAGTTAAAAGCGCTTCTTTTTGTTCTTACTTTTCTTCAGCGATTGGAGCTGACCGTTACTCAAAAGTCGCCTGATGGTAAGTCCTGCCCATTAATTTTCTAGACTGCAACTTTTTGTGCTACTTTGATCGTTTAGTGGGGTATTTACGACAAAAAATACCCTCCATTTCACGTACAGTAGTCTCTTAGCACGTCATAAAAGTCTGATCAAAACGTAACTCATCACGTACTTGATTAGAAACGAAAAGACTGACAAATCTGCTACCCATCTTATATCTTAAAATACTTGGGGGCAGTATATGTCCGTATGTTTCGTAAAGTTCTGGTCGGAAGCTTGAAGGCGGTTTTAGAGGATAATGGACCATATTAGAGGAACAGGTTACCCATACATATTTGATTTTTCGTTCTGACATATCGTCTTCCACTGCTCGGATTTTTTTCCAGAGCTTGCTTTACTAAACTTCAAAAACAAAGTGACAAATGATCCACTCGGCGCTCTGGATAACTGGAAGACTGGAGCAGACGTATGCACGTGGGGAAATGTTGCGTGTGATTCAAACGACCGCGTGGTTAGTTTGTAAGTACAACTAGTTTCTTTTGCTAGTGATATCGTTTCTTTAGCACCTCGTCTACAATGAGGCCAGCATTGAGGGTAATAAGAGCTCTCATGCGAAAAGACTTGATTTTATCCTTTATTTCTAAAATCTAAATAAGTCGCTTCACATGGTGATCTTTATATTTGTCTTTATATTCGGCTGCAGAAATCTCTCTGACCAAACCTTATCTGGAACTCTAAGTGATTCACTTGTCGATCTTGAATTTTTACAATATCTGTAAGTTGATCCCAGATAGAAGTCTCAAGTTGGTTGCTTAAATTGAAGAAGCTTACAAACAACAAGTTCATTTTCCTTGCTTAGATCTCTGTGATGCATGATTTTAAACATGGGGCATGTTTTTGTGGATAAATGGAATCAATCTTCTTTCGTGCAGGAACTTACAAAACAATGGCTTTACAGGAACAATCCCTCCAGGTCTTGGCAATCTGACACATCTGCTGGAACTGTAAGATTTAGAGCCATCAGTAAATCTTCTTTCTATTAAAGGGCTTAGGTGTATATCCTCTGCATCCCCCGTTCTTCGAACGATATCCTCATACGATTACACATATATGACTCTGTACGACCTCTCTCATTTTCTCGCTCTGTTCTGATGCTCTCCCTCTGCTCTTCGTACTCTTCTCCTTGTTCTTCCTCGGCTATTACCTCTTGGCTTCTGCTATTCTCACCATTTGCATATTGCATTCTGTTTGTGATTGCTTTCTCATTCCCATTATACTACTCGGTGTTTTTTTAGGTATTCCCATGGTGCGTTTCATATCCCTTTTATTCACATGCTTCCATTCTGCATGCCCACTGAGATCATCTTCGCGTTTTTCCATTTCTATCAGGACATCGTTTATTTGTCTGCCCTACTGCTACTTTTCCAAGCCCGCTAGTTCCTCAGTAATTCACTACGATCATTCCTGAGCGGCACTTTTTGGAAGCCACCGAGTTTACCTTGCACGCATGAGCTTCGAACAGAAACTCGGTACGAGGAGTACTGGCTTTTGCCCAGCTACTTCGGCACTTCGTGAGTCACTGATGAAGTTGTTCGGGCCTCTGTGCAGGCTTACTATGGCAGTCTGACTGCTTCCTTTCAGTGTTTAGTGTCTTGGGACTCATGCGCTCATAGAGCATGCTGTTATATATGCACTAACCAGTCCTGTCACACTTCGGTCCTGCGCACCCATCCCCCACTAACTCTATGTTCTTCTACTTGTTCAATGCTTTTCCTTTGCTCGCGAATGTCTCTTCCTGCTCGCTCGATGGTTCAATCGTATCCTCTGCTTTTGCTCGAGAAGAATCACTTCCTTTATTTCGTGATGCATCCCTGTATCAATCTCATGGAATGTATCAACCTTCGCTTAAGTTTTTGATGGATTCGCCAAGGTTTTTCGTTGTCAAGTCCTATTTCCTTGACCTTCCATATATTTTCTTGCTTAGATCAGCTTGGCTTCAATTTGCATCCGTTCCCAAATGCATTTCCTTGCTTCCATCTATTGGTCCTAAGTGGGTTTAGATCCCCCGCTCCTGCGAACGGCTTCTGCTCCCGTTACTCATATATCACAATGTTCATAAATCCGTTCCTGCATGAATTTTCTTGCTTCCATTTGCATGTTTTCGGTTGTATCGGTTCAGTCCTAAGTGGGTTTAGACCCCGCGTTCTGCGAACGGCTTCTGGTCCCATTCTTCATATACCACCCTGTACTATAAAGAGAGAATGCTGGAGACAGTGAGAAGAAGATGGTGTTAATGACCGTTTTTCCATCTCTAGACTAGGAATTTCGATGTGTTGCAAGGTCGATGTAAATCAGTTTGTGAAAAGTATATATCAGAGTTTGTGGGAAAACAAGCCTTTCTCACTTGGCCTCGTTTACGCAGGAGGCTGGGAGATAATCCACTTCAAGGGTCCATACCACCAGAGCTAGGCAACAATGAACATTTATCTTATATGTGAGGTCTTACAGCCAAGTACATATCCATCGATCCATGAATGTTTTTTATCTTCAACCTCTGCAAAGGTGCGAGTGGCCGAGAAAGAAGTAGAATCTGAAGGTCGGTGATGTTAATATGCGAGGGAATGTTGCATGCCTGCCCGAGGCCATTCCGTCATAATCGTGATGTGATGTGACTGTTCGTCTGGTTGTCTTGCCGATAAAATTGAAATCCAAGTTCAAAATTGAGGAATGCACATCAGTCGAGATAATGTGGTCGAGTCCTGATAGTACTTTGTATTTAACAGGAATATCGCAAACACTAAGGTGACAGGTTTTCTGCCGACTGATTTAGGGAATTTGAAGAATATCTCATTCTTGTAAGTTTTGTAACCTCATCTTCGAAGTTATGCAAGGCTATCACACTATTTCGGACCACTAATGAAGCGACTTACTGAAATGAAACTGTTTTCAGTTGAAAATTCATTTGCAAGCATTGACAATCTAGAATGACTGTCGAGAGAACTACACATGACTCAATTTTCTTTCTTCAGGTTACTTGATAATAATCGGTTATCAGGGTCAATTCCTGAAGAGCTAGGCAATCTTGATCGACTGGAAGTGCTGTAAGTCAGAGCCCGTTTCTTAAAAAAAGCGTGGATCTTCGGGTCATTCCTGTACCAGCTGTAAAAATTCAACAAAACAGACTTACTAGTGATGCGTTCTGAGTATAGGCTTTCTTGTTGCGAACAGACACGTACACCGGGATAAACCAGTGCCTGGCGTAGGCTTAACGGGCCCGATTCCAAAATCCCTTGGACGTTTACAATCTCTTACAGAACTGTAAGTCCAAACTTTCCTCGTTAAAGCATGGACAAGTAAAGGCAGATTCCCCGCGTTGAAAAATGAAATATTCCCTTGTTAATGATAAAATATAATCTGGTCCCTCATTCCATTTTGCCTTCATGACATTCAATTTTGTTTCTTTGTGCAGGAATTTAGCGAACAACGAGTTGACAGGGCCAATTCCTCAATCATTCGGGAGCTTTAAAGACCTGCTCTACATGTAAGTTTTTATAAGCACTCGTTGCGTTCCAAGGCAGGAATTGTTTTTGGTGGTTAGGTCCGGTGTCAAAATTGCATCTAAAATCGTCTTGAAGTATCTGCAGTCAAACTTAACCATTTTCCAGGATCTTTGAGATAGACTTTCGCCCATGAAAATTACGACCCTTTATGTATCGATATTGTTGATCAGCTGCGCTGTACTTTGTCGTTTCTATTCCCCATTACCGTTTTGGACGAGATAGGCCAGGGAGGTGAAAAACATGGTTATGATAGGTAAACATAGGACGCTGTTGTATTTAAGTATTTCTATTTCGGTACATGCGGAGCACGTTTCAGTGTAGTTTATTTGGAATCGCTTGAGCGAGTTTGAATAGAAGGTATCCTGAAAAAATGGAGGCTCTCTATGCTCCATAAAGTATCCCGGCTTCAGCTAGTTCCTGACCGTTTCCAGTCGCTCAGGAATTTGAGCGGCAATCAACTTGATGGTGAAGTTCCTCAGCAGATATTTAAAATACCTGTGATTGCTACTTTGTAAGATGCCTACACTTTCACCGTATTCTTTTGGGATCCCTTAGTCAGTTGGTAGCTGCAGATCCGGAATAGACTTGATGCTTCATGCCATTCCACACTTCTGGGTCACCACTTACTTCAAATTGGAGGTTCTCTCGTCAAGGTTGAAACTTTCTTGCGCAATATTGCCCAGTCTTCATGCGTTCGTACTACCGTATGTGATACAGTGACATAAGCAACAACAACCTTAGTGGACGTGTTCCTCCATCAACTAACTTTAACTTCAGGTAAGACTTAATCTGTTAATGGACTTAATTCTCCGTAAATATATGAGTTTTTGTTTGGCAGTTATGTGTCGGCATTGTGATAAATGCTCTTCTCCGATTTCAAGTGCGCCACCCCAGGAGCCTTGAGGCTGTGGGAGACAAAGCTGAATCTTATCTCATCTCAAACAGAAACTGGGATGTTTAGGCATTTCACTATAGATTTATGCTTTTAAACATGGCAATTAGTGAAAATAGTTCCATAAAAGTACTAGTGATGCGCGTAGAGGAACGCTGGAATTCTGAATCTTTGTTACTGATATTTAAACTGTCTCAGCGACCTGAACACCTTGTGCTCAGTGTGTCTAAACATATATGATGTTACTCTAAGCATTAAGTTATACAGAATATTACAAATCTTGAAATTTGAAACATATCCCGTATTCACGTAAACAGAGAGCGTTGCGTTTGTTTCCTGAATTGATCCATTCAACATGACCAATGCAGGTAATGAGTGGAATACTACTCTTCACAAATTAGTGCTGCTCACAACTTGATTGGTTACATGTGATTCCTTTCTGAGATTTAGAAACGCACAATTTGTTGTGCTTGTTTAGCACTTCTATACTAATGACCGAGTTACTGACTGAATAGCAGTCAAGAATCTCATTCACCTGTTGGGCTTTTCCCATGTTGTGAACAGACACGAAAACAACACTCTTCTCACTTCGGTATGCGATCCGTGCAGTCCCGGAGTGGCTACAGGGAAGTTTAATTGGCCATTGGTATCCGGCATTCTTGGTGGAGTTACGGCCTTCTTGCTTCTCTGTATATCTCTCTATTGGGTTGGCAAATTTTGCTACCAAAGAAGAGCGGATATGAAGGCTGCCGGTACAAAACTCTTCCGAACATCATATCGTGTATACATTCCAGCAAAATCGTATTTTCTTCTCACACCATCTTGGACACCGCAAGCGTAGTGTTAGATCTTACAAGTATAAGGTCCTTGGACATGATGTTTTTGTCTGCCCCACCATCTTGAATATCAACGATGTGGGGTCATTCTTGCTGCCATGCTATCGACTCAATATGGTATCCTGGTTATGATCAAAATCGGCGTGCAACATCTAATTATGTCTGGTTAGGGGGTCGACTGTTGTACGATCCTCTATACTCATGATCAACGCAAGTAGAAGGTGCCAATCCGTTGCGATTTAGAAAGTGAAGTCGGGTTCAAGCCTTTCTGTACTGAAGGTCTTTTGGTAGCTTAGTTGCGTAGATCATTTCCTGCTCCATTATCAATTTTCAGCTGTTGATCCTGCATGTCGTAAAGAGTATCTACGATTTTTATGTGACTCGGTCAAATCCTTTAAGCTATCTGTTCTCACAGTTTTGGACGTACATGATCTCGAAAGTTTATCGTTTCTCCTCTAAGTAGGTTGCCTTAACTCATCTGGTGACGATATGGTGAAGTACAAGTATTACTCAGTTTTCGGCGACCGTCTATGCATGTCCTGTCCTGATATACTCGCTGTCTGATTTTGCAGCATCGCTTGCACGTAAAAGATCGTTACCACCGCCTCCCAAGCATAAGTTAACATCAATTTCAGAAATAACCAGGAACAGCACTAGATGTTTCACTTTGAAAGAGCTAACGACTGCCACCGACGATTTCAGCGAGGAGAATGTTGTTGGCCAAGGTGGCTTTGGGGTTGTCTACCGAACCACTTTATCTTCGGGAGAAGAAGTTGCTATTAAGCACGCACACAAAGACGCACAACAAGGGCTTGAGGAGTTCTACAATGGTATTATTGCAACCTAGTTATCTCAACGAAGTGCTTGAAGACATGCTATGCGTGGATTATTTTAGCGCTTCGCAGCAGAAGCTAGTTGATGGATATCAACGTATCTACTTTGATGTATCTTAAGCTAGTTTATTCAGCGACCTCATAGTTGTCACGATATTCCTGAATGGTGGGTTGGTATGCATTGTACGCGTATTTCCAAGAAAAAGGCCAAATGATGAAGAGTCCTTGACTGTTGTGCACCAATCTGTGCAGAGGTGGAACTTCTTTCGAAGATTCGACATGAGTACTTGGTAAACCTTATTGGTTTTTGTGAAGAACGAGGTGTGAAATCTTGTCTGCGGCAACTTTTGAGCTTCCTGTTGATCTAGAAATCATCTTGGGTAGTCCAAAACAAAAGGGAATGGACATTAGTAGGGAAGGGTTCAGGATATCGTAAATATTTCACGCTGACTAGTGGGATACTACCATTCGTCGTATACTTTCAAGATCTACGTCACTTTCTTTGGACTTTCCGATGTCTTCCAGATAGTTCAATAGATATGCTGAACATTATAACATTTTAATTTTAACGATTTTTTGAATTAACAACTTTGTTCATTGTACGGCAGGCGAACAAATGCTGGTTTATGAATTTGTTCCTAACGGGAATCTTTTTGAACATCTATCTGGTGCGAATCTTTACCTGGGTTGTTGCCTTCACAAACACGACTCTTGGACCGAGAGGTGTTGCCGTTTGCTGTATTTAAATTACTAACGTCACGGTTGAATACAGGTAAACGAGAACCTCCATTAACTTGGAAACAAAGAGTAAAGATCGCAATCTGTTGTGCAAAAGGTACTGCTCGTCTTTACATGAAGTAGAGAGAGCATTTAGGAATAATCAGATGTGTTTCGCTGCTACGAGGTAGGATACCATCATCGTCAGGAACAGGAGATTGAACAAAAAGAACTGTACTGGTTTTCTCAAAGGGAACTAGCCTCATACAGGAGTAAAATCGGTCTTGATTGTTATGTTTAACATTGGCTTTCAGACACATACCGGTGAAATCTCTGTTGTGGTTCATGATTCGCAGGGTTGGCGTATCTGCATGAGGGATGCTCTCCCTCCATCATCCACAGAGACATCAAACCCAGCAACGTAATAACTTGCGAAGCTCCTTATATTGGTGTCGACGTGAAATTTATTTTATTAAAGTCCTGTTATAGGCTACATCTTCATATTGACATGATATTGTCGCCAGGATTTGCCTCGTTAGCACCGCTCGATGTTAGCTCACGTAAGTTGCTAACTCTGCTGTGTCAACATCTGTGTCTGTCACAGATTTTGTTGGATGAAAATCTTGTGGCCAAAGTGGCAGATTTTGGCTTGTCCAAAACAGGACCGGTGGGAAATCAGACACATATTAGTACTGGCATCAAAGGAACTCCTGGGTACCTTGATCCATACTACTATCTTAGTTGGCATGTGGGAACATTCACTGACGTTTATAGTTTCGGTGTTATTCTTCTCCAGCTAGTTACGGCAAAGCCTGCTGTTGATCGCACAAGAAAGAATGCTAATTATAACATTGTCGCCTGGGTAAGTTGAGGTTCTGATTTCCTCAAGAGCAAGATTTGCATGTGTTCACAAGTGGCTCTCTTTTAGGTTCAATGACGTCAAAGATATGGTAGGTAGTAGGGTTCGTATTTTGCTGAGAACGTGATATGCCTGTCTCCTTACTATGTACTTATGATCCATGCAGGCAAAGGAGTGTATGAGGCAAGGACGGTTTGAGGAGGTGGTGGATCCGACACTTTCTCGAGATGGTTACAACCAGGAGACCATGTTAATGATGGTGAAGTTAGCACTACGATGCTGTGGAGAAGAAATTAAAGAACGGCCCACCATGACTCAGCTTGCTGACACTCTCGAGCAAGCTCTGGAAAAGTTGGGGTCTCCTTCGAGCTTCATAGGTTCACCAAGCATGGACTTGAAGCCAGAAATGTTCAGATTCTCAGACGAAATGGAGGAGGAGAACAATACTTACCAAATTAATTTTGACGGAAGATCCTGGGTGGACATAAAACATGTCCTTGACGAAGGCTTTGGAGAGTTGAGTCGTGGGTCGGATGATGCCCTTAGCATGGATCACCCACTAGATGGATTTGTTAAAGTTCCTATTGATAGTGAAGGGTCGTCAAAAGTTCTCTTCAACTCGGATGCCGGTTACTCGAAAGTTTTTATGACGAGAACTGAATCAAATTACAGGGGTTGAGCATACTAAGGTACGCTTCCAGGAGAGTCAGGACTGCTTCATCAAGGGCTGTACCTTCCAACTGACAGTTCCCTTAATATACAAAAGTAGCGACCATTGGAAATCAACCCGATTTTTACAACCCGCATACCTGAACATTGTTTTCTATTAAGGATAGACTGGGAAATTCACCTGCACCTTGTATGTCAAAAGGCGATCCGTGGGTCCCCTATCCGGTTGATTAATATACGATATTCTGCCCGTTGCTGGCAAGAACTGGAAGAAAAGTAGGTACCGATCGCACATGTTTGATAATGTCTCTGTCTTGCTTGAGTTTCAGTGGCCCATCTCTTCAATTAAAGTCCCTTTGGCTATCCTGCGAAACTGAGTAAAAGATTGAGCAAAAGGTAAAGGCAAGAACTTAACGTCTTCAGAACATCGGGTTCTGTTACTATTGCATCTTTGCGTAACTTGGACTAAACGTTCGCCAGAATCTGACCAGTAGGAAGGCAGCATTGCCAAACGTATGAAGTATTACTCTGCTCCGAACAATCACTGCCATAAGGACGGCGGTGTACAAAGTTCCACAGCTAGTTGCTGCAAGCCGATTTTGTTCTTGAAACTTTACAGTTATGCCTTTTGCGTTTTCCTCGAGTGAAGCTCACGACTTTTTCAGATAACTTTAGAACTTAAATTCATTAACTTTGGGTAAGTAGGTATAATTTCTGGGGTTCGTGTTGCCAAGCTCCTTTCTCCAGGTGACTACGTCCAAACAGCAGCTGTGACCTCAGAGATTCTAAAGCTGCCAGATCGTACTGTACTTACGAGGAAGTACTGTACATGGTCGGTCACAGGGATGCAACCTCAACTTGTCTGCTGGTTAAGGATGTAGAACGAAAGAACGATCTTCATCGGACATCTCCATATTATCGTTCAGTGAGTGTACACATCTGATACGGTACGAATTATGCATCATTCGAACCCAGCACGTATCAGCAACCCAGGTCAGATTGATCCAGAACGAGGTGTGATCAACAGATGATTTTGTCCTAATCTTTGTCTCAAACTGCTGCATGTTACCTTCCTCTGATTCTCGCAATATACAGTGTCACAATTGGAGGGCCTGGTATACTCGAGCGTTATGTAAAGGATGATCTCAGGTTAAGAACACAGTTGTGGTGAGTTGATCTCAAACACCATCTTTTGACTTCATATCAAGTAGAATTAACATAATTTGAACGTGTGCCTCTAACAATGAGTAATAGTTTAAGAAGTGGAATTGAGAAGATCCGTAAAACTAGCGTACGAGGGGTCCCTGCAGCAGCAAACAAGGATATTCTAGATATGCTTGATTGTTCCTCATTGAGGCAGAAGCAAAGAGATCTGCAGCTCCCTTCCTGTCCATACATGAGGTTTCCTAAATGTGGCCTTCTCTGCTCTATGCTATTATCTAGTCGACAGGACGTGAGCCCATCGATTCCTGATACAAGGAGGTTATGTGAATTTTATCGGGTGAGCATAAAGGGACTCCGAAAGCAGAATGTACACTATTTCTGCATAGCGCTTGGCGGAGCGTTTTTTGGGAACCTTGATTCCTGTACATGAGTATAGTACCCACTTTGCTCTGATTAGGTGCGACTTGTACTTCTCACTTTTGAATCTGCTTTCTGCTACTAGAGATACGGAACCATTATCTACTTTTGCATTATAACTAGCGTAATTCTTGAATCTCAATACAGATTCAGATGCAAAGAAAATAATAGTTATTCACAGTGCACAGTGTGTTTACAACTCACATGGGAGCAGATACTGAGGTTATAGAGTAGGTCGGCGGGTTGAGATCAACTATTCAGAAGATCAGGATGCTCCCTGTTGTTCGTAAGAATTGGGCTCAGGATTAAGGAAAGATACCACGGAAATGAAGGCAACGAATCTCTTATGATTAGATGACACTGATGTATGAGAGCAGAGTGCAGGTCTAACTGGCAGCAACCCAGATACAGATCGATGTGCTTCAGTAATATGACGTCCCAAAGTTGATCAAATTGCGATTGGGATTAACAAGGGATCAAAGTCTCGGCGAGCGTGATATTTGGGACTCGTGAAACCTATGGTTACCATCAATACTAACAACAGATAAATGGGACCGAATTAGGCCCGTGTTCTGTAGCAGACACCCAATGAGTCCTAACCGTAAAGTTAAAAAGGCTGGTTTGAACTGAACTGGACTGTTTGTGACAGTGACGGATTAATTCAGGCTGGCGCACAGCACTTTTTGAATCGATCTTAAAAGACTTGGGTCGACCAACCGCTCCAAGCCCAGGGCAGGGCAAAAGGATGGGGCATTACCAGTCTACCAGACGACCAACTCTGGAGAGCAGTGACAGTGTGAAAGAGAGAGGTCATCAACTTGATTGAGGTCGTGTGATCAAATGGGGAACGGCAGTACAGTGCAGCTACCGGGAAGACAGAAGGGAGGGCTCCTGCTGGAGATGCGTGGGGAGTCATGGGAAAGCCGTACCCGCTCAACTACTAGAGTAGGACACGTAACGTAGGTCCTTTGGGGAGAGAGTCGAGAAAAGGAAGGGGATAGAGGAAGAGAGAGGAGACTTTATGCGGAGGATGGAGGAGGTGAGGAGAAGTGGCATGCCCTAACCCTAAGGACTCAAGGCTCTGTCACAGCCAGAATTATCGGAAAAGGACAAAGGAGCAGAAGGTGGAGGGATGGTGGTGGGAGCAGAGACATTGTCCACAGAGAGAGGTTGATGAGAGATGCAGGAACAAGTAGAGTAGAGGAGGAGGAGGAGGAAAAAGAAGAGAAGAATAAAGCGGAATTAAAAAATCGGGAAAAGAGAAGGGGAAGGGATCGAGGAGTTGAGACAGAGGAGGAGAACAGGGGAGGGAGTGAAAAGATTGAGTTGACTGATTGATTGACGGGAGGTGGGTGGTGGGTATGATGCGGGGCTGAATTGGAATCTCTTTCATGATCCTGGCGTCGGAGGAACTGGGTTGGAGGTTTCTCTAGCTAGCTTTGGGGGATTTGAAAGGGAGCGAAATTGATCGACAGTGTATATGAGGGGTTTGGCTGCAGGATGGGCGCAGCCATGGAGACGCTTGACACGAGGAGTGTCGCAGTGGGAGAAAGGGGTGCACCGTGTGAGAAGGTTGTCCGGCGTTTCGACTTTCCGCCAGCACCACGCGGCTCTGGGAGGGTATATTACGCTCAATTCGTCATTGTCTCTATCTTCTAGCCCTGCTCCTCTTCGTCTCGGTGGCCCGTCTATCCGAACACTGCAGCAGAAGTCTTTCAGTTCTCCAATTCATCCCCGGTTTCTCTCTCCCTCTCTCTCTCTGTCTCTCACGTGCGGAAAAGCCTACTCAAAGAACTGAAGTCAATTTAGCTATAGGAACGGTCTACATCGAGATTAATCTGCCGGTGAAATCCAAGCATTTCTTCAGATTATAGTAGCTGACAAAATCAAACATTTCTCTGCGTAAGGATTCACGAGAGATGTCTTCTAGATTAAATCAGTTGGAAGATACATGAGCTAGTTGAACGAATCAGACGTCTTCAGTTTTGTAATAAAATATACTGTCTGCGCGGCAGTCGTTAGTCTCTAGTCGCTAGGCTTTTTCCGTGTTATTAAGAGGCACTCCAATTCTTATTCGACAATTGTGTCAATGTAACAGAGTAGAAACCGTTAAGAGGTGAAGATTGTCCTCGAACTGGTCCCGTTGGATCTTTTCGCTGAGTGTTCGGGTGTTAAGTTCTGGACTCTTTCAAATGCTAAGGGTGTACTGTAGACCATGTCGTGCTCACGTTCCCTACGTTGGTTTTTTGATGTAACGTCCGAGTAGTTGTCTACAGGAAATTTCCTGGAGTTATTAGAATACTTGGATGACCATCGTAGCGTCTAGATTTCTAGGAATTTTTCTAGTCTGGGGACCGATATCTTTTCTGCCATTTGAGCCGTTGAGAAGTTGTTAATGACCCCCCTTGAAGCTCATAAGGAGAATTCATATTTCTTGTGTCGTCTAGAGTCTTATTAATCCCTCCACTGGCGTTGCAGGCTATACGGATAGAGTTGTGCGAATTGACTTAAATTCTTTGACTTCTCTTCAATGTATATTTCCTCCATGTGCATGTTGTGTTGTCATTCTTTCTTAGGTAATTTCTATGCAATTCCCTTTTATAATACCATCAGAGTTTGGTATGAACTTGGTATGTAAGAGAAATTAAGTTCTCGACAACTTCATTCATGTGTCCAGGTTTGGATGGTGTAGAGCGCGATCTATTACCAGTTCACAAATGGACCAGCAGACTTTGAACGTCAAATCTCCAAATACTGCCAATTCAAACATCGTGATTGGCAACGCTGATGAGTTGGCCAGGAAGAAAGCGGCTATTCGAAGGGCCGGATTGCCATCGGTGCAGGTATGTCCATTTGCCTGGCGAGCATCTTGTAGCATGATTCTGGCGATCAACTGCGGACTTTGCATGAAACTTAATTTCTTATTGACTGTCTTTTGTAATGCTACTCATCCACAGACTGGTTCTGGTAACTCTGCATTTGTAGTGTTGATGTAGATCTAGATCTGTTGATCACGTGCCCTGTGAGCTACGCTTGACACAAATCCACGGGGATTTCCATCTGCAAACCTACGGCCGGAGATATCCTTCATATCCAAATCATGAGGTTTTTCCTCAGGGTAAGGAATTTGGCATTCTTTTGCCTGAATATGCGCACCCTTAATAGCCTGAACGGAATTGGGTGACAGGTCATCGCGGACTTCGATATGACTCTGACGAAGTACATGGTGGAGGGAAGACGGGGCCAAAGTAAGCTTTTCTTTTACGTCAAACTTGATTTTTAACCAGCCTTGCACGCGTGTATCAAAGTCCCTGGTCTATTTTTGACGACGGGAATGCTTAAGGAAAGCTGATTTTACATGTCTCGTAAGCTCAATTTTTTCAAAGGCCTCTACACTCTGTATCCTCTACAACTCTGTACTGTGTGAATGCAGGTACCCACGCTCTCCTCAGTCAAGGGAGCTTGGACTTTGACAAGAAGCGCCAAGAGTTGTTTGACTTTTACTACCCCATGGAAATCAGCCCAGACATTCCTGTCGCGGAGAAGACTAAGCTCATGGAAACATGGTACAATAATTGGACGTCCTGTTTTTCATGATCCTGTTTTTTTCTGTTTGTAGCATTTCCCTTTTTCTGTTTCATAATTTGTTCTATCCTTTCAGTTTATAATGCTGCAACTTCCTATTGACCTACCAACCTAGTTGGCTAGAATGATCTTGAGTCTAAATGTTGATGTTTGATGCAGGTGGGAAAAGTCTCATGGTCTTCTGGTTGAAGGTGGTCTCAATATTGAAAACATCAAGAAGTCAGTAGAGGAAGGAACGGTTGGCTTTCGTGAGGGCATAACTGAATTTTTCGAGGTTTTGGATGTAAGAAAGTTGTACTTGCTCTTCGATCTCAGACTCAGTTGAATACTTGGGCGTTTATAGTCAGTAAAAGTATCAGACAACACTTTCGAGGCTAGACGACCTTGGCTTTCGTCTAAAAGTTTTAGACGCTGATGCTTCTCCCTAAGGCGGAACGCTCCCCTACCGACGTAGTTTAACAACGTGGCTTTCGTTCCACTTATCAAGCTCACTGAAGTGACATGTTGCCGGTGGGGGGGGGCCTCAAACAGGAGGAGGGTGTGCCACTTCTGATTTTCTCGGCAGGTCTTGCGGACATTATTGAAGAGGTGAAATTCTAACATATCCCTACTCATTCAAGGCGTCAATGTTGGCCGCGTGGAAAGATAGTTATTCAGTCATGGAACATTATATGACTAATGCCGAAGACTGCACTGTAACTTGCCTGTATGATGTCTAAGCGTCTGCATCCGCGCGAATGGTTGATAGTCACTGTACTTTTGAATTGATCGATATTACGGTCGTTGGTTGGGTTGAAGTTCCTCGGGTCTGCAAAGCTTATAACAACTCGGCACTGTGTCTTTTGGTTTTTCCCTAGCAAATCATAAACATTTTGAGAAATTTTTTGGATTGTTTCTCATAGATATTACGCCAAAAACTGCATCGAGTATTCCCAAACATAAGAGTTGTTTCAAATAGGATGAACTTCGACAAAGACGGGAACCTCACTGGCTTTGTAGGTATGTGTATTGTATCTACAAATTTCTGCCTTCTATTTTCGTGACGGAGTGGACACTTTTTGCGTGCTTTCGAAACCAATCTTACAGGGTGGACACGGACTGTTTGTGAAGGCAAGACCATTCATGTTTTGAACAAAAACGAGCACGCCCTGGAAATGGCTGCTCCACTTCACGACGAGGAAGGACGTCTGGTGGCATCTAACGGCAACGGAGCATCGATTGTGAAAGGCAGGAAAAATGTTTTGCTTTTGGGAGACCATCTGGGTGACCTTGGCATGTCTGATGGTGTTGACTACGAGAATCGCATCTCGATTGGTTTCTTGTGAGTACTAGTTTCTCTGCGAAACATTTTTCGGTTAAAAGGGTGTTGAAGTAGGAATTCTGTAGTGTATTCTACTTATCCAGGAAAGCCTTTTTTGCAAGTAGACTCCTTTGCTTTGGTGTGCTGCGCCTTGCCATGAAGACTGCCGATAGCTTCCCCTAGTGCAATAATGCACGTGATGAAGTGTCTCAACCCTGGATGAATCTTCAGTAGGAAAGAAACGTGTCAAATTCCCAACGTCTGATTTGACACCAGCTTCTAGGCCATTGTCAAGGCTTTAACCGAAACGTTGTCAATCTCGTTTCAGGAACGAAAACGTTGATAATTGGTTGGAGACATACAGGCAGGCCTTCGACATCGTCGTATTGGTAAGTGAACATTTGCAGAACGTCGTTATTACAGTAAACGGATAAATTATTGTTAGTACCATCTCACACCTGTTCCTGATTGTTTTGCAGAACGATGGACCTTTGGATGCCGTCGTGGAATTGATTCAGGAGTTGCGCTCATGAGGTCGCGGCGTATCACGTCCTCAACCAAGCTTTCATCCGTCGAGCCTACTCTCAGTATACTTTCGTTGATTTTTTATAAACTGTAAAATTACCAACTTGGCCACATTGCGTAGGCCACTTGACCGTAGCTGACATATTTCTCAACATGATACTTTATAGGATAGAAAGAAGCATCCATTGAAGCTTCAGGGATGGTATTCAGAATCATCTAAATTAGTCAAGTCATTCACGTCGGCCTCGTACTGGACGGTTGGAGGTGAATTTGCAGGTCAGTATTTGAGACGACAAAATTATTTTTTCCTTTAGGGCCCAGAGTAGGGATGTCTAGACTTTGTAAGAGGATCGAGGAAGTAAAGGGAATGCAAGGTGTGCTCGGAAATTTTGCTCAATAAATACTGGAACGGATTGTCTACTGAGCACTCTGAGTCGTGGATGGAGTCTTTGCCCGTGCATTTCGCGTCCCGTCATTTCCAGGACCCCAAGGATGGGTGACTTCACAGAGATATAAAACTTTACATCAACTAGAACCTTACCCATCAAAATACTGTCACCTTCCAGGAGAGAAGTAACACTACCAACTCTTGTGGTTGGCAGTTTCTGAATCTGTAACCCCACCAGTCAATCTTGCAATCTGGTCTAAAACGTGAGAGCATACCGTGACTGGGTGGAATCCACCTGCTGATCTGTGCAACTTCCTCTCAAAACAAGCAACCATGTGAGAATGCGGCTTTGCAACTTCAGCAGCGATGATGTGAACCTATATTATGGTCCTGACTGATACAAGGATGATTTCAATCTTCTAGAGGTGGCTTCATTCAACAACCTGTCGTTTCAGATTGTTCCTCACACATGGACATGCTCCACCGCTTTGCCATGAGGTTAGTTAATTTACATGCTTTGATTCTGCCCAATAGTCCCTTGATGTCCATAGCCTGACAGAATTTCAGTATGTAACAAAACATAATGCTTGAAATCTGCATTTCTGTGGAAGAACCAAGCGATCTTGGATCAGACTAGATGAAACTTCGTTCCAACACCTTCCTCGTGATGATATCACCCCTTGCCATTTTATCAAATTGACGCTGATCTATGCAACAGCACTCATGATCATGTAGCGTCCATGTGCCCTTTCTAAAAGGGTGGAAGCAAAGCACCTCTTAGAAATCGCATTCGAATTTCGATGCACTTTAGATAACTTGTTTGAGAAATAACATCTCAGTCGAAAACGCGAGACCTTAAATACTTTAAAATGTCATGTGAATGCTTGTCTCACTCTGGATAGAAAAGGATATGCTCTAAATACAAAGGAAGGAAATTTTCCATCATGCAAACTTGCAGATGGCTGCAATTATTCACCTAATAGAGAGTACTTCTGCTCTATCGTAATGGCAATTACTTTTTGTCCTTTAAAATCGAACGCGCATGAGCTAAAATTTTTTGGGGATTTTCCAAGTAATTCTCCAGAATAAGAAATGGGATTTCAACCGAAGATAATGCAGAAGAAGAAATTGTAAAATACACGAAAGGGATACGTAATATGTCAGCCGAATTAACTAATCTCCAACCACGTAGAGCAGTAACCATGTAACCCTCGGATCTTGGTAACGCCAGCCAAACAACGCCGATAAACTACAACAAGGCAAGGTTGTCTCTGAACCACAGTAAAGGAAGCCACGTGTTGTCTGCTTTTTCTAACACGTTTACCGTAATGAAGGGGGACTTTGCTGTGTGACAGAAGCTTCTTCCACAACTGATATCGACAGATATAAACATGACAAGTCCATTCTTAACCTGAGGGGTGACCTGACAGAACTAGAGTTCGAACTTTTTACTCTAGTTATCTGGAATGCCTTTTCACTAGGCATCACTACGAGATATGTTTCAAGTTCCCGAGAGAATGGTTACCGCGTAGGATAAGAAGAATGACCCCAGCAAGCCAGATAAGCATAAACCATCATAGATAAGATGGTGCTAATCTCCAGGAGTTTCGGTATGAGAAATCTCTCCTACTACACTTTAAGCTATGCACATCGTATGATCTAAGTTATTTGAATTATGCATATTTGTATGATCTACGCACTATTATTGGAGCATCTGAATAAACATCATCTAAAGTGATTGTTTCACTATGGATTATACAGCAGTGTTCTTTGTAGAAATGGATATAAATGGATATACTTTGTCTAAAGTAGTGAACTGAAACTGATGGTTTTGATGTTTATTATGATAGATTCGCATATATTCCTTGATATATTCTCATATATTCCCTGATAAATGTGTTAAATACCTTATCTATAGTCCAGTTCATTTCAAAATCAGAGAAACAAAGAGATACCTTCGTTGCATACCTCTTTACTCGGAGACCTTGGCCGTTATCTTTCATTTCGCTGCCTCTCTAGAGGATGGAATATACAACTTCCACACTTGATAGTTATTAATAAATTTGGAATTTATATTATAATAAGACTTTCTTTGGAATATTATTCTTCACCACTTTGAGAAGTATTGAACAAATAAGCGACCAGATGTGAGGAAAATGTTCATGTCCATTCACCTTCGCCTTGGAGGCTCATGATATATTTCAACTCCTTAAAATCTATTCGCAACATCCCAAAGTAGTTCAGACGTTCCATCCCTTCATATTCTTGGAATCTCATAATTAGCCTTCTAGCTCTACGTGAGTCATGAGTACTTTCAAACACGAAACTCATTGAATTATAGCTTTGGTATCATGATATTTATTGCAGGCCATAAGGGTAACTTGCATACCTGAACATGAAGAGAAATGATAGATAAAAAAGTATTGGGAAGATCCATTAGGTGATATGTGAAAATCAAAACTTAGAAAGAATGAACACCAAGATATCAACAAAGTTTAAAGCATGAAAATGGATCTAAAAAGACGATAAGTGGTCTATGGTGGTCCTCATATAGACTTTGTTTTATGTGGATAGTTCTGATTTAAAATATCAACAGAAATTCATATCGAATACAATTAAAAATATATTTATACTTGGATAAAAGTTTCAAAAGCAAGGAGTCAAAAATTTTATTTAGAATCTTTTAGATGGTAGATACTCAGTATTAGAAAAAGGTTCAACCAATGAATTTAGCTTTCCACCTAGTCTTATGGATATTTATTTTTACGGATTAAGAAAACTTTATTGATTCTATTGATTTGATACTGGTACATCTGCAGACACACCATAAGAACAAATCAAAACACGAAATTGCCTGAGATGTTTATTCGAGAATGTCACCAGGCTATATCATTTATTATGTCGTTGAATAGGTGAAACCCCTCTATGTAAATCAGACCACATCTCCACCAAAGTCTGCTCAAACCCTTCTTCTTTCAAGATTGTCTTTTCTAACCGGTATAGAGAATTTAACATCCACTTTTAAAGTAATTTATTCATGTTCTACTGAATCGGCCTGAATGTGCTTACTTGATTGTATAGTAGTTATCTAGAAGCTTAAATCGATTAAGTGATATAGATTTTTTGTCTCTTTGTTTTAACTTATCATCTAACAGCTAATTTAAAACTTGTTGAATCCTTGCTAATTCCTACATGGTGTTAACCTAGCTTGCATCGCAAGATAGGTATTCTGCAAAAAGTATTGATTGTTGTCTCTTTGTTTGAACTTATCATTACCAGCTCTTTTAAAACTTGTTGAATCCTTGCTAGTTCCTACTTGGTGTTAACCTGACTTGCATCGCCAGGTAGGTATTATACGAAAAGTATACAATTCAACTTGCTATGATACACATCGCAAAGATCCTGAAACAATTTGTTGACCACGAACGAAATCAAACTTTGTGGTGATGGTCACATGAACACAAAGTCCATGTGTGATAGTTTGCTTTGCTATCAGAGTTCAAAACTAGATGTTGCTAGCCTTAGCCTTTCTGCAATCACGAAGAGACTCTCGACTAATCAGTGCCCAAGGTTACAAGTCTGTCTTTGGTCGCTGTCCACTGATCTAGTCTTTCAATCGATTTTCTACCCTTCAATTAGAGTGTAGGAATGTGATTAATTCTTCTCATTAATACATTCTCATGGTGTATTTAGACAGTAAGGATGTGGTGATTCTTTTCATTCATGCCTCTTTGTTGATTTATTTGTTGATGGTTGATTCACCCCCTCGTTTGGCTGACGAAGTCTTACTGGACGATACCTGGTGATTGGTATTCTAAAAGCCAAAGTAGTATTCCCTCAAAACACCCTCTAATATTTAGAAACTAAACCTTTATGATGATATATGGGTATATGAGTGCAGAAGCCGTTCCCAAAGGGGTTATCAAGAGCTAATGAAATGCAAATGATCAATAAACCATATATACATGATTCGCAATGCTAGAGTAGTGTTAAATCTCTAAGGTAGAATACATCAAATGTAACCTGCAGCAAAGGCATAATTGAATCAAATTGAGAATAACATATGGTCTACTGACTACTAAACGACTTGAATCAATAGTATGTATGCAAAAGACTGCAAGAAGTAGAAAACTTTATGTAAGAGCCCGCCAGTAAGCAACGAGTGAACAATAAAGATTAAGAAAGTGGGTTGGAGTCGGGCAAGGGAACAAACCTGGAACCAGTCAAAGAGTGAAAGAAAAAGACTAGGGAGGGAATTAGCTGGGGAATAGAGGAGTGGAACAATTCAAGAGTTATAGGATGGTGAAACAGGACGAAGTGTAACAGGGTAATGAGAGTTAAGCGCAAGAGGACGAGATATAAAGTATATCACAACAAGCGCTATAGATATTTGAGTCTTGAGACCATAAACAGCAAAGGAAAGCAGAAGGTAGCCGTAGTATACCTCCACGAAAACGCCTGCAACTTCATCAATGCCTCACATAGCACTGAAATAGCTGAGCAATTGTCAGTGTCCCTAGTTTCTGGGTAAGGGAAAAGCTCTAACATATGAAACTTAAGATCCAAAAAAGGACAGTAACCATAGAATGACTGTGCAATGCAAATAAATTACCATCTGAAGGAAATACATTAATTCGTGAGCAAGAGAAAGTAAGGGATCGGAGACATATATGGTTAAAATCTAAAAAGAAATAACTATTAGTATCGGAATCGAGCAAAAACTAGCAAAATTATTCTGATAATACCAATTAATGAAAAAAGTGGTAAACTAAAGACTAACAAAACTACTTTGATAATACAAATTAATGAAGAAAGTGGTAAACTAACGTGCATGGAATCTCCCAAGAAACTATAAGGAACTGCGTCTGAAAAAATAAATTAATGAAGAAGGTGGTAAACTAACTCTATGGAATCACCTAAGAACAAGTAAAGGACTGGAGACGTATCTGGTTAAAGCTTGAAAAGAAACAAATTGAAATCAAATAAAAATTAGCAAAATTACTCTGATAATAGAAATTAATGAAGAAGTGGTAGACTAACGGTGTGGAATCTCCCAAGAAACTGTAAAGAGCTGAGTCTTAAAATACAAATTACTGAAGAAATGGTAAAGTAACTGGTAAAATCAACGAAGATAAAGTAAGGAGTTGAGTCTGAAGGCACGGAAAAGAGCCAGTCGTGTTACACCCAAAGGCGAATTAGGGAGCGAATCGAAAGAAACAGTAAAGAGCCGAGTAGGAAGGCAAGGAAAAGAGCAAGTCGTTTTACACCCAAAGGCACATTAAGGAGCGAATCCAAAGACATAGGGAAAGAACAGGCCCAAAGAAACGGGGCTCAGAGTAAAGTAGAGCGAGCAGCAACGAAAGATGGAACGAACAAATAATCCGAAGACGTGAAAGGGAGAGTAAGGTAGAGCGAGCGACCACCAAAGATGGAACAAAAAAATAATCCAAAGACGGGAAAGGGCACCAGGAAGGGGCCGAAGGGGACACCAAATTTTTATGATGAAATATGCGCAGTATTCCTAATTCCGAGCTCTCTGTTGCTCTGTCTGTACAAGTGACTGCACAGTAATTCCGTGAATTGCCCCCCTCGCTTGTTCCTAAGCCAGAAAGTAAGTACATTCGGGAAATTCGGTTTCCACTATTATCCAACCGGAGTTTCTACAAGATATGGGATGCAGTTGTCATAGATCACGTCCACTATATTTTCTGATAATGTCACATTTTCTAGACTATATCTTTCCTGAGGAGCCTCCTGCCAGTCTCAAACAGTCATTAAAATTTTGGCTGGGATTAGGGTCCATTACCGGCTTTGGCTTGGGGACTCCTGAATCTTCCACGTCATTAGTGTGCATCATGCCACATCCTCAGATATGGTGTATACACACACAATGCTCGTGTTTGTTTTCGACACCCTCAGTGACAACTCTCAATTATAAGGTTCTTATCTAAACTTCTTTTACGAACTAGAAAGTATTGCTAATCCAAATCTCCACTTCGCTACACTAGGAAACAATTGTTTCTCTACATTTCCGTGCGCGAACAAAATCATTCGTCAGTTTGCACACACTGTCAGCTGCGGGATTTTCTGCTATTTACAGAAATAAACTCCCATTTCTAAACTCCTCAGTCGAATCAATGACTCTGCTCAAGCTAACTATCTATCATCCATCCATGATATCATCCATGATTTCACTGGGTCGTCGAATTTCCACAACGAAATGCAGAATGCGTAGAGCATAAAATCCTCATCCACAACAGTCTTAGTTACAAGAACAGTCCCAACATTAAACGGATATGGGTATAGTAGTTTGACGTTTCTACGTCATCTGCTCTTCTACTCCATAGTAAACAAACCATGTTTTAAAGAAGGGACGCATGAGGCCAGAAGCGCACATAATAATTCGATAATCGCAATAGTTTCACTCATATTAACTTCGAGCAGAACTTGTTCCAAAACATGTTCCTCACCTCAATCTGAAGGTTCGGCGTACACAATGACAAAACTGGGATCTAAATCTAACCTTTCTAGGTTTCCATCTACATCTCATCGAGAAACAGATTGCGATGGAAATAGGTTGCTATCAAAACCGCTTTGAAAGGATAATCTTCGTTATAGGCCGGCGAAGGTTCAGGGCCCAAGGAGACATTGCGACATTCAGACAAACCAGAATGACAGATGCACTTCATTATTGATCATCCGTTCCGCTTCCCATTCACTGGGTAGAATCCATTAGAACAATCTACCATCTTACCATGAGAATTAATAAGAAAAAAAAAGCTAAGTCTATAATCTATCCTCGTACTCGGAAAGAGGGGTGATCTGGTCCTTGAGATTCTTTCGTTTCCTGATGTCAACAACGATTTGGCCGGCCTGTGTGGACGGGTCAGTGGGGTCAGAGCTCATCATTTCCCAATGGTCAAACACAGCCTGGGGGAAGGCCTGTCCGGATGTGGCAGCACGGAGTGTACTAGAGAAACCAAAAGACTCAATGACAGGCAAGTAAGCCTTGATGTTGTACAAGGGGGTACCAGGCCTCTGGATTTCCTCAAACACATGACCTCTCTTTTGATTCAGAACTCCGTAGATACCTCCAAGGGCCTGCTCGGGTGCCTGGATCTCTACCAAGTAAACGGGCTCCAAGAGCCTAGGCTTAGCTGTGAGCATGGCAGCGTACATTGCACGCCTGGCGGTAGGGATGATCTGACCACCACCTCTGTGAATAGCATCAGCGTGCAACACAACATCACAGACCTCAAAAGCAATACCTCGCATGTTCTCCTCACCGAGAACTCCCTCCTTGGTAGCCCACTGGAAAGCGGCTACAACTGAGTCCTTGATTTCATTCAAGTACTGCACTCCTTTACACATATCGACAACCATGTTAGGTCCGGTGGTATCAGGGCCGAAACACCAGATCTTCTTGGCTAGATCCTTGTCCCATCCGAATTCCTCAGCAAGAATCTTGCTCCTGACCTTAGGGTCATCTCTGGGCCCAATGCGTCCGTCATCAATAGCCTCTGCAAGACCCTCCTCAAGTGGCCTAGCCTCGAAGTACAATCGGTTATGCTTGTTGGGAGACTTACTCATAACGGTGTGGTTCGACTTCTCTAACACAGTTTCCCTGAATGATACAACTGGGTCGGATACGACTATCTCAGCTCCACCCATGAAATCATCCTGCAAATCCTTGAGACAAATCTCAAGATGAAGCTCACCAGCTCCCGCAATGATGTGCTCGCCGGACTCCTCGATGGTACATATAACCATAGGGTCGGACTTGGCAAGACGTTTGAGACCTTCCACCAACTTGGGCAAATCAGAAGCAACCTTACATTGGACGGCAACACGCACGACGGGTGACACTGAGAACTTCATGGCACGAATGGGGTGAGCGTCTACTTCTTTTTCATTTGTCAAAGTTGCGTTCTTTGTGATGAACTGGTCAAGACCCACCAACGCAACGGTATTACCGCAGGGCACATCCTCGACAGACTCTTGCCTCCTTCCCATCCAGATAACAGTTCTCTGGACACTCTTCGTGTATAAATCCTTCTTCTGCCCGGGGATGTAGTTAGGTCCCATAATTCTGACCTTTAAACCGGTAGACACCTTTCCGGCGAACACACGACCGAAAGCAAAGAACCGACCCTTGTCTGAGGCGGGAATCATCTTGGAAACGTAAAGCATGAGGGGACCCTCGGGGTCACAGTTCCTGATGGCATTGGCGTACATGTCATCGAGGGGGCCTTCATATAGATTCTCCACACGATATTTCTGGGCGGTTGCCGGTGAGGGCAAGTGAAAGATCATCATCTCCAGGAGAGCAGCACTGGCGGGTAACCAGGTCTGCATAACCCTCTTCATCAAATGCTTGCCCATTAATTCCTTCTCCTCTCCCTTCAGACCACATCCCAACTTGGCCAACATAGGCCACAGCTTCTCCTTTTGGTCGTTCATACAGAGATTGATAATCTGCTTGATAGGATTGTAGACAAACTGGACGAATCCACGGGTGCAGGTCGCCGCACCAGTGTTCTTCGTCGTCCACTTCTTCGTGGTTGGGTCAAAAAAGTTCTCACCCCAAAGCCTTTCCATCATTTTCTTCTCGTCGACTCCAAACTTCGATGCGTACATCTTTGCGAAGTTCGTAAGCGTGAAAGCCCATCCGTGAAGACCGGCTGAGAAAGCAACGGTACCCTTCTCTGGGTACACCTGGACGTCACCGAGAAGCTTGTCTTCATATGTCGCCATGATGACATTGGCATTCTCAATAACACGGGAGAAGGTCTGGTATGCCTCCTCTCCTTCAACCTGAAGCTCGAGGAAACAACGGTCCATCTTGTTCACGGTCAATACGGGCCTAATCCTCTCTCCAAGAGCTTGTCGCAGCACTGTCTCCGTTTGGACACAAACACCCTCAACACAATCGACGACGACAAGGGCTCCATCTGTGATACGCAAAGCAGCGGTAACCTCGGAGGAAAAGTCAACGTGTCCGGGGGAATCGATCAAATTGATCAAGTAGTCGGATCCGTCCTTCTCACCGCGGTAATCCTTCAGGGACAAATCAGACATCTCATAGTACAATGAGATACCTGTCGATTTAATAGTAATACCACGCTCGGCTTCGTCAGCCCTGGTATCAGTTAGACGTACATCACCGGCATCGGCCTGGGCAATGATGCCGGCCGCTGCGACCAGTGAATCGGTAAGAGTCGACTTTCCTGCATGATTCAGACCGTTCGGTGGTTAACTCATGAGCTCATACGGATGTACATGTTAAACTACGGAACGAAAACAGCTAACTATGGAAGGATAGTAATTGAAGCGTACCGTGGTCCACGTGGGCAATCACGGACATATTTCTGATATTATGTTTCTTGTCCATAATCCTTCGCAACTCATCTGCTGTGAACTTCACCTGTACCACCATTAAAGGAGCATGTGTTAAGAGAGGCATGGATGCGAAGGCTTTCATCTCGGTGAAATTCCACATAAAATACCAGCACCTTTCCATGTTAAAAACAAATTCTGTCTGCTCATGCCCCAACCACCCGACGACTTTCCCATCAGTGCAGTCTCTTTGAAATTCGCAACCATTGTCAAATCCTTGGTTGCCTTCACAACCCAACTCACAATCCCTAACAGAGGCATCTTCCCCCTACGGCAACACTGCCGCCTGCGCAAAACTGCAAGAGATCCTATCGATCTCGAGCAAAACAACCAAAAGATGCTGGGCACCATCCCGCATGCGCTCCAGATCACAACACCCTCCAGCTCCCGTCCATGCTCTCCACGGTCCAGAAGCCCAAGCTTCCCCTAACCATAGCCGCTCCGAAATCCCCTTAAGCCCATAATGATCGATTTCATGCCCGCGAGTACATACCATTTTGGCGAGCTGATGAAATCGGGCCGAAACGGCAAGGCCTTCGAAGCAAAGGAGATTGAATTCAGCCTTCCCGTTCAGGAGGCTCGAGGATTTCAAAGGTCGAAGATAGAGAGAGCTCGAGAGAGCCCTTCAGCTGTTGCTGCGACGAAGAGAGCGTGAGCGACGCTCTTGCCTCCTTTCCCCCAAGCAAGCGTTCTAACAGCCAACGCCCGAGATCGGCCCGACCTTCGCGGAGCTTTCCCACCGTCAGATCCTCATTTAGGGTTCAGCTCGGTAGTCTCAGGTGCCCTACCTCGCTTTGCCAAAACGAGGCTCTCCATTTGGAGCACGGCGCTAAAGGTGTGAATGGAGATGATTCCAACCCAGTAGGTGTGGAGTGCGCGTGTGTGAAGTGGACATTTCTAAGCTGCTACGTGTAGCTGGGCTTTTCTCTGCTACCGTGGCGGCCCGATGTGACTATTTCGGAACTTGCAGGATACTCTTCCTTCGGTCCTTCTTCGGTCTCCGCTTTTTTATCCTCTTTCGGCCCCTCTCGCGTGCCTTCGCCGCGGATGAGATATTTGCAACTTCATAAAATATCGTGCCAATGTCGACATTCGTTAATCCCCGGATAAACGAGTTTTGTTTCTCTTCAAAAGTTATTGGATATTAATAATGTCAGTCAATATGCAGTATGCAATGTTTCCAATAACATCTCCATATTTCCAATACGTTTGTCAATAGAGTTGGGATACTTACGGAACAATTTTAATTTTTTTTTATTTCAACTCTTTTCAATTCCCCCTCACTTTATTCGGTCATTTTCGTTTTCAAAATGTATGAACTAAATAAGGGGTGTGAAATCTTCATTTCTCTTTAGTTCCATATTGGTTTGGTTAGCCTAGTTCAGCTTTCCAATTTTTTAAAATTTATTCGAGGATCAGCTTCCGCTTCCGAGGCATGATGGTGGCACGATGTCTTTCCATTGATCACAAATCCGATTCATTCTCATCAATCTATAAATATGACATGCTTTCCAATTTTCTGTTTAGGTAACGGTTCTCATTAAGTTAATTTAGTACTTATAGAACATAGTTCAAGATTCAGGACTTTATTCTAAATTGTAAGTTGACCAACCTTTCCAGATGGCCTATGTTCCTTTACATATGATATAATTTGAATCTTTCGATCCAATAAATTCTTATGAAAGCTATTCGAGTAACTCGAATAGCTTTCATATTACATTAAATGAAGAAACATAAGTAACCATAACCGTGGACTTAAAGCCAAAGTGTGTTCTTGGAAACACTCATCAGTTTAAATTAGACATTAAAATGACTTGATAAAATAATTGGATGCATTAAGTTTATATCTCTCTTCTATGAGAATGCAACCAAGACTTACTATAGTAAACAGATTTAAATATAAGCTTTCTATCAAAAGAAGTGACTTGTTTCAAAATTTTAGGGTTAAACTACCATTATTTGACTTTTTATTTATATCAAAATATATACAATGTTTGTAAATTATATGCAATTTTCATATTTTAAGTTCTTGATGAATGTTAATTCAATATGAAAGTCGGTTGCTTGTTTTAATATTGACGGATGGGATGGCATAAAGACTAATGGATTTTGCTTTACTTGCATGAGATTTCTAATTTAGATATTCTTATCTTTTGTGAAATTTGTTGACAAAAAAAAATGCACAATTAGAAATTTGAGAGAGAGCGGTAGGAATCCAAATCTGGCTATGTGATGAAATAGAAATTATTCATCAATCTAGTAAAGAGAAACATACATTAAAATTATGCTAAATTTTATGTAATTTGCCCTATGTTTGCCTATGGCTTCATTTGCATGAGATTTTTATTCATCCTTGAATTGTCAATCATGAATTATCAAACAAGAATTGTCAAAGTCACACTAACTACAAACATTATATTATATATACATTTGTACTTGGAGAACCTTATTTACTTCTATAACATGTGATGCAGATTGATCCCATATCTAACCCTAGATTATCTAGTACCAATTGATCCATGTCACCTCACTTGATTCCACAAGTGGAAGACAAGGCTATAGCTTTCCCATAGGATTCATTCCCCATAGGTCATGTAGTCTAAGAGCCTTCCCGTATGTCTCATGCACATAGATCTTGTAGCCATGCTTGCAATCCCATTACCTACAACACCTACATGTTATCATTAATAGAATCTTGTAGTTCCCATAAGTCACATATATCTTGAACTTCAAGTGAGCATAACTTCTTTTCTATAGCTTTTTTTCCATGTTCTTGATGTATATAGAAAGCGCTTGAGAAGACGCTTAAAAAAAGAGACATGCCTTATTGCATTTGTATTCACAAAGATATTGGTCCTTATATGAACTATATTTTGGTTCATTTCTATAAATAGAATCCCGTAATATGTGTCACAACATTTGCGGTTTCAAAGTTAGATTGCTCGGATGTTGGAGTAGTAGTGTTGGTAGTCATGGGTATTTTGGTAGTTACTTATAGACTACTTGTTGACGGTCCAATTTTATGTTAGGGCTATTAAACACATGGTGGGACCCATTGTCATTTGCACCATCGAATGTGTCATCAATAACATCATTAGGGTTGGAGACCTAGGTCAAGCAGAGGAGTATACCTTCAAAGTGTAGCTTCAAATAGCTCACTTCTTTGCTATTGAGCCTTCAAGTTCTTGGCTATAGTGGAAAGAGGCTAAGAAGCGTCACATGGAGTCTCTTAGTTAGAGTGGGTGTGGCTTGATTATAACTAGCACCAAATTGTTGGTAGATTTTTAAGTGAAGGATTGAGCACTTATCTAACTTGAGTGGAAAAACAAACTGATTACATTAGAGAAATCAAAGTCAAGGATAAATTGAGTGTAGGAATTGAGAGTGTTCATGATATCTCCAAGCATGGCGGATTGTTTGTACTTTGATCGTGGTTCAAATTTCCCTAAGAGTGATCATGTGTAGAAGCTCTACATGATTTGATGCAAATTTGGTAGTGGGGCATACAATATACAGAAATGCTAGCCAAACTTTTAAAAATTGGATCAATTTGAGGCAACGAGTATTCAATTTGAGCCCAAGAGGTGAAATCAAGTCAATTTGGTGCAAATTGAGCTTGAAGTTAAAAATTGAAGGGGGAGTTGGGAATCTATCTCCTCGAATTAAAGATTTAGAGATACCCATCCTTCCAATTAAACTCAAGTGGAGCATTAGTGGAGGATTTGGTGGTCAACTAATTATAGAGGAGTTACATCAGATTGGTAGAGGTTGCTCATCATTGGAGGTCACCTGAATTGCTCTAAATTTGGCTCAAATTAGCTAGAGTTGGGTGAAGCTTGACCAGATTTAGAGAGGGTTTGCCCTAGATTTGGCTTGAGTTAGCTAGAGTTAGGTTAAGTTGAGTTGAGTTAGCTAGAGTTAGGTTAAGTTGAGAGGCTATGAATACCTAGAAGGGCAAACAAGCTAGCTTGTCGGCATGAGATTAGCTAGTTTAGATGAGTTTTAAGTCATGATTTGGCAAAATCTGCCCACCCTTCTAGATGGTGTGCCATAAGGTTTGAATCTCATATCTATGCTTCTTAGATTGGTGCCTTAGCCAACTGGTTTTGTAACATCCATTTGTGCATATATGTGTTATTGTGATATTTAGTTTGGTATTATAAGTACTAGAGAGATATTATTTATATAGAGATAAACAATAATTTTATATTATTCATTATTAGCTAAAATTAGTCATAACTAAGATAGGGGGACCTTACTTTTGAGCACCACTATTTTGGATTCTAATGTGTTGACTTAGTATTATTCTTAGGTGTTTGGCTTTGAAGAAAGAGTTGAAAACTCTTGGACCCACAAGCCTTTTTTGTTTTGGATTCTTCTCTAGTCCAAGGATAGCCCATGTGAAGGAATCTTTGATTTAGTGGTTAGGTTAAGATAAGATTACATGCTTAGGAGAATATTCTCATGAGTATAGATATTCTTTTAATTTTTTGACTCTAGTTTACTTTTAGCCTAGTAACTTGAGTTACTCAAATAATTAGTAACTTTGGTGCATAATCACAAGTATATAAACTAAGGGTGAGGAGGTACTCATCATCCTTTCATTTGCAACTATCTCTCTCTCATTGAGTTCTCTAATGAGCAGTGGTTTGAGTCTTGGGGTGTTTGCCTTGGAGGAGTATGACCAAGTTGAGGTTCTTTGCTTTCATAGTCCATGGTGCATTACCATAATAACTATCAAAGGTTAATCTTGAATGAGAGACAAGCATGCTCACATTTTTGGTTCTATTGCCAAGACCTCTCTAGAAAGCAAGATAATTTTCCACGTATTATTCTATATTAGATAGAAGGAGGCTATGAGAGCTCACTTGGAGAGAACATTAAGGGAAGAGAGGGCTAAAATTATGTTAGAGAACTTGTACCTATTTGTATACCATGTAGTTCATTAAGATATCTTTGAGGTGATTTTGTATATCTTGTACACATGAGAGGATTTGGAATGATTTATCACACCATTTGTAGTGTAGCATGTAGATTGCTCGGACACTAGAGTTCCAATGATAATAGTTAGAGGCATTTTGGCAGTTACTCATAGACTACTTTCTGACGATCACATTTTGTGTTTGGAGTATTGACTTCATGATGGAGCACACTGTCACTTGCATCATTTGCACCATCGAGTATGCCATTAGCAAGACCGTTGGGATGAGGCCTAGGTCGAAGTCAAGAGTATACCCTAGAAATGCAGCTTTAGAGAGCTCACTTCTCTAATGTTGAGCCTTTGAGTTCTTAGCTAGAGTGGACAAAAAGCCGGCGAGCATCACCTGGAGTCTTTTTCCTAGAGTGGATGTGACTTGACTATAATTAGTGCCTTGTTGAGGATCAGATCAAGTGCTGATCTGATTTGAGTTGATTTAAGTTGTAAACGATTTGATTATATCAAAGAAGTGAGAGTCTGGGGGAATCGGGTGCAAGAACTATGAGTGTTGGTGGTATTTCTAAGCTTGGTGGATCGTGGTGTCTTGATCGAGTAGTTCAAATTTCCCTAAGAGAGATTATGTGCATAAGTGCTGGCAAAATTTGGAACTAGAGAAAAGTAATTTTCAAGCAATAGTTGTGATATTGAGCTCAAGAGGTGAAAGTAGGACCAATTTGTTGCGAGTTGAGCTTAGAAAGTGAAATTGCAAGTGGCATTGCGAGCAGAATCTTGTGAATTAGAGATTGGACAAACCCCAATTTTCTAATTTGGCTCAAGTGAAGAGTTAGTTGAGGATTTAGAGGTTAGCAAAATTTAAGGATTTATGTCAAATTTTACGTCAGATTTATGTCAAATTTTGTGAAGGGTTTACGTTAGATTTTGGCAAGAAGATACCTTACTTGATGATCCTTGTAGAGCACAAAGTAGATGAGTGCTCCAATTATGTCAAATGCCAAATAGTGGTAGAGTCAATCCAGTGTTGTTTTATGAGATGGAGGGTTTTTGTTTAGATTTCTTGTGATTGGACCCCCTCCATTCTTTATTCTTATTTGTGCACCGTGTTTGTGTGAGGTGCCCTAAATTTAGAGCGTTGGTGCTCTAGTGTGCTCTTGATAGTGAGGTTGGAGTGATGACCAATCAGACTATCTATGTTTCTCTCTAGTGAAGCAAGAAATGATGACCTGCAGAATGTGAGAGTGCGTGTTGTGATGACAAGTTACAGGTCGCCCTTTCCCCTAGTGTAGTTATCTCAATTAGAGTTACATTAGTGGATAGTGTTCCATTAAGATTGGCACTTGTTGGTGGTTTGTTGGTGGTGTTGGCACTGGGTGGTGCTTGGTTGATGGTGTTGGCACTTGGTGGTGTTAGCACTTGGTGGAGTACTTGCAATTTGTGGTTCCGGTTTGCAATTGGCGGGTTGTAGTTTCTTTGTCATGATGGAGTTTGTTGGGAATTCCAAAGGAGAAAGTCCTATAGTACGCAATGATTTTACTCAAAGTGGTGCTCGGTATCAGCCTATATCTCAAGTGCTAGTGAGGGAGGAGATTGACTCTGAGTTGGAGTTTGACACAAGAGTTGATTTAGTTGAGAGTGCACTTGGTGTGTCCGTATTTTTGTTGTAGGACATGGACAAGATTTATGGGGCTTCCAAAGGCCCTAGGCATTACTCTAGTACAGTGGGTACCATTGAGTTGGATGACTTCATCCAAGAGTTTGATAGTTGGTATGATCTATAGTAGATGCGGAACCCAACTTTGTTTACACCCTTCATGGCATGGAAGGGGTTGTTTCACCATTTGGAGGGTTTGCCAATGGACGATTACCATGAGTTCAAGAGAGCTCACTTGGAGGAGATTGAGAAATGGAGACAATATTGGTCTCCAAACTATATCTTTATCACTTTAGGCTTGGTTGCCAAGAGTAGATTGGCAGTTCCTATGAGTTTTAGCTTGAGTAGCATTGGTGGAGCTAATGAAGGTGCACTAGCTAGAGATAGTGCTACTACTAGTGGAGGTACCACTACAAGAGGTGGTGTGGTATTAGGGCTTAACCTCATGGTGGAGTTCTTCTAGTGTTTGGGGCAAAACTTCCAAGGAGTGCGGACTGACAAATTGAGGAGCTTGCAAGAGTTCCAAGAGCTTGGAAGGCTGGAGAGAGCATATGCAAGGCATACACTTGCATGAGGCGGCTGATCAGTTCACTCAAGGAGTTATTGAGGCCTAGGCAATCCAATTTTGGTATGGGATATTGGACAGGGAGTTATGACATAGAGTTTGTGATGCTATGTTGTTACGGGCTACTTCATCCACTTTGGTAGTGGTCTTTGGTTTGACTAAGCGTATTGAGCTCAACATGGTGGAGGAGAGAGTGATGACATTTAGATTTGGTAGGGAGACCTCATCTACGGCTATGACTTCTTCTAGAGTGCAATAGAGTGCACCATGTCTAGTTTTTTTTGAGGGTAGGATGGATAGCTTAGGTCCTATGGAGCGAGTGGAGGGCCTATTGTGGTTAGACCCTTACTTTCATTTTTGGGTCAACAACAACCAATGAGTAGTGGTGTTGCTTGTTGGACTTGTGGTGGACTCTAATACCAAGAGCTAGCCATATGATCTAGATGTGAAATTTGGTATTGTAATATCTGGAATGATGTTATACATGATGGTCAAAATAGATAAGATAGAAGTATCACCAAAAGAGTACTTCTACTAATAGGGTAGAAACCGAAATAGACTTGAGAACCTTAGAACCAATAGTTAGACATATGATTTAAAGGTGAGAATTAGTTTGGCGACATCTGGGAAGATATTACACATGATGGACTAAATAGATCAGAAAGAGGTATCACTAAAAGGGGACTTCTATTAATAGAGTAGGAACCAAAATATGCCTGAAATCTTTGAAGGCAATTTTGGAGGCCTAAATGGATGAATTGGGCCTCAAAAATGTGCAGATCCCCCCCTCCCAACAAAGGACAGGCTGGCCTTCCCTCCCCCAACTTTTTCTCGTTGAGAGCTTCCCAACGGTACCTTACTCACGTGATTTTGAGATTCCTACAAGAAGATTCCCTAAAAGATTCCCTCCTGTCAAAGCTTGTTTGACCAACCAGATAGGACCTAGACCAGACATGTCACCCATCCATGTAAGTAATCCAAAGGTGGAGCTTGCTGACATGTCACCTATTTGTGTCCATAATCCTATGGTGGAGCTTCCTTGGAGGAGATCCTCTTTGTAAAGAGAAGGTGCTCCCTTGGGGCATCAAATTTTTGAGTGTGCAATATGTGTTTTCTCTCTTCTCTTGTCCTCGGAGTATTAAAATGATATCAAAGCAAGTGTTCTAGTCCAAGAGAGTGGATCACCCCTCTTGGAATAGCACGAACTATTGAAACTGAATAATTTGAGGTGGAAAACATAGAGTAATCGCTAGACTTAGGAAGGACTTTAGAGAGCGGATGGGATGGATGCACCGGGAGGACAATTTCCCGCACCTAGTTTTCCATTCTCAAACCCATTCCACATCAAGGTTATGTACATCCAGCATGAGCAGATGAGGGTATCGCTAGTTTATCACTTTGGTGCAGAATTCATGGACAGAGTGATGAACTCACCAAACCCGGTGATTCTACCTGTGGTGATATATGACAGAGAGTGGGATTTGACAATCTACATTCTATTATGATAATATGGATATGAATGTCCCAAATTCTCTCCCTTTCAACACTCAAGTAGAAATCCGTTATGTAGTGAGGCCAAAAGTGATGTTTAGAGATTTTGTGGTTAGGAATTTTGGTGAGGAGTATTATCAACAAGTGATAGCTTCTAAGGTCCCAATGGTAGTTCTAATAGTTCGTGCGCCTTCCAAAGTGATTATATTGACTCTGTATTGAAGTAGACATTAGCAATTGAGTGTTGCAAGAACCATGGATCCGCAATTGCAAGAGCTGGTGCAAGGAATGCAAGGGATGTTGAATGAATTTCGAGAGATTAAGATGACCATGGAGACATTACAAAGTCAAGTGCAGATCCTTAGGAACGATCAAGCCATGCAAGAAGAAGAGCCGTCTCAAAACCCAATACCTCCGACTGAAGTACTTGGAGAGGCACCCATGCCTACGAACCCTATCAATGATGAAGCCACATTGCTACTCCGGATGAAGAAGACCTCCAACATCGAGCCTTACAAGGTGCAGCGCACGATGGGAGTAGTGGAAAATTGGATCTTGAGAATGAATCAATATTTCAGATTGTTCTCAACAGAGATCACAGAGCATGCTGCAGGCATGTTTGCATGTGGGTACTTGACCAATAAAGCCCTCACATGGTATGATGCTTGGGAATGATCCATGATGGCAGAGAGAAGGGAGGTCACATGGACAGTAATGCAAGAAGGACTGCTGAAGAATTTCCAATCCGTGGATTCTGTGCAATGGCTCAAACCCGACTATGGGGATTGAGACAAAAGAATAGCGTACAAGAGTATGTGGAGGCATTTTTGGATCTACAAGTCGCAATTACCGACATGAGTCCAACAGAGGCTCTCGACAATTTCAAACGAGGGTTGAAAGAGTGGATTCGCCAAGAAGTCATGGTGCAAAATCCTTGCATGGTATTTGAAGCCATTGCTTGTGTGCAGAGCAGGATAATAGGAATAACAAGAGCATTAGGTGGAGGTGAAGGAGTAGTTCCACCTCAACATTATCGGGCAGAAATGCCACACATGGGTGGACCAGTACCGATGGAATTGGGCAACCTTCAATTCTGGGATTGAGGAGCACGACCGCTTCAAGGGGAGTAGGGACGGGTAGAAGAACAAAGAGATGAAGTCCCACAAGGAGAAGGGACTCAAGGAGAACAACACCGTTGTTACAATTATGGCCGTATTGGGCACATATCTACCAACTATTGCACTCGTTTCCCTAGAGGCCCTCGGCCTTCGTACAGGCGATCTTTGAACAACATGGAGAGACACATTGAAGAGAAGGAGGTGGAAATCACTTTGGAAAACAAAGATCGCCAATAAATGTACCTTGCGGCCTTATTCACTCAATAAGGAAGCAAAGAAGCAAGGGAAGGAAAAAGAATAATGCGCAAAGATCTCGAAAGGCAACCTCACAATTGATTGTTGTGAATGGAATCCTAGAAGGTAATCTAGTGAGAGTATTAATAGATCCGGGAGCAACGGAGAATTTCTTGTCTTGCTATGTTGCAATAAGATTGGGAATGGATCTAGAGAGAGATGGAAGTGAAGAAGTAGAGTTACCAAATGGGCAAACAGAGAGGATTGAATCATTACCTAGACGGGTAACCCTCTTTGTAGGAGAATATTAGGAAGCAATTGAGTGGCGAGTGATATAGTTAGCTCGTTATGATGCAATTTTAGGCATGCCATGGATGGAGCAGTACAACCCTATGGTGGATTGGAGGAAGAAAGTAGTGAGAACCCACCAATGTTCAATCATTGGGATTAAAGAAAAATCACACAAGTAGAAACTGCCTCTATATGTTGTAGGGACGGCAACTGTCTGTAAGACCAATAGATGTTTTATGGGTCTAATAGGAGAAGTCCAGAGTGCACAACTTGATAGAAAAATTCTTGAGGAATTGAAGGATGTGGTGGATGAGTTTCAAGATGTCTTTCCCAATGATCTACCCTCAGGATTACCACCAAAAAGGCAAGTAGATCACAAAATAAAGACACTCCCGGGGAAGACACCTCCTTGTAAGGCCCCATATCGCCTATCACCTCATGAGTTGGAGTAATGTAAGACTCAAATTGAGGAGATGCTACAGAAAGGGTTCATTCAACCTAGCGTATCACCATATGGGGCCCTTGTCTTGTTTGTGAAGAAGAAGGATGGTACAATGCGCATGTGCATTGACTATCGGGGTCTCAATCAACAAATAGTGAAGAATAAATACCCCTTACGTTGCATGGATGACCTGTTTGATCAACTCCATGGAGCGAGATACTTCACCAAACTGGACTTGCGGAGCGGTTATAATCAAATCCAAATTGCAGAGGAGGATGTGTACAAAACTGCCTTTTGAACCAGGTATGGCCACTTTGAGTATCTTGTGATGCCTTTTGGCCTCACTAATGCACCTGCCACTTTCATGAGTCTAATGAATGACATATTTTGTCCATACTTGGATAAGTCTGTTATCGTCTTCTTGGATGATATCTTAGTATATAGTAGCATGATGATAGAAGACAAACAACATCTATGAGAGGTCCTCCAAATTCTAAGATAGAATCAGTTGTACGCCAAAATCTCAAAATGTGAGTTTGGCAAGTCTAAAGTAGACTACGTAGGACATAGAGTAAGTGCAGAGGGCATTCAAGTATTGATAGATAAAATAGAGGTCATTCAAAAATGGAGTGCCCAAGATGATCAAACTCAACTTAAGAGCTTCTTGGGTTGACGGGATTCTATCGTAGATTTGTCAAGGACTTCTCCAAGGTTGCATAGCCTTTAACGGCACTACTTGGCAAGGGGAAGAAGTGGACATGGAGAACTGCACAAGAGTTGGCCTTTCAAGAATTGAAGGCCGCCTTGCTACATGCACCAATCTTGAAGTGGTATGATCCAAAACGTCCAATCAAGTTGGCTACAGATGCATCAAGCGTAGCAATAGGAGTAGTCCTACAACAAGAGTGGCATGACGGATGGCATCCAATTGCATATTTCTCTTGAAATTTGCTACCGGCAGAGCGCAACTACCACACCATAGAATGAGAAGAGCTGGCCATCATTCTAGCAACCAAGCATTGGAAGCACTACCTGGGTGAGAAGGCATTTGTAGTAGAGATAGACCACAAACCTCTAGTATACCTCGAGACGTAGAAGGATCTATCTTGTCACCAAATTTGGTGGGCAGAGTGGCAACAACACTTCAACATGACAATCACCTATGTGGAAGGTAAGAAGCAACTTGCAGATGCATTCACCCACATACCAATGGCCAACAACTTGGTGGCAAAAGTTAAGATTAACCTTGAATTCTGGCAAGAGATTCTGGCTGCTACAAAAACTGATCCATAGATTGTAGAAGCACAATCATCCAAACGTGTCACCAGCACCCAAGAACTCACCTTTCGGGATGGCAAATTATGGATCCCAAATGTCCCAGAATTACTCACCACCATTCTAGCGGAATGTCATGATTCGGCCATTGTAGCTCATGTCGGAGTGGACAAGACCTTGGATGCAGTCAAGCGCCATTACTATTGGCCCAAGATGAGCAACAACGTGATGGACTATGTGCGTAGCTGCCTACTTTGTCAACAGAACAAAGCTTCTAATCAAGCTCTTGCATGGCTCCTTCAACCTCTCCCCACTCCTTACCAACGTTGGGAACAAGTGAGTATGGATCTCGTCTGTGAATCACCCAAGACCACCTCAGGGTTTGACTCCATTGTGGTCTTTGTGGACCGGCTCAGCAAAATGATTCATGTACGCCCTACCACCAAGGAGGTGACCGCTCCACAACTAGCTCAATTATACTTAGATGTAGTCTTGCTCACCATGGCTTGTCTAGAGTACTCATCACCAATAGAGGCACCCAATTCACCAGTTTGTTTTGGCAAACACTCTTTGGTTTCTTCAAAACCAAGTTGGCCATATCCACAGCTTACCACCCACAAACCGATGGCCAAACAGAGCGGGCTAATTGCACGATTGAAGATATGTTACGCGGCTTCACCTTAGAAGAGCAAGAGAGGTGGTGAACCCTACTCCTGTTGGTGGAATTTGCTTACAACAATTCAATGAATGCCTCCACCCAGGTCACTCCGTTCTTCCTCATGTATGGTGAGCATCCCTTCACACCTTCTAGCTTGATGAAGATCCGTCTAATGGCTACCAAGGTCGATGTAGTCAACACATTTGTTTCTAGAATCCAATAAGGTGTGGAGAGCGCCAAGCACAGATTACAGATTGCGCAAAATCGACAGAAGCAGTATGCCGGTGCACACTGTAGGCACATGAAGTTCAATGTTGAGGATCAAGTGTGGTTATTGACAACCAACCTCACATTAGTTGGACCTCGTAAGCTCAGACTTTGTTTTATTGGGCCTTTCTTGATTCTTCATCGCATCGGCGCTATGGCCTATCACCTTGAGCTACCACCACACATGAAGATCCATCCAGTGTTCCATGTCTCCCTACTACGCAGATATGCTCCCCAATCAAGCCAAGGTCATTCCACACAAGACATTTGACCTTGTCCAACACTCATTGATGGCATAGAGGAATATGAAGTGGAGCGGATTCTCCAAAAATGCATGCGTGGTACTCACCATCTGTGGGTGGACTATCTAGTACAATGGAAAGGTTACCCCCTCTATGAAGCCACCTGGGAGCCCGCTGCCAATTTGGCACATGCACTTGTGTTGGTGCAAGCATTTGAGCAACAATTGCACACGAGGACGTTACATCTTAAAAGGAGGGAGGTATGTAATACCAAGAGCTAGCCATATGATCTAGATGTGAAATTTGGTTTGGTAACATCTAGAATGATGTTATACATGATGGTCAAAATAGATAAGATAGAAGTATCACCAAAAGAGTACTTCTACCAATAGGGCAGAAACAGAAATAGACTTGAGAACCTTAGAACCAATAGCTAGACATATGATTTAAAGGTGAGAATTGGTTTGGTAACATCTGGGAGGATGTTACACATGATGGACTAAATAGATCAGAACAAGGTATCACTGAAAGGGGACTTCTACTAATAGAGTAGGAATTGAAATATGCATGAAATCTTTGAAGGCAATTTCGAAGGCCTAAACGGATGAATTGGGCCTAAGAAATGTGCATATCCCCCCCCCAATAGAGGAAAGGTTGGCCTTCCCTCCTCCCCAGCTTTGTCTCGTTGAGAGCTTTCCAATGGTACCTTACTCACGTGATTTTGAGATTCCTACAGGAAGATTCCCTAAAAGATTCCCTAAAAGATTCCCTCCGGTCAAAGCTTGTTTGACCAACCAGATAGGACCTAGACCAGACATGTCACCCATCCAAGTGAGTAATCCAAGGGTAGAGCTTGCTGACATGTCACCTATCTCTGTCCCTAATCCTATGGTGTAGCTTCCTTGGAGGAGATCCTCTTTGTCTATATAATAAAGAGAGGGTGCTCCCTTTGGGACATCAAATTTTTGAGTGTGCAATATGTGTTTTCTCTCTTGTCTTATCCTCGGAGTATTACGTGGACCTCATCACAAGAGAGAGTGCCCTTAGGCAGCAAACCCGATAGCTTTGGTGCATCACAGCCAACATAGAGGCAATGTAAGCATTGTTGTAGATTTGGTCACACTAGTGACAAGTGCTTTGACGTGCACTCAGAGTTACAAAGTGGTAGGGCTGCTATGGCAGATAGTAGTGGAGCTCTAGTTCATGGAGGATGAGGTGGTAGAGGTGATGGTAGAGGATCTACACCTAGTAGGGGTGTAGTACTTGCCCTTACTTTTGATACAACTATGGCTACTTGGATTGAGCAGTTGGAGCAGAGATTGGCTAGTATGGCCATTGCTTAGAGGCAATCAAAATATGATCTTAACTGGAAGCCTCAACACCCACCTCATATGTTGGTGATAGAGATGCTTTGGACTTCATGTGCAAAGCAACATAGGTGGATTCATCTACAATAATGACTAGGAATGCAATACGTGCCCCAGAGCCTAGAGGAGCATCAGTGGAGTTGGACAAACAAAGAGGAGAGGTTGGGAGATAGACCAGACTTCCCCAATCTTTAATGCTTTCTAAGGCCCTATAGACATCATCCATGGCTCCTAAACATCCTAGTGCAGGTGTGGTAGGTGGTGATCGGGTGCATACTACACAGACTACTACACAGATTGAGTCTAGCACAATGTTGGGGGCGGCTCAACTGATTATGTGCTATCCTTTATTTTTAGCCAATGACATGTGTACATTGGGAGTTGACCCAGCCCTAGTGTTCAGATTGGCGGCCATGCTTTGTGAGAGTAAGGATGATGTGGTTCCTACTTCTAGAGCAAGGTGGTTGATAATGGAGTTGATTTGGTTGAGGAGCATAGGATCCACTCAACAACCAATGGTTTATGATAGGTAGCAACGGTTAGATTGGAGGAGTTGCTAACTAGACCAGCCTTTGAGAGAGAGCGGTTCACACCTAGTGTTGTCCTATTAGATAACCAAAGGGGGATTTTCTATTTGGTAGGACCTTCAAAGAAGGTCTATACACCACAAAGAGTCTTATTAGACTCAAGTGCGCAACCCTTGATGTTGGGGAAAGCTGCAATTGTTGGTCTAGGGTTACAAAAGAACAATGTGGAGAGGTGTCCATTTCAGATCTATACATCTCTAGGAGGTGGTTTGACATAGTACATCACACATGGAGAGCTAGTTGTCCAGGTTCAACCATGTCACCCAACTGATAGCTCGGTGGTGAGAGCTCATGCTATTGCAACAATAGTTGAGTCATATGATGTGCTAGTTGGGAGAGTAGTGTTACACACCATGGGTTTCAATATTGACTATTGGGAGGAGAAAACCTCCTATAGACCAGGTTGGTAGTCAGGTGAGTGACAAGTATGTTGCCTACCAATACGCTTTAGTAGTGGCACGCTTGACTCACTATAGTCCGAGACCATGGCAGCATCAGTTTTAGCTTTTAGTGTTATTGTTACTTGGCCTAGGGACTTATTGGAGTGGAATGCCCATGCATAGGATACTCAAATACTAGAGGAGATCACTCAGATTTGGAGTACAAGTGGGATTTTTCCATTCACATTGGATGTTCCAATGTGGAGTTTGGAGGAGGCATTGTAGCAACATGCAGATCGGTTGGTGCAGTAGGCTTGGAGTGGAGCCTTTCTACCACCAAGAGATGAGTGTGAGGATGAGCCTCCAGAGTCAATTACTTGACACCTCTAAATACCACACTCATTACTTGGTAGTATCTAGTAGAGGAAGTATGTGTATTGGAGTTGTTCGGTGGGATTAGCACCAAACTAGCTAGGGTACTATAGGCGGGTATATGATTACAGAGGTACTTATATGTAGAGAGTGATGAGATTGTTAGGCAAGTCTCCCAACATCATGTGGTACACTTGGCCTACTAGTATCTTGAGTTATTACCGATATCAACAATCAATGGTTACCAGAAGGTCCTACTAGCAAACATTTCCTTATTAGGGGTGCATGATCTGGAGAGACATGGACCTGTTCTTGGTGATTTCTAGATGGCCATGTCAGGGATATACAGGTGCTAGTTGAGGTTTGGGTCTTTAAGATCCTTGTTTTGGTGTGTTTTGGGAGATGTTACGGATACTACAACATCTCTAAGTCCATCAGTCTATTTCTCCAACTTACTTTTTGGAGAATGTTCCTTTGATGGGCAATTCTTGCACTAAAGTGGTAGTGAGTACACATAAGGTCCGTTCTTGGATGGGACCTACTATATTGTTAGATGCAGCTAGAGGGGGATCACGGGCTCATTGTCTTTGTCTTTGGTGGATGAACCTCTTACCCAAAGAGGTTCTATAGCATGCATATAATAGGATTCAATGACTAGACCAGATCCTTGTTGATGACATCTTGGATGTTGAGTGTTAGTCTCAAACAGTGGTAGTGATTAATAGGTCACCTATGGTAGTGGTGAACCTAGTTGGATAGCCTAGAGCAACTTTTCCTACACTTATGAGTTTCTTAGGTTCTCATGCTTTTTGAGAGGGAGTTCCTAGACTGGTTTAGGACTCACAGTTACAATAGTTGGTGGAGCCCAACACTGATGAGAGACAACAGGAAATGGGTTTTTGCACCGGTATTATCATTGTTTTAATAGTGTTAGATGCATCTAGGTGTTAGGTCAAGCTATGGACCTAAACTGTTTGACCTGGATTATGAGCCTTGGCTTGGCAGAGTAGCAACAATGCACTTGATAGGCATCATCACTCGGACACTTGTGAACCTTGTGCCTATTGAGACAATTCAAGCACATGTTGGGAGTAATAGATTAAGTGGACATGGTATTCTTGGGACGCAGCCAATGGCTACTAGGAAGGGTGGTCTAGTTGGAGTCCACCTAGGTGAGCGTGGTCTACTTGGATTACACCCTTGGTCTACTTGAGATGCAGCTAGAGGACATATGGAGCTTGCAGCCAGATCAAAGGGAGTTTTTCACATAGAAGTTAGGACCTCTAGTAGTCAAGAGCATGACACTATTGCTCCCAAGGGGCCAATGTAGCAGCCAGTCAGCACGTCTTCCACTCCTACTACAATTACAGAGGATACTTGGGAGCTAGATCTTGGACCCAAGCTTATAAGAGAGGAAAGACGGAGGGTTTAGAGGTTCTTGAGGAGCTATACAAGTTTTTTTCCTTTAGTATGAAGGATTTGGGTGCTCTAAAGGGACCTGGTATACGGATTGAGCTGACTAGCGATACACCAATTTTTTACGTCCTTATCAATATAATGATATGGAGATGGCATTAATTTAGAGCCAGAGTAGTGACCTTTTTGAGGTTGGTTTGGTGGAGATTACACATGGAGAGTATACATCAATGATAGTGATGCCAGCTAAGAAGGATACTTGCTTGCTTAGATTACTTGCTTGGATGGATGGCATGTAAGTCTTGGTCCCATCTGGTTGGTCAAATAGGCTATGATTAAAAGGAAATTTCCTATAGGAATCTCAAAATCACATGGATGAGGTACCATTGGAAAACTCTCGGTGAGACAAACTAGGAGGGAGGAAAAGCTAGCCTTTCCCTTTGTTGGAGTGAGAATCTGCATAATTTTGGGGCCTATTTCATCCATTTAGGTCTCCAAAATTGACTCAAGTTTTTCAGGCCTATTTTAGCTTTTTCACTATTAGTAGAAGTGCTCTTTTGGAGATATCTCTATCTGATCTTTGTTCTCCATCATGTGTGACATCTTTCCAAATATCACCACCCCAAGTTTCACCTTTAGATCATATACCTAGCTATTGATTCTAAAGTTTCTAAGCATGTTTTGGTTTTTGGCCTATTAGTAAAAGTACTTTTTTGGTGATACCTTTGTCTGATCTACTTAGTCTATCATGTATAAATTCTTCCAAATATTACCAAACCAAATTTCATCTCTAGATCATTTGTCTAGCTATTGGTATTAAAACATGTTAATTGATACTTAAAAGGTGCCAAAAAACTTCCTAAAGGCTCCATAGATGCTTCTAGAATTCATTTTTTCCTGTTTGTTGCTTTTAAGTCTTGACTAGCTTGTCTACTAACTCCATATTTGGCTTATTACTTATTCCCCATTGCTAGTTGATGATATCCTTGTTATTAGGGAATCCTTGAACTCTTGTAGAGTTGTTGATGCATTGTGGAGATGCAAAAGAAGCTCCCATGTGGCATCATGAAGGCGATACCCTTTCCAAAGAACTTTGTACTTAGTGGGTCATTATGGCTATGTTGGATGGTGCAATATGTGAGTTTTTTATCAACTCCATTCTCCTCATGATCATTTATAGGAATGGGAGGAGGAGGAGGTTGGAGATGAGTGGAAAAGGATGATGGATTAGAAATGAAGGGTTTGAGTATTGAAACATAGAAGATAGGATGGATCCGCATATGCCTAGGGAAAGCAAGTTGGTAGGCAATAGGAGAAATAATTTGAGTAATGTCAAATAGACCTTTCCAATTGGGAGCAAGTTTACAGACTTAGGTATCAAGTGGGAGAAGAAGGTTACTAGAAGAAAGAATGACTTTCTCAGCTAGTTGAAAAGTAAGATCAAAATGATGTTTATAAACATATTGCTTTTTCCATTTTTGAGCAATAAGAAGATGTGACTTGGCTTAGTGTATGGATTTAAATAACATGGACAAGAAGATAGAAGTATACATGACCTAAGATGGTGGAGGAGCAAGAAGAGAATTTGGAACAAGTAGACATTGCCTATAATTAAGAGAGAAAAGCCAATACTTGCCTGCTTGGAATTATTGTAAGCAAACTTGGTAGCTGCAAAACAAGCATCCCAATCAATGTGGTGGACATTAGCAAAGGCACATAGCATGTCTTCTAAAGTGTGGGTTTCTCATTTTGTTTATCTATTTGTTTAAGGATGATAAGATATAGATAAGGTAAGCTTGGTCCCAAGAGGTTTAAGACATGCTTGCCAGAATTTACCAATAAAAGATGGATCTTGATCAAAGATGAGGACTCTTGGCATCCCATGGTACTTGAAGATAATGTCAAAGTAAATCTAGGCCAATGTTGGAGCATCAATGGTATCTATGGTAGGTTCCAAATGAATATACTTGCTAAGCTTATCAACACACACTATAATAGTTATATGACCTTGGTTTATCTTTGGCAAGGATGTGATGAGGTCTAAGCTTACATGTTTCCAATGGGTAGATAGAATTGGTAGTGGTTGAAGGAGTCCACTTGGCTTTTGGTCATTAGCCTTGTTCTTGGGAGAGTTGCCAAATATTGGCAACTCTCACAAGATAGATTAAACTCCCAAACCTCTTGAGCCATATTGGGCCACCACCATTTGGTGTTGTAGGGTATCCAAGGTCTTGTCCACACCTATGTGACTAGTGATTTGTAAGTCATGGGCTTCTTGAGGTGCACAAGTTATAGATTACCCTTGGCTACAACATAGATCCAATTATCACAAAATAGAAGACTTGCTTTGAAGGATAAAGTGTTGTACTCCTTGTTATGTGTTTCAAGAAAATCTTTTACCACTTGAAAGAAGGAGTCTTGTTGTAAAGCAGTCCCAAACTTGATTTAGACTTTTGAGTCAATTGACAATATCTTAATTGCCATTATGATGAGAGGTTCATGAAGAGGTTGAAATCAGTTCATCATGGTATGGCATTGGGGATGAAATAGAACCTATTGAGTTTGTACTCAAGTTTGATATCAAAAAACTATTGTTGTTCCACCCATTGATGATATCTACTCTTCATGTACTCCAAATGTTATATCTACAACAAAGGTTTATGATTGGTTTGCATGGTCACTTGTTTCTCCAAGAGATACTGCATCCATGCCTTGGTGGCATATACCATTGCTAGTTGTTCTTGATCTAGAGTAGAGTAATTCCTTTCTAAGGTTTTTAGTTGTTAAGACACAAAGGCAATGAGATGTAGCCCATTTGGGAATTCTTGCTACAATATAAGCTTAATGCCAAAGTTAGAAGTATCAAAATCAACCACACAAGGTAGTTGAGTATCATATGGTTGAAGAATGGATCTTGAATACACCATATGCTTCAACTTTTGAATGCTTCTTTGTGCTTGGTAGTCCATTGAAAGCTTGAGGTCTTCCCCAAGAGATTGGTCAATGGTGCAACGACATGAACATATAAGCGGATGAACCATTGGTAAAAATGTACCAATCTACTAAATTCCCATACTTTTATGGCATCCTTCAGAGTAGGCCAATCAACAATGGCCTTGATTTTCTCCTCTTCTATCTTGATTTCCTTGGATGAGACCTTATGATCCAATAAGATAACTTCCTTATGCCAAAAGGTACACTTGGACTTCTTGTAGTAAAACTTCCATTGACGTTGTTATGTTGTGGTTTACACAACCCATAAAAGATTAAACTATCATGGTTATCTCTACATTAGTGGAGTAGGTTGTGTGATAGAGCTAACAGATGAGATGTTGCAATGTGAGCAATTTATGGACATGTATGCAATTGGCCACAAGGGCTTCAATCTTATCATGTTTGAGGGCTCTAATGTATATAGGTGAGGGGTAATGGAGAGACGGGAGTGTGGAGTCAAGGAGTCTTGAAGGGAGGAGGATGTTGGGAGTGAGAGTTGTAGTTGAGCACAAGTGTTAGAGCATTGGAGGAGGCATTTGAGCATGAGATGTCCTATGCTCCCAATCTACCACTCTCAAATCCTTTTCTCATCAAGCCTCAAATTTTACACCAAGATGGCTTACGGGATTGGATGGTGGCACATTTTGGAGTGGTGTTCATGGAGTTGATGATGGGAAACCCGGATCCTATTGTCCTTCCAGTGTTTACTAATGAACGTTTATGGGGTTTGAAAATCTATGTGCTTCTAAAGTAGGATAATGCTTTCATTTTTGCTCATAAGCTTCAAGGTGGAGTTGTGGTGTCCATTTTTCAAAAATTGAAGAAACTACAAGACAAATTTCCAAGAGATTGGGTCCCAAGAGGAAGAGTCTGGAGTTTTTTGACCATCAAGAGAGTTTGGGGAGGTCATTTGAGGATTGAAGACCATAGTTGGAGAGAGAAGCTGACAGGCTACAATCTAGAGATTGAAATCAGATGTTTTGAGTAGATTTTGAGAGAAATATTATCGATCGAGTCAAGGGTGGTAGAATTCATACCCAAGAGCACAAAGTAGGCAATCGAGAGAGCTTCTTGAAAAATTTTCATGCTCTATCAGTGGGGTTGGAGAGTAGACAAAGTTCTTAGAGCTTTGAGCACAAGAAATTATAGTTTTGGATCAATCTCAAATTAGATCTGATTGATTGAAGTTGAAGCTTTTGAGATGTAAGGTGTTGGAGAAGAGTTGATGATCAGGTTTGGAGTTTTGGTCACTCCCCAAGTTGTGGTTTAAGTTACCTTATGAAAATTTCCAGTCTTATTGTTGGTTAGATTTTCACCTTTGTGTGAAGGTTTCATGTGAATTATCCAAAAAGAGAATTCAAGGTATTGGATCAAGTAAACTTGGATCTACAGAGCTCACAAGTTAGCCCAGCTCAAGAATTGATCCACATCTAGAGATTGGGGTTGGGGTAGGCTACCAAAATCTGCAGGAGTTTAGACAAGGACACAACTAGCTATTTTGAAAATTTTGGTTGGCTCTAGGTCTATGGAGAGTGAGATCTGATGCAAAACATTCTACTGCAAATACTATCATAAGCTTAGTAGAGTAATGTTATCTTTCATCTTGATTGGATGTCAATTCTCCTATCTTGTGAGTATGATTGAGGGTTTTAAGTTTCCAGAGTGTTTTTGAGGATCAATTGTACTTCTGAATCAGAAATTTAGGGAAAATTTGCCAAGAACCAGGAGCAAATCCTTAAATTGGGATTTCAAAATTAGGATAAAAGTTGCAAAAACCTAGCCATATTTGAGAGCTTGTTAGGGGAGCTTTTGTAATCTTATTGAAGCCTATTTTATGTCAATGGAAATATTATCTTATAGGCTTTCCACTAAATCCTATAACATTTGAATCCAAGCTATATAGAAAAAGTTATGTTCATATAAGTTGCATAGAGTTTTCCCCATCAAGAAGACATAAGAAATCCCCACACGGAGTAGGAAATTGTTGAAATTTGAAGTACAAATTGGAAGAGACTTAAATTAAATCTTGAAATTAGCTTGATGATAGAGCAAGAAGGCTCTAAAGCTCTTTTTTGACAAAAAGCACAAAGAATTGTTATTGTATTCTTGTGATTGGATCCTATTTGTGCTTGCATGCCTATTTGTACACCCAATTGGTTTGGATTGGTGTGCGGGCATTGCGCTTAGGTTCTTCCCTTCTAAGAGTGTTGTTTTTTTCTCCTTGGTAATGCTAGAAGTGATGACAAGTAGACCAGGAGTGCATGTTGTGATGACAGGTTAGGTTACCCGTCATTACCCTACCCGATAGCAAGAATACTAGTTATGAGAGTGGAGGGTACCAACGGTTGGGTAACATGCGTGTTTCAGACGAGTAGTTATAGGCTTACCTATAACCTTTGATCTGCAATCTTTGCAGCTAGGTACCTTGTGTATTCCCAAAGAGAGAAAAGAAAAGTACGATAATGTAACTTTCTTAAGACTTCTCACACATGATTTGTGTGTTTTCTCTCCATCTTGCTAAAGATTAAATTTTCATCCAAGAACACAAACACATACCAATCCAATAGCACATCTAACACTTGATGCATTTGATCTTTAAAGACTATTGAAGCATTAGTGAGTCCAAAAGGTAGAACTCTCCATGCAAAATGCATGTACCTTGTGCAAAAGGTAGTCTTTTGCACATCCTCTCTATCAATGAGAATTTTCCAATAGCTACTCTAAAGGTCCAACTTGGAGAAGTATTTTATTTCACTCAATTGATCCAACAAGTCATCAATTCAATGCAAAGAATATGTATTCTTCATTGTTTGTTTATTGAGGACATGTTAAGTCAATATAGAATTGAAGTACTCCATCCTTCTTTGGCATAGATATTATCGGTGCTCCCCAAGGAGATGTACTATATCATATGAAATCCTTTTCCAACAACTCCATTAGTGTTATTTGAAGCTTTTTCAACTCCTTTGGTGAGAGTCAATAGATTGATCTACTCATTGGAGTACCTCTTGGTAATAACTTGATCTTAAAGTGCATACCACAATCAAAGGTTTACCCCTTTGGTAGATTATTCAAAAATATATTTGTAAACTCTTGAACTATTTGATCAACCATTGATTGATGAGGCATCTGACATGATAGCACAATAAGCTTGATCCACACTGCAAAATTAGGAATATTTTTCTCTAAAGCTTGTTGTATGGCTACTTTACTAACAAACTTCAGATCTTGAGATTGAGTATTCTTATGTGTCTTATGCAAAGTTCCACACAACCTAATTGGTAATTATTACCTTGGTGTTGTAATTGAATTTTTTTTTGGGTCGAGTCAAATTGAACCTTATGACATTCAAGCTAAGGAAAACCTAGAATGACATCATAGTGTAGAGATGCCACTGCAAATACTCCTTCCCAATCTTAAATGTAACAAGATGTGAGGTATAAAATGCAAAACCCTTTCTATGATCTATTATCATCAATCTACTTCCAATTACTTGCTTGATAAGAATAACTAATTCTTTGCTAGCTGTATAGATATGAAATTCTCTAAAACTTATAAAATCAACCAAAATCCTACAACCATGATCAAATATTATACCTTGCAATTGAAGTAAACTTGCAAAGGTCAAGCTTTCAATCCCATTGGAAATAATCAAGTTCCTAGTTGGTGGTTCAATATCTCCTACTTGGATTCTTTGTTTCCTTGATCATCATGCTCCATAATTGCATTTGCATTTGGGCAATTTGTTGAGGCCTTCTATTCTTGAGTGGACATTTGATAATGCAATGTCCAATTTGGTGAGAATAAAAGCAACCACCATTTTGTCATAGTCTCTATATATCTATAGTGCCAAGTGATCTTTGTTGGACAACATCAATCTCCATTGTTGCCGGCTCTTCTATTAGTGTGTGCGGTATGGTGTGTTGGTAGGTTTTGTGATGGTCTAGGTGAAGACTAAGTGTGGCAACCAAGGAATCGAAGCGCTTAGCCAACTACATAGCTTCTTCCAAGTGTTTGAGCTCCCATATTATCACTTTCAATTTGGTGTGGGACTTCAAGCCTCTCACAAATTGATCCAAAGCTTCACTTTCCAATATATTTTGAATTTACAATATGGTGTTTTGGAATTGAGTGATAGTTTCTCATGGAACCAATCTACTTCAATTTTGCCAATCTTTCTTGTGTGGCTTGTGCAGCTTGTGTGTCATTTATGACTTAGAATCTCCCAATTATTGTACTCTTGAATTCTTCCCATGTCAAGATTTTTGTAATAAATTTCCATTCAGTTTGCTCCACTTGGAATCATCATAGTTTTTCTACTCCATCTAATTGGCTTGAAGCCAAGAGAATTAGTCTTTGTTCATATTGAAGACTTGTAGCTTCAAAATATCATTACAATCAACCACAAAATTTTCCATTGCACTTAGGAGATTCTTGCCTTCAAATACCTTGGGCTTCAAAAATCAAATTCAGTTTTCTCCTTCTCAAAATAGTGCCCTCTCTACATGCTCTTGTCATTGATGGTCTCTTTCTTCAAACAATCAAGTAAGAAGTAAGGTGCTTGATTTGTTATTGCATAGCAATTATAACTTTGGGTATTGTTGCAATGGCTATTACTCTACTAAACTACCTATAGTTATCTAAGTTAACACATAGATGCAAGAAGTCTACCATTCACAATCATAAGTATCAAGGGTTCATCAAACAAGGTGAATGCATTCAAAAAATTATGCCCAAAGCATGAGATGATGAACTCCGTGAAATGAAATTTAAATAGTACATGGACACAAAAATTCCAATGGTTTGGGTAAATGGATTTGGTGGTCTATCAATTCATCCATCCTATTCTTGCTCTGATACCAATGTGGAAGACCAAGGAGAGAAATAGGAGAATAGAAGACCAAAATGAAAGATCACATTAGGATTCTTGAATGAGGGAAACTCCAAATGTCTACCATGAGTTTAGGCTTTGGTATTTAAAAAGAACATACAAGGCTCTTGGAAAACTTCTCAAGAAACTTCTTAGAAGTTGCCTTTTTAGACTGCAGTCTAAGCTAGTCAAAAAGCTCTTTTTCTAGGAACCACCTACTTGGCATGCAAGGTAAGCTAGTTGGGAAGCTTGCCAAGAAGCTTCCTTCTAGAAACCACCTACTTGGCATGCAAGCTAAGTTAGCTTGGAAGCTTCCCAAGAAGCTTTTTCTTAGAAGTTGCCTACTTGGCATACATATTATCCAATACTTGGAAGGTACCAAGAAATTTACTAGAAGCTCCATAGATACTTCTAGAATGTCCTTAGAATTCTTGGCTAATTTGGCCTATTTTCTACATTATTAATCTTAACTAACTCCATATTATTACAATAATTATAGACCCTTGGATTGCATAGATAAGAGTGGATCTGAGAACCAATGGAACCAAAAGCAAAGGGGAATGGATAATATTAGATCTAAAGGCAAGAGTAGAGAGTTTATGTAGAAAGTTAGAATCAATCTTAGAGGAATTTGGAAGGAAAAGTTTGTCAAAAAATGAGATTAAGTTATGGCATAAGCTTAAGAGTAAAGTGTAAAAAAGCGAACAAAAGAAATGTGGAGAAATGGGAAAATTTGTAGTACTACCACTTCCCATTTCTTTCCTTCTCTTTTCTACACTTTACTCCTAAGCTTATGCAATAACTTAATCTCATTGTTTAAAATTTGGTGGTAGAATGTAGAGGAAGACCTCAAAGACTATAGATTACTTTAACTTTACTTTGAGATTGATAGTAGAGATGTTAGACAAGATTTTAACTCAATCTATCAATAGATTTCATATTTGTAATTTATATTCTAATACCAATTGACACTTTCTTTGTTTAGGCCTTGGTCGCTCATCAAGTTTAAATCTCATTAGTAACTAGCTAAATCTGCATCTTTTAGTGAATACTTGGAACTTGGAAGTAGCATACTTGAGGAATTTTAACTCCTTAATGGATAATTGAACCATCCATTAGCTCAATGATATGGGTTTCAACTTGTATATAAGAAAAAATGAAAGAGTGAGATCATATCTTTTTCTTTTATTCAAATATAGCATCCCAATTAAGGAAAATTCACTTCTTGTCTTGATGTTTACTTCCTTAATTACTTATACAAAATATGCATGGCAAACCATTTTTTGTGAGCTCATCTATTTCACTTTTCAAATTTTAAATCATAAACTCTTGTAATTTTATATTTCTATCTTGGAAATCTTACATTCATTGTATATGTGTGTTTAAAATCACTTATAAGTAAAAAACTTCCAAGTTCAAATTATAACTTGAGAAGTTAGAGTTCTCATTTGTTGTTTATACAAGTTAGGTACAAGGTGAGACCTCACATTACAAAGTTTTATAACATGGTACAGTGGTGGAGATATTATTATTCAACTTCAAGATTAATTTTTGGAAGATTTTTGCTTTTGTGAACAATTTTAGTAGATATTCCAACCATAGAAGAAGTAATTAAAAAAGCACAATTTGAAAATTACTAAAAGCTTTATCCAAAAGTGAAGTATTATGTGGATTTGTACCATTTGAGGCTAAAACAAAAATCATAGTCAAAACAAGACTTGTCTTATTTAAAGTTATTTCATTTAAAAAAATCATAGTTTTCTATTGGTTAAGTCTCACTTGATATACATCCTCCTCAAGAAAAGCATATTACTTTCCAATAATGCTATTAACTGGAGCTTTCTTCTAGGCATTATATCAAGAAAGAAGAGACTATAACTCATTGTCACTTTCAAGAAAAGTGTGTTACTTTCCAATAATGCTATTAACTTGGAGCTATTTTCTAAGCATCATATTGAGAAAGAAGAGACTATTGCTCATGGTCTCTTTATTTGTTCCTAATGAATAAGATATGAAATTATGTATTATTTGGAACTATTTAAAACTTTCTTGATAAGAATCACAAATAATATCCAAAATTTATATGTTTCTTCAAATTGTGCTAAATTACTATGGATATGTATAGAAGCTTATGGGTATTGTAACACCCATTTGTGCATGTATGTGTTATTGTGATATTTAGTTTGGTATTATTAGTACTTAAGAGATATTATTTATATATAGATAAAGGATGGTTCTACATTAGTCATGATTAACTAAAGTTAGTCATAGCTAAGATAGAGTGGACCTTACTTTAGAAGAAATGGAAAAGATGAGCACCACTATTTTGGATTCTAGTGTGTTGACTTGGTATAATTCTTAGGTGTTTGGCTTTGAGGAAAGAGTTGAGAACTCTAGGACCCACAAGCCTTTTTGTTTTGAATTCTTCTATAGTTCAAGGATATCCCATGTGAAGGAATCCTTGACTTAGTAGTTGGGTCAAGAGAAGACCACATGCTTAGTAGAAAATTTCCATGAGTATGGATATTCCTTTTAACTTTTTGACTCTATTTGACTTTTAGCCTAGTAACTTGAGTTATTCTAGTAATTAGTAACTTAGATGCATAACTATCTCACAAGTATAGACTTTTAGTCTAGTAACTTGAGTTACTCTAGTAATTAGTAACTTAGGTGTGTAACTATTTCACAAGTATATAAACTAGGAGTGATGAGTTACTCATCATCCTTTCATTTGCAACTATCTCTCTTTCATTGAACTCTCTAGTGAACAATGTCTTGAGTCTTGGAGTGTTAGCCTTGGAAGAGTATGATGGAGTTGCCTTCTTAGTCCATGGTGCGCTACGATAATAGCCATCAAAGGTTCATCCTAAGTGAGAGACATGCCGGCTCACAATACAAACTACAAAAAAAATTATAACTAAAGATATAAACATAATTGGAGAAGTAAAACAATTTAAAAAAATTATTTGGTAAACTCTTATCATTGAAGTTACTATAAACTTCTAAAATATATCATGAAAGGCATTTTAAATAATATTTTAAAGATACTGTAATACTCCAAGGACAAGAGAAGAGAGAGAAACACAAATTACACTCAACATTCGGTTTCTGCTCTATTAGTAGAAGTACTCTTTTGGTGATACTTCTATCTGATCTATTTTGACCATCATGTATAACATCATTCTAGATGTTACCAAACCAAATTTCACATCTAGATCATATGGCTAGCTCTTGGTATTATAGACCTCCTTCTTTTAAAGATGCAACGTACTCGTTGTGCAATTGTTGCTCAAATGCTTGCACCAACACCGGTGCATGGGTCAAATTGGCAGCGGGCTCCCAGGGTGCTTCATAAAGGGGGTAACCTTTTCACTATACTAGATAGTCCACCCGTGGATGGCGAGTATCACGCATGCATTTTTGGAGAATACGCTCCACTTCATATTCCTCTATGCCATCAATGAGTGTCTGACAAGGTTAAATGTCTTGGGTGGAATGACCTTGGCCTGAGAAGGGAGCATATCTGCATAATACGGGAACATAGGATGGATCTTCATGTGTGGTGGTAGCTCAAGGTAATAGGCCACAACATCAACATGACAAAGAATCAAGAAAGGCTCAATAAAACAAGGTTTGAGCTTATGATGTCCAACTAATGTGAGGTTGGTTGTTGATAGCCACACTTGATCCCCAACATTGAACTCCATATGCCTACGGTGTGCATCAACATACTGCTTTTGTCAATTTTGTGCAATCTATAATCTGTGCTTGGCGCTCTCCACACCTTGTTGGATTCTAGAAATAAACGTGTTGATTGCATCAACCTTGGTAGCCACTAGACGGATCTTCATCAAGCTAGAAGGTATGAAGGGATGCTCACCATACATGAAGAAGAACGGAGTGACTTGGGTGGATGCATTCACTAAAGTTTTGTAAGAAAATTCCACCAATGGGAGTAGGGTGTCCTACCTTTCTTGCTCTTCTAAGGTGAAGTCGTGTAACATGTCTTCAATTGTGTGATTAGCCCACTCTGTTTGGCCATCTGTTTGTGGGTGGTAAGTTGTGGACATGTCCAACTTGGTTTTGAAGAAACCAAAGAGTGTTTGCCAAAACAAACAAGTGAATTTAGTGCCTCTATCAGTGATAAGTACTCTAGACAAGCCATGGTGAGAGAAGACTGCATCTAAGTATAATTGAACTAATTGTGGAGCGGTCACATCCTTGGTGGTAGAGCGTACATGAATCATTTTGCTGAGCCGGTCCACAAAGACCACAATGGAGTCAAACCCTAAGGTGGTCTTGGGTAATTCACAGACGAGATCCATACTCACTTGTTCCCAACATTGGGTAGGCGTGGGGAGCGGTTGAAGAAGCCCTGCAAGAGCTTGATTAGAAACTTTGTTCTGTTGACAAAGTAGGAAGCTGTGCACATAGTCCATCACGTAGTTACTCATCTTAGGCCAATAGTAATGGCACTGGATTGCATCCAAGGTCTTGTCCACTCCGACATGACCTACAATGGCCGAATCATGACATTCCGCTAGAATGGTGGTGCGTAATTCTGGGACATTTGGGATCCATAATCTACCATCATAAAAGGTGAGTCCTTGGGTGCTAGTGACACCTTTGGATGATTGTACTTCTACAATATGTGGATCAATTTTTGTAGTAGCCAGAATCTTTGGCCAGAATTTAGGGTTAATCTTAACCTCTACCACCAAGTTGTTTGCCATTGGCATGCGGGTGAATGCATTTGCAAGTTGCTTCTTCCCTTCCACGTAGGTGATTGTCATGTTGAAGTGTTGTCGCCACTCTGCCTACCAAATCTGGTGACAAGATAGATCCTTCTGCGTCTTGAGGTAGACTAGAGGTTTGTGGTCGGTCTCTACTACAAATGCCTTCTCGCCCAAATAGTGCTTTGAATGCTTGGTTGCTAGAATGATGGCCAGCTCTTCTCATTCTATGATGTGGTAGTTGCGCTCTGCCGATAACAACTTTTGAGAGAAATATGCAATTGGATGCCATCTGTCATGCCACTCTTGTTGTAGGACTGCTCCTATTGTTATGCTTGATGCATCTATAGCCAACTTGATTGGACATTTTGGGTCATACCACTTCAAGATTGGTGAATGTAGCAAGGCGGCTTTCAATTCTTGAACAGCCAACTCTTGTGCTTTCCCTATGTCCACTTCTTTCCTTTGCCCAATAGTGCCATTAAAGGTTGTGCAACCATGGAGAAGTCCTTGACAAATCTACAATAGAATCTTGTCAATCCCAAGAAGCTCTTGAGTTGAGTCTGATCTTCTGGGGCACTCCATTTTTGAATGACCTCTATTTTATCCGTCAATACTTGAATGCCCTCCGCCCTTACTCTATGCCCCAAGTAGTCTACTTCAGACTTGCCAAACTTGCACTTTGAGATTTTGGTGTACAATCAATTCCATCTTTCTTCCTCCAATCTACCATAGGGTTGTAATGCTCCATCCATGGCATGCCTAAGATTGCATCATAACGAGCTAATTGTATCACTCACCACTTAGTTGCTTCTTGATATTCTCCTAAAAAGAGTGTGACCCGTCTAGGTAATGATTCAATCCTCTCTGTTTGCTCATTAGGCAACTCTACTTCTTCACTCCCATCTCTCTCTAGATCCATTCTTAATCTTATTGCAACAAAGTGAGATAAGAAATTCTTTGTTGCTCCCGGATCAATTAATACTCTCACTTGATTGCCTTCTAGGACTCTATTCACGACAATCAATTGTGAGGTTGCATTTCAGGATCTTTGCACATTAGTATTTTTCATTCCCTCACTTCTCTTCTTCCTTATTGCAAAGTACATTTACTTGTGATCTTTGTTTTCCAAAGTGTTTTCCACCACCTCCTCTTCAATGTGCCTCTCCATGTTGTTCAAAGATTGCTTGTATGAAGGCCAAGGGCCTCTAGGGAAACAAGTGCAACAATTGGTAGATATATGCCCAATACGGCCACAATTGTAACAACGGCGTTGTTCTTCTCAAGTTCCATCTCCTCATGGACTCATGTCGGTTATTGTGACTTGTAGATCCAGAAATGCCTCCACATACTCTTGTATGCTGTTCTTTTGTCTCAATCCCCATAGTTGGGTTCAAGCCATTTGCATAGAATCCACCGATTGGAAATTCTTCAACAATCCTTCTTGCATTGATGTCCACGTGGTCTCCCTTCTCTCTGCCAACATGGATCGTTCCCAAGCATCATACCATGTGAGGGCTTTATTGGTCAAGTACCCACATGCAAACACGTCTACAGCATGCTCCATGATCTTTGTTGAGAACAATCGGAAATATCGATTCATTCTTGAGATCCAATCTTCCACTACTCCCATCATACACTGCCCCTTGTAAGGCTCAATGTTGCAAGTCTTCTTCATTCGGAGTAGCAATGTGGCTTCATTGTTGATAGGATTCGTAGGTATAGGTGCCTCTCCAAGTACTTCAGTCATAGGTACTGGGTTTTGAGATGGCTCTTCTTCTTGCATTGCTTGATTGTTCTTGAGGATCTGCACTTGACTTTGTAATGTCTCCATGGTCATCTTAATCTCTCAAAATTCATGCAACATCCTTTGCATTCCATGCACTAGCTCTTGCAATTGCGGATCCATGGTTCCTGCAACACTCAATTGCTAATGTCTACTTTAATACAGAGTCAATATGATCACTCTGGGAGGCGCACAAACGATCGGAACTACCATTGGGACCTCAAAAGCTATCACTCATTGATAATACTCCTCGCCAAAATTTCTAACCACAAAATCTCTAAACATCACTTTCGGTCTCACTACATAACGGATTTCTACTTGAGTGTTGAAAGAGAGAGGATTTGGGACATTCACATCCATATCATCATAGTAGAATGTAGATTGTCAAATCCCACTCTCTCTCATATATCACCATAGGTAGAATCACCAGGTTTGGTGAGTTCATCACCCTATCCATGAATTTTGCACCAAAGTGATAAACTAGCAGTACCCTCATTTGCTCATGCTGGATGTACATAACCTTGATGTGGAATGGATTTGGGAATGGAAAGCTAGGTGCGGGAAATTTTCCTCCCGGTGCATCTATCCCATCCGCTCTCTAAAGTACTTCCTAAGTCTAGCAACTACTATATGTTCTCCACCTCAAATTACTTTGATTCAATAGTTCATGGTCTTTTAAGAAGGATGATCCACTCTCTTGGACTAAGTCACTTGCACTGATACCATTGTAATACTCCAAGGACAAGAGAAGAGAGAGAAACACATATTACACACTCAATATTTAGCTCTATTAGTAGAAGAACTCTTTTGGTGATACTTCTATCTGATCTATTTTGACCATCATGTATAACATCATTCTAGATGTTACCAAACCAAATTTCACATCTAGATCATATGGCTAGCTCTTGGTATTATAGATACATTGTTACTAACTAGGCTAGTAAGGTTATTAATAACATTTGGTAAACAAACTAGGAACATTCCTAAGGATTGAGTACTTTAGCTATGAAGTTTATGGCTATTTTTCCTAAGCTTATTCTTACCTCAACTATAAACACCTGGACCTTTGGCAATTTTTTGTATTTGGATTTCATCAATTTTTGTTCAATCTCTTCTCCTTACTTTTTCTCTCAAATATTGGTCTGCTAACCCTATATAACCTACTACTTTCAATAATACATAGTCAATTTGAAGTAGTAAACATAATACATGGATTCATGAGCTCAACTAAAATCAAAATAAGAATTTATATATATTATAGATCTACCAAAGTCAAATAAATAAAATTAGATGTAAAAATAAATGGATGTAGTTTTTCTCCAAATAAATGACTACATAATATTATAGTCTAGATATTACACTTTAAATATTTTGATCTCATGTCATCATCATTTTGAAAATAGAAATCCATTAATCATGATAAGTTGTTGGAGAGTTTAGCAATATGATGTCTTTGTATAGCTCTAAAATTTCTTTTTTGAGTCCATGCTTGATACATCAGTTGGTTTTGTAGCTTGAAGGGAGACTTATTTTTATACTTATTTGTTTCATGGAATGATAATTAAACCTCTTAGTTATTACTCTTTATATTCATCAAGCAAAGATATGTAATAACTCTTTCATATTCTAAATTTTTTTTACTACTATATTATTTCACATGAGAAGTAAGTAAGATCAACTCATTAGTTATCCTTCTCTTATTCAATGATAGAAAAAAAAAGATTCAATTGCCACCGTGTTGCTCACACAAAATAGTTCAAGCTACGGAAATTGACCTTGCATTGGTACCCAACACTCTTTGAAGCCTTTTGAAGCATCTATATTAGTCATCATTGCTTCTTAGAACTATGGTTTGTTTTGAAGCATTTACATTATTCACCATTAATTTTTGAATTGTGGTTCTTTTTGGATAGTACTCTTTGAAGCCTTTTGAAGCATGTGCATTTTTCTCCATTGCTTCTTTGAATATTTCTCTTCTTGAACAACTTGGAGAACTATGGGCTGAAAAGTTCAATGCTTGAATCTTTGAAATATGGCAATAAATTATCAAGGTGAGTTTGAAAAACTTTAACAAAATTTCTTATATCAATGTAAGCAAGCTCATAAGGCAATAATGGAGGAAGTTCATCATTGGAATTATTTGATGACATGTGATTGGAAACAAATCTAAGAAATGTAGTTTGTGTAGTAGATCAGCAAAGTGGGTATGAGGGCATAAAACAAGCACAACATACATAAAGAACAATATTTAATACGAGTTGGAGAATTACAAGAGAACCAAAGAAGTGCGATTCATGTGACAAGCATCAAGAATTGTAGTTTGCAAGAGAACCAAAGAAGTCAATTCACACAACAGACCTTTAAAAGTATAGTTAAGGGTTGCATAGAATGTACCTTCTTAGGTCTATATAGTCTTTTTTAGTCCAAAAATGCCACAAATATGCTGTCTGGTACTTCTAATTCCAAATCCCACAATTAAGAAGGCCGTTATAAAGTGAGAGCTCTAAATTTTTTCTTGATTTATCATGGATTTAAAGATAAAATATATGAAAAGGTATAGTAAACTTGCTCTATTATAGATATGCCTCTACAAATTTAGTGTAATCATTTTTGAAAAAAAAGAGCATTTAAATTTTTACATGCCATCAATTTTGCTTTTGATTTCTCAAAAATTTGCTTTAGATTTTAAATCAATGAGATCAATTGGTATATTTTCAAAAAAATTAGATTCAAATCCGCAAAACGCATGCGCAACCTCGGAGCACTTATGCCCGGGATCGGCTGTACACCGACCTGTTTCCCTTTCCTGAACGATAACCGTCGCCACTGACCTGTTGCTACTAAACATCGTGGGCGAACCACGTACCGGTGATTGGCCGTCGGACATCAATTTTCACCACGCAAGGCACTCATAGAAGGCTGCAACGATCGCGAACTGGTTATATTCCGAGAATATTCCAACTGGGAAAGTAACTTTTTCAAATATTGCCCCACGTAGACTCCGGTAGTCCCACAGAAGGGAAAGTTAAGTGATGCGTGCATAAGTTTGACCGTCCTTTTAGTGTTCATGGCTATTTTGGGCGCATTTCCGCGTAAGCAATGTCGAGCAAGGTGTTTCCGTGCAAATCCGAGGTAATGCTTTTTATCTCTGTAAAGTTCCGTATGGTCGGTCAGATTAGACCTCAACCGTGCGATTGACGTTTCTGTACCACAAAGTGACTGAGGGTAAATTTGAGAGACCAAACGCATTAAGTCCGGATTGCTTGGAAAGGCCTCACGCCGAAATGCCTTGCGGCATTTCTTTGCGCGGAAATGGCCACCAACCAATAATTTGTTGTTTCTGTTTTGCCTCATCAAGTTCACACATATCATTGACAAGTTCACACATATCTATTTTGCCCCTTTTGAGTTCGGGAGAGTGTGTAGACGTAGACGGGAGAGGGAGAGATGTGAGACGAAAAATATACATTTTCTAAATGCTCTTTGGTATATAGTACCCTAGTGAATAATCTATTCTGCTCGTTTTTCAATTTGGGTTCAATTGGTATCTAGATTAAAGACGGAAGATAATTGAATAAAAAAATTATAAGAATTTTCTAAGTTTTTTTAGGGTTTAGAGTGATCATTATACGTTGAGAATGATGGGTCAAAATTTTTCATTTTTTAGTTTTCAAAATTTTAGTTTAAATTTTTTTGAGATGGAAATTAGAAATTATGAGAATATAATTTGTAAAGTTTAGAGAGATTGCATTTTCTCATGTGAATTGTGATGTGAGGGTTATGATTCAATAAGTATAATGAGATATGGAATGTAGCATCATGTGTTACTATCGTTATTTTTGTGTTATCCATGGTTACACCTCCCCATGTGTGGTCACTTAAAGCGACTCGGATACACTATACTTAGTGTGTCATTGATGTTTTACCTCACAAAGGGTAAAGACCCATGTAGGAAAGATGCACAAGGATTATGATTGTACCACCTAGGATGCTCATGTGAAGCGAACAACCACATTGATAACAATGACACTCGGGATTATGCACGTTTCCTCTATCCCTTCATTGACCGTTCCAGAGATACCAAGCGAGTCGTGGGACTGGTTAGCTTTTTGTGATTATTTGAGATTAGTTTTCCATGTACACATCTATTCCATAAGCTACCCCGTACACTCCATGATGAGGCTAGATAGGCTTTTTGTATACCACTTGATTGTTTGGCATGTGATCCCTTGGACAAATTAGCATGGTTCCTATTCTTCTTACTCTCTCAATGGTGTCTTCATTATGCTAGAGGAGGACATGCGGTGCATAGAGAGGTGGTTGCTAGATTTCATCGATTTTGAGCCGAGGATTGGGTGGCCATACAAGAGGAGTCTATTAGGGCTACATGTTTTAGGAGACAAGTTTTGCCACAAGACACCACTGAGTCCACTCATTTAAGAGAGTGTAGGACATTGGGTCAAGCGGGAGAGTTTAGTAGAGTGGCACAAGCATTGCATCCTTTGTCCATGGCTAGTCTTACTAATGAGACTATCTCTTCCCTACGCTCACTACCTCCTATGGCAGGAGAGGGATTACTTCTAGAGGTCTTAGATTATAAGACTGAGCAGCCTTTATGTCTTGATAAACTACTTTTTGCACAAGCATTGTGCAGTGCTCCTTGCCTTTCCTCAAGAGGCTTGTCAAGGATGGTATATGAGTATCTTAAGGATTGCTTTCAGGCAGATGATCCTTCTAGTGGTTTAATCAAGTTCTTTCAAGTGGTTACAATAGTAGCAAGAGGAGACATTCTTATGTCTGTTAGTGTGGTGTTAGGTGCTAGTTGAATTCTTGTGATGGAGGAGGACACAAGGAGCATTAGACCAATTGCTATTGGAGAAGTCTTTTTAGGTTTGGTCAGCTGCACCATTGTCCTTTAGTCTCATTCTCACTTTTGACAACACCTTATTCCACATCAATTTGGACTAGCTACACCTAGAGGATGTGAGGCTATATCTCTAGGCATAAGGGCACTCCTAGATATCCATCCGAAGTTGGTTGTCCTACAAGTGGATGTTGAGAATGCTTTTAATAGCGTCTTACGAGCATCCATCTTTAGAGAGCTTAGGGAGGGTAGTGGATCCTTGGCAAGTCTTATTCCTTTTGTGCGGTCTTTTTATGGCTCTCTTGCTTCTCTTTACTACCAGCACAATTGCTCATAGGAAGGAGTCACCATCTTAGAATCATTTGTGAGTACACATCAAGGAGATCTTTTAGGGGGGGCCTTTATTTGCCATGGCTCACTTTAGAGCTCTCTTATCTACTACTTTGGCTATGCCAAATTGTGTATTTCCCTCCTTGGCAGATGATACACACATCATGGGCCCTATAGATCAGATTAGGCATGCCTTTGACCACTTGACTACCAAGCTACATCTAGTAGGCTTGAAAGTCAAGGTGTCAAATCGTAAGGCATTGTCCACTTTAGGTATCACTCTCCAACTTGAGCTTCCAAAGGAGTGTATCACATCTATAGATGGACTACTTGTTCTTGGAGTGCAAATAGGATCCAAGTATTTTTTCACACGCTTCTAAGACGCTGCTCTTGTAAAGGATGTTCTCCATGTGGATGAACTTTTGTTACTATGAGATCCAAAGGTGGTATTTGGTATACTCTCCTCTAGAATTGCTTTTCAATTGGCTTGCCTCCTCCGCATAGTTCTCCCCTCCTTGACCTTCCTATCATGTTTGAGAACCTTTGATAGGAGGATTATGTGAGTCTTTGGTGATATTATTGGACCATGGACATTTGAGTGTGTGACAAGGGATTTGGCATGTAGATAGACATCTTTACCAATCTTGTGTGGAGGGGTTAGCTTGCTATCTATGGAGGATATGGCACCTGTAGCATTTTTGGGTAGTTGGGCTCTCTTGGCACCTCTACTTTCTCTCATTTTGTGGTAGTTGATAGACTATTTTTGGAGACGTATGTGATATAGGTGGAGAAGGGATCCTTTTCTCTCTAGATGTTATTGTGGCAGACAAGAGATAGTTTATGCCCATGGGCACACAAGGATCTTCTATCTTTTGCTTCACTATTGTCAAATTGGACTAGAGGTTTACAGTCTTCCTTGATGAAGCGACAATGTCAACATACGCTACATTCTCTCTCTTAGTTGACTCATCCATTCCTTAGGCTACTAGAGCACATCTTTGCTCTTTCTCTGGCAAGGGTGTTGGCTCTTGGATCCTAGCTCAACCTTGCATTAGGGCACTCTGACTTGCACCAACAACTTTCTCTATAGCAATGAAGCTTTGCCTAGGTTTGGTCCACCCATTTGGATCTTCATTACTCACTTGTGAGTGTGGTTCACTAGATGCAACAGGGGTCTATATGACACAATGTCCTTTTGGATGATAGAAGATAGCTACCCATGGTTCTATTAGGGACATAGTGTTTGCTATGGTACAAGAGAGTGGATATTGTCTTGGAAGGAGCACTCGTATGCTCTACAAATGGCACATGTCAGTGCAAACTTATACTTCATCTGAGATGATCAAGTGACAATAGCAGATGTCATGGTTACGGACCCTACACATGGTGTAGTTTTGGAGGAATGATTACCCATCCCCTTGGATGGGCAATGAGTGCAACAGTAGCTCGTAAGATTTCCAAGTAGAGTGGTATGTATTGAGGACACATCTTTGTTCCTCTATCCTTGTAGTTATATGGAGTGATGGACATGGTGTTCGACACGTTTTTCAGGAAGTGCACGAGAGCTTATCATGTTAGGTGCCATGGGGTACCACTCTCATTCTCATACTTTGTAGCATATTTTAAACATCATGTGTCCATTGCTCTACAAAGGACAATGATTGGTGCAATCCATAGGAGAGCAATCACACTAAGTGATGCTTCTTTGGATGCTCTAGTTGTTTGTAGACTGTACGACGTGCATAGCTCAGATATCTTAGGTGCAGTTTAGGCAGATTTCTCATATCAACGGTATTGGCTATTACCTATGTTGTCTCATCCTTGTACGGCTTGATGAAGTCTTCCCATCCTTTGTGTTTTCTATGCAGTCGCCCTTTCTCTCAATAACAAGACTGATGAAAAGGGAGACCGCATAGGAAAAAATGACAAGACCAATATTTATATAATTGTGCATTTATCCATATATCTTGAAGTTTAGAATTGGCTTATATTGATTAAGTCTCTGAACAGCTTTTCCAAGTCAAGAAGTAAGTGTTTTGAAGTCTAAATATAAAAATGGTAAAAAGAATATGAAAATTTTTATTTATGGAGTTTTAGTAACTTTTAATCTTATATTTGTATCAAGTGGTCTTGTTGCATTACAAAGCTCTCAGAATTACAAATTTTTATCTTACTAAACCAACATCATTAAAAAAGAACCATGATGAAGAATTTAGTGAGGAATTCAAGAATTGTTAGTTTTTTCTTAGATAATTATTTTATAACTTTGGAATCTTAAACAATAACACTCAAATATCAAAGGCTCCTCGGTAGTGATTTTGAATTCCAAATCTATAAATATATAAATGGATTAAACAACATGAAATTTTTTAGATATAAAGATAAAATTTTTTCATCTACTGTTTCTTTTAGTCATATTATGATATGATAAAGTTTCAAATATTTTTCATCCATACATTAGATGATAGTAAATGAATCATTGCTCTAAAAGTTAAGCAAATGAAAAAATAACAATGTTTTCTTTTGGATACTGTATTTTACAGTTGTAGAGTTTTAAATCTTATGACTCAAAGATAAAGGACTCTTTGATCAAATTTTTTTAATTTATGTCCATAATTAAAATAAAAAAAACTAAATTTGTAAAATTTTAGTTATTTTCCATCTAAGTGTGCAGATCTTTTTAAAATCTTTACTGAAATGAGATCATAATCATAAAATAAGTCACCCAATATAAGAGCTTGGGTATACAAATAGGATCACAAAAATAAAGGAACCACATGAAGTTATATAATGATAAAGAATAGAGAAATCCCTTTTACAAAAGTTGTAGAGAGATTAACAAGAATAATTATTTTTTCACTAGGTTTATGATTTTGGAGTCAGAGCATCTAAATAAGCAAGGATAAGGAGCTATTTTTAAGTATCTAAGAACCTAATTATAAACAGTATACAACACAATATATTATATTCATATAGATTGGATAGCAGTTTCATCTAGTTGAAGTTTCAAGTGGGTGGAAAAAATGCAAAAATTTATGAATCTTGCATCCATAAGACAAAATCATTCAATATACACGTTAATATAAAAGTCAGAAGTCATTCTCATGTATTACATTTAACATTTTGCAAGTAAAAAATGGTAAGACTCAAGTATCAAAGCCTACGTCGATCTCACCTAAGCTTTATTGCTCTACCTTATTGAAATTCATTGATAGATTTAGCATCCATGTGGTCTCTACAATAAACTTTAATTATTTCCTTAAGAGCATATTCTAACTTCCAAAATTTGCATTTATAATTCCAAATCCATAAACCCTTCAACTTTACTGTGACACAAGTGAAACTAATATCTTCTCAATATTCTACTAGTGCTAAGTTGCATCTTATTTATTCACAATAATTAGAACAAGGTTATTTATCTTTCCATAATGGAAGAAAATAAAAAATGGGATAATTTTGTAGTGTTTACATCCTTTTGTAACTACCTTACAAATTTATGAGTGCAAAATTAGTAGCAAGTTTGAAGTTTCTCAAATATGGTTTTTTGTAAACTTTGGATATGTATTAAGACTTCAACATTTTTTTACAAATATGTAATAGATCTATATGAGATAAAATTAGGCAAAAATTTAACTTGACCTGATCTTTTATTTATATTTACTCAAATATATAGAGTAAAATTATGATTTTTTTGATTGCTCTCTAATGATCTCATATGTTATAGATCTCCATTAGAAATAATTATTATTATCTAAATATAACATAAATTTATAAAAACTGCAATAATCTTATCTTTTATATATTTATATTAATAGAGATATAAAGATTGGAACAAGTACAAAGTTGAAAATTCAAAAATATGATTTTACATTCTTGAAGAGTGAAATAAGCCAAAATTGCAAACTTAGCCATGATTTACATTATTTTAGTATTCCAAGTACTTGACACAAAAAACTCAAGTTATTATTCAACCTTGGTTTTGGCTTTTAATATTTTAAGGATTAAGTTTTGCAATAAACTCTAAGATTTTTTATTCTATTTAAAATCTTAAAATCCTTTTGCTAGACAAAAATATATTCTGATTTCTAAATCAATTATGTTTATCTTATCTAAATACGAATATCCATCTAGCCTTTGTCAATGATAGATGATGAATAAACATATGATCTTAGATGTTTAACCAAGCACTTTTTCTTTATTTTCTATAAATTTATAATTTAAATATAGTTATTGCTGTAGCTCTTTACATTGTTTTATATTTTTATAAATAATTATAATTTAAAAAACAATTCAATAAAAATATCATAATATTTAATTAATTTAGATAAGATATAATATTTTCTTTATTTGATTTACTATCACTAAATAGGTTGAAGATCAAAACCAAGCTAGCTAAGAAGCTTAGCAAAGTCATTACATGAGTCAACTAAGTTGTTTAGAAATGTAGAGAATGTATTGATTATTCATACTAAATTCTTCCACATTGAATCAATAGTAACAAATTTTGCTAATTTATATTTGATTGAGTTAAATTTATATTCTTGTAAGTAAAAAATTATATTTTTTTGTTATTCTAGTTGTATCTTGATTGAATATTCTTTAGTAATGCACTTTAGAAAAAGTAAAATTGTACTATAGCATTAAATTTGATGCATGAAACTTATTTATCACTTGAACATATAAAAGACCAAGATCTATAATATTGCATATATACCTCTTAGAAAAAGAATCTATGTGTAGCAAAGCCTTGCTTTAATAATGGTCTATCAATGTACCAAAACTCATATTCAAAATCTCATAATCATTGTCTTATAAAAACCCAAAAATTAGAAGGATTGGTATCAATGAGCATTAATTGAAAGTGGTTTATGTCAAAGTGTCCTTTAAGCCAAGCAATTCTTACATTTGTTGTTAGATTGGATTTTATGACTTGCCTCTATTATGAGCAAGTAAATTAAAATCAAGGACAAGTTCTTTTTGTAGTTCACAGTTCTGATATGGTGGTTCACCTACGTAGTAGCTCAATTATGTATAGAGCATGATTGTGTCTAACCCTTGTTTTATTGTGATTCTAGATCTGTGGTCCATGGATTACAAGTCACCAAGATCAAAATAACACCACAACTGAACACTAGATTCAAGAATAAGGTGAAGGTTTAGGTCTCAACTCTTGGACCTTTATTATACCCTAGGTTATTAAACAACCACTAATATTAAACCCAAATTCTACCTCATATACTTGGATTCACTTGCAAAGTTCCCATGATAAATTTTAGGTTTTAAGTCAACCATGGAGACCATATATCTCCCACAAAATGAAACTCCAAAAAAATTGTAAAACAAAAGTTCACCCATGGGAAAACAACTTCATCTGTTCCAAAATGAAACTCCAAACAAAATTGTAAAACAAAAGTTATAGTTACTTTCACTCATGAATTTGGTTCAAACATGGTCTTGTTGGAAAAATCTTGTTTATGGTTTTACAATGATTTCAAGAGTTCTCACTTTGGATATTAAGTGCTCTACTTATATTACTAAATGTGCTTGTACTGCATTTTGAAGTCATTCAAATTCAAGTCTCAATTTTCAAACACCATAAATTAGATTTAGTGCAAGCTCATAGATTTTTGAGTTTATAGCGATTGTGGACTTATTGAAAGCATCTACACAAGAGATTTCTAATGTTACAAAGAATCAGCAAAGTGCATAAAGGTTCTAGGGAGCACATGAGGCTCGTATGATTAAAGTGATCTTATCTATTTAACTAGAGTAGTTGTTTCCTTTGTTAATCGGCACTAACAACCATAATTCCTTGCTTATTTCAGCACTTGGAGCACTACTACGAGTTTTATTAGAATTATATTGATTAGTTATTTCAAACAAGGTAAAGATCATAGTAAAATAACTTTATACAAAAATACATAGAAACTATTGTGTTTCATGTCTCCAATGATATATCGGGATGCAATTTGAGGCATGAGACTAAAAGCCTTAAAATTTTTATCCTAAATTGAGTTATATTGATTTCCAAGGTTTCTCGTTGGTACAAGGAAGATGCTAATATCATACTATATAATAATTATATTATATATTTTATTACACTCTAAGACATACTGTGCTAGGAGTATCTTAATAACATTTGGAATATCAGTTGTGGAATCTAGTAATATGGTATTAGTATTTTTCAGAAATATTCATTTTTTTTTTACGTAAATGCTATAATTTGATATCACTTGTATATTTAATAAAATAAATTTAGTGTTAATTGTAAAGGAAAACAGACATTTCATATATAATAGGATGGAGCCAACTTCTTAATGATTTTTGATGTCTAGTAATCTAATACCTAAGAAGGAATCAAACTTATTACTTAAAACTTTATGATCATTAAGAGTTATTGCCATGGACTTTGAAAAATCATAGGTATAAACTCCTTTTTTATCAGCCCATACGAAAGGAATTTAAGCTTATAAGATGAATAAGAAATCAACTATTAAAGCTAATAAAAATTATTATATTAAAAAATTATATTATATAAATCAGAAATTTTATAGATATATGAAAAATAGAAGAATGTAATTTAAGTTTTAATTTTCATATTACTCCCTTTTAGAATATTTCAGGCACATTAATAAGGTAACGAATGATAGTTATTTTTCATCCATAAAACAATATCTTTATTTCTCAACATAACGTAGAAAAAAATGAATCAACTTATCTATGTTCTTTGTCAAGTCCTGAAAGAACTAGTTTTATATATTACTAATTCAAGTTAATCCTCCAACAATGTTATAGAATTTGATAACTATATGATACACATACAGATATAAATTTATAAAGTATCAATTGTACGGCTCTCCCTTGTACGGCTTGATGGGTCTTCCCATTCTTCGTGTTTTCTATACGGTCGCCCCTTCCTCCTAAGCAGTCATATTATTGTTATTAATGTTTATCATCAGCATATACATTTGACATTAAATTAAGTAAAATATTATAGAACAAGATGAAAATTAAGTACATAGAATACAATTTTCACACATATAATTTCTTTTCATTTTAGTTAAATATCAGAATAGTTTTTACAGTTACTATTTCCATTTCAAAAAGTATAAATTTATAGTAATTGTATATTATATAATTTTTAATATCTACCAATTATTTGTAAATCCACTATCATGAAGAAGTACATTTCAAAAGCAAGAAGTAAATCGCCATGCTTCTAAAATCACAAGATTTATTAAGAATTTAGCCTTTCTTATGTTTCAAAATAATATATTAATCCTTATCTTGCTTCTAAAATCACGAGACAACATATCTATTAAAAATTGGTCCATCTTGTATTTCGATGTAACATTTGTTGAATGAAAAGAATTGGAAATGAACATCACTCGACATAATCTTCTAAAGACCATTACTCCCAATCATCCTGACGAATCAAATTTGTCCAAAGTAGTATACTCACTTGAAGTGCCATAAGCACAGCTAAATAATAACCTGATTTTCGAATGGGAGAATTATGCCATAAGCATAAACTGATTTTCAAATGTGAGAATTGTGCCATACACCGCAAAGTAAGGAAAATGGTTAACTCTGCAAACTCTGAACAATTGTTCTCTCTTTGACTGAACCATTAGACATTGACAGCACACGTCATGATTGTTAAAAGTAATCCCAACACTTTTCCAAGGGCCTAGGTTAACAAGGACCTAAAGTGAGTTCTCAGCTACTACTTTAGAAAGAAGTTTTCCCCATCACTCCGACACTCTTTTGACTCCTACAACCCTTGTCTGTCAAAAGAGTCGGAGGATTAACTCCTTATCGAGTTTTAAACCTGGACAATTGCCCACTTAGACCACACCATGCTCGGGGTAGGATTTTTCACACCACACTCTCAAGTAGTTTCAATGAGCATTTGGATCTGATGCATCACGTGCGTTGAAATAAATGCACAAATTAAGTGCACAAAACAACCCCTTGGGTTCAGTACTGTCTAGATACAAGAGTTGGAGGACGTCCTTCTGGCCTCAGGCATCCATTCACAACTAATACTTCGTTAATGCATAAGATTTCCAGGCTGATGCACTGCAGATATAATGCATGGAGCTAGAAGCCAGAAACCTACATCTTAAATGAATAGACTGAATGTGAGATATATCACGCAATATTTTGACAGGTATCGGCTTGGCACTTAACAAATACACGTCAGGCCTTGCCTGCAGTCATGCCAAAGGTACTTGGATCTCACGATGGACTTACATTTCGATTGGACTGACTAACAAGTGCTCAGGAGATCACAGACAAGAAAGAAACGGAGTCATGCTTTGCACTGCTTGCTGATAACTTGTTTACGCAGGTTGAACATGATTGAAATCTCCAGGTGCTGTTGCTTCTGGCCCTGGATGTGAACAAATACAGCTGCCATGTAGGTGCGTGATGCACTGCTGAAAATGCGTTAGCGCTGTAGTACATCATTGACTGGGAAAAGACGTTATCTAACTTGCACCTGTCTACGCTTTGAAGCTTGAAAGAAATGAAAGAAATATGGAGTTGCCAAACTCCATACACACGAACAGAAGGAGATGGTTGAATGAAAAGATGGCGATGGAACTCTCGATGCTAATAGGGTCTTATGTACTCCTAGGAGGCCCTTTTACTCTAGGCCAAGACAGTGAGCCAAGACATTGAGATCCCGTCTCGGTATATATCTGTATGATGAATGAAAAAGAATGGCAGGCGTGACAAAGAAGTTGGTATATGTACAGGTTAGGGACACCGAACTAAAGATCACACATAAGGAAAAAAACGTGTAGTACAGAAACAAAGAATCTCCATCTGCTAGGCCCCACGTGGAGATGACTTACTCGTGGCGTTGATAGTCTGGTTGTATGACTTGATTGCCCACAAGAGAAATATTCGGGAGAAAGAAGATGTACGTGCAGCACATGTCCTTGGAGCTATCTCAGAATTTGTAATGTCGAGTGGAGCACATGCAGGTTTTCTCCAGTTAGAGCCACCCAGAAATGAAGCCCTTTCACATGCATAAATATACTTTCAATCGTTCGGGAACCGGACAACTGCAGTATATGGCGTGTGATACAGACCGGTCTGCGTGATCGCTCTGCGGTATCTGCTTGGGTATTACTCCATGTGATCCACTCGACCGAATCCCATTTTGAAAGCTTTTGAACAGGAGCTGTTCAAAGGTTTGAGGGAGCTGACCAGCTCTCAGAAGCCTTTTACTCATACGTAAGAATGATGCCCTTCGTGCATACTACTTGAGAAGCAATGCCTCAAGAGAATTTGACGGGTCCAAAGCACTAAGGAGAGCTCCAACAGCACCAGCATGGCCCTCGTGTCTTAAGAATACAGCCTGTTTCATACATACATGCTTCACTCATTGGTCCATTGAGAATAAGTATTGAGTTGTATTGACATTCTAAATCATATTTGAACTAAGTACAGTAGAAGGAAGCTTTAAGTATGAAGATCAAGTCTCGAGAATAGACGCAGAGACAGAGAAAGTTTTCACCACCTTCATATTCCCTTTCGACCAAAAGTCCATAGCTACTGATAAGAGTCGCATTGCAAGCTGCACAGATTCAAACTTGACCTGGTTAATTGTGCACAAGTTTGGTTGAGAATTCGGAGAGCGTACACATTGCATCCCACCTCTGCTTGGACCTTCCAAACGGCTTTTCGGAAACTCAGTCTTGTGCTTGAGTGCTACCATGATTCTAGCGGGGTACACCCCATAAGTACAGGATCGCTAACTAGCTCTACCCACGTAAACAAATGATTGTGTAGGAAGTATTATATTCAACCAATTACACGAGGCCACCCCAAGCAGTCTTAATAATCACAAGAAAAGAAGCTCAAGGTCGTGAATGATGTGAGTAAAAAAATCTCTTAGGAACTACAGCATGTCATGCGATGTACAGAAGGTGGACTGATATTAACGAGACAAGGTGTAGGTGCAAAGGTTTATACCTTGTTGTTGTGGAGAAAACTTCCAGTAAACATGATAGATCGCACTCCTGAATTCCGTGCATGTAACCAGGCGATAGAGCCAATATTATTGGTCACCATTAGGAGAGCTGCTTTCGCAAGATGTTGTGGGGCTTGCTTTGTTGGAACCTTTCCTGGATGCACAAGCTGGTCAAATATAGGGGAACCTCTCAGACCCGGAAGTGTGCAAGGACAGGGTGATATCAAGAGCTGCTGTGGATGTAACATTATTCCAGGCGCATAATCATATTGATATCCTTCTTAAATTTCGTCCTAAACATTGTCAGAGAAGTCGCACCTTCCCAAAAGAGCTTGCTACTGTTGTTGCTGCAAGATTCATCTCAGTGTAGTCGCCTCCTGCTGATGAAGAGTAAGTAATTTGGTAGACAGATAATCACAAATTTCAGTTGTAGAAAGCCACAATATAAGAGAGCACGTACCGTAAATATCACCAACCAGCATATCAACTTGTGTTGAGTCACCCTGCATTGATAGGTTGATTGCTTCCTCGAAACTGTCGACATATATTGAGAGAACCTGGATGAGTTGAATGGAAAACTGCTACAAGTGGAGATGCCAAGTGAAAGAGCAATCCTTGCTATCATGAAAACTGTAAACAAAATTGATCAGCTTGCTGCGTATATCCAGTTCGTAAAAGGGGTACGAACCTTGTGCAGCCTGTCAGGGCAGATGCTAATCCGAGGAAAGTACTGCAATTTGGAAAGAAAGTCAGATCAGAATGCTCGGTACATAAAAGCGGATGCGGCTTATTCCCTTCCAGGAACAACGACAGGAATTTTCATCGTTAAGCGTCTTGAAAGCTAATTAGCTGCCGTAAACTCAAATGGCATAATATTTTCGCCATGATTAGGTCAAATAACTGAAAAGTTCTTACTTCGCGTTTGTTCTTCAGAGGACATTCAGAGAGCAATATATTGGTCGAGAATTATTCCCGCACGTTAGATCTAGCGCAAATGCCTAGACGTATCCATTCATTTCACTTGCATTCAACAAGATTTTCATTGGACAACAAAAAACAAGTCTTTGAACCTCCTCTTCCTACACAATGGAAGGTAAGATGCGGCAAAAAGTAATGAATCAGCCATAACCAGTAAAAACATATTGGGACGTTCAAAGGATAGAATGTCCAACCAACCTTCCTCCAAGACTTGTGCCGCCCACGCGTTCAAATTTCTCAGGAGAGTCCACCCGGAGAATACTGACACCAGAACCTATATTGACCTGCAGGCATTAACGTAGGATACAGTGGACCGCATGGAATCTTCAGAAAAGACTTCAGAAGCGCGTGATGGTGAAGATTTTCCCGACTCTCAGATCATTTAGACACTAGGTTAACGGCGACTTGTTCATTACTCACACCAGAGTTTCCAGTACATGCAAAGTTTAATTCGACTCAATATGATTGACTTTCTGGCGGAATTGAATTCTATACTAGTTGCTAGAGAACAGTATTCAAATTCGCCACATATTTTCCAAGTAGGTGGTTCTCAGCATATTCTTGTCCTCATAACAGAGATACCAAGGCAAGGCGATGAAATTTTAGATGATGCTTAACTACAAAACCTGCATGATGTCTTCGACAAAACTCTAGATTTGTTGAACTAGCAGTGATCTTTGAAACGCAAGTCAATTATTTCTACATTCTGAAATCAGATACGCAGGTTTGACTGACACTTGCTACATTCCATTCAGCAGAAATGATCTTCGGCGTGAACTGTGGAACATACCACAAGGTAAGGATGAAGAGATTCCCTCCTCGCTACCCGCACTAAATTGTCAATGCGCGCAATGACAGGCCCTTTGACCGGCAAGCCTTTCACCTTCTTAACTCTCTTTTGCTTTTCTGGTGTTTCATTCTCATATAAGTCTGCTGCTATCGACATGTTTGAATGAAGAGTGGAATTCAGCAGAGATTTCTCTGACGCAAAAGTAGGAGATACCTCATCTCCTGACGAGATATCACTGGCATCATCACTACTATTCTCTGGTTGCCAAGGCCTTTGGATGATGCCTCCCTTGTAACAACCTGGGGATATTCATCCATCCCAGAGTCATCGGCAACATGATATGCTTGTGTCTTTATTCATATCATGAAGAGAGCATTGAGTCAAAAGCATCGCAAACAGGGTTCATCATGGCAATAGCTCCAATTACCAGTAAGGTACTCGAAACTCTCCTGTTGAGCATTACTTGCAAGGAAATCAATGCCGCGAACCAAACTGTCCCATCACAGAGAAAGGTTTAGGGCTGATGATTGGTGGAGATGGAGAGAAAGGGCTACTTGTCTCGCAAGAAATTATCTGGATCTTTTAGCTGCTACGTGTATCTGCTAGCTTGAATTCAACCAGATGTCAGGCACTTGGTTGATCACTGATATACTTACAGAAAATATTGAACATATTAACTGAAATTCGAGATTCCCTAGATTAGTAATGCAAAATCTGTGATAAATTCCACCATAAATTCTATGATCACAAGAAACTAGAAAGCAGTACATTGCGATGTACCTTCTCAGCTCATCCGCTTTCTGGAGTTGTAGTCCGGCAATTTCGAGAAACTGATCACTGAACTTTTTAGCTCCACCCCTGCCGATTACCTCACTCAGTAAATTCTCCGGGACAAAAGAAACTCATGAAAGTATAAACTCAAGGATGAGTATTTCACCTACCCCGTGGCACCAATTGCGCGACCGCCAGTCACCAACTGATACTCCTTGGTCAAATTTAGGAAGTCTTCCATCAGCCAGGTTTCTGAAAGACAAGGAAGTCAGCAAGTGTATAACCCACAGAAATTGGTCCACAGGTACAGGGCTATAGTGAGGTTCAACCTAAAGGAAGCTTACATCCTCAAGTTGCAGAGTTCCATTATGAGAGCTCGATGTATGCAATCAAAGGTAGCTACGGTCATGGTTCACCGTAGAAAATCGGGTAAGTGTGAGGAGAAGAGATTATAGGAAAATGCGCAGAGTTTTCAATTCGGAGGAAGGATTGTAGCAATCAATTAATTATTGTTCACAATAGGGAAGGCACGGAGCCCTTAACGCGGAGGCCAATCCCCGATGATAGTTTTAAGCAGGAGTGGGGACGGCAGAATAAACTCACCAAAGCACTTGAAGTACAGTGTGCCTCGTCCAGGAAGGTGAACAGGTTCATGACTCGAGACCCAAATCTTGCGAGCTCGCCTTTTGGAATTCAAATCATCTCCCCGGTCTATGCTTCTCGGTTGCACTCTTGGAGTGCAACAACTGCACTCTACACAGTTTTCTTCGACAAGGTCAACGGTCTCCGTTTCTCGGCTAGCACTCTCCTTATAATCATCTTCCAGGTCCAATCTGGAAACCAGAAACTCTGCGACATTCTCTTCCTTTGATGAGCTTACACTGAAACCTGACGATATTTCCCCAGCTAAAAAATCCCCATTACTCTCAGGCCGCTCGCACTCAAAACCAGGACTCTCTGAGTGACTAAATTTGCCCTTGGCTATCTTTTCCCTGGTTGCAAAATTGTTCTCAGATTTGGAGCTTCTGAGACAGTCCTTATCTTTATCCACAGAAGGCTCGAAGTACACAACTTTGCAGAGTGTGCCCCCGATGTCTAACCCAAAAAGCGCTCGTGAGGATGCACCTTCCAAGAAAACAGGATCAACCGGTGATACCAAGCTTTCAGCATTTACGATCTGGAAAGGCTGCGCTGCTGTTGTACCTGGAAACGATGCACTTGGGTGTAAAGTTCGACACATGTGCTGTTTCAAATTCTCCGCTGTTTCCACACTAGAGGGAACAATTACCTCCCCAGGTGATTTAGCCTTCCAATGACTCATCCTGCTAAGCGTAATCTACCAACCAAAGGACGATCGGGGGTTCTCCAATTCCGATTTCTCGGAATTGAGTCGACAGATTAAGGGCCTCTAGAATCTAGATTTCATACACGCCCGTTACTGCTGTTGCAGAAAAAACTATTTTTAAAATCCCTTGACCGGAAACCCAATAGCAGGGTAGACTAATATTTATCTCCTTTCACTCTGGTGTGTTACAGAACTTGACAAATTCTCAACGATCCAGCTTGAGAAAGGACTCCGACGCTGAGACTTAAAAAGTCACTGAGAGAATATTTCCTTCCTCTGCTCTGCCTTCAAACCCCTTGAGTTGATCTGCACTAACTACTATAGATTCCCTGCATCAAAACCAAGTCCTCGAAAGAATCATCGTTTTGTCCAAAGGTGTTAAAAGGATCCGACTGACCAGTCAAGGGAGTTGAATCCTCGGTCTGTAACTCCTAACCCATGAAGGCCCAAGACCTGCAGCTCCGCAGATGTGAATGCCTAATAAAATATGAAATCTTCACTCCTCACAGCGAATTGTGGCAGAGCCGTCCAGTTTACATGATACCAGACTCCTAATTCAGCCGGTTGCCTGCCTTGTGGTGTATGGACCTGCTTCACAGAAGAAATTTTTTAACGAGACGCTCTTTCCCCAAATCCTAGGAGTCAGGTCCAGACCAAGTCAACACCTGATCCATCCCTTTGGAACGAACTCATTGCTTTCTTTCAGTGCTGTGATTCGTCAAAACCTGACAGTGTATGTCATCACGCTATTCTTCACGAATCAAGTGTTTACTCTAACTGGTCCACTCAACGACTTGTTTTACCTTTTTCGAATCATAAGCACTTCTAGCACGGTTTCAACTCCCTCTGCAATGACTGACTGATGGCTACATCCGATCACACTCTATATCTCCACATTTTTCTTCCCTGCCTAGAAATAGCAGACGGCAGCTACCTTCCTTCTCCGATCACATGCCCATTTTTTCCCACCCACGAAGGTACTACTCTAATCCTTCACCTTACCACCAAACTAAACCTAGGATGCGTTGACTTTCTTCCAGCCTCACATCTACAGCAACCACAGCTGCCCAAACCAAACACTCCACTCACTCTGCTTTGAGGTTGAGAAAATCCACAACCTCTCCTGCCGTGTAATCTCAGCAACAGAAAATGGGAGAACACTTATATACCGGTTTAAGTCTACACTTCCCAGAACTTCCCACTTCTTGTTCTTCCTCCTTACTGTCGTAAACAACACATCCCTACCTTAATTACGACACTTGCATTGCACATCACGTGTGATATCCTGAAAAGGCACGACATCATGATGAAGAAGGAGCTGAGATTCCACTTTCAAATCGCCCCTATTCTCAAAAAAACAAAATAGTAATAAAAATTCTCTCAATATCAAGAAAGCAAGACTGTATAAAAGGTAAAGGCGACCGCGTAAGAAAAATGAAGGAAGGGAAGATTCCGTACAAGGGAGAGAAGAAAAGGTAACAGGAGGCTTAGCTCCAATAGAGTTCTGTATGAAAAATCTGCCCTACCACACTGAGGAAAGCAAAGACTGTATAAAAAAGGTGGAATGTTCCCACCTGCAAGTTGAGAATACATTTCCGCGTACTGTACGTTATTCTCAAGGTCTGGTCATGCAAAAAGCGAGGACTGAGAAACATCCGTGCAGGAGGATCGTCTTTTGTCTGGGAAAATAAAAAGGGATAATTAAAACGTGAAACTTATGCAACCTGTTGCGGGTTATAATAATGTACAGTAATATGTTTGTACCAATAAAGTAATTACTTTTGGGGATTTGTTGAGCGACAGATAGTACAAATTGCTTCGGGTAAACCTAGGGGTTCAAAATGTAGTCAAGTAAATGTATGGAACAAGTCAAAAGGTATTACTCGTCAATGATGGGAGAGATATTTACCCTATTTTCTCTTCAGCTTTACAACAATCTGTTGCATCTAGTTTCATCAGTTTGCTCGATTGCGTTTGAAATTTCGCATTTCTGCTTCTTTCAGCAATTTGGTGCCAATTGGTCTAGTTCCATTCGTGAATATAGACACGTCTATATATATATATATGAAAACGAATACTGACTTCATGCTGCTTCCAAACTAATAATAATCATATGTGGGATCTAGACAAGTAGTACTAGACACCTAAGTGTGATAGTGACGTGTAATAGTGAAGATTTCAATTTCATCTTTATGTTAAAACAACAACAAAGAGTAAGGGCCTATGCTCACTAATGTTTTACTTCCAATATTGTACACGGCCAACTAGGATTTGCAATGAGAGTATAGGGCACAATATATTTTTATTGAGGAATATTTTAACTTTCACTTAACACTAATTTATCCGTGAATATTCTCTAGATTGCTAGATTATTCTTTGCTATGCCTTTCAATGTTTATAGAGATTTAGGGTAAAGTAAGTATAATAAAATTCACGACGGATATTGTTATTATTGATCATCAGATTAAAGATTATGGAGATGATCATCCTTAACACAAGACTATAACGTGTTAATCATATAAAATACTGCATTTAACAAAACAAAAAATCACTTTTATTCAAGTAATGTGCATTAGTATTATTAGAGAAAAATCATCCAATGTGTACTCTCTATTTCAATTCCATTTGGACAACATTTGCAATTTTACTGGGATGATCTATGGAGTTATTACAATCATGAATAATAGACTAGAAGGCTAGTGGATAAAGGGCTAAGCAATAGTATTGAAGCTTTTAAATTCTGCTTACAATTAAGTTTAACTTGATCGTCTTGATCCAAAATCTCCTAAAAACTTATAATTAATTACCTAATTGAAAGCACCATTCTTCTACTTTAATATTACATAAACTATTGTATTATGCTTGATGACACGTATAATGATGACATGTATACACATCTTCTTTGATGAGTTCTACTTTATTTTCAAAGATTTTAGATAGTGTTATGTGTTTATACATCACTACACAATATACATTGTTGTCAACATCATACACTTTAAAAGCACAACTCATACAAAAGTCATACATGAACTCTAAAGTACCACAATAATAAATCCAGTTCACATTCTAATCACACTCAACTTGGATCAATCCTCAAAACTCAATCCTCAACTCAATAATCTCTCAACAATGTGCATTGATTATGGTCAAACCACACCCACTTTAGCTAAGAGACTCCCAAGTGATACTTGCCGGCCTTTGTCCACCATAGCCAAGAACTCAAACAAAGAAGTGAGCTCCCTAAAGTTGCACTTTTAATGAATACTTCTACTCAACTTGGATCTCCAACTCTAATGGTGCCATTGATGGTGCAAATGGTGCAAGTGATGGTGGGTCCCATGGTGTAATCACTAGCCCTACCATGAAATCTGGCTACCACTAAGTAGTCTTTGAGCAACTACTGATGTAACTCTAACTGCCAAGGTTATCATTATAGCATTTGAGCAAACTAGCTTCGGCATTACAAATGTTGTGATAGATGTAGTGTGTAAAAACATTGTTACACAACGTAAATCATTGTTAATATCATACACTATAGAAACACAACTCATACAAAAGTTATACATGAACTCTAGAGTACCACAATTATACCCCTAGCTAGCGGCTAGGTCACTCTAGCTCTAAATAGTTATCTACTCCAAGTATGTGTTATGCCTTATGGTGGGCAGAGATTATGACGTTGGGTGCTATCAAGCTACATAGTTAGTTGCATATTTGCAGTGTATATCACATAAAGAGTGAACTAGCTATAAGTAAAGTACATTGAGGACCTAACCACTATCTTTGGGGAACCACCATGAAGAGAAGAGTCAAACATGTCATAGGCCATCCTCTCAAACAACCATCACATCACTATCACATACCAATATATTAGTAGCTCCACCAAAATAGCCACATACCATATACTGCAAGCTGCATATACAACAACCAAGCTTGGGTCCATAGTGCATTCAATGTCTGGGAAGTGGCATGGCACACAATTGCACAAATGATCCTTCCAAACAACACAATCATGTCCTTTCAACATATTTTGTGTATTTGAATAATAGAATACACTACAGTAAAATTTTCCTTCAAACAGTATGGATCCACGCCAATTGTTTCATCTTTTTATCAGTGTAGATTTTTAATTAGTGTGTATTGGTGTTATCCATACTAATCAGAGTAATCCTTTCGAAAAATCACTGAACTTCAATATTGTAGGCCACACTGACCGGAAAAGTGTGACCCACAATATTGAAGTTTAGTGATTTTTCGAGCAAGAGCAAGAAAGGTTCAATTTATGAAGCTTGGACACGAGCGGGCGCCAATTTTGTGAACTGTGTAATCGATTTTAACTTCTCACAAGTTGGTCTCCTGTCAGACAAAGTTCATTCACTTGGGAATATTCGCTTTTAACAAATCTTTGGCGTAACTGATCAGAATGTATGAGGGTTTGTGTCTACTGTGGTTGTTGGCATGACTTTCACTACGCTACAGGAGTGTAGAGCACTATGGGGTCGCAAGACCATCAATTTCTCATCCTCGGAACACCGTAAGATTTAACCTCAGTTGCATCTACAGTGCAGCTACGTGGTTTGAGTAATGGCGAACTTGGTCGGCATTATTGGAACTGGTGACTTCTCCTTCGCAATAATGCAAGTGCTGGTGACGAGGTCCTGGACATAGTCCCACTTGCGGCAGGTGGCCCAATAGGGTACTGTACTATCATTTGTCTCATTGTGGTTTGTGTGTGTCAAGAGTGAACTGCGACAATGTGCACATTGCCTTTCCTCCAAGAGCGGTTCAGGAAGACTGGCCCGCGATAGACCATGTGGCCCAGAGAGTGAAGAGCCACAGCCGTTGGCTCCAGTACACCAAATCCGTTCTAAGAACAGACAGGTCTGTGTGACTCAGTCTATTCCGCAGTTCTCAGTAACTGCGTCTCGTCTACAGTTCTCCGGGATAGAGTGATCTTTTGTAACTACTGACAAAAGTAAACCGGCTGATCGAAAGAGACGCCTTGTTGTCGTGTACCGGTACAGGTTCTACACAAAAAGCGGAGCGAGAGAATGATGGACTGGTAGTAAAGTGAACTGACAGATTGTTTCCATTAGGCAGGATACACGGCCAGATACTTCACCGGGTGGCCACTTCCCGGGTTCCCAACTTAAAGGGCCAGACAGCTATCATAAAAAGATAGTAGCGTGCACTAGTGCTGCTCAAACACTTTTAGATAGCTCACATATTTGAGTAATGCGAGAGCAGAGGACGTTCATTGGAGGGGTGATCCAGGGTACACCCACTTAGACGGTTTTGACATATTGCGTAATGAGATGCAGAACCCGTTGTAAACAACCAGGTTCCATGACCACATATGACAGGACTGACTCTGACTTCTGATGCTGACTCCGTAAAGATCATGATAACTATCAATTACACAGAGGTAAGCATGTCTAAGTCTGCATGCACGATATATTTTATCCATACATAACTGCAGTACATTGTGAGTGCGAGCAAATGTAACACCGAAAGAGAAGCTTGAAGTGGTGACAGGAAGAGGATATTAGTGCATAAGACATTAGCTGCCCGAGTCTCAAAAATTATGAGACAGCCCCGGAGCGAGTGTATGAGGACTGGGATTAACCCCTGCATGCTCTAGGTCAGCATGAGTCCGTCAACACTCTTGACAGCTGACATAATTCCGCATACTCCGTAAGGATATCCAAGTGCAAATTTGAAAGTCAGAATCAGTATTCAATCACAAGAGGAAAAAGGAAATGAAAGAGTATATATAATAGAATATAGAGAATCCATTAGAAGCTGAAGCTGGCGGCTAGGAGAAAAGTGTTCATTGACACTGAGTGAGTATACAGGTGGCTGGATGGATTTTTCACAGTTCGTCTACAGCCAAGGTCAATTGATAACAGAGTAGGAGTACACAGTTCACCACATCTTCAGGATGACCTCTAAAGAGCCAACGCATTCACAAGCTAGTATCTATACAAACTCGTGAGAAAACAACTTTTTAATCCATCTACGATAGTGCAACCCTCTAGTCCTCCATCAACCTGGCAATACCAGCTTGGGCTACGCTTTAGCTATTTCACATTGGCACACAATCCATTGGACCTCTTCGTTCATGACCCCTTGCCTCCCAGATCTTCTACACATGCTATCAAAAAATCTAAGCAGAGACTCGGATGTCCGCTAAAATCAGACGCTGAGAATCTACATGCAACTTTTGTAGAAAACGATTGTTTGTGATGCACCTAAGATTAACAGAAACTAACACTACTGTACCGAGTCAGTACGCATTATCAACTACCCAACAGAACCTAAGATATAACAAGGGTCCGCGAACTGCACAGACTCCAAAGGAGCCCTCGCAGCACATTAACCGAGTTCTACACAGTTTATAGAGGACAGTCGACCCGTTCACACTATCCTACAAGGAAGAGAGGCCCTACCCAATGAAGGTGGGCAAAGAAAACCAAACATCGCTGATGAACAAGAATGGCGGTTGAATGATTGCTTTACGAAGTACATCTAGGTACAAGACATGTGAATCCACAAAAACTAGAGTTCAAATGAAGAAAAGTCTCGCCAAATGCAGAACCCTTGGGTCCATTCCGTGCTCTTTTCAGCAGAAGGCGGCTTCAGATAAACATGGAACACCCCAAGTTGAGAAGGAGTGTTTAAGCAACTGGAGGTCTGAGTACGTGGTCTTGCGACGTGTCGACTGCTGCCTGTGGCATCCATTGCCACATAGCCATTCCTGGGTATCCTGCCATATGCGGAGTCTTGTTGTTGCTTGCATGTGCCTGGGCTTGGGCCTGAGCAAATGCAGCAGCAGCATGCAGGGTTGCAGGGTGTGTAAGATATGTTGATGGAATCGTCATAGTCTTCAATTGCTGCTCCAACCTCTCCTTGTCTGCCTTCAACCTTAGCTTCTCATCACGGAGCTCATTCTTTTCAGCCTAAACGGTACAAACACGCAGAATGACCACACAAGATCAGTTCCCTGCCAGAGATTTGTATTAAGAGGTTTCCAACTGCAGCAGCTCTCTGTTTGCCAAATGGAATCAAGAGGCGGGTAGTTACATTGATCTCAAGCGTCAAGAGCCCATCTCATTTATACAGAGGATACGTGTTAGATCTAGAGAGAAACGCGGACAAATGTTTGGTATCTCCCTTTCAACCAAACTTCGAGATAGAAAGCACGGGTAGACATGTTAGATACGATTCTCAGTAATATCTTAATATAAAAGCAACACATGTAAGTCCACAAGGACCAGATGAGAATATAAGATACCCAAACCTAGCACTACACAAAGCCAGTTCTCACGACCGTCACGTTCCCTCCCAACATGATAATTGAATACGTAGAATTGAAAGGAGACTCTGACCTTCAGATCTTTGATTGCTTCGCGCAGCAGATGGTTAGAGTCCTTCAGCTCCTGGGCCTCTGCTCGTAGCTGATTCAAAATACGAACAGCATCACAAAGGATAGTAGCCTTGTCTGACTTGGGGGGTCTGCCTGGTTCCAAGGCTGAGCTTAACTCCACGAACCTGATTTAGAGATGTGCACAGAAAATCATCAAACACTCGTGAAGAATTGCGATTCCTTCGAGATGGAAAGTAATGACAGCGGAGCTCCAAATTTGAGAGGACAAGGCCATTCGCCAAAAGCATATTAGCCGATAAGCAACAGCACAATGTAAAACTCAGTATGATATGACGTAACGACTCGCAGTCAAAACTTAAACCTCAGTATAAATTAGCTCGAATACCATTTCTATAGTTACCTGTCATTCAGACGATCCCTCCTCATCTTCTCACGGCAGGCTTTGCTGCCAGCTCCAGTGCATGATTCGTCTCGAGACCTAAATATTAAAGACAGAAACCAAGTCAGCTACCGGAGGGCTTAACAAAGACTTATCGGAAACCCAGTGGTAACTCCAGAGGCACTTAATTCTACAGGTTGATAATTCATACAAGCAGCAGAAGTTGCTTACGGTAATGAGCAAGGAACACAAGATCTCACACTACCAATCACACAGTAGACGACCTTCTGCACTTGAGCTTATGCAAGTCGGCAGCCTCACCTTTTCCTTGGACAAATCTTTTCGTGATCATCTGAATCGGCCTTTGAGCCATCGTTCTCCGCACTGCAGACATCAAAACCTTGTGTCAAAACCAGACAACAGTACAACTTTTCGTACTCCAGGATGCTCCAATGAGCAGGTGACTTCATGTGACACAGTTTTGGGCGCCATATACAAAGACCAGACGAAATTCATGCTCTGGTCCCTGATTTCGCACAGGTAAAGAAGAGACATGTGCCTTGACGTCTGATTGGATGTCCAGAGGCTAGTCCAACATTTAGAAACGACTGAATCGGTATCTTCCCCAGAATACATTGAAGCTTTAAAATACACGAAGCCTCCACTTCCTTAAGTAGATCAATGGGTTCAAAAGTAGAATCCAGTTGTTAACCAGCCTCGACGGCGTGAAAATACACAGGGCAAAAGAGAGATAGCCTGTTCCAGGATGATCAACGACCTGGACGCCTGCTGATTGGATGGGAATAACAGAAGTCCAACTAACTGAGACTTACCTATGAGTAAAACCTAATAGAGCGTTAGTATGTAAGGCTTTGACCACGCTGGAGATACAGCATGGCTTTATTCCACTGTATGTATCTCTTTTCATTCCATAACATCGGGCTAGAGGTCGACAATTATCAACACGCAACGTTAACCTCTGGAATGATTAACTTCAGTGTGCAAGTCTCTTAGCAGCAATCCTGTAAGATGATTGAGGAAGCTGCAGACCAAGTAACGAGACTTCGTAAAATTCTAGATGTACTAATTCTTAGGCCTGTCTATGTAGAGGACAACAACAAAGATCGGCCTGAGCTGGCGCAAAATGAAGCACATCATGTATACTGAACATCCCTGCCGCTTTGACCAAGGAGTGCTCCGAACTACGCAGACAGGGACGACATGATCAGACCTCCTTCCTAAACAAGTGAAACGACTAGAAACTTCACGGAAGGTAAGGAAATAGGCATTATAATTCAGCCCTTTGTGTGTACGGACGCAATCAGAAAACGACGCAAAACTCACAACAGGCGAAGAAGATACAAGGCGAATCCACAATTGACGTTCAATTGTCACGAAATTTTGACAAAGAACTGAAGAAACGAAAGTGGAACAAGAGCGCGCGAGGCACTAAGCACCGAGTGCGAAAAGCGACGACACAATACTTTTCCTAATCTAACATTCATTCAACCCTACTCACTTCCTGACAGAAACGAACGAGACCCCACCTGCAGTTCTCCTGCTCGGGGAGCGACTGGCTCGTGCACCACTGGAAGGCATGGAAAGGCTGTGGCTCCTCCACTTCCAGAAGATTTTCAGCAAGGAAGGAGATCCACTTGCTGTTATTCGACGGAGAAGACATTGTCTAGCCTCCCTGTTCCACCTATCCTTTTGCTACTACAACAGATTGCCCCTCCTCTAGGGTTGACAAACCTCGACCTGCACTCCTCGCTCTATTTCTCGCTCGCTCGAGCTCCTCCTCGGTCCCTAAACCCACACCTACCAGCGCTGCGCCTGCTCTCACCCGCGGAGCTGCATCATACTCCAAGGACCGCAAACCGGCTCGATGGCAGGATTATGCAGCAGCTTGGTAGCTTAATTCTCGCGACATTGCGCTGCCTCTCTTCGTCTTCCTCGCTCGTCGTCTCTTCTCTCACTCTTTCTGCTTCCTCCCGTCGTCGCTCGTCACTACTTCCCTTCCTTGCGTTGTCTCTTTCCCTCACAATTCTCCTCCCAACAGATCACCACCCCTTTGTTTAGCCACCCTACTGGCTCTTCCTTTGTCAAGTCCAAGGCAAGCAAGCGCTGCTTCAGTAAAAGGATAGGAGACTGACGCACACTACTTCTACATTAACTCGAGACCCTTGGGTCCACCTCGAGTTTCACATCTTACTCTCAGGTTAAAGTATTACCACACTGTGCGCTCAGCCGGTTCCCACCTGTGTGGTTACTGTTCTTGCTTTGTTTTGTCTGTGTCAATTGTTTACGTGGCCGTGGTTTGGACTCCAGGAACTGTGGAATGAGGTAACCTGGCTCATGTTGCGTGCGAGAGTTCCGATTTTCTTCTTCATTGCAGTTCATTGCACTGCGTTTCGCTTCATTCCCCCGGCATGTCGAATATAGGATATGGATGGAATGGACAGGAGAGGTACAGGACAGCACCTTCGTCGAGTAACAACAGAGGGGTGAAGTAATGGGGTGGCGTTGTCTACAGTCCTCCGGATCTGCGCTGCAAGTTATTGCTTCAGACTGAAAATAGAAAAGGCGACCGCGTACGATAACACCTAAAATGTAGGAAGGAGATGACATTTTCGAGCAGGAGAGTGCTGTTGGAACCTCTTTTTTGAAAGATAGGCCTTCACCGAGTCTTGGTTCAATCCAAACTAGTTTTCTTTTACATTCTATTTCTAATGGCTTTGGTAAAAGCATTTTTGGTTCGCCGAACACTTCAGCATCTCCGATTCCAAAATGAAACTTTGCTTGCTGGGTGACTGGCACTCGTTTTAGTTCATGTTGGAAACAAATTATAGCTCCAACATCTATTTTAGAGCACAAATGGCACCGTCCCCAAATAGAAAGGTAGAATTGCAAGGTCACAGATGGTCGTGGGGCCCCGAAAGTTCAAGCAAACAAACCGTGTGGCGTGTCTTTAGCTCATCAGTTGGATGCAACATATACCTCTTCCCATTGGCTGCTCGTCAACTGGCCCACCTACAGTACATAGTAGCCGTGACTCCTGTTTGACGACGACGTCGAGAGAGTTACATAAGTTGCCTGGAAACCGGAGACCTGGTAATACATCGTCCTTCCTTTCGCCAGGAGGGTTACTAGATTCCGACCCCGCATGAGTCGAATCATGGATCAGCTATGTTCCCGTTGACAACCAGTACCAGCTTGCGGCAGTGCACAGCGGGTCGAAAAAATAAATTTCTCGTTTTCTCGTCCGGTGCAGTGTCGTTTGTTCATACCGACGTCGCTCGGTCAACGAATTCAACCAATACACCCCCGTAATTAATTCTGGTAGAGGTACCTTGATAACTGCCTATGTATCCCGGTAACTCCCTAAACCCTCTTCGTAGTTTTGAGGCCTTACTACTCTTCATTTGCGTTTTCCCATTGGCGAGCGATTGGTGAGCAATGATAGAACCCCTTCTTCATGCACTTCAGGCCAAAAAATGAAGCATGATAAGAACTCCTGTATTACTATACAAACTCACCAACTAAATCAGCAGCATACTATACGTCAACAGTTTAATAAAAAGAAGTCCTTGGCATAATCACACTACCAGGTAGTTACCTTAAACCGAAGTTGCAAATCCCATATTTCTATACTTTTGAAGGGGAGTAGTTAAAAACCGAATAGTTTGATATCTGTCATTTCTAGCAGGAGTATACAACATGTTGAGGATCTTTTCAAACTACTGAAGGAGAAAGTTATAAATTAGTTTAACTTATTCGCCACTTCGTGCTTAGCGGCGTATGATAGGAAAGATATGCATATGGCAATAAACATGTGAAAGCTATGAGTATTTTTTCGAAACTACGGAAGGCGAAGGTGAGAAATAAGTTCAATTCAAAAGCCACTTTGCCCTCGGCCGCGTATGATAGAAAAAAAAAATAATACATGGCAATAAATATGTGAAAGCTATGTTGCATATACTCTGGTAATTTTGTATCTCAACGTCTCAATTTAGATTCCATATGTCCATTTAGTTTATAGTTGTGTTGTCAATTGCCTCTGGGATTACAATACAAAAAGAGGCCATTTGGAGGAAATATTCATTTTGTTTCAATGTGCTGTCATTTTGGATATTACATGCTCAGATTTCAATCTATGATCTAATTCTCATCTATTATATATTCTCACGTATTCAATATCTAGATTAATGAGATTTTATAAAAAGACATACTTCAATAATTGTGCATTATCTGGATAGTACTTTAGATAGGCCATTCACCCGTTTAGATATTCTTTCAATTTTCTAGGTGTATAGCTTGAATGACTCTCTTGTTAGCTTAGCTAAAAAATATTTAAATATGATCATCCTTTTCTTCTTGCATCCATAATGATATAAAATGAATTAAATATGATTTTTAGCCATATCTTTACTTAGCTCAAGATCTATTGCCTATCCCAATAGCATAGTACTCTTCCAATTATAAATTTTCTATCTCTAGACTTTAGAAAATTTGAAGTGAATCTTAATGAGTTTATATACTCTCACATCCTTGCCATCATACTGATTAGTATCATTGGTAATACATCTTTTTTAGTAGAATTAGTATTTTCCACACTTGCTAGAAAACTCATTAGCATTCTCACTAATACATTTGTTCTTGGTATAACTAGGATTCACAAAAACCAATATATTTTTTCCTAGCAGAATTAGGATTCTCTTTTGTGGAACAAAGGGTCCTAGAGCTTATGTACATGTTTCTCTTTTGATTGAAGATATTAAAATGAATTTATTTTTGTTTTCAATATTTTATTAAAACTCCCTTTACAATTATCATATGTTATAATTTTAGGTGTACCAAATTATTATATTTATGGATCCTTATTAGATACATTATGTATATATATATATATATATATTTGACAACATGCTTTGGATGGAGAATTTGCTAGCTAGAGAGAGAGATTGCGGTACTTGTAGACATTACATCTTCTTCCACTCTCCCATGTCCTTTCTACACTTGCCTTTTCTATCAAGACCTTGCTAGACTCCTATTCATTTCTACATCTTTTTGACTTAATTCAAACTCTACTTCTTTGCATACCTAGACCATTAATATATATGAGGATTTTATGCACTTATACTACTTGGTATGCTCTACACTCTCTTTATTGTTACAAGCTCTTCTTTAGATGATTATGAACTTATATGACTCGATAGGCTTTACACTTTCTTTATTATTATGAGCTCTTCTTTAGATGATTTATGAACTTATGCCACTTGATATGTTCTACTCTTTCTTTATTATTACAAGCCATTCTTTTAGATGATTGTGATAGAGATGTTTTCTTAAATATTACTAACCCTTTCCTACTATGGACTTTTCTCTTCCTAGCATACAAAAGTACATCAAGTCATCAAGATATTGCACTCAAATTCATTGCACTCAAATTCACTATCATTGCAAGATTAGAATATGATACAAGCCAAAGCAGCCATCCTTAGACTTGTTGAGTCTTTATGCCTTGTGTGCTTTGATAAGCAATCAGATCTTCTCTTTGATCCTATTTTATTGTATGATATCACCTCTATTATGTAATGATTAGAAAACCACAAGTGATTGCATGACTTGCATTACCAAAGAGCACTCATCATGTTGATTCTTTAGGTGGCATGTATTTGTGATAGCTTACTTCATAGCTTTGAGACAATTAGTGGCAACTTTCTCCTTCCTTTTACTTACAAATAATATTTATATAGTAGGTCATTTAGATGATATAAGACAAGCTCTACTCACCTTTATGTTTTTTTAGTGAGCTTAGACTTATGGGTAGACTCATAAATGCAAAGCTTGGAGTCCATGAGAAATACTAATTCCTTCAAATTTCTCTTAAAGTTTTAGTTTCTAATAAGAGGTTTAAAGGTTGATCTAACAAGGAACATATGACTTTTGGTAGCTCTTCATCTTTAATACACTAATCTTGTGATAGCTTATAATCAATTAATCCATTAATTAAAAAAACTATTATGGCTTACTTCATTGTGATGAAATACTAGTGGGTTTTAGAAATCTATTTTTATGAGAACCTCATGAAATTTGGCTATTCTTGTAAATATTCTTACGGGGATCCATAACCCTAATTGAGCTCATTTATGAATGTTATTAGAAAATTTTAGGATTTTGAATAACTTTTTGAAGGGTGTAAATTTTAGGCTGAATTTTTTCTCATAAGTTTTATGAAGTACTTGTAACTCTTTAAAATATATAAGTCTCATTTTTCACAACCCTTAAATTTATCAATGTCTATGGGATACTTCCAGCTAAAATCCACTTATCTATCCTATAAAAGACCAAGGAGAGAAATATGAGAATGGAAGATCACATTGGAACTCTTAAATGAGAGAACTTTGAGTGCCTAGCATGAACTTATAGGGAAGCCAAGTACAAGACTGCCAAGAAGTTTCAAAGGAAGGTCCTTTCTAGAAACTATATTTCTTTGAGTGCAAGAAAAGCTAGCCATCTACTTATCTACTTGGTGTACAAGCAAAGCTAGCTATTTATTTAGCATATAAGTTACTCCACCTTTGGGAAGTTCCTAGAAGCTTCTTGGGAAGAAGCTTCCTTGATGCTTCTAGAACATTTTACCAAGAAGATTTAGGCTACTTCTACTTGCTTTTTGCTATATTTAACTAATTTTTGTAATCCACTACCTTTTGTTAACTCAATATTATTACATACCCCACTATTAATTTTAAATTTACTCATATAAATCTCCAAACTCTTATATGGCCATTTGAGTATTTTATAAATGAGAAGAAGAGGTTCCCATGTGGTGTCATGAAGGGAATATCCATTCCAAAAGACTTTATTTTTGATTGGTTGTTTGCATCCATATTGGATGTCTTGCCATGCAAGAATACGGCCTACTTTATATTCTTCATGATTTTTTATAAAGACTGGAGGAGGAAGAGTGAGTTAAATACAAGTAGGAAAGGAAAATGGGTTAGAAAAGAAGTAGTTCAACTTCAAAACATGGAAGAACAGATGAATAAGAGGTTTTTAGGTAATATGAGAAATAATTTGAGTGAATATCAAATAGACCTATCCACTTGGGAGCAAGTTTATTAACTGGGTATCAATAGGGAGAAGGAGATTACTAATGGAAAACATGACCATATCACCTACTTGAAAGGTAAGATCACAACAATATTTATCATGATATTGCTTTTGTTAATTTGTACACCAAGAAAATGAAACTTGGCTTGGTTTAAATGTGTAGATAACATGGACAAGACAATTAGAAGTCTGAGAGAAATGAACAAGAATGGAGCAAGAAGAAAATCAAGAATGAGTGGATCTTGCCTATAATTAAGAAGGTAAAAAAGAAGTTAAAAAATTCTATACTTATATGCTTAGAATTCTTAGAAGCAAATTTGGCAATTGCAATACAAGATGTGATGACAATTGACAACGGCAAATAGCATATCTTCCAAGGTGTAATTTACTATTTGGTTTGCACATCAATTTGAAGATGATTGGCAATAGACAAGGTAGACTTGTTGTTGAGTAGCTTGAAGAGCACTTGCCAAAATTTACCAAAGATCATAATCAAAGATAAGAACCCTTTGCATCCATGGTGTTTGAAGATAGAGTCAAATTAAATCTTGGCCAACATCAGAGCATCTAAAGTATCCATGGTAGGTGATAAATAGATCTATTTGTTGAGCTTATCAACAAAAATTACATTTTCTATATGGGATTGGCTTGTCTTTGGCAACATGTGACAAGATCTAAGCTCATATGTTCTCACCATGCAAATGGAATTGGTAGTGATTTAAGTAGTCCACACGTTATCTTGTTGTGTTGAGCAACTCTTACAAGATTGAACAAAATCTCAAATATATTATGCCATGTTTGGCTACCACCACTGGCATTGTAGAATACTCTATGTCTTGTCCATACTATGAGACCAACAATTATAAATAATGTGCTTCTTGAAATTGCACAAGTAGTCGATCTCACATAGCTAGAACATAGATTTATTTTGCATTAGAACATAAATTTGATTTTTGCAAAATAAATGGCCATCCTTAAATGAAAATGTGTTTTACTCCTTATCATGTGCATGTGTATGTTGCAGAAAAAGAAAGAAGTGATCTTTTTGGAAAGTAGTCTTGAACTCTATTTGTACCTATGGGTATATCACCACCATGATGATTGTTGTTACGATGGGAGATTAGAGATGAATTTTCAAATCAAGTCATCATGAAAAGGCATCAAGAATTACATGGAACTTTCAAAGTTTATAAGTTTAAGCTTGACATTAAAAAATTGCAAGTGTTCCTTCCATCAATGATGCTAACTCTTCATATGCTCCAAATGTAAAGTCTACAACAAGGAGATATGATTGGTTAACATTATCAGTTTTTTACTCATGAGATAATGTCTCCATAACTTTGTTGCATATACCATTGTAATTTGTTCTTGATCTCAAGTAGAATAATTTATTTTTGATATATTTTGTCATCAAGATACAAATGTAAATGTATATAATCTATTTGGTAATTCTATTGCAACACAATTATAATCTCAAAGTTAGAAGCATCAAAATCAAACACACAAGGTAGTTGAAGGTCATATGGTTGGAGGATGGGTTGTAAAGATATCATATCCTTGAGTTTCTTGAGTTCTCCTTCTTGCTTGGCAATCCATTCAAATTTTATCATCTTCCCCAAGAAATTTATTATGATGTGGTCACATGAGTATACTAATGGATGAACCATCAAAAAAAAATTGTCAATTTTTTAAATCCCCAAACTCCCATGGTATCTTTAGGAGTAGGAAAATCAATAAAATCACTGATTTTTCTCTTCTTCTATCTTGATGCCTTTTGTTGAAACCTTATGGCCCAAGAAGGTAACTTCCTTTTGCAAAAGGTGCACTTGGAACTCTTGTAATAGAACTTCCATTGCTATAGTCATCTTAAGACTTCTCATAAGTGATTCTTGTGTTTTGCCTCTATCTTACTATAATAGGAATGTAATTCAAGAACATTACACATATCAATCCAATAGCTCTTTTAGCACCTTATGCATTTGATCCATGAAAAATGCAAGAGTGTAACGATATGGAGTTAGTAGACGAGTTAGTAAAGACTAATGAGGTAGAAAATAGGCCAAATTAGCTAGGAGTTTTAGGGATGTCTAGGAACATCTATAGAGCTTTTTGGAAATTTCTTGGTACCTTTCAAATAGGTATGTAAGTATAATGTGTATGCAAAGTATGCAATTTCTAAGAGGAAGCTTCTTGGAAGTTTCTCAGCTAGCTTAGCTTACACACCAAGTAGGTAGCTTCTAGAAAGAAGCTTCTTGAGAAGCTTCTTGACTAGCTTAACTTGCACGCCAAGTAGGCAACTTCTAGAAGGAATTTTTTCAAGAAGCTTCCTAATCAGCTTAGCTTGCACTCTAAGAAGACAAATTTTAGAAATCTTCTTGAGAAGCTTCTCAAGAGCCTTGTATGTTCCCTATAAATATTAAAGCCTAAGTTCATGCTAGGGATTCATAATTTCCCTCATTCAAGATTCCTGATGTGATCTTTCACATTAATCTTCCTTTCTCCTATTTCTCTCCTCAATCTTTTATATTGGTATTAGAGTAGGAATGGGATGGATGGAGTTTATGGACCATCAAATCCACTTTCCCCAAAAAATCTAGATTTTCATGTCCATGTACTACCCAAGCATCATTTCTTGTAATTTCTCATCTCACGCTTTGGGTAGAATTTTTTGTGTAATCACCTTTTCTAATGAGCCTTGGATACTTCCAATTGTAATTAATATAGAATGGTGAACATGTTGCATCTATGTTTAACTTAGATAATTTTAGGTAGTTTGATAGGTTAGTAGCCTTGGTGGCAATGCCCAAAGTTATCATCACTATTCAAGAAAAAATTGAGCACCTTACTCAATTGTTGGAAGAAAGAGACCATCAATGACAAAAGCATGTGGAGAGAGTACAATTTTGAGAAGGAGAAGAGTAGATCTAATTTCCAAAGCCCAAGGTATTTGAAGGCAAGAATCTCTTGGGTGCAATGGAGACCTTTGTGTTTGATTGATTAAATTATTTTAACGCTACAAATCTTCAAGATGAATGAGATAGATTCTCTTGGCTTCAAGCAAATTTGATGGAGCGATAAAACTATGGTGCCAATTTTGAGTAGAGCAAGCTAGATGGTATGTGTTATGCCAATCTTAACATGGGAAGAATTCAAGATCACAATAATTGGGAGATTCCAAGCTATTAATATTGCACAAGCTACATGAGATAGATTGGCAAAATTGAAACAAATTGGTTTTATGAGAAATTACATCATTCAATTTGAGAACACCATAATGCAAATTCTAGATATACCAAAAGGTGAAGCTCTGGATCAATTTTTTGGGGTCTTGAAGTCATGAAACAAATTGGAAGGGACCTTGTGAGAGCACAAACCCTTGGAGAAAGCAATGTAATTGGTTCCTTGGTTGTCACAACTTGGCTTTGACCTTGATCTCCATAAAACCTTTCAATACACTACACAAGAATAGAGGAGCCAACACAAATGGAGATTGATGTTGTACAACAAAGATCATTAGGCATTACAAATAAGGAGACTATGACAAAATGGTAATTGATTTTATTATTGCCAAATTGGATATTGCATTGTTGAATGTACACAAAAGAATGGATGATCTCAACTAATCACCCAAATGGAGTTTGTAGAACAAGAACATCAAGGAAAAAAAATCCAAACAGGAAAGATTGAGCCACTTATTGAGAACTTGATAAGTTCCATTGGGATCAAAAAATAAACCTATGCAAGTTTTTTTCACTTGCAAGGTATGATATCTAATAATGATTTTTCACTTGCAAGGTATGATATCTAATAATGATTGTAAGATTTTAATTATTCTAGAAGTTCAAAGAATTGCATGTCTATGTAATTAGCAAAAGAATTAGGTATTCTTATCAAGCTTGTATCAAAAATAGATTGATGATGGTAGATGATAGAAAGAGTTATGTATTTCATACCTCACATCCTATTACATTCAAGATTATGAAGGAGTATTTGGAAGGTATGAGGTTTATAGTAGTATCTCTACACTATGATATCATTCTAGGTTTGTCTTAGCTTGAACGCAATTAGGTTTAATTTGATTGGACCCAATGATGAATTCAAGTATAACACCAAAGTAAAAATTAGGTTGTTTGGCACCTTTGAGTAAGACACATAAGAATAAACAATCTCAAGATGGTAAGTTTGTGAGTAAGGCAACTATAGAGTAAGCTTTGGAAGAAAATATTCCTATTTTTGTGATGTGGATCATGCCAATTGCACATGGATAATATGATGAGGGCCAAAAGCCTCATCAAGCAATAGTTGATCATATAGGTCAAGAGTTTGCATATGTGTTTTTGGATGATCTACCAAAGGGATTACACTCCAATCATGATATGCCCTTCAAGATTGAGTTATTGTAAATAAGTACTCCAATGAGTAGACCAATCTATTGGCTCTCACCAAAGAAGTTGGAAGAGCTTCAAACAACATTGATAGAGTTGTTGGAGTAGTATTTCATGTGATAATAACCAATACAAAAGGAAATTCTTCCATCCTTTTTTAGAATAAATAGTATTAGTGCACCCCAAGGAGAGATAGTACATCTCCTTGGGGAGAATTGGTATTATTTGTTCCAAAAAAAGATGGAGAACTTTGCTTCTATATTGACTAACATGCCCTCAATAGACAAACAATAAAGAATGCATATCCTTTGCCTTGAATTGATGACTTGTTGGATCAATTGTGTGGAGCACGATATTTCTCCAAGTTGGATCTTCAAAGTGGCTATTGGAAGATTCACATTGATAAAGAGGATGTGCAAAAGACTACTTTTCACACGAGGTATGGGAATTTTGAATGGAAAATATTACCTTTTGGGCTCATTAATGCTTTGATAATCTTCATGGATAAGATGCATGAAGTGTTGGATGGGCTAATGAATTGATACATGGTGTTGGGCTTGGATGATATTTTATCTATAGCAAGATAGAGGTAGAACACACAAATCATGTGCAAGAAGTCTTAAGATAAGTACATCAATGGAAGTTTTATTGCAAGAAGTCAAAGTGTACCTTTTGGCAGAAGGAAGTTATCTTCTTGGGTCATAGGGTCTCATCGGAGGGGATAAATATGGAAGAGGAGAAAATCAAGGGCATTATTGATTTGCCTACTTTGAAGGATACCACAAAAATGTGGGCATTTAATAGATTGGTAACTTTTTATTGATGGTTCATCTAATACTATGCTCATGTGGCCACACCATCAACCAATCATTTGGGGAAGACCTCAAGCTTTTAGTGGACTACCAAGCATGAAGAAGCATTCAAGAAGCTAAAGAATATGGTGTCTTCAAGACCCATTATTCAACCATATGATCCTCAACTTTGTCCTTATGTGGTTGATTTTGATGCTTCTAACTTTGCCATTGGAGTTGTGTTGTAGTATACATTTACATATGGGTTACATCTCATTGCCTTTGTGTCTCACCAACTAAACACCATAGAAAGGAATTACTCTACTTGAGATTGAGAACAACTAGCGATGGTATATACCACCAAGGTATGGAAAATTATCTCTGGGAGAAACCAATGATCATGTGAATCTATGTAATACTCCAAGGACAAGAGAAGAGATAAAACACAGATTTTACACTCAATCATCCGATGCCCAAAGGAGCACCTTCTCTTTGTTATATAGACAAAGAGGATCTCCTCCAAGGAAGCTCCAACATAGGATTAGGCACATAGATAGATGATATGTCAGAAAGCTTCACCCTTGGATTACTTACTTGGATGGGTGACATGTTGGTCCTGATCCTATCTGGTTGGTCAAACAAGCTTTGATTAGAGGGAATCTTTTAGGGAATCTTCTTGTAGGAATCTCATAATCATGTGAGTGAGGTACCATTGAAAAGCTCTTGACAAGAAAGACCAAGGGTTATGGGAGGCTAGCATTTCCTCCATCAAGGGGAGGAGCTCTACACATTTTTAGACCTAATTCATCTGTTTAGGCCTCCAAAATTGCCTTCAAAGATTTTAGGCATATTTTGGTTCCTACTCTATTAGTAGAAGTCCCCTTTTGGTGATACCTCTTTCTGATCTATTTAGTACATCATGTGTAACATCTCTCTAGATGTTACCAATCTAGTTCTCACCTTTAAATCATATGTCTAACTATTTTTTCTCAGGTTTTCAAGTTTATTTTAATTTCTGCACTATTAGTAGAAGTACTCTTTTGGTGATACTTCTATATGATCTATTTATCCATCATGTATAACATCATTCTAGATGTTACCAAACTAAATTTCACATTGAGATCCTATGGCTAGCTCTTGGTATTACAATTTATCATAAACCTTTGTTGTAGATGTTACATTTGGTGCAATGAAGAGTCAATATCATTGATGTGAAGAACAACTATAGTTGTTTGACATCAAACTTGAGTATAAATCCAATATGTTTCATGTCATCCCTAATGCCCTATCATGACCTGATTTGAAAACTCTTCATGAACCTCTCATCACAATGTCAATTGACTCAAAAGTCCAAATTGAGTTTAGGACCACTTTACAACAAGATCCATTCTTTCAAATGGTACAAGGTCATCTTACAGCACACAACAAGGAAACAACACCTTTTACTTCAAGGAAGGCCCTCTATATTATGAGAACCAGATCTATGTTCCAACCAAGGGTGATCTATGACTTGTGTGCCTTCAAGAAGCTCATGACTTATCAATTGTTGGTCACATGGGTGTGGACAAGACCTTGGGTACCCTACAACACCAATGGTGGTGTCCCAACATGGCATGAGAGGTTCAAGAGTTTGTTTGATCTTGTGAGAGCTACCAATTCAAGAAGGCCCGGAACCAAAAGCCAAGTGAACTCCTTCAATCACTACCAATTCCATCTACTCATTGGGAACATGTAAGCTTAGACCTCATCACATCCTTGCCAAAGTTGGGCTAGGGCCATACAACTATCATAGTTTTTTTGGTAAGCTCAACAAGTAGATTAATTTGGCTCCTATCATGGATACCATTGATGCTCTAACATTAGCACAGATCTACTTTGACATTGTCTTCAAGCACCATGGGATGCCAAGAGTCCTCATCTCTAATCAAGATCCTTGCTTTATTGGTAGCTTTTGGCAAGCTCTATTTAAACTTCTTGGGACCAAGCTTGCCTTATCTACAACTCATCATCCTCAAATTGATGGACAAATAAAATGAGAAAATTGCACTTTGGAGGACATACTATGTGCCTTTGTCAATGTTTACTACACTAACAAGGATATTTTTCTTGTAGTTGTTGAGTTTGCCTATAATAATTCCAAGAATTCAAGTATTAGCTCTTCTCCCATCTTCCTTAATTATATGCAAGATCCACTTGTTCTATATTCTCTTCTTGCTCCTTCACCATCTGAGGTCCCATATACTTCCACCTTCTTGTCCATGTTATTTAAATCCCTACACCAAGCCAAGTCACATCTTCTTATTGCTCAAAATTAGCAACAACAATATATTGATAAATATTGTCATGATCTCACCTTTCAACTTGGTGAGAAAGTCATATTTTCTTCTAATAACCTTCCTCTTCCACTTATTTACCCAAGTCCATAAACTTGCTCTTAATTGGATAGGTCCACTTGAGACTACTCATATTATTTCTCCCATTATCTACCAACTTGCTCTCCCTAATCATATACAAATCCATCTTGTCTTCTATGTTTCAAAACTCAAACCCTTTATTTCTAACCTATCATCCTTTTCCACCCGTCTCCAACTCTCTCCTCCTCCTCCTATGCCTATCAATGATCATGAGGAGTATGAAATTGATCAAATACTTGCACGTTGCAACATCCAATATAGCCGCCAATGACACACTAAGTATGAAGTCCTTTGGAAAAGGTATCTCCTTCATGATGCCACAAGGGAACACCTTGCTCATCTCCATAATACACCAACAGCCCTACAAGAGTTTAAAGATTCCTTGGCAGCAAGGACATCACCAACTAGAAGTGGGGGAATATGTAACAATATAGAGTTAGCAGAAAAATTAGTCAAGACTAACAAGATAGCAAAAATGCCAAATTAGACAAGAATTCTAAGGATGTTCTACAAACATTTATGAAACTTCTAGGAAGTTTCTTGGTACCTTCCAAGTATATAGGTGTAATGTTTATGCCAAGTAGGAAAATTCTAGGAGGAAACTTTGAGCTTGTATGCCAAGTATGCGGCTTCTACAAAGAACCTTCTCAAGAAACCTCCTAGTTAGCTTAGTTTGCACTCTAAGAAGGTGGCTTTTAGGAAGCTTCTCATGAAGCTTCCTGAGAGCCTTGTATATTCTATATAAATATCAAATCCCAAGCTTGTGCTAAGGATATAGAGTTTCCTTCATTCAAGAGTCCCAATTTAATCTTTCACTCCGGTCTTCCATTCTTCTATTTCTCTCTTTGGTCTTTTATAATTAGTGACCCAAAAGGTTAAATTATCCATACAAAATGCCCATATCTTGAACAAAAGGTAGTCATCCATATTTTTTGCTCATCAATTGGAATTGCCAATAGTTGCTTTGAGATCTAATTTGGATAAGAATTGTGCTCTGCTCAATTGTTTTGACAAGTCATCAAGGCAAGGAATACACATTCTTCAAGGTTTGTTTATTAAGACCATAAAATTAATATAAAATTGAAGCCCTTTATCCTTCTATGGTACAAAAAATATTGGTTCTCCCCAAGGAGACGTGTTATGTTGTATGTTTCTTCTCCATTAACTTGGTCAATGTTGTTAGAGGTTCTTCTAGTTCCTTTGATGAGAGTTAATAGATTGATTTACTCACTAAAGTACTTGAAAATAGTTCAATCTTGAAGGGCATACTTCAATCAAATTGTAACACCTTTGAAAGATCATAGAGAAACATGTCTTTAACTCCTAAAATATTTGATTAACCACTTTTTGAATCTTCTTATACTCATTAACCACCCCTTGTGTAATAAGCTTGATTCATACAACAATGATAATAGTATTTTCCTCCAAAAATTAATCTACAATCTCTATTATAATAAACTTCTCATCTTAATATTGACTACTCTTAGATGATTTCCTCAAATGTGATTTTCCCTTAGGTTATATTTACTTTGGTATTGTACTTGAATTTATCATTGGATCTAATCATTTAAACCCTATGTTGTTCAAGCCAAGGAAAACTTAGAGTGATATTGTAGTGCAAAGGAGCTACTACAAATCTCATACACACTAGCTTCTCTTTCCAAATCTTGAATACAAGAGGATGTGAGTTATGGAACGCCAAACCTTTTTCTACCTTAATCAATCTGCTACCAAATATTAGCTTGATAGGAATACATAATGAATACACAATGAATACATAATTCATTGCTAATTTTATGGACATGGAATTCTCACACTTGCACAATCAACCAAAATCTTACAACCACAATTGGATATCATCCTTTGCAAACAAATAAAACTTGCATAGGTTGAGCCTCCAATCCCAATGAAATAAATCAAGTTCTTAATAAGTGGCTCAATATCTCTCACTGGGACTCTCTTTTTCCTTGATCCTCATGCTCTAGGAACTTTAGGCAAGATCAAGGTTGTACATTCTTAGTTGAATATTTATCACTATAATGTCTAATTTGGTAACAATGGAAGCAACTACCATTTTGTTGCAATTGTTCCTTGTCTACAATGCCAAGTGGTCTTTGTTGGATGACATCAATCTCCATTGGTGAAGATCTTGCCTCTCACTCAAGATGAACCTTTAATGGCTATTAAAGCAATGCACCATGGACTAAGAAGGCAAAGAACCCAAAGTCTATTACACTCCTCCAAGGCTAAAAATCCAAGGCATCTTTAAGACTCAAGCCATTGCTCACTAGAAAACTCAATGAGTGAGATATAGTTGCCAATGAAATGATAATGAGTACTTCTTCATCACTAGTTTATATATTTGTGACATATATACATACCAAAGATACTAACTACTAAAGTAACTCAAGTTACTTGGCAAAAAAATCATAAAAGGTCTAAAGTTTCAAGGAATATTTATACATATTGGAATAATCCAATGAGCATGTGATCTTATCTTGACCCAACAACTAAATCAAGGATTCTTTCACATGTTCATATAGGCTATCTTTGGATTATAGACAAATCTAAACCAAGAAGGCTAATGGACCCAACAGTTCTCCAACTCTTTATTCAAAGTCAAACACCCAAGAATAAAACAAAGTCAATATACTAGAATCTAAAAGAGTGATACTCATATTTTCAAGTTCCTCTAAAATATAGTCAACTCTAAATTAGGGTATGACTAACTCTAGAAAATCATTACTAATATAGAAGATTTATTAAACTCCATATAAGTAATTTCTTTAACTACTTGCATCACCAAACTTAATATTCCCATAGAGGATACATGCACCAATAGGTGTGCTTGTGTGATATCCACCACTTAGAATCTTCCAAGTGATGCACTCTTGAATTCTTCCTATGTGAAGATTGGATCAAAAAATTCCATTGAGGTTGCTCTACCCAAAATCAACACCATAGTTTTTCCGTTCTATCTAATTAGCATAAAGCAAAGAGAATTCATCTTTGTTCATGTAGAAGATTTGTAAAGTTGTTCTTAATTAAATACAAATTTCTCCATTGCACATAGTAAATTACATTCATTTTTTAATTAGCACAAGGAAAAAAACTTTGGGACATGAAAAATTCTTCAAATGGCTTAGGTTTTGAAACTTACACTCAATCTTCTTCCTTTTAGAAAATTTTCCCTCTCCATTTGCTATTATAGTTTATTGTTATAATCTCTCTCTTTTAATAATCAAGTAAGATGCTCTATTTTTTATTACATGGCAATGATAACTTTGGGCATCATCACCATGGCTACTACTCTACCAAACTACTTACTTGCAAATCTCTAGGTTAATATGTAAATGCAATGCATCTCCCGCTCTCCATAAGTTACAATTTGAAGGATCAATGGTTCATTGGACAAGGTGAATGGATTTAGAAAATTTTGACCAAAGCATGAAATGATGCTTGTTAGCACATAGACACAAAAATCCCAATAGTTTAGGAGAAATGGATTTTGTATTCCATAGATTCTACCTATCTTATTCTTGCTTTGGTATTTTCTCTGATACCAATGTAAAAGGAGAGAAAGGTCATATTGGAACTCTCATATATGAGTTTGGGGTTTGGCACTTATAGGGAAGCCAAGTAAAAGACTCCAAATAATTTTCCAAGAAAGGTTCTTTTTAAAATTTATCTTTCATGGAGTGCAAGCCAAGGTAGCCATCTACTTAGCATATAAGCTAAACTAGCCCCTTACTTAATATACAAGTTATTCCATCTGTGGGATATTAATAGAACAGTTTTAGACTAGTTCCCCCTCTCTCCTTCATCCTCTTAGCTTATTCTACTAACTTATTAGCTTTTGCCAACTCAATACTATTATACATCCCATAAAAATTTGTAGGAGGTTCATAGATCTCCCATAAAACCTTTATGGGATCTTTATGAAAGCCCAAGAGCCATTTCTTAAAAGACACTACTATATACTTAAGATCTCATTTGAGAGCTATGTAGAAGCATACCTCACCTACCCACCCCAATAAATGTACTTTTTTCACCTCTTTGTACTTTGGACAATATTATACATTATGTCTATTCTACTTTATTAGGGCAGGTATGCTTTTCCATAGCTCTCAAATGATTGGTATAGATCAAAAATACCTCTTTCTATATTTTTTGAGGACCCGGTCTCATCCTACAAGAATCTATGGCACCATTAGTTCTTTTGGGCACATGCATATGTGCTTAAAGGTTCTGTATTATTAGCTCATAAATTCTTGCAACATAGTTGCCACTGTCTCTTAGAAACTATTATGATTTAATTTCAAAGTTTTTTTTATCACTCTTTGTTTAGCTTGAGATTTATTACCTATTCTAACTTATATTATAACATGATAGGTTGCATATTAGTTACGTATAGTACTTTGGTAATTTTGAGCTAGTTATAAATAGCTAAGTTTAGCAATGATAAGTTTGGGGTATATTTGATTAGGTCAATATGGCTAAATAAGAAGAAAGATCAAATATTTAGTTGTTGGAAACTCAATAAGACTTATTAGTGAATTTTAAATTAGATTAGAATGAGAGTGTTCAAGAGAATCTTATATTAGAGTGGTACCTTTTAGGGCATATATATATGATTATTGGAGTAGGATCTCCATCTTGGAATTTGGTCAAATTGACTTGGTATATTGGAGATGTCAAAATATTATTAGCTTGACCAAGTTAGTTGACCTTTGGTAGTAGAGATTGGTTAATTTAGATAAATTAGACTTGACACTAAAACACATTATAATTTTCAATCAAAAGGTCCTAGATTCTTAGAGAATATGCTTGGAAGCTTCCAAAAGAGAGGCATGTAGGCCAAAATGTGAGTGCACATTGACCTCAAAATCCTTACTAGTGTAATTTAGGTGAAGTAAGGATTGTACCAAGTTGCCAAGGTGCTAGCTATTATAACTACGGTGAGTATATAAAGAGGGGTTTAGGAGGTGAAAGATACACATTCCTTAGAGTTTGGAGTATGGAGTAAGTGAGAGGAATGAGACTTTGTTAGTATTACATATATTTGATAAGCAAAGAGTCATATTATCTAGATGGGAGTGCCATTATTGTGATGTTGATCTTGGAGGAACCTCTAACTCTAGAGGCTCCGCTCTATTGTGAGTGTGAGAAAGGAATTTCTATATTACCATTGGTGAAGTGTTCCATTATAGGACATTTTAGAGGAACTTTGGCATTAGATCTAAATGAGTAATTTGAGAGAAGATTGAGAGATATGTGAGTGAATGAGAGAATTATTTTTAAGTTATTGTCCTTGATGATACTTGATACTAGCCTTTTTCTTCCTTCTAGCACATGGTGCATAAACAAATTACACTTGGAGATATCTTTTGGGTAAGAGATAAGCATGATACAAATTCTATTTGCAATATTCCAATCCTTGGATTCATGATTGTCTTCTCACTAGATTCTAGAAAGAATCAACTCAAAAAAAGTGGATAAATTTTACATCCTTACTAGCATCCTCACTCTACTGCTTGCTTTTGATAAGGTTATGATATTTTCTTTGAAGAAGCATAGGTTTTGAAGGTTGGTTTCATACTTCTCCCTTGATTGAGGTTTCTTCTACTTGTGGATCTACCAATATTGTTGTACTTAAAAATCCACATATGACACATCAGATATTTGATACATAAGATGTATACATTTTTCAGTGTTCATCAGGAGGAAAGTACACCAAAGTCCAATAAGCTACTTAGGAAGAAGCTATTAAAGATATAGTGGCATAGATCTTATGACTTACACCTTCTCAAGTATATATTGATTGCTAGTTGGATCTGCTTGGTCCTTCCCCTAATTGAGTAAGAGTGGATATTGTGACTTTCACATATTGAAGATGCACACTCCTTGAAATTGGTAGGTATTACCCCTTATAAAGCAAAGCTTGGTATGAGCATTTATATAATGGGAGATAATGGTGACCATTGCAGCCAAGGGCAAGGAGAACCACTATACCCAACATCTAGTTTCATAAACCTGTATACCCTTAGTGTTTGAAATCTTTGTACATTTTGCTATAAGTTTGATAGTTGTCTTTGATGGATAACATGAAGTACTTTCAAGAAGAGAGAGACTATGGCAATTCACCAACCTACCTTACTTTATATGTTATTTATTTACAGTCTCATTGACTTATAACACTACAAGCTTTTGGGTTTACATAGGCATAGAGAAATAGGATACCCTCATGTTTATGACAACTCTATACCTTTTTACTAAGTTAGAAGATCTCTATCATTGAAATCAATACTAGCTCTTTAACAGGCTTAGCTAATCAAATTTCTCTTCTTTGGTTGGGAGGCTTGCTCTTTATTCAATGGTCTTCAGCTCGTTATTTATTTATTTATTAATTAATTATCTTTTGAACTTTTTCATCCTTTGTGTCCCATTTTTTTCCCGTTGGTCTTGGATATGTTATTGAGCTCATATTTTCATTCTTTACGAGGACTTTCAGTTGAGCAAGTTGATACTAAAACGTCTTCTCCGTACTCTATTCAACAAATTGATGGAGAGAAGGCAATTTGTCCAAACTAATCCGCCCCAAACTGCCCGAAACGCAGAATAGTAGAATACCACTAAAATAGTAAAAATTGTGCATGCTACGCAAAATTCTCGAAATTAAAAAACATATGCATGTGTGTTTCCGATCCCTTTACCAGTAATTCTTGCGCCTTTCTTGTCACCATCGTACAAGTTTGATTTGACTCTACCATCTCTTTGTCGTATGTTTCCACAATCTACATTTAAGTTTAAGATCTTGACTGAAATACTGTGCCCACTTATGGTTTTTGGGGATGCACAAAGATTTAGCCTTCGGAGTGTTCGAAAGTAGGAGCTAACAGTCCTATAGTTGATAACAAAGAAGTTTGTTTAAAAATCGTTCTTTAGCCTGAAACAAGCTATACCCTCTGAAACCCTTTCATATTTGTCATGGAAAAAGTTCCAAGCAAGCCCACTGTTTATTAACTCACTATCAAAAAAGTGGAAAAAATAGAAAGAAACTATATATGTCAAGCTGCCAATATCTGACACATATAGGACAACTCCATCACTCATGTGACGAGAAAGGGTTTAAATATATCTCTAGATATTTAGACCACTATAAATATATTTTAGTTGGACCGCGACCGGGACCGGGACAATGACCGGGAACCGTTCATCGCTACATAGGAAAGTAAACCTCCTGGGCAATTGTCTGTTCCGCCCTGCAACATGTTTGGTGAAAATCAGACAATAATACCGAAAGGAAAGACATGCATGTACGTAAAGTAGATAATAGAAGAACCATCAAGACACTATTCACTGTGCTGCATATGCGGAAACTCGGGCAGGATCTCTGACCTTTAAGACATGGGCTTAATGCAAGCATGCAGATCTAAGCACTAGCAAGAGACACTTCCTTGTCGATCCACAGTATGCATTCAAGCACCATAAGCTACTCTACCAATGAAAATTGATTTAATTCTAATAAACGGTATATTATGTCAATAGGTCAATAGAGCGTAGGAACTAATGCCATGTTTTCCTTTTATAGAGATTTTCAAATGGATTCCGGATAAATCAAAACGAGAACGTATCGTCAGTAGATCAACTTCTGCAACTTACAGTAATATGAGAAGTAGCATAGCTTACATATTTTAGGTGCTATAGGGCAGTTTGTTGTTACCGATGCTATCGGGGGCTTAGCCCCATTTTACCCCCTTTGTCTTTTCCTTGTACGTCTTGATGAGGTCTTCCCATCCTTCCTATTTTCGCTAGCGATAGTGGTTTTTCTATTTCACTTACAGTAATATGAGAAGTAGATTTAAGTATAGTATAGGATAGGAGAGGAAAGGAAAGGATTTAAGTATAGGTTGGATAATGGAAAAATGAAGATGGGACCTTGAAATTTGCAGAGACAACATTATGTACATCATTCAAACTATAAAATCCCCATGCATGAAAAGGCCTTATCAGTTCTCATTTTTATTAATACTGATGGGAAGCAATATTGACGAATTTCCTTAGAGCAATGATAGAAACCTCCAAGAAAAAGAAACTAAAACACGAGTTTCCAAGAAGAAGAAAAGAACTAGAAGTGAAGTCAAATATGACTAAATTGGCCCTGTCGCCTTCGGAAGGAACACCAACACAAAGTTCTCGCTACCCCGAGAACTTTGTGGTACTTGAGTGGAAAGGACCTGACTCTCGGGCGATGCAATGACCCTTTGAGCATTCCCGGGGGGCACGAGGAGGTCCACTTTATCTACAAACAGGAACACGTCACCCCGTAACACCCTTCCCACTTCTTATCTTAGAGGCGACAGGTAAATATAGCCAGTCACTGTTCGTTGAAGATTCTCACATAGGTTTGACGGAACACACTACAGACGCAGACGAAAAGGCGGGTCTGGACAGGTCCAGTCTTGCTTACCTATAGTCGAGTTTAGGCAGATTGAGTTACTGTAGTTTAAAGTCACTCGGTCGCTGTTCTCATAGTCACATCGAGATATAAGTCGCGATCCCACCACGTCATACTGTTCCCTCTTGGATGATTCGTTTAACATCTCAGAAATTAGGGTTTTGGTAGGGAAGATAGATACTTTGCGATAATGCGACAATCTATCTGTGTAACGACAATTTGGTCTATAAACAGTTGTTTTTTTTCAAAAGTAAAATAAAATAAATAAAATTTTAAATCAAGCAAGAAAGCTGATTATTAGACATTGTGAGATAACGAGTTCCATGCAACACAGTTATGCCTCGTTTGTTAGGCGCTTACTTGAGGCTTATGTGGAATTTACATCAGTACATTTATTTACATGAATGAGATAACTGTGGGTTAATTAGTGATTATGCTTGCCTTGCAGGTAGTGCCAAACACCTTGTTTGCAAGTACAATTCTAACTTGGCCAAAATCAGTTAATAATCTTAAAAATATACTGTTAACAGTCATGGTCTTTGCAATTATAAGACTGAAATGATGGAGGGCAATGAGAAACCCAAGTGCTGGATATTGAAAACTACAACAATTTATTCCAAAAAATTCGCCCAAAGATGTTTCCTCCCATCGTATCTTGCACTCTATTGTGAAAAGAAAACTTCATTCAAAAAAATTGTAAAAACGAAGACGCGCATGTGTTACCGCCTAGCAAATTAAATAAATAGTTCATGTTTATCTACAAGTTTTGATCTTTATAAGATATACATCAAACACGGGCTAGATTGAACTTACATTTCAATTCTGATTATAGTCATAACATAGAAAGCATTCGTGGAGTAGGAAATAAAAGTAATTCTATCTAACAATTCGGTTCTACCAAAATATACTAATATTATATACAGAAGGTATTCAAGTTTTGAACCAGTCTTTTCGATCGCACCTAAAGTACATGCGTCCCGTCTTCACATTGTCAAGAAGTTGACTACTCTTGTCGTGATGCTAAATCCCATACTTCATGTGTTCTACGTGGTCGCCTTTTTGCTTTATTTTCACGATCTCGTTAATCGCTTAAGAAGTGTAGATTCGGGAAACGCTTAAGTACTGTAGATTTGGTGATCACCCTTGATTGAAGGAGAATCTACTATTTGCTACAACGCCATCTGCAGACTCTCATTTTACCCCCTATATCTTTCCTTGTGGGGCTTGATGGGTCTTCCAATCTTTCTTGTTATCACATGCGGTCGCCTCGACTCCGGTACATAAATAGATGTGATACTAGGGGAAAGGATTCCACGTGATACATAGATGTGATCACATCACGCATACTAGGGGAAAGGATTTCGTACATATCGTTGGGGATGAGGGAGGGCGGGGCTCTTTGATCTAACCTAATCTAATCTTTGATGTAGTCTCAACAACTGCGGACTAAGAAAGCTGTGGCGACTATACTACGGCGCATAGTTAGATTGGCTCTCCAAGTCTCCAGGAGCCAAAAAGAATGTCATACAAACGTTGTATCATAGAAAGATTAATTGCATCCATTTTAATCTTTCAGTACTCCAACGTCTCTGTTAGTGGATTGTCTGACTAATTTTGAATTTACTCCACTCTTAAAATCACATCACGCAAATAATCATCTTTTATTCGGATTAAATAGATGAAATATTGGAAACATTTTCATTGAAAATTGACTTCATTATCAATGGTGCATGTTAGAATGTAGACACACGAAAACGAATTAAAGTTCCTAGATTGGATTAATAACGGATGATTTTTAGGACAGACTATCTATATTATATTTTAGACAGACAATATGTATTATATTTTAAACTATCAATAGCAAATGCTGATCTTCTTCAAAGTAAAATTCTAAGGGTTGATCACATTTTATCCTCTCCATTTCACATGTCTCGAGCTCTCCCCTAGTCCCTAGTGACACTAACACGCCAAGCATAAATATCCTGAAATACCTCAATAAATGATGAGAATATGCCATTGAATAAATTAGATATTCTAACCACGGCTTCTTTTGATCCCGTCACTCTATTCGATACGTTCATAAGAAAGAGAAAAAGAGACTACGTTAAAATGGATTGGGAGATTCCAACAAAATTGATCGAATGGGCATCTCGAGAGTTAAGCGTGATAATCTTGAAATTACTTATTAGGATTATGATACCAGGTTATGTAAGTCAAATGATCATATTGGGGTTCTCGTTTAGATCAGAAATTAAAGACATCCATATGAACCCATAAGTCACATTTGTCCATATACTTTAACATGCAATGTAACGTATGTGAAAGTCCTTATGAGAGTATCTATATAAAAGTTTTAAATATATGTGTTGATGTAAAGACCAATCTGATTTCAAAAAGAGAAAAGAATGCACGAACATCACTCGACCGAAAACCGAAGCCCAAACCCATTTATGGAACTTATCTAATCACCATGATCTTGTAGAACCAAGAAGAAGGCATCTCAATTTTACATATCGACGTTTGGTGATATTTTCCACGTCTCAACTCCATCTCCATCAGTCAGTTTGTTCCTAGTTGTGTTCAAGTCGCCGGAGTCGTTTGGTGGGAAAGGTATAAAAACTATAAATAGTTGATCGTAGTTGATATCAATTAGATTTAATAATAGAACATTGTATTCTAAAATTCTATCTAACATGGATGACAAGTCAGATTGTTGTCAAAAAGGGAATAAAATCTATACAATTATTTAAGAAAATCTACACAATTTAATGATAAATAATTAAATGGACAAGATGTGCTAAAATATTTTTTTACTCTTTTAGTGTATTTTTTCTTTCACATGTATCAAGTTATGGCTCAACTAGATCAATAAATTAAATGGTGCAATTGTTTGCAAAATAATTTACTTGTTTTGTTTAAGATTAATAGTTGAAACTCATCTAGTTGTCCAATAACTTAATTTCTCTCCTTGTAAAAAATATATTCCCTTTGGAGCTGCCAAGAATCCAGCCCTAATAACTAATTTTACAGCCTATTTGATGGTGCAAATGGTACCTTCAATAGTGAGATCAGTTGACCTAATACTATATCTAGTTGCCACTCTAAGTAGTCCTTGAGCAACTATTTATAATACCATGAAAACCAAAACTAACATTACAACATCCTAGCAAACTAGCTCTAGTGCTACAAATGTCATATGTATGTACATCGCTACACAACATACATTGTTGTCAACATAATACACTATAGAAGTACAACTCATATAAAAAGTTGCACATGAACTCCAAAGATACACCATTGCCTCCTAGTTGGTGGTTAGGTTCTTTTAACTCCAAATAGCTATCTACTTCAAGTATGTGATATGCCCTATGGTGAGCAAACATCAAGAGGCCGAGTGCTATTAAGCCTTATCATTAGTTGCTTGTTCACAATCTATATCATACAAAGAGTGAACTAACGATTATGTCAAGTACATCAAGGACATAACTATTGCCTTGAGGGACCACCATGAGGGGAGGGTCAAACATCCCATATGCCATCCTTTCAAATAATTGTCACACACCAACATGGTAGCATCTCCACCCAAAGAGTCACAGAACATACACCGCAAGCTTGCACATACAACTACCAAGCTTGGGTCCATCATGCCAACAATGTTTGGGAAGTGGCATGGTGTACAATTGCACACATGATGCTTCCAAACAACACCATCACATCCTTCCAACATAAGGACTCTAGAAGGAAAAATTGCATGTACTCTCAAGATAGTATGGCATGTAGTCACATCAAGAGTCATTTGTGCAATTTTTTTGTAGAGATCCATAATTACTTGGATGTAACTAATGGATCAGAGGTTTGTAACCTCTTCTTCAAATAATGGCATACCATAAAGTATCCCTATGTTGAGCAATCACCAAGTCCTCAAAGGCCATTGGCATGATGCTCTAAAAGCTCTCTATTGGTTGAGAACATGCACTCACTCATACATCTTGATAATCTAAGTCCAAAACTACAACCATATCATGAAAAATGGTTGTTGGTAAATGTAGATCTTGTCCATGGAGTAAGTAAGAAGAGAAGGATAATAAGGAGACTTGTTGGCTAAACCAATAGCCCATAGCCAACCAAGGCAATTGTAGATTCAAATCTCCCAAAAGGCTTCTCTACAAAACATATATACACAATCCTTTCTTCACTATCTAGACCACTCTCTCTACTAAAAAATCTGCCTAATGATCTCAAGAGATAGTACAATAGTCAATCAAGACCTTGTCACACAAGACTTGAAAATTTCTTAAGAATTTTATACCTTGATAAGTAAAGATCCTAGCTAGTGCACCAAAATTACTAAGAACCCAATCCAAGAAGGATAAAACTATCTTTTCATTGGAGTTGTCAAGAAGTGCCACCAACTCAATCCATTTGGAAAAGTGCTCTACCATAACCAAAACATACCAATGATGTCTCACAATCAAAAATACAGATTTAAAAGATTCCAAACTCTAGTAATAACCCAACCCCATGATAGGCAGTGTGTGTAATTGTATTGTAGGAGCATTAAATGATGCTCTCTAACTTGGTCACAAACCATACATCTAATAACAAATTGATATACATTGGTCTATATACCATTCCACAAAAAATGACTCTAAAGAAAGCTATATATCCACTACCATGAAGTGGAATACTTACTCATTGTAAAAAAGAAAACCAATTTGATCAATTTTGCATATGGTTTTTGTAGTGAATATATGTTTGAGTTAGGAGTAACCTTTGGCCAAGAGGAGTTCTTCTTGAGGAAGGATTTCCACATATACTTTGGGATCAATATCTCTATAATTATGGGTCCAAAGGAAGGTGATTTATTTATCTCATTGAAACTATATGCTTAAGTGCTTTCATAGAAACCAAAATCATGGCATTTGGAGCTCTATAGTAGAAGTTGCAGCCACCTAAAAAATTCATTGGATTGGGAACTTTGGGATGACATCATAAAATCATGATCATCATAGTGGAGCATACCATCATACTAGAGAAAACAATAGAAGTGATGGGAATCATTAGATTGGAGAAAACCATTTGGGGCTGATATTTCCATGGTAAGAAATCCAAATGGGGTTTGCTCAATTTTGTCAAAGTGTCTTTAGAGAATTTCCATAGAGACCAAAATTGTGGCATTTTGAGCTATGTAAAAAAATTTATGGCCACCTAAAGACACCATTGGGTTGGGGACTTTGGGATGATACCATGACATCACAACCATTAGAGTGGAGTAGACACTTTGGGTTGACATGTACTTGGTCACTAGTCCAAATGGAGCATACTTGATTTTGTTGGAAAGGTCTTCTTAAGGGGTTTTTATAGAGACCACATGTGTAGCATTTGGAGCTCTATAGCAGAAACCATCTGATAACCTATGTATTTTGGGTTGACACTTGTGGCTTGGCACCTTGGACATATCACACAACAACAATTGGACTTTTGACATGTTGGGGCTTATGTCAAGTGGTTGCAAGGCCCCTTGTGAGAGTTTTAAGGCATTTCTAATCTTGGGCTTGGAGTTCTTGGGGAAGGAGATTATTGAGAGGATTATCACAAGAGATGAGGTGAGAAGAAATTTGGGAAATTGGCAAGGATTGAGGGTTGAGGAGTTTTTGCCAGATCAATTGATAAAGATTGAAGGAGAAGGGTCTGAGGGTTCAGGATTTTTTAATTGATTAAATGAGGATTGATTGAGAAAAGTATTTAAGGATTTCAAGGAAGCGGGTTTGAGGAGCAAGACATTTTTAATCAATTGGACGGGATGATTAGAAAGAGTGGAGTTTAATATAAAGGGTTCTTGATCAACATATGAGAAGAAGTGAGAAGGATTTTGAGGAGTTCTATTTGATTGACAATGCATAAAAGAAGGTTTTAAGTAGTAGATTCTAGCTAGTTCTTTTGAGTGGGACTAACAAGAGAAAGGCTTGTTCATAGTTCTTGATAATCAAGGAGTTTTTAAAAATCAATAGGAAGTGAGCAAAAAGACATTATACTTCATATACTTTGTGAAGAAATTTTTACTTTGTACTTTGAGTAGATTTTATGAGTTTTATAAAGTTCATGAACATGGCTTATACATTTCAATTGTTGTGTTTGGAATCAATGAAGGATTGAAAAGTAATTGGATTAAACTAGCAGCTGTAGCCAAGTAGACATGATATCTATTTAAAAAGGATTCCAATATTTTTTGAGTTGGAAATTAAACTCCACAATACCACTTTACTCCAAAATTTCCTACCTCCTCATGAGCATGTTGTACCAACTATGTTCTTTGAGATGGAAGGAGTACTACTTGCACTTTACCATCCTCTCATACTAAAAGAAGATATCTACACTCCAATCTAAACTGCTTGGCTTACTAAAGAAAATACTCTCTCTCATTGGCACTCATTGTGCCACCCACAATATTAGTGCGAATATTCTTTACCAGCAAGAAATTATTATGAATATCTTGTTGAGTTGTACTAATATCTCCACTCTTTGGATTTGAGATCTAAACAACTCTTCTTATCTATATACTGAGAGAGATACCATAAGAACATTAGTCAATATACACAAAAAAGCAAATGCATGCCAAATTTACACCATTTCCTCATCCATCTTACCAAAACAATGTGCTCCAATCTGATCTATTTGGCTATTACATGGGTTTCTACTCAACCCATCTACATCATGGATCACCACTCAAGGTTTATGAATAATTATGAAATCATACTTGTGTAAAATTAGAACCCATTGTGCAAGATTCCTTGAAAGCTTGTTTGAATCCATCAACCACTTCAATCGTTGATGGTTAGTGATGAGAGTGAAGGGGTTACCAAAATAAGTACTATTAGAAATATGATATTGCCTATATTGCTACTAAGCACACACTCTCATATGAACTATAATTTGCTTCCTATGAATTTTTGGAGTGACTAGCATAGGTCACCACAAACTCCTTCCACTCATCATCTTGTTAAGTGAGCATTGCTCCAAGCTCCAATGTAGTCCAACCAATATGGACTTGGAATGGGAATCCTTTGATTAGTTTCCCAAGAATAGGAGCAACTATCAACTTCTCTTTGATCTCTATAAAAGTTCACTCTTGCTCATCTCCCTAACTTCACTCCTATGTAAGCTTGGTCAAATTTTTTAGGGCCTTAGTAATAGTAATAAATCCTCTAAAATATTGAAAATAAGAGTACCGCAACCCAAGGAATTCTCACACTTTATTAACATTTTTTGGTCAAAGAATATCTACTATAGCCTCCACCTTGGTCTATTGAACACTAAGTCCATCAAGGTAGATAATGTGACCAAAATACTCAACTTTCTCTTAGAAGAATCTGCACTTCTAAATATTTAATTTGAGTCCATGAGATCTCATCTCTCAAACAACTCCAACAAATATCTCTCATGCTCCTCTATAGCGGTATTATACACCAAATGTCATTAATATAGCACCAAGTAAAATCCAATCTTGTTAGGATCTTAGGAACTAGGCAAGAGTGTTCTTTAACCCAAGTGGTAAGAACCACCACTGATATAATACATCTTGGAAATGAGGATCAATACTCCAAAATGCTATCTTGGACTTGTTCTCCTCCCTAATCAACAACTAATGATATCTTGCTCAAAGATCAAAAGTAATAAAGATCTTTACATGTACAATTGCATTGAAGATCTCTTCTAGTGTAGACATAATATACCAATCAGCCATATTTTTTGGTTGATAAGACAATAATATCCAATACATCCACCTATCAGTGTAGTTATTATGCATATCTTTCTTGGTTGACATTATTGTAGTTGAAGCATACTCTCTATATGAAATCTATATCAAACTAGCCTCAAAAAGATCTCTACTCCAATTTGAATCAAGGTTCTCTCCATATCACTAATTGTATGTCACTAAATTGGTGTATTACTACTCAATTCAATCCAAATACATATCCTTGTAGAGCACCAAAATCTTTCATATTGAAGGGAAAAAATCTCATGAATCTCTTCAAGAACACCCAAACTCTTTGTCTTTCTCCACTTGTGAGCTTAGGTCCAATGTTTGGCTCCAAATTATGCTTTATAACTACTATAAAGGTGGAAGATGCATTGATTAGCTACTACACTAGGGCCTTGGGAGTAGGAATGGCATGCCTCCAATGCTAGAGTCCACAACCTCAAAGCAAAAATCTCTTTGCTTTGGTTGCAAGATTCACATATCCTCTAGTTGCATCTTGAATAGACCAAGATCTAGAATGGTCTACTAGTCATTCAATCCATCAAAGACATGTTTCAAAACCTCTTCAGGTAAGAGGTTTGTCTACCAAAGATGAAGATGATAGCCTATAACACCTGTTGGGGCATGCATGCTTTATTGAGATATTTAGTTTGCTATTGTAAGTAGTTGAAGATATTGTTTATATAGAGTTTAACCAAACTTCTATATAAGTCATTATTAGCACAAGTTTTTCATAGCCAAGATAGAGGTGACTCTACTTTAGATAAAGGAGAAATAGTGGGTATCACAATTTTGGATTCTAGTATATTGACTTGATATTATTCTTAGATGTTTAGCTTTGAGGAAAGAGTTGGGAAATCTTGGATCCACAAGCCTTTGGTTTGGATTCTTCTATACTCCAAGGATAGCTCATGTGAAAGAATCCTTGACTTGGCTTTTAGGTCAAGATAAGACCATATGCTTATGGTATTATTCCCATGAGCTTGAATATTCCTTAGATTTTAGACTTTTTATGACTTCTTGCCTAAGAGCTTGAGTTACTTTGGTAATTAATATTTTGGGTGTGTAACTATTTCACTAGTATATAAACTAAAGATGAAGAAGTATTCATCATCCTTTTTTTGCAACTATCTCTCTCTCATGAAGTTCTCTAATGAACAATGTATTGAGTTTAGGAGGTGCCTTGGAGTTTTAGCCTTGAAGGAGTGTGATGGAGTGTGGTTCTTTGGCTTCTTAATTCATGATGAACTACCTTAATGGCTATCAAAGGTTCATCTTGAGTGAGAGATATGCCGGCTCATAGGCCCAAGATCCAACTCTAGTTGCATATAATCTAAGACTAGATCTGATGGGTACTCATCATCACCCATGTGTGAGACTCACCTATCAAAGAGATGTTCTCCAAAATGTATATTGGAGAGATTTCTTGGTGAAATATGAGATGTCTTAGTATATGCAACATCTCTTAATATATATTGAAACAAGGATCTTGCAAACCTTGTCCTCAACCAACATGGGTATGTCCCTAATATGGTCATCTAGAAATAAAAAAATGAATGGTATCATATCTCTTCAAATCTTGCATCACTAGTAAGGAAATTTTTGATGTTAGGATCTTCTTGTAATTCCTAATTGCTGACATTGGTAATAACACAAGATACTAGTATGCCATATGTGCAACATTGTGTAGAGATGGTCATTTAGTTATCTCATTCCTTTTCACATACAAGTACCTCTAAACTTTTATACTTGCTTGCAATACTATAGCTAGCAAAGTTGATCCCACTAATTATTAGATCCAATAAGCATACTCACTCCACTTGAATATTTCCAAGCAATAAGTGTGGTCTCTAGTGATGACAAGGTAATAGACTTTGGATGATCATCATCAAACTAGTCCATTGGTGCCAAAAAGGCTCCACTCCAAGCTTGCTATACCAACCTATCTACATGATGTTGTAACTACTCATAAGAACTCCATAATAGATCACCTAAGGTGGATGTAATAACTCTACTTGTACTCCAAATCAAAGTGATCTCCTCTAGCATTGGAATATCTTCCACATGTGTGTTCCCTTCCAATAACTCACTAAGCTAAGTTATTGAACCACTAAAGGCTGATATAGATGCCATGGTCTTTGATTGTAGTGAGCCAAGACTACCACTACTAAAGTATACAAGTAGGTGACATATACATCTTTCACTTGATTACCAACTTGGCCTATATGAAGTTGTATACTCCTAATAGTCAATATTGAAAACCATGAGTACAACACTACTCAACCAACTAACACATCATCCAACTCTTTTATTGTTATGGGTTCTCATCACAAAACTATCAATTGGATGATTAAGTTAAAGCTAGATAATGAGGATCCTATGCTCCTAAACCAAGTTGGCTACACCATCAACCACCTCTATTCTAGAACCAAGAACTACACCATCCTACTATCACAAAGGATGGCAACCAATTGGAACATTAGAGTTGGTTCACATCCAATGCAAACATGTCACTGATCAAAAACAAAGAAGATTGTATAATCAATTGAGCCATTCTTAACATTATGCTAAAAAAAATCTTGGTAGAAGTAGGAGGTTGACTAATATCTATTCTACCTTGCACTCCATCCTCACCTACCACACTTGCACTAAGATGTCTAGGAACCATGGATATTATATGTAGTGCCATAAAAAGTGTGAAGAATTGGGAAAGTCTAACTTATCTACCAACCTCTCCTCTTTGTGTGTCCAACTCTATTGATGTTTCTTCAGGCTCAAGAGCACATGTTGCATTCCTAGCCATTGTAGTAGATTCATCTACCTATACTGATCTACACATGAAGTTAAGGGCATCTTTATCACTAGCATAATAAGTAGAAGCCTCAACACTTGAATGTGGTCTCCTTTGAGTTATAGCCTATTAGCCTATCTTTATTACAACTACTCAATTTGAGTAGCCATGGATATATAAAAAGTAAAGGTAAGTACTATATCCTTACTAGGTACGGGTCCTCTATCACCATCTTTACCACCTCATCCTCCATGACCTATGGCTCCTCTACCTCTACCATAACAACCCTACCACTATGTAACATTGGGTGTAAGTCAAAGCATCAATCACTAGTATGACAAAATCTATGGCAATAGTCACACTATCTGTGGGTTGGCTAAGGTGTTCTTGAAGTATCATACCCACTACCTGGATTGCACTCTCTCTTGTGGTGAAGTCCACTACAAGTCTAACAAGCAACACCATCACTCTGGCTATTGTTGATTAGAAAATGATGATAAGGGTCTAGGTGCACTAGGCCTTCCACTTGCTCCATAAGATCAAGGTTTCTACTCTACCTTGAAAGCCAACATGGTGTTGTGCACTTTGATGTACTCTAGAAGAAGTAACAAACATGGATGAAGTCTCTTTACCAAATTCTAGATGTCACCATTATCTCTTCTACCATGTTGAGCTCAATGCATTCTACCAAACCTATAACAATATGGAGTTTATTGACAAGTTAGTTGGGAATTATGAAATAGCAAATAAGCTAAATTATCCCAAGAATTATAAGAATATTCTAAAAGCATCTAGGAAGCTACTTGGTACTTTCCAAGTATTGGGTATGCATACCAAGTGGTGACTTCTAGGAGGAAGCTTCTTGGGAAGTTTCCTATCTAGCTTAAATTACATGCAAAGTATTTAGCTTCTAGAAGAAAGCTTCCCAATTAGCTTAGCTTGCACGCCAAGTAGATAGCTTCTAGAAGGAAATTTCTTGGTTAGCTAGGCTTGCACTCTAAGAAAACTGCTTTTAGGAAGCTTCTTGAGAGCCTTGTATGCTTCTCTATAAATAAAAAAGCCTAAGCTCATGTTAGGCATTCAAATTTCCCTCATTCAAGAGTCCTAATGTGATCTTTCACTTTGATCTTCCATTCTCTTATTTCTTTCCTTGGTCTTTTACATTTTTATCAGAGTAGGAATGGGATGGATAGAATTTATGAACCACCAAATCCATTTTTGCCAAACCATTAGGACTTTTTTTTATCTATGTACGATACAAGTATCATTTCACATAATTCATCATATCATGTTTTGGGTAGAATTTTTTAAATATGATCACCTTGTTCAATGAACCCATGGTACTTCTGATTGTAACTTATGGAGAACCATGGACATGTTGTACCTATGTGTTAACTTAGATAAATTATAGGTAATTTAATAGAATAGTAGCCATGATGGCAATGCCAAAAGCTATCATTGCTATGGAGCAACAAATTGAGCATCTTATTTGATTGTTAGAAGAATAAGATCATCAAGGATAAGAGCATGTAGAGAGAGAGCACCATTTTGAGAAAGAGAAGAGCAAATCTTATTTTCAAAGCCCAAGGTATTGAAGGCAAGAACCTCTTGGGCACAATGGAGAATTTTATGTTTGATTATGAATGTTGTTTTGAAGCTACAAATCTTCAAGATGAACAAAGGTGGATTCCCTTGGCTTCAAGCCAATTGGATGGAGTGGCAAAACTATGGTGACAATTTTGAGTGGAGCAAGTTGAATGACAATTTGTTGCACCAATCTTGACATTAGAAGAATTCAAGAGTGCAATAATTGGGCAATTCCAAGCAATAAATGTTACACAAGCTACACAAGATAGATTGGCAAAATTGAAGCATATTAGTTCTATAAGGAGCTACATCACTCAATTCCAAAACACCATGATGTAAATTCTAGATATATTAGAAGGTGAAGCTCTTGCTTGATTTGTGAGAGGCTTGAAGTCATGCAACAAATTAGAAGTGACCATGCAAGAGCCTAAATACTTGGAGGAAGCCTTGCAATTAGCTGAGCTTTATAATTCCTTGGTTGCAATAACTTGGTCTTGAACTCAACCTTCACAAAACTTGCCCACACATTACACATGGGTGGAGGAGCCAACACCAATGGAAATTGATGCCATCTAATGGAAACCACTTGATCTTATAGAAAGGGAAAGATTATGATAAATGGTGGTTGCTTTTATTGTTGCCAAATTAGGCATCACATTAATGAATGTACACTCAAGAATAGATGACCCCAACAAATCACTCAAATGGAGTTTGTGAAGCGTGATGATCAAGAAAATGAGGAATCTCAATATGGGAACTTGAGCCACATATTGGGAACTTGATTAGTTCTAATGGGATTGAAGGCTCAACCTATGCAAGTTTGCTTCACTTGCAATATACAATATCTGATCGTGGTTGTAGGACTTTGGTTGAGAGAATTAAGTATTCCTATCAAGCTAGTAGTATTCCTATTTGGAAGTAGATTGATGATGGAGTATGGTAGAAAAGGTTTTGCATTTTGTACCTCACATCTTGTTACATTCAAGATTGAGGAGTATTTGGAGTGTATGAGGTTTGTAGTGGCATCTCTACACTATGATGTCATTCTAGGTTAGCTTTGGTTTGAATACAATAAGGTTCAATTGATTGGACCTGATGACAAATTCAAGTATGATACCAAGGTAGAAATTTTTGATTAGGTTGTCTGGCACCTTTGAGTAAGACACCTAAAGATAGTTAGTCCTAAGATAAAAATTTTGTTAATAAAGCAACCATAGAGTAAGCTTTGGATGAAGATAAGCCTATTTTTGTGGTGTGGGTCAAGTTGATTGCACATGGAGAATCTAATGAGAGCTAGAAGCCTCATCAAGTAATGGTTGATCAAATGGTTCAAAAGTTTGTAGATGTGTTTCCAAATGATCAACCAAAGGGATTACCTTTTGATTGTGATATGCTCGTCAAGATTAAGTTATTGCCAAGAAGTACTCTAGTGAGTAGACCAATCTATCGGCTCTCACCAAAGGAGTTAGATGAAATTCAAAAACCATTGATAGAGTTGTTGGAGAAGGATTTCATATGATAGAATACATTTCCTTGGGGAACATCAATATTATTTGTTCCAAAGAAGGGTGGATGACTTCACTTCTATGTTGATTACCATGGCTTCAATAAAAAACAATGAAGAATGCATATCCCTTGCCTCAAATTGATGACTTGCTCAATCAATTGAGTGCAATATGATACTTCTCTAAGTTGGATCTTTGAAGCAATTATTGGCAAATTTCTATTGATAAAGAGGATGTGAAAATTACTGTTGATAAAAAGAATTGCCTTTTGCACAAGGTATAGGTATTTTGAATGGAGAGTTCTACCTTTTGAGCTCACCAATGCTCAAGTAGTCTTCATGGATCATATGCATTGGGTGTTAGATGGGCTATTGGACCGACACATGGTGGTGTTCTTGGATGATATTTTAATCTATAGTAAGATAGAGACACAACATACAAATCACATGCAAGAAGTCCTAAGGTAACTATGTCAATAAAAGTTTTATTGCAAGGAGTTGAAGTGTGCCTTTTGGTAGAAGGAAGTTACCTTCTTGGGTCATAAGATCTCATCAAAGGAGATCAAGATGAAAGAGGAGAAAATCAAGGCCATAATTAATTGAATAACTCCAAAGGATGTCACAAAAGTGTGGATATTTAATGAATTGGTAAGTATTTACCAAAGATTCATCCACTATTATGCTCATGTGGCCACACAATTGACCAACATCTTAGGAAAGACCTCAAGCTTTCAATGGACCACCAATCACAAAGAAGCATTCCAAAAGTTGAAACATATGGTGTCTTCAAGACCCATTCTTCAACCATATGATCCTCAATTACCTTGTATGGTTGATTTGATGCTTTAAACTTTACCATTGGAGTTGTGCAACAACATGAATTTCTAGATGAATTACATCCCTTTTTGCCTTTGTGTCTTGCTAACTAAACACCATAGAAAGGAATAGCTCTACTTGAGATTGAGAACAACTAGCAATGGTTTATGCAACCAAGGTGTGGAAGCATTCTCTGATGCAAAAATAACTGATCACAAACCCTTGTTGTAGATATTACATTTGGAGCACATGAAGAGTTGACATCATTGATAGGAGGAAAAACTACAATTGTATGACTTCAAACTTGAGAATAAACTTGATAGGTTCCATGTCATCCTTGATGCCTTATCATGACAACCTGATTTGAAGTCTTTTCCTCTCATAATGGCAGTAATCATGATAATGTCAATTGACTCAAAAGTCCAAATCAAGTTTAGGATAACTTTACAACAAGACTCCTTCTTTTAGATGGTACAAGGTCATCTTTCAACACAAGACAATGAATAAATCATCTTCTCCTTCAAGGACAGCCTTCTATTTTGTGAGAACCAGATTTATGTTCTATCCAAGGGAGATCTATAACTTGCATGGCTTCAAGAAGCCCATGACTTACCAATTTTTGGTCACATGGGTGTGGAGAAGACTTTAGGTACCCTACAATGCCAATGGTGGTGGCCCAACATGGCACAAGATATTCAAGAGTTTGTTTAATTTTGTGAGAGCTACCAATGCAACAAGGCTAGCAACCAAAAACCAAATGGACTCCTTTAACCACTTCCCAATCCATCTGCTCAATTGGGAATATCGCCCAAGACAAAGCAAGGTCACACAACAATTGTGGTGTTTGTGAATAAGCTAAGTAAGCAAATCATTTGGCACCAACCTTTGATTTAGTGGATGCTCCGATATTGGCTAAGATCTACTTTGATAATATCTTCAAGCATCATGGAATGCCTTGTGTATTCATCTCTAACCATGATCCTCAATTCATTGATAAATTTGGCAAACACTCTTCTAAATACTCAACACCAAGCTTGCTTTTTCCACGTCCTATTGTCCTCAAAATTATGGAAAAACCAAACATGCAAATTGCACCTTGAAGGATATGCTTTGTGCCTTTGTCAACATTCACCATACAAAATGGAGCTTATTTACAAGCTAGTTGGGAATTATGAAGTAGCAAATAAGCCAAATTAGCCCAAAAATTATAAAAATATTCTAGCAGCATCTAAGAAGCCACTTGGTACCTTCCAAGTATTGGATAATGTGCATATCAAGTGGTGATTTCTAAGAGGAAGCTTCTTGGGAAGCTTTGTGGCTAGCTTAGCTTGCACGCCAAGTAAATGACTTCTAGAAGGAAGCTTCCCAACTAGCTTAACTTGCATGCCAAGTAGGTGGTTTCTAGAAGGAAGCTTCTTGATTAGCTTGGCTTGCACTCTTAGAAAGAAAATTTTAGGAAGCTCCTTGAGAGCCTTGTATATTTTCCTATAAATACCAAAGCCCAAGCTCATGCTAGACATTCAAAGTTTCACTCATTTAAGAGTCCCAATGTGATCTTTCACTCTGATCTCCATTCTACTATTTCTCTCCTTGGTCTTTTACAAAACCAAAGCCCACTTGCCAATGTCAATGAGGTAGCTTATAATAAGATGTAGTTAACATAAAAGTTAGTAGAAGTTAATGAGCAAGTATTTTAAGCTAAATACAGCAAAAATAAATAGAACTAGCCTAAGAGTGTACTAGAAGCATCAATAAAGCTTATGGATAGAATATTTTAGAAGCACACAAGGAGCTTCTTGGTGATAAGCTTTTAGGAACTTTCTAAGGATAGAGTAACTTGTATACTAAGCTAACGGCTAGCTTAGCTTGTTTGTTAAATAAACAACTAGCTTAGCTTGCACTCCAAGTAAGGCAACTTCCAGAAAGAACCTTCCTTGGAAGCTCATTGGGAATCTTGTATCTAAGTTGCATGTTAATACTTGAGCCAAGCTCAAGCTAGGTATTTGGAGTTTTTCTCACTTGAGAGTCTCAATATGATCTTCAACTTAGTCATTCTAGTTTCCTATTTTTCTCCTTGGTCTTTTAGAGCAAGGAGATGGATGGAATTCTATGGACTACCAAGTCAGTTTCCCCCAAACCATTAGGATTTCCATGTCCATGTACTACCAAAGCATCATTTTACATAGTTCATCATTTTGAGCAACCCCACGGTATTGAAATAGGGGTAGACAAGTTCTTCAAGTTGAGATTATCTCATCTTAGTTCTTCAAACTTTATGCAAAATCTCATCTTAGTTCTTTGAACTTTGTGACGTACAACCTTTTATCTAATGGGTATCCAGTAAGTGTAGAGTAAACCTCCCTTGTTAATCTGTATTGTACAATAGCTATCTAGACTCTAGTTGCAAATAGTGTACATGGGTCAACAGAAACACGTTAAGTATTTTGAAAAATGGGACTAGAATACATCACCAATTCTTTCATCTTGTCCAATGAACTATTGATACTTCTTATTGTACTTTATGGAGAGTGATGGATGTATTGCATCTATGTGTTCACTTAGAGATAATTGCAAAGTGGTAGATTGATATAGTAGTAATCATGGTGGTGATGCTTGAAGTTATCATTGCTATGCAACAACAAATTGAACACCTTAATCTATTGTTGGAAGAAGAGATCATCAACAACAAGAGCACATAAAGAGAGTAGAATTTGAGAAGGAGAAGAGAAAATTTAATTCCAAAGCCAAAGGTATTTGAATATAAGAATTATCCAAGTACAATAAAGAATTTTGTGTTTGATTGCAAATGTTATTTTGAAGGTACAAATCTTGAAGTTGAATGGAGATGATTCTTTTTATTTCAAGCCAATTAGATGGAGTGACAAAAATATAGTAGATCAAGCTCAATGGTAATTGGTTGTGCCAATCTCAATATGGGAAGAATTTAAGATAACAATAATTGAGAGATTCCAAGTGATAAATGTTGCACAAGCCGCATGAGATACATTGGGAGAATTCAAAAAAATTGGTTCTCTGAGGAGCTATATCACTTAGTTCCAAAACACCATAATAGAAATTCCAAATATACTAAAAGGTGAAGCATTAGATAAATGTTTGATAGGCTTGAAATCACACACCAAACTAAAGTGACCATGTGGGAGTCCAAACACTTAGAATTGGCTAAGCACTTTGATTCCTTAGTTGCTACAACTTGGTTTCAACCTAGAATTCCAAAAAACCTAAAAACTCACCACACAGAAGTGGAAGAGAAAGTACCAATGAAGATTAATACCATCCAATGTAGACAACTTGGCATTATAGATAAAGAAGGATTACAACAAAACGGTGGTTGCTTCTATTATTGTCAAATAAGACATCACATTGTCAAATGTCCAATAAGGAATGGACAACCTCAACTCATTGCATGTTGAATCCCAATAGGAGATATTGAGCCTATTATTGAGAACTTTATTAATACAAATGGGATTGAAGCTCAACCTATGTAAGTTTGATACACTTACAAGATATGATGTCCAATAGTTGCTATAGGATTTTGGTTGATTTTGAGAGTTTTAAGGCTTATATGTTTATGTAATTAGCAAAGGAATTAAATATTATGTCAATATTTAGTAGTAGATTGAATAGAAGAAAGAGTTTTTCATTTTGTACCTCACAACTTGTTATATATACAATTGAGAGAAGTATTCAGAGTGTATGAAGTTTTTAGTAGCTCCACTACACTACATTGTCATTCTAGGTCTACCTTAGCTTGAACATCATAAGATTTAATTTTATTGGACTTGATAATAAATCCAAGTACAATACAAATGTAAAAATTATTGATTAGGTTGTTTAGCACCTTTTAGTAAGACACCTAAGAATAGTCAATTCAAAAATGAAAATTTTACTAGTATATAGCTACAAAACAAGCTTTGGAGAAAGATAACAACATTTTTGTTGTTATCATCATGACAATCTCATAAGGAAAATTTGATGAAGTTAAGAAGCCTCAATAAGTAATGGTCTATCAAATAGTGTATGAGTTTTTAGATATGTCTCTAGATGATCTCTTGAAAATGTTACCTTTTGATCAAGGTATGCTCTTCAAGATCAAGCTCTTGCTAGATAGCACTCTTATGAGTAGACCAATCTATAGGCTCTCACCAAAGGAGTTAGAAGAGCTTCAAACAATAGTAATTGAGTTTTTGGAGAAGGATTTCATACAACATAGTCCATCTCCTTGCAAACAACCAATACTCTTTGTACCAAAGAAGGATAAAGGAATTTGATTTTTGTATGGACTAACATTGCCTTAATAAAAAGAACATGAAGAATTCATATCCCTTGCCTTGAATTGATAACCTATTGAATCAATTGAAAGTAGAAGAATACTTCTCCAAGTTGGATCTTCAAAGCAGCTATTGGCAAATTCCTAATGATAGGGAGGATATGCAAGAGACTATGTTTGCACAAGATATGGGTATTCTGACTAGAGAGTTTTACCTTTTGGGCTCACTTATGCTCCTATAATTTTCATGGATCAAATGCATCAGGTGTTGGATGGGCTATTGGATTGATATACGGTGTTGTTCTTGGATGGTATTTGAATCTCAAATATGATGGAGAAAAAACACAAGAATCATGTATGAGAATTCCTAAGATGCCTTTTCCAAGAGAAGTTTTATTATAAAAAGTCAAAGTGTGCCTTTTGGTAGAAAGAAGTTACTTTCTTGGGTCATAAGGTTTCATCAAAGAGGATCAAAATGGACGAAGGGAAAATCAAGGCCATTACTAATTGGCTTACTCCTAAGGATGCAATAAAGTGAGTGCATTTAATATTTTAGCAATTTTTCACTAATGAGTCATCCATTATGATGCTCATGTGGCTACACCATTGATCAATCTCTTGGAGAAGACATCAAGCTTTCAATGAACCCTCAAGCAAAAAGAAGCATTTAAGAAATTGAAGCATATGGTGTCTTGACCACCCATCTTCCAACCATATGATCCTCAATTACCTTGTGTGGTTGATTTTGATGCTTCTAACTTTACCATTGGAGTTGTCTTGCACTAGGAATTCCTAGATGGATTACCTCCTATAAGTTTGTGTCTCATTGATTAAATACCATAGAAAAGACCTACTATGCTTGGGATGAAGAAAAAATACCAATGGTATATTCTCCAAAGGTATGGAGACTTTATCTCTTGGAGAAACAAGTTATTATGCAAACCAATCACAGACCTTTATTGCAAAATTTACATTTAGATTACATGAAGAGTCAATATCAATAAGAGGAGCAATTAGAATTTGTTGACATCAAGCTTGAGTAAAAACTCAATGAGTTTTTACTCAAGCCCTATTTGAGTCCCCAATGCCCTATCATGATGACTTGATTTGAAGACTCTTCTTGAATCTGTCATAACAATAGCATTACTACCATTTTGTTGACTCAAAAGTCCAAATTAATTTTAGGACCAATTTATAGCAAGACCCCTTCTTTCATTTGGTACAATGTCACCTTGCTACACACAACAAGGAAAACAAAAATTGCTCCTTCAAAGAAGGTTTTTTGTGTGTTTATACATTGCTACACAACATACATTGCTATCAACATCACTCTATAGAATTAAACTCACACATAAGTCATACATGGACTTTAAGTGCCACAAATCAAGTACATTTAGGACATAACCATTTTCCTTGAGGAACCATCATGAATGGAGGATTCAAACATACCATATGCCATCCTCTCAAACAACTATCACACACTAACATAGTAGCAGCTCCACCAAAAGAGCCGCATAACATATTTCTTAAGCCTACAAGTACAAGTGCAAAGCTTGGGTCTATAGTACCCAATGTTTGGGAGGTTGCATGTTGCACAATTGTGCACATGATCCTTCCAAAAAACACCATCACATCCTTCTAACACAAGGACTCTAGATGGTAAAACCTTGTGCGCTCTCAAGATAGTGTGGCCTATAGAAACATCAAGTATTGTCCATGTTATTTATTGTAAATATACATAGTCACAAGGATGAAATCAATAGATTGAGGGTCTATAACCTCCTCCTCAAATTTTAGCATAACATAAGGTATCCTTATGTTGAGCAATTGCCAAGTTCTCATTGCCATTGACATCACTCTTCAAAGGATCTTTGCCCATTGAGAACATGCGCTCATCCATACATTTGGGTCATCCAAGTCCAACACTATAGTAGCATCTTGGTATTTGGCTTCAAGTAAATGTGGATCTTGTCCATAGAGTAGAAAATAAGGAGAGAAGGATGCTAAGGAGGCTTGCTGGATGAACCAATAGCCCATGGCCAACCAAGGTAGTTCGAGATCCCAATCTCCCAAGTGCACTCTTTGCAAACCATAGTTTTGCAATCCTCTCTTCATTGTCAAAACCACTCTCTTTGCTAAACCATTTGCCTCAAGGTGACCTTGGGAGGTAGTACAATGATCAATCAAAGCCTTGTCACACAAGACTTGAAACTCCACCAAGAACTATGTACCTTGATCAGTCAAATCCTCAACAGCTGCACCAAAATGATTGAGAACCTGATCCAAGAACAAGTAAGCCATCCCTTCATTGGACTTGTCAAGAAGTGCCACCAACTCAATCCACTTGGAAAAGTGCTCCACCATAACTGAAACATACCAATGATGCCTCATAGTTAATGATAACAATCCAACAAAGTCCAAACTCCAGTGGTAGCCCAATCCCATGATAAGTAATGGGTGTAATTGTGGCATAGGAGCATTGAATGATGCTCAAACTTGGTCACAAACCACACATCTGGCAACAAATTGCTAACATTGGTCTGCATACTACAACAGCAATAATGACCTTGAAGTAAGCTATATATACACTTTACTCCAAAATGTCCTAGCTCCTCATGAGCATGATGGACCAATTGTGGTCTTTGAGATGGAAGTGGTACTACTCAAACTATACCATCTTCCCATACATGAAGAAGACGTCTTCCCTCCAATCTAAACTATCCAACTTGCTGAAGAACATGATCTCTCTCCTTGGCCCTAATTGTGCTACCCACAACACCAATGCAAAGATAATCCATCATTAAGACATGATCACGAATGTCTCATTGAACTATACAACTATCTCCACTCTTTGGATCTATGACCTCAATAAATCCTCTCGTATATGCTAAGAGAGATACCACAAAAGCCTTAGAAAATATACAAAGAAAGGTAGATGCATGCCAACTTGACACTATCTCCTCATCTATCTCACCATGCCAACATGCTCCAATTTGATCTTGCTAGTTGGAACATGGGTTTCTACCTAACCTATCTACATCAAGGTTCACCATTCCAAATCTATGAATAATCATGAAATCATACTCATGTAAAATTAGAGCCAATCGTGCAAGCTTCCCTAAAAGCTTATTGGACTCTATCAACCACTTAGTGGTTGATGATTAATGGTGAGAGTAAAGGGGTTACCAAATAGGTAACATCAAAAATGTGCTATTGCCCATACTTTTGCAAAGCACTCTCCCTTATATGAACTAAAATTCACCTCTGCTGAATTGTTGGAACAATTAGCATAGGCCACCATAAACTCCTTCTCCTCATCATCATGTTGGGTGAGCACTACTCTAAGCCCCAACATATATCAATCATTGTGAACCTGAAAGGTGAAAGTCATGTTAATAAGTGATATGAAGATAAATTTAAGAAGAGAAAAATGAGAAATCTACTTAAGAGTAAGTTATTAAGTTGAAGTATCAATTTTAAGTGAATCTTACCAATAAAGAGCATAAATTTATCACTAATAACAAGAAATAAATTAGCAAAGCTCTACTTTAACATTATATCTTATCATCATTGGTTCTTGAGTATATTTATATCTAATTACAACTCAATTCTATAGTAAGTTTTGGCAAGATTGTTCAAGATTCAATACATATTCACTACATGGCTATTATGGTAGCGCACCATGGACTAAGAAGGCAAGGAATCCCAACTACATCATACTCCTTCAAGGCTAACACTCCAAGCTCAAGACATTGCTCACTAAAGAACTCAATGAGAGAGAGATAGTTGCAAATGAAAAAATAATGACTACCTCATCACCCCTAGTTTATATACTTGTCAAAAAGGTATGCACCAAAGCTACTAATTATTGGAGAAACTCAAGTTACTAGGCTAAAAGTCAAGTAAAATCAAAAAGTATAAAGGAATATCCATCCACATGGGCATATTCCACTAAGCATGTGATCTTATCCTGACCAAACCACTAAGTCAAGGATTCCTTCACATGGGCTTTCCTTGGACTATAGAAGAATCCAAAACAAAAAAGCTTGTGGGCCCAAGAGTTCTCAATTTTTTCCTCAAAGCCAAACACCTAGGTATAATGCCAAGTCAACATACTAGAATCCAAAATAGTGGTGCTCATCTTTTCTACTTCCTCTAAAGTAAGGTCCCCTCTATCTTAGCTATGACTAAATTTAGCTAATCATGACTAATGTAGAACCATCCTTTATCTCTATATAAATAATATCTCTCAAGTACTTGTAAATACCAAAATAAATATCACAATACTACATACATGCACAAATGGGTGTTACATTTACCTCTGGACTGTTTTCACTTTGTCCTCAAAGTGAAGATCTCTTTACCTTCTTTGATACATCTTCAACTTATCATGGTTAATCCTACTTAAGTGTCTTCCTCCCAACTCCTTGAGATCATAGGTGTTATTGCCCCACACCTTCTCCACTATGAAAGGTCCAAAGTATTTAGGCAAAAACTTCTTTTGCATTCTCTTGAATTGAATGGAATCAAACAACTACCAAATCACCTTCTTTGAAAAGCTCCACCTTCTTCTTGCCTTGCCTCTTGTCATAGCTCTCCTTTTGTTTCCTTTGGGCTTGCTCCACTTGAACCATAGCAACTGCTCTTGCCTCTTCCAATTCCATGAGTTGATCCTTCCTTGACTTCTTTGCATCACCTCCTTGTGCTTTCTTCAATCTCCAATGATTGCTTGGAAGGTAGGAAGATCAAAGTGAATGGGTAAGGTATACTTAATACCAATACCAATTAAAATGGAGAATATCTGGTGGAAGTCTTCATGGTTGTCCTATACACCCACAAAACTGCATGAATCCTCTTGTCCCATTGATGTTAGCTCCCTCCATTTCTGCATCTTTGGCCAATATCATGCACAAGGTCTGATTGGTTCTCTCTACCAAGCCAATGGAATTTGGCTTATAGGATGTAATTACTCTATGTGTGATAGAGAAATGTCATATCATGGCTGTAGTGATCCTCCTTGTAAACTCCTCCCCATTTTATTAGAAACCAACTCCAAAGGGCATCAAATCCTAGTGATAATGCATTCATAAAGAAATCTACCAACTTCATCTTTATTCTTGTCCCTCAATGGTCTAGCCTCAACCCACTTGGTAAGGTAATTAGTAACTACCACAATGTATTGATTGTTCCTTGGAGTTCTATTGAGAGGCACTACAAAATCAATTCCCCACTTCTCAAAAGGTCCTAGCAATGGAATTGATCTAAGTAGAGGAGTGGAAGTAGATTTTGTAGCAAAAGCTTGACAAACATGACAAGTTTTGCAATAATCAACACAATCCTTGAAAATCCCACTCCAATGGTAACTTGCATCTAGAATTTTGAAAGCAGTCACCTTTCCTACAAAGTGTCCTACCACACTAAACCTTCATGAAACTCCTTTATGAGTAGGATAGAATCTTCCTTACCCACTACTCTTTGAAGTAGACCATCTGCTCCTTGGTGAAAAAGAATATTTTCCACCATTATGTAAGGACTAGATCTTGCTGTAAGGGCTTTCTTCTCCCTAGCATGCATCCCTTTTGGATAGTTACCTCTTGTCATAAAATCCACAATCTCCTTGTACTCCATTGGAACCTCTTGAGTGACTGAGATTTTCATGAGCTCCTCATCCAGGAAGGAATAATCCATTGGCTCATCTACATCATGATCATTGGCCCTAGATAACAAATCATCATTTGCATGTTTCTTTCTTGGCCTATCCTCAATGGTGTAGTCATACTCAAACAAGAGTATCATCTACCTTGCTAGTCTCCCTTCAACATTAGGCTTGTTGAAGATGTACTTCAAGGCCAAGTGATCCATGACAATGGTGGCTTTTTCTCCAATAAAGTAGTATCTTAACTTCTTGAGATCAAAGATCACTGGCAACCCTTCTCTCTTTGGGACAGAGTAGTTCTTTTTTGCTGAAACCATTTGCCTACTAGCATAAGCTATTGGATGATCATGCTCTTCTTGGTCTAATTGACTAAGAGTGCATCCTATACAGACATTAGAAGCATCAGTGTAGAGGATAAAAGGCTTACTCCAATTAGGTTTAGCAAGAATTGGAGCTACAACAAGGGATTACTTGAGCTCCTCAAAAGCTTTGAGAGCCTTGTTGTCTTCCAAAATCACCATGTATCTACAACCTTCTTCATGTAGATGGTCTATGCATAAGTCTCGTACCCATGAACCTCATATAGTACCCAACCATCCCAAGAATTGGCATAACTTTGTCAAGCTTGAAGGGAATGGAAGGTCTGAGATTTTCCTCACCTTCTCAAGATCAACTGCCATTCCATCCCTAAAGATGATGTGCACCAAAAGTAGACCTTCTTTACATCCAAAAATGCACTTTTCCGGGTTGAGTGATGCATTTGCCTCATCCAAGCATTGCAAGACCTTGATTAGGTGCTCAAAAGTGCTCCTCCTTGCTCCCATAGACACAAAGGTCATCAATGAAGTCTCTCACAAATTTCCCAATTAAAGGTTCAAATACCTTATTCATGAACCATTGGAATGTAGCAGGAGCATTGCAAAGCCCAAAAGGCATGACCTTGAAAGCATAAGTTCCCCATGGTGTGGTGAATGTGGTTAGTTGTTGATGCTCTAGTGAAATCTTGATTTGGTTATATCCATTATAACTATCTCCTAAACTATATCTTTCATGACCTGCAACCTCTTCCAATATCTCATCAATGAATGGCAATGGGTAGTAGTCCTTCTTGGAAACAACATTAAGCTTCTTGTAATCCATACATACCCAAAGCTTGCCATTATTTTTCTTCACAATGACAATTGGCACCCATTTTGAGTTCTCCACCTCAAAGATAAATCTAGCTTCCTTGAGCTTATCAATCTCTTCCTTTACAACCAAAGCTATTGGTGGGCTAATGAGATGTTGCTTTTGGTGGATTGGTCTTGCATGTGACTCCACCTCTATCTTGTGCTCCTCCAAGGTGACTTCCTTCAAATCCTTTTAACAAAAAGCAAACACATGGATAAATTGCAGAAAATCTCCTCAAATCTCACCTTCTCCTCCTTGGTAACATTTGGGCCATACTTGAGGGTGGATAACCTCCTCTCTATCTCCTCAAGTGTAAATGGTGATTTATCGGGGTCCTCCAAAACCTCTGGCTTAGGTGAAAAATTCCATAGCACACAAAGGATACACATTTGAATCAAATTCAGATTCATCCTCCTCCGTGGAAGTCTCCTCTTCCATGCTTGTGTCCACACCTAAAGCTCCTTCTTCAAAATTTGATTCCCAATAATCAGAAGATGCTGTATCTGAATGTGAAGTGTTGGTGGTATTAGTCATAGGAATTGTGACTCTATGGTTTGATCGCCCAATCCTCAAGTAACCTTTGTGCCATTGATCAGTTGTGCATGTTACTCTCAACCATGGCCTCCCAAGAAGTAAGTCATAGCTTGAATCCTTTAAGACTTGGAAAGTCAAGAGATTTTGAACTCCCATAATTGAAACTATCACTTTATCCATCACCCCTACTGGTGAAACTTGTTTTTTGTTTGCCATGCTCACCACAAATGTTGAAGGTCTAGAGGGTATCATACTCAAGTTCTTTATCAACCTTTTTGACATGGCATTCACTATTGATACTCCATCAACCAATGCATCCTTGATGTTGTGACCATTCACTCTCACATCAAGCTTGGAGGCATATTCACAAGCCTCCCATGGTGTTGGCTTGGCATCCACCACCCCCATTGATACTGGAGCTTTTGCCTTCTTCTTCCTCTTGCTCATTGTAGAACTCAAACCACCTCTAAGTTTCTTTCTCAAAGTAGGATTCAAAGCTATCAGTTGGCCCACTGTGATGTTAGCTTTGTGACTACCAACATCCTCCAAGACATTGTAGTTCCATTGTTGCTTTGATATCAAGAAGTCCTCTATTCCCAATTGCTTTCTTGGAGTCTTTGTTGTTGATGGTGTTGAGGTGCAAGTGCTCCTAGTAGACATAGGACTATCCTTTCTAGGAGTAAATCCTTGAGAAGAGTGCACATCCTCTACAAAATGAGCTCTCTTCTTCTCTTGTGCCAAAAGGTCCAAATTAAGACTCTTGGAGTTTGAGCACTCTCCCTTCTTATACTTGCTCTCAACCACATCTATAGATGCTATCCCTTTAACTTTTTTAGATTAGGAGGCACTTTTGGTTTCACTACCTCCCTCTTTCCCTCTATTGGCTCCATCATAACACCTTCTTCCATGGTAAGTGGAATTTGGGCAATTCCTTTGGATGTGGCCTCTTCCTCCACAACGAAAACAATTCTATCATTGAAATTGTTGGCTGGTTGGCCTCCACTATATGGATAGTTTCCATAACTCCTAGGCCCTCTCCCTACATTCTGATCCACCTCTCTCTTCTCCCATAGTTGCACCATATTGATTTTGAGATCTGCAAGTTATTCTGTGATGGTTTGAGGTGGATCTTTTGGTGGAGGTGTAAGAACTAGAGCAACTAATACTTGTGGTTCAACCCTTGCCACCAAAGCATCAGAAGTTGCACCATATTTATAGCCTTGGGGAGGATGCACAAGCTCCTTCACCACCAAATCACTCTCATCCCCTTCCAAACTCTCCTCCATACGAATTGCAATCTTGATAGCTTCAACCTTGGAAGAAGGTTTCTCATATCTCACCTTGCTTCTAATTTGTGGTCTCATTCCTCCCACAAAATTCTTGGTAAGCATAGCTCCTCTGCCAATCATAGTAGTCTCCACATCATCCTCACACTATACTAAATCTGGACTCTAACTTTTCCACTCTTTCCATATAGACTCTAACTTTCTCTCCATTTCCTTGCTTGAGAAAGGTAACTTCACTCATCAATCTCTCATCACTCTCATCTAGAAGGAATTTCTCAATGAGTGCTGAAGTCAAACACTCCCGAGACTCTTCTTGCCCATCTTGCTTCTCTCTCTTTTGGTATTTTGACTCATACTATGTAAGTGCTGCATCCTCAAAGAAATCTGGTAATAATGAGGCCCACTCATTCTTCCTCCTCTCATTGTTTCCTATGCAAGCTCTCTTGAAGTCTCTCATAAATGCTTCCACATCTTCTCAATCCTTGCCAAAGAAAACCAGAAGTTTCCCCATCTTAACTCCTCACTATCTTTCTTTTCTCTCAATTTTTTTTGTTTTCTCACTCTATAACCAATAGAGTATGTACATGACTTACACCATTTATAAGTTATACACCCTAGGGAACAAAAAAGGTTCAGATTGATCCAAGATTTCTATAGCAACATCAAATCCTAGAGTGCATATAAATCAAACTCTCATGGATAGTTTAACGATAAGTTGAAAGATTATCTCCATCATTTATCTTGAGAACTAGATGAAGGTGGTAGGATTTATGTAGCTGTACTAAGACTCTCTCCAAGATCCTTCACCAAAGTCTCCAAAAGTGCTTTTACTCCACTACACTAATGTCATTTTGGAAGTCCTTCCACTTCACAAACCTCACACAACTCCTTGGTCTTAGATCTTCTCTCTCCCAATCTTGGTAAAGAAGATCAAACATGCAAACCCAAGTCAAGTAAGCCTCTCCTTTCCCTCAATCTCTTGCTCTCAAAAGTCAATGAACATGAACTTGCTTAATGTCCCTTCTCTCCACATAAAAAACATTTAGACGCACTCTTTCCTCCAAGTGGTGTAGGTTTTTGGATCCGCTCAACACTCTCTTCAAATTCTATTCTAAACTCTCTTTTCCTCAAATCTACCCCTAGAATCACCTCAAACCCTTTGGGAACCTTGTAGAGTCTCAATTTCCACCCTTGATGACACTCCATGTTCCCAAGATGAATCTAAATACTCAAACATGCTTTTTGTTGCTCTCAAACTCCTCATGCATGAGATCTCAACTCTACCAAATTGACCCTTCCTCACAATGTCACTCAAATCTCTCAATTTGTATATCATAGTCCTCTAAAATTTTGTAAACTTTATCAAAACTCTAGGATGCCACTCTTTGCAAAATTTAAGATCTTTTCATTGAGCCATTTGGCCTAGACACCTTTCTATTCATCACACACATTTCAAATTTGGTTTGAAACCACCCCCTTAGTTTAAAGAATCATAACTTTGTGCAAAAGGATGACCTCTCTCTAATTTTTATGTCAGCGTGTAGGATTCAATGCAATGAATTTTCCTTGAAATTTTCAGAATAATCCACTAAAAATTGAAGAAATGGTAGACTATGTACAATTTTCTAGAGAGCATGCATTTGTGGGAACAATTTACCCTATCAACTTTCAAAAATTCTAGTCTAATGCACATAGTAGCTCTCAAAATAATTTCAAGTCTGCTTACTGAATGAGAACCCAAGCTATCATGTGTAGAAATTCCAAATCCATATTTCAAACTTGAGATTTTGCCCAAAATCACCTTAATCCCCAAAATCTGCAATCCACCTCACACAATCTACCCAAATCCTCTCAAGGGTACAAGATGTACAAAATCACCTCAAAGACATCATAATGAACTATAGGGTATAAAAATGGGTCCAATTTCTCTAACATAAGGTCCGCACTCTACTCCCTTAAAGTTCTCTCCATGTGAGCTCTTATAGCCTCCTTCTATCTAATATAAAATTGTATGCGGAACATTATCTTGCCTTCTAGAGAGGTCCCGACAACGAAACCAAAAATGTGAGCTAGCCTATCTCTCACTCAATGAACCTCTGATGGCAATTATGTAGCGCACCATGGACTAAGAAGGCAAGGAATCCCAACTCCATCATACTCCTCCAAGGCTAACACTCCAAGACTCAAGACATTGCTCACTACAGAACTCAATGAGAGAGAGATAGTTGTAAATGAAAGGATGATGAGTACTTCCTCATCCCTAGTTTATATACTTGTGAAATAGTTACACACCAAAGTTATTAATTATTGGAGTAACTAAAGTTACTAGGCTAAAAGTCAAGTAAAGTCAAAAATTATAAAAGAATATCCATCCACATGAGCATATTCCACTAAGCATTTGATCTTATCTTGACCAAACCACTAAGTCAAGGATTCCTTCACATGAGCTATCCTTGGACTATAGAAGAATCCAAAAAAAAGGCTTGTGGGCCAAAGAGTTCTCAACTCTTTCCTCAAAGCCAAACACCTAGGAATAATACAAAGTCAACACACTAGAATCCAAAATAGTGGTGCTCATCTTTTCCACTTCCTCTTAAAGTAAGGTCCCCTCTATTTAAGCTATGAATAACTTTAGCTAATCATGACTAATGTAGAACCATCCTTTATCTCTATATAAATAATATCTTTCAAGTACTAGTAATACCAAACTACATACATGCACAAATGGGTGTTATAGGCCACATGGGTAGGTGAGTTGGTTTTGATTTATGAACTTTTTGGTGAATTCAAAATCCAAAATGTTATCTCTCAACTATTCAAATTCTTAAGTCAAATTCACCCTCCTAAGCAAATGCTCCTTTTGTGAGTCAACTAAATTGTAGTTTTGTAGTTTTGCATTGGTGTGGGAAACGATTTGAGCCACCGTGCGGCAACCAAGAAATTGATTGGGAGTTGAGGAATTTTATTTCAAAAGGGTACCAAAATTTTAGCAATGGGAGATCAATACCTTGTTTCAAGGCAAGAGGTTCACTTTTGGATGCAAATCTAAGACCAATATATTCATATTTGGATTCACAACCTGAAAAACCATTAGGGAAATTTGGAGAATTGTTGAAGATGGCTTCTTCCGTGCTTGGGAAAACAAAGGAAGATGAATGGTTATGCATGGAAATGCACCATTATGGCCAAATATTGGATTATTTGGAGGATCTTGAGCATTTTCCATAGATTCATGGTTGAAATTGCAAAAAGCCCATTCAAAAATTGACTATGTTTAGTTTCATGGAAACATTTTTGATTAGGGAGAGGCAAGGATTTCCTACTTCTATGATAGGTGATAGGATTTACAAGAAATGGTTGAGGTTCATGAAACAATACAATGAAACTTGGGAGCTTAAGAACAAGTCTATTAGAGACGATCTCATTAAGAAGGAATATGGCAAGAGGTGGAGAACTATAGAGATAAATTGAATGGAATGTGCTTGCATTTTTCCAAAATAGAAGCCATATTCAAGAACAAATCAAACATTAGTCTACCTACAATGGTGAGTGTAACAACCCGGCAAATATCACTTTTGCGGTAATTGGGTAAGTAAAGTTTGTTTCCGTAGAGATACAAGTCAGAAATGTCCAAATACAAAGTCAAAGTAACAATTGCAGTTCTTCTTGGTTGCGTCTTTAATCTCTCAAATAGAAACTACACCCAGAAGAGAATAACAAGCACTGATTTGCAGTCTTGTCACGAATTTCACACTCCTTAATCACAACTCCATCAAATCTTTTCAAACAATCTTGATTGTAATGATTCAGGCTCTCCCAAAAACAGCACTTCATTGCAAAACAACTTTGCCTCAGAATTGTGTTCCACCCTTCCACTAAAAGCACAATTTCCTCAATCAAAATTGCTTCACATCAACTTCGCATTGCACTCACAAATGCAGAATACTACCAACACTACAATTCCTCTTAGATCTGTCAAGACATTGCTTTGATTGCACTTCACTCAGGATCAAACACACACAATGAAGATCAAGGCTATGGAATCCAACATCCAACAAGCACATTGACTTGCACTTTGAATTTCTTCAAACACTCACAAACACAAGTACAACATTGATACTCGAAATCAAGCTCAAGCAACGAGCACTACTTCATAACTTTGCTTTATCTATTCTCAGAATTTATGAGCACTGAACAACATGATACTGCAAATGCTACTCTTAAATAGTGAACAAATTGACAGTTCTAACAAGTATACCGTTCTACAACAACTTTTCTAACCTGCAGATCCAAAATGACAATGCATCTCTTCATATCTGCCTATTCAAATCTTAAAATTGTTACTAATCTAATCCGATGTCTACTTCGTCATTGGCTTTCAAACCCGAACCTGAAGTAAATTTACTTCCTACTACTCTATCCTCGGGTTTCATAACTCTTACTTCCTCTACCAATTCTTTGATTCTCCACTCTAATCTACAATTCCTATCACAAGTAATCCTTCTAAATCTCTATCTCCCAACCCACTCTTCTCTAAAGTTTCAAATGTCAAATCTGAAGACACCTTCACTCCTATCTCTCTTACTTCGGGTCTAACCACTATCAATTCCTTTACTAATTCTACTATATCCTCATTAAGAATTCTAATTGAAAGCATGTGTACACTATCTACACCTTCAATTTGTAACCCACTTTCCCCTAATCACTCATGTTACTAACCCAAAGACACTTATTGTCGATCCTGCACTTTGGGTTTGTTCACTACTGCTACTTCTCCTTTAATTCATGTTCCCTCTTCAATCAAAATTGAAATTGAAGTCATGGGTATCCTAACTATCTTCTTTCTCTATTCTAATTTCCTTTGATCCCTCTGGCAAAACTCCCAAAGTCACCTTCACTGCACTCTGAGGTCCAACTTCCTTGGGTTGAATCATATTTGTCTTGAGGTAAAGTCTTTAGACCCGAAGTCATGTAAACCGAAGTCCGAAGTACGAAATCACATTAACCGAAGACACCAAACTACTTTTCACATTTACTCCCAAAACTTCAGATGCTTGTAACTTCTTCTAAAGACATCCAAACTTTGCGATTTTGGTGGCAATGGAAAGCCCTGAACAAGACTCTTTCAACGAGATATAACACTCTTGATTTGGACTTGTGTACAATAAGATATGGCCCCTGCAAGAATCCTGACCTACAACTTCTATTTCTCCTTCGAGTTTGCCCTCCTTCAACGTTTGATCCGAGTTTTTTTCCTCCTCTGACACGAAGTAAGCTTCTTTAGGTCTGATCCAGTCCAAGACCTTCTTCCTCTTACACAAAAGTGACTTCCTTGGGTTTGATCAAAACACAAGTTTGCACTCATTTCTTCTCTATTTGGTTTCAATTTGGTTTCAGCAAGGCACTTCTTCTTCAAAACTCATCCAAAATAAAAAATGTGGGTACCACAATGAGTTTGGGAGATTTAAATCCCAATTTGAGCGGGGTTGGCAAGGTTGATGAGGAGGAAGTCCATGAAAGTGGACAAGAGTGCTTGCAATTCCCATCTCCTCCAAAGGTAGTGCTCCTAGACTCGGGCTCCCAATTTGTCCTAAACACCCAAGGGGTGGAAAGTATACCAAGTGTGGGCATGGATAATGGAATCCTATCACCCAAGGATGAGTCACCATTTGTTGCACCAATCAAGGACTTGCCTTTTGTTACACCATCTCCTTTAACTTCTACAAGGGATGAATTCGAGTGTGCTTTCCTTGACCAAGAGAACGTGACCCAAAGAGGAGAAAAGGTGGAATATCAGCAAGTAAGGTATCAAGGTTGCTCCTAGTATATCATTCTCTCATGATTTAGCAAAAATTACCATGTTGAAGGCAAATACTATAGAATCCAGGGAGAGGTTACAACTAGATAAACTAGAAGCCACCAACATGAGGAAAAGAGAGAAAACAATGAAGAAAATGGGAGCCAAGCATGTTAGATTAGAGATAGAGAAGATGAAAATTGAAAACTCAACAAAATTGAGTGTAGATAAAAGGAAAGCTAGGGCAGAAAAACATAAATTTAAGAAGAAGAGTTTGGAGTCAAAGCACACTCATGAAATCAAAATGAGTCTCATACAGGCAAGAAAATCTCTCAAAGAAGTAAGTCAATATCTCACAGTGCTTACTCAAGGTCAACATCCTACTCCAAATCTATCATACTCTAGTGATAGAAAATAGGATACCAAAATGTAACCTCATTATGATTATAATAAAGATGAGTTTTAAAAACTTGATTTAGGCTCCTTCTCTATGTCTCTAATTGGTTAATTGTTGCTCATTGGCACTAGGTGCTGCTAGTTGCCACTTAGTGCTGCCAATTAAATGTTTTGCACCACTGCTAGTCACCGTTAGCTACCACTTGTCACCACTCAATGCCGCCTATCACCTTTTTTGCACCACCACTAGTCACCGCTTAACATTGCCTTTTATCAATTTTGTGCCGGTTGGGTTTTACACACTACTTGACGATGCATGTAGGCACTAAGAGACACCTTGAGCCGCTAAGGTCTGCCGGGTTTGGTTAGAGTGACTCATGATGGAGCATGTGTAAGCGCCAAGTGACACCTGGTTTGATGCACAAGGCACAAGTGATACAAAACACATGAAAATATGAGAGTTTGACAAAATAAATGATAGATGTATAAATGAGTATAAATAAACATAAGATGTATATAAATGTGGAGCCAATAAAACCTATCACTATGGTAGAGGAGAAGGAGGTGAAGAAGAAGAGGGAGATGCAACATGGTGTCTAAGTGTTGCTACTACGTCCTCAAGTTTACAATGATATACATGATGTTGAATCCTAAATGGACTCAATTACCACCATAGGTGCCACTTGCTCTCATCCAAGTATCTATGCCCAATACTACTAGCAAGAAGAGAATATGGGTCACTACTATAAGAACTCAGTCTCCTAGATGTCCACTCCTCTTCTGCCCAACTAACAACATGCCTATCATCATGGATAAATCTATCCAAAGCGCTCATTAAAGGGTCAAATGACCAAGTGTATGATGCTCTCTCTACCATATAAGGATGTAAGTGTGTAGGGTGGATAATACAATGTGGATGGTTCCTATAATAAGAGAGTGCATAACTATGTAGGATCAAAATATCACAAAGAGGTAAACCTAATGAACTGAGATGCTCATATGATCTAACTCTAAGTCCTCTAAACTCAATATCTCTCTAGATATCTACAAAACAAAAATTATCCATGAGGCAAGACCCGGTGTGAGCTCCCTCTAGGAGTTCCGACCACTGCCACATGCTCTATAGCAACCACTCCACTCCATTTAGAGTAAGATCTATCCATAAGATAACCTTAAGTGTAGCAAATAGGATTGGATGAAATGGCTAATACCAAGACATGCTACGCACCCTACAAGCCCAATCTATGTATGAGGGCACCAATTATGCCTAGTTTTCCAACTCTCCTATGCATAAAAACCGGTAGCACCATGAAGCCATAATAATACTAAACAAGTAACATCCACAACAATAATCTTCTTCCGTAAGAAGTCTGGGAAGAGGATACATGGAATATACTCTCCTGATAGACAAAGCATCTCTCTTAACTTAGTGCCATAAGTCTCCACACTATGAGGTAACACATAGGTGGCATCAGTCTGGGTCTGCATCTCATGACGAGTATGGATCTAGCAAGCAATAGTATGTAGTCTTAGTCCAAGATAAGCCATATGTGCCCTCATTTGAGCTAGAATACTCTCACTCTCCTCTACCTAAACATATGCACTCTTGCACCTCTCCATAGAAAATGCTAACTCTCTTGCTTGATTCTAGAATTGGACCTTATAGCCTCCACTGTGGTAGTGGCACTTAGGATGTCCAAGTCCAAGTCAACTAATGTCTGCTCTCTCTCCATCTCAAAAGTAATCAAGGTCAAATGCCTCTCCTCCTTTGCAGCAAAAGTATCCTCTCACTTATAAAGGACTCTCTCTCTTTAAGGTCAATCTACCATGCTCCTCAAAGCTCTTCAATCTACTCTCATGCTCAAGCACTAATCTCTCTTGCTCCTTTACACTCTCTAATCTACTCTTGCGCTCAATCACTAATGTCTCTTGCTCCTTTACACTCTCCAATCTACTCTTGCACTCAAGCACTAATCTCTCTTGCTCCTTTGCACTCTCTAATTGCCTCTCCTGCTCAAGGAGGTGTCTCTTTCCCTCCTTAGCCACTCAAACACAATCATCTAAAACATACGTGATGTCAACAGAACAAGAAGAAGATGAAGGTACTTTGAAATATGTGGATGAAGGTGAAGGTACTCTGAAATGCATAAGGTCAGGTGCCCCTTCCATGGATGGAGAAAGGAGAGAAGGGGAAGAAGAGGGAGAAAGAGCTATCTAAACAAGGATTAAGGGTTGTATCTCAACTCAATCTATTGAACACCTATTCACAAGTGATACATTTAGTCATCCATAAAGTAAAAATTCATTTTTTAATCTTGAAAATACACAAGTTAATTAAAGCCTCTTAAATTAACTCATTTATTAAATCCGGAATTGGTATATATAATAGAACTTTCTATGTTTTCAAACATATATATGTATGTGCCAAAACTCAAATCAAATCCGTCATTAATTATCCTCATCCTCCCCATCATTAGTAGTCTCATCCTCATCCAAGCTATCTCCATCCTCATGCTCTCCCTTGTGTATAATCTCCTCTTCTCCATCTCTCAAGTACATCACGTCCTCCTATGAAATGAAACCTCTCTCCATAAAGAGATAAGTGAGTATCTGCTCACGGAAGGTGGCTTTGAACTTGCGTCCCTTAAGACTCCTCAATTGGCTTTGCAAACTCCCCACCTCAGCAATGATAGCTCTAAATGCTAACTCTTCCCAATCATAATCCTCCACACCAAATCTCCTCAACTTCATCTTGGTGTTGAGTACCAAATACCCATGTACAATCTTGTGCCTAATAGTTGGTGCAACAAGTGCATCCATCAACTAAAAGAAAGCCTTAAATGCAAGATACACACATTGTCTTGCAAGATACCTTTTTGCAGTCTTGTCTCTTTGTGGAAACTAATCAAAAATAGCTATTTAAGGAACTATCCTCTATCTTGGTGTTTCCTTCTTGGCATGGCAAGTGCATCTCTAACTATATCCACTGCCAATTGAAACTACCTCCCTCTTACCAAACAAGTGCAAGAATTCTTGTCACACAAACTCACAAACTCCGTACATGGAAGAACCTGCAAAAACCACAAAGAAAAAAAACCTTAAACCTCAATCCTTACACCCAAAGAGGCTAGGTACCGCTTGGAGCTGCCCCCAATTAGGAGAAAAGGAAGTGGCACCACTGGCTGCCAGTTTTTGCTACCATTGGGTGCCGCTCAAGGACGCTTGATGGTGCTGGAAAACAGTCTCCTATGCATGGATGGCGTGGTGCCAATCATGGAGTGATGCCCGAAGTTGCACATATATACCTATCGGTGTTGCTAGCAAGACGTAGCTGCACTGGGCACCACTACAGGATAGGGTTTAGGGTAAAGTGGTATTGGATGGTGCTCATCAATGTTGGATGGTGCTTGTTGATGCTATGAGAAGGGTTTAGGTTGTATTGTGGAGGATGCTGATAACGTTCGAAGGCACTATAAGAAGGAAGGTGCATGGTGACACTTGTTGACACATAGTGGCACTAGAAGGCGCTATAAGATAGATGCAATTGGCATTGAGAATTGTGAGGCCTAAGGGAGAGAAACTCAAAATAATAGGTTTTGAACTTTTTACAACTAGAGTAAAATGAAAAAAAACACTTAAGAAGGCCAGAATAATACCTTGGGATGTGGAACTTGAAGGTCAAGAGTAATTTTGAGGCTGATTACATTGAGATTGACCTCCCAAATTCCAACTACAGCAGTTTGAGTCTGATGTTTGTCGAGCCAACACCATTTGATGGAGTTCACTAGGTACTAAATTGTATGAAAAGCAATGAGTCAATCTCCTTCTTGAGTATTTCTCATATCAAGACTATCAACAATCTTCTCATATCACCAAATTTCTACCATTGATAAAATGTATAGACTGTGAGGAAATTTGGTTCCAAGCTCTCTTCTCCCTTCTCACTTGTGTTGAGAAACTACTCATAAACTCTCTCCTCTCCTTCCTAACCTTGAATCCTCTCTCCTCTCCTTCTAAATTTAAAATGTTCCTCAGTCAGTTCCAGTTTCAAATCTCCCTTAGTTCCAATTTTGAATCCTCCTCTCCTTTGGTCCTCCTTCCCAATTTTGAAGTCTTGATCAAATGAAAATCTCTCAAACTCCACCACTAAATCAAAGCACATCAATTCAATCAAACCACCTTTGAAACTCCACTCTCCTCCTTTGAACACCCATGCAACAAGTTCTTGCCCAAATGACTTCCCAAAATGGTTCAATTCTAGAAAATGTGAAACATATGTGTAAGAGGAGGGTTTATATAGTCCCACACTAGAAAAAAATATTTTTATCCCTTTACTAACTAAATGTGTGTATTTGAGGGAAAAAATGAAAATTTGGTGAGAAAGAACTCAAATCTTGAGCAGCAATTGACAACAACATATAGTACACCACATCACTAATCGGAACACCCAAGTGTTACTTTGAGCCTGAGGGCCTATAGGCACCCTCATGTGGCACTATAAAGCACCATCACATGGTGCCATCGAGTGCCACCGCATGGGGCCATTGAGCGCCATCACGTAGAGTGTAAAAGACCAAGCCCAAGGAGAGAAATAAGAGAATGGAAACTCACATTGGGACACTTGAATTTGAGAAAACTCCAAATGCCTAGCATGAGCTTTGGCTTTGGTATTTATAGGTAGCATACAAGGCCCTTGAGAAGCTTCTCAAGAAGCTTCATTGAGCCACTTTCTTAGAGTGCAAACCAAGTTAACCAAGAAGCTTCTCAAGAAGCTATCTACTTGGCATGCAAGCTAAGCTAGTTGGAAGCTTCTAGAAGCTACTTGATTGGGGTGCAAGTTAAGCTAGTCAAAAAGCTTCCCAAGAAGCTTCCTAGATGCTTCTAGAATATTTTGGGCTAATTTGGCTTATTCTCTACTTTGTTAGCCTTACTAACTTCATTGCTAAACTCTTTATTGTTCCATATTCCCCCATCGCTAGTTGGTGATGTCCTCGTCGCCATTGAAGCTTCAAACTCCTGGATGGCCACTTTTGCATTTTGGAGGTGAGAAAGAGGTTCCTATGTAGCATCATGAAGGGAATACCCTTTCCAAAGGACCTTGTACTATGTATGTTGTCGGTGTCCTTGTTGAATGTGGCAACGTACAAGGATACAATCAACTTTGTACTCCTCATGATCATTGATAGGGATAGGAGGAGGAGGAGTAGGAGGAGTAGGAGGTTGGACACAAGAGGACAAGGAAGATGGGTTAGGAACAAAGGGTTTTAATTTAGAAATATGAAAGACTGGGTGGATACGCATATGACAATGGAAGGCAAGTTGATAAGCAACAAGTGAGATGATTTAGGTGACATCAAAGGGTCCTATCCAATTCGGAGCAAGTTTATGAACTTACGTATCAAGTGGGAGGGGTAGTTTACTAGAGGATAGCATGACTTTATCATTGACTTCAAAGGTGAGATCACGACGATGGTGGTCCGCATATTGTTTTTGACGATTTTGGGCAACAAGGAGGTGAGATTTGGCTTGTTGGAGAGATTGGGAGATGGTGGTTAAGAAGGTTGAAGTATGAGGGACCTAAGATGGAGGACGAGCAAGAAGAGAATCTGGAACAATTGGATCTTAGCCAAAATTGAGAAAGAAAGGAGAAAATCTAGTGCTTGCCTGTTTGGAATTATTGTAGGCAAATTCTACAACTACAAGACATTCATCCCAATTGATATGGTAGACATTGACAAAGGCAAAAGATATATATTCCAAGGTATGATTTGCATGTTTGGTTTGTCCATCAATTTGAGGATGATAGGCCATGGACAAAGCAAACTTGGTGCCGTGTATCTAGAAGAGTGCTTGCTAAAACTTCCAAGTGAATCAAGGATCACGGTCAAAGATGAGTACACGTGGTATCTCATGATGCTTGAAGATATTGTTAAAGTAGATTTACGCTAAGGTTGGAGCATCTATGGTATCAAAGGTTGGTGCCAAGTGGATTTGCTTACTAAGCTTATCCACAAACACCACAATTGTTGTGTGTGCTTGCTTTGTCTTGGGCAAGGATGTGATGAGATCCAAACTCACATGTTCCCATTGAGAGGATGGAATGGGGAGTGGTTGAAGGAGTCCACTTGGCTTTTTTTGTTAGCCTTGTTGCGTTGGTAGCTTTCACATGATTGGAAAAACTCTTGAACATCTTGTGTCATGTTGGGCCCCACCACTGGCATTGGAGGGTACCCAAGGTCTTGTCCACACCCATGTGACCAACTATTGGTAAATCATGGGCTTCTTGAAGACACACAAGTCGGAGATCACCTTTGGCTGGAACATAGATCCGGTCCTCATGGAATAGAAGGCCTTCCTTGAAGAAGAAGGTGTTATAATCCTTGTCACATGCTGTAAGATGACCATGTACCATTTGGAAGAAGGGATCTTGTTGTAGAGTTGACCAAAACTCATTTTGGACCTTGGAGTCAATTGCTATTGTTGTAATTGCCAGTGTGATGAGAAGAAAAGACTTCAAATCAGGTCATCATGATAGAGCATTAGGGGTGATATGGAACCAACCTGATTTGTACTCAAGTTTGATGTCAAACAATTGGAGTTGCTCCTCCCATTGATGATGTTGACTCTTCATGTGGTCCAAGTGTAAGGTCTGCAACGATAGTTTGTGATCAGTTTGCATGATCATTTGTTTCCCCAAGAGATAATGCCTCCATATCTTGGTGGCATATACCATTGCCAGTTTTTCTTGATCTCAAGTAGAGTAAATTCTCTCAGCTGTATTTAGTTGGCAAGACATAAGTGCAATGGGATGTAGTCCATTTGGGAATTCATGTTGCAACACTGCTCCAATTGCAAAGTTAGAAGTATCAAAATCAACCACACAAGGTAGTTGAGGATCATATGGTTGAAGGATGGGTCTTGAAGAAACCATATGTTTTAGCTTTTGGAATGCTTCTTCATGCTTGGTGGTCCACTAGAAGTTCAAGTTCTTTCTTGAGAGGTCAGTCAATGGTGCAGCCACATGAGAATAATAATGGATAAACCGTTGGTAGAAATTGGCCAATCCATTAAATGCCAGTACTTCTGTAGGATCCTTTGGAGTAGGTCAATCAATAATGGCCTTGATTTTCTCCTCTTCCATCTTGATCCCTTTTGATGAGATCTTGTAACCCAAGAAGGTGATTTCCTTCTACCAAAAGGCACACTTTGACATCTTGTAATCAAATTTCAATTGTCGTAGTCGTCTTAGGACTTCTCACATGATTTGTGTGTTTTGCCTCTATCTTGCTATAGATTAAGATATCATCCAAGAACACCATCATGTACCAATCCAATAGTCCATCCAACACTTTATCGTGCATATATACATCGCTACACAACATACATCGCTGTCAACATCATACACTATAAAAGCACAACTCACACATAAGTCATACATAGACTCTAAAGTGCCACAATCGCCCCCCTAGCTGGCGGTTAGGTCCCTCTAACTCCAGATAGCCATCTACTCTAAGTATATGGTATACCCTCTAATGGGCAAAGATCAGGAGGCCGGGTGCTATGGAGCCCCATCGTTAGTCACCTGTCTGCAATCTATACCATATAAAGAATGAACTAGCTATAGGTCAAGTACATCTAGGACATAACCACTGTCCCTAAGGAACCACCGTGAGGGGAGGAGTCATACATGCCATATGCCATCCTCTCGAACAGCTATCACACACTAACATAGTAGCAGCTCCACCAGAAGAGCCACATAACATACACCTCAAGCCTGCACGTACAAGTGCCAAGCTTGGGTCCATAGTACCATCAATGTTTGGGAGGTGGCATGGCGCACAATTGCGCACATGATCCTTCCAAACAACACCATCACGTCCTTCTAACACAAGGACTCCAGATGGCAAAACCTCGCGCACTCTCAAGATAGTGCGGCCTGTAGAAACATCAAGTGTCGTCGGTGCTGTCTGCTGTAGATATACATAGTCGCCTGGATGAAATCGACGGATCGAGGGTCTATAACCTCCTCCTCGAATGGTAGCATAGCGTAAAGTATCTCTATGCTAAGCAATCGCCAAGTTCTCGAAGGCCATCGGCATCACTCTCCGAAAGATCTCTGCCCGTTGAGAACATGCGCTCATCCATACATCAGGGTCATCCAAGTCCAAAACTACAGTAGCATCTCGACGAATGGCTGCAGGTAAATCTGGATCTCGTCCATAGAGTAGAAAGTATGGAGAGAAGGATGCTAAGGAGGCTTGCCGGCTGAACCGATAGCCCATGGCCAACCAAGGTAATTGGAGATCCCAATCTCCCAAGTGGCCTCTCTGCAAACCATACTTTCGCAATCCTCTCTTCACCGTTTGAACCACTCTCTCTGCTAAGCCATCTGCCTCAGGGTGATCTCGGGATGTAGTACGATGATCAATCAAAGCCTTGTCACACAAGACCTGAAACTCTCCCAAGAACTCTGTACCCTGATCAGTCAAAACCTCAGCTGGTGCACCAAAATGACTAAGAACTCGATCCAGGAACGAGTAAGCTGTCCCTTCACTAGACTTGTCAGGAAGTGCCACCAACTCAATCCACTTGGAGAAGTGCTCCACCATCACCAAAACATACCGATGATGTCTCACAGTCAGCGGTAAAGGTCCGGTGAAGTCCAAACTCCAACGGTAACCCAATCCTATGATAGGTAATGGGTGTAACTGTGGCGTAGGAGCATTGAATGATGCTCTAACTCGGTCACAAACCACACATCTGGCAACAAACTGCTGTACCTCGGTCTGCATACCGCGCCACCAATAATGACTCTGGAGTAAGCTATATGTACGCTTTACTCCAAAATGTCCTAGCTCCTCATGAGCATGACGGACCAACTGTGGTCTCTGTGATGGAAGTGGTACTACTCGCACTCTACCATCCTCCCATACACGCAAAAGGTGTCTACCCTCCAATCTGAACCGTCTGGCCCGCTGAAGAACACGGTCTCTCTCCTTGGCCCCAACTGTGCCACCCACAACACCAGTGCGAAGATAGTCCATCACTAAGACATCATCATGAATGTCTCGCTGAACTGTACCAATATCTTCACTCTCTGGATCTGTGACCTCAATAACTCCTCCTGTATGCGCTGAGAGAGATACCACCAAAGTCTCTGCAAATATACACAGAAAGGCCGATGCATGCCAACCTGGCACCATCTCCTCATCTGTCTCACCATGCCAACGTGCTCTGGTCTGATCCTGCTGGCTGGGACATGGGTTTCTACTCAACCCATCTGCATCACGGTTCACCACTCCAGGTCTGTGAACAACCGTGAAATCATACTCCTGTAAAATCAGAGCCCATCGTGCAAGCTTCCCTGAAAGCTTGTCGGACTCCATCAACCACTTCAGCGGCTGATGATCAGTGATGAGAGTGAAGGGGTTACCAAATAGGTAACATCGGAAATGTGCTACTGCCCAAACTGCTGCCAAGCACTCTCCCTCATATGAACTATACTTCGCCTCCGCTGAATTGTTGGAGCGACTAGCATAGGCCACCACAAACTCCTTCTCCTCATCATCATGCTGGGTGAGCACCGCTCCAAGCCCCAACATACTCCAATCAGTGTGAACCTGAAATGGTCGTCCCCTGATCGGTCTCCTCAAAATAGGAGCAGATGTCAACCTCTCCTTGAGCTCTACAAAAGCTCTCTCCTGCTCATCTCCCCAACACCACTCTTGTGTAAGCTTGGTCAGCTTTGTCAAGGCCTTGGCAATGGCACTAAATCCTCTAACATAGCGGCGATAGAAGTTCGCCAACCCAAGGAATGCTCGCACTCTACTCACATCCGTAGGCCAAGGAATACGTGCAATAGCCTCCACCTTGGTCTGCTGAACACCAAGTCCTCCGGGGTAGATAGTGTGACCCAAATACTCAACCTGCTCATGGAAGAACCTACACTTCCCAGGATGTAATTTGAGTCCATGAGATCTCAACCTCTCAAACACCTCCAACAACTGTCTCTCATGCTCCTCCACAGTAGTGCTATACACCAAAATGTCATCAATATAGCACCGAGCAAAATCCAATCCAGCTAGGATCCTATCCATGACCCTCTGGAACTCAGCAGGAGCATTCTTCAACCCAAATGGTAAGAACCTCCACTGATATAACACATCCTTGCCGTGAGGATCAATAGCCCAAAATGCTGTCTTGGACTTATCCTCCTCCCTGATCGGCAACTGATGATATCCCGCTCGAAGATCCAAAGTACTGAAGACCTTTGCATGCCCAATCGCATCAAAAATCTCCTCCGGTGTAGGCATGGCATACCGATCAGCCCTGGTCTGTCGGTTGATAGGACGGTAATCTCCACACATCCGCCTATCTGTATAGTTGCCATGCATATCCTTCTTGGCTGGCATCACTGTCGCTGATGCATACTCTCCATGTGAAATCTCCACCAAACCAGCCTCAAAAAGGTCACTACTCCGGCTCTGAATCAATGTCCTCTCCATCTCACTATATCGATAAGGACGTCAGAAAACAGGTGTGTCGCTAGTCAGCTCAATCCGTATACCAGGTCCCTTCAGAGCACCCAAATCCTTCATACTGAAGGCAAAACAACTCGTGTGACTCCTCAAGAACCTCCAAACCCTCCGTCTTTCCTCTCCAGTAAGCTTGGGTCCAAGATCTGGCTCCCAAGTATCCTCTGTAACTGTAGTAGAAGTGGAAGACGTACTGATTGGCTGCTATACTGGGCCCTTGGGAGCAGTGGTGTCATGCTCCCGACCACTAGAGGTCCCAACCTCTGTGTGAAAAACTCCCTCCACTCTGGCTGCAAGCTCCATACGTCCTCTGGCTGCATCCCATGTGGACCAAGGGTGTAATCCAAGTAGCCCACGCTCACCTAGATGGACTCCAAGTAGACCACTCTCCCTAGTAGCTACTGGATGTGTCCCAAGAATACCATGTCCACTCGGTCCATCGCCCCCAGCATGTGCCTGAATCGTCTCGATAGGCACAAGGCTCACAAGTGTCCGAGTGGTGATGCCTATCAAGCGCATCCTACGCTGCTCTGCCAAACCAAGGCTCACAATCCAGGTCAAACAGTTCAGGTCCATAGCCTGACCTAACACCTGAAGCCTGGATGCCTTTGACACTGCTGGAACAACGGTAATACCGGTGCGAAAACCCATCGCCCGCTCTCTCTCATCAGCATTGGGCTCCACCAACTGCTGTAACTATGAGTCCCAAACAAGTCCAGGTCCTCCCTCTCGAAAAGCATGAGAGCTTGGGAAACTCATGAGTGTGGGAAATGCAGCTCTAGGCTGTCCAACTAGGTTCACCACTGCCATGGGTGACCTATCAGCCACTACCACTGTCTGAGACTGACGCCCAACATCCAAGATATCATCAACAAGAATGTGGTCCAGTCGCTGAATCCCATCATAAGCACGCTGTAGAACCTCTCTGGGTAAGAGGTTTGTCCACCAAAGACGAAGACGATGAGCCCGTGATCCCACTCTGGCTGCATCTAACAATACAGCAGGTCCCATCCATGAATGGACCTGATGTGTACTCGCCACCACTCTAGTGCGAGAATCACCCATCAATGGAACGTTCTCCAAAAGGTAAGCTGGAGAAACAGACTGATGAACCTGGAGATGTCGTAGTATCCGTAACATCTCCTAAAACACACCAGAATGAGGATCCTGAAGACCCAAACCGCGGCCCGCACGTGTATGTCCCTGACATGGCCATCCAGAAATCACCAAGTGAACAGGCCCATGTCTCTCTAGGTCATGCGCCCCCAGTAAGGAAATGTCTCCTGGTAAGGCCTTCTGGTAACCTCTGACTGCTGACATTGGTAATAACTCCGGATACCGATAGGCCAAGTGTGCCACATGATGTAGAGAGACTCGCCTAGCAGTCTCATCTCTCTCTACATACAAGTACCTCTGTACTCGGATACCCGCCTGTAATACCGCAGCTAGTCCGGTGCTGATCCCACCAAACAACTCCAATAGGCATATCCCCTCTACTGGATACTGCCAAGCAATGAGTGTGGTATCCAGAGGTGTCAAAGCAATCGCCTTTGGAGGCTCATCCTCACACTCATCCCCTGATGGTACGAAGGCTCCACTCCAAGCCTGCTGCACCAACTGATCTGCATGCTGCTGCAATGCCTCCTCTGAACTCCACAATGGAACATCCAAGGTGGATGGAACAATCCCACTCGTACTCCATAGCCGAGTGATCTCCTCTGGTATTGGAGTATCCTCTGCATGGGTGTTCCCCTCCAACAAGTCACCAGGCCAAGTAACTGCACCGTTGAAAGCCAAAACTGATGCTGCCATGGTCCCGGACTGTAGTGAGCCAAGACTGCCACTACTGAAGCGTACTGGTAGGCGACATACCCGTCCCTCACCAGACTGCCAACCAGGTCTATAAGAGGCTGTCTCCTCCCAATAGTCAATACTGAAACCCATAGGGTATAACACTGCTCCCCCAACTAGCACATCATAGGACTCAGCTATCGTCGCAATAGCCTGAGCTCCCACCACCGAGCTATCAGTCGGATGACCAGGCTGAACCTGGACAACAAGCTCTCCACGTGTGATGTACTGTGTCGAACCACCACCAAGAGATGTCTGGATCTGAAATGAACACCTCTCCACATCGGTCTTCCGTAACTCCAGACCAACAACTGCAGCCTTCCCCAACATAAGGGGCTGCGCACCAGAGTCTAACAAGACTCTCTGTGGTGTATAGACCTTCCCTGAAGGTCCTACCAAATGAAAGATCCCCCTCTGGTTATCCAATAGGACAACACCAGGTGTAAACCGCGCTCTCTCAAAGGCCGGTCTAGCTGGCAACTCCTCCAGTCTAGCCGCTGCTGCCTGCCATAAACCACTGGTCGCTGAACGGATCCCATGCTCCTCAACCAAGTCAGCTCCACTACCAACCACCTCTGCTCTAGTAGTAGGAACTGCACCATCCCTACTCTCACACAACGTGGCAGCCAACCGGAACACTGGGGCTGGGTCCACTCCCAATGTAAACATGTCACTGGCTGAAAATAAAGGATGCCGCATAATCCGCTGAGCCGCCCCCAACATCATGCTAGACTCAATCTATGTAGTAGCAGGTGGCTGACTAGTAGGTACTCCATCAAGTACTCCATCACCACCTACCACACCTGCACTGGGACGTCTAGGAACCATGGATGTTGTCTGCAATGCCTCAGATAACGTGAAAGATTGGGGAAGTCTGACCTGTCTCCCAACCTCTCCTCTCTGTGGGTCCAACTCCACTGATGCTCCTCTAGGCTCTGGAGCACGTACTGCACTCCTAGTCACTGCTGCAGATGCATCCACCTGTGCTGCTCCGCACATGAAGTCCAAAGCATCTCTATCACCAGCATATGAGGTGGAAGCCTCAGCACCCGAATCTGATCTCCTATGAGCAATAGCCATACTAGCCAATCTCTGCTCCAACTGCTCAATCCGAGTAGCCATAGCTGTGTCAGAAGTAAGGGCAGGTACTGCACCCCTACTAGGTGTAGATCCTCTACCACCACCTCTACCACCTCGTCCTCCATGAACTGGAGCTCCTCTACTACCTGCCATAGCAGCCCTACCACTCCGTAACTCCGGGTGTAGGTCAAAACACCGGTCACTAGTATGACCAAATCTATGGCAGTGCTCACACTGCCTCTGTGCTGGCTGTGATGCACCAGAGGTATCAGGTCCGCTGCCCTGAGTACACTCTCTCCTATGGTGAGGTCCACCACAAGTCCAACAAGCAACACCACCACTCACTGGTTGCTGCTACCCCGAAAATGAGGGTAAGGGTCTAACTCCACTAGGCCCTCCACTCGCTCCATAGGATCTGGGCTGTCCACCCTGTCCTCGAAAACCAACTGGGCGTGGTGCACTCTGCTGCACTCTAGAAGAAGTCACAACCGTGGATGAGGTCTCTCTACCAAATCCAGATGTCACCACTCTCTCCTCCACCATGTTGAGCTCAATACGCTCAGCCAAACCAAAGACTACTGCCAAAGTGGGCGAAGTAGCCTGCAACAACGTAGCATCACGAACTCTACGTCGCAACTCCCTATCTAGTATCCCATACCAAAATTGGACTGCCTGGGCCTCAGTAACTCCCTGAGTGAAACTGATCAGCCGCCTCATGCGAGTGTATGCCTCGCGTAGGCTCTCTCCAGCCTTCCACTGGAACTCCTGCAAGCTCCTGAGCTTGTCAGTCCGCACTCCTTGGTAGTTCTGCCTCAAACATAGGAAGAACTCAACCATGGGGTTAAACCCCGGTACCACACCACCTCCTGCAGCGGTACCTCCACTCGTAGTAGCACTATCTCCAGCTAGTGCACCTCCACTAGCTCCACCAACACTACTCGAGCTAGAACTCGTAGGTACAGCCGACCTACTCCTGGCCACCAAACCTGAAGTGATGGAGACATAGTGTGGAGACCAATACTGTCTCCATAACTCAATCTCCTCCAAATGAGCTCTCCTGAACTCATGGTAGTCATCCATCGGTGGACCCTCCAAGTGCTGAAACAACCCCTTCCATGCCATGAAGGGTGTGAACAAAGTCGGGTTCCGCATCTGCTGCAGATCACACCAACTATCGAACTCCTGGATGAAGTCATCCAACTCAATGGTACCCACTGTACCAGAGTAACGCCTAGGGCCTTTGGAGGCCCCATAAATCTCGTCCATGTCCCACAACAACGGTGCGGACACACCAAGTGCACTCTCAACTGAATCAGCTCCTGTGTCGAACTCCAACTCAGAGTCAATCTCCTCCCTCATTGGGACCTGAGATACAGGCTGATACCGAGCACCACTCCGAGTAAACCCACTGCGTACTGCAGGGCTAACTCCTCTGGAATCTCCAAAGAACTCCGTCGTGACAAAGTAACCACACCAACAAACCCGAACCACCAACTGCAACAGCAAGTCGCAACCGCAAGTGCCCCACCAAGTGCCAACACCACCGCGTGCCAACACCAACTAAAACACCACCCACTAATGTAACTCTAACCAAGATAACTACACTAGGGGAAGGGCAACCTGTAACCTGCCATCATAACACGCACTCTCACGGTCTGCAGGTCATCACTTCTTGCCTCACCGGAGAGAAACAAAGGTAGTCTGACTAGTCATCACTCCAGCCTCACCACCGAGAGCACACCAGAGCACCAACGCTCAAAAGTCAAGGCACCTCACACAAACGTGGTGCACAAACAGGAAGCAGAGAATGGAGGGGATCCAATCACAAGAAATCTAAACAAAAACCCTCCATCTCATAACACAACACGGGACTGACTCTGCCACCATTTGGCATTTGACATAAGAGTAGTTCGTATCTAAGTCCTAAGCTACCAGGATCACCAAGAATGGGATCAAACTGCCTCTCCTAGCCAAAGCTACATGTGTATAGATAACAGTGGCACAGTCACTATGACAACAAGTGAGGGTGGACCAGTTGGCTAGGGCACCAGTCTAGGAACAAGAGATCTAGGGGTCAAACCCTATTGCGCACAATCTAGCAAGAAAGGCAGATTTTGCCAACCAATGACCAAGATCTACACTAAACTAGCTAGCCTCACGCCAGCAAGCTGGCTTGCTGGCCCTTCTGGCCCTTCTAGGCCTTCGTAGCCTCTCATAGCCCACAGCCCTATGCCTCGAAGCGCCGAAATGAGGCCTTTCTTGTTGCCACTTCGAACCTCCTCCAAAATTGGCGAAACTTCTCCAAATCTGCGAAACTCCTCCAAACTAGCAAAAGTTCTCCAAATCTGGCCAAACAGCGAAACTCCTCCAATTTTGGCCCAAAATCTGACGTAAACCCTAAAGATGGATGTCTGCCAAATCCCCCGCTAACTTTCCACTCGAGCCAAATTGACAAAACGGGTTTTTCCAAATCACAATTTCATGAGAAGAGCTTTCCAACTCCACCTTCAATTTCACTTTCTGAGCCCAACTCGCAGCAAATTGGTCCTGCCTTCACCTCCTGAGCTCAAAATCACAACACTGCTCGAAAATTGCTCCTTCTTTGCTCGAAATTTGGCCAGCGCTTCCGCACACCGTCCGCCTAACTGCCAAATTTGCATCAACTACACGAGTTCTGCACACTAGGGAAACACAGAACCTAAATCGAGCTACCACGATCCACCGAGCTTGGAGATACCACCAACACTCAATGTTCCTGCACCCGATTTCCCCCTGACTTCACTTCTCTGATGTAATCAGATTGCTTAACAATTCAACTCAACTCAACTCAAATCAGTACTTGATCTGTCACTCTATAAACTGCCAACAACTGGGCACTGATTACAGTCAAGCCACACCCACTCAAGCATAGAGAATCCAGGTGACGCTCGCCGGCCTCTGTCCACCATAGCCAGGAACTCGAAGGCTCAACATCAGAGAAGTGAGCTCTCTGGAGCTCACTTTGAAACTATACCCCCTGGACTCGAGCTAGCCCTGAAACCCTAACGGTCCCGCTGACGGCACACTCGACGGTGCAAACGGTGCAAAGTGACGGTGGGCCTCACCGTGAAGTCAGTACCCCGAACACGAAATCTAACCGTCGGAAAGTAGTCCATGAGAAACAGCTAGAATAACTCTAACTACCATCACTGGAACTCCAGTGTCCGAGCATCTAGATGCGGAACTACAAATAGCGTGACAACTTTATGCATCTGATCCATGAAGACTGCTAGAGCATTAGTGAGCTCGAAAGGTAGAACTTTCCACTCAAAATGCCCACACCTTGTGCAAAAGGCAGTCTTTTGCACATCCTTCCTATCAATGGAGATTTGCCAATAGCCACTACGGAGATCCAACTTGGAAAAGTATTGTGCTACACTCAATTGATCAAGAAAGTCATCAATCCAAGGTAAAGGATATGCATTCTTCACTATTTGCTTATTGAGCCTACAATAATCAATATAGAAACAAAGTCATCCATCCTTCTTTTGAACAAATAGTAATGGTGCTTCCCAAGGAGAGGTACTATGTTGTATGAAGTCCTTCTCCAACAACTCCATAAGTGTTGTTTGCAACTCCTCCAACTCCTTTGGTGAGAGCTGGTAGATTGATCTACTCATTGGAGTACTCTCTTGCAATAACTCAATCATGAAGGGCATACCACGATGGGAAGGTTATCCCTTTGGCAAATCATTTAGAAACACGTCCAAAAACTCCTAAACTATTTGATCAACCATTGCTTGCTTAGGCTCTTGGCCCTCTTCAGATTGTCCTTGTGCAATTGACTTGATCCACACCACAAAACAGACTTATCTTCCTCCAAAGCTTGCTCTATGGTTGCTTCATTGACAAACTTCTCATCTATGGACTCATCTTTCTTCAAAGCTTGATCCACGGCTGCTTTCTTGGTAAACTTCCCATCTTGGTACTCATCTCCCTTGAAGGCTTTCTCTATGGCTACCTTCCCGACAAACTTCTCATCTTGGGACTGACTATCTTTAGGTGTCTTACTCAGAAGTGCCTAACAACATAATTGGAAATTCTTACCTTGGTATTGTACTTGAATTTGTCATTGGGTCCAATCAAATTGAACCTTATGATGTTCAAGCCAAGGTAGTCCTAGAATGACATTGTAGTGTAGAGGTGCCACTATAAACCTCATACACTCCAAAGACTCCTTCCCAATCTTGAAGGTAACAGGATGCAAGGTACGAAGTGCAAAACCCTTTCTACCATCCGCCATCATCAATCTACTTCCCATTATTGGCTTGATAGGAATACCCAACTCCTTTGCTACTTGCATATACATGGAATTCTCTAAACTTTCAAAATCAACCAAAATCCTACAACCCTAATTAGATATTGTACCTTGCAAGTGAAGCAAAACTTGCATAGGTTGAGCCTTCAATCCCATTAGAACTAATCAAGCTCCCAATAGGCAACTCAAAATCTCCTACTGGGATTCCTCAATTCCTTGATCATTCTGCTCCACAAACTCCATTTGGGCAACTTGTCTAGGTCACCCATTCTTGAGTGGACATTCAGAGATATGATGTCCCAATTGGTGATAATAAAAACAACCACCATTTTGTTGCACTTTCTTTCTATCTATAGTGCAAAGTGGTCTCCATTGAATGGCATCAATCTCCATTGGTGCTGGCTACTCCACCTGTGTATAGTGTATTGGTAGCTTTTGTGGAGGTTGAGGTCGAGGTCGAGGTCAAGACCAAGTTGTTGCAACCAAGGAATAAAAATGTTTGGCCAACCGCATGGCTTCTTCCTAGTTTTGTAGCTCTATGTAATACTCCAAGGATAGGAGACCTGAAGAGAAACACACCATGAGAAACACACAATTTCACCCTCAAACCTATGATGCACTTAGGGCACCTTCTCTTTATTATATAGACAAAGAGGATCTCCTCCAAGGAAGCTCCACCATAGGATTAGGCACACAGATAGGTGACATGTCAACAACCTCCACCCTTGGATTACTTACTTGGATGGGTGACATGTTGGTCTTGGTCCTATCTAGTTGGTCAAACAAGCTTTGACCAAAGAGAATCTTTTAGTGAATCTTCCTATAGGAATATCAAAATCACATGGGTGAAGTACCATTGGAAAGCTCTTGACTAGACAAACCAAGGGGAAGGAAGGCTAGCCTTTCTTTTATGAAGGGGGGGGGGGGGGAATTTGCACATTTTCAAGGCCTAATTCTTCTGTTTAGGCCTCCAAAATTGCCTTCAAAGATCTTAAGCATACTTCGGTTCTTACTCTATTGGTAGAAGTCCTCTTTTGGTGATACTTCTTTTTGATCTATTTAGTCAATCATATGTAACATCCTTCCAGATGTTACCACACCAATTCTTACCTTTAAATCATATGTCTAGCTATTGGTTCTAAGGTTTTTCAAGTCTATTTCTGTCTTTGCCCTACTAGAATAAGTATTCTTTTGATGATACTTCTATCTGATGTATTTGTCCATCATGTATAACATCATTACAAAAGTTACCAAACTGAGTTTCACATCTAGATCATATGGCTAGCTCTTGGTATTACACTCTCGCATGGTTATCTCTAATTTGGTTCTTGACTTCAAGCTCCTCATAAATTGATCTAGAGTTTCACCTTCTAGTATATTTGGAATTTGCATGATGGTGTTCTGGAATTGTGTGATGTTACTTCTTACAAAGCCAATCTGTTTCCACTCTACCAACCTATCCCGTGCAGCTTATGTGGCATTTATAGCTTGGAACTGATTAATTATTGCACTCTTGAATTCTACCCATGTTAAGATTGATGCAACAATTTGTTGTTTAGCTCACTTGACTTGGAATCTCCACCATAGCTTTGCTACTCCATCCAATTGGCTAGAAGCCAAGAGAATCTATTTTTGCTTGTCTTACAAATTGGTTGCTTCAAAATAACATTCAAAGTCAAACATAAAATTCTCCATTGCACTTGAGAGATTCTTGCCTTCAAATACCTTGGGTTTAGGGAATCGGATTCAATCTTCTCCTTCTCAAACTAGTACTCTCTCTAAGTGCTTTTGTTGTTGAAGATTTTGTTCATCCAACAATTAAGTAAGGTGCTTGATTTGTTGTTGCATAGCAAGGATAACATCAAGCATTGCCACCATGGTTGCTACTTTATCATGCCACCCCAAATCTATCTTTTTTATTAATACATAGAAGCAACACGTCCACCATTCTCCATAAGTTACAACTGGAGCACCAAGGGTTCCTCAGATATGGTGATCATATGTAGAAAATCTTGTATAAAGTGTGAGGTGATGAATTATGTGAAATGATGCTTGGGTAGTACTTGGACACAACAATCCCAATTTTTTAGTGGAAGTGGATTTGGTGGTCCATAAATTCCATCTATCCCATTCTTGCTCTAATACCAATGTCAAAAGACTGAGCTCAAGGAGAGAAATAGGAGAATGGAAACTTACATTGTGACACTTGAATGTGGGAAAAGTTTGAATGCCTAGCATGAGCTTTGGCTTTGGTATTTATAAGTAGCATACAAGGCCCTTGAGAAGCTTCTCAAGAAGCTTCTTTGAGCCGCTTTCTTATAGTGCAAGCCAAGTTAACTAGGAAGCTTCTCAAGAAGTTTCCTTCTAGAAACTGTCTACTTGGCATGCAAGGTAAGGTAGTTGGAAGCTTCTAGAAGCTTCCTTCTAGAAGTTATCTGCTTGGGATGCAAGTTAAGCTAATTAGGAAGCTTCCCAAGAAGTTTCCTAGATGCTTCTAGAATATTTTGGGCTAATTTGGCTTATTCTCTACTTTGTTAGCCTTACTAACTATGTCGCTAAACTCCATATTGTTACATGGAGCCTTCGATGGCCATCACACAATGCCTACAAGCGTCATCACACATTGCCTATGAGTGTCATCATGTGGCACCTACAAGCTCCACCAAGCGCAAGCCAAATTTAACCAAGCTTGAAAGCAGCTCCTAGTGCCTACAGGCAAGCATTGATCAATGCCACCTTGCGCACATGGGGTGTCAACCAACACAATCCAGCAATGTGTTCTTCAGAGTTGGCGCCCCCGAGCAACATCCAATGACTTTGGAGTGTAAACTTGATGTCCTTTTGAGTTTAAATTGGGCCCCTACAAATGTACACAAGGCGTCATGAGAGTTCCTTTTTCAATTTTTATATAAAAATCTCATCATGGTCTGCATTTTGGATTTTGAATTCACCAAAAAGTTCATAAATCAAAACCAACTCACCTACCCATGTGGCCTATAACACTCATTTGTGCATGTATTGTGATATTTAGTTTGGTATTACTAGCACTTGAGAGATATTATTTATATAGAGATAAAGGATGGTTCTACATTAGTCATGATTAGCTAAAGTTAGTCATACTTAAGATAGAGGGGACCTTACTTTAGAGGAAGTGGAAAAGATGAGCACCACTATTTTGGATTCTAGTGTGTTGACTTGGTATTATTACTAGGTATTTGGCTTTGAGGAAAGAGTTGAGAACTCTTGGGCCCGCAAACCTTTTTGTTTTGGATTCGTCTATTGTCCAAGGATAGCCCATGTGAAGGAGTCCTTGATTTAGTGGTTGGGTCAAGATAAGATCACATGCTTAGTGGAATATGCCCATGTGGATGGATATTCCTTTATACTTTTTGACTTTACTTGAATTTTAGTGCAGTAACTTGAGTTACTTTGGTAAATAGTTACTTTAGTGCATAATTATTTCACAAGTATGTAAAAAAGGGACAAGGAGGTACTTATCATCGTTTCATTTGCAACTATCTCTCTCTCATTGAGTTCTCTAGTGAGCAATGTCTTGAAGCTTGTAGTCTTAGCCTTGGAGGAATATGATGGAGTTAGGGTTCCTTGCCTTCTTGCTCCATGGTGTGCTACCATAATTACCATAAGACGTTCATCCTGAGTGAGAGATAGACCAGCTCACATTTTTGGTTCTGTAGTCGGGACCTCTCTAGAAGGCAGAATAATGTTCCGTGTACAATTTTATATTATATAGAAGGAGGCTATGAGAGCTCACTTGGAGAGAACTTTAGGAGAGGAGAGGGTTAAACTTATGTTAGAGAACTTGGACCCATTTTTATACCCTGTAGTTCATTATGATATCTTTGAGGCAATTTTGTACATGTTATACACATGAGGATTTAGAGAGATTGTGTGAAGTGGATTGCAGATTTGGGGGATTAAGGTGATTTTGGGCAAAATGCCAAGTTTTAGTTCTAGATTTGGAATTTTTACACATGATAGATTGAGTTATCTTCCAGTTAGCACACTTGAAATTATTGTGAGAGCTATTTTGTGCACTAGGCTAGAATTTTTGAAAGTTGATAGGGTAAATTGCTCCCGCAATTGCATGCTCTCTAGAAAATTGTACAGAGTCTGCCATTATTCCATTTTCAGTGGATTATTCTGAAACTTTTTAAGAAAATTGAGTGCATTGTATCTTACCTTTTGGCTAAAAAATTAGAGAGGGATCATTCTTATGAACAAAGTTACGAGTTTTTAAAGTGAGGGAGTGGTTTTCAAACCAAACCTGAAATATGTGTGCTGAATAGAAATGTGCTTAGGCCAAATAGTTCAATGAAAAGATCTGAAATTTTGCAGGGGTGGGACACCCTAGAGTTATGATCAAGTGTGAAAAATTTCAGAGGACTATAACCTACCAATTGAGAGATTTGAGCAACATTGTGAGGAAGGGTCAATTTTGCATAGTTGAGATCTCATGCATGAGGAGTTTGAGAGCAACAAAAAGTATGTTTGAGTGTTTAGATTCATCTTGGGAACATGGAGGGTCATCAAGAGTGGAAATTCAAACTATGCAAGGTTCCTCAAGGGTTTGAGGTGATTTTAGGGGTGGATTTGAGGAAAAGAGAGTTTAGAATAGAATTTGAATAGAGTGTTAAGAGTATCCAAAAACCTACACCACTTGGAGGAAAGAGTGAGTCTAAGTGCTTTCTATATGGAGAGAAGGAACATAAGGCAAGTTCATTTTTATTGACTTTTGAGAGCAAGATGCTGAGTGAAAGAGAGGCTTACTTGACTTGGTTTGGCATGTTGGACCTTCTTCACCAAGATTGGGAGAGAGAAGATCTAAGACCAAGGAGTTGTGTGAGGTTTGTAGAGTGGAAGGACTTGAGTGTAGTGGAGTAAAGGCACTTTTAGAGACTTTGGTGAAGGATCTTGGAGAGAGTCTTAGTTCAACTACAGAAAAACTACCATCTTCATTAGCTAGTTCTCAAGATTAGTAATGGAGATAATTGTTCAACTTATGGATAAACTATCTATGATAGTTTGATTAATATGCACTCTAGGATTTGATGTTACCATATAAATATTGGAGTAACATGAACCTTTTGTGTTCCATAGGATGGGTAACTCATAAATGGTGTTACTCATGTATATACTCTATAAATTATAGAGTGAGAGAAAAGAAAAGAGAAAAAAAATTGAGAGAAAAGAAAGATAGTGAGCGATTAAGATGGGGAACTTTTGGTTTTCCTTGGCAAGGATGGAGAAGATGTGGAAGCCTTTGTGAAAGACTTCAAGAGAGCTTGCAAAGGAAACTATAAGAGGAGGAAGAATGAGTGGGCCTCATTATTACCAGATTTCTTTGAGGATGCAGCACTTACATGGTATGAGTCAAAATACCAAAAGAGAGAGAGAGGAGAGATGGGGAAGAAGAGTCTTGGGAGAGTTTGACTTCAGCACTTATTGAGAAATTTCTTCCAGATAAGAGTTATGAGAAATTGATAAGTGAGGTTACCTTTCTCAAGCAAGTAGATGGAGAGAAAGTGAGAGTCTATGTGGAAATAATAGAAAAGTTAGAGTCCAAAGTTCACATAGTGTTGAGGAAGGGTGGGGATGATGTGGAGACTACTATGATTGGCATAGGAGCTATGCTCACCAAGAATTTTTTGGGGGGGTTGATCACAAATCAGAAACAAGGTGAGATATGAGAAACCTTCTTCCAAGGTTGAAGCTATCAAGATTGCAATTTGCATGGAGGAGAGTTTGGAAGGAGATGAAAGTGATTTGGTGGTGAAGGAGGTTGTGCATCCTCCTCAAGGCTACAAGTATGGTAGAAATTCTGATACTTTGGTGGCAAGGGTTGCACCACAAGTAGTAGTTGCTCCAATTCTTGCATCTCCACCAAAGGATCCACTTCAAACAATCACAGAACAACTTGTAGATCTCAAGATCAATGTGGTGCAACTATGGGAGAAGAGAGAGGTGGATCAGAATGTTGGGAAAGAATCTAGGAGTTATGGAAGTTATCCATATAAAGGAGGCCAACCAACCAAAAATTTCAATGAGAGAAATTGTTTTGGTTGTAGAGGAAGAGGTCACATCCAAAGGAATTGCCCAAATTCCATTTACCATGGAGGATGGAGTTATGAAGGAGACAATAGAGGGAAAGAGGGAGGAACTTAAACCCAAGTGACTCCTAATCCAAAAAAGGTTAGGGGATAGCATCTATGGATGTGGTTGAGAGAAAGTATGAGGAGGGAGAGTGCTCAAAGTCCAAGGGTCTTAATTTGGATCTTTTGGCACAAGAGAAGAAGAGAGTTCATTTTACAGAGGATGTGCACTCTTCTCAAGGATTTACTCCTAGCCAAGATACTCTTATACCTACTAGGAGCACTCGCACAAGCACTTCAACACCATCAACAACAAAGACTCCAAGGAAGAAGTTGGAGATGGAAGACTTCTTGATCTCAAAGCAACAATGGAACTACAATGTCTTGGAGGATGTTGGTAGTAACAAGGCTACCATCACAATGGGCCAACTGATTGCTTTGAATCCTACTTTGAGAAAGGAGCTTAGAGGTGGTCTGAGTTCTACAAGGAGCAAGAGGAAGAAGGAGGCAAAAGCTTTAGTATCAATGGGGGTGGTGGATGCTAAACCAACACCATGGGAGGCTTGTGAATATACCTCCAAGATTGATGTGAGAGTGAATGGTCACAACATCAAGGATGCATTGGTTGATGGAGGATCAATTGTGAATGCCATGTTAGAAAGGTTGATGAAGAAGTTGGGTATGATACCATCTAGACCTTCAACATTTGTGGTGAGCAATGGCAAACAAGCAACAAGTTCAACTAGTAGGGATGATGGATAAGGTGGTAGTTTTAGTCATGGAAGTTCAAAATCTCATGACTTTCCAAGTCTTGAAGGATTCAAGCTATGACTTACTTCTTGGGAGGCCATGGTTGAGAGCAACACACACAACTTAATAATGGCATAAAGGGTACTTGAGGATCGGGCCATCAAACCATAGAGTCATAGTTCCTACAACTAATACCATCCACACTTCACATTTAGATACACCATTTTCTGATTATTGGGAATCAGATTTAGAACAAGGAGCTTTAGGGGTGGACACAAGCATGGAGGAGGAGAATTCCATGGAAGAGGATGAATCTGAATCTGATTTAGATGTGTATCCCTTGTGTGCTATGGATTTTGCACCCAAGACAGAGGTTTTGAAGGACCCAAATAAATCACCATTGACACTTGAGGAGATAGAAAGGAGGTAGTAGACTCTCAAGTATGGTCCAAATGTTACCAAGGAGGAGAAGGCAATATTTGAGGAGAGTTTTTGCAAGTTCATCCATGTGTTTGCTTTCAGATACAAGGATCTAAAGGAAGTCACCTTGGAGGAGCACAAGATTGAGGTGGAGTCACATGCAAGACCTATAACACCCATTTGTGCATGTGTGTGATATTGAGCTTGGTATTACAAGTATTTGAGAGATATTATTTATATAGAGATAAAGGATGGTTCTACATTAGTCATGATCAGCTTAAGTTAGTCATAGCTAAGATAGAGTGGACCTTACTTTAGAGGAAGTAAAAAAGATGAGCACCAATATTTTAGATTCTAGTGTGTTGACTTGGTATTATTCTTAGGTGTTTGGCTTTGACGAAAGAGTTGAGAACTCTTGGGCCCGCAAGCCATTTTGTTTTGGATTCTTCTATAGTCCAAGGATAGCCCATATGAAGGAATCCTTGATTTAGTAGTTGGGTCAAGATAAGATCACATGCTTAGTGGAAGATGCCCATGTGGATGGATATTCCTTTATACTTTTTGACTTTACTTGACTTTTAGCGTAGTAACTTGAGAGATACTTTGGTAAATAGTAACTTTAGTGCATTAACTATTTCACAAGTATATAAACAAGGGTTGAGGAAGTACTCATTATCCTTTCATTTGCAACTTTCTCTCTCTTATTGAGTTCTCTAGTGAACAATGTCTTGAGTATTGGAGTGTTAGCGTTGGAGGAGTTTGATGGAGTTGGGGTTCTTTGCCTTCTTAGTCCATGGTGCGCTACCATAATAGCCATCAGAGGTTCGTTATGAGTGAGAGATAGGGTGGCTCACAGACTTGTCCACCAAAAGCAACGCTGCATTAGCCCACCAATATCTTTGGTGGTGAAGGAGAAGATTGATAAGCTCAAGGAGGCTGGATTTATCTTTGAGGTGGAAAATTAGGAATGGGTGTCTCCCATTGGGATTGGAAGAAAAAGAATGGCAAGCTTTGGGTATGTGTGGATTACAAGAAGCTTAATGTTGTTACTAAGAAGGACTATTACCCTTTGCCATTCATTGATGAGACCTTGAAGGAGGTTGTAGGTCATGAGAGGTACCATTTTGGAGATGATTATAGTGGGTATAACCAAATCAAGATTGCACCAGAGCATCAACAACTCATCATACCTGTAACAATATGGAGTTAGCGACGAAGTTAGTCGGGCTTACGAAGTAGAGAATAAGACAAAATAGCCTAGAATATTCTAGAAGCATCTAAGAAGCTTCTTGGGAAGCTTCCCAACTAGTTAACTTGCGCCCTAAGCAGGTAGATTCTAGAAGGAAGCTTCTAGAAGCTTCTAACTAGCTTAGCTTGCACGCCAAGTAGGCGGCTTCTAGAAGGAAGCTTCTTGAGAAGCTTCCTAGTTAACTTGGCTTGCACTCCAAGAAAGTGGCTCAAGGAAGCTTCTTGAGAAGCTTCATGGGTCTTGTATGCTACCTATAAATACCAAAGCCGAAACTCATGCTAGGCATTTGGAGTTTTCCCTCATTCAAGTGTCCCAATGTGAGGTTCTATTCTCCTATTTCTCTCCTCGGTTTCGGTCTTTTACAATACCTTGGAGAACTTACGCTTTCAAGGTCATGTCTTTTGGGCTTTGCAATGCTCCAGCCACATTCCAATGGTTCATGAACAAGGTATTTGAACCTTTCATTGGGGAATTTGTGAGAGATTTCATTGATGACTTTTGTGTCTATAGGAGCAAGGGAGAGCACTTTGAGCACCTAATCAAGGTCTTGAAATGCTTGGATGAGGCACATGCATCATTGAACCCAGAAAAGAGCATTTTTGGATGTGAAGAAGGTCTACTTTTGGGGCACATCATCTCCAAGGATGGAATAGTAGTTGATCCTGAGAAGGTGAGGAAAATCTTAGACCTTCCATTCCCTTCAAGCTTGACAAAGTTATGCTAATTCTTTGGGATGGTTGGGTACTGTAGGAGGTTCATCTTCTCATTTTCCAACAAGGCTTATGCATTGACCATCTACATGAAGAAGAGTGTAGATTACATGGTGATTTTGGAAGACAAGGAGGCCCTCAAAGCCTTTGAGGAGCTCAATAATCCTTTGTTGTAGCTCCAATTCTTACTAAACCTAATTGGAGTTAGCCTTTCATCCTCTACACTAACGCTTCTAATGTAGCTATAGGATGCACTCTTAGTTAATTTGACCAAGATGAGCATGATCATCTAATAACTTATGCTAGTAGGAAGATGGTTTCAACAAAAAAGAACTACTTTGTCACAAAGAGAGAAGGGTTGGTAGTGATCTTTGGTCTCAAGAAGTTTAGACACTACTTGATTGGAGAGAAAGCCACAATTGTCATGGATCACAAGGCTTTGAAGTATATCTTCAACAAGCCTAATGTGGAAGGGAGGCTAGCAAGGTGGATGATACTCTTGTTTGAGTATGACTACACCATTGAGGATAGGCTAGGAATGAAACATGCAAATGCTGATTTGTTATCTAGGGCCTATGATCATGATTGAGTGAGCCAATGGATGATTCCTTCTTGGATGAGGAGCTCATGAAAATCTCAATCACTTAAGAGGTTCCAATGGACTATAAGGAGATTGTGGATTTTGTGACAAGAGGTACCTATCCAGAAGGGATGCATGCTAGGGAGAGGAAGGCCCTTCAACAAGATCTAGACCTTACACAATGGTAGAGGATATTATTTTTCACCAAGGAGAAGATAGTCTACTTTGAAAAGTAGTGGGTAAGGAAGAGTCTACCCTACTCATAAAGGAGTTTCATGAAGGTTTAGTGTGTGGAGGACACTTTGCAAGAAATGTGACTGTTTTTAAGATTCTAGATGCAAGTTACCATTGGAAAGGGATTTTCAAGGATTGTCTTGATTATTGCAAAACTTGTCATGTTTTTCAAGCTTTTGCTAGAAAGTCTACATCCACTCCACCACTTAGATCAATTCCATTGCTAGGACCTTTTGAGAAGTGGAGAATTGATTTTGTAGGTCCTCTCAATAGAACCCCAAGGAACAATCAGTACATTGTGGTAGTTACTGATTACCTTACCAAGTAGGTTGAGGCTAGACCATTGAGGGACAAGAATGAAGATGAAGTGGGTAGATTTCTTTATGAACGCATTATAACTAGGTTTGGATGCCCTTTAGAGTTGGTTTCTGGTAGAGGAGGAGAGTTTATAGGAAGCATCACTACAACCATGCTACAACATTTATCTATTAAAGAAAGGAGAGCTATGACAAGAGGCAAGGCAAGAAGAAGGTGGAGCCTTTTCAAAGAAGGTGATTGGGTAATGTTGTTTGATTCTATTTGATCAAGAGAATGCAAAATAAATTTTTGCCTAAGTACTTTGGACCTTTCATAGTAGAGAAGGTGTAGGGCAATTACACCTATGATCTCAAGGAGTTGAGAGGAAGACACTTTGATAGGATTAACCATGATAAGTTGAAAATGTATCATAGAAGGTAGAGAGATCTTCACTTTGAAGACAAAGTGGAAACTTAGTCCGGGGGTAAATGTAACACCCATTTATGCATGTGTGTGGTATTGGGATATTTAGCTTGGTATTACAAGTACTTGAGAGATATTATTTATATGGAGATAAATGATGGTTCTACATTAGTCATGATTAGTTAAATTTAGTCATAGCTAAGATAGAGGAGACTTTACTTTAGAGGAAATGGAAAAGATGAGCACCACTATTTTGGATTCTAGTGTGCTGACCTGGTATTATTGCTAGGTGTTTGGCTTTGAGGAAAGAGTTGAGAACTCTTGGGCCCGCAAGCCATTTTGTTTTGGATTCTTCTATAGTCCAAGGATAGCCCATATGAAGGAATCCTTGATTTAGTGGTTGGGTCAAGATAAGATCACATGCTTAGTAGAAGATGCCCATGTGGATGGATATTCCTTTATACTTTTTGACTTTACTTGACTTTTAGCATAGTAACTTGAGAGATACTTTGGTAAATAGTAACTTTAGTGCATTAACTATTTCACAAGTATATGAATAAGGGATGAGGAGGTGCTCATCATCCTTTCATTTGCAACTTTCCCTCTCTTATTGAGTTCTCTAGTGAGCAATGTCTTGAGTCTTGTAGTGTTAGCCTTGGAGGAATATGATGGAGTTGGGGTTCTTTGCCTTCTTGCTCCATGGTGTGATGCCATAATAACCATCAGAGGTTCATTGTGAGTGAGAGACAGGCTGGCTTGCATGTCAAGGGAGAATTTGTTTTTGTAAAGTTTATGTTGGTGATAAAATATAAGAGACATTATCCAAAATGAAGAATTGAAGAATAAATATTTTATTATAGAGAGACTCATTTGAGAAGATCATCAAGGTGATAATCAAGGTAGTGTTGCATCACCCTTGATCTACTTTCTTCTCTACCAAGTCCTATACCATGAAAATACATTTTTGAATCTATTTGAGCTTCCTCAAAAAATCCGCCATCATCTTCTGACCAAACATCTGACCTATTGATTAAAAGATTATGTAAAATAATACTCACTAATACCCACTTTAAAAAATATGCATTTCTACTATTGTCTTTGAGTTGCACTCTTAGTCACAAAGAGAATGCTATCTAGCTTTCAATACTCCTATACAATGCTCGTTTATGACACTTGCCTTTGCCAAATATTTGTTGAACTCTTGCTTGTCCTTTGATTGGGTCTGCTTGAAAGCAAGGACTAGGTGATGCATTGGTACATAATCTGAATCACCTAAAAGGTACCCCTTTGCCTCAAAAGTGCAACAACCCCCTCTTTGGTTCAAATCATTCCACATTGATCATTTTTTCAAACAAGTACAAGTCATGTTGTGACGTGACCTTTGCATGCATGTTGTAACGATATGGAGTTTAGCTACAAAGTTAGTTGGACTTATGAAATAGCACATAAGACAAATTAGCCTAGAATATTCTGGAAGTATCTAGGAAGCTTCTTGGAAAGCTTCCCAACTAGCTTAGCTTCCACCGCAAGTAAGTAGCTTCTAGAAGGAAGCTTCTAGAAGCTTCTAACTAGCTTAGCTTGCACGTCAAGTAGGCAACTTCTAGAAGGAAGTTTCTTGAGAAGCTTCCTAGTTAACTTGGCTTGCACTCTAAGAAAGTGGCTTGAGGAAGCTTCTTGAGAAGCTTTTCAAGGGCCTTGTATGCTACCTATAAATACCAAAGCCAAAGCTCATGCTAGACATTTGGAATTTTCCTTCATTCAAGTGTCCCAATGTGAGTTTCCATTCTCCTATTTTGCTCCTCGGTCTTGGTCTTTTACATTGGTATCAGAGCAAGAATGAAATTGGATGAATGGAATTTATGGACCACCAAATCCACTTCCGCCAAACCATTGGGATTTTCATGTCCAGATATTACCCAAGCACCGCTTCACAGAATTCATCACCTTGGCTAGCTTAGCTTGCACCTCAAGTAAGTAGCTTCTAGAAGGAAGCTTCCAAAAGCTTCCAACTAGCTTAGCTTGCACGCCAAGTATGCGACTTCTAGAAGGAATCTTCTTGAGAAGCTTCCTAGTTAACTTGGCTTGCATTCAAAAAAAATCGGCTTGAGGAAGCTTCTCAAGGGCCTTGTATGCTACCTATAAATACCAAAGCCAAAGCTCATGCTAGGCATTTGGAGTTTTCCCACATTCAAGTGTCCCAATGTGAGTTTCCATTCTCCTATTTCTCTCCTCAAGCTCAATCTTTTACATTGGTATCAGAGTAGGAATGGGATGGATGGAATTTATGGACCACCAAATCTACTTCTGCCAAACCATTGGGATTTTCATGTCCAGATATTACCCAAGCACCGCTTCACACAATTCATCACCTCATGCTTTAGGCAAGATTTTCTACATATGATCACCATGTTTGAGGAACCCTTGATACTTCAAATTGTCACTTATAGAGAAAGGTGGACGTGTTGTATTTATGTGTTAATCAATTAGATAAACTGGGAGTAGTTGGATAGAGTAGTAGCTATGGCGGCAATACCAGACATTATCCTTGCAATGCAGCAAAAAATTGAGCACCTTACTTGATTGTTGGATAAACAAGACTAACAACAAAGAGAACATATAGAGAGAGCGCCAGTCCGAGATGGAGAAGATTGTATTTGATTTCCAAAACCCAAGGTGTTTGAAGGTAAGAATCTTTTGGGCACAATGGAGAATTTTGTGTTTGATTGCAAATGATAATTAGAAGTCATCAATTTTCAAGATGAATGGAAACAGATTCTCTTGGCTTCTAGCCTATTGGATGGTGTGGCAAAACTTTGGTGGTGATTCCGAGTGGAGTGAGCTGAATGATAGATTGTTGCACCAATCTTGATATGGACAGAATTCAAGGATGTAATACTTGGTCAATTTCAAACTATAAATGCCACCCAAGCTGCACAAGATAAATTGGTGGAGTTGAAGCAAATTGGCTCTGTAAGAAGCTACATCATACAATTTCAGAACATCATCATGCAAATTCCAAATATACAAGAAGGAGAAGTTCAAGATCAATTTGTGCGGGGATTGAAGTCACAAACCAAATTGGAGGTGACCTTGTGAGAACCACAAAACATAGAAGAAGCCATGCAATTGGCTGAGCGCTTTGATTCCTTGGTTATGACAACTTGGTCTTGACCTTGACTTACACCAAGCTTACCACTACAATACACACGCATGGAAGAACCAACACCAATGGAGATTGATGCTATCTAACAAAGGCCACTTGGTGCAGTAGATTGTAATACTCTGAGGACAAGAGAAGAGAGAAAACACAGATTGCACACTCAAACATTCGATGCCCCAAGGGAGCACCTTCTCTTTATTATATAGACAAAGAGGATCTCTTACAAGGAAGCTCCACCATAGGATTAGGGACACAAATAGGTGACATGTCAGCAAGCTCCACCCTTGGATTACTTACTTGGATGGGTGACCTGTCTGGTCTAGGTCCTATCTGGTTGGTCAAATGAGCTTTGACCGGAGGGAATCTTTTAGGGAATCTTCCTGTAGGAATCTCAAAATCACATGAGTAAGGTACCATTGGAAAGCTCTCCACAAGACAAACCAGGGGGAGGGAAGGCCAGCCTTTCCTCCATTGGGGGGGGGGGAATCTGTACATTTTTGAGGCTTAATTCATCCGTTTAGGCTTCTGAAATTGCCTTCAAAGATTTCAAGCATATTTCGGTTCCTACTCTATTATTAGAAGTCCCCTTTTGGTGATACCTCTTTCTGATCTGTTTAGTCCATCATGTGTAACATCCTTCCAGATGTTACCAAACCAATTCTCACCTTTAAATCATATGTCTAGCTATTGGTTCTAAGGTTCTCAAGTCTATTTCGATTTCTGCCCTATTAGTAGAAGTACTCTTTTGGTGATACTTCTATCTGATCTATTTTGACCATCATGTATAACATCATTCTAGATGTTACCAAACCGAATTTCACATCTAGATCATATGGCTAACCCTTGGTATTACATAGATGGAGATAGTTTACGACAAAATGGAGGTTGTTTTTATTGTTGCCAAGTTGGACATCACATTGTTGAATGTCTACTTAGGAATGAGCGACCTCAACAAGTTGCCTAGATGGAGTTTGTGGAACCAAATGATCAAGGAAACAAAGAATCCTAGTAGGAGATTTCAAGCCGCCTATTGGGAGCTTGATTAGTTCCAATGGGATTGAAAGCTCGACCTATGCAAGTTTGCTTCACTTGCAAGGTATGATATCTTATCAGGGCTGTAGGATTATGGTTGATTTTGGAAGGTCAGAGAATTGCATGTCTATGCAAGTAGCAAAGGAATTGGGTATTCTTATCAAGCCAGTGATTGGAAGTAGTTTGATGATGGCGGATGGTAGAAAGGGTTCTCCATTCCGCACCTCACATCCTGTTACCTCCAAGATTGGAAAGGAGTATTTAGAGTGTATGAGGTTTGTAGTGGTACCTCTACACTATGATATCATTTTGGGTCTACCTTGGCTTGAACGTCATAAGGTTCAATTTGATTGGACCCAATGCCAAATTCAAGTACAACACCAAGGTAGGAATTTCCAATTAGGTTGTTTGGCACCTCTGAGTAAGACACCTAAGAATAATCAGTCACAAGATGGGAAGTTTGTCAAGAAGGTAGCCATAGAGCAAACCTTGAAGGGAGTGGAATCCCAAGATGAGAAGTTTGCCAAGAAGGCAACAATGGAGCAAGCTTGGAAGAGAGATGAGTCCCTAGAAGGGAAGTTGGTTAGTAAAGCAACCATAGAGCTAGCTTTGGAGGATGATAAATATGTATTTGTGGTGTTGATCAAGCAGATTGCACAAGAACAATTGGAGGAAAGCCAAGAGCCTCATCAAGCAATGTTGATTGGATAGTTCAAGAGTTTGCAAACGTGTTTCCGGATGATCTGCCAAAGGGATTACCCTCCAATCAAGGTATGCCCTTCAAGATCAAGTTATTGCCAAGAAGTACTCCAGTGAGTAGACTGATCTATTGGCTCTCACCAAAGGAGTTGGAGGAGTTGTGAAAAAAACTTAAAGAGTTGTTGGAGAAGGACTTCATACAACATAGTACCTCTCCTTGGGGAGCACCAATACTATTTGTTCCAAAGAAGGATAGAGGACTTTGTTTTTGTATTGATTACCGTGTGCTCAATAAGCAAACCGTGAAGAATGCATATCCCTTGCCTTGGATTGATGACTTGCTTGATAAACTAAGTGGAGCATGCTACTTTTGCAAGTTGGATCTTTAAAACCGCTATTGGCAAATTCCTATTGATAGAGAGGATGTGCAAAAGACTGCCTTTTGTACAAGGTATGGGCATTTTGAGTAGAGAGTTCTACCTTTTGGACCTACTAATGCTCTAGCAGTCTTCATGGATCAGATGCATCAGGTGTTGGATGGACTATTGGATTGGTCTGTGGTGGTGTTCTTGGATGATATCTTAATTTATAGTAAGATAGAGACAAAACACGTGAATCATGTGCGAGAAATCCTAAGACAACTATGACAATGGAAATTTGACTGCAAGAAGTCAAAGTGTGCCTTTTGGCAGAAGGAGGTTACCTTCTTGGGTCATAAGATTTCATCAGAGGGGATGAAGATGGAAGAAGAGAAAATCAAGGCCAGTACTAATTGGCCTACCCCGAAGGATACTACAAAAGTACGAGCATTCAATGGATTGGCCAATTTTTACCGACGGTTCATCCATTATTATGCTCATGTGGCTGCATCATTGAGTGACCTCTTGGGAAAGAACTTGAGGTTTAGTGGACCACCAAGCATGAAGAAGCATTCCAAAAGTTAAAACATATGGTGTCTTCAAGACCCATTCTTCAACCATATGATCCTCAACTACCCTGTGTGGTTGATTTTGATGCTTCTAACTTTGCAATTGGAGCCATGCTACCACAAGAATTCCCAGATGGACTCCATCCCATTGCCTTTGTGTCTCACCGACTCAATACTGCTGAACAAAACTACTCTGCTCGAGATCAAGAACAACTTGCAATGGTATACGCCACCAAGGTATGGAAGCATTACCTCTTGGGGAAACAAGTGATCATGCGAACTGATCACAAACCATTGTTGCAGACCTTACACTTGGAACACATGAAAAGTAGACATCATCAATGGGAGGAACAACTCCAATTGTATGACATTAAACTTGAGTACAAACCAGGTCGGTTCCATGTCATCCTTGATGCTTTATCACGACGACCTGATTTGAAGTCTCTTCCTCTCATCATAGCGGCAATTTCAACGGTGTCAATTGACTCCAAGGTCCAAAACAAGTTTCAGTCAGCTCTACACCAAGATCCCTTCTTCCAAATGGTACATGATTGCCTTACAGCATGCAATAAGGAGCACAACACCTCTCCATCAAGGAGTGCCTTTTATTCCATGAGGACCGGATCTATGTTCCAGCTAAAGGTGATCTTTGACTTGTGCGCCATCAAGAAGCCCATGATTAACCCATCGCTGGTCACATGGGTGTGGACAAGACCTTGGGTACATTCCAATGTCAATGGTGGTGGCCCAACATGACACAAGATGTTTGAGAATTTGTCCGATTGTGAGAGCTGCCAACGTAACAAGGCCAACAACCAGAAGCCGAGTGGACTCCTCCAACCACTCGCCATTCCATCCACTTGCTAGGAGCATGTGAGCTTAGATCTCATCACATCTTTGCAAAAGACAAAACAAGGATACACCGCAATCATGGTGTTTGTGGATAAGCTTAGTAAGCAAGTCCACTTGGCACCAACATGTGATACCGTGGATGCTCCAACCTTAGCGCAAATCTACTTTGACAATGTCTTCAAGCATCATGGGATGCCATGTGTACTCATCTCCAACTGTGATTCTTGATTTACTGGGAAGTTTTGGCAAGCACTCTTCCAGATACTTGGCACCAAGCTTGCTTTTTCCACAACCTATCATCCTCAAATTGATGAACAAACCTAACGTGCAAATCATACATTGGAGGATATGTTGCGTGCTTTTGTCAATGTACACCATACCAATTAGGATGAATGTCTTGCAGCTATAAAATTTGCCTACAACAATTCCAAACAGACAAGCACCGGATTTTCTCCTTTCTTTCATTTTTCTTCATTTTCATGCTATCCTCTAGTAACCTCCCTCTCCCTCTTGATACCCAAGTTCATAAACTTGCACCTAATTGGATAAGACACTTTGATATCACTCAAATTGTCCCTCCTAATGCTTATCAACTTGCCTTGCCTTGTCATATGCGTATCTATCCTGTCTTTCATGTTTCCAAGTTGAAATCCTAACCCCTCTTCCTTTTCCTCTTGAGTCCAACCTCCCTCTCTTCCTGTTCCTATCAATGATCATGAGGAGTACAAAGTTGATTGTATCCTTGCACGTCACCATATTCAACAAGGCTGTCACCAACGTACAAAGTACAAGGTCCTTTGGAAAGGGTATCCCCTTCATGATACCACATGGGAACCCCTTTTTCACCTCCAAAATGCACAAACGGCCATCCAAGAATTTGAAGCTTCACTGGCAACGAGGACATCACCAACTAGCGGCGGGGGAATATGTAAAAATATGGAGTTTAGCAACAAAGTTAGTCGGGCTTACGAAGTAGCACATAAGACAAATTAGCCTAGAATATTCTAGAAGTATCTAGGAAGCTTCTTGGGAAGCTTCCTAGCTAGCTTAGCTTGCACCTCAAGTAAGTAGCTTCTAGAAGGAAGCTTCCAGAAGCTTCCAACTAGCTTAGCTTGCACGCCAAGTATGTGACTTCTAGAAGGAAGCTTCTTGAGAAACTTCCTAGTTAACTTGGCTTGCACTCTAAAAAAAGTGGCTTGAGGAAGCTTCTCAAGGGCCTTGTATGTTACCTATAAATACCAAAGCCAAAGCTCATGCTAGGCATTTGGAGTTTTCCCACATTCAAGTGTCCCAATGTGAGTTTCTATTCTCCTATTTCTCTCCTTGATCTCGGTCTTTTACATATGTAAATAAACAATTCAAATTATAATTTTACTAAAAAGTACAAAGAAGAGCACCGATGCATTTAACAAAAGAGCAATACAAAACAAAACAAAACAAAACAAAACAAAACAAAACATGGAACTTACCTCCAAAAAAATGTATAATTCTCCTTTTATCGTCACAAATCACTTGGCCATTTATGGAATATGAACCCTTGCCGCTGAAATAGATTTTTCCATCCACGGTGGGGCAAACAACAAGAGGAGACAATGTTCTATCTACAAAACAAACACAACCAAGGAAACCTTTCTATGCAAAAACTGTTGATATCCTAATCTTCTTGTGCTTGGGCCAAACAACTTGACTTCTCATCAAATCTATTATGGCTATCACAACTCTATCCGTAAAAGAAATGGTTGAACCAGCATTAATACCCCAAATATTTAAAGCACGTGCAACACAAGCTCCATTGCCGTGATGCACAAATCTATCTAGAGCTAGAGCTACTTTGATCCACACGAGTGTTTGCTCTCTTTGATAGCTTTAAAAAAAATAATGTGCGTCTTAATCAAGTCCACTAATGTTGAAAAAGAATTGACATCCATTCTAGTAAGTTTGCAAAAGGCATTCACATCAAGATTTCTAATATACTTTATCACAAACTCTCTATTGCGAGGGTAAGTAACTAGGGGTTCCAAGTACCGATATGTATGTGCATACTTCCACACACTAATCAAAGATTCTAACATATCTAAATCTCCTCCTACTTCTTTGTCTTCATCTTCTAATCTTTGTAGTGAGATCTCCGAATCTAATCGAATAATCCATTGAATACATTTCTAATATTTCTAATATTTCTAGTTAGTTCTATAGGAGTGCTCCCTCTCGGCATGACTTGACTCAATTCTTAATCACCAAAGATAACACTTTCTTGACATCTTTATTCTTTGCACACAGAACAAGATCATAAATTTCATTTTGTACTTATTACTATCTCTACATCTCTATTCTCTACACATAGGAAAGAGAACAAGATCATGCGACTCTTATTTTGTAATATCTAGACATCTCTATTCTCCGCACACCAAACAAGAGAACAAGATCATAAATTTCATTTCTACACACATGCACACAGAAAAAGAAAACAAGGTCATAAATTTCATTTAATAATAAGAGAACAAGATCATAAATTTCATTCTGTAATTAGTACTAGAAAAAGGAACTTTTTAAATAAAGAAATTGAGGATTTTGGATAGTGTGCTTCAAAAAATTCACTCCTCCTTCCAACCTTCACACAACATGCACTCAAATCCTCCCACTCTAAATGAATTCACTCCTCCCTCCAACCTTCACACAACATGCATTCAAATCCTCCCACTCTAAATGAATTCACTCCTCCTTCCAACCTTCACACAACACACACTGAAATCTTTCCACTCCAAACTAATTCATTCCTCCTTCCAACCTTCACACAAGACTCACTCAATTCTTCCCACTCCAAACTAATTCACTCCACCTTCCAACCTTCACACAACATGCACTCAAATCTTCCCACTCCGCCCTGTCAATGTTTGCGTTCCAACTTCTCGCGCATAAATCTCCCAACTTGGCAGTAATCCTTTTTCTAACCAGTACGTTCTACTCACACCTGATCTTGTCTTGTCTATTAGGTCATCACGACCAGTCTTTCAATTCAAGATGGGTACTTTGCGTTCACTAGAATCTTGCACCCATTTGCATTCGCCACATAGAAGCTCTCGCGAGCTATACTGAAAACCTGCCGTTACCGCAACCATGGCTGGTGTCGAAACAGAACGCAACAAATGTTAAGGAATTTAAAATCCAGCACTATCCTTTCTAGTAGTTCGAGGCAGCATTAAGCACTTTCCTAGTGTCTTGCACAGTTTAGCAATCAACCCAAAACGAAACAGAGGTGAATGAATTGATATTAAGATACAGTTCGACGACGATTGTGATCGGACGATCTGACATTAGGCTTGATCATGCCCCGGCTATCGGCAACTGTCATCTTCGACATTTGATGAGACACCTTCTTCCTTCAAACCATAAGCACGTGCTCAAGTTCCAAAAATGTTCACTTTTCAGGAGCAAGACGTTGCGAAGTGCTTTGGAACTTGGGATGTGGTCATAAAGTGGACTGGAGAGATTCTGAAAATTTAAGACACGAGCAGTATGTTGTAGCATGGAGGCGAATATGCCACATCCTTGTGGGAAATTATCTCAACCAGACTAGGTCACGAGGCCGAGAATCAGGAATCTTGGTAATAGTAATAGCGGAGTGGGCTGCCTGCCTGAGGCTCTTTTACCCACAAGATAGAAAGTCACAAATCCACTAGTTCTTCTACTTCTTCCGATCTGATTTGAATTCTACTACGGTACTCGTGGGCACGCAGGATAAAGGCACGAGTTCCTTCAATCTTTACAATACTTCTCAGCGCAAGTTACAGAGACTTGCTTTAGTTTTCGGCATCTACTAATTACACACCCTAGCAGAAGTCATTCTCATGGTAATAATCTCACGGAACCGGCTCTGTGATTAATGGTTCCTGCCTTCCCCGAGCTATTGTAGTTCTGATTGACTTCATTGCGAACAAAATCTGGCAGTTGTAAAGGCCAAGCGGGAGGAAGAAAGGGAGGGCCGGGATGATTCCCCCTGTCGGCAGCGGCTGTCTACGTATTCGTGGAGTGAGCTTACTTGTTTGTCCATCATATTCTCTGGCTGCGCTGCCTGCAAACGCAAGTCACGGTCACCATCGAAAGCCTGACTTGAGACGAATTTAACGTACTGCCACCTGTCCGAGCTTAAGAAAACCGAATAAAAAACTCTGTAACCAATAGGTTAGTTACGTCTCCACCATTGTGATTCTTCCCGAGTGTTACCTCGTCACAGTACTCGATCCAATCAGCTCCTCCAATTCAGATTCCTGTTAATATGGAAATCTAATGCATGGAAGTTATGTTGGTCTGATCAGATTATCTACTTAAGAGCGAGCTAGCTGTGGAATGCTTTATAACTGTTGAGGCTAGGATTCTTACCTCATTGGCTACTTCGGTAATGGTGGACCTTCAAGACCTTTCTGGGCAGCAGCATCGCTCTTGTACATATTCCCTGGGGGTAGAGATTCCATCATCTTGCTCTGCCTGTCGCCTTTGTACATGGCAGATTGAGTTTCAAACCATCTGAAGAATGACTCCAGTAGCTTTTGCTTGCAATCTCTCACCTGGTGGAGAGATTTATGGGAATTAAAGTACTTTTCCTTGATTTCATCAGGACCAATCTTAGTTTGTCCACAAAGTCTCTCATGATTACTTCACGCCGGCTGATTTCAGCGAGAGAGTATGCATGGTATATTCGTTGACTTTATCAACCTATGGGCAAAACCTCAAAACGTTGGTCCTACTTGACGGAATTGTGTGTCAAATTCCTTTTGTAAACTTTTGGTGGCCACAATCTTCACAGACATCTGAAAGTACAGGTGAGGATGTGAAATGTGAAAACTATAATTGCAGCTCTGAATGTAGAGGAGGGTCATCCCTGGTCGAGGGTCGGTTATTGCAGAACGTTAGGAATGCTGTTTTAAATAGAGTATTTCAAAGTCTTGCCGTGGGGAAGGGAGGCGAAAATTGCAGTCTTCACCTCCTGTTGTATCATTTCGAGGTCGGTCCTCACTTCCTGTAGTTCGGCGATAGCCTTTTTATAACCTGATCTGACCACCTTGAACCTGGCATCACTCAGCTCAAACTCATTAATTTCATAATCACTGTTGTGACGAGAGTAGTGAAAGAAGAATATTGAGTGGCCATGAGATTCACATGGCCCCTCAAAATTCTCCAGATGACTGATTTGACAAGTACATGAGTTAGTTGGTATACATATAAGTGTAGAGTCCCCCAATGCAGTAGGACCCTGAAAGAATAGCTTCAAATAATGCACTCGAATAGATTGAGTCTTAAATGTGAAAGAGTCAGCGGAAAGAACAAGTACTGAACAGAAATCAGGGATGAACCTGCAGAAGAAACAAACAATGGGAACAGTGATAGTGGAATCAGTAGAAGATTCAATATGTAATCAGTCACGAAGTGAGCATGCTGAAACTTCTCCATTACATTCTTCAATCTCCAAATCCAAGCCCTATGTGAGCTCCCCGCCTGATACTCTGCTGTCGCCATTCTGGTGGTGCTGTGATAAAGTCAACTACTATTACTGAGAATTTACTGGAGATCTGAATTTTTACGCTGGAGATGGTCCCTAGTAACAGTCTACTGGTTACGAGATCAGAAATCACTGAAGGGTGCATGACCATGGCCGCTGCTAACGACCTAAACCAACGAGGATATGGTGTTGACTTGGGTGATGAAATGAGTGGGCGACGCTTGAACCTCCACGCCCCACCCGTCTTAGATTGCAACAGATCTTAGATTCAACCCTAAACCTTTCTGCTCCAAAATTCTATGTGAAACAGACCGTCGTTGACGTTAAATAAAATACGAGTTTGCCTTTTTGATTATGATGAAGCTCTTCGTCCAGATGCTGAGAAGAGAGATATCGAGTACTTTGGCCCGTGGAGAACACACGCAGTTCGGAGTAATCATCATTTTATTTGATAACGATTCCTGCTCTCTTGTTGGTCTGATTCGACAATCCTTAACCTCTTGCTTATTTGGGGTACTTCTGATCTCAAGTTCTGTGGGTTATTGTGGGCCATGGTGCTTTAGAGTTTATTTGTATCCATCCAAGTTTTCAACAGTTGTCACCTCAATTGATGCAAGTGATTACTAGCATCAATATCTACACGAATCAGTTGTTTGCCGTGGAAGGTAGCTTCCTATTTGATCAAACCTGATAAGAGAAGAATCCACCCGAGGTGCTGGCTGAGCTGATGATCGATGCTTGTGATACTATCGTCACTTTTGAGATTACCTTCTTAAATGTCTCAGATGCTATTTGATTAAAGGAGATCTCGAAGAAAATGAACAATGATAAATAAGAAATACCTCAGTTTCCTTCCTGCCTTCTCCAGGAACCAGATGGGTTAAATGTGGTGTACCTTTGCATCAAGTGATACTTTTTCTCGTCGAAATTGCCAGCACCAAACTCCACAAGGGCTGCTTGTTGTGCTGTTGTGTCCAATAACTTCTACAAAGGACCAATCGTTAGGAAGATGATGTTCGGGTTTCTATGTGGATGTAGTACCAGACAGAATGAGCTGAGGAACGTGGCATTCTTATTTGCATGAATACAGCACTTAATATATGCTGACTTTCTATTTTATGAGCTTCTGAAGAAAGATCTCTAAGCAAAACGGATCCTGCTTACGTGATGATTCGACTGTTTGATTGGTAGCCTACTTGTAACAGGGGATTAAGCGTGTTCCTTTTATAGCACATTGACAGCCTTTTACGTGAATGAGGACTTCGGTGAGATTCTCGGAACAGGGGAAGGACAGGATGTTTTGTCACCTTGATGTCAGCAATTTCATGCTTGGCTTCATTAACGGTTGCGCACAAATGGCGGGCACATTGCTTCCTCATCCTGCAATCATTTCAGATCGACGGTGAGGTTAACATTTGTAGTAGAGAGCTCTTTGCGGGAAGGTTTTGGCTGCAACCTCGATAACCCAACACACACCTCTTCCATAGAGCAGAAGGCAGGAAACTCGTAAAGGCAGCGGTGGTAGCACCCAGGAAACCGTAGTAGCCTTCAGGTAGTACTTGCGTACCTTCCGATAAGATGGTTGATCACAGGGATTTCTTGGTGTGGTTGATATTTGACATGCATTTCTGGTGCTCGGTCTTATCTGTGAAGGTTGGTACTAACTGCTAGGAACTTCGTAATTTGACCACTCACTCAATCAATTACCGAGAATATGTAATTGGATATCCCTCACGAGGGTAGTGCTCGATTAGGAAGAATATTACACCTGAGGTCATTGGTCTTGTTTCTCAATATTTGATATTGCTCTTGACCCGCTTCTGTATTTCTCTTATACTCCAAAAACACCTGACGTCAACAAAAGGTCAAGAGAGAAACGAGAGGTTTCCAGAAACTGTTCATAGCTCCCAGGACCTGAAAAAGGCTGCTGAATAAAGGTGAATGGGGATTTTAAGTCATGGGTGCTCCACACGATAGTTTCATATCGAGCCCATAATCAGTCTGATCCTAGTGCTGAGAATCGCTTCAACAAATTGGACAAGCTTTGTACAGTCCAGGGAGCAAACTCCCTCGGAGTGGAGTAGGGGAAGATAGAGAATAATTGACAAGCAATGGTGGTCGTTACCATTCACGTTTCGAAGAAACCTCAGCATCTGTGACAGAAATCTAACGCAGATGAGTATGCAACCTTATGGGGGAATAAAGGCCGTTTGTGACTTACACTAGACTCAATTTTAGGTACCTCATTCCTCTCCTCTTGTTCCAAATCCCATAAAGTTGGGGGTGCAGCCGGTAATGGTGGCAACTTGTTATAATCCAACAATGTATCTTGTCCGTACTTAAGTCCAGGACTCCGAATGGCTCGAATCATCGCATGTGGACTGGTGGGTAAGTCAGGTCTTGCATTGTTAGGCGCTACAGGGCCGACATGGAAACCCTGTATTCCATATATTGGATTTCAATACCGTTGCTTGAATAAGCAGAGAAAAACGACCTTGTACTTCTGGAAATAGGACTGTGTAATCTGTTAAGAAATGAATGGAGCATGTAGAGATCAATCCATGCGTCTGCTAACAATAATGCGAAGTTCAGCAGTCAAGAGAAGGGAGCCTGTATGCCTCATTGTCAAGCTCCCCAACGCAGTCTTCGTCATCTGCTTCCTCGGAGCCAGGATTCTTGTCTACGTCATGTTGGGAGTGGTTCAAAAATGTGTCTGGACCACCTCCATAGTCTCTTAACAGCTTCTCCAACTGACAAAAAGAAGTACCATTGATGGCAATCAGGAGTCAACGTTGCAGAGGACCACACACCTTCAGGACTGAAATTTTTATTTCTTTTATCGTCTTCAAATCTAACAGCATCCAACACAGTGCGATTAAATACTACGATCTTGTCTCACCTCGCCTCGGAGAGAAACTTGCGCTTCCTTAAAGAGGCAGAACAACTCTTTCACCTGCTGACAAGAGCCTGACATTAGGGATACAGCACTCCAAATTCTTCTATAAAAGGTTTTCCCTCTCACACGATGAATACACGCGGAAGGCTATCATTTTTTATCCAGAAGCCAACATTCTTGCTCACGTCATAGTGTATCGAATCTAGAGGGCAGAGAAACGATGATGGCTTGGAAAACCGAGGCCTCGTTGTGGGTACAGCTAAGAAACAACGTGTCCTTGAACTTCTTTTGACAGACCACCAGATCCTCATTACGAGCCGTGTAAGACGACCGCACCTGCTTAAAGTTTTCTATAGGAATACTGTCGATTCCTGCTTCCTCAGCAAGAAAGGCTTGTATCCTCTCTCTCAGTGCGGATCTAGTCTCTTCCCTGTTATCATTGTCACGACGTTGGTCACATTGCCAAGGAGATATACTGTACATTACTGCAGAACTTTTAGTCCAGTTCGCATAACTCAAAAGTGGCATGTGCATGAGCTTTGCCCACACAATAATGCTTAAAACAAATTGAATGCGTTATGCGTTGCTTAATGCAGATTGAATTCGTTGATACATCTTGTATTAACTTACGTCAATTCGTCGTAAGAAGTGGGTTGCCGTCCGGTGAGAGCATCCCTCAAAGCTAGCTCCTGCTTCAACTCAGAGATTTCTCTTAAATGTTGCCTGCAGATGGTAGTCAATTTGGTCATTGGTTGGAGGCCTTCTCCCTCAAATGGATATGTGAGAGGCTGTACATGAAGAACTTAAACATCGTGTTGTATATGGATCTATAGGACCGATTCCCAGTCATTTCAATGGCCTGCAGCTGTGCTTGTAAATGGGGTGCAATAGAAAGCTCATAATGGTGCATGCTTATGGGCTAATACTACGGTAGTTAGCCCCGGTAGTAAGGCTGTGTCAAGAAGTCAACTTAAGCAATGGAACAACTGCTATCGTTCCCAACTAATGAACACCGGAAACATTCCGAGAACATCCTTCTTAGCTGAGATATGTACTGATAAAACTTTACGTGAACTTTTAACTCCTCTCGCACGGAGGTTTTTATGGGCAAAATCAAAGCTGGCCACTGTCTAACTATGAGATGGTCCGTGGCTAAGTTCTTCGCCTTAATGCTGGGCTCCCCTGGTTGTCAATAATGTAAATTCGGATTGCCGCTTCCAACTCCCGTTATCTGCCGTGCAACATTTTATATCTTGAACTTCAAGTATAGGCGAGTTATCGACCTCTCAATATTTCCAGCATCCGCTCTCTTATTGATGATAGCGCTTGTCTTCAAGTACTTCACTCGTTGAGCAAATCGCAGGGTACTAATCTGAGAGAAGGTCATATGTTGAATTAGCCAAGCAGGTGAACTGATAAGTGTGTTTCCAGAAAAACTGTTCTGCACCGGGAATTCGTCTCATTAGAAAGCTGGGAAGATTCTTGGCTGCCTTTAAACTCGTGGTTTACTAATCACTAGTAACAGCGTAACTATACAACCACGAGATCTGACCTAGAGACGTGAAAGATTCCCAGAAAGAAATCCTGATAGTTCGAGTGCATGCAAGGCCTCAAGCAATCCAAGAAATATACAGAGAAATGTGGTACTCCAAACGCTGACATACCGTCTCATCAAGAAAGAAGTCTTCAGCCCAAGCACACACAATGAGCACGGTTTTACAGTTCCCTCCCAAAGCGTCCTTCAAGAGAGTTGTGAGACGACTTTGCCTGAAAGGAATATGTCCTTGCCCTTGCCTGAGCGCAAACACCGCCTGCCGGACGACGAGAAAAGCAATAAAAATATTTGAACTGTCAGGAAAGCCAAGAAACTATCAAGATACTAAGCACTTATAAACAACTAGTTGATATTTAGTAGCAACCACCACATCAACCAAGTGATTCTTATTTTGCTGTGCAGTCTTCCCAAACTACTTGGACCTCAACATAAGCCTGACACACTGTTCTGCAACTCAACTACTTAAAATCATGTCGCCATGCATAATGCTGTACAACGTCTGTAAGGTGTGTTGTTCTAACTTCATTTTTCATTTCTTGATTCACAAACAGCTCACTAGCTGCAGTATGTGATTACCTGCTCAAGGAATGTGAGAGACTTGTTAATCAACATTGCTTCTTTCTTGGTCTGTCCCCTAACTTCAGTTCTCTTGAGTCGTTCAGAACCAGCTAAATCTACTAGATTAAGCTTTGAGCTCGTAACTTCTTGAAGTGTCCTCAGTCCCGAGTGCCGCTCAACAAACATGGTGAAGACACAGTGTGATCTGCTTGACATCTACATTGAACAGAGCATCAATGGTGAGGAGATAGAGGGATTTTCATATGTTAGAAATATTTCTGAGCATTCAGGCCCACAAATTGTTGTGGGCACGTAGGCTGTGGTGTGCACCAAATATTTCGAAATCCAGGAGGGAGAGGATATGGACCCAGTTACCCTTTCGAAAATGTGGTGATGCCCTTCTCCCACTTCCAACCCAGCGATTTCGTAAACGTGCAGATTTTGTAATTGCAAAGGAAGTTTTTCAGGGTGGGACCTGATTTAGAGTGTGAGGAGCAACGGATCTATGTCTTTCGCCCTCAAAGAAGTATTTCATAGCCTCCTCTTCTGTGCTAACATGCAGCTTGTTCAGTCCTTTGATTTCGATAAGTCCATTGTCCTCCATGGCAACCAAGTTCACGGCTGATGCCAGCCTCCTCTGAGGCAAAAGATCGTAAATGCCCTGTAAAGGGCATATATCAGGGTCCAGAATTAGTGAGGTCGCATAGAATCCCCTTCACTCTTTTCACGAATTAATGATGTCCTTTCAATGCTCTGTTTCAACAAAATTCATTGATTGAACGGAACTTGTCCCTCCCGTTACGTGTTAATGTTGGATGTCCGTATAAGCAGTAATCTGGATGCTGTCTTCCGTTTCTAATCGGGACATACTAAAGTTCACTCCTGCTGAGGAGAACACATAATTTACTGAAGCGGATCTGGAGAAATCTGTGAAATGGTAGAAGCAACTGTGCTCACTGACTACTAGGTGCTTCAAACGACAGAAGCAACAGTGCTCACCTCATTGTATACTTCAAGATATGATACATGAACTGTAATTCCTGCCTCGGGCTTGGCCACCTTTTCGGCAAAAACGCGCTCCACTGCTCGGGGAACAATCCCTCTGTGTACATATGCCTGGGAGTCAATCATGATCCTGCTTTAGGCGAGTTCGATCATGTCCCATGCATGATCGATTGTGCCTTGGAAGTGAAATGTCAATGAAGTGGACTAACCTTAGTGTCACCCGTCATAGTGAAGGTTTTGCCTGACCCTGTTTGTCCATAGGTCAAAATTGTCCCATTGTAACCGTCCAGCACGTCTTCCACCACTTTCCTTGCGCATTGCTCGAAAACAGCCTCCTGACAAGAGCTCTGAACGGGACAGTTAACACAACCATGGAATTAACACCTCAGATTTCATTTATTCCCTTTCATATTCAATGCGCAGAATCTTCCATAGGAATCTAACCTTAAAATAAAGTAAACACCAATAACTTTTTTCAGTGCCAGAATTGTCCAACGGGACCTCTCGTTACACTTCTACTGTCTGAATTCAATCATGGTTCTAAACAGTTCCGCATTCTTCTCAATCTTGCAATGAACTGGTTTGAGTATGCATGAGATTTGTCTAAGACACTATTACGTAGGATTTCAGCCATGAGATAACTACAGACGACGTCAGATCGTGCTCGCACTATGTGTGTGTGTGCGCGCGCGCGCGAGAGAGAGAGAGAGAGAGAGAGAGAGAGAGAGAGAGAGAGAGAGAGAGAGAGAGAGAGAGAGAGAGACTAATGATTGAATGAAAGTTAAGGAGGTACTTGAATAATGCTATCAAGCGGAAACAACATTTGATCACTGTAGGGCTTTGGAGGACCACCACCGTGAGTCTTTAGCACATCAATGCGTACGGTGTGGGCTGCTTGATCAACATGAATGTTGGCTGATGGCCTGCAAGAGGGCCTCAACCTCAAATGGACCTTAACCCTACAGTGACCCATTTCTACTACACTTTAGCAGCAGCTCTTTTCCTTCCCCATCTTCAGTCTTTCGTACCTTCGTTCATACTTTCAATATTGTGGCTCAACAGCAACCACCAGCATTTCATGGTAAATTACCGCATTTTGACTCTCCTGTCATCTGTCCGTGACCGAATCCCGTTCAACCTCTCCCATGGTTACCATCTTGCAGATACATAAAAGAAAGTTCCTGATGTAATAGTAGGTGATGTAAACGTCGAAGAAGACACTCAGAAGGCCTCGTAGATTCTGCTTGTTGCTTAAATCAAGGCAGACCATCGGTGCTTCATTTTCCAGGGCAATGATGGAGCGAGCATCCACGGGATCTCTTGCTAGGTCTGAAGCCCATAATTGGCAAACGAATCCCCATAAGTCAAACGACAGCCATTCCATATATTCAGGAACAGAGGCCTAGCGGCATTCCTCGCCTCACATGCTTCTATGCATACCGACCAACTGTAGAACAATTGCTTGAATACAAAACACACTTTCCTGCTGCTCGATTTCTCCTCAATTTAATTCGTGAGTATATTGGTTTAAAAGAATTATCTCAAAACGATCAATCTCACGACTGTTAGCCTGTCCCTACATCACCCTACTGACAAGTGACAATGGACATTACTCCCCATTTGCTGCTCTTGTCATTCAGTCTCTCCGTAGAGTTTGTAACTCACTCACTGTCTTTCTCCAGCACAATTATGTCCTCCTGTAGAGTCTTAAACTCTATGCACTTGAGGGTTGACTGACTAACTACTTTCTCGAGAAAATGGTAAGTAAATCTCTAGGGTAACTGGGGAGGATAAGAGACAGGCATCCAGAGGTCCGCTGAGGGTTGGATTAGGCCGGTGGCCGAATTGAATTGCAACTACCTACCGCTACCATCGGTAAAGGTGGATGGTTTGAGAGGCCAAACAGATTTTCTTTCGTCGTTCTTTCTGTCCTAATTTATAATGTTATTTCCCGTTCTCAGGTGTAGGAAGGACCAGATGGTTAGGAAATAAATTAAAGTTCTGACAGTGGCCTCATGATTCTTCGGCGACCAATTCAATCAATAAAATTCCTTTCCATCCAAAGCTAGCCACAACTCTATTCTGCTCCCATCTGATCTACTGTGGATCGTCTTATCACATGCCTCCCACTTCGCGGGTTTTATTTGGAACAAGCCTCGATTCAGTCCTACAGCGAATGATGCTCTCGTTGTCGGTTCCTCTCCCCGAATGGAACGGAAGATGATGATCCCATTATTTACTTCCCTCCTCGATTGCTGACAGCAATTCTCTCAGAGGCTGTAAAGAGGTCTTCGTCGATTTGGTATCTGTCCTGCTCGTCGTCTGCTAGAGAACACGACGTCCCCTGATCACAGTAGTTGCTCCTTCCTTTCTAAAACCCCCTCCCTCAATTCATCGATTTAGTATAATATGCATGCATGCCGTGAAAAATAAACCGCATCGGAACGCCGAGAAAGTCCAGGTCTTAATGTGCTGAAAAACTTGATCGGCCTGCTTATGCCTAAATTTCAGGTTTGAATGTTATGAAAAGAACGTCGGGTAATGAAAACACGAGTGCTTTTGCAATTTCACATTCGACTAAAGAAACAATGCCCTGAATTAGTTAGCACAGAAGGTGGAAAGTTGCAGTAGGTGCCTCCTATTTCCTTCTCAGAGCCTGGAAGAGGCTTCCTGAGTGGAAGTTGTCATCCAACTCTAAGATTGAAAGTTCTCGCACATCATAAGGTCCGTGAACGAATCAAGCTGCAGGGAGTAAGGTTTCTTCATTCACTGATTGTCATAGAAAGGTTAAAGAGTCGACCGCTTGGGTTAACAATAAGGATAGGAAGACCTCATCAAGCCGTACATTGACATAGAATACTCGTGCGGGTCTTCACGGGGCAAACTAGCATTGTAAAGCTCTTGCATTTGTGTTGAATCCAGAATCTAAGTTCCCTGCGTGGACTCCAACGTGCTTATAACTTTATTGAATCCTCTCTCAAGTTACATCACACTACTGTATTGTCTTGTTTTTAGCATCAGGCTAGGTGTGTGGGGTTGATGATGAGTTGTGGTTTTTAGTTAGTGAGAGCTTTCTTTACATGAATATTTGTGTACTTTGAATTGATGTATACATAATAACATGTTACTTTTGGGTGTATAAATCATAATAATACCATGTTGGTTTAGGTTTTCCATTTTCACAATATAGGATTTCATGTGTAAACACAATAGTACCTAATTGATTTTAAGTTTCTCATTTTCACAATATCGGATTAGAGTGTTTTGGTAGTATACTTATGTAATCATGTTTTAATATATCTATTTCATTGTCATACTAAAGTCCTTGTACATAATGATTTTGATTTCAACTTCAAAATTCTTCAAATGTATCATGATTTCAAACTCAAAACATATCATTTGATCACTTGATATTAGATCCAAAAATTACATCACATTGAGTTTTGTGATGTAATACTTTTTTTCTTTTAGAAAATTATTTCATTAGATGAGAAAATTTATATCCCATGGAGTTTTGTGATACAATATTTCTTCTTTTTGTATTTATGTCCTTGTCATAATAGATTCTTTCTACTTTATAGTTTTGACTTTATCACGCCATTTGTGGTTGCATCTAGATTGCTCGGACATTGGAGTTGCAATGATAGTGGTTAGAGGTATTTTTAGCAACTACTTGTAGACTACTTTCAGACAGTCAGATTTTTGTTCAAGGTACTGAATTCATGGTGGGGCCCACCGTCACTTTGCACCGTTTGCACCATTGGGTGTGTCATTGGCAAGACCGTTAGGGATTCAGACCTAGCTCGAGTCCCGGGGTATACTTTCAAAGTGCTGCTCCATGCAGCTCACTTCTCTGATGTTGAGCCTTCAAGTTCTTGGCTATGGTGGATAGAGGCCGGAGAGCGTCACTTGGATTTTTAGCTAGAGTGGGTGTGGCTTGACTATAATCAATGTCTAGTTGTTGGCAATTTATAGAGTGATAGATCAAATATTTATCTGAGTTGAGTTGATTTGAGTGGTGTAAACAAACTGAATACATCAGAGAAGTAACTGATTACATGCTAGGGGGTGATTGTGGCACTTTAGAGTCTATGTATGACTTATGTGTGAGTTATGTGTCTATAGTATATGATGTTGACAGCGATATATCTTGTGTAGCGATGTATATATGCACAACATTTGTGGTCTTGAAAAATAGTAATCATATATGCATGATGTGTAATGAGAAAATCTTTATGCAAAAAATGCCTAATAGGATGTTCCACACATTGAGATTGTCTTGGACCAAGTACTTGACTAGTCACCACCCCCTTGCACTGATTATGATGTAGTAGGCATATTCACAAAGACGACATCTTGCATATGAGTATCATATGTAGGTGCAATCATGGGTTGGAGAATGGGTCTATCATCCTCATTAGTAACAACTCCATCAAAAGGGGATACAATTGTAGAGGTACAACCTCTTGAACTATCTGATTGAGGTATAGACTAAAAAACCTCTCTAGGTGGCCTAGTAGATACATAGGAAACAACAATGAAAGTAGTACTCCTTGAGCTCTCAATAGGTGGTATAGAAAACCAAATAGTGGGAGCTAACACAAACCAAGAGGGTAGCTCATCAAAGATAACCTCCTTGCTAACATAAAACTTCTATGTTGTGTGGTATAACATTTATACCCTTTGGAATCTAGAGCACATACAAAGAAAATGCACTTCTTAGCCTTTAGATCTAACTTCTCATCAAGAATGTGAGATAACAAATACAACCAAAGACCTTGAGGAAGGAATAGTCAAGCTTACTGCCTATAAATGCCTCCAAAGGTATATGTGAGTGAATTGCAATTGTTGGTGTGTGATTCATCAAATACACTATACATGAAATAACTTTAGCCCAATAAACCTTGGTTATGAGCTTCTTGTAAAGCATGGCACACATTGCCTTAACTATGTGATGATTCCTTTGCTCCACAACTCCATTCTATTGTGTGTTGTATGCTCACATCTCTTGTCTCAAGATGCCTTGATTTCTCAAGTATTGGTCAAATTTGAGAGAAAGGAACTCTCTTCCTCATCAAATCTCAATTGAAGGACACTGAAACCAAACTACTTCTCTACTAGTCTTGGGAAAGTCTGAAATGCTAAAAGGACTTCTACGGAAGTGTTGCTTTTTAGAAAGTATACCCAAGTGTAGCAAAGAGTAATCATCAATAAAAGATACAAAGTAATGACAATCACTTAAGCTTGGTTCAAAATTAGTCCATATGTTGGTATGAACTAATTCAAGGAGTTTGATAGCACACCTACATTGGCTTTTAAAGGGTTATCTAGCCTACTTGCCAAATTGGAAAACAATAGAAGGATCAACCAAAACAAGTTTGGACAACCCAATGACCAAACCAGAGTAGGGAAGACTCTTCAATCTTTGGAGGTTCATATTCCCAACTTGCTTGTGCTAGATAGCATTGTCATGCACAATTGGATCACTCTGTTCATACATGATAGATTGCAAGGAAGGTATAGAAGCATCAAGCTTAAACAATCTATCATTCCTACTACCTTGTGCTACAAGTTCAACATCAAAATCTTTAGTAAAGCATCCATCTTTGTTGAACTGTATGTTCATACCTTGCTCTACCAACTTTCCTATAGTTAACAAGTCTTTGGATATGGTTTGTACATGCAAAATATTTTGCAATCCTTGGAATGAAGAATGTGCAATAAAGAGAAAAACATGACCTATATTTTGAATCTAGTGCTTGTTACCATCTCCTATCACCATATATTGTGGCATCTCCATAGGTTGAAAGGTATTGAACCACTCTTGATGTGGTGTCATGTGAGTAGTGGCACCCGATCAACTTTAGGTTGGAACATTTCACAACTTTGATGAGTAACAACCAACAATTGCTCTTGGTCTTTTGTGCGAGCATAATCTTGTTTCTTGCGCTAGTCATCCTACTTCTTGGAGTAGAATGACTAGCACAACATGCCCTTGTTGGTGATAGTAGTTATAGGTACTAGGAGTGTGTTTTTTATTTTGTCTCCTAGTATTCTACATCTATTGTTGTGGTGCTCTACATCCACCACTAACTCAATTGCCAATATTATGAACACCACCTCTTGTGGCATTCTTTCATTCTTGACCCCTACCTCAAAATCCTCCAATGCTTGCAAAATACAAGCCTTTTAAGACACTTAACAAGTAGGAGCTAGCACTCTGCAATAGTCACACCTTCTCACCAAGTAGCATCACAACCAACTCATCCCACTTGGAAATTGGCTTTCGGGTAGGAATTGATATCACAAATTTTTTGTAATCTAGAGTAAGACCTTGTAAAATACCTCTTATTACCATAGTTGGATCAATTACAACCTTCATAGAGGCAAGTTGATCCACCACGCTCTTCATGTGGTTAACGTGATTGTTAATGCATATTGAGCCTTTCTTAGCCATATTGAATTGTTGTAGCAATTGCAATTTCCTAGCCTTTATTTTGGACTAAAACAAATTGACTAGAGCATCCTAAGCCATCTTGGGCAAAGTGAAGTCTTGAAGGTGATCTATTATCAACAATGAAACACACAATGCAATGTAATGGAGTGCTTTAAATGATCACATGCTCATGCTACATATGTTGCTTTCAATGTTGCATCAATGACCATAACAAGAAGTTTTGTCTCCTCCTCTATCACAAGACTCCATAGTCCCTAATACCTTAGGAAAATTTACATGCAAAATTTCTAAATGGTCCAATTGAGCTTGTCAAGCTTCTTTCTAGTGATCATACTCATGAACTCCACCATTGCTACAATCACCAAATCATAGCACTCATACTTACAAGAATAATCAAGAAACACACCATAAATCAGGTGGGTTGTGAAAATGGACCAAATGAGTAATTCCTATATTGATGGGAAATGCACAGCTTGACTTGTAGATTCCAAAAAACACTATTTCTTGAAAGTGACCTCGTTTAATACTATACCGGAAAAATGCACAATAGCTCCAATTGAATTGAAAATTTTCACAATGACATAATAACCAATGACATATCCTTTTTCACCTTTGGTTCAAGTTTTGCCTTTGGTGGAACCAAAAGTACCCTACAACCCAAAAAAATGTTGTTTGGCCTTCCAAATTGACCACATAAGTTCTCAAAGAGTGTTACCAAGGGCAAAATGACCTCCAAAGGTCACAAAAAATGGGTGTCTACCAAATTTGATGCTTCTTAACAAGACAGTTCTATGATGTGGGCACATCAAATTTGGGTAAAAACTGCAATCTTGACTTCCAAAACTGCAATTTTAGGAAAAAAAATGGTGCAACCAATGATTCCTATTGCATCAATGGAATCCTTAAACTCTCCAACTGCTCTCACCTGTTTTTCTCTAGTTGCACATACCTTTACTAGCCTCTCACCTACTTTGATACTATTTCAAAGAATACAACAATTAGACAAACACTTTAAAACCATTCATGATCATGAGAGAGTGAGATAACACACAAGGAAGATAAGCAAGAATGAATAAAGAGAGGTACTCCTCTCATCTGTATACAGTATACATGTGTATCCTAAACCCTAATACAACTATACAGTAAGAACTAAGTCACTATGAGCTTGGGATAGTATCAACAACTACATCTTGCAAAGTAGATTCTTCCATGAGGAAGTTGAGCATTCGGATCACACTATTATAATACCAATAGCTAGATAGATGATCTAGAGATGAAATTTGGTTTGGTAACCTCTAGAAGGATGTTATACATGATGGATTTAGTTGATAAGCTAGAGGTATCACCAAAAGAGTACTTCTACTAATAGGCCAGAAATCGAAACATGGTTGGAAACTTTAGAATCAATAGCTAGGCATATGATCTAGAGGTGAAACTTAGGATGATAACATCTAGAAGAATGTTTCACATGATAGAGAATGTACATCAGATATAGGTATCACCAAAAGAGCACTTCTACTAATAGGGCAAAAGCCAAAATAGGTCTGAAAACTTCCAAGGCAATTTTGAAGGCCTAAATGGATGAATTAGGCCTCACAAATGTGTTTATTTCCCCCCAACAATAGAAATGTTAGCCTTCTCTCCCCCTGGTTTGTCTCATTGAGAGCTTTCCAATGGTACCTCACCCACAGGATTGTGAGATTCCTACAAAAAGATTCCCTAAAAGATTCCTTCTAGTCAAAGCCTATTTTTCCAACTAGATTGGACCAAGACCGACATGCCACCCATCCAAGCAAGTAATCTAAGGGTGGAGCTTTCTGACAGGTCACCTATCCATGTACCTAATCTTATGGTGGAGCTTCCTTGGAGTAGATCTTCCTTGGCTATATGATAAAGAGAAGGTGCTCCTTTGGGGCATCAGAGGATTGAGTGTGAAATTTGTGTTTTCTCTCTTGAAGAGTTCTCTTGTCCTCTAAGTATTACAACCATCTACCATGGTGGCCTTGGTGTTCAATAGACCAAGGTGGAGGCTATTGCACATATTTCTTGGCCTACGGATGTGAGTAGAGTGCAAGTATTCCTTGGGTTGGCAAACTTCTATTGCTAATATGTTAGAGGATTAGTGTCATTGCCAAGGCCTTGATGAAGTTGACCAACATAGAAGTGGAGTTGGAGAGATGAGCAAGAGAGAGCTTTTAGCAAACTCAAGGAGAGGTTGACAGCTGCCCTTTTTCTCAAGAGACCAATCAGAAGATGACCATTCTAAATTCATATTGATTGGAGTATGTTGGGGTTTGGAGCAGTGCTCAGTCACCCAATAGGATGATAAGTGGAAGGAGTTTATGGTGACTTATGCTAGCCACTCCAAAAATTTAGTGGAGATAAAGTATAGTTCATATGAAGGAAGTGCATGGCAACAATATGTGCAATAACACATTTTCAATGTTACCTATTTTGTAACTCCTTCACTCTCATCATAGATCATCAACCATTGAAGTGGTTGCTAGAGTCCAACAAGCTTTTAGGGAAGCTTGCATGATGAGCTCCAAATTTACAAGAATATGATTTCATGGTTAATCATAGACCTGGAGCAGTGAACCATGATGCAAATGGGTTGATTAGAAACCCATATCCAAACCAATAAGATTAGACCAAAGCACATTGACATGGTGAGATAGATGAGGAGATGGTTTTGAGGCTCTAATGATATCATTCTTAATACAAACAAGAGGAGTTGTTGAGGTCATAGATCTAGAGGATAGAAATATTGGTATAGATCAACTAGACATTCATAATGATGTCTTAGTGATGGATTATCTTGCACTAGTGTTGTGGATGTCATAGTTGGTGCCTAGGAGAAAGACCATGTCCTTCAATGACCTAGGTGGTCTAGATTGGAAGGTAGAACACCTTCTTCATGTATGGGAGGATGGTAGAGTGTGAGTAGAGATCACATTTGGTATGTTATGCTCATAAAGAGTGAGGACATGTTTTAGTAAAATATCCATAGAGCTTACTCCAAAGTCCTTGTTGGTGGTGCAATAAAAAAATTGATGTGTAGCAATTTGTTGCCAGATGTGTGGTTTATGACCAAGTTAGAACATCATTTTAATGCTCCCATGCCACATTTATGCACCTTATCTATCATAGAGTTAGAATACTATTGGAGTTTGGACTTTACTAGACCTTACCATTGACTTTGAGACATCATCAATATGTTTTGGTTATGGTGGAGCACTTCTCCAAGTGTATTGAGTTGGTGGTACTTCCTAACAAGTCCAATGAAGGAAGAACTTACTTGTTCCTAGATCTTAGTCATTTTGGTGCACCTGTTGAGGTTTTGACTGATCAAGGTACAAAGTTCTTGGGATAGTTTTAGGTCTTGTGTGACAAGGCTTTGATTGATCACCATACTACCTCCCAAGATCACCTTTAAGCAGATGGCTTAGTAGAGGAAGTGGTTCAAACAATGAAGAGAAGATTGCATAAGTATGGTTTGTAGAGAGGTCACTTGGGAGATTAGAATCTCCAATTACCTTGGTTGGCTATGGCCTATTGGTTCAGCTAGCAAGCCTCCTTAACATCTTTCTCTCCTTAGTTTTTACTCTATGGATGAGATCCAAATTTAGCTATAGCCCTTTTTTGTGATGCTATTGTAGTTTTGGACTTGGATGATCTAAATATATGAGTGAGCACAAGTTTTCAATAGGAAGAGACCTTTTTAAGAGTGATGCTGTGACAACCCGGCAAATATCACTTTTGCGGTAATGCGGTAAGTAAAGTTTTTTCCTATAGAGATACGAGTTAGAAATGTCCAAATGCAAAGTCAAACAGTAACAATGTAGTTCTTCTTGAGTTCTTCTTTAGTCTCTTAGGTAGAAACCACACCCAAAAGAGAGTAACAAGCATTGACTTGCAGTCTTGTCACAAATTCACACTCGTTAATCACAACTCCATCAATTCTTTTTGAACAATCTTGATTGTGATGATTCAAGCTCTCCCAAAAATGGCACTTTACTACAAAACGACTTTGCCTCAGAATTGTGTTCTACCCCTCCACTAAAGGTTTTTACTTCCTTGATTGAAATTGCTTCACATCAACACTACGTTGCACTCACAAATGCAGAATACTACCAACACTACAATTCCTCTCAAATCTGTCAAGGCATTGCTTTGATTGCACTTCACTTAGGATCAAACACATAGAATGAAGATCAAGGCTACAAAATCCAACATCCAACAAGCACACTGACTTGCATTTCAAAATTCTCCATACACTCACAAACAAAAAGTTGATACTCAGAATCAAGCTCAAGCGACGAGCACTACTTCACAACACTTTGCTTTATCTATTCTCAGAAATTATGAGCACTAAACAACATAAGACTACGAATGCCACTCTTAAATAGTGAAACAATCGGCATTTCTAACAAAGATGCCGTTTCCTAACAACTCTACAAACCTGCAGATCGGAAATGACAATGCACCTCTTCATATTTGCATCTTCAAATCTCAATTTTGTTTCTAATCTGATCCAATGTCTACTTCTTCTTTGGCTTTCAAACCCGAACCCAAAGTAACTTCACTCACTACTACTTTGTCCTTGGTTATCATAACTCCTACGTCCTCTACCAAATCTAACAGTTCTCTTTCCTGATCTGAAATTTCACTAGTAGGTAATCTTTCTAACTCCTTATCTCCCAACCCACTCTTCTCTAATGTCTCCAATGGTAACTCCAAAGACATCTGCACTCCTATGTTATCTACTTGGGGTTTTATTACTATCAATTCCTTTGCTAGTTTTACTATATCCTCATCAAGAATTGTAATTGAAAGCATGGGTACACTATCTACGCCTTCAATTTGTAACCCACTTTCCCTTAATCACTCATGTAACTGACCCAAAGACACTAACTGTCTTATCTTGCACTTTGGGTTCATTCATTACTACTACTTCTTCTTCAATTTCTATTCCATCTTCAATCTGAACTAAAATTGAAGTCATGGGTATCCTAAATATCTTCTTTCACTCCTCTAACTTCCTCTAATGCCTTTGGCAAGACTCCCAAAGTCATCTTCACTGCACTCCGAGGTCCCACTACCTCAGATTTAGTCATCTTCGTGTTGAGGCAAAGTCTCATGACCCAAAGTCGTGTAAACCCAAAGTTCGAAGTCATGTTGACCCAAAGATACCAAACTACTTTGTACATCTTCTCTCGAACCTTCAAATGCTTGTAACTTCTTGTACAGACTTCTAAACTTTGCGATATTGGTGGCAATGGAAAGCCCTGAACGAGATATAGCATACATGATTTAGACTTGTGGTCCTTGAGATATGTCCCCCGCAAGAATCCTGACCTGCAACTTCCATTCCGATGCAAAGAAACCCTCCTTCGGTATCTGACCTCCTTCTTCCTCTGACATGAAGTAAACTTCTTTGGGTCTGATCTAGTCCAAGTCCTTCTTCCTCCTACATGAACTCAACTTCTTTGGGTCGAATCAAAATACAGACTTCTCATCGTTTCTTCTCCATTTGGGTTCAATTTGGTTTTAGTAATGCACTTCTTCTTTAATACTCGTCCAAAATGAAAAATGTGGGCACCATAGATGCCAATGGCATTTGAGAAGTTAGTAATTACTTAGCGTAGTGATATCTTATATTATACTACTATTTGAGGAGGAGGTTATAGATCCTCAATCTATTTATTTCATTTAGATGATTATGTATATCTACAATAGATTGTATTGACAACACTTGATGTGACTATAGGCCATACTATCTTGAGAGTGAATGAGGTTTTACCTTCTAGAGTCCTCAAGTTGGAAGGACATGATGGTGTTATTTAGAAGAATCATGTGTACAATTGTGCATCATGCCACCTCCTAAACATTGATGGCACTATGGATCCAAGCTTGGTTGTTGTATATGCAAGCTTTTGGTCTACATTATGTGGCTCTTCTAGCAGAGCTACTACTATGTTGGTGTGTGATAATTGTTCAAGAGGATGACATATGGCATGTTTGACTCCTCCTCTCATGGTGGTTCCTCAAGAATAGTAGCTATGTCCTTGATGTACTTGACCTATAGTTAGTTCACTCTTTATGTGATATAAATTGCAAACAAGCGACTAACAATGAGGCTTGATAGCACCCGACCTCTTGATCTTTGCCCACCATATGGCATATCACATACTTGGAGTAGATGGCTTTCTGGAGTTAGGGGGACCTAACCACAAGCTTGGGGGGCAATTGTGGTACTTTAGAGTTCATGTATGACTTTTGTATGAGTTGTGCTTCCATAGTGTATGATATTGACAACAATGTTTGTTGTGTGTGATGCATATATGCATGATAGTTGTCATGAATTTTTCATCACAAAAGCTAGTTTGCTTAGCCATGGGAGTGATAGTCTTGGCGGTTAGAGTAATATTAGTAGTTGCTCATAGACTACTTAGTGGCGGCCAGATTTTGCATTAGGGCTAGAGATCCAAGTCAAGTAGGGGGTAAACCTCTGAAGTGTGGCTCCAAAGAGCTCACTTCTTTGATGTTAAACCTTGGCTATGGTGGATACAAGCCAACACCTAGAGTCTCTTAACTAGAGTAGGTGTGGCTTGACTATAATTTGTGCCCGTTATTGGCAAATTATTGAATTGAGGATTGAGTTTTGATCCAAGTTGAATGTGATTTGGGTGTGGATTGAATTTTTTATTGTGGTACTTTAGAGTTCATGTATGACTTTTGTATAAGGTGTGCTTCTATAGTGTATGATATTGAGAACAATGTATGTTGTGTACTAATGTATATATGCACAACAACATGTTGTAATACCAAGAGCTAGCCATATGATCTAGATGTGAGATTTGGTTTGGTAATATCTAGAATGATGTTATACATGATGGTCAAAATAGATCAGATAGAAGTATCACCAAAAGAGTACTTCTACTAATAGAGCATAAACCAAAATAGACTTGAGAACCTTAGAACCAATAGCTAGACATATGATTTAAAGTTGAGAATTGGTTTGGTAACATCTCAAAGGATGTTACACATGATGGACTAAACAGATCAGAAAGAGGTATCACCAAAAGGGGACTTCTACTAATAGAGTAGGGACTGAAATATGCTTGAAATCTTTGAAGGCAATGTCAGAGGCCTAAACGGATGAATTAGGCCTCAAAAATGTGCTGAATCCCAACCCCTCCGCCTCCATCGGAGGAAAGGCTGGCCTTTCCTCCATTGGGGGGAGGGGAAACCCTCCTCCTCCCTCTCCCTTGGTTTGTCTCATCGAGAGCTTTCCAATGGTACCTTACGTGATTCTGAGACTCCTACATGAAGATACCCTAAAAGATTCCCTCTGATCAAAGCTTGTTTCACCAACCAGATAGGACCTAGATCGACATGTCATCCATCCAAGTAAGTAATCCAAGGGTGGAACTTGCTTACATGTCACCTATCTATGCACCTAATCCTATGGTGGAGCTTCCTTGGAGGAGATCCTCTTTGTCTATATAATAAAGAGAAGGTGCTCCTTTGAGGCACCAAATGTTGAGTGTGTAATTTGTGTTTCTCTCTCTTCTCTTGTCCTTGGAGTATTACACATGTGTATGTTGATCAGCATGAACACATCTAAAATCTCTCAATTGGAAGATCAAAATCACCTTGCACAAATTCATCATCCCATGATATATAACATCTTCTTCTATTTTCTATGATTTTTTATATTGCAACGCCACAAATTGTGATGTTCAAGTGTGCTCTTCCAATTTCCTTTGTTGGACATATTCTCTTTTTGCTTTGTTGTTGTTACATTTGAATATGTGTCAATTTCTTCCTCCCATGATCCTACATGAACTTATGGTTTTGAACCCTACAGTTGATTCTCCAATCTTGAGTTTTGAAGTTCAAGTTTTATTGCATTGTCTAACTCACCCTTTATCTTTCAATCTCTTAAAAAAGATCCAGTAAATATCTCATCCATGGTAACACAAAGAAAGCTCACATCCTCTATTGATAATTACCTTCTTGGTTTAAAGTTCAAAGATTTTATACCTTTTTGTATCTAATGTCCAATAGAAACACCATTTTGTGCTTTTATATCAAGTTTGATACCTCTCTTTTGGTATGTGTAATATCATTAGCTAGACAAATTAACTACAAGTCAAAATTGGCTTTGTTATTTCTTTGGAGATGTTATGCATGATGGTATAAATAGATCAAACAAAAGGAGTTACCAAAAGAGTATATCCATTAATAGTGCAAAGGTAAAAAACACAATAAAAACTTCATAACTAATTTTAGAGGCGTAAACAAAAAATTAGGCCTAAAAATGGAATCATATCCCATACAAAGGAAAAGTTGTTTTCTTCTCTTCCTTGTTTGACTTGTTGAGATCTTTCCAAGGTACCTCTTCCATTTTGTTCTAAGGTTCTTACAAAAAGATTCCTAAAATATTCCATTTGGTCAAATTTGATCAACCAAATAGAAAGAGGTTTAACATGTCACTAATCCATGTATCAAATCTAAGGGTGTAGCTCCCTTAGAGGGAGATAGTAAAGACAAAGTGCTCCTTTGGGGCATATGAGTTTATAGGAAGTTCCACTCTTGTGTGCTTTTGTCTTTGTTGTTATAGTATGTAATACTAAGTTTGTATCCAAAATGACAAGCATATAAGAGTGAAGAAGTTTTACTATAAAATACTTCATGTGATGTCATACAATAAGTGTAAGTGGTAGTTGATTGCAAGTACACATATGAACTTAACTACAAAAGCCTAATATTGACAATCTAATTTACATCTTAAGTAGTATACATACTCCTTTAAAGATTGTGCGCATCATGAACTCTATCATTCAAACAATCTCATGAGTGTAAGTTGGAGTCACCATGTGCTCAATCTCTTTACCCTTGAAATGTATTTCAAACCTGTGTTCAAAAACTCCATTCCTTGATCTTCAAGGAAAATTTTAAACTTTCTCTTACTTATTCTATACACTTGGACTTCCCAAGTTTTGTATGTAATCTGAAATTGTCTTTTGTTTGAGAAAAAGCTAGACTAATATAACCAAACTGCTCATCAATCCACATAGCTAACTATTTAGCACCACCAAAACTAGTTGTATAACATTACTTAAGATCCAATACCATTACATTTAGAATGTTATTTATATGCTTATGTTTATCTAAGAAAGATTATTGAGATACATTATATATAAGACAAATTCCAAAGTGTGAATCTTTTCTTCATCTCATTTGATATTGAATTCATAAAAAACACTAAATTTATGCTTCACAAAATAAATCATATACAATAGATCTTGTAATGATACATTAACACACTTAAATAACTAGCAAGAATATAGAGTGTATTGCATCATAAAACTCTACATGATGTGCTTTTTTCCATCTAAATGATCAATACCTTTAATGCTTGAAGTTGAAGTTGTCATGCTTATATACATTGCTACACAACATACATTGCTGTCAACATCATACACTATAGACACATAACTCACACATAAGTCATACATGGACTCTAAAGTGCCACAATAATCAGTTTGTTTACACCACTCAAATCAACTCAACTCAGATCAAGACTTGATTTGTCATTATATAAACATTTTGTGCACTGATTATAGTCAAGCCACACCCACTCTAGCTAGGAGAATCCAAGTGACACTCACCGGCCTCTATTCATCATAGCTAGGAACTCGAAGGCTCAACATCAAAGAAGTGAGCTCTATGGAGCTGCACTTCAAAATTATACCCCTGGAATTGAGCTAGGTCTAAAACCCTAATGGTCATGATGACGACACATCCAACAGTGCAAATGGTGCAAAGTGATGGTTGGCCCGATCGTGAAGTTAGTACCCCAAACACACAATCTGACCATCAAAAAGTAGTCTATGAGTCATTGCTAAAATACCTCTAACCACTATCACTGCAACTCCAATGTTCAAGCAATCTAGATGTGATACACTAATAGTGTGATATTTTTCATGTGTATATACATTGCTACATAACATACATCACTGTCAACATCATACACTATAGACACATAACTCACACTTAAGTCATACGTAGACTCTAAAGTGCCACAATTGCTCCCTAGCTAGCGGTTAGGTCCCTCTGACTCCAAATAGCCATCTACTCCAAGTATATGGTATACCATATGATGGGCAGAGATCAAGAGGCCGGGTGCTATCAAGCCCCATCGTTAGTTGCTTGTCTGCAATCTATACCATGTAAAGGATGAACTAGCTATAGGTCAAGTACATCTAGGACATAACCGCTGTCCCTAAGGAACCACTATGAGTGGAGGAGTCATACATGTTATATGTCATCCTCTCAAACAACTATCACACACTAACATAGTAGCATCTCCACCAGAAGAGCCACGTAACATACACCTCAAGCCTGCATGTACAAGTGCTAAGCTTGGGTCCATAGTACCATCAATGTTTGGGAGGTGGCATGGTGCACAATTGTGCACATGGTCATTCCAAACATCTCCTCACATCCTTCTAACACAAGGACTCCAAATGGCAAAACCTCATGCACTTTCAAGCTAGTGTGGCCTATAGAAACATCAAGTGTCATTGGTACTATCTACTATAGATATACATAGTCTCCTAGATGAAATTGATGGATTAAGGGTCTATAAACCTCTCCTTGAATAGTAGCATAGTGTAAGGTATCTCTATGCTGAGCAATCGCCAAGTTCTCAAAGGCCATCGGCATCACTCTCCAAAGATCTTTGCCCATTGAGAACATGCGCTCATCCATACATCTGGATCATCCAAGTCCAAAACTATAGTAGCATCTCGACAAATGGCTATTGGTAAATCTGGATCTTGTCCATAGAGCAGAAAGGAAGGAGAGAAGGATACTAAGGAGGCTTGTTGGCTGAACTATTAGCCCATGGCCAACCAAGGTAACTAGAGATCCCAATCTCCCAAGTGGCCTCTCTACAAACCATACTTTTGCAATCCTCTCTTCACCGTTTGAACCACTCTCTCTGCTAAGCCATCTACCTAAGAATGACCTTGAGAGGTAATACAATGATCAATGAAAGCCTTGTCACACAAGACCTAAAACTACCCCAAGAACTCTGTACCCTAATCAGTCAAAACCCCAACTGGTGCACCAAAATGACTAAGAACCCAATCTAGGAACACATAAGCCGTCCCTTCACCGGACTTGTCATGAAATGCCACCAACTCAATCCACTTGGAGAAGTGCTCCACCATCACCAAAACATACCAATGATGTCTCACAGTCAATAGTAAAGGTCCAGCAAAGTCCAAATTCCAACGGTAACCCAGTTCCATGATAGGTAATGGGTGTAACTATGGCGTAGGAGCATTGAATGATGCTTTAACTTGGTCACAAACCACACATCTAGCAACAAACTACTATACATTGGTTTGCATACCGCACCACCAATAATGACTCTAGAGTAAGCTATATGTATGCTTTACTCCAAAATGTCCTAGCTCCTCATGAGCATGATGGACTAATTGTACTCTAAGAGATAGAAGTGGTACTACTTGCACTCTACTATCCTCCCATACCCCAAGAAGGTGTCTACCCTCCAATCTAAACTGCTTGGCTTGCTAAAGGACATGGTTTCTCTCCTTGGCCCCAACTATGCCACCCACAACACCCGTGCAAAGATAGTCCACCACTAAGACATCATCATGAATGTCTCGCTGAACTATACTATTATCTCCACTCTCTGGATCTATGACCTCAATAACTCCTCTTGTATGCACTAAGAGAGGTACCACCAAAGCCTCAAAAAATATACAAAGAAAGGCAGATGCATGCCAACATGGCACCATCTCCTCATCTATCTCACTATGCCAACATGCTCCAATCTGATCTTGCTGGTTGGGACATGGGTTTCTACTCAACCCATCTGCATCTCAATTCACCACTCTAGGTCTATGAACAACCGTGAAATCATACTCTCATAAAATCAGAGCCCATTATGCCAACTTCCCTAAAATCTTGTCGGACTCCATTAACCACTTTAGTGGTTGATGATCAGTGATGAGAGTAAAGGGGTTACCAAATAGGTAACATTTGAAATGTGCTACTACTCAAACTACTGCCAAGCACTCTCTCTCATATGAACTATACTTTGCCTCTGCTGAATTGTTGGAGCAACTAACATAGGCCACCACAAACTCTCTCCCCTCATCATCATGTTGGGTGAGCACTACTCCAAGCCCCAACAACTCCAATTGTTTGAACCTAAAATGGTCGTCTTTTGATCAGTCTCCTCAAAATAGGAGCAGATGTCAACCTCTCCTTGAGCTCTATAACAACTCTCTCCTGCTCATCTCCCCAACACCACTCCTTTCTAAGCTTGGTGAGATTTGTCAAGGCCTTGGCAATGGCACTAATCCGCTAACATATTGGTGTCATTGGGGAAAATGATTCATGGTTATCATTAGTGCCATTTGGTGAGCTCAAGAGTTTCCTTTTGTGTTACATAAGATCAAGAGTCTCTTTTAAAATTTTCATGAGCTCAGAGTTAAATTTGTGTTATGCCAGCTCATGACTTTGTTATGTTACTGAAGTCCTTGAGGTGTTTTATTTAGAGCATTTGAGCAAAAGAGTCTTGGGAGTATTTTATTTGGTGCATTTGAGCAAAAGAGTTTGAGGAGTATTTCATGTTTAGGAGTGATAAAGTGAAAAGAGGAGGTTTCAAGAAGGAAAGGGAGAGAATAAGAAAGAGGAAGGGAGGGAGAATTTTTTTGAATGAAGGAAAGGAATGGGAAGGAATGTGTAGGTGTGCGCAGGAGATATAGTCAAGAAAGGAAAATTTAGCAAAAAAAGCAAGGAAGATCAAGAAGAGACAAGAAAGAAAAGGAGAAAAACCTTCGAGGAGAGGGGCTTGGGGAACAAAGCAAGAAGGACTTTGGGGAAGGCTGGAGAAGGGCTAGTAAGCAGGGAAGAAATCTCACAAATTTAAGGGTGGCTAGGGAGAGTGTTTTGTTGGGGAAGAGGGAACAAGGAGAGGATTTTTGAGGGGTAAGAGGTGACTATGCAAGAGCAAAAGAGAGGGGATTTTTCATAGGATGTGCGGAAGGGAGTGAAATGCAGAAGCCTTCATGAAGGAAAGGGACAGAGGAGAACAAAAGAAGTTTGTAGGGTTTGCTGAGTTGTTGCCAAGGGAGAATTTCATGAAGGTGAGAGCAGGAGAATGAGTGAGTTTTCAAATGTGACTAAGTGTGGTAAGGGCTCAAGGGTTTTCTCAAAGGAAGTGTGAAGCCATGTGCAAGAGCTGGAAACTTAGATAGAGAAAATGAATTTTTGAATGTGAGAAGTTGATAGAACAGGGCGGAGAGAGAGAGAGAGAGTTTTCTTGAACCACAGTGCAAATGTGCAGGAGCTAGAAACTTGGACTGGGAGAATGAATTTTCAAATATAAGAAGTTGAGAGAACAAGATAGAGGGAGAGAGAGAGTTTACTTGAAGCATAGTGCAAATGTGTAGGAGCTAGAAACTTGGACAGAGAGAATGGATTTTTGAATGTGAGAAGTTGAGAGAAGAGGACAAAGGGAGAGAGGGTTTTCTTGAAGCACAATGCAAATGTGCGGGAGCTGGAAACTTGGACAGAGAGAATGAATTTTTGAATGTGAGAAGTTGATAGAATAGGACAGAGGGAGAGAGAGTTTTCTTGAAGCACAGTGCAAATGTGCAGGAGCTGGAAACTTGGAAAGAGAGAATGAATTTTCAAATGAGCTAAAGTCTTGACCATGATAGAATTGCAGTGACTGGAATTTCTTAATGGGAAATGTCTTGACTATGATAGAAGTGCAGGAAGAGAAATGAGAAGGAGGTTGGTAGGATAGTGTGGGAGTAGACAAGAGATTTTCAAGAGAATGCTCTGCTGAGGAGATGACAACAGAGATAGGGTTTGATGAAAGAGAAAGCTTCGAGAGGAAAGTGTGACTGATGGGAGTAGACAAAAGAGCTTTGAAAAAATGCTCTATTGGTAATGACAGACCAGTACGGGTGATGAGGATGCTTTGAGAGAATGCTCTCTTGGTAATGACAAACTAATAGGGGTTTGATGAGAAAGCTTTGAGAGGAAGTTTGACGGATGGGAGCAGACAAGATATTTTGAGAGAATGATCTATTAAGGTGAAACAGGGCGGAGAGGGGTTTGATATGAGAATATTTTGAGTTGATAGAGCTTGACTGGGTGACAAAAGTGAGGAGATCAGATGTTTGAGAGGACCTGTGTGAATTGACAGCATAAGTGGAGGAAGAATTTCTAGAAGAGAGGCCAATGCGTATTGACCAAACAGTAAGCAGTTGAGAGAATATTTTGAGTTGACATAACTAAGTAGTGACAAAAGTGAGGAGAGAAAATGCTCAAAAGGAGACTAGTGCAAATTGGCAATGATAGCGAGGAGAACAATGCTTGAGTGGGGAATGATAGACCAGTGAGGCTTTGGAGATGCTTCGCAAAAGTTGTCAAGATGAGAAAATCACGGAGGTGAGGACAAGAGAGTGTAAGGAAAAATTCACAAATGTTGCTGAATTGCTGAAGTGTGGACATAAGGAAGGTCTCCTCCACAAAGGTGAGGACAAGAGTGTGAAGAAAGTTGGATGTTGCTCAAGTGTGAAAGATTGTAAGGAGGAGAGGATTGTTTTTGCAGCAAAAGTTGTCTAGATAGTGGAAGTGGATGTTAGAAAATTTTCATAGCTGGACTAGTTTGAGCTTGATATGCATGCGAGAGAGAACATGTTGAAGACCAAGATTCTGTTTGCTATTTTTGTTACTTTCTTTTGTTCAGTTGTCAAATGTTAGAGCTTAGGGTAATTCATTGTGTTAGTTGGAACTGGCTGTTTCTCCCGAGTCTTATAAATATTGAGAAGAGGATGTGAAGAGAACTGAGTGGCTTATGGATGAATGTATTCATTGTGAACTGTGAGTAGTGTCAGGAAGAATGACTCCATTCTTGGAGCTTCTAGTCTGGTATGAATAGTCAGATCAACTTGCTGATCTGCATGTTGTGGAATGAGTCTGGCCTTGGCTTGCATACTGATAGTGAAGCCCACCTGATCGTTACACCCAAAACCCCAAATGTAATAAAACAAGAACATGCCCTAAAAGAAAATGAGAATTAAAATCATCCAAATGATCTCAACACAATAGACCTAGGAAGTGGTTCAGATAGAAGAACTGCAAATAGGCTATTCCATCAATAGGAGGAAGCTACTTCAAGATGGAAGATTAGAACCTAGAACAACCTACGGAATAATTTACAATCCACCGATGACTAAGACAATCTAAGCACAAGCAACAAGGTGCTCGGTGCACTCTGAGGCCTATGAATCCCTGCGACATTGGGCAATTGTGACAACCCGGCAAATATCACTTTTGCGGTAATCGGGTCAATAAAGTTTGTTCCCGCAGAGATACTATCCGGAATTGGTCAAATATGAAATCAAAAGTCACAATGGCAGTTCTTCTTGATGGCTTCTTTAATCTCTCAAGTAGAAACTACACCCAGAAGAGAGTAACAAGCTCACAATCTTGACAACTTGTCATGAATACACACACACATAATCATAACATAGCAAATTCTGTCCAAACAACTCTTGATTGTGATGATTCAGATTCTCCCAAAGACGACACTTCACTGTGAAGACCGATTTCACCTCAGAATTGTGTTCCACCCCTCCACTAAAGGCACAACTTCCTCAATCAAAATTGCTTCACATCAACTTCATGTTGCACTCACCAACGCAGAATACTACCAACACTACAATTCCTCTCAGATCTGTCAAGGCATTGCTCCAATGCACTTCACTCAGGATCAAACACACAAAATGAAGATCAAGACTGCAGATTCCAACATCCACAGACACACTGACTTGCTCTTTGGAATTCTTCACACACTCACAACTACAAACACAAAATTGACAATCGGAATTAAGCTTAAGCTATGAGTACTGAGAACAACACTTTTCTTTATCTATCTTTAGAAAGTTGAATATTGAATAACATTGTATTGCGAATGCTCCACTTAAATACTGAAGCAAACGGCAGACTCGCCTACCTAGGCACCGCTTCCTAACATCTCTTCCTACCTACAGATCCCAAGTGACATCTATCTCTTCATATCTGCCTTTTCCTATCTCAAAATTGACTTCTATCCCGATCCGATGTCTACCTCATCATTGGCTTCCGAACCCGATGATCTTTTTACTATTTCTCCTTCTTCAGGTATGATTGATTCTACTAGTTTCTTTACTAATTCTACTACTTCTTCACTACAATCTAGAATTGAGCTCATGGGTAATCTATCTACATTCTTCTTTTCCGACCCACTCTTCTCTAATGGATCAATCCCCAAGTCCGATGATACTTGTATTCCTACTTCTGCAACATCGGATTTCTTCTCCACTGTCACACTATTCCAAATTTTCTCTAACTCTGAATTGACTAAATCCAATCTAAGACTAACATTATTCTCTACATCTAACATTTTCCTATCTACTCGCTCTCTCAACCAAATCAGCAATGTGTTCATGTCCACATCCTTGGCTTTTTGTTTCCGAGTCTCCTGCACAAGTAATTTCAACTCATGTAGGCGAGCTTCTTCCAATCTTCCTTCAGCCTCCGTGCTTAAGATTGCTCTTAATTTTCCCACACCTTCTCCTACTGATTCCGACTCATATCCTCAAGAGTATTCTACTTTCAACTCCTCGCAATACATCTTCAACTTGTCTTTGTATTCTGCAGCGAGCATCTTCTTCTCCTCTGCATACTGCATACTCTGCTGTTCTGCGCTCTTGACAAGTTCTTGCAATCGCTCTTCTTCTTCTTGCCTGGACGCAAACTCTCTCTGCCATGCTTGATCTTTTGCTGCTACACTCTTCTTCAAGCTATCCAACTCTTGCTCCACTATGATGGTCATCGCCTTCAAATGGACATTCTCGATGCGCACATCACTCACTTCCTCCTTCATTTTGCTCAGCCACATTGCCTGCTCCTTCAATTCTCTGGTTTGCCTTTGCAATTCCTTCTCCTTCTCTGCGCAGCTTCCTTGTAGTAGGCTCAGCATTTTCTTCCTTGAGTCTTCCTCTCTCCAAAGTTCTTCAATTTCTTCATTTCTTCGGACTTGTTGCTCTTGCAACCCCTTCACTTCACTCAACAGATGCTTCACCACCTGCAACTCATTCATCTCCTTCCTTCGATCTTGGGCAATTCCTCTCCGGTGTTCTTTCAATAGCTCGAGCAATGGTGTGACCACCTTCGTCAAATATGTTATCCCGCCAAAGTTTTCTTCCTCTTCATTGCCATCTTTGTCTGGAGTCTTCTCCTCCGTCATCGGCTGCTTCATCTGAAGTTGAGATCTTTGTATCTTCATCATGTCGGCATTGTCTTCATCTTGGCCTCTTGAACTGGGCCCCGCGGGATACTCCTCCTTCTCTTCTGGTCTTGGCTTGTTTGCTATCATCGTATGACAAGCCTCACTTACTACTGCCAACTGTTGGAGTTCTAGCTCTCCATCACTTTCGCTTCCAGACTCCTTACTTTTCAAGGTGAGCTCCTCTTCATCCGAGTCCTCTTCTTGCGACTCAGTCTCTTCCTTAGACTCCGATCCTGATGATGCCTCTCTTACGACTTTTGCTATCTTCAACATCAGCCGCCGAGTCTTTTGTTGCATGGGAGACAACTTGGCTTCTTTGGGTTTGATGCGCTTCTTCGTCTTTGGACTGGTGATGTCTTCAATTTTCCACTGTCCCGTCCTTGCAAAGTACTTGTTATTTGCTCAAAGATGCAGCATATATTGGCGCTCCTCATCATCTGCTTCTCGTCTCAAATCGGGGTGCATGTGTGACACCATATGATGATGCTTGTCTTCGGATAGCAAGTTCAGCCTGAAGTGGAAATGAGCTACGAACGGTGCAAAATAATGCGGTGGTAAGCCCGTTCTCCAATTCACCACCATCTGCCTTGTTCGGTGATGAAAGCACCTCGCCCAATTAATTGGAACTCCTGCAAACATTTGATGGAAAAAGATTGCCTGCTGCATGGTCACGTAGGTCGTTTGTTCTGGCTTAAACATGGCCATCATTGCCCCCACGATACTTCTTTGGATCGGGTCCCGATAGGACTCCACCTTGTAACCATTTGTAGTTCTTGGAGCGAAAAACAAGTTGCGGATCTCCGCCATCTCCTCTGCAACATCACACTTCCGATAGAAGGTGATCCCTGTCGGCTCTCTTGCTTCTCTCCCCAATACTAATTTCCAATCCGACTCAGTCCATCAAGCCGGATTGCCTCTCTTCCCTTCACCTCGAGACCCTCCTCACAATTACTGGCAGCGATCTCTACCATCACTCCCGGGAAACTGAAATTCCATTTCCATGCTAAAAATGTAATACAAAGTCTAACCAAGACTTTGATTCTAGCTACTACATCTACTCTTCGGATTGCAAAACCTCTCACTGCCAGCGCGTTGGCCACCTTCTTCGCCATGATTTGTTCTCTTGTTCTACGTTGTTGGAAAATCAGACCCTCTCCTGGATGAGACACTCTAACTCCCTCAGGGTTCCGGAAGATCTCACTCTTGACGGCTTCCGGACACGCATTACTACAAGATGACTACTCAAAGGAATTGGAAATTTACTCAGAGGTTTCAACTTCCCATTGCGCAGTAGTAATTTTATATTGCCCCGAATTGCAGTCATTCTTCAATCAATTTTAGTTTGTGAATTTCTCTCTTCTGTGTGCACTCCCGGTCATTATCAAGACATGCTTATTCTGCCCCCGCCATTTCTTGAAATGTACTTTCTTGCCACGTACAGAGGTTGTTAAACGGTCTTCATCTTTCCTGTGTCTTCCAACCCAAAGATGATGATCTTTGGCCTTTTTCCGACGTACTCCTCTTCCGAGTACCTCCATCATCAGATCCAATGTCAGCTTCTTTGGCTTTCCTCCGAAGTTACTTCCATCCATTCTTTGTCCGCAATTCGACTTTTCTATGCTTACTTCGTCTCTTAAACACTACTAACCATAAAAAACAAAAAATGTGGGTACCACAACAATAGAAGTTCACCAACCCAAGGAATACTCACACTCTGCTCACATCCCTAAGCTGAGGAATACATGCAATAGCCTACACCTTGGTTTGTTGAATACCAAATCCTCCAAGGTAGATAGTGTGATCCAAATACTCACCTTGCTCATGGAAGAACCTTCACTTCCTTGGATGTAATGTGAGTCCATGAGATCTTGACCTCTCAAACACCTCCAACAGTTGTCTCTCATGCTCCTCCACATCAGATCTATAGACCAAAATGTTATCAATATAGTACCAAGCAAAATCCTATCCCGCTAAGATCCTATCCATGACCCTCTAGAACTCAGCAGGAGCATTCTTTAACCCAAATCGTAAGAATCTCCATTGATATAACACATCCTTGCCATGAGGATTAATAGCCCAAAATACTATCTTGGACTTATCCTCCTCCTTGATTGGCAACTGATATCTTGCTCAAAGATCCAAAGTATTGAAGACCTTTTCATGCCCAATCGCATCAAAGATCTCCTCCGGTGTAGGCATGGCATACCAATCAGCCCGAGTTTTTTGGTTGATAGGACGGTAATCTCCATACATCTGCCTATTTGTGTAGTTGCCATGCATATCCTTCTTGGCTTGCATCATTGTTGTTGATGCGTACTCTCCATGTGAAATCTCCACCAAACCAACCTCTAAAAGGTCACTACTCTGGTTCTAAATCAATGCCCGCTCCATATCATTATATCAATAAGGACGTCAAAAAATTGGTGTATTACTAGTCAGCTTAATATGTATACCAGATCCCTTTAGAGCACCTGAATCCTTCATACTAAAGGCAAAACAACTTGTGTAGCTCCTCAAGAACCTCCAAACTCTCTATCTTTCCTCTCCTATAAGCTTGGATCCAAATCTGGCTCCCTAGTATCCTCTATCATTGTCATATGAGTGGAAGATGTACTGACTGGCTGCTGCTACACTAGAACCCTTGGGAACAATAGTGTCATGCTCCAACCACTAGAGGTCCCAACCTTAATGTGAAAAACTCCCTCTACTCTAGCTACAAGCTCCATATGTCCTCTAATTGCATCCCAAGTAGACCAAGGGTGTAATCCAAGTAGCTCACGCTCACCTAGATGGACTCCAAGTAGACCACTCTCCCTAGTAGCCACTGGTTGTGTCCCAAGAATACCCTGCACACTTGGTCCATTGCCCTAGGCATGTGCTTGAATCGTCTCAATAGGCATATGGCTCATAAGTGTTCGAGTGGTGATGCCTATCAAGCGCATCCAATGCTACTCTGCTAAGCCAAAGTTCATAATCCAGGTCAAATAGTTCAAGTCCCTAGCTTGACCTAACACCTGATGCTTGGATGCCTCTTGCACTACTAGAACAATGGTAATACGAGTGCAAAAACCCATCATCTGCTCTCTCTCATTGGCATTGGGCTCCACCAACTACTGTAACAATGAGTCCCAAACCAATCATATAACACCATTTGTACATGTGTGTGGTATTGTGATATTTAGCTTGGTATTACAAGTACTTGAGAGATATTATTTATATAGAGATAAATGATGGTTCTACATTAGTCATGATTAGCTAAAGCTAGTCATAACAAAGATAGAGGGGACCTTACTTTAGAGGAAGTGGAAAAGATGAGCACCACTATTTTGGATTCTCGTGTGTTGACTTGATATTATTCCTAGGTGTTTGGCTTTGAGGAAAGAGTTGAGAACTCCGGGGCCCGCAAGCCTTTTTGTTTTGGATTCTTCTATAGTCCAAGGATAGCCCATGTGAAGGAATCCTTGACTTAGTGGTTGGGTCAAGATAAAATCACATGCTTAACGGAATATGCCCATGTGGATAGATATTCTTTTATACTTTTTGACTTTACTTGACTTTTAGCCTAGTAACTTGAGTTACTTCAGTAATTAGTAACTTTGGTGCGTAACTATTTCACAAGTATATAAACAAGGGGTGAGGAGGTACTCATCATCCTTTCATTTGCAACTATCTCTCTCTCATTGAGTTCTCTAGTGAGCAATGTCTTGAGTCTTGGAGTGTTAGCCTTGGAGTACTATGATGGAGTTAAGGTTCTTTGCCTTCTTAGTCCATGGTGTGCTACCATAATAGCCATCAGAGGTTCATCTTGAGTGAGAGACAGGCCGGCTCACATTTTTGGTTCCGTTGCCGGGATCTCTCTAGAAGGCAAGATAATGTTCCACATTCAATTCTACATTAGGCAGAAGGAGGCTATGAGAGCTCACTTGGAGAGAACATTTGGAGAAGAGAGTGCTAAACTTATGTTAGAGAACCAAAATCTATTTTTATACCCTGTAGTTTATTACAATGTCTTTGAGGTGATATTGTAGATCTTGTACACATGAGAGGACTTGGAGAGATTGTGTGAGGTGGATTGCAGATTTTGGGGATTAAGGTGATTTTGTGCAAAATCTCAAGTTTGAGATCTGGACTTGAAATTTCTACACATGATATCTTGGGTCTTCCTTCATTTAGGACACTTAGAATTATTGTGAGAGCTACTATGTGCATTGGGCTAGAATTTTTGAAAGTTGATAGGGTAAACTGCTCCTACAACTACATGTTCTCTAGAAAATTGTATAGTGTCTGCCATTTCTCTAATTTTCACTGGATTGTAATGAAACTTTGTAGGAAAATTAAATGCATTATATTATACCTTTTGGCAGAAAAATTAGACAGAGATCATTCTTGAGTAGAGAGTTATAAGTTTTTAAAGTGAGGGGGGTGGTTTCCAAACCAAATCTGAAATATGTGCTGAATAGAAAGGTGCTTAGGCCAAATGGCTTAATAAAAAGATCTAAAATTTTGCAAGGAGTGACACCCTAGAGTTGTGATCAAGTGTGAAAAATTTCAGAGGAACATGAAATTATTATTGTGAGATTTAACTAACATTGTGAGGAAGGGTCAATTCTACAGAGTTTAGATTTCATGCAAGAGGAGTGTGAGAGCAACAAAAAGCATGTTTGAGTGTTTAGACTCATCTTGAGAACATAGAGGGTCACCAAGAGTGGATTGAGGCTATGCAGGGTTCCCCAAGGGTTTGATGTGATGATAGGGGTGGATTTGAGGAGAAGAGAGTTTAGAATAGAATTTAAAGAGAGTGTTGAGAGGATGCAAAAACCTACACCACTTGGAGGAAATAGTGAGTCTAAGTGCTTTTTATGTAGAGAGAAGAGATATAAGGCAAGTTCACGTCCATTGACTTTTGAGAGCAAGAGATTGAGAGAAAAGAGAGGCTTACTTGACTTGGGTTTGCATGTTGGACCTTCTTCACCAAGATTGGGAGGGAGAAGATCTAAGACCAAGGAGTTGTGTGAGGTTTGTGGAGTTGAAAGACTTCCAAAAGGACATGAGTGTAGTGGAGTAAAATCACTTTTGGAGACTTTGGTGAAGGATCTTGGAGAGAGTCTTAGTATAGCTACAGAAATACTACCACCTTCATCAGCTAGTTCTCAAGATTAGTGATGGAGATAATCTTTCAACTTATGGATAAAGTATCCATGAGAGTTAGATTAATATGCACTCTAGGATTTGATGTTGCTATAGATATCTTGGAGCAACCTGAACTTTTTGTGTTCCCTAGAGTGGATTATTCTCAGATGGTGTTAGTCATGTATATACTCTATTAGTAGAGTGAGAGAAAAGAAAAGAGAAAAAGAAGAAAAAATATTGAGAGAAAAGAAAGATAGTGAGGGGTTAAGATAGGGAAACTTCCGGTTTTCTTTGGCAAGGATGGAGAAGATGTGGAGGCCTTTGTGAGAGACTTCAAGAGAATTTACATAGGAAAAAATGAGAGGAGGAAGAATGAGTGGGCCTCATTATTATCAGATTTTTTTGAGAATGCAACACTTACATGGTATGAGTTAGAATACCAAAAGAGAGAGAGGAGAGATGTAGGAGAAGAGTCTTAGTAGAGTTTGACTTCAACACTCATTGAGAACTTTCTCCTAGATGAGAGTTATGAGAGATTGATGAGTGAGGTTACCTTTCTCAAACAAGGAGATGGAGAAATTTGTGAGAGACTTCATTGATGACTTTTGTGTCTATGGGAGCAAGGAGGAGCACTTTGAGCACATAATCAAGGTCTTGCAACGCTTGGATGAGGAAAATGAATCACTCAACCTAGAGAAGTGAATTTTTGGATGTGAAGAAGCTCTAATTTTGGTACACATCATCTCCAAAGATGTAAAACCAGTTGATCTTGAGAAGGTGAGGAAAATCTCAGACCTTCCATTCCCTTCAAGCTTGACAAAGTAACGCCAATTCTTGGGGATGGTTGGGTACTACAGGAGGTTCATCTTCTCATTTTCCAACAAGTCTTATGCATTGACCATCTACATGAAGAAAGGTGTAGATTACATGGTGATTTTGGTGGACATGGAGGCTCTCAAAGCTTTTGAGGAGCTCAAGCAATCTCTTGTTGTAGCTCCAATTCTTGCTAAACCTGATTGGAGTAAGTCTTTCATCCTCTACATTGATGCTTCTTATGTAGCTATAGGATGCACTCTTAATCAATTAGACCAAGATGGGCATGATCATCCAATAGATTATGCTAGTAGGCAAATGGTTTCAGTAGAAAAGAACTACTCTATCACGGAGAGAGAAGAGTTGGCAGTGATCTTTGGTCTCAAGAAGTTTAGACACTACTTGATTGGAGAGAAAACCACCATGGTCACGGATCACAAGGCTTTGAAGTACATCTCCAACAAGCCTAATGTTGAAGGGAGACTAGCAAGGTGGATGATACTCTTGTTTGAATATGACTACACCATTGAGGATAGGCCAGGAAAGAAACACGCAAATGCTGATTTGTTATCTATAGCCTATGATCATGATGGAGATGAGCTAGTGGGTGATTCCTTCCCGAATGAGGAGCTCATGACAATCTTTGTCACTCAAGAGGTTCCAATGGTGTACAAGGAGATTGTGGATTTTGTGACAAGAGGTAACTATCCAGAAGGGATGCATGCTAGGGAGAGGAAGGCCCTTGCTGCAAGATCTAGACCTTATACAATGGTGGAGGATATTCCTTTTCACTAAGGAATAGATGGTCTACTTTGAAGAGCAGTGGGTAAGGAAGAGTTTATCGTACTTATAAAGGAGTTTCATGAAGGTTTAGTGTGTGGAGGACACTTTGTAGGAAAGGTGACTGCTTTCAAGATTCTAGATGCAGAAAAATCACCATTGACACTTGAGAAAGTAGAGAGTAGGTTAACTACCCTCAAGTATGGCCTAAATGTTACCAAGGAGGAGAAGGTGAGATTTGAGGCAATTTTCTGCAAGTTCATCCATGTGTTTGCTTTCAGTTACAAAGATTTGAAGGAAGTCACCTTGGAGGAGCACAAGATAGAGGTAGAATCACATCCAAGACCAATCCGCCAAAAGCAATGTTGCATTAGCCCACCAATATCTTTGGTTGTGAAGAAGGAGATTGATAAGCTCAAGGAGTCTGGATTTATCTTTGACATGGAGAATTCAAAATGAGTGTCTCCAATTGTGATTGTGAAGAAAAAGAATGGCAAGCTTCAAGTATGTGTGGATTACAAGAAGCTCAATGTTGTTACCAAGAAGGACTACTACCTATTACCATTTATTAATGAGATCTTGGAGGAGGTTGCAAGTCATGAGAAGTATAGTTTTGGAGATAGTTATAGTGGATATAACCAAATCAAGATTGCACTAGAGCATCAACAACTCACCACATTCACCATACCTTGGGGAACTTATGCTTTCAAGGTCACGCCTTTTAGGCTTTGCAATGCTCCAACCACATTCCAATGGTTCATGAACAAGGTATTTGAACCTTTCATTGGAAAATTTATGAGAGACTTGATTGATGGCTTTTGTGTCTATGGGTGCAAGGAGGAGCACTTTGAGCACCTAATCAAGGTCTTGCAATGCTTGGATGAGGAAAATGAATCACTCAACCCAAAGAAGTGCATTTTTGAATGTGAAGAAGTTCTACTTTTAGGGCACATCATCTCCAAGGATGGAATAGCAATTGATCCTAAGAAGGTGAGGAAAATCTCAGACCTTCCATTCCCTTCAAGCTTGACAAAGTTAAGCCAATTCTTGAGGATGGTCGGGTACTACAGGAGGTTCATCTTCTCATTTTCCAACAAGTCTTATGCATTGACCATCTACATGAAGAAGGGTGTAGATTACATGGTGATTTTGGAGGACAAGGAGGCTCTCAAAGCTTTTGAGGAGCTCAAGCAATCTCTTGTTGTAGCTCCAATTCTTGCTAAACCTGATTGGAATAAGCCTTTCATCCTCTACATTAATGCTTCTAATGTAGCTATAGGATGCACTCCTAGTCAAGTAGAACAAGATAGGCATGATCATCCAATAGCTTATGCTAGTACGTAGATGTTTTCAGCAGAAAAGAACTACTCTGTCACAGAGAGAGAAGGGTTGGCAATGATCTTTGGTCTCAAGAAGTTTAGACACTACTTGATTGGAGAGAAGACCACCATTGTCACGGATCACAAGGCTTTGAAGTACATCTCCAACAAGCCTAATGTTGAAGGGAGACTACCAAGGTGGATGATACTCTTGTCTAAGTATGATTACACCATTGAGATAGGCCAGGAAAGAGATGCTGATTTGTTATCTAGAGCCTATGATCATGATGGAGATGAGCCAGTGGATGATTCCTTCTCGGATGAGGAGCTCATGAAAATCTCAATCACTCAAGAGGTTCCAATGGTGTACAAGGAGATTGTGGATTTTGTGACAAGAGGTAACTGTCCAGAAGGGATGCATGCTAGGGAGATGAAGGCCTTTGCAGCAAGATCTAGACCTTACACAAGAGCATAAGATATTCTTTTTCACCAAAGAGTAGATGGTCTACTTTAAAGAGTAGTGGGTAAGGAAGAGTCTATCTTACTCATAAAGGAGTTTCATGAAAGTTTTGTATGTGGAGGTCACTTTGCAAGAAAGATGACTACTTTCAAGATTCTAGATGCAGGTTACCATTGGAGAGGGATTTTCAACATTTTCTTGATTATTGCAAAACTTATCATGTTTGTCAAGTTTTTGCTAGAAATTCTACATCCACTCCACCACTTAGATCAATTCCATTGCTAGGACATTTTGAGAAGTGGAGAATTGATTTTGTAGGTCCTCTCAATAGAACCCCAAGGAACAATTGGTGCATTGTGGTAATTACTGATTACCTTACCAAGGGGGTTGAGGCTAGACCATTGCGGGATAAGAATGAAGATGAAGTTGGTAGATTTTTTTATGAATGCATTATCACTAGGTTTGGATACCCTTTGGAGTTGGTTCCAAATAGAGGAGGAGAGTTTACAGGAAGCATTACTACAACCATGCTATGATATTTCTCTATCACACATAGAGTAACTAAATCCTATAAGCCAAATTCCAATGGCTTGGTAGAGAGAACCAATCAGACCTTGTGCATGATGTTGGCCAAAGATGCAAAAAATGGAGAGGCTAAACATCATTGGGACAAGAGGATTCATGTGGTTTTGTGGGAATACAAGACAACCATGAAGACTTCCACGGGATATTCTCTATTTCAATTGGTATATGGTATTGAGTCTACCCTACGTATTCACTTTGATCTTCCTACCTTCCAAAGCATTCATAGGAGATTGAAGAAAGCACAAGGAGGTGATGCAGAGAAGTCAAGGAAGGAACAACTCATGGAGTTGGAAGAGGCAAGAGCAGTTGCTATGGTTTGAGTGGGGCAAGCCCAAAGGAAAAAAAAAGGAGAGTTATGACAAGAGGCAAGGCAAGAAGAAGGTGTAGCCTTTCAAAGAAGGTGATTGGGTGATTTTGTTTGATTCTATTTGATTCAAGAGAGTGCAAAAGAAGCTTTTGCCTAAGTACTTTGGACCTTTCATAGTGGAGAAGGTGTGAGGCCATTACGCCTATGATCTCAAGGAGTTGGGAGGAAGACACTTTGATAAGATTAACCATGATCAGTTGAAGATGTATCATAGAAGGTAGAGAGACCTTCACTTTGAGGACAAAGTGAAAACTTAGTCCGGGGTAAATGTAACACCCATTTGTGCATGTGTGTGGTATTGTGATATTTAGCTTGGTATTACAAGTACTTAAGAGATATTATTTATATAGAGATAAAGGATAGTTCTATATTAGTCATGGTTAGCTAAAGTTAGTCATAGCTAAGATAAAGGGGACCTTACTTTAGAGGAAGTAGAAAAGATGAGCACCACTATTTTGGACTTTAGTGTGTTGACTTGGTATTATTCCTAGGTGTTTGGCTTTGAGGAAAGAGTTGAGAACTGTTGGGCCCGCAAGCCTTTTTGTTTTGGATTCTTCTTTAGTCCAAGGATAGCCCATGTGAAGGAATCCTTGACTTAGTAGTTGGGTCAAGATAAGACCACATGCTTAGGGGAATATGCCCATGTGAATGGATATTCCTTTTTACTTTTTGACTTTACTTGACTTTTAGTCTAGTAACTTGAGTTACTACGGTAATTAGTAACTTTGGTACGTAACTATTTCACAAGTATATAAACAAGGGGTGAGGAGGTACTCATCATCCTTTCATTTCCAACTATCTCTCTCTCATTGAGTTCTCTAGTGAGCAATGTCTTGAGTCTTGGAGTGTTAGCCTTGGAGGAGTATGATGGAGTTGGGGTTCCTTGCCTTCTTAGTCCATGGTGCGCTACCATAATAGCCATCAGAGGTTCATCCTGAGTGAGAGACAGGCCGGCTCACAGGCCGCTCACCTCGGGTTAAGCCAAGTAAGCCACACTGAAGGAGTCATCAACCTCGATGACTGTCAAGATGTTTTATTAACTGAAGGAAAAATTTTAAAAATTTTGAAGACAGTTACTTTGGAGGAGTTGGCAGGATACACTGCCTTGTTTATAGAATTCCAGGATGTATTCGCCTGGTTGATGGATCAAATGCCGGGTATTCCACGAGAATTTGGATAACACCGGATTGATCTGGTTGAAGGTGCAGTTCCGGTTTGGCAGCGACAATACCGCCTGAACCCAAAGTACTCGCTTTTGGTGAAAGATGAAATCGACAAGTTCTTAGGGGCCGGAATCATCTTCCTTGTCTTAACCAGTGAATGGGTTTCCCCCATTGTCATTGTCCCGAAGAAGAAAACAGGGAAGATCCAAGTACGCCAAGACTTTCGGAAGTTGAACGCAGTCACAAGGAAAGATCATCATCCCTAGCCTTTTACCGATACAATTTTAGATCAGGTAGCTGGGCATCCTTGTTATAGTTTTCTTGATGGATTTTCAGGGTATAATCAAGTATCCATTCAAGAAGAAGACAAGGATAAAACTACATTCACGACCAATTGGGGCACTTTTTCTTACAATCAAATGCCCTTTGGGTTGTGTAATGCTCCCGCTACTTTCCAACGGATGATGAATTTAATCTTCAAAGATTTCCTATGCAAATTTGTGGAAGTTTTTATTGATGACTTTTGTGTGTTTGGACAAAGAGATGTACATTTAGATTACCTTTGCCAAATGTTTGAAAGGTGTCATTTTGCCGGCTTGTCATTACACCCGGAGAAATGCTTCTTTGCAATGAAGGAGGGAATTCTTCTGGGGCATCGAGTATCAAGCCGAGGTATAGAAGTCGATGTTGAGAAGGTTAAGATAATCGCAGCTTTGGAATCCCCAAAGAACATCCGGGAGCTGAGAGCCTTCTTAGGACATGTTGGATATTATAGATGCTTCGTGTCAAACTATGTTGTACTTGCTGCGCCACTTACAAAGCTTCTGAAGAAATCCAAAAACTAACTGTGGGAAGCAAATCAAGAAGAAGCTTTCCAGGTGTTGAAGAAAAAGCTGGTTGAAGCACCAGTCATAAGGGCCCCAAATTGGGACGTCCCTTTTCATGTGTATGTGGACACTTTGTCCATGGCCATCGGAGTTGTCTTAAGTCAGAAGGACAAGAAGAAGAAAGACTACTCGGTGTATTATGCCAGCCGACAACTTTCAGTCTCTGAAAAGAATTACTCAATGATTGAAAGAGAAGCACTCGGAATGGTGTATGCCTGCAAGAAATTTTGTCATTATTTGTTGGGGTATGAGTTTGTCTTCTATGTTGACCATTATGCCTTGCAACATTTGATCAAGAAGGCAGATTTATCGGGACAAATTGCAAGATGGATCTTGTTGTTACAAGAGTTCACGTATACTGTACAAGTAAGGAAGGGAGCTTTGCATTTGAATGCGGACCTCCTGTCCAGGTTAGAGACTCAAGACCAGAAGTGGGAAATTGACGATCGGTTCCCTGACAAAGAGTTGTATCACTTATCAGCAATGCAAAGTACAAGGTATGCAGCTGAATATAATTATCTGAATACTCTCCATTGTCCTGAGGGGATGGACCCGGAACAGCGGGCAGTCTTTCTCAGGAAAATGGGGCCGTACCAGCTTAAACACAACATTTTCTTTAAGATGGGCAAAGACAAAGTACTTTGGCGATGCTTGGAGTCATACGAAGTAGGAGGAGTAATTGAATCTTTACACTCCGAAGCATTGGGAGGACACTATGCTCTGAAGAATACTGTAAAGAAAATCCTTTCAGCAGGGTATTGGTGACCTACAATGTACAAAGATGTACATGCTCATATCCGAAGCTGTGATGCTTGTCAGAGAACGGGGAAGCCAACGGCTACTTCTCAATGGCCTTTGAGACAAATTTTGCCTTTGGCCCCATTTGAGAAATGGGGGATTGATTTTGTGGGTCCCATTCAACCAGTGACCCGAGTCACAAGAAAGTGATACATTTTGGTTTGCACTGACTATGCTACCAAGATGGTCAAAGCGGAAGCAACTCGTAGAGATGATGCTGAAACTGTGGCGGAATTTTTCTTTCAAAACATCATCTCCCGATATGGGTGTCCTCTGGGATTGGTCAGTGACTGAGGAACACATTTTTTGAACTCTGTAATGGAGGCGTTAACCAAGTACTTTCAGATTAAACATCGGAAGATGACTCCTTATAACCCAAAAGCAAATGGCTTAACGGAAAAAGCAAATGGGTTGCTTTGTAAAATTTTGAATAAGGTGACGGTCAATTATGCTTATGACTGGGATACAAAATTACCAGCCGCATTGTGGGCATATCAAACATCAGAGAAGATTACAACCAAACAAACTCCATACTTCTTGACATATGGCTTGCATCCCAAACTGCCAGTTGAATTTGAAGTTCCGACATATCGGGTTCTTTGCAAAGAACGAATGTAGGAAGAAGAAAGTCAGGATCTTTGGATTCATCAACTGATGTGGTTAGAAGAGAAAAGAGACGATGCAATGCAAACCACAAAAGAAGTACAAGCATAAAGGAAAGTCAGGCACGATAAGAGAATCAAGCCTGTGACTATACAAGAAGGGGATTTGGTTTTGTTATATGACAATTGCCGAATATTTTTTCCAGGCAAGTTGCATTTGAGATGGATGTGTCCCTATCGGGTTCTTTGTCTTTACGAAAATGGGTCCATGCAGCTTGTAGACTTGGAAGGTAATCCTTTTGCCACTCGAGTAAACGGTCGACAGTTCAGAGATATTGGACCATAGACTCGGAAGTTTCTAAGACACCCGAGGTCTATGTTTGCGGGGACGCTCACATTTGAGGAAGGGAGTATGTGGTGCCCACATTTTTTTTTCTCAAAATAAAGGAGAAGAAGTGTACAGAGAAGTCGAATTGCGCCTGTATGGCCGAAGAAGGCAAAGGAAAGAGTCTTCGGGATGAAAACCAAAGTAAAGTGACTTTGGGTCATAAGGCAAAGTACTCAAAAATGCCCTATCAGCATACAACCCGAAGTAAATTGTCTTCGTATTGGGGGGAGCTCAACCCGAGGCGAAGACAGTCTAACAACCTTTCGTTAGGGCAAGAAATTCAAGAAGGGGCCGTTTAAAAACTGGCGGCCCATACATGCAAAGGTTTATTGACAGTGACAGGTGCATGCCGGAGGTGTGATTTCTTGGTAGACTCTTGAAGCAACAAAAGACGAAGAAGGGCAACTCTATAAAAATCAAAACTGCAACGACAAAATGTCAAGTAATTTTCCTTTGCCATTGAGAAGTTGTCTTGCAGGTGATCGGGGAAAGGGAAATAGAGTTGGGATCGTGTTAGTGCGCAAGGGCAAAGTCGTGAGAGTGAAATCGAGAGAAAGTGAGAAAGTAGAAGAGGTAAGGAAGGAGATTTCTATGCAAGAAGAAGTAGTTGCAAGAAATGGAGTGGAGTACGTGCAGGAAATTGTGTGTCCATTGTTGGTGAGGTTGGAGCACAAGAAGAGGGAGATGCAGTCGACGTGTCCAGAGGTGAAGACTATGTTGCAGGTGTTAGCGTGACTAGACGAAGAGAACTCGGAGTTAAAGAAGAGTGTAACCCGAGGTGAGGAGGAAAGGGAAGTACTGCAAGCGGAGGCAGTAGAGAGAAGTCAGGTAATTGAAGACCTAAAGAGAGAAGTGAGCTATTGAGAGGAGCTTGTGAAGAAGAGTGACATAGCAAGGGAGAGACAAGTAGCTGAATACGAGATCTTGAAGCAACAATTTGCTAATTCAAGAGTAGAAGTTATCCATGCTATGGTGAGAGTAGCAGCAAAGGATCAAGAGCTCGATAGAGTGATGGAGAGTATGGAGGAGAAGAAACAACTCTGGCAACGAGAGTTGGCGGCACGATATAGAGAAGAAGACCGATTACAAGAGTTACTTTGTAATCAGGAGGAGAAGGTAGTACAAAAGGAGAAGGAGAAGGAGAAGGAGATGGTGAAAGCCAAATTTGAGGAAGAGTTGGCGATGTATAGAGAGGACTGGCTTGCAAATCGGGAACAAGAAAGGAAGACAAGATTGGAGCCAATAAAGGAAATTGTCCTCCAGATGAATGCAATGTTGAGTACAGAGGCCAGCGTTCAAATTGAAGAGACGAGACTGCACGAGTTGAAATTGTTGGTGTAGGAGACGAGGCGAAGACAGGCGAAAGACACCAAGATGAACGCCTTGTTGATTAAATTGAGAACTTGTGTAGATAGGAAGATATTAGAAGTAGAAGATAACATTTTGATTAGACTAGACTTAGTGAAAAAAGAGATAGAAAAGCTTCGGAAAGATGTTGAAGCAAAACCCAAAGTAGATAACATAGGAGTCCAAATGTCTTCGGAGTTACCGATGGAGACATTAGAGAAGAGTGGGTCGGGAGATAAGGAGTTAGATAGATTACCCACTAGTGGAATTTCAGATCAGGAAAGAGAATTGCTGGAATTGGTAGATGAAGTAGGAGATCTGAAACCCGAGGACAGAATATTAGGAAGTAAAGTTACTTCGGGTTTGGGTTTGAAAGCCAAGGAAGAAGTAGACATCGGATCGGAGTAGTAACAGATTTGAGATTTGAAGAGGCAGATATGAAACGGTGCATTGTCATTTTGGATCTGTAGGTTAGAACAATTGTTGTAGAACGGTATAGTTGTTAGAACTATCGATTGCTTCACTACTTAAGAGTGGCATTTGTAGTATCATGTTGTTCAGTGCTCATTATTTTTGAGAATAGATAAAGCAAAGTGCTGTGAAGCAGTGCTTGTCGCTTGAGCTTGATTCCAAGTATCAACTTTGCAATTGTGTTTGTGAGTGTGTGAAGAATTTCAAAGTGCAAGTCAGTGTGTTTGTTGGATGTTGGATTCCACAGCCTTGATCTTCATTCTGTGTGTTTGATCCTAAGTGAAGTGCAATCGAAGCAATGCCTTGACAGATCTGAGAGGAATTGTAGTGTTGGTAGTATTCTGCATTTGTGAGTGTAGTGCAAAGTTGATGTGAAGCAATTTTGATCAAGGAAGTTGTGCCTTCAGTGTAGGGGTGGAACACAATTCTGAGGCAAAGTCGTTTTGCAATGAAGTGCCGTTTTTGGGAGCCTGAATCATCACAATCAAGATTGTTTGGAAAGATTTGATGGAGTTGTGATTAAGGAGTGTTAATTTGTGACAAGACTACAAATCAGTGCTTGTTACTCTCTTCTGGGTGTAGTTTCTACCTGAGAGACTAAAGAAGAACTCAAGAAGAACTGAAATTGTTACTTTGCTTTGTATTTGACCAATTCTAACTCGTATCTCTGCGGGAACAAACTTTACTTACCCGATTACCGCAAAAGTGATATTTGCCGAGTTGTCACACCATCAGAGGTTCATCTTGAGTGAGAGACAAGCCGGCTCACAGTACCCAAACACAAAATCTGACCATTAGAAAGTACTCTATGAGTAATTGATAAAATACCTCTAACCACTATCATTGCAACTCTAGTGTCCAAGCAATCTAGATGCGATATCACAAATGGCGTGACACAAACCAGCCACCTTGGGACACTGTGGGTTTTTGCTCTAAACTCTACAACACAAAACTCTACAACACAAATAGTGGGTTTTTGCCATCCAAGTAGAACTTGATTCTCTCTACCACCAATGCAAATGGGGGCTAGAGGATCTACCTTTTGATCTTAAGGCTATTGATTGTAGATGAGTCTTCCATATCAAGCTAATTCTGATGGCTCTATGAGAAGGTACAAGGTATGCTTGATGGAAAAAGGTTATACTCAGCAGTCTGGCATGGACTATGATGAGACATTTAGTCATATTGCCAAGATGGCAACCTTTTGTATAGTGGTTGCAATTGCAATTCAACAAGGATGGTAGTTACACTAGATGGACTTCATGAACATAGTTCTCAATGGCAATCTTGAGGAGAAGGTTTAAATAGTGTAGCCAATTGGTTTTGAGGACCATAATTTCCATCTCAAGTTTGCAAGTTGCAGAAAGCACTCTATTGCTTGAAGCAAGCACCTAGGGCTTGGTATGTAAAGATTACTTCCTTCTTAGTAGCTTGTGGGTTTGCTATTTTCCTCTGATCCTACCTATTATGTTCTAAGGGAATCAGATCAGGATTTGATAGTCATCATCTATGTAGATGATGTCATTATCATTGGTAGTTGTGAGAAGCTAGTGTCTCATCTTGAGGTGTACTTAAAGGTCCAATTTGAGATGTAAGATCTAGGTGGCATTAGATATATCTTAGGTGGGGAGTTTATTAGGGATAGAAAGGCTATGTGGCTTGTGCAACATCAGTATGCCATTGACATGCTAAAGAGATTTGGCCTATTAGAGTGTAAGCCTATGACTACACCTTTCGAGCAAAACCATCACTTAGGTATTGATGACAATGAGTTGCTTGCTGATCCTTGTGGATATAAGCAGATGGTTAGTAGTCTCATTTATATAACTATCAGTAGACCAGACCTTAGTTATGCAGTTGGAGTTGTCAACCATTTCATGCAATAACCATGCAAATGTCACTTTGAGGCTATCAAGTGCATTTTTTGATATGTGAATTTTTCACTTTGCAGTTTGGCCTTTAGTACACATTTGGCGGATCATTGGTGCTGCATGGTTACATTGAAGCAGATTGGGTAGGGAATGCCCTTGACATGAGATCTACTTCAAGGTATACATTTGGAATTGGGAGTGCCACATTGAGTTAGGCTTTTAAGAAGTAGCCAATTGTAGTTATGTCTTCCACTAAGGTAGAGTATCGTGGAGCTACCAATCCAACTTGTGAAGCTATTTGGTTTGGAGTTTTCTTTCTGATATTGGTGTGTATTGTTTATTTCTCATTATGTTATACAAAAATAACATGAGTGGCATTAAGGTAGCTAGTAATCATGTGTTTCATGCTAGGACTAAGCACATTGAGATCCACTATCACTTTGTTAGGAAGAAGGTTCTAATAGTGTAGATTGAGGTTAAGTTTGTTAGCATAGGTGAGCAAATTGCTGATATTTTCACCAAGGTTTTATCTAGAGATATTTTAAGGCTTCTAGAATTTGCCTTGGTGTACAAGATATTGAATTTAGCTTGAAGTGGAATGTTGATACTATCACAAGCTCATAATGACTTAGTTCTTATTGTACAATTGTGTTAAGTTTTAGGATACACATGTGTACTATGTATGCATGAGAAGAGTACCCTCTTTCTATTAATTCTTGCTTATCTTCCTTGTGTTCTCTCTCACTCTCTCTCATGATCCATTATGAATAATCTTGGAGTGTTTATCCAATCCTTGTATTCTTTGACAATAATTTGAGTTTCTAAGATCTCACTCTCTCAAACACCTCCAACAAATGTTTCTCATGCTCTTCCACAATAATGCTATAACCCAAGTGTCATTAATATAACACAAAGAAAAATCCAATCCTGCTAAGATCTTGTCATGACCTTCTAGAACTTGGCAAGAGCATTCTTTAACTCAAATGGTGAGAATCTCCATTAATAGAATAAAACCCTACCATGAAAATTGATAGCCCAAATTTTTTTCTTGGATATGTCATCCCCGTTGATTTGTAATTGAAGATACCTTGCTCAAAGATCCAAAGTATTGAAGAGCTTTGCATACCCAATCATATCAAAGTTCTTCCCCAATGTAGATATAATATACCAATCAGCTATCATTGGTTGATAGGATAGTAATCTTTACACTTCTATCTATTTGTATAGTTGCTATGAATATCCTTCTTGTAGCTAAAGCATACTCCCCATGAGAAATCTCCACCAACCTAGCCTAAAAAAGGTCTATACTTTGGCTTTGAATCAATGCTCTCTCCATCTTACTATATATGCAAAGACGTCAAAGAACTAATGTATCACTAATCAACTCAATCTAAATACCAAGTCCTTTCAAAGCACCCAAATCCTTCATATTGAACGCAAAACAATTTGTGTAACTCCTCAAGAACCTCCAAAAATTTTGTCTTTCTCCTCTTGTAAGCTTGGGTTCAATGTTTGGCTCCCAAGTATCTTCTATAAGTGATCTAGGAGTGGAAGATGCATTGAATTGCTCTTACTCTAGGCCTTTGAGAGCATTAATATCATGATCCGATTGCTAGAGTCTCCAACCTAAGGGTGAAAAACTCTCCCTACTCTACCTACAACCTCAACAAGTCCTCTCTGATGCATGTGATACTCTAAGGACAAGAGAACCCTTCAAGAGAGAAAACATAGATTTCACACTCAATCCTCCAATGCCCCAAAGGAGCACCTTCTCTTTATTAGATAGCAAAGAGGATCCCCTCAAAGGAAGCTCCACCCTTGGATTAGATACATGGATTGGTGACCTGTCAGCAAGCTCCATCCTTGGATTAGTTGTTTGGATGGGTGACATGTCAGTCCTTGTCCTATCTAGTTGGTCAAATGGGTTTGACCAAAGGGAATCTTTGGGGAATCTTCTTAGAGGAAGCTCAAAATTGCATGGATAAGGAACCATTGGAAAGCTCTTGACAAGATGAATTATTGGGGGAAAGAAGGCAGGCCTTTTGCTCTTGATGGGGGAATACTTATATTTTCAAGGCCTAATTCATCCATTTAGGCTCCAAAAATGGCTTTAAAGTTTTTAGGCTATTTTTGGCTTCTGCCCTATTAGTACAAGTGCTCTTTTGGTGATACCTCTATTTGATCTACATTCTCCACCATGTGTAACATCCTTCCATATGTCATCACCCCAAGTTTCACCTCTAGATCATATGCCTAGCTATTGATTCTAAAGTTTCCAAGCATATTTTGGTTTCTTGTCTATTAGTAGAAATACCTCTTTTGGTGATACTAGCTTATCTACTTAGTCCCTCATGTATAACATCCTTATAGATGTAACCAAAACAATTTTGTTTCTAGATCTTATGTCTAACTATTGGTATCACAAACCTCCCTCCTTTTAAGACGTAATGTCTTCGTTGCAAAGCTGCTACTCAAAAGATTTTACTAATAGTGGTGCATGGATTGGGTTGGCTGCTAGCTCCCATGTTGCCTCATATCCATTATATGAGATATTTCACATGTGGGTGATAAGTCCTATGGATTCATTTTTGGAGAATGCGTTCAACTTCGTATTCCTCTGTGCCATCAATGAGTGTGAGACAAGGTTGAATGTGTTGTATGGAGGGACAATAGCCTGATAAGGATGTATATCTTCATAGGAGGGAGACATGGAACAATGGATGGATCTTCATGTGTAGTGGTAGCTTGAGGTGATAGGCCACAACACCAATTCAACAAAGAATAGGAAAAGGTCCAATAAAGCAAGGTTTGACCTTACGAGGGCCAACTAATGTGAGGTTGGTTGTTGATAACCAAACCTGATCTCCCACCTGGAACTCCATGTACCTACGGTGTGCATTGGCATACTGCTTCTATTGATTTTTGGCAATATGCAACTTATTTTTGGCATTCTCCACACCGTGTTTGATTCTTGAAACAAAAGAGTTGACAACATCAACCTTGGTAGTCACCAGAAAAATCTTCATCAAGCTTGATGGTGTGAAAAGATGCTTGCCATACATGAAGAAGAATGGTGTGACTTGGGAAGAGGCATTTATTGAATTTTTGTAGGTGAATTCCACCAATGGAAGTAAAGTGTCCCACCTCTCTTGCTTATCTAAGGTGAAGCCCCAAAGCATATCTTCAATAGTGTGATCAGCCCACTCTGTTTGGCCATCAGTCTATGGATGGTAAGCCATGGATATGGCCAATTTGGTTTTGAAGACACCAAAGAGTGTTCTCCAAAATAGACTAGTAAATTAAGTGCCTTTATTGGTGATGAGCACTCGAGACAAGCCATGGTAAGAGAAGACAACATCTAAGTACAATAGAGCTATTTGTGGAGATGTCACCTCTTTGGTGGTAGGGTACACATGAGTCATTTTGCTGAGTTGGTCAACAAATACTACAATGAAGTCAAACCCTAAGGTGGTCTTAGGCAATTCATAGACTAGATCCATACTCACCTATTCCCAATGTTGCATAGGAGTAGGGAGGGGTTGCACAAGTCCTATAGGAGCTTGATTAAGGCTTTGTTCTGTTGACAAAGTAGGCAGCTCCAAACATATTCCATCACATCATTGCTCATCTTGGACCAATAGTAATGGTGTTGGACTGCATCCAAGGTATTGTCCACTTTGACATGACATGTAATGGCAAAATCATGACATTTTGCTAAGATGATGGTGCATAATTTTGGGGCATTTAGGATCCATAATTTACCATCATAAAAAGTGAGTCCTTGGTTGTTGGTGATGCCTTTGGATGATTGAGCTCCCATGATTTGGGGATCTATTTTTGTAGCAACTAGAAGCTTTGGCTAGAATTCAAGGTTCATCTTGACCTCTGCCACCAAATTGTTTGCCACCAAATTGTTTGCCATCGGCATGAATGAATCTACAAGTGAATGCATCTACAAGTTGCTTCTTGCCTTCTACATAGGTGATTGTCATGATGAATTGTTGTCACCACTCTAGCCACCAAATCTAGCGACGAGATAGATCTTTCTATGTCTCAAGGTCTATCTCCACTAAAAATGCCTTCTCGCCAAGATAGTGCTTCCAATGCTTGGTTGCAAGGACAATGACCAGCTCTTCTCACTCTGTGGTGTGATAATTGCATTCTACAGGTAATAGATTTTGAGAGAAGTATGCAATTGGATTCCATCTGTCATGCCACTCTTGTTGTAGGACTGTCCTACTGCTACGGCTGATGCATCGGTAGCCAATTTGATTGGATGTTTTGAGTCATACCATTTCAAGATTGGTGCATGTAGCAAGGCATCTTTCAATTCTTGAAAGGCCAACTCTTGTACAAGTCCCCATGTCCACTTCTTCCCCTTGCCAAGTAGTGTTGTTAAAGGTTGTGCCACCTTGGAGAAGTCCTTGAAAAACTAACAATATAACCCCGTCAACCCCAAGAAGTTCTTAAGTTGATTTTGATCTTCTAGAGTGCTTCATTTTTGAATGACCTCTATTTTATTTGTTAATACTTGGATAACCTCTACACTTACTCTATGCCCTAATTGGTCTAGTTCAGACTTGCCAAACTTGCACTTTGAGATTTTGGCATACAAGTGATTTTGTCTTAGAATTTGGAGGACTTCTTGTAGATGTTGTTTGTGTTCCATCATCGTCCTACTATATACTAAGATGTCATCTAGGAAAACAATAACAAACTTATCCAAATATGGCCAAAATATGTCATTCATCAAACTCATGAAAGTGGCAATTCCATTGGTGGGGCCAAATGGCATCACAAGGTACTCAAAGTGACCATACTTGGTTCAAAAGGCAGTTTTGTATACATCTTCTTCTACAATCCAGATTTGATTGTAATGGCTCTGTAAGTCCAGTTTTGTGAAGTGTCTTGCTCCATTGAATTGATCAAATAGGTTGTCCATGCGGGGTAAAGGATATTTGTTCTTCATTGTTTGCTGATTGAGGCCCCAATAGTCAATGCACATGCATATTGTACCATCATTCTTCTTCACAAACAAGACAAGAGCCTTGTATAGTGATACATTGGGTTGGATAAACCCGTTTTGTAGCATATCCTCAATTTGAGCCTTACACTCCTCCAACTCCTAAGGTGATAGACGATATGGGGCCTTACAAGGTGGTGTCTTCTCCAAAAGTATCTCAATTTATGATCTACTCTCCTTTTGGTGGTAATCCTGAGGGTTGATCATCTGGGAAGACATCTTGAAACTCATTTACCATATCCTTCAATTTGTCAAGAATTTTTTCATCAAGTTGTGCACTCTGGACTTCTCTTATTAAACCCATGAAACATCTATATGTCTTATAGATAGCTATTGTTTCTATGACATAGAGAGGCAATTTATGCCTATGTGCTTTTTCTCTAACCCCAATGATCGTCCATTGGTGGGTGATCACTGCTTTTTTCCTCCAATCGACCATGGGATTGTATTGCTCTATCCAAAGCATGCCTAAGATTGCATCATAACGAGCTAATTGTATCACCTACCATCTATGAGATTGCATCATAACGAGCTAATTGCATCTTGATATTCTCCTATAGAGAGTGTTACCCTTTTGGATAACAACTCAATCTTCTCTATTTGCCCATTAGGTAACTCTACTTCTTTGCTTTCATCTTTCTCTACATCCATCCCCAATTTTATTGCAACAAAGCAAGATAAGAAATTCTTTATTGCTCTAGGATCTATCAATACTCTCACTTGATTGCCTTCTAAGACCCCATTCACAACAATCGATTATGAGTTTGCCTTTCTAGATCTTTGCGTACTCATCTTCTTCCTCCCCTTGCTTGTCCACTTCCCTATTGAGCGAGTAAGGCTATGAGGTACCTTTATTGGTGATCTTCATTTTTTGAGGTGATTTCTCCCTCCTTTTCCTTTGTGTGTCACTCCATGTTGTTCAAAGATCGCCTATATGGAGGCCAAGGGCCTCTAGGGAGGCAAGGACAATAGCTGATAGAGATGTGCCCAATACGGCCACAATTGTAGCAACAATGTTGTTCTCTTCACGCTCCTTCTCCTTGTGGGACTCCATCTCTCCGTTCTTCCACCTGTCCCCACTCTCCTTGAAGTGGTCATGCTCCTCTATCTCAAAACTAAAGGTTGCTCAATTCCATAGGTATTGGTCCACCACCCACATGTGGCATTTCCGCCTGATAGTGTTGAGACAAAACTACTTCTTCACCTCCTCCAAATGACCTTGCTATTCTCTAAGCACAAGCAATGTCTTCAAATACAATGCAAGGATTTTGTACCATAACTTCTTGGCAAATCCGGTCCTTCAACCCTCGTTTGAAATTATCTAGAGCCTCAGTTGGACTCATGTATGTTATTGCAACTTGTAGATCCAAAAATGCTTCCACGTACTCTTGTACGCTATTCTTTTGTTTCAATCCCCATATTTGGATTTGGGCCATCTGCACAGAATCCACAGACTGGAAATTCTTCAAAAGTCCTTCTTGCATTACTGTCCACGTGACCTCCCTTCTTTCTGCCAACATTGATCATACCCAAGCATTGTATCATGTGTGTGCTTTATTGGTCAAGTACCCATATGTAAACACGCCTACGGCATGCTCAGTGATCTACATCAAGAACAATTTGAAGTATCAATTCATTCTTGAGATCCAATTCTCCACTACTCCCATAGCACATTGCTCCTTGTAAGGCTCAAAATTGTAGGTCTTCTTCATCCATAGTAACAATGTAGCTTCATCATTGGCCGGGTTTGATGTCATAAGCACAGGTGCCTTTCCAAGTACTTCAATTGCAGGTACTGGGCTTTGAGATGGTCCCCCTTCTTGCATTATTTGATCATTCATGAGGGTTTGTATAGGATTTTGTAATGCTTCCATGGTCATCTTGATTTCTCAAAACTTGTTCAACATCCCCTACATTCCTTGCATCAACTCCTCCAATTGTGGATCCATGCTTCCTACACATGATCAATGTTCACTTGCTACTTGCTACTTCAATAGAAGGTTAGAATGATGACTTGGGAGGGTGAAAAAACTATGGGGACTACCATTGGGACCTCAAAGGCCATCACTCATTGATAATATTCCTCACCAAAATTGAGGACTACAAAATCCCTAAACATCACTTTTGGACTAACTACATAATGGATTTCTAATTGTGTGTTGAAAGGGTGAGGATTTGGTATATTCAGATCCATAACATCATAATAGGATGTAGATTGTCAAATCCCACTCTTTGTTGTATACCACCATAGATAGAATCACCCGGTTTGGTGAATTAATCATTCTCTCCATGAATTCTACTCCAAAGTGATAAACTAGCAATACTCTCATTTTCTCACGCTGGATGTACATAATCTTGGTGTAGAATGGATTCAAGAATAGGAAGCTAGGTGAGGGAAATTTTCCTCTTGGTGCATTTATCCCATCCGTTCTCTAAAGCTCTTTCCAAGTCTAACAATTGCACTATGTTCTCCATCTCAAATTACTCAGTTTCAGTAGCTTGTGCTCTTCCAAGAGGGGTGATCCACTCTCTTGGATTAAAACTCTTGCTCTAATACCATTTTAATACTCCAAGACAAGAGAACTCTTCAAGAGAGAAAACACAAATTTCACACTCAATCCTCTGATGCCCCAAAGAAGCACATTCTCTTTATTATATAGCAAAGAGGATCCACTCAAAGGAAGCTCTACCTTTGGATCAGATACATAGATTGGTGACTTGTAAGTGAGCTCTATCCTTGGATTAGTTATTTAGATAGGCAACATGTCAGTCCTTGTCCTATCTAGTTGGTCAAATGGGTTGACCAAAGGAAATCTTTAGGGAATTTTGTAGGAAGCTCAAAATCACATGGGTAAGGTTCCATTGGAAAGCTCTCAACAAGAGGAATCATGGGGAGAAGAAGGCAAGCCTTATGCTCCTGATTGGGGGAGGAATCTTTCAAGGTCTAATTTATCCATTTAGGCCTCCAAAAATAGCTTTAAAGTTCATGCTATTTTTGGCTTCTACTCTATTAGCACAAGTGTTCTTTTGGTGATACCTCTATCTGATCTACATTCTCTACCATGTGTAACATCCTTCCAAATGTCATGGCCCCAAATTTCACCTCTAGATCATACGCCTAACTATTGATTCTAAAGTTTCCAAGCATGTTTTGGTTTCTAGCCTATTAGTAGAAGTACTCCTTTGGTGATACCTCTAGCTTATCTACTTAGTCTCTCATGTATAAAATCCTTACAAATGTTATCAAACCAAATTTCATCTCTAGATCTTGTGTTTAGCTATTGGTATTACATTGCATTTCAAGTAGACCAAAGATGTAACCTAAGTAGACCACTCACATTAGGAGCCATTGGCTATGTCCCAAGGATACCATGCCTACTTGGTCCATCATCCCTAGCATGTGCTTGAATTGTCTCAATAGGCATAGAGCTCAAAAGCATCCAAGTGGTGATATCTATCAAGCAAATCCTACACTGATCAACCAATCCAAGTGTAATCTTCCAAGGATAGGAGATCTTAAAGAAACACAAGAGAAGAAACACAAAGCTTCACAATTAATACTCCAATGCCCCAAAGGAGCACCTTGACTTTATTACATAGTAAAAAGGATCATCATAAAGGAAGCTCCATACTTGGATTGGATACATGGATTGGTGATATGTCAACAAGCACTACACTTAGATTAGATGCCTAGATGGGTGACATGTTGATCCTTGTCCTATCTAGTTGGTCAAACAGGTTTGATTAGAGAGAATCTTTAGGGAATCTTCTAATAGGAAGCTCAAAATTGCATGGGTGAGGTACCGTTGGAAAGCTCTCAATGAGACAAACAATGGAGGGATACAACAAGTCATTTTACCCTAAATAAATATTATTTCTATTTTTTAGGCCTAATTCATCTATTTAGGCCTCCAAAATTGGCTCTAAAGTCCTTAGGCTATTTTCAACTTCTGGCCTATTAGTAGAAGTACTCTTTTGGTGATACCTCTATCTAATCTCATTAATCCATCAAATATAACATCTTTTAGATGTAACCAAGCCAATTTTCACCTCCAAATACTATGTCTAGCTATTGGTATTATAGACCTCCCCCTTTTAAGATGCAATGTACTCATTGTGAAGTTGTTGCTCAAATAACACTGGTGCATTGGTCAAGTTGGCTGCTGGCTCCCATGTTGCCTCATATAGTGTATACCCTTTCTAATCTACAAGATATTCCACATGAGGATGGCGAGTACCAAAGATGCATTTTTGGAGAAAACATTCAGCTTCATATTCCTTTGTATCCTCAATGAGGATTGGACAAGTCGCAATTTCTTGTATGGAAGAGAAGTTGGGTGGTCCAAGTGCATATCTACATAGTAAGGAAATATGGAATATTGGATCGATCTTCATGTATGACGGTAGCTGGAGGTGATATACTACTACGTAGATTCAATGAAGGATGGGAAAAGACCCAATAAAATGAGGTCTAAGCTTGCAAGTGCCAACTAATGTGAGGTTGGTTGTTTTAGCTAGACTTGATCACCAACATTGAACTCCATGTGCTAGTGCGTACTAGTGTACTATTTTTGTCAATTTGGGTGATTTGCAACTTGTGTTTGGCATTCTCCACTCCTTGTTGAATTCTAGAAACAAAAGTGTTGACATCATCTACCTTGGTATCTACCGGGCAGATCTTCATCAAGCTCAAAGGTATTAAAGGATGTTTTTCATACATGAGGAAGAATGGTGTGGCATGTGGGGATGCATTCACTAAATTGTTGTACAAAAATTCCACAAATGGGATTAAGGTGTACCACCATTCTTGCTCCTTTAAGCATGTCTTCAATAGTGTGATTAGCTTGCTCTATTTATCCATTGGTCTATAGATGGTAAGCCATGGACATGGCCAATTTGGTTTTGAAGAAACCAAAAAATGATCTCCAAAACAAACTGGTGAATTGAGTGCCTCCATCAATGATGACCACTCAAGACAAGTCGTGGTGAGATAATATTGCATCTAAATATAATTGAGCTAATTGTGCATCCTTAGTGGTAGGATGTACATAAATCATTTTGTTGAGTCTGTCAACAAAGAGTACGATGGAGTCAAACCCTTAGGTGGTATTGGGCAATTCATACACCAAATCCATGCCTACTTGTTCCCAATGTTGTGTAAGAGTAGGAAGGAGTTGAAGGAGTCTTATGGGAGCTTGATTAGAAGCCTTATATTTTTGACAGAGTAGGCAACTTCAAACATGTTCCATCACATAGCTGTTGATCTTAGGCCAATAGTAATGGTGTTTGGCTGCATCCAAGGTCTTGTCCACTCAATATAACTTACAATAGCGGAATCATGACATTTTGCTAGGATGGTAGTTCTGATGTTCATGTGATCCGGGATCCATAACTTGCCATTACAAAAAGCAAGCCCTCAGGTACCGGTGATCCCTTTGGATGATCAAGCTCCTACAATTTTTGGGTCAGTTTTTGTAGTAGTAAGAATCCTTGGCCCATAAGTTAGGGTTCATCTTGACCTCTACCACCAGATTGTTTGCCATATGCATTTGGGTAAATGTATTTGCAAGTTGCTTCTTGCCTTCCACATATGTGATCATCATGTTGAACCTTTATCTCCAGTTTACCCACCAAATCTATTGATGAGATAGATCTTTCTGTCTCTCAAGGTAGACTAGAGGTTTGTGGTCTATCTCCACTACAAATACCTTCTTGCCAAGATATGATTCCAATGCTTGATTTCAAGGACAATGGCCAACTCTTCTCATTTGGTGGTGTGATAGTTGCATTCTACTAGTAATAACTTTCAAGAGAAATATGCAACTAGGTACCATCAGTCATGCCACTCTTGTTGTAGGATTGATCTTATTGCTACGCCTAATGCATCTATAGCCAACTTCATTGGACATTTTAGGTCATACCATTTCAAACTTGGTGCATGTAGTAATTCATCTTTTAATTCTTGAAAGGCCAATTCTTGTGTGGTTCCCCATATCTACTTCTTTCCCTTGCCAAGTAGTGCCATTAGAGGATATGCAACCTTGGAGAAATCCTTGAAAAATTGACAATAGAATCCTTCTCAATCCCAAGAAACTCTTGAGTTAAGTTTGATCTTCTAGAGCACTCTGTTTTGAATGACTTCTATTTTATCTACTAATAGTTAGATACCTTTTTCACTTGCTCTATGCCTAAGTAGTCTACTTTAGACTTGCCAAACTCACACTGAGATTTTTTATATACAACTGATTTTGTCATAGAATTTGGAGGACTTCTCATAAATGTTGTTTGTGTTCCACCATTATCCTATTGTAGACAAGGATGTCATTTAGGAAAATGATAATAGATTTATCCAAGTATGGATAAAATATATTATTTATCAAATTCATGAAAATGGTCGGTACATTGGTGAGGCCAAATGGCATCACTAGGTACTCAAAGTGACTACACCTTGTTTGAAAGGTAATTTTTTGGATATCTTCCTTCACAATTCAGATTTGGTTGTAACTACTCCACAAGTCAAGTCTATTGAAGAGTTTTGCTCCATTGAGTTGATCAAATAGGTCATCCATGCAAAGTAAGGGTATTTTTCTTCACCATTTATTTATTTAGGCATTGATAGTCAATGCACATATCCATTGTACCATCCTTTTTCTTCACAAAAATATCTTGAGCCCCATACATTGATATGATAGGTTGGGTAAACCCTTTTTGTAGCATGTCCTCAATTTGAACTTTACACTCCACCAACTCATGAGGTGAGAGATGATATGGGGCCTTACAAGGAGGTATCTTCCCAAGAATTTATCTTAATTTTATGATCTGCTCTCCTTTTTGGTGGTAATCCTAAGGGTAGGTCATCCAAGAAGGCATCTTGAAACTCATTGACCATATCTTTCAATTTCTCAAGAAATTGTTGATTGAGTTGTGCACTCTAGATTTCTCTTATTAGGCCCTTGAAACATCTATTTGTCTTATAGATAGCTATTGTTCATATGACATAGAGAGGTAATTCTTGCATATGTGCTCTCTTTTTAACCCCAATGATCTTCCATTGGCAAGTTCTCACTACTTTCTTCTTCCAATCTACCATGGGGTTGTAGTGCTCTATCTATGGCATACCTAAGATTACATCATAACAAGCTAACCATATCACTTGTCATTCAATTGCTTCTTGATACTCTCCTATAGAGAGTGTTACCTTTCTAGGTAATGACTCAATCCTCTCTATCTACCCATTAGGTAATTCTACTTCTTCATTCTCATCCTTCTCTAGATTCGTCCCCAACCTTATTGCAATAGAGAAAGATAAGAAATTCTCTATTTCTCTAGGGTTTATTAGTACTCTCACTTTATTGCCTTTTAGGACTCCATTTACAACAATCAATTGTGAGTTTGTCTTCCTCAACCTCCATGTACCTATCTTCTTCTTTCCCATGCTTTTTTGCTTCTCCATTGAGCCAATAAGGCCATGAGGTACTGGTGGTCTTTGTTTTCCAATGTGATTTCTACCTCTTCCTCTTCAATTTGTCTCTCCATGTTGTTGAAAGCTTGCCTGTATGGGGGCCAAGGGCCTCTAGGAAAATGAGTATGGCAATTAATGGCTAGGTGCATAGCTTGACCATAATTTTAAAAAATTTAAATTGTTAAAATTCTTTTTCTCATGTCCCTTCTCCTTGTGAGACCCCATCTCTCCTTTCTTTGACCCATCTCCATTCTCCTTGGAGTGGCCATGCTCCCTGTTCTTGGAATCAAATGTTGCCCAATTTCATAGGAATTGGCCCACCAAAGTGTTGTGTTTCAACCCAATAATGTTAAATCAAGACTACTCCTTCACCTCCTCCAAGCACCTTTGCTATCCTTTGAGCACAAGCAATGGCTTCAAAAACCATGTGAGGGTTTTGTATCATTACTTGTCGGTGAATTTGCTCTTTTAACCCTCATTTAAAATTATCTAGAGCTTTTGTTGGACTCATGTTGTTTATTGCAATCTATAAATCAAGGAATGCCTCCATGTATTCTTGTACACTATTCTTTTGCTTCAACCACCCATAGTCAAGTTTGGGACATTTGCACAAAATCCACAGATTGGAAGTTCTTCAACAACCTTTACTCCATAGCAGTCCAAGTGACCTCTCTTCCTTCTACCAACATTGATCATTTATTCCCAAGTATCATATTGTGTGAGGGCTTTATTGATCAAGTACCCACATGCAAACATGCTTACGGAATGATCAATGATTTTAGTTGTGAATAATCAAAATTATAGATTCATTCTTGAAATCCAATTCTGCACTACTCTTATGGAACGTTGTCCTTTGTAAGGCTCACTATTTCACATCTTCTTCATCCATAATAACAATGTGGTCCCATTGTTGATTGTGGTCGGTGTCATTGGCATGAGTCACTCCCCATGTACTTTGATTGTTGGTATTGGGTTTTGGGATGACTCTCCTTTGTACATTGCCTAATCATTCTTGAAGTTACGTTCTTGATTTTGCAATCCTTCCATGGTCACCTTGATTTTACAAAACTGGTTCAACACCCCCTACATTCTTGCATCAACTCCTACAACAACTACTCAATTCCTACTTCTTACTTCAAGAGAGGGTTAATATGATTGCTCAAGATGGGGCACAGACTATTGGGACTACCATTGGGACTTCAGAGGCTATCATTCATTGATAATATTTTCACCAAAATTATAAACTACAAAATCCCTAAACATTACTTTTGGTCTAACCACATAACAGATTTCTACTTGAGTGCTAAAAGAGAAAGGATTTGGTATAATTACATTCATCTTAATAGAATGTAGATCGTAAAATCCCACTCTCTATCATAGATCATTAGAGGCAAAAATCACAAGGTTTGGCAAATTCATCACAATATCCATGAACTTTGCTCCAAAATGGAAAATGAGATGTATTCTCATTTGCTCAAGCTAGATGTATATAAATCTTAATGTAGAACGGTTTTAAGAATGGAAAGTGAGGTGTTGGATATTTTCCTCCCAGAGCCTCTATCCCATCCTCTTCTCTAACACATTCCTAATCTATCGATTGCACTATGGTTTCTATCCTCAAAATTACTCAAATCCTAGTAGCCCATGTTCCTCCAAAAGGGATGATCCACTCTCTTGGATTGAAATATCTACTCTAATACTATTGTTATCTTCTGAGGATAGAAGATCCTATGAGAAACATAGGAAAAGAAACACAAAGCTTCACACTCGATACTCTTGTGCCCTAAAGGAGCACCTTAATGTTATTATAAAGCAAAGAGGATCCACTCAAAAGAAGCTCCACCTTTGGATCTGTAACACCATTTGTGCATGTGTATAGTATTGTGATATTTAGCTTGGTATTACAAGTACTTGAGAGATATTATTTACATACAGATAAAGGATGGTTCTACATTAGTCATGATTAGCTAAAGTTAATCATAGCTAAGATAGAGGGGACCTTACTTTAGAGGAAGTGGAAAAGATGAGCACCACTATTTTGGATCCTAGTGTGTTGACTTGGTATTATTCCTAGATGTTTGGCTTTGAGGAAAGAATTGAGAACTCTCGGGCCCGCAAGCCTTTTTGTTTTGGATTCTTCTATAGTCCAAGGATAGCCCATGTGAAAGAATCCTTGACTTAGTGGTTGGGTCAAGATAAGATCACATGCTAGTGGAATATGCCCATGTGAATAGATATTCCTTTCTACTTTTTGACTTTACTTGACTTTTAGCCTAGTAACTTGAGTTACTTCAATAATTAGTAACTTTGGTTTGGAACTATTTCACAAGTATATAAACAAGGGGTGAGGAGATACTCATCATCCTTTCATTTGAAACTATCTCTCTCTCATTGAGTTCTCTAGTGAGCAATGACTTGAGTCTTGGAGTGTTAGCCTTGGAGGAGTATGATGGAGTTGGGGTTCCTTGCCTTCTTAGTCCATGGTGCGCTACCATAATAACCATCAAAGGTTCATCTTGAGTGAGAGACAGGCAGGCTCATAGATCAGATACATGGATTGGTGACATGTTAGCAAGCACCACCTTTAGATTAGTTACCTAGATGGGTGACATGTTGGTCCTTGTCTTATCTAGTTGGTGATACTTCTATCTCATCTCCTTATTCCATCATATATAACATCCTTCTAGATATTACCAAACCAATTTGCACCTCTAGATATTATGTCTAGCTATTGGTATTACACTAAGGTTCACAATCCAAGTTAAACAAGTTAGGTCCATAGCTTGAACTAACACTTGATGCTTGGATGCCTCTAACACTATTAAAATGAAATTTACACCATAATAGAAACCCACTACTTGCTCTCTCTCATTGATGTTGGGCTCCACCAATTGCTATAATTATGAGTCCCAAATAAGTCCAAAACTTCCTTCTCAAAAAGCACGCAAGCTTGGGAAACTCATGAATATGGGTAAAGTGGCTTTGAGCTACCCAACAAGTTTCACAGCAAGAATCACCATTGCCATAGGTGACCAATTAGACACTACCATTGTTTGAGATTGGCACCCAACATCCAAAATATGATCAACAGTAAGGTGAACTAGCCTTTGAATCCCACCATAAGCATGTTGTAAAATCACCTTAGGTAAGAGGTTTGTCCACCAAAGAGAAAGACAATAAGCCCATGATCCAACTCTAGCTATATTAAAAAACATGTTAGGTCTTATCCAAGAATGGACATGATTTGTAGTCACCACTACATGTTGTCATGTTATGGTTTATGTAACAAGAAAAAAAGGAGTTTAGTACAATTTATCTCCACATTATTGGAGTAGATTGTAAGATAAATCTCACAATTAAGCTATTACTGTGTGAGCAATCTATGAACATCTATATGACTGGCCATGTGGATTATGGTCTTGGTCTCTTTGAGTGCTCTTATGTATGTAGGTGGTGGAGAGTTGATAGAGAGGTTTGTGTTTTCAGTTAGGAATCTTGAGTTGGAGGAGGAAGTGGAGAGGGAAAGTTGTAGCAAAGCATGGGTGCTAGAACATCATAGCAGCACTTGAGTAAGAGATGTCATATGCTCTTGATCCACTTCTCCCAAATCTTTTCCCCATCAAGCTTCAAATTCTACATTGTGTAGATTGGATGGTGGTCCATTTTGGGGCAATATTCATAGAGTTGATAATGGAGACCCATATCATATCATCCTTCTAGTGCTCTTACAGGAGGAGAAGGACTTTATCTCATTAAAGAAATTTATGGGGTCCATTTGTCAAAAAAGAGAAAAAAAGCTAAGTGGTAAAATTGCAAGTGCTTGGATCCTAAGAAGGGAAGTCTGGATTTCTTAATAATTAAGGGAGTTAAAGAAATCACTTGTGAAGAAAAGACTACCATTGGAGAGAGGATTCAAAAGGCTATGAATCAAAGACAAAGAATGAATGATTTGAGCAAATTCTTAGTGAGATATGGTTGATTGAATCAAAGAGGGTTGAATTCATATCTCTATGCACAAATTTAGTGGTTGTGAGAGTCTAATGACACATTTTTTTGATCTTTTAGTGGGGTTAGAGACTAAAAAAAGTGACATATTATTTTGATCTATTTGTGGGATATTAAAGATTTAACAAAGTGCTTATGGTGTTGAGCTCAAGAAATTTTATACTTAAATCAATCTCAAATTAGATCTGATCCATTGAAATTGGAGCTTTGGAAATCAAGGTATTGAATAGGAGATGACGATCAAATTAAGGATTTTAGTCACTTCATAAATTATTTTTTGAGTAAGCTCATGAAAATTTCCAATATTATTGTTAGTTAGGTTTTGCATCCCTTTAAACAGTTTAATGTAAATTCCTCAAAAAGAGAATTTAGAGTTTTTGATCAAGTATGCTTAGGTCTATAGAGCTCACAAGTCAACCTAGCCCAAGAATTGATCTATATCTAGGGATTAGAGTTTTTTAAACCTTCAAATTTCAAAATTTCATAGAGATTTACACAAGAGAAAAATCAACAATTATGTAAATTTTGGTTAACTCTCAAGTTTTATAGAGAGTTAGAGCTAATCAGATCTTAAAAAAAAAACTATTGTAAGTGTAAAAGACCGAGACCAAGGAGAGAAATAAGAGAATGGAAACTCACATTGGGATACTTGAATGAGTGAAAACTCAAAATACCTAGCATGAGCTTTGGCTTTGGTATTTATAGGTAGCATACAAGGCCCTTGAGAAGCTTCCTCAAGCAGCTTTCTTAGAGTGCAAACCAAGTTAACTAGGAAGCTTTGCAAGAGGCTTCCTTCTAGAAGCCGTCCACTTGGCGTGCAAGTTAAGCTAGTTGGAAGCTTCTAGAAGCTACTTACTTGAGGCGCAAGCTATGCTAGCCAAGAAGCTTCCTAGATACTTCTGGAATATTCTAGGCTAATTTGTCTTATGTGTTACTTCATAAGCCCGACTAACTTTGTTGAAGTTGCCCATTCCTAAGTGGACATTCAGCAATGCAATGTCCAACTTGGCGACAGTAAAAAAATCTCCATTTTGTCTTAATCTTTCTCTATTTGCTGCACCAAGTGGCCTTTATTGGATAGCATCAATCTCCATTGGTGTTGGTTCTTCCACCGGTGCGTATTGTATTGGTAAGCTTGGTGTAAGTTGAGGTCGAGACCAAGTTGTCGCAACCAAGGAATCAAAGCGCCCAACCAATTGCATGGCTTCTTCTATGTTTTGTGGTTCTTGCATGGTCACCTCCAATTTGGTTTGTGACTTCAATCCCCACACAAATCGATCTAGAGTTTCTACTTCTTGTATATCTGGAATTTGCATGATGATGTTCTAAAATTGTGTGATGTAGCCTCTTATGGAGCCAATCTGCTTCAACTCTGCCAATTTATCTCATGCGACTTGGGTGGCATTTATGGTTTAAAATTGACCAAGTATTGCATCCTTGGATTCTGTCCATGTCAAGATTGGTGCAACAATCTGTCGTTCAGCTCGCTTCACTCGGAATTGCCACCAAAGTTTTGCCACACCATCCAGTTAGCTAGAAGCCAAGAGAATTTGTTTCCGTTCATCTTGAAGATTGGTAGCTTTGAAGTAACATTCACAATCAAACACAAAATTCTCTACTATGCTCAAAAGATTATTGCCTTCAAACTCCTTGGGTTTTGGAAATTGAATACAATCTTCTCCATCTCGGACTTGTGCTCTCTCTATATGTTCTTGTTGTTGTTGGTATCGTTCATCCAACAATCGAGTAAGGTGCTTGATTTTTTGCTGCATCGCAAGGATAATGCCCGGTATTGCCGCCATAGCTACTACTCTATCCTACTTCTCCCAATTTATCTAATTGATTAACACATAGATACAACACGCCCACCTTTCTCTATAAGTGACAACCGGAAGTATCAAGGGTTCCTCAGACCCAATGATCATAAGTAGAAAATCCTGCCCAAAGCATGAAGTGATGAATTGTGTGAAGCGGTGCTTGGGTAATATCTAAACATGAAAATCCCAATGGTTTGGCCCAAGTGGATTTGGTGGTCCATAAATTCCATCCATCCCATTCTTGCTTTGATACCAATGTAAAAGACCAAGACCGAGGAGAGAAATAGGAGAATGGAAACTAACATTGGGACGCTTGAATGAGAGAAAACTCTAAATGCCTAGCATGAGTTTTGGCTTTGGTATTTATAAGTAGTATACAAGGCCCTTGAGAAGCTTCTCAAAAAGTTTCCTCAAGCCGCTTTCTTAGAGTGCAAGCCAAGTTAACTAGGAAGCTTCTCAAGAATCTTCCTTCTAGAAGCCACCTACTTGGCTTGCAAGCTAAGCTAGTTGGAAGCTTCTAGAACCTTCCTTCTAGAAGCTACTTACTTGAGGTGCAAGCTTCACTAACCAAGAAGCTTCCCAAGAAGCTTCCTAGATACTTCTGGACTATTCTAGGCTAATTTGTCTTATGTGCTACTTCGTAAGCCCGACTAACTTTGTCGCTAAATTCCATATTGTTACAGCGAGTGTAGGAGAGCAATTCCATATCCAATTGCAATTGAATGTCAAATCTCCACTTTGAAGTTATAAGTGGAAGTATTATTGCTCCTTGAAGTGTTTTCTACTATTTTATACACATCTTTGTGCAAAATTTGGCCAAAACTTGTGCAAGTGTCAAGAGTTAAAACTACAAAAATTTGGTCAAGTTTGAGACCTTGTCAAAGGAGATATAATGGTCAAATTTAGTTCTATTTTATATCATTGGAGAGCCTATCTCATAGGCTTTTTATTGAGTTGAAAAGTATCTGAATAAGAGCTCTAGAGAAATATATTTTCATCTTTTTTCCCATAAAAAAAACTTAGAATTTCCCTACTTGGAATACAAATTTGATGCAAGATTGGAAGATAGATCGGATGCAGCTTGTAGTATAGATTGAAATCAGCTTGTGGATAGAGCAAAAAGACTCTAAAGCTCATTTCCACCAAAAGCTTGGAGAGTTGTTGCTAAAAATTCTTGTTTTTGGATACTCTTTATACTTGCATGCTTGATTGTATGTCAAGATGGCTTAGATTGGTGTTTGGACATTATGCTTAGGTTCTTTTTTTTAAATGCGTTGTGTAATTTTCCTTTGTAATGCTAGAAGTGATGACCATTGGACCAAGAGTGCATGTTATGATGATAGGTCAAGTTGCTTGTTACTTCCTTACTCGGAAAAAATAATACTAGAAACATGAGTAGAAGTTATCAGGGTTTGGGCAAACACCGAGCTCAAACTAGTCGTGATATATTTACATGCAACCTCTATGATCCATAAGCTCTAATAGCTAGACACCCAATATGTTCCTATAGGGAGAAAGAAAAAGTACAATATCATGTGCAAGAATCACCAATCTTAAGGAAGTTCTCCAAGATGTAGGTTGGAGAAACAACCTTATGAACCTATAGATGTCGTAATATATAACATCTCCCAATAAAAACAAGAATAGACATCTTATAGACCCTAATCTTAGCTAGTATGGGAATGTCCCTAACATAGCTATCTTGAAATCACCAAATGAATGGGAATCACTATATCTTTCTTGATCTTGTATCCCCAAAAAGGAAATACTTATTGATAGGATCTTCTGTTAACCCCTTATTGCTAACATCAATAGTTACTCAGGATATTGATAGGCCAAGTGTGTCACATGATATAGAGAAATTTTCATAATAGTCTCATCTCTCTCCACATAAAAGTACCTATAAACTTGTGTATTGGCCTGTAGTACTATAAATAGTCTAATGCTAATCTCACCAAACAACTCCAATAGGCATACTCCTTCTACTGAGTACTATTAAGCAATAAGTGTGGTATCCAAGGTGATAAGGTAATAGAATCCAAAGGCTCATCCTCATATTGGTCTCTTAGTGGTTCAAAGGCTCCACTCCAAGCTTGTTGCACCAATTGGTCCACATGCTACTACAATGCCTCCTTAGAACTCCACAATAGAACATCCAAGGTGGATGGAACAACCCTACTAATACTCCAAATCTGAGTGATGTTACTAGGGTATCCTTTGCATGCGCTCCCCTTCAATAAGTCACCAAGCCAAGTAATAGAACCATTGAAAGTTGAAATTGATGCTATGGTTCTTGATTGTATTGAACCAAGACTACCATTACTAAAGTGCATTGGTAGGCAACATACAAGTCCCTCACTTGACTATCAACCTGATTTATAAGAAGAGTCTCCTCCCATTAGTCAATGTTATACCTATAAGATAGAATATTATAATGTTATACCCATAGGGTATAACATTGCTCCACTACCTAGCACATTATTATGACTCTATTATTGTTGCAATGACTTGAAGTCTCACAACAGAGCTATTAGTTGAATTTAATTGAGTTGAATTTGAATAATGAGCTCTTTATATATGATATATTATATAGAACCACCCTTAGAGGCATTTGGATATGAAATGGTTATCTCTCCACATTAGTCTTCTACAATCCAAGACCAATAAGTGCAACTTTCCCCAACATAAATGGTTGTGCACTAGAGTCTAATAAGACTCTTTGTGTTGTATAGCACTTCTTTAAAGAACCTATTAAACAGAAAATCCCACTCTAGTTGTCCAATAGGACAACTCCAAGTGTGAATCAAGCTTGCTCAAATGCAGGTCTAGTAGATAACTCCTCCAACCTAACAATTGTTGCTTGCCAATGGTAGTTAAACAAATCCCATGCTCCTCAACCAAGTCAGCTCCACCATCAACCATCTTTGCTCTAGAGGCAATAACCACATCATCCCAACTCTCATAAGCATGGTAGCCAACTAGAACAGTAGAGCTTGGTCAACTTTTAATGTAATATATCAATGGTTGAGAACAAAAGAGAAGACATAATCAACTGAGCCATCCCCAACATCATGCCAACACTAAATTTGTGTAGTAGCAAATGATTGACTAGTATCTAGTCCACCATGCACTCCATCATCACCTACCACATCTGCACTAGGATGTTTAGGAGCTATGGATGTTGTCTATAATTCCTCAAAGAGTGAGGAAGGTTAGGGAGGTTTGACTTGTCCACAAGTCTCTCCTCTTTGTGGGTCCAATTCCACTTATGCTCTTTTAGGCTTTGGAGCATGTACTACATTCCTAGTCAAATATGCTAGATGCGTCTACTTGTGTTACTCTATACATATAGTCAAGGACATCTCTATAACAAGCGTAATAGGTGGAAGCCTTAGCGTCTGAATTTGATCTCCTCTAAGCTATAGCCATGCTAGTCAATCTCTACTCCAACTACTTAATCCGAGCAGTTTGGCTATATCAAAAGCAATAATAGTTATTAAGCCCCTACCAAGTGTAATTCCTCTATTTTTATCTCTACCACCTTGTCTTCCATAACCTAGAGCTCCTCTACCACCTACCTTAGTAGCCCTACCACTCTGTAACGTTGGATGGAGGTCAAAGCATTGATCACTAATATGACCAAATCTGTAGCAATGGTCACATTGTCTTGAGTTGGTTGTGGCACTCCAAAGGTATCATGCCTATTACCCTAAGTGCACTCTTTCTTGTGGTGAGGTCCACCACAAGTCCAATAAGCAACACTACCATCCACTGGTTGCTACTACTTGAAAATGAGGGTAAGGATCTAGGTGCACTAGGCATTCCAATTGCTCCATAAGATTGGGGCTATCTATTTTGCTCTAAAAAGAATATGGTGTGGTGTACTCTATTGCACTCTAGAGGAATTAAAAATTGTAGATGAGGTCTTCCTTCCAAATCTAAATGTCACCACTCTCTCCTCTACCATGTTGACCTCAATGTCCATAGCCAAACCAAAAATCCTTGCCAAAGTTGATGAGATAGCCCATAACAACATAGCATCACATACTTAACATTGTAGCTGCTTGTCTTGTGAGCTTGCCTGTCTTTCACTTAGGATGAAACATTGATAGTTATTAAGGTAATGCACTATGGACTAAGAAGGCAAGGAAACTTAACTCTATCACACTCCTCCAAGGCTAGAACCCCAAGGCACCTCCAAGATTCAAGAAATTACTCATTAGAGAACTCAATGAGAGAGATAGTTGTAGATGAAAGGATGACCAATACCTCCTCATCCCTAGCTTATATACTTGTGAAAATATTACACATCAAAGTTACTAATTAATGGATTAACTCAATTTATTAGGCTAAAAGTTGAATAAAGTAAAAAAGAATATCCAAGCACATGGGAATAATCCCATGAGTAGGTGACCTTATCTTCACCTACCAACTAAGGCAATGATTACTTCACATGGGCTATCCTTGGATTATAGAAAATTCCACAACAAGAAGACTTGTGGACCATCTCAAATTTTTCCTCAAAGTCAAATAATTAGGAATAATGCAAATCAATTCATTAGAAGACAAAATAATGATGCTCACTCTTTCTCCCTCCTCTAGAATAGGGTCATCTTTATCTTAGCTAGTACTAACTCCAGCTTATCATAATGTAGAAGCTTAGCTTAACTCCATATAGATAATATTTCTCCACTACTTGCAATACCAAAATTAGTATCCCTAGAGAGCATACATGCACCAATGGGTGTTATCGTCTGGTATTCCATACCAAAATTGGGCTACCTAGGCCTTAAGAACTCCTTGAGTGAAATAGATCAATTTTCTCATGCATGTAGTCTAGTATCCCATACCAAAATTGGATTATTTGGGCCTTAGGAACTCCTTGAGTGAAATTGATCAATTATCTCATGCAAGTATATGCCTCACTTACGGTCTCTCTAACTTTTTTGGAACTCATATGAGCTCTTTAGCTTGTTAGTCCACACTCCTTGGTAGTTTTTTTTTCAAGCATAAGAAGAACTTCATCATAAGTTTAAACCTTGGTATTGCACCACCTCCTATAATAATACCTCCACTCATAGTAGCACCATCTCCAACTAGTGCATCTCCATTGGATATGATAGCACTACTAGAACTAGAACTCATGGGCACTATTGATCTACCCCTAGAGACCAAGCCTAAAGAGATGGAGATATAGGGTAAAGTGAGGGTGGACCAATTAGCTAGGGCACTAGTCTAGGAACCAAAGATTTAGGGTTCAAACCTTTTTGCAAAAAATCTTGAAGGATGGGTAGATTTTGTCATAAAATCATTATAAGCTACCAAAAATGTAACTGAATTGGCTAACTTGACTAACTCAAGGACTAGCTAGGGCAACTTCTTCTTAATTCCTACAATCCCTGCCAACTTGACCTCTAAATTTTGACAACTATTACCAATCTAATAGATCTCCACTACGATTGGTTGATTGCCAAATCCTTTGCCAGATGTCAAATTGACCTCAATTTTCTCAATTTTCAATCCTCAACTACCAGTTTGACTTCCTGCTCTCAAATTGGTCTCTCTAATTAGAAAAATTGAACACCCACTCCTCAATTTGATTTTAATTTCACCAAATTTTGGTAGCACTTTTGCACATTGTATGCTCTTCTATCAAATCTATACAAAATCAAGCATAGCTTCCAAACATGATCCACATAACTAAAACAGAAATTGAGTAATATTGATTATAGATACTAATGGTCCCACCAAGCTTGGAGATACCACCAACAAACTCAAATAGTACACTCAATTTCCTCTTGACTTCACTTCTTTAATATAATCAATTTACCTCACACTCAACTCCTTGACTTCACTTCTTTGATGTAATCAATTTACTTCACACTCAACTCAATAATCTGCCACCAATGTCCATTGATTATAGTCAAGCCATATCCACTCTAGCTAAGAGACTCTAGGTGATGCTTGCCTACCTCTATCCATCATAGCCATGAACTTGAAAGCTCAACATCAAAGAACTTAGCTCTTTGGAACTGCACTTTGAAAGCATACCCCTTGCATGACTTGGATCTTCAACCCTAATGCAAAATCTAGCCATCACTAAATAGTCTATGAATAACTATTAATATAAATTTAAATGCCAAGATTATCATTCTTGTTTTAGCTTATTTGAATACCTTCCAGTTGGGAGTATTGAAGTTATTGTACTCTTGTTTTAGCTTATTTGAATAGTGAATTGAAAAAGAAGAACATCTACATGAAGGTTCTATAGAGTATGGATATCCATATGAATAAAAGGGTAGGATGTTGTAGTTGTTCAATGCTATATTTGGCTTAAGACAAGCAAATAGAGGATGGAATGAGGATGGAATGAGAATTTATATGTTTCTCTTGATTGGAAGTATTCATAATTAATAAATTACTTGTACTTTGTTCATGTTGATGATTTAGGGATTACCCTCATTGTCTATGTTGATAATATATCAATCAAAGGAACAAATTGAGATTCTTGTAACACGTAAGGAATTATATGACAAGATGAAGGACCTTGGTGAACTCAACCATTCCTTTGGCATAAAATTTCTATAGGATAGAGAAGTTGATACTATATTGTTAAAAAAAACAAAATAAATTTCCAAAAGAAAGAGTTTGGAATCGAGAACTCAAAGGCATATCTCACACTAATAGTAAAGATCCTCTTCATGAACACCAAAAAGATAGATTATTGGATAAAGATACAGTAATATTTTATCAAAAATCTATGGGTTCTTTATTATAGTTTCCAAATGGTATAAAGTATGATGTTTTATTTTATTTTCAACACTTTGCTCCATGCATGGCATATCATCCATGTATTTCACATAGAGTCAAAAGTGAGTTTATGTTATTTGCAAGGAACAAAAAATTTGGTGTTGTAGTATGGTGAAAAGGGATGCAAGTCCACAAAATTTTGTGTTATATTGATGCATATTGGAGAGATTGTGAGGTAGCTTGTTACTTAATTGGTTAATTGGTGGTTTTGCATTCATAATGGCTGGTATAATAGTTACTTGGTTCAGCAAGAAGAACCATGTAGTTTCTCTTTTATCAAAGGAAGCATAGAATGTCATCGCAATTGTTGTTGCAAAGGAAGTTCTATGATATAACATGTGGTGAGAGATTTAAAAAAAAAAAAACCAAGTGTAATTTTTATCCATGAAAATCCATCCAGATCATAGTAAACATTAAGGCATTAAAAATCATTTGATGAAGTGATGTCTAGAGATTAGAGAGGTAGTCTTAGCATATTGTGCTGATAAGTATAAATAATAAATATTTTTATAAAACTATGTGCTAAAGCTACATTCTTTACTTGTAAAATTATGTTAAGGTTTTTTTTCAAGGTATTATAGTCCCCTTGCATGAAGAGGAGTGTTAAACCCATAATCTAAATACCCTACATAAGATTTCAACTTGCACCTATGCTTGAATCTTCTCCCCATATTTCACAAAGACTTTATCTAAAAGGATCAAGCTAAGGGGGAGGTGCACAATATACTATTACTTCTTAGTTAGTTGGAGGGAGCTCACATGAGATTTCAACTGGTGCTTGAGTCCTTTCCCCAGATTTAGATCTAGCAATCATGGACCTTGTCTAAAGGAGCAAGCTAGGGATGAGGCCACATCTATTATAGATATTAGTCATAGAGATTTTTCTTAGTAGGAATCATTGTGAACTTTGAATTAGTGTTCTTGTATAACAAACTTCAGTATACCAATACTAAAAAACATCTTAATTAATTGATCAGAGTTCTTTCATTTCCACATTAATTTATTTTTATGCAATAAAGCACCTTGTAATTGATCTAATTATTTTATTTTCATAAATATTTTATGTGTTTCCACTTAGAATTAGGACTTGATACCCAAATTCAACTCATGCATTTCTTGCTTAGATAGAATTATTATGAAGTGGAAAATGAGAATGGAGATACCAAAGTTCACTAAAGAATGCTCGGTGGGACACAATTCCTGATCAAATATATATGTGAGGAGGAAAGATACACAAGTATGTTGAGTCACTCTTCACCATAGATTTGAAAATGGTCACTAAAGATTAAACTTTCTTATGTGCACTAGCCACCAAGAATGTTCACTTGTGATACTCTATCAACACTCTCCCTCAACTAATATCCATATCGTTGATGCCTAGATGAGGTCTGAAATATTCAAATTTATCTCTAGGTAAAGCTTTGGTGAAAATGTCAGCTACTTGCTCATCTATAAGAACATAATGCACATCTATTTCTCCAGCCAATACCTTCTCTCTCTAATGAAATGATAATGAACCTTAATGTGGCATGAAATACTAGATTATTAGCAATTTTAGTATTTATAATGTTATATATATGTTATAATTATATAATTTTTAATAGGTTTACTGATATTATCTGTATATAAGATTATAGGATCATGAAGTGGATATCCATATCTTGTAATAAGGTATGAAGCCAAATTGATTCATATGTAGCATTAGCTGCCCCTCTATATTTTTTTCTTTTCATGATAAAACAACAACAAATTGCTTCTTATGACCAACTAATTGCACAATTTCCAAACATTGAAAGCATACAGTGAGGTTGAATTTTGATCTTGAGCACTTCATGCCCTGTCTACATTAGTAAAACCTTGTAGAATGGGTAACCAACGTGTAAGAGCTTGAAAATGTGTCATTTTTACACCATTGCAGTAGGAGATCTGTTCATTAAGTAAATGACACAATTAACTACTTCTGCCCAATAGCACTTGGGCATTACCTCCTTGTTGAGCATGGCTCTTGCAACCTCTGCAAGAGCCATGCTCAACAAGCTCAACCTCTGTAATATGTCTCTTGCCACTCAGCAACTCCACTTTTTTGAGATGTGTAACTGCAAGAGACTTAACACTTGATACCTTGCTTTAGTATCAAGCTTGTGTAGGAAATCATCAGACAGATTTGAATAAACTCTCCGCTTCCATCATATTGCAATGTAGACATAGGATAGGATAGCCTTATTGCTTCTCCACAAGTAGCTTAAATGTTTGGAAACTGAATAACATCTGATTTTGCTTTTCAACACTGTACCCATGTATACCTTGAAACATCATCAATAAATGAGACAATACTTAGAACTTGTTAGACTCTTTTATGAACCAGTCCATATGTTGGTGTGGATCAATTCTAACAACCTGGAGGCCCTTGTACCATGATGCTTAAAATTATTTAGCTTGCTAATTACATTGACAAGCCTCACAAACCCTTGTAGGCAAAGGATCAAAAAATAATGGAAGTCAAGTAACCAGATAAGAGGTAGGTAGCACCTTTAATCTTTGTAAGTTCACATGCACCACTCTTTTATGCCACATCTCAAGATATGAAAAATCAGTCGAGCCATGAGTGAATATAATAGTTAATCTTTGTAGGTTCACATGCACCACTCTCTTATGCCACATCTCAAGATATTAAAAATCAGCCATGAGTATATATAATAGTAGTAAAGGCGTGATATCTAATTTAAACTTTCTCCCTGTTTTAGATCCAAGTTTGCATCCTATAGAGATAGCACATTTTCAATACTTGTGGACAAATGCACCATCTTGTTTAAATATAATTTGAAAATCTTTCTAAAGTAATTTGTCCAACATAAACTAAATTCTTGGTAATTTTAGGCGCGTGAAAGACTTCCCCTAAACCACTAGAATTCATTGCTCCGTACTTCGAATTGAAAAATGATACGAAAGAATGGCATGCGCGACATAAGTTCTGCTCGCATATATATATATATATATAAAATAATGTCGTGATACTCTATCAATTGCATGACATTACTAAAGAGGCTACGTTACTAATCTTCGTTTATTGCCTGTAGACCCCCCTTCTGCTCATTGTATGGTGTTGAACAGAATTGAGGTTAAACTTAAGAGCTGTCTACACTTCCGTGACGCGTGTTGTGTTGTACAGCAAGTGGGATAACCTAATAGTTCTAGCAGGAAGATCAAGCATTCGTTCAAGAGAAAATTTGATATCCTAGTATCATATTGGACAAATCACAGGAATGACAGTGAGAGTTCTCCTCGATTTCGTATAGTGGATTATCCTCTAGTATCTCTCAAAGAGAATTATAAAAGAACTCTTCATTCTAGAAATTGGTCACATTTCACATCCGTGCACTGTCAGATAATATCAGGTGGACGAACATTAAGTTCGAGGAGTTTGCATCACGTTACGTTCGAGGATCGGATGCGAGATCTGCATCAATATCAAAACCTCCAACAAAAATAAAACAAACTGCAAAAATCCGCAACTCAATTATAAATTTAGAGGGCAGTCAGGATTAATAACGTCCGGAGACGTGGGGCACGTCGCCAGAGGGCAATGTTCCCCATCGCTCGCCCACCACTGGAGATTGATATTCCCATAATCCAGACAGAAGTACATGAAAACACCGAAGAAGGCAGTGCCTGCATCCAGAGCAGCTGACAGAACATAGTTATACTTCTTCCACCATCCTTTCTTGAACTTGAACATATAAAAGTTGAAGAAGGTCCCCACAGCTATCCAGGCCGTGTTGTTGACTGCAGCAGCCGGTGGAATTCCACCTCCTCCTGAGAGAATCACAGGGATGGTGACCAGTCGGATCCACTTCCTGTCTGGGAATTTCTTGGATGCCAACCAGACAGGGATGGGGAGAAGGAAACCGATGAAGAAGGACCAGTTCAGGGCCTTGTATGCACCCAACGGTCCGAAGATCCGCTGCGGACCTACGAGACCCCAGATTACTGATGCGTCGTAGAAGACTCGGTCGTTCGGGCAGGTCCACACACTGTCTGCTGGAAGCTTGTCTGTGTCGCACAGGTTCTTAACCGTTCCCAGCAGCCACCATGCCACCACCACGTTCACCACCGCTGAAATGAACGTCCCAACTATCTGCACAGTATTGGATCTGAGAGTTTCAACTTCGCCGTCGGAAAATGAATATTCAGGCTCATGCCTTACCAGCAAAAGTTCTGCTGGAGTAATTAGTGTTCCCAGTAGTGTTGTCTATCACAATAGTTAGGATTTGGGGGACTTGGCCCCCAAAATTTCTATCAGTTTCAAAATTATTCTAGCAAGAGTTCACTTCAGGCCTGGAACTTCACCCTACATCACTACAAGTTGACCAAAATCGATCTCTTCGTAACTTGTACGATGACATCCCACGTTCCTGTGAGCTTCCTTTTTCCTTAGGTTATCTTGTCGTTCTCAAGGGTCATGGCCCTTGAGTTGAGGACTGTATTTATATTGGTCCATTCATAGTTGATGTGGGAATGCTATTACTATCTGGTGAATTATTGGAGGAGATCTCAGTCTCGGTTTCCCGAAGTAGGTATAGCTCTGAAAGTGAGTCGTTATAGTTAAAGTCAATTCAGGTCTTATACATGTTCAGAATCAAAGCACGCAAATCAAATTTTAGAGCCAAACTCATCCAGATGCTTCGTTCTCTATTCTCTTCACCATCCAACTGTTAAGAACCGATGTGTGCAGGGAGTTTAGGTTGCACAAGAGAAGCAGATCAGCAGGCTCTGAGGCAGAATCGTACATGGGGATATCCGCGAGCTACTGGACAACGCAACATACCCCACATCTTGAAAGTAGAAACTCACCTGGGCAATAAACATGGGGCGGGGAGGAATTTTCATGTAGTGCCCAAGCTTGAAGTCAGAAAGGAAATTGAGGGCCTGGCCGTTCGCAACAGTGCTGTACGTCTTGAAGGTGACGTTGGCTATGGGTTGGCCAGGAAGCAGGTAACCCATGATGTACTCCGAAATGACGTTGAGTCCCGGTCCCTGGTTCCACCAACCCGTTTAGTTTCGTTCAGTCCAGAATAAAAAGGTTCAGATTTCTAGCTATTGAAAGACCCTGATCAATTTCAATTCATCATGATCAGAGTCCCGGGTCCAGTTCACTGGTGCGGTCTCGATGGATATGGTTATAATATGTTTCTAGATCTCCTTAGGTATGGGTAGCAGGAAAAATCTATCCTCAATATATATGCATCATGTTTGCAGATCAGGGTGAAGTATCCTTGTGTAGATTTCTTTCATTTTTGTTCATAATTGAAGCAGTGATGCACATTCCTGGAAAGAATAACTTGGATTACAGTACCGTGTTGGTGGTTGCCACCAGTATGCCAATAGGAAGAGTGAGAACAGCTGCTAGGACCGCTGCAAGAAGAACGCCCCACCACGGGAGTTGGAGTTGATCCTTGTAAACGGTGACGGTAAAAATAGCCAGAATGACAGTACACAGCAGCAGACATTCGAACCATTTCTCAGGAACTTGAGGGTAATGCCGCATGAGACGAGTGTGCACATCGACTTTATCTTGCTTCCTCAGAGCAGCTTGACTGCGGCGCCATACCTCTCTGGTATATGTACCACATTACAAAACACACAGCGAGCAAACCAGGCCAATCCTGACCCATGCTAGTCAGCATGATTCAAATTCAGAGTGAGAACTTTCAATGCAAGAGCGAAATCTGCCGTCCTCATGTGTATATGAATCAGATTTATCAGACTTGAGATCAAAGTTTCACATGTGTGTGTTCATCCTGCAAATAATTATTGCTCCGACTCTCAGGTTTACTACATACACCTTGACAACGTAGTAGGTTTAGAGTCACAACGTCACCAGTAGTGGTCCTGCAAGGGGAAAGATGAAGTACCTTCCATGGAAGAGAGCAACATGGGTGAAAGCAGAAGAAATGGTGGCGAAGCTCAAAGCATAGGTCATGGCGAACGTGACACTCATGTGCATTGCACCGTATTCTTCGTAGGCCTTCAAGTCCAACCGAAAGTCTGATGTAATAATGCGGTTGGTGTCGTATTTCTTGCCATCTAGTTTGAACAAATTGCTGGAGAAAAGCGGGAACCTCCTGGCATTATATGCATTCTTCCAGTAGAGGACGGGAATGAGAACGTAAAGGTAAAGCCCAAAGCCCAGGGAGATGTTTGCTAGAGTATACCATGGCGTAGCTAATGGGCTGCCCAAGAACGCGGTGATGGATGCCCAGTCGAAACTGAAAGCGCCAATTCCAAGACCCTTTTGTCCAGACCCCACCTGCTGGGTCATGATGTTATTCGGGCGAATGAAGCACAGGATTGAGAACGAGGTCAAGATTGGAATCAGGTAGCTTGGAAAGCTATAATACACGAATGCCGTTGTTAAAGTGACCAAAAAAAATCTGTTGCGGGATAGACCTCTGCTTTCCTTTTGCATTTTTTCCGTCTCATGGAGGGTCCTGAGAATCCAATCATCAAGCAGGTCACCGTCAACTGCAGCAAGTGGTCTTGGATTGGACATCAATTGCTCATTTACATTGTCGATTTAACCTGGTGATTGACACTTGCTTTCTCGCTGGCATTATATGTTTGCTGTATGTTAAGCCAGCAGCAGGACTTGCATTTATAACTCAAAATGTGATGGACTTATATTCAGAAGTGAGCATCTGTAGGGTACAAACTACCAAGAAGTTGACATTTATATTCTTTCAACCAATCAATCTCAACTTGTCTATCTTTCTCTAGAGAATTTCAGTCTATAGTTTTATGCATGCTAACCAACCAACATGAAGGTCTGCTGTATCTCAAGCACAGAATGTGCTCGGAAGTTAATACTTAGGTGTCATACAAGATCGAGCAACTGTTGAACATCTTCCGAGGTCTCTGCTTGTGACAGAGCTCATTGCAGGCCCAGCGTCAATTGGGAAGCAATAGAAAGTATTCAGATCTACCAGAGTTACTTGACTTGTGCACTTCGTTTTCTTTGTCATGAATGGCGCAATGAAAACTGTAACTTACTAGAGGCTCATTCAAAAGCTATCCACAAATAGAAGTGAAAAAAAATTGCTGTTTAGAATTTGACACTTACTGGAAAAGGGAGACCTGTACCAAGTTTGAGGGCCACCACATGTGAGCAGGATCAACCAGGTATTTTCTCAACAAACCAGCCCAGCCGTAACCAAGCAGCTGAATCCACATCCGTTATATACCATGTCAGTAAAGACAAAACCGCACGAATACTCCGATGTGGGCTTGCACGAAGTTAAAAGCATGATTAATGCAGACTTTGTGAGGTAAGTGCAACATGTACATGTACAGTGTCCTCCATAAGCTCGTGCACGGGAGATCCCCTACCAGCGTAGTTCTTTTCTGGGATTCACATGAATTGGGATAACATTATTTGTTTCACAACGGAAATACCGTTTGGATCATGATATTTAGGCTGGTATCAGCCGCCAAAACGTTTATGGAAGGTGGCTTATTCAGAACCTCCCAGTCTGTAAACAAAAAAGAAATTGTGCACGTACCTGAGTAGTAAGGACAAGAAGGAGGGCTGGAACGAAGTCCAAGGTTCGATGATAAAAGGCTTTGATGGCATTGACAATGTAAATTGCATAAGCGTCGCCACCACCTGCATTGGCGAAGATGGTAATAAGCACATGCTCCTTGACGTTGAAGGGACCCGGATTTAGGCTGAAGCTCCAATGACTGAAAGGCACTGTAAGCAGTGTAGATGGGAGCACGTTTGCCATGAATCTTCCGATTGGCAGAGCAGCAATCTGTGCAGCAACCGACGTGACAGATAAGGGCTCAGTGTGGTATCCAAAGAATGTGTTGATGAATGTGAGTACAACACTCGACACAATCCCAATGACCCACACTCGAAACGTCCAGACAGGCAGCGAGGGATCGTCAGTTGTAGGAACCGTAAGAGCCACTTCCTCCACTGGAGATTGATCATCGTGGTCAAAATCTGCACCAAGTGATTCGGATTGAGCTCCCGATGGTATATGTGCACCGTCACTGCTACTACGTCTTTTTCCTCCATCATCACATGAAGCATGAATAGTATCCTCTTTCAGTGTTCCATTGCAATTTGTCGCAGTATCTGACATCTCCACATTTGCAACGTTTGTCTCATCTTCTATACCATTGGACTTGAAGCCTTTAAACATCATCATTTCCAATGATTAGAACATCTTGAGAATCTGCGCTTCTATAGGTATATTTCAACTACCAGGAAGAAAACAATTTTCACTGCCACCAAGTAAGGTCTAATCAGTTGCAAGGTCTGTAGTACTGATGTGATGGGCGTCACATTTTACTATTAGGCCAGAAGTCTATATTGATCATGTAGGAAATTGGAGATACACATATGGGTTTGAATGTTTTGGTGACAGAGTAGTACAGGAGTGGCAGTTCTCCGGCGCAACATCAAGTGATTGAGATTCAATTTGGTGATCTTGACGGCCAGTGGGAGCATCGTAGACTTGCAACGGGGAAAATTCGGTAGCGTACGTACATAAATTTCAGAATTGATCCCGCGGAGTACTAACACTTGCTGAAGGTGCTTCACCATCCTCCAGAAAGTACCGGAATATGGTTGAAGCCCTTATAGGCGCGAACATCACGAGGACCTGCAGCCATTTGTCTGGTCAAACCGTTTTACTCCCAATGTTATGTTTAGTTAAAGTGGACTCGCCATCTTAGTACCTGTCAGTGACAGAAAAAGACGATAACCGTAAGTATGTGGAGTGTACGATGTAGGAACAGCATATATATATATATATATTTCAGGTCCTAGTATCGGTGGAGCGTGTAAAACGAGAGCACTGCAGTGACTTGTGTTTTCTAAGGCCTACATAGTTGCGTTTCGTCCCCACGCACCAATTTCACACCGCCTCGTAGTGAGTTTCAATTTCAGCTGGTTTTGCGAGATTTATAGATCGTACAGATAAGGCTCTATGTAGGTGGTCATTCAGAATACGGCACCATTTATACTCATTTATACTCATGTAAGCGGGTGTAGTGGTTACGATCTTAGAACATTAAGGTTAACCTCGGCAGAACTTAGAACTCAAGAATCTCTTTATCACGGGCAAAAGGAGGAAAGCTGTGCAAGACAAGTCCACTTATCTTAACAAGACCTGCTTGAACATACTGTTGAACATCCTCTCGTGGAGCTCGAGGACATGTCCAGCCCTAGACAGATATTTGGAACTTCAAGTGGCAAAACGCCTCAACGCAACAGGATACTAGTACAAGTGCCCAAATTTCGTTATTGTCAGCATTACATACATTAGATTTGCACATTCTAGTCATATTTACATTGTTAAGCTCTTTGACTAAGGTCAAGGAGATCCTTTCCCGCAACTATTTCAGCAATTTATTTGCCCAGATGACGATTAACTCAAATGAGGTACTAGTCTGAACAGATGAATCTCTGAATCACACCATTGCGGTAGCTAGTGTCGAGATCTGAAGTAGAAGATTAAGAAAGCTAACGATTTCGGCCTACAGTGTTTTAGTCTTTTAAAAATTAACACGGGGCCACCAATTGCCAGTGGCCATAGGAGCGTTGTCCCATAATCACTTGTAAACATCATAAGGCTTAAATCGGGTATCGTATGAGGGTTATTATAAATAGCCATCGCTGTAAATCGGGTATGGGCGGAGGATTATTTTGTTTAAAAATTCAAGGTGTTTAAACTAAAATTCAAAGTTCTTGTTTATAATGATTTGGTTTTGTATAACCAGAATTTAACATATCTATTTAAAATAAACCAGTAATATCTTGAGAAATGATGACTTTTATTGGATCACGCTTAATAAGTTTTTCTCATTACATTAAAGTCTCAATATATGGCATAAAAGGAGATGTCTTGTGTTTTAACAAGAGTTTAAAAGTCATTTATGCACATGACCTTGTCCATCCTTATGTCCATCCTTAACTAATATATGTATGCTATCTACTTGAGAATTACAATATATCTCCCCTTCTTCCTCTGCCTCAAATCATTTTTCCCCTTCCTTCTTTTTCCTCTTATTTTCTTTCTTCTTGGCCTTCTACATCTACTGTATTTGAGTTGCAAATCAAATCAATGAGACAAAATATGATTTTAACAACCTTATGCATGTAAAATGCTAAGACACTTTTGATATCATACTAAAGCTAAAAATGTAAAGTTGCATACTAAAACCATCTAATATTTTGATTTATTTACAAAAATTACATAACATGAGACCTATCTTGGAAAATGAAACCACAAAAATATTCTATTATTTTAGTGTAATACTAAAAAAGGATAGAAAAAGGTGTCATGACTCACTTGTTCTCAAGAGTGCAATTTTGTTCCATTTTTCTACTTTTGTTAGTGAAAAAGACACATATTATTAAGTCTAGGTAAGAAATCACTCAATGTAGTATTATTTAGCTTCATCCTTGTATATGCTCAGGTTCAAAGAGTGTGGCACTGAAGATCTTTGCCGTCATTAACTTGGAAGAATCATCTCTTAGGAGGAAGTTGGTATTTTGCACTTTGTAGTTGATACCTCTATGGTTATGGGTCCAAATAGATCAATATTTATTTTTTTAGGAGAGGCTGCTCAAGTGCTTTCCATTGACACCAAAAGTATAGCATTTGGAGGTCTATAGCAAAAATTACCACCATATGACCATGTGGATGTTGAGCTCATACATTGTATTTCTTGTACTCTTACTCGTCTCATACCTCATACTGCTCATACTTCTTGTGCTTGTACTTGTCTCAAACCTTGCAATATACATTTCAAATCTCTAACTATTGTCTCATATTCATACCTTATACTCACACCTTGTACCTCATACTTCTTGTACTTGTCTCAGACCTCATACTATTTGTCTCATATTCACACCTTGTACCTCATACTTCTAGTACTAATACTCATCTCAAACCTTGTACTATTCATCTCATACTCAGACCTTGTACTCGTGCCTTGTATCCAACCTTGTATTCCTTGTACTTGTAATCATCTCCTACCTCACCTTGTACCTCATACTTTGTACTTCATACCTCATATGTGTACATCATATCTCATTTTGTATCTCACCTCATATCTCATCTCTTACCTAGCCTTGTACTTTTTTTCTCATACCTAACTTTATATTTCATCTCATACTTAACCTCATACTTTGTTTCTTGTACTTAACCTTGTACTTCATTTCTTTTGTTTCTCATACCTCATACTTTGTACCTCATATCTTGTACCAAATTTTCTTGCATATGAGTTATGCAACCTATAGCTTCATACAACATGAGCAACGTACAACTTCATCACCAACAACTAAGTGCCATTTTGTAGTAACAACATGGTAGTTTTGATAGTCATAATATAGGACATTTTGTATTTGTACATAATACAATAGTTAGGTTATGATACAAAGGTCTGTATTTATTATTATCACCTTACATAATAGTGGTAGATGATAAATTAAGCGGCTGAGGTGGCCATACCACTTGCCCTACCCCTACTTAGGATTAGGTTTAGGGTTAGATAAGTAGATAAGATATGATTAGCATTGAGCGGCTTAGATGTATTAGGGGATTTCCAACACATTTTAGCCATTGGATTTCTTTGATGGCTAACCAAGAATGTATATAAGACTTAGAACAAATGTTAATTGGGCTCATTTAGTGCATATTTTTGTTGCAATAAAGGAGGCTTGTACCATCAATATTGTGGTTGTTGTGTTGTTGGTGTGTGTGTGTATTAGTCTGCACTTTGTGGAGTGAGGTATCTTGATGCATGAGTAAAAGCATGTGAATGAGGGAAGTCATTTGTGTGGAACTAGAGTGTGCAATTCTAGGGACTCTATAGAGGTGAAGAAAAATACAAAGATAGGTTGCCACACGCCTCTAGTATTGTAAAGTAATAGTAACCTATAAGATTTAACAACATGGTCATTCAAGACTCTTGTGATGTCATGCCTTCTCGGAAGGGTGGAATGCTATGTTATAATCATAGTCGTCAAAGTGATTGGACACTTGGGAGATCTTACTCTCTCTTAGTTTGTGCATTCTAAGACACTATTTGTGAGATACCTTAATATTGTCAAGCTGTTACAATGGAGATTTTACTCTCTTGTAGTTTGTGCATTCTAAGACACTATTTGTGAGACACCTTACTATTGTCTCTCTGGTATAAGATGAACTCTGTGACATGAGTGCGGATTGTAGTACTTATTACTACTTTGGCGATAGCTGTCAAGAATTTGGCCAAGCAACAAGGAAGGTACAAAATTTTGATGTCAAGTGACCTTTGTTGCAAATGAACTACCACAATCAAGAATCCTTGGACTAAATCTATCATGAGTGTGATTATCAATGATTATCTATTTTTGTTGTGCACCAGAGGTGGTGACTCTGCTCTCTTTGGGGAATGATTTGCCCAAGAGTTAATTAAAAAGTAGTGGATTGTTTGCATAATGACATTATATCTTCATTTAGTCATCTCCAACTCATATCATTGAGGAAACAACTTGTTCTTACCAATTATACTATTATTATATTTACATTAGGTTGTTACATAAAGAACATACTCTCTCTAGGATCCATTTTTTATTCATGATGCTGAATCTTTAATATTCAATTTTGTGAAATTATATATCCTCATATAGACATGTTATATGAAAATTTCATTTGTCCTTTCAAAGTATAGGACATAGATTTGGAATATTGATTTGTATAAGAATATCAAAACATGTATTCTCAATATTTAAACAAATGCAAAATGCAAAAGGCCAAAAATTTTAATTATATAAAACTAATCTGTTAGGAAAAGAATGTGCATCCCAAATATTCATATTATCTAAAATTCCTTTTTTGAGAATTATTTTTAGCAAATACCAAGTATAGAATGTCAAAGGTTAATATTTTTAATATGATGCTCAATAATTAGAACCAAATTTAGAAACAAATTAGAACATATTATTACACTCTCTTTGCTAGGCATTTGAAAAAGGTTCCTCACTCTATCTTATAGCAACAAAAACTACTAAGATAGATTTGCACCAAATCATTTCTCTTTTTTTTTCATCAAGAACCCAAATTTTTGGCCAAAAATATTAATTTAGATCCTCTAAACTATTAGAGGTTAGTAATTTAACCATAGATTTAAATCTCATATTTCATCTTGTACAACCAATTTCAAATTGGGGTGATATGAGGCCACTATGGTGACCCAATGTCTAGGAAAAGCTGGTTTAATAGTAAGAAACAAGTAATTCCGCTAAGGAGATGGGTTGGAAATAGCTAGAAGGGAAGAGAAGCCTCACTTTATTAAAGTTCATTTATTATTTCCTATTTAACCTCTTGACTAGGAACTATTTGCAAAAGAGTGTAGTGTCATCCTTTATGGCACACTATAGAAAATTAAAAACTAAAGATCACTTTCACTACACATAGATCCCAAGTTAATCATGAAGGTGATGCTCACTTCACCACAAAGACTTCGACTACAGAGATGCCTACTAACCCTTCCCTAAAAGCAAAACTCAAAGAAGTCTGTATGTTGGCAAAATTCTCTTTTCCTTTCAATTCCATGGTACTCCCAATGCTTTGAATCCAAATTGACTCCTCAATGCATTGCTTCACTTCTTTAGATCCCTCAAAAATCACACATCCTAATTAAGTACAAATTTATACCTTTATACTCTAGCACTTGTGATCCTATTGTGAAATTCTTAACTGATACTCAACATAGGCATTCACCAAGCATGAAAGAATCACAATTTGCAAAGAACTCCAAGTCCTATTTGTGAACTTTGATTTCACAAGAAAAATGAATTGAAAAGTGAATCCAAAGTTCTTCTAGTTGAAGGACTTTGTCCCAAATGGATTCTAAAGTTAAGTGGATTTTTTGATAATCTACTATCTCTATCTAAAACACTTCATTAAGTGACTTACATATCAGAAGAAGTGTCGAGTCTTCCCTAAAGTCAATTTGAATTTATGACTTCAAATACTTGCTCAACTGCAAAGTCCTATACAATTTTGAATGCACTCCTCCTAAAAATATTGACAACTACAAAGACCTTTTGTTAACTTCCTATTCTAAGTTTCCAATAGTACAAGGATTCCTCCTCCAATGAGGTGGAGTGCCTTTGGCCAAGTGCCCTATTGCAAAGAACTACCTTTGGTCCTAAACTGCCTAAATAGTACTTTGGTTTTGCTTCCTATATTTAGCAATCTTTAATAGATAGGTGACATGAACTTCAATAACCTTCCTATCTGAATGTTTGTTAAGTCTAATTGCTAACTACTCCATTTGCTCCTCTTCATAGTTTGTCTTCTGAGTGGACCTGCAACTTCACTTTGCGTATCTTTATGTTCATGGCCTTCCCTTTGACGTCTTCCCTCAACGTCCCTACAAATTAATCTTGAAATTTCCTCCAACTACTGAGTGGCCTTTAAATTCTATTCCTTTAAAGTGATAGTTTAGAATGCCTAGTTCTTTCATCTTTTCTTCTAGAATTCAAGGTCTATTTGTTTCACTATTTTCCTTCTATTTCTTACATCTTTGGCTAGCTGGTACAATTGGAGTGAATTTTCCTTTCAATATTCAGCCATCTGCAAGTCTAGAATGACAATCCAAATCTTAGAATTCTCCAATTCACTACAAATGTACACTACTTCTTTGTATTTGGCTCAAAGTTGGTCTTTGTACCCAAACTACATCTCCTTCTTCTCCATGCAAAGCATGTCTAATTCCAGTTGGAATCTCCCAAGTTCTTCCTCTTGCTTCTTATGTCTTGTGATGAAGGTGGAAATCTGTCTTCTTATCTCAAATATTTCCTACATCAAGGAGCTCACTTTCTATGCTTCCTCCTTATACATGTTTTGTGCTTTAGTTATCTCCCCCTTCAATTTCTAGGTGTAGATCTCTTTGTGCATGCTCCGTACCAGATAGTGTAATCTAATATCTCCAAACACTATTTTTAGTATTGGGGAAGTATTAGCTCCATGAAATACAATGCCATTCCTACCAACTATATAAAAAATTATGCTCCTTTCTTGATAGATACTTGGGTTTCTTGCTTTGCTTCTCCTTCTTTTTCAACTTGCACTTGTGGTGGAGTGTCTTTAACAAGTTGAGCCTCATGTAGAAGTGGATTGCAAAGGAGGCCAACTACGTTGCTTCGCCATCTTCCTCAAATTCTTTGTGTAGACTCCTTGCTTGGTAGGAGAACATGTTGGTCCAATTCATAAGTTTGCCTTGGTACATGTGTTTGAAGAAGATGGCTTGGCTATTTGTAAGGTAAGTTGTTGCTTATGCTTGAACAACTTCATAACCGCTTCAACAATCACTCTTTGGTGTTGGATCCCTATTTCTTTGGACTCTCCACCCATTGTTCCTTTGCCACTTCTATATGAAGGTTGCCTTTATTTCATAAGAAAGTGCCTTGTTTGCGAACTTCATCTCCAAGATCATAGTTCTTATGGATCTTGCATCTGGTCCCAACACATTCCTCCAATTCTCCTTGGTCCAATTATAGGGGTCGCTTCTCATGTCCTTTGCTTCCCTCTCCTTCTTCTCCGTCATCTTATGCATGATCCCAAAGTCACTCATTCCCAATTCCAAAGCAAGAAGCCCAAAATTCTTGCTTTGGATCACTTGACTCCAACAATACATTGCACACTTATTTACTTAAGGACTTTACAAAATGGCTTTGGGGATCTTCCTCATAGGTTTTTGAAAAACACTATGTTTCCTCTCAAATGGGTTATAGGTACAAAGACAAAGACAAGTTGGTTACTAAGGTAGGGAAGACTAGAAGTACTATGAAGACTTGGAAAATTTTGGATTCACTCAAATGTTAAAGATGAAATCACTCTATGGAAAGTGAAATTGGTTCTGGCTTTATAGGCAAAATCCTTAGTCATTTTTCAGTCCTTTAATGGCCACATAGTGGTAAGCACTCCTTCATACATGTCATGCTTTTGGTGTGAAGTCCTACTCCACATATGCAAAAGATTCTCTAAATGGTCTCTCTCATACATGCACAATTACTGCTAAATACAAACAATTTTTTTTGAATATACATAGTCTTTGGCTGCAGTTCTTCAACCAAGTGGCAATGCATTCAAAGGTGTGTATAATCTTTGGAAGCATTAATTTTTGGACCCAAATTTCTTATGTGTTCAATCACCTTTAGGCCAAAGTTACTTGGACTTGAGTTCCTTGCCTTCAAGATCATTTCTAATATGATATTCTTCCTTTTGAGTGCCTTCAACTTTGTACAACTTTTTACTTGTTCCTCTTCATACCTTTGCCTTAATAGACACAACTCCAAAGAATACTTCAACCAAGAAGCTTTTTTCCCTTAAAAAAGAACTTACTTTGTCTTATCATTGCAAACAAGAGTGAAATTAATAAGAAGAAAAAAACTGCTTTCCTCACTAAAAAAGAAATTACCCTATCTTATCTTTGCAAATAAGAGTGAAATTAATCAGAAGAATAAAATAACTTTCCTCCGTAAAAAGAAGTTACTGTCTTATTTTTACAAAAAAGAGTGAAATTAATAAAAATCAAAAATTTAGTGAAATGTGTGTTCAATAACCTTTAAAGAAAATAATATAGATTCTATTATCTCAGCCTCTTGCATATACAACTAAATTTTTTAATTTATTTTACCATGAATATATCAAACTAGGAAAAAATAAATATTTCAAGAAAATCCCCATTTTAATTAAAAAAAAGACAAATAGCCAAAATTTGGAATTTAATTTTCTAGTGTTGTGTTATCTAACCGTAGATTAAAATACATGACAATATTAGACAATAGACCATCTCATTCTAAGGGAATATAGAGAATAAGATTGATTTAAAGTTGGTATTATTCTTGTACATGAGAAATGTTCTTGCTTGAAGAATATGATTGAAGAAAAGTATAAAACATCCCAACTTGACAATTTTGCCCAATATTCTTGGGTAGAGAAGGCCAAATTGAATGAAAAATGATGGTTTTGCCTTTGTAGATCTTTTCTATAATTTTTCCTAAATATTCATCACCATGAGCAAAGCATTTCAAATTCATGTTTTGCTCATTTCTCTCTTCTATGTTATTTCTTAAAATATATAAAAAGCTTGCAATTTTCAACTTCTTCAAAAAAAGTAGATAACCTGGATGTTCAGTCATAAAACCAGATCTAAAATGCAACTAATCATCATATAAAAAAATAGTATTTTTAGCAATTTGAGCATAATTAAATTTCCAAAGAACTGCATTTTGAGCTATCTAACTATTATAGCAACCAATAATGAAATCAAACAAAAACTATAGTTAAGTATAAATTTATAATAAGAGTGTGAAAAATATGTTCAATTTCCCTTGTCTTTATTAAGGACAAAATGATCTTGTTCAATTTTTAGCCTTACTTAATCCTTGCACAATACCAAATCAATATTTATATGGAACTTTGAAGTTTGCAAAATGTATCCTCCATATTTGTAAAATCTATTGAATAGTATCAATATTTTTGGATCTTTGTCCCAAAATTATTATATGTTTGATATTCATGAACCCGCTTGGTCCTTGGTGAGGTTGTCAAAAAGATCAAAGATCTTTATGTTAGGAATATGCTTGATCATTAAAGATGACATCTAGTTATTCTTAAATGAAAAATGCTAGATGGAATAATTTTTTAGATTAAGAAAATTTCCTTGAAACACAATTGATGTCTTCTAGAGACATTAACTTCTAGAACTATCCTAGTGTTAACTTTTCCAAGTAATTTTTCAAATGCTTATTTACATAATTTTCTTTGGCTATATAATGTAAATCCACATTCACTTGCTTTGAACAATCCACATGGTAGCAATAAATTTTAGTCTTCATTGGATGGCAGAAATAGTCCTCTCTTATTATATCCAATTGCTTGCAATCCAAGATATATGTCATATTTTGTAGATAAAATAATATATATAATAACTAAAGATGAATGATTTTCTATAAACATATACACATTTTTCTTTTCCAATCTCCATAGCGTATTACTCTTTGAGGAAGAATATTTGGTCTATGAATGGATACAAGCAGCTTAATATCATCATCTTTATCTTCTCTTATTAGGCTACTTCCAAATTAAAATGGTTTTGGCAAAGATCACATAAGTCCATAAAATGTTGCAAATTGAATGGTTATCCTCTAAGAATATATATTTTACAAGCTATTTATGGTTAAAATTTTATCCAAGTCATAAGAACCTAGTAAAGGACTAAAGAATGTTATGATTACTTATTCTTCTTCTTCTTTCCTCCTCATTATTGCTCAACTCAATGTTGGACAAAAACCCAAATACTCTCTAACACATTATCATATAATTTATCAAAAGTTCATCTATACATATCTTTTCTCTTATCTCAATGATAGGTATCGATAGAAGATTATTATATCCACACTCAAATTTTTGATTTTGTGGTACTTGGGAGCTTGGTAAGAACTAGCAGTCCAACTACTTGCCTTTTAATGTTTGCTCAAAAAACATAAAATGACCTAAACTTGTCGTGGTCAACCTCCTTATATCTAGGATATGAGCTTGCACCTTGAGTAATTTTGGACCTTCAACATCCAATCTCCAAATAAATTATTTTAATACCTTTGTTTAATACCCAACATATTGCTTCTAATAGGGGTATTAGAATATGGTATGGAGATAGAATAATAATAATACTATTATCTAAAATACCATATACATCAATTTGGAATTCTTATAAATCATATGAATGAGAAATTAGGTAACTTTTAGTAGGTAATTAATGGAAAATTTGTAATAATCAGACCACAAAAAATGAGGTGTGTAAGAGGTCATTAACTAGTAAAATTTTGATGTGCTCTTGAATTCACTCTTTCTAGCATTATATTGAAAAAATTTTAGAATTTGAAATTGCAAAACATACAAATAAAACTATCCAAAATTGAAGAGATGTTTCACTACACTAAGCTTAACTAAAAGAACTTAAAACCTCAAGAATATGAGTTGAATATACTAGCATTTTCTAATACAAGAGAATATTTAGCAAACATTCTCTCCACCTAGGAGAAGATAAAAAAATTTATTCTATTCCTTCTTTTCCTCTTTTAGTTTCATGTGCAATATCTTGCTAGATTTTGGAAAAATAAATTGATTCCATAATAGAATATACAAATCAGTTATTCTTTTCTTCATATTGCTTCATATGCAATACTTTCTTTTTACTTTCCTCAATTTTATTTTGTTTATCCAACATGGTGAAGGTAAAGCATATCTTGGGTGCCATTCAAATGCCAAGGTTACTGTTGAGGCTATTAAAATTGAACTGACTAATATTCAAGGGACATTTTGGCAATATGGAGTACTTCTATTTGTATGAGTTCACCAAGCAACCAAGAATATGGTCCAAAATCTCATTGATTTTGAAAGTTGTCATAATCAAGTCAAACACATAGAATTTGATGTTTTTATTGCTTTTGAGCATTATTAGTGATGCACATGTGCTCTTCATTTCATTTTGAGAATAAAGAAGGCAAGTTCCTATTTGCTTTGGGAGGACCAATGGAATTCAGAGTTTGCATGACTATTAGCAAAAATCATGTAGTAATAATCAAAAAAATTTCATTTTTTATCATTATTGATTAATTTCTCAAATTTTGCTAATTATAATTATTTTCTTTATGTTATTTTTGGCATATAATCCTAGATATCAATTGGTGCCTCCTGTAGAGTCTTGAAAAACAAAAATGTTTCATCAAGCACAAAAATGTATAGGCATACACTAAGTGCAATTGATATTTTTCATATATATATATATATATATATTGTGTAACAATATGGAGTTAGCATGAGTTAATAGAGGCTAATGAGTGAGGAAATAGACCAAATTAGCCAGGCAATCCAAGAATGTTCTAGAAGCATCTCGGAAACTTCTTAGTGCCTTCCATGTATCAAGTAATTAGTATGCCAAGTAGGTAGCTTCTAGAAGGAAGCTTCCCGACTAGCTTAGCTTGCATGCCAAAGAAGTGGCTTTTAGAATGAAGTTTCTAGGGAAAATTCCCAATTAATTTAGATTGCAAGCCAGGTATGTGGTTTCTAGAAGGAAATTTCTTAAGAAACTTCCCAACTAACTTAGCTTGCATGCCAAGTAGGTGGCTTCTAAAATGATGCTTCTTGGGAAGCTTCTTGGCTAGCTTAGCTTGCACTCTAAGAAAGCAATTTCTAGGAACCTTCACAAGAGCTTTATATATTTCCTATAAATACCAAAGCTCAAGCTTATGTTAGGCATTTGGAGTTTCTTTCATTCAAGAGTCCCAATGTGATACTTCACTCCAATCTTCCATTCCCGTATTTCTCTCATTGGTCTTTTATATTGGTATTAGAGCAAGAATGAGATGGATAGAACTTATGGACAACCAACTCCATTTCCCTCAAACCATTGGGAATTTTATAAAATACCAAAGTGAAAGATCACATTGAGACTCTTGAATGAGGGAGACTCTAAATATCTAGCATGAGCTGGGGTTATGGTATTTATAAAAAATATACAAGGCGCTTGAGAAACTTTCTAAAATTTTCCTTCTTAGAGTGCAAGCTAAGCTAACAAGGAAGCTTCTCAAGAAACTCCTTCTTGAAGCTACCTACTTGGCAAGCAAGCTAAGCTAGTTAGGAACTTCTCAAGTAGTTTACTTCTAGAAGCCGTCTATTTGGCATGCAAGCTAACCTAACAGGAAAACTTCCCAAGAAGCTTCCTCTTAGAAATCACCACTTAGCATGCATATTACTCAATATTTAGAAGGTACCAAGTAGCTTCATAGATTGTTCTAGAATATCTTTACAAATCTTGGCTTATTTGCTACTTCATTAGTCTTGACTAACTTGTCTATAAACTCCATATTGTTACATATTCCCCCATCATTAGTTGGTGATGTTCTCATTACCATGGAAGTTTCAAACTCCTATATGGCCATTTGTGAATTCATGAGATGATAAAGAGACTCCCAAGTGGCATCATGAAGGAGATACCCTTTCCAAAGGACTTTGTAATCAATATGTTGTTGGCAGCCATGTTAGCCATGTTGAATGTAACGACATGCAAGGATACGAGCAACTTCATACTCCTCATGATCATTGATAGAGATGGGAAGAGGAGGGATTTTGACACAAGAGGAAAAGGAAGATGGATTGAAAACAAAGGGTTTGAACTTGGAAACATGAAAGATAAGGTGAATTTTCATGTGACCAAGCAAAGCAAGTCAAGAAGCAACAAGAGAATTGATTTAGGTGACATCAAATTGAGGTATCCAATTAGGAGCAAACTTGGCTATCAAGTGGGAGGAGTAGATTACAAGAAGAAAACATTGAGATCTCACCTTATCATTGAAAGATTGACCTTATCATTGAGATCTCACCTTATCATTGAAAGGTGAGATCACAATGATGTTGGTCTACATATTGTTTTTGATGATTTTGAGCAACAAGGAGATGAGATTTGGCTTGTTGTAGAGATTGTTGAGTCAGAATACCAAAAGAGAGAGAGGAGAGATGTGGAAGAAGAGTCTTGGGAGAGTTTGACTTTAGCACTCATTGAGAACTTTCTCCCAGATGAGAGTTATGAGAGATTGATGAGTGAGGTTAACTTTCTCAAACAAGGAGATGGAGAGAAAGTGAGATTCTATGTGGAAAGAGTGGAAAAGTTAGAGTCCTGATTTTGCATTGTGTTGAGGAAGGGTGGGGATGATGTGGAGATTACTATGATTGGCATAGGGGACATGCTCACCAAGAATTTTGTGGGAAGATTGAGACCACAATTAGAAGCAAGGTGAGATATGAGAAACCTTCTTCCAAGGTTGAAGCTATCAAGATCGCAATTCATATGGAGGAGAGTTTGGAAGGGGATGAGAGTGATTTGGTGGTGAAGGAGGTTGTGCATCCTCCTCAAGGCTACAATTATGGTGGAACTTCTGATACTTTGGTGGCAAGGGTTGCACCACAAGTAGTAGTTGCTGCAATTCTTGCACCTCCACCAAAGGATCCACTTCAAACCATCACAAAACAACTTGTGGATCTCAAGATCAATGTGGTGCAACTATGGGAGAAGAGAGAGGTGGATCAAAATGTAAGGAGAGGGCCTAGGAGATATGGAAACTATCCATATAGAGGAGGCCAAACAGCCAAAAATTTCAATGATAGAAATTGTTTTGGTTGTGGAGGAAGGGGCCATTTCCAAAGGAATTGCCCAAATTCCACTTACCATGGAAGAAGGGGCTATGAAGGCGCCAATACATAGAAAGAGGGAGGTGGTGAAACCCAAGTGGCTCCTAATCCAAACAAAGGTAAGGGGATATCATCTATGGATGTGGTGGAGAGCAAGTATGAGAATGGAGAGTGCTCAAACTCCAAGGGTCTTAATTTGGAGCTTTTGGTACAAGAGAAGAAGAGAGCTCATTTTGCAGAGGATGTTCACTCTTCTCAAGGATTTACTTCAAGTGAGGATACTCCTATGTCTACTAGGAGCACTCACACCTCAACGCCATCAACAACAAAGACTCCAAGGAAGAAGTTGGGGATGGAGAATTTCTTGATTTCAAAGCAACAATGGAACTACAATGTGTTGGAAGATGTTGCTAGTCACAAGGCCAACATCATAGTGGGCCAATTGATTGCTTTGAACCCTACCTTGAGAAAGGAGCTTAGAGGTGGTTTGAATTCTACAAGGAGCAAGAGGAAGAAGAAGGCAAAAGCTCCAGTATCAATGGTAGTGGTGGATGCCAAGCCAACACCATGGGAGGCTTGTGAATATGCCTCCAAGATTGATGTGAGAGTAAATGGTCTCAACATCAAGGATGCATTGGTTGATGGAGGATCAGCAGTAAATGCCATGTCATAAAGGTTGATGAAGAAGTTGGGTATGATACCCTCAAGACCTTCAACATTTGTGGTAAGCATGGCAAACAAGCAACAAGTTTGACCAGTAGGGGTGATGGATAAGGTGGTAGTTTCAGTTATGGGAGTTCAAAATCTCATGACTTTCCAAGTCTTGAAGGATTCAAGCTATGACTTACTTCTTGGGAGGCCATGGTTGAGAACAGCATGCACAACTGATCGATGGCACAAAGGGTACTTGAGGATCGGGCCATCAAACCATAGAGTCACAATTCTTGTGACTAACACCACCAACACTTCACATTCAGATGCACCATCTTCTGATTATTGGGAATCAGATTTTGAAGAAGGAGCTTTAGGTGTGGACACAAGCATGGAAGAAGAGACTTCCATGGAGGAGGATGAATCTGAATCTGATTCAAATGTGTATCCTTTGTGTGCTATGGATTTTGCATCTAAGCCAGAGGTTTTGAAGGACCTAGATAAATCACCATTGACACTTGAGGAGATAGAGAGAAGGTTAGCTACCCTCAAGTATGGCCCAAATGTTACCAAGGAGGAGAAGGTGCAATTTGAGGAGATTTTCCGCAAGTTCATCCATGTGTTTGCTTTCAATTATAAGGATTTGAAGGAAGTCACCTTGGAGGAGCACAAGATAGAGGTGGAGTCACATGCAAGACCATTCCGCCAAAAGCAACATCGCATTAGCCCACTAATATCTTTGGTTGTGAAGGAGGAGATTGATAAGCTCAAGGAGGCTGGATTTATCTTTGAGGGATATTGTGATCAAGAAGGTGAAAGTATGAGGGACACTAGATAGAAGAGGAGCAAGAAGAGAATCTGGAACAAGTAGGTCTTGGCCAAAATTAGGGAAGAAAGGAGAGAATGTAGTGCTTGCCTCTTTAGAATTATTGCAAGAAAACTCAGCAATTGCAAGAGATTCATCCCAATTGCTATGGTGAACATTGACAAAGGCATGAAGCATATCCTCCAATTTGCATGTTTGATTTGTCCAGGAGTTTGAGGATGATAGGCCATGTACAATGTAAGCTTGGTATCAAGTAGTTAGAAGAGTTTTTGCCAAAAAAATTTGATAAATCAAAGATAATGGTTGGAGATGAGTACACAAGGCATCCCATGATGCTTGAAGACATTTTCAAAGTAGATTTGGGCTAATGTTGAAGCATCCATTGTATCAAAATTTGGTTTGGCTAAATGGATTTGCTTACTAAGTTTATTGACAAACACCACAATTATGTGACCTTGCTTTGTCTTGGACAAAGATGTTATGAGATCTAAGCTCATGTGTTCTTATCAAGCAAATGAGATGGGAAGTGGTTGAAGGAGTCCACTTGGCCTTGTTGCATTGGTAGCTCTCACAAGATTGGACAAACTCTCAAACATTTCATGCCATGCTGAGCCACCATCATTAACATTGTAGGGTACCCAAGGTCTTGTCCACTCTTTTGTGACTAGCAACTTGTAAGTCATGGGCTTCTTGAAGGCACACAAGTTGTAGATTACTCTTTGTTGGAACAAAAATCCGATTCTCATAGAATAGAAGGCTTTCCTTGAAGGAGAAGGTGTTATATTCCTTGTCATGTGCTGCAAGATGACCTTGTACCATCTAAAAGAAGAGGTCTTGTTGTAAAGTGGTCCTAAAATCAATTTGGACTTTTAAGTCAATTAATATTGTTGTAATTGATGTTGTGTTGAGAAGATGAGTCTTCAAATTAGGTCATTGTGATAGGGCATAGGAGATGACAGGGGATCCATCAGATTTGTACTCAAGGTTTATATCAAACAGTTGTAATTGTTCCTCCAATTGATATCAACTCTTCATGTGCTCCAAATGTAATCTAATGGTTTGTGATTGTTTTGCATGATCATTTATTTCCCCAAGAGATAATGTCTCAATATCTTGGTGGAAAATGCCATTTCTAGTTGTACTTGATCTCAAGTAGAGTAATTTTTTATGGTGTTTAGTTGATGCAATACAAAGGCAATAAGATGGAACCCATTTGGAAATCTTGTTGCAACACAACTCCAATGGCAAACTTAGAAGTATCAAAATCAACCACACAAGTTAGTTGAGGATCATATGGTTGAAGAATGGGTCTTGAAGACACCATATGTTTCAACTTCTTGAATGTTTCTTTGTGCTTGAGTTCTTCTTCAAGGGATCAATTAATAGTGCGACCGCATGAGCATAGTAATGAATAAACCGTCAGGAAAAATTGCCAATCCATTAAATGCATGTAGTTCTATGGTATCCTTTGGAGTAGGCCAATCAATAATGGCCTTGATCTCCTCTTCTATCTTCATCCCCTTTGATGAGACCTTAAGACCCAAGAAGATAACTTCCTTCTGCCAAAAGGTACACTTTGACTTCTTGTAGTAAAACTTCTATTGATATAGTCATCTTAGGACTTCTTGCACATGATTCATGTGTTCCACTTCTATCTATAGATTAAAATATCATCCAAAAAACACCACCTCATAGAAGTCCAATAGTCCATCCAACACATGATGCATCTAATCCATGAAGACTACCGGAGCATTAATGAGCCCAAATGGTAAAACTATCTATTCAAAATTTCCATACCTTATGAAAAAATAAGTAGTTTGCATATCCTTCATATCAATGAGAATCTACCAATAACTACTTTGGAGATCTAACTTGGATAAGTATCATGCTCCACTCAATTGATCTAGCAAATCATCAATTTGAAGCAAAAGATATGCATTCTTCACTATCTATTTATTGAGACCACGGTAATCAAAACAAAACTTAAGTCCTCCAATCCTTCTTTAAAACAAAAAATATTGATGTTTCCCAAGGAGATGTACTATGTTATATGAAATCTTTCTTCAACAATTTTGTTAGTGTTGTTCTGTAACACCCATTTGTGCATGTGTGTGGTATTGTGATATTTAGCTTTGTATTATAAGTACTTGAGAAATATTATTTATATAGAGATAAAGGATGGTTCTACATTAGTCATGATTAGCTAAAGTTAGTCATAGCTAAGATAGAGGAGACCTTACTTTAGAGGAAGTGGAAAAGATGAGCATCACTATTTTGGATTCTAGTATGTTGACTTGGTATTATTCTTAGGTGTTTGGCTTTGAGGAAAGAGTTGAGAACTCTTGGGTCCGCAAGCCTTTTTGTTTTGGATTCTTCTTTAGTCCAAGGATAGCCCATGTGAAGGAATCCTTAACTTAGTGGTTGGGTCAAGATAAGATCACATGCTTAGGAGAATATGCCCATGTGAATGGATGTTCCTTTATACTTTTTGACTTTACTTGACTTTTAGCCTAGTAACTTGAGTTACAACAGTAATTAGTAACTTTGGTGTGTAACTATTTCACAAGTATATAAACAAAGGGTGAGGAGGTACTCATCATCCTTTCATTTGCAACTATCTCTCTCATTGACTTCTCTAGTGAGCAATGTCTTGAGTCTTGGAGTGTTAGCCTTGGAGGAGTATGATGGAGTTGGGGTTCCTTGCCTTCTTAGTCCATAGTGCGCTACCATAATAGCCATCAAAGGTTCATCCTAAGTGAGAGACAAGCCGGCTCACAATTCAAAGTTCTTCCAACTCCTTTGGTGAGAGCCAATTGATTGGTCTATTCATTAGAGTACTTCTTGGCAATAACTCAATTTTGAAGTCCATACCATAATCAAAGTGTGATCCCTTTGATAGATGATCCAAAAACACATCTACAAACTCTTGATCATCACCTTCCAGAAACTCCATTTGGGTGATTTGATGGGGTCATTTATTCTTGAGTGGAAATTTAGCAATACAATGTCTAATTTGGAAATAATAAAAATAACCATCATTTTTTCATTATCTTTCTCTATTTGCAATGTCATATGATCTCCATTTGATGATATCAATCTCTATTGGTGTTGGCTCATCCACCCATGTGTAGTGTGTTGGTAGGTTCTATGAAGGTTGAGGTTGAGACTAAGTTGTTACAACCAAGGAATCAAAATACTTGGCCAATTCCATAACTTCTTCCAAGCATTTGGGCTCCTATATGGTCACTTTCAATTTGGTGCATACTTTAAATCTTTCAAAAATTGATCTAGAGCTTCACCTTTTAGTATATCTAGAATTTGCATTATGGTGTTCTGGAATTTAGTGATGTGATTTCTTATAGAACCAATTTGCTTCAATTTTACAAATTTATCTTATGCATCTTGTGTGGCATTTATAGCTTGAAATTGCTCAACTATTGTACTCTGGAATTCTTCTCATGTTGAGATTGGCATAACAAACTAATGTTCAGCTTGCTCCACTTGAAATCACCACCATAGTTTTGCTACTCCATCCAATTGGCTTGAAGCCAAGACAATTTGTCCCCGGTCATCTTGAAAATTTATGGTTTCAAAATTACATTTGCAATCAAACACAAAATTCTCCACTATGCTTGAGAGATTCTTGCCTTCAAATTCAAATTCAAATACTTCAGGCTTTGGAAATTGGAGTTGCTCTTCTCTTTCTTGAAGTGGTGCTTTCTCTACATGCTCTTGTGTTGATGGTCTTGTTCTTCCAACAATAAAGTAATGTGCTTGATATTTTACTACATAGTAATGATGACTTGAGCATTGCTGCCATGACCATTACTCTATCAAACTACCTACAATTCTCTAAGTTAACACATAAATGCAACACATCCCCCATTCTCCATAAGTTACAATAAAAAATACCAAGGATTCATTGGACAAGGTGATTGTATTTAAAAAAATTTGCCCAAAGCATGATAGGATGAACTATGTGAAATATTGCTTGGGTAATACATGGACATGAAAATCCCATTGGTTTGGGGGAAGTTGATTTGGTGGTTCATAAATTCTATCCATCCTATTCTAGCTCTAATATCAATGTAAAAAAACAAGGAGAGAATTATGAGAAAGGAATATCAAAGTGAAAGATCACATTAGGACTCTTGAATGAGGGAAACTCTAAATTCCTAACATGAGCTTGGGCTTTATTTTATATAGAAAACATACAAGGCTCTTGAGAAGCTTCTTAAAAGTTGCCTTCTTAGTGTGCAAGCCAAGCTAAACAAGAAGCTTCTCAAGAAGCTTTCTTCTAGAAGCCACCTACTTAGCATGCAAGGTAAGCTAGTTAAGAAACTTCCTTCTAGAAGACTTTTACTAAGCATGCAAGCTAAGCTAGCAAAGAAGCTTCCCAAGAAGCTTCCTCTTAGAAGTCACCACTTGGCATGCACATTACTCAAGACTTGGAAGATACAAGGTAGCTTCCTAGATGCTTCAAGAATATCCTTATAATTCTTGGTTAATTGGCCTATTTTCTACTTTCATAATCTTGATTAACTTATTTGTAAACTCAATATTGTTATAATTTTGTGTCCATATACTACCTAACCATCATTGCATGCTTTGGGTAGAATTTTTGAATGCAAACACTATGTCCAATGAACCATTGATACTTCAAACTGTAACTTATGGAGAGTGGTGTCATGTTGTAGTTTGTGTAATCACTGAAAAAGTAAACTAGTGTGATTTATCTCCATGAAGATGGAGTAGGTTGTGTGAAAAATCTCATGGTTCAGTTATTGCCATATGAGCAATCTATGTACATGTATATGATTGGCCACATGGATTATGGTTGTAAAAGATTAAGCCTGAGGAGAGAAATAGGAGAATGGAAACTCACATTGGGACACTTGAATGTAGGAAATCTCCAAATGCCTAGCATGAGCTTTGGCTTTGGTATTTATAGGTAGCATACAAGGCCCTTGAGAAGTTTCTCAAGAAGCTTCCTTGAGATGCTTTCTTAGAGTGCAAGCCAAGTTAACCAGGTAGCTTCTCAAGAAATCTCCTTCTAGAAGCCATTTACTTGGCGTGCAAGCTAAGCTAGTTAGAAGCTTCTAGAAACTTCATTCTAGAAGCTTCCTAGATGTTTCTAGAATATTCTTGGCTAATTTGGCTTATTCTTTACTTCATTTGCCTTACTAACTACGTTGCTAAATTTGGTATTGTTACATATTCCTCCATCGCTAATTGGTGACGTCCTCGTCGCCATTGAAGCTCCAAACTCATGGATGGTCATCTGTGCATTCTAGAGATGAGAAAGAGGTTCCCATGTAGCATCATGAAGGGAATACCCTTTCCAAAGGACCTTGCACTCCATATGTTGTTGGTGTTCTCATTGAATGTGACAACGTGCAAGGATACTATCAACTTTGTACTCCTCATGATCAATGATAGGAGGACGAGGAGGTTGGACATGAGAGGAAAAGGAAGATGGTTTAGGAACAAAGGGTTTTAACTTAGAAATATGAAAGACAAGGTGGATGTACATATGACAAGGTAAGGCAAGTCGATAAGTAACAAGAGAGATGAATTGTGTGACCTCAAAGTGTCCTATCCAATTAGAGGCAAGTTTACAAACTTGGGTATCAAGTGGGAGGGGTAGGTTACTAGTGGATAACATGACTTTATCATCGACTTCAAAGGCGAGATCATGACGATGGTGTTCCGCATATTGTTTTTGTTGATTTTGGGCAACAAGGAGGTGAGATTTGGCTTGTTGGAGAGATTGGGAGATGGTGGTCAAGAATGTTGAAGTATGAGGGACCTGAGATAGGGGAGGAGCAAGAAGAGAATTTGGAACAAGAGAATCTTGGCCAAAATTGAGAAAGATAGGAGAAAATCCAGTGCTTGCCTGTTTGGAATTATTGTAGGCAAATTCTCTAGTTACAAGACATTCATCCCAATTGGTATGGTGGACATTGATGAAGGCATGAAACATATCCTCCAAGGTATGATTTGCACATTCGGTTTTTCTATCAGTTTGAAGATGATAGGCCATGGAAAAAGCAAGCTTGGTACCGAGTATCTGGAAGAGTACTTGCCAAAACTTCCCAATGAATCGAGGATCATGGTTGGATATGAGTACAAGTAGCATCCCATGATGCTTGAAGACATTATCAAAGTAGATTTGCGCTAAGGTTGGAGCATCCACGGTATCAAAGGTTGGTGCCAAGTGGATTCGCTTATTAAGCTTATCCACAAACACCACAATTGTTGTGTGTCCTTGCTTTGTCTTCGGTATGGATGTGATGAGATCCAAACTCACATGTTCTTATCAAGCGGATGGAATAGGGAGTGGTTGAAGGAGTCCACTTGGCTTTTGGTTGTTAGCCTTGTTATGTTCGTAGCTTTCACACAATCGGATAAACTATCAAACATCTCATGTCATGCTGGGCCACCACCATTGGCATTGGAGGGTACTCAAGGTCTTGTCTACACCCATGTGACCAACTATTGGTAATCATGGGCTTCTTGAAGACACACAAGTTGGAGATCACCTCTGGCTGGAACATAGATCCGATCCTCATGGAATAGAATGCTTTCCTTGAAGGAGAAGTTGTTGTACTCCTTGTCACATGTTATAAGACAACTGAGTACCATTTGGAAGAAGGGATCTTGTTATAGAGCTGACCAAAACTCATTATGGACCTTGGAGTCAATTGCCACCATTGTAATTGCCATCGTGATGAGAGGAAGAAACTTAAAATCAGGTCATCATGATAGAGCATCGAGGATGACATGGAACTATGACAACCCAACAAATATCACTTTGCGGTAATCAAGTAAATAAAGTTTGTTCCCATAGAGATACTAGTCAAAATTGGTCAAATACAAAGTCAAATGTCACAATTATTTCATCTTTAATCTCTCAAGTAGCAACAACACCCAAAAGAGAGTAACAAGCACTGACTCACAGTCTTGTCACAACAATTTGTCACACTTAATCACAACTCCATCAATTCTTTCCAAACAATCTTGATTATGATGATTCAGATTCTCCTAAAGATAGCACTTTGTTGCCAAACTACTTTGCCTCAGAATTGTGTTCCACCCCTCCATTGAAGGCACAACTTCCTTGATCAAAATTGCTTCACATCAACATTGCACTCCACTCACAACTGCAAAATATTACCAACACTACAATTCCTCTTAGATCTGTCAAGGCATTGCTCTAATTGCATTTCACTTAGGATCAAACACACAAAATGAAGATCAAGGCTGTGGAATCCAACATCTAACAAACACACTGACTTGCACTTCAAAATTCTCCATACACTCACAAACACAAACACAAACACAATATTGATACTCAAAATTAAGCTCAAGCGATGAGCAATGAAATCAGCAGTTTCTGAGAATTATTCTATTCTTAGCAGCATTGAAATCAACAATTGTGGAACCCAAGGGTAGAGTAGTATGTGAGATTACTTCAAAATCAAGATTGGAAGCCGAGGAAGAAGTAGACAACGGATTGGAGTAGTAATAGTTTTTGAGATTTGAAGAGGCAGATATGAAAAGGTGCATTGTCATTTCAGATCTACATGTAGGAAGAGTTGTTAGGAAATGGTATAGTTGTTGGTAATTGTTGATTGCTTTACTATTTAAGAGTAGCATTCACAATAAGATGTTGTTCAATATTCATTATTTTTGAGAATAATTCTAAGAAATGTCTTCTACTTCAATCCAATGTCTTCTTCTTCTTCGGCTTCCAATCCCAATTTTGAAGTAATTCATATATTACTCTACCCTTGGGTTCCACAACTGCTAATTCTTCTACCAGTTCTAACACTTCTCCTTCCTATTCTACAATTCCTATCCTAGGTAACTTGTCTAAATCTCTATCTCCCAAACCACTCTTCTCTAATATCTCCAATGGTAACTTCAAAGACATTTGTACTCCTACTTCATCTACTTCGGGCTTCGCTCTTACATTCTTCCAAAGTTTCTTTATCTCCAACTTCACTAAATCTAATCTAATTATGATATTGTCTTCTACTTCCAATATTGTCCTATCTACACAAGTTCTGAGACTAATCAGCAAGGCATTCAAATCTTTATCCTTTGCATTTCTCCTCCTTGTCTCTTGCACCAACAACTTCAACTTGTGCAACCTTGTTTCTTCAATCCTTACGTTGGCTTCTGTACTTAGCATCACATTCATCTTCACCACTATCTCACTCAACGGCTCACGTCTCATTTTTCTTGCATGTTCTTGATCTACCAGCCAATCTTCTCTATACATTGCCAGTTCAGCCTCAAATTTGGCCTTCACAATCTCCTTCTCCTTCTTCTTCTGAACAATCTTTTCTTCCAAATTACAAAGTAACTCTTGCAATCTCCCTTCTTCTCTATATCTTGCTATTAACTCTCTCTGCTAGAGCTGCTTCTTCTCTTCTATATTCTCCATCACTCTATCAAGTTCTTGCTCCTTCTTTGCTATTCTTGCCATAGCATGAATAATTTCCAATTGTGAATCAACAAACTATTGTTTCAAGATTTCATACTCCATTATCTGTCTCTCCCTTGCTATAACATCTTGCTCTATTACTCACTCTCTACTTCCCACTTCTCTTTTCAAGTTTTCAATCACTTGGTTCTATACTATTGCATCTACTTGTAGTACTTCTCTCTCCTCCTCTCCTTGGGTTATACCCTTCTTCAACTCCAAGTTCTCTTCCTCTAATTTTGCTAACACTTGCAACACAATCTTCACCTCTGGACCCTTTGACTGCATCTCCTTCTTCTACTCCAACTTTGTTAACATTGGGCACACAACCTCCCGCAAATACTCTACTCCATCACTTTGCTTTACCTCAGCTTGCGGACTTTCCTCCTTCTTCGCTTCTTCTTTGCTTGACACTCTCCTTCTCAGCCACAATCGCCTTATTGGGATGGATTCTTTGCTCCCCAAACTTCCACTCTCTACTTCTCTTCTCCTACTTGGTCTCGCTTCATACTTCACTTTCCTTCTGGAATAGACTCCTCTTTGAATGGTCACCCTCTTCTCCTCCTCTAGAAATTCATCTTCTTGTGTCGGGTTGCATTCTTCCTCCATTTCCATCTTTCCTTCTTCCTCCTTTGGTACCAATTGCATCTCTACGCCATCTTCACTGTTGCTGCTTGCATCACCACTCTGCAGCATGAATTTAGGTTCTTCCTCCTTCTCTGAGTCTTCTGACTTGTCCTCAGCTTCCCCATCTGATTCTTTGCCCAACAATGCGACTACCACCAAGTCTTTCTTCGGGTTCACTTTCTTGGTCTTCCGAGGTCTCGTCACCGCTACTTCTTCTTCTTCTTCTCGTTGACTCCTCTTCTTTGATTTTAGAGTATTCACCTTCATTTGCACGCTCTGCTCCATCTACATGTAGTACTCATCATTGCTCTTTATTTGCAAGATGTATTGTAGCTCCTCTGCATCAACATCTCTTCTTAAATCGGGATGGAAGTGCAACACCATCTTGTGTCTCTCCGCTGCATTTAGCAAATTCAGTCCCAAGTAGAAGTGGGCTGCAAATGGCACAATGTAATGTGGAGGCAACTTGTCCTGCAAATTCCGCACCATTTGTCTTGCACGTTGATGAAAGCACTTCACCCAATCGATTGGCTCCCCTACAAACATCATCTTGTGTCTCTCCACCACATTCAGCAAATTCAGTCCCACGTAGAAGTGGGCTGCAAATGGCACAATGTAATGTGGAGGCGACTTGTCCCGCAAGTTCCGCACCATTTGTCTTGCATGCTGATGAAAGCACTTCACCTAATTGATTGGTTCCTCTACAAAAATCTTGTGGAAGAGCACCGCTTGATGTTTCATCACATAAGTGGTTTGCTCCAACTTCAAGATAGCCATCATTGCAGTTACAATGCCTTTCCTCATAGTGTCCTTATAACTCTCAACAACAAAGTCAAGAGTTATAAGGACCATTCTTTGGGCACTGTGAAGAGAAGGCATCCCTCCTTTCTTAGGTTTCTTCTGCTATCTCTCCTTTTCCCAAGAATGTGGCTCCGTGCTCCTCACCCGCCTCTATTCTAAGTACTTACTTCCACTTTGATTCTGTCTAGCAAGCCGGATTTCCTCTCTTCCCCTCTTCCTTTGGGTCCATCAAGACATCTACTCTCGATGATCTCGGTCATGAAACATGGAAACATAATGTTCTAATTCCATGCCAAGAATGTGATCCAAAGTCTGCTCAAGACTTCAATTCTAGCAATCACATCTAATCTCCAAATTGCATGATTTTTCATTGTGAATTCTAAATTCTTCTTCCCACCACCCATCTTACTCTCTTCCACTTTGGGTTGGTGGTTACTCTTCCGATTGATTCCCATACTAGCTCTCCTGACTTCCTCTCAACACATTGGCGTGTCTTCTACTACACTTCCTTTCCCACGATCTCCCGCAAGATGACTCCTTAAGGGCGATGGAAAATTACTTGTCATCTCTTTGTTTCTAGCCCAACTTATCTTATAGTGACGTGCTTCGTCCGTCTTTCTTCATTTTGAGTTTTCATCAAGAAATCACACCTCCTTCATGCTCCTATCACTGTCAATTTCCTCCCTCATAGGCCAGCATATTTTTTGCACGGTACCTTCTTGAATGTCCAACCCCAAAGAAAATTTGTTACACTTTCCTCGCCTCGGGTTGAGCATCCCCAAGCCAAAGTCTCCTTATTTGTAATACCACAAGCTAGCCATATGATCTAGATGTGAAATTTGGTTTGGTAACATCTAGAATGATCTTATACATGATGGTCAAAATAGATTAGATAGAAGTATCACCAAAAGAGTACTTCTACAAATAGAGCAAAAACCAAAATAGACTTGAGAACCTTAGAACCAATAGCTAGACATATGATTTAAGGTGAGAATTGGTTTGGTAACATCTAGAAGGATATTACACATGATGGACTAAACAGATTAGAAAGAAGTATCACCAAAAGGGGACTTCTACTAATAGAGTAGGAACCAAAATACGCCTAAAATCTTTGAAGGCAATTTTGGAGGCCTAAACGGATGAATTAGGCCTCAAAACTGTGCAGATTCCCCCCCCCCCCCCCCACACCCTTAAAACACATAATAGGTTGGCCTACCCTCCCCCCTGGTTTGTCTCATTGAGAGCTTTCCAACAGTACCTTATGTGATTCTGAGACTCCTACAGGGAGATTCCCTAAAAGATTCCCTCCGGTCAAAGCTTGTTTGACCAACTAGATAGGACCTAGACCGACATGTCACCCATCCAAGTAAGTAATTGAAGGGTGGAGCTTGATGACATGTCACCTATCTGTGTGCCTAATCCTATGGTGGAGCTTCCTTGGAGGAGATCCTCTTTGTCTATATAATAAAGAAAAGGTGCTCCGTTAAGGCACCGAATGTTGAGTGTGTAATCTATGTTTTCTCTCTTCTCTTGTCCTCAGAGTATTACACTTACTTTGGGTTACATGTTGATATGGCAAATATGAGTACTTTGTCTTCTGACATGAAGTCACTTTACCTTGGGTTACAACCCGAAGACACCATTCTTTGCCTTCTGACGTCATACATGCCCAATACGACTTCATTTGTACACTTCTTCTTCAAAAATGAGAAAATGTGGGTACCACAAGAACCAACCTGGTTTGTATTCAAGTTTGATGTCAAAAAATTGGATTTGCTGCTCCCATTGATGATGTAGACTCTTCATGTGTTCCAAGTGTAAGGTCTGCAACAATGGTTCATGATCAGTTTGCATGATCACTTGTTTCTCCAAGAGATAATGCCTCCATATCTTGGTGGTATATACCATTGCAATTTGTTCTGGATCTTGAGCAAAGTAATTTGTCTTAGCTGTATTTAGTCGGCAAGATACAAAGGCAATGGGATGTAGTCCATCTAGGAATTCTTAACATTGCTCCAATTGCAAAGTTAGAAGCATCAAAATCAACCACACAAGGTAGCTAAGGATCGTATAATTGAAGGATGGGTCTTGAAGATACCATATATTTCAGTTTTTGGAATGTTGCTTCATGCTTGGTGGTCCACTAGAAGCTCAAGTTCTTCCCCAAGAGGTCAGTCAATGGTGCAGCCACATGAGCATAATAATGGATGAACTGTCGGTAAAAATTGACCAATCCATTAAATGCCCATACTTTTGTAACATCCTTTATAGTAGGCCAATCAATAATGGCCTTGATTTTTTCTTATTCCATCTTGATCCCTTCCAATGAGATCTTGTGACCCAAGAAGGTGACTTCCTTTTGCCAAAAGGCACACTTTGACTTCTTGCAATAAAATTTCCATTGTTGTAGTTATATTAGGACTTCTTGCATATGATTCACGTGTTCTACCTCTATCTTGCTATAGATTGAGATATCATCCAAGAACACCACCATGTATGGATCCAATAGTCCATCCAAAACCTGATGCATCTGATCCATGAAGATTGTTGGAGCATTAGTGACCTTGAAAGGTAGAAGTTTCCACTCAAAATGCCCATACCTTGTGCAAAATGCAATATTTTACACACCCTTCCTATCAATAGGGATTTGCCAATAGCCACTATAGAGATCCAACTTGGAAAAGCATCATGCTCCACTCAGTCATCAAGCAAGTCATCAATCCAAGGTAAGGGATATGCATTCTTCACTGTTTTCTTATTGAGCACACGGTAATCAACATAGAAACAAAGTCTTCCATCCTTCTACCGGTGCTCCCCAAGGAGAGGTACTATGTCATATGAAGTCCTTCTCCAATAACTCCGTAAGTGTTGTTTGCAACTCCTCCAACTCCTTTGGTGAGAGAAAATAGATTGATCTACTCACTGGACTACTCCTTAGCAATAACTCAATCTTGAAGGGCATACCACGATTGGAGGATAATCCCTTTAGCAGCTGATCCGCTAACATGTCCGCAAACTCCTGAACTATCTGATCAACCATTGCTTGATGAGGCTCTTGGCCCTCCTCAGATTGTCCTTGTGCAATCAGCTTGATCCACATTGCAAAAACAAAATTATCTTCCTCCAAAGCTTACTCTATGGCTACTTTGCTAACAAACTTCCCATCTAGGGACTCATCTTTCTTCAAACCTTGCTCCATGGCTGCTTTCTTGGTAAACTTCTTGTCTTGGGATTCATCTCCCTTCAAGGCTTGCTCTATGGCTACCTTCTCAAAAACCTTCCCATCTTGGGACTGACTATTTTTAGGTGTCTTACTAAGAGGTGCTAGACAATCTAATCAGAATTCCTACCTTGGTGCTATACTTGAATTTATCTTTGAGTCCAATCAAATTGAACTTTATGACATTCAAGCCAAGATAGTCCTAGAATGGCATCATAATGTAGAGGTGCCACTACAACCTCATACACTCCATATACTCCTTCCTAATCTTGAAGGTAACAAGATACAAGGTACATAATGCAAAACCCTTTCTACCATCCGCCATCATCATCAATCTACTTCCAATTACCAGCTTGATAGGAACACCCAATTCCTTTACTACTTGCAAAGACATGCAATTCTCTAAACTTCCAAAATTAACCAAAATCCTACAACCTTGATTAGATATCGTACCTTGCAAGTGAAGCAAACTTGTATAGGTCAAGCCTTCAATCCCATTAGAACTAATCAAGTTCCAATGGAATTGAAGGTCGGTGACTCAAAATCTCCTATTGGGATTCCTTGTTTCCCTCATCATTTTGCTCCACAAACTCCATCTGGGCAACTTGTCAAGGTTGCACATTCTTGAGTCGACATTCAACAATGCGATGTCCCAATTGGCGATTATAAAAATAACCATCATTTTGTTGTAGTTTCTCTTTATCTACAATGCCAAGTGGTCTTTGTTGAATGGCATCAATCTGCATTGGTGTCAACTCCTCCACCCCGGGTGTAGTGTATCGGTAGGTTGTGTAAAGGTCAAGGTCAAGACCAAGTTGTTGCAACCAAGGAATCAAAATGTTCGGCCAACCGCATGGCTTCCTCAAAGTGTTGTGGCTCTTGCATGGTTACCTCTAATTTGGTTCTTGACTCAAGCTCCCTCACAAATCTATCCAGAGCTTCACCTTCTAATTATCTAGAATTTGCATGATGGTTTTCTGGAATTGCATGATATAACTTCTTAAAGAGCCAATCTATCTCAACTTTGCCAACCTATCTTGTGCATCTTGTGTGGCATTTATAACTTGGAACTGACTAATTATTGCACTCTTGAATTCTATCCATGTCAAGATTGGTGCAATAATTTGTTGTCTAGCTTGTTCCACTAGGAATCTCTACCATAGTTTTGCTACTCCATCCAATTGGCTAGAAGCCAAACAAATCCATTTTTGCTCATCTTGTAGATTGGTAGCTTCAAAAAAACCATTCACAACCAAATACAAAATTCTCCACTGCACTTGGGAGATTCTTGCCTTCAAATACCTTGGGTTTAGGGAATTGGATTTGATCTTCTCCTTCTCAAACTGGTACTCTCTCTATGTGCTCTTGTCGTCAAAGATCTTGTTCATCCAACAATCGAGTAAGGTGCTCAATTTGTTATTGCATAGCAAGGATAACATTGGCCATTTCCACCATGGTTGCTACTCTATCACTTCACCCCTAATCTATCTAATTTATTGACACATAGAAGCATCATGTCCACCGTTCTTTACAAGTTACAACCAAAAGCACCAAGGGTTCCTTAGATATGGTGATCATATGGATAAAATCTTGTCCAAAGTGTGAGGTGATGAATTGTGTGAAACAATGCTTAGGTAGCACTTGGACACAAAAATCCCAATGGTTTGGTGAAGGTGGATTTGGTGGTCCATAAATTCCATCCATCCCATTCCTTCTCTAATACCAATGTAAAAGACTGATCCCGAGGAGAGAAATAGGAGGATGGAAAGTCACATTGGGACACTTGAATGTGGAAAAACTCCAAATGCCTAGCATGAGCTTCGGCTTTGGTACTTATAGGTAGTATACAAGGCCCTTGAGAAGCTTCTCAAGAAGCTTCCTTGAGCCGCTTTCTTAGAGTGCAAGCCAAGTTAACCAGGAAGCTTCTCAAGAAGTTTCTTTCTAGAAGTTGTTTACTTGGCATGCAAGTTAAGCTAGTTGGAAGCTTCTAGAAGCTTCCTTCTAGAAACTTTCTTCTGGAAGCTACTTGCTTGGGATGCACGTTAAGCTAGTAGGAAAGCTTCCCAAGAAGCTTCCTAGATCTTTCTAGAATATTCTCAGCTAATTTGGCTTATTTTCTACTTCATTAGCCTTACTAACTACATCGGTAAACTCCAAATTGTTACAATGGTCTTGTATTCTTTGAGAGCTCTTGTGTATATAGGCAGTGGAGAGTTGAGAGAGAGAGAAGTGTGTTTAGTTTGAGGTGTTTGAGCTAGAAATGGACATTGTGAATGAGAATTGTAATAAAGCATGGGAAAAAAATTTGAGTAGGAGATGTCTTATGCTCCTAATTTGCCACTCCCAAACCCACTTCTCATTAGAATTCACATTCTACACTATGATGGCTTACGGGATTGGATAGCGGTATATTTTGGGGTAGCAGTCATAGAGTCAATGATCAAAAACTTAGATCCTATTGTCCTTCCAATGCTTAATTATAAGAAAAATTGAGATTTGACAATCAATGTGCTCTTATAGATGGAGAATGACTTAATTTTTCTCATGAGCTTCAAGGTGGAGTTGTGGGTTCCATTTGTCCAAAAGTGAAGAAGCTTAAATGACAAATTTGCAAGAGTTTGTATCTCAATAGGAGAAGCTTGGACTTCTTCACGGATTGAAGGAGGTAGAGGAAGACATTTGACAAGAAAGACCAAATTTGGAGAGAAGAGCTGATAGGCTTTAATTGAGAAAGAAAAACCAAGGAAATCTACTAGATTTTAAGTAGATTAGGTCAACTGAAATAATGCGGTCAAATTCTCACTCAGATGTGGAAACAAGAGAATTCTAAGAGCTATATCATATCTTTTCATGATCTATTAATGGAATTAGTGAGTTGATGAAGTCCTTACTATATTCAATAAATTCTACTTTTAAATCAATACTAATTAGATCTGATCAATTGAAGTTGGAGCACTGGAAATCAAGTTGTTGAGGAGAAGATTATGATCAGGTTTGGGGTTTTGGTTGCTTCTCAAGTTGTGGTTTGAATCAATCTATGAAATTTTCCAACATTGTTGTTAGTCAGGTCTTCCACCTTTGTAAGATAATTTCATGTAAATTTCTCAAATAGAGAATTCAAGGTCTTGGATCAAGCATACTTGGGTCTGTAGAGCTCACAAGTTAACCCAATTTGGGAATTGATCCATATCTAGGGTTTGGGATTGGATTGAGCCATCAGACTTCACATGGGTTTACAAAAGAGCAAAAAGAGTTATTGTAATAAATTTGATTGGCTCATAGTTCATAAAGAGTGAGAACTAAGGCTATAAGTTCCACTAAAAATATTGTCATAAGCTAAATAGGAGCCTTTCTATCTTCAATCACTACTACATGCAAACTCTTCCATTTTTATGACTTTAATTGAAGATTTAAGGTTAATAGATTGGCTTTGAGGAACATGTGTAATTTTTATCCAGAAATCTGTTTGCTCTTGCCAAGATCCAGGAGCAAACCCTCAATTAGGGATTTCAAAATTAGGGCAAAAACTTGCAAAAGGCTGACCAAGTTTGAAACATTATCAAGGTAACTATAGTGGTGAGATTGTGACTTCTTTTATATCATTGGAAAGATTATCTCAAAGGTTTTCCATTGAATCCTAAAAAACTTGAATCAAAGTTACACAAAAAATGTATGTCCATATGAATTGCACAGAATTTTCCCCATAAAAAAGACAGAAAATTCCCCACTTGGATTAAGAATTGGTTGAAATCTAGAGTACATATTGGAGTGAGCTTAGAGTACAAGTTGAAATAAGCTTGATGAAAAAGCAAGAAGGCATTGAAGCTAATTTTTGACAAAAAGCATGGAGAGTGGTTGAATTCTTGTGATTGGATCTATGCTATGCTATGCCCAGTTGGTTTGGATTGGTGTGTGGGCATTGCACTTAGATTCTTTTCTTCTATTTCTACTTTGTATTTCTCCTTGGTAATGTTGAAAATAATAACAAGTAGACTAAGAGTGCATGATATGGTGACAAGTTAGGTTGCCCATTACTACCCTACCTGATAGCAAGAATACCAAAAACGAGAGTGGAGGGTTCTAATGGTTGGGTGATATGCATGCTCAGACTAGTAATGATAGATTTACACACAACCTCTGATCCATTAGCTCCATAGTTAGGCAACTTGTGTGTTTCCAAAGAGAGAAATAAAATTACAATAACAATGGACATGTTGCATCTACGTGTTAACTTAGATAATTGTATGTATTTTGATAGAGTGTTAGCCATGGTGACAATACCCAAAGTTATTATTGCTTTGTATTAACAAATCAAGCACATTACTTGATTGTTAGAAGAAAGAGACCATCAACAATAAGAACATGTTGAGAGAGCACCATTTTGAGAAGGAGAAGAGCAAATCCAATTTCCAAAACCTAAGGTATTTGAAGGCAAGAATATCCCAAGTGCAATGGAGAATTGTGTGTTTGATTGCAAACTTTATTTTGAAGCTACAAATCTTCAAGATGAATAGAGATAAAATTCTCTTGGTTTCAAACCAATTGGATGGAGTGGCAAAACTATAGTGGAAATTTTGAATGGAACAAGCTAAACGGCAATTTTTTGCACCAATGCTGACATGGGAAGAATTTGAGAGTGCAATAAGTGGAAGATTCCAAGTTGTAATTGCTATAAGAGCAGCATGAGATAAATTCAATAAAATTGAAACAATCACTCAATTCTTGAACACCAAAAAGCAAATTCTAGAGATATTAGAAGGTGAAACTTTGGATTGATTTGTGAGTGGCTTCAAGTCACACACCAAATTGGAAGTGACCATGCAAGAGCCCAAACACTTAGAGTAAGCCATGTAGTTGGCTTAGCGCTTCGATTCCTTGGTTGCTACAACTTGGTCTTGACCTCAACCTTCATTGAACCTTGCAACTCACTAAACACAAGTGGAAGAGCCAACACCATTGGAGATTAATGCTATCCAACAAAGACCACTTGGCACTATAGACAAAGAGAGACTACAACAATTTGTTGCCAAAATTGGATATCACATTGCTGAATGTCTATTTAAGAATAGATAACCCCACCAAATCACCAAAATAGAGTTTGTGCAGCATGATGATCAAGGAAACAAAGAATCCCAATAAGAAATATCAAGCCCTCTTTTTGGAACTTGATTAGTTCCAATAGGATTAAAGGCTCAACCTCTACAAGTTTGTTTTACTTGCAAGGTATGATATTCAATTGTGATTGTAGGATTTTGGTAGATTTTATAAGTTCAAAGAATTGCATGTCCATGTAATTAGCCATGCAATTATGCATTCTTATCAAACCAATATTTGGAAGTAGATTGATGATTGTAGATTAAAAAAGGAATCTTTATTCTATACTTTGTATCTTGTTATATTCAAGATTGAGAAGGAGTATATGGAGTATATGAGGTTTGCAATAGCATCTCTACCATATGATGTCATTCTAGATTTGTCTTGGTTTGAATGTAATAAGGTTCAATTTGATTAGACTTGATGATAAAATCAAGTAAAATATCAAGGTAAGAGTTACCAATTAGGTTGTATGGCACTTCTAAGTAAGACATAAAAATAATCAATCCCAAGATGAGAAGTTTGTTAGTAAAACAACCATAGAGCAAGCTTTGGAGGAAGATATTACTATTTTTGCAGTGTAGATCAAGGAAATTGTGCATGGAGAATCTAATGAGGGCTAGGAGCTCATCAAAAATGGTTGATTTGATAGTTTAGGAGTTCATAGATATATTTTTGGATGATCTACCAAAGGGGTTTTTCTTTGATTGTAGTATGCACTCCAAGATCAAGCTATTCCCAAGAAATACTTCAATGAGTAGACTAATCTATTTGCTCTCGCTAAAAAGTTGGAAGAGCTTTGAATAACACTAACAGAGTTGTTGGAGAAAGATTTCATACAACATAGTATATCTTCTTGGGGAGTACCAGTACTATCTATCCCAAAGAAGGATGGAGGACTTTGCTTTTGTATTGGCTGACGTGGTCTCAATAACAAACTAGAATACATATCCTTTGCCTCAAGTTGATAACTTACTAGATCACTTGAGTGGAGCATAATACTTCTCCAAGTTGGATCTCCAAACTGGCTATTGGTAGATTCTCATTGATAGGGAGGATGTGTAGGAGATTATCTTTCACACAAGGTTTGAGCATTTTGAATGGAGAGTTCTACCTTTTTGGCTCACTAATGCTCTAGCAGTCTTCATGAATCAGATGCATTGAGTATTGGATGGGCTATCGATATATGGTATTATTTTTAGATGATATTTTAATCTCTATCAAGATAGAGACATACTATGAATCATGTATAAGAAATTTTAAGATAATTATGTCAATGGAAGTTTTATTGCAAGAAATCATAGTGTGCCTTTTAGGCCAAAAGAAGTTACCTTCTTTGGCAGAAGGTCTCATCAAAGGGGATCAAGATAGAAGAGGAAAAATAAGTTATTATTGATTAGCCTACTTTAAAAGATGTTACAAAGATGTGAGCATTTAATGAATTGACAAATTTTGATTGACAATTCATCCATTACTATGCTCATATGACCGCACCTTTGACCAATTTCTTAATGCAGACCTCAAGCTTTCAGTAGACCACCAAGCACAAAGAAGAATTCAAGAAACCAAAGCATATAGTGTTCTCATGACCCAACCTTCAACCATATGATCCTCAACTACCTTGTGTGGTTGATTTTGATGCTTCTAACTTTGCTATTGGAAATAGATTGTGGAAAAAATTTCCAAATGGAGTAACTCCTATTGCCTTTGTGTCTCATTGACTAAAAAACATAGAAATGAATTTCTTGCTTAGGATCACAAATAGCAATGGTATATGCTACTAAGGTATGGAAGAATTATCTCTTGGGAAAACAAGTGATCATGCAAACTAATCACAAACCTTTGTTGCAAACATTATCTTTGGAGCACATGAAGAGTCTACCTCATCAATGGGAAGAACAATTACAATTGTTTCACATCAAGCTTGAATACAAGCTTGGCAAGTTCCATGTCATCCCAAATTTTCTATCATGACAACCAAATTTGAAGACTCTTTTTGAATCTCTTATCATAACAACAATTATGATAATGTAAATCAATCAAAGGTCCAAATTGAGTTTACAAAAAGACCCTTTCTTTCAATTGGTACAAGTTCATCTTGCACCACATGAAGAGGATTAAAGCACCTTTTCACTCAAAGATGGACTTTTATATTGCAAGAACTACATCTATTTTCAACTATGGGTGATCTCCGCTTAGCATGACTTCAAAAGGCACATGACTTATCAATTGGGGACAAATGGGAGCAGACAAGACCTTGAATACTCTACAACAACAATTATGGTGGCCAAACATGGCACGTGAAATTTGAGACTTTGTTTGATCTTGTGATAGTTGGCAACGTAACAAAGCTAACAACCAAAAACCGGGTGGATTGCTTTAACCACTTCTCATTGCATCTACTTGATGGGAATATGTGAGCTTAAATCTCATCACATCCTTATCAAGGAAAAACTGATTTCATATAGCAATCATAGGCCTTGTTGATAAGTTTAGTAAGCAAATCTATTTGGCACCAACCTTTGATATAGTGGATGCTCTAACGTTGACCCAAATTTACTTCAACAATATCTTCAATCATCATGGGATGCCTTGTGTACTCATATCCAACTATGATCCTTAATTCATTGGTAAATTTTGGCAAGCACTCTTCAAGATACTTGGCACCAAGCTTCTTGTGTCCATGACCTATCATATTGAAACTAAACCAAATGTGCAAATTTCACCTTGGAGGATATACTTTGTGCTTTTTTCAACATTCATTGTACCAATTGGGATGCTTGCTTTGTCTGTATTGAGTTTACCTATAATAATTCTAAGCAAGCCTCATACTTCTACCTTCTTGTCCACAATATCTCACTCCCTATAGTAAGCAAAATCTCATCTCCTTGGTGCTTAAAATCATCAAAAGCAATACACTAATCAACATCATTGTTATCTCACCTTTCAACTAGGTTATAAGTTCATGCTTCTTCTAATAACCTACCTCTCTTACTTGATACCCAAGTCAGTACACTTGCTCCTAATTGGATAGGTCCATTTGATGTGACCCAAAACATTCTCTTGTTACTTATTGACTTGCCTTGCCTAGTCATATGCAAATCCACCTTGTCTTTCATAATTCAAAATCAAAACCTTTTTTCCTAATTCATCTTCTTTCTCCACTAGTATCCAAATCCTTTTTGCTCCCATCCTTGTCAATGATCATGAGAAGTTTTGAAGTTTATTGTATCTTTGTATGTCATAACATCCAATATGGCTGCCAATAACATATTGAGTACAAAGTACTTTGGAAAGGGTATGCCCTTCATAATGCCGCATGGAAACCTCTTCCTCATCTCCACAATACACAAATGGCCATCCAAGAGTTTGAAGCTTCCATGATGATGAGGATATCATCAACTACTGATAACATATGTAACAATATAGAGTTTGTAGACAAGTTAGTAAAGGCTAACAAATTAGCAAATAGACCAAATTAGCTATGCAATCTAAGAATGTTCTAGAAGTATCTAGGGAACTTCTTGGTACCTTCCATGTACTGAGTAACAAGCATGCCAAGTAGGTAGCTTCTAGAGGGAAGCTTCTCAATTAGCTTAGTTTGCACGTCAAGTATATGGCTTCTAGAAGGAAACTTCTTGTGAAGCTTCGTGGTTAGCTTAGCTTGCACTCTAAGAAAATAGCTTGTAAGAAGCTTTCCAAGAGCCTTGTATATTTTTATAAATACCAAAACCTAAGCTCATACTAAGCATTTGGAGTTTCCTTTATTTAAGAGTCCCAATGTGATCTTTCACTTTGATTTTCTATTCTCATATTTCTCTCCTGTGTCTTTTATAAATTGCCTTTTTGCATCATGCAACACTTCTATTTGTAAAAATTATTGAGCAAGTAAGCAAGCCAAGTTAAAGTAAGCACTTAGTATTTCCAAAAAATATCAAGGGTACCTAGCTAGCACCCTCCATCCTTAAATATGTTCTTCTTTCTTTCCACACATTTGGATTCTCGTTTATTTTTCTCCCATTTTAGGTCATGTACTTCATGAACATGTTCTTGAAAGTCTACCCAAATTTTTATTGCATGGATAGTGAGGTTGTCAAGTTGTCTCTAAAGCAAAAATATAATAACCAAGGTGGTGTGTAGGATGATCAATCCCTTACAAGATAGGAATGAGTATGACAATCACAACATTGAGGAGATGGTTATAAAGAGTGCCAAAATGAATGTTGAAGTAGAGATTTTTGCTAAGATGCTTTAGAAGTGGTGTATATTGGGTGAGAAGGGAAGTATGGTGATTGATGAGGATGCTTTTGAGGACAACCAAGGATAAAATATAGTAAGAAGGAGGGGAAGAAGGTGGTTGTGCTTGTTGTAGAAGAGAAAGATAGATTACTCTAACAAGGATAAAAAACCTAGAACAAGGTCTTTTTGCTTCAATAAGTTTTTGAGTGGTGGTTAGCCCCTTCATCTTCAACTAAAGAACCTAGCTTCACAAAATTTTAAGGAGTTAGATAAGATAGAGCTCCAATCAATACACTAAGCACTAGCCAAGAGTAAATGCTTTATGACGGCTAAACAATCATTTTACATCTCTTATTCTTTCATATTGAGCATCTAGAAATGAAAAACGGCTTTCTTTTTAGATTTTATCAACTCCATGAAACTTTTGTGAACTTGTTTGTAGAGAGGATTTTTATAGTGAATATACACACCTGCAACATGTTCATTTTGGTTGAGTTGGAGGAGAGTAGGAGCCAAAAGATAATTGTGATGTTCTAGAACCTAACAAGTGCATATACTACATCTAAAGAGAATTGTACATCAGTTTCAAAGTCTGAGGTGTTAAAGAAGCTTAAATCTTTTGACTTATCTAGTGAGTACAACTAGAAGATAGAGTACTAGCACTAGCATATAACATAAAGCTACAAGTAAATACAAGATCTTCAAAAAGGCCCTATAATGGAGACCTTTGAGATCAAGCTAGGGTACACAAAGTTGTTATTAGTAATGGTAATATGTTCCAACCTGCATTTTGGACTGGCAAGGTATAAGAAACCTAGAAGAAGATCTCAGCATGTGGAAGGAGGAGAAGAATAAGATTGCTCATGAACCAAGGAATTGAAATGGTTGTATGGGTGGAAACTTAAAAATGTCTTAGTGGAGACAATATTTTGAGTCCTTCTATGCATAACAACAAAGGACACATGTCCTTGATTTTGGACAGGATGTGAAAAGAATACCAAAGATAAAAAAATAAAATTATAAAGCACAATGAAATGACACATAAATAAGTTGCTATTTGTGAGTTTTTTGGAGAAGGAATAAATTATACACTCTTAATTGCAACAAAAAAATGCTTGAACCTTAATAAGGGTTTCTTGTAGATATTATATTCTTGAAAATTATTTTTATCTGGTTCAGGATTGTACTTTGCTTCAGGCACATTATTGTAAAAGTGAAATGTATTTAATATGTTGCTCTTTTGTAGGAGTGAAAATATGTCAAAAGAAGTTGGCAAGTATAAAGCCTTAACAAGTGTGAGGAAGCACAAAGGACATGCTTGAATTGAACAAGTAGAAAGTCTAAGCTCAATCTTAGGAGTAGACCTACCAATTAGAGTTGGGAGGGGATAGTTGATGACTTCATTTTAAACATGAGGATTTTGAATAGCTAAAGACCTTCTTGATACCTTGAAATTATACCTTAGCCATAGCCTTGCATGTTTCCCTAATGACTAAAATGTGAAGGAGTATAAGCACAATGCTAGTTTTTATTCAGCAAAGAAGGATAACTTTTGTATGGTTTTGATTAATTCATAAGTACAAAGGGCAAATTGACCATTAAATATATAAAAAACCAAGATACCCATTTCAATAATAGGATGTTTATCTATTATTCCCATTCTCTTGGTTAAGATATCTTGCAAAATCCTTCTTTTAATTCATCTTTTATCTTCTTAGGTCTCTTATATATTGTCCTTACGGTGATGTCCTTACGGTGATGTCCGTTTGGGTGATACTCTATGGTCTTTGTGAATTTGGTTTGGGTCTTTTAAGGAAATTTCTATCTTTAAAAAACTCCTTTTAATAACCAGAACTGCTGATAATCTTCTCTACTATGCCCTACTTTAAACCTCAATATGATGTTTAACCTCTTAAATGTGTGAACTATGAGCTCTACAAGTCAAGCTCCACAAGTAGAGCTAGACTTGGTGTGTATTTTATCTCCTTATTATTTAGAAAAGTGTATTGAGTACATGGTTGGATGTAGATTGTAATATTTTGGTGGTTTTGCACTAAGTTTGAAGACAAGACTTAGATTTATCTTATGTTATGGCAAGTGAGACAACAGAATAGACAACAAAAGAGAAGAAGAAATGGCAAACAAAGGTATTTTTTGGATGATTTGGAAGTTGGTACTCTAAATTTTTCTTCCATTGAGATGTCTAGTAAGAAAACCAATGGGATGAAGCAATGGTTAACTAAAGTTCTTTTGGATGGTTTCAAAGTTAGTACTAAAGTTTTCCTTCAATGAGATGGTTGGTAAGACAACAAAGATAAGAAGCAATGGCAAATTGAGGTTATTTTGGATGTTTTGGAAGCCAGTACTTTCAATTTCTCTTCCAAGATAGATAGCAAGGTCATATATGAGTGGCTAAAGATACTGTAGTTTTGTAAGGACTTCTTATTGGTGTTCACTGGAAAAATATTTATATGGATGGATTGGGTTTTTTGGCCTTCACTTATGAAACAAAGTTTTTGTGCATGTGCACATTGCTACACATCATATATTGTTGTCAACATCATAAACTAGAGAAGCAAACTCATACAGGAGTCACACATGAACTCTAAAGTGCCACAATAATCAATTCAATCATACATTCAACATAGATCAACAACTCTCAACTCAAGAAATGTCATCAATATGCACTTATTACACAATCAAGTCACACTCACTCGAGCTAAGAGACTCCATGTGATGCTTGCTGGCCTCTATCCACCATACTCAGAAGCTATAAGGCTCAACATCAAAGAAATAAGCTCTCTAGAGTTACACTTTAAAGGTATACCCTTTTGGGCTAGACCTAAAACTCCAAACCTAATGGCACCATTGAAGGTGCAAATAGTAGCTCTAACAATGTGATCAATAGCCCTAACACATTATTTGGCCACCACTAAGTAATCTCTCACCAACTATTGGTATAACTATGACTGCTAAGACTAACACTCCAACGTCTAAGCAAACTAGCTTTTGAGTTGCAAATGTCATGACAAAGGGTTGTCCATGCAACATTCATGGCTTTGCTTCACTAAGTCCTCCAAGAATCAGTTCTTGAAGACATATTCACCATGTCTACCTTATCTACCTTATCTCCCTTACCTTTCACATAAGGATCCTATAATTTTTAATATATTGATGCTTGGACTAGAAATGAAAAAGTCAATTATCTCTAAGCATGGTCATTGTGAGATATTTTTCTGATTTGCATGGTGAAAATAAAACATAATTTTTGTACTTAATGTATTTATTAAGATGTAAGATATAGATATAAAGTATGATACTAAAGCCAATGATAGGGTTGTTTTTACCACTTTGGATGAAGCACCCTCTAATCTAGAATTGGAGAAGCTTGAGCAATATACTTTATTGAAAGCTTTGTTCTTTCATAAGGTCATCATAAATTATAATTATGTACAAAACTTCAAAACTCCATGGGGTATTTTATGATTTGGTTTCTTGAGCATTTTTTAATTGACACTATATATCAAGAGTGCAATTGTCCTAGCCATGGGTCAGTCAATTGGTATGATGAGTTCTAATTACAATGAATAGAAAATAGTATCTTTAAAGATAGATTTCTAGCATTGTAGGAGAAATTATGACTCTTAGTCTAGAGGTTAACCTTCACAAGAGGTTAACCTCTAGACTCTTGTGAAGGTTATGGTGGACATAGTTGTATTGGCTAGAGACAAGAAATCTGCTATCCAAAGTTATTCATATAAGACTTAAGTGGACAAGCAAAGCCTTCATTTACAATGTTTTTTAGCTCTTAGCCGACAATGATATGATGAGTGGTTGATTGATTATATGTAATTGATGATTATTTGTAAATATTGGGATAATTGATATTGAGGTTGATCCTCTTCAAGAAGTTCAAAGTTATAGTTGCTCCGCAAAGATTAGTCTCTTGATTAGGCTTCCAGCTAGAAATTTATAGATTTGAATCTTGTCTTGGAATGTCTTTCTAATGCCTTTGAGTCGGACTTGCGCAAGCAAGGTGAACAAACTATAATGAGAAAAACCTGAGTATACTATACTTATAAGGTATTATCAAGTAATTCAAATTAAAGAAAAATATATAGGTTTGAAGACTCTCAATTCTCTGATACATATATTCTCCGGATAGACTATTTCATGTATGCATGAGATAATTATAATTGATGACCAACTAAAATGAAAAATTATGCTCTTTTAGGTGCTTTCTTTGAATATAATGAATGTGAAAAGATAATAATTTTAGAAATAAAAAATCATTCAAAAAAGTAAAATTTTTTTGTCATATTCATATAATATATTAAATTATTATATATATTTGGTATTTAAAAATTTATTTTTTGTGCCTTGAAATTAGAAACTAAAAAAAATTTGAGTTTGAACTTTTAATTTATTTTTTTTAAATACAATTGTTTTAAATACAATTTTTAAATACAATAGATATTTATTTGTGTCATGGATTCTGGTTTTCGAGAGCTCAATACTGGTTAGTGAATAGGCTGATATGATATGTCTGCTCCACGCAACCTAAGTAGGCCAAGTGAATTTAAATATGCTTGATTCTCTCGATGAAGATATGACGGGAAGGATCAAGCTGATCTTTGACTGGTGAATTGGTTAGAAAAGATCTAGTCCGAAAGTACCTTGACGCAAAAGCAAGAGAGTATAACATATGTGGCGGGTCCATGAATTTGATTATGAAAGTTTAAAATATTATATTATTTATTTTATTAGGTATATTAATTTTTAATTGTATTTTCAGTAATATTTATTAAAAAATTAAATTAAATTTAAAAAATTAAATTATTTAATATTAAAAATAAAAATTTAAAACGTGTTATTATTATAATCTTATTTAAACTAAGAATTTAATGAATATTAATAATATACTATTTAAATTTCCCATTTATTTTAATAAATTCCCATTCTTTACTTTTTCTACGCGGTCGCCTTCGTACGATTGTCTCAATAGAATCTTCCCTGTTACCAAGGTGTGAAGGTGTGATCATAGAGATCCAGCGAGAGACATCAAAAGGGATATCTGGTGCAATCAACTGGCTCTTATGAGCTGTCATCTACACATGCGCTCGCCGACGTATGTTTGCCCAGTGATTCAATTCCCACACATGGTACGTGCTCGTCGTTACTTTACTATCAACTGTTCCGTCATTAACGTGACTCCTAGTACTGCCGTGTTACATAGTTCTGTGCTCTATTATTTCGTACTGGGGCCATGTTTTACTATCATTATTATGCGTATCGTGCTTGAAGCTTACGTTGATCATTCCTCTGGCCTCCATGGAATTGTGATCTGTAGATCCAAGAGTTATTTGCATAGAAATTCAGATCTTTCTAAATTGTCTTAGCTGGGGGAACAGTATTTCTAGATTAGACAGCGATTCAGCCTTCAGACTGAATCCATGGCACAGACAGAATTGTCTACCACTGAACCTTTTTGTCTGAGGCTGGGAATTCTGTAGAAATGAATTTCCCAGAAGTTACCTACGGATCGAGAAGCATTTCCAGTACATGTAGAGACTAGCTGGCCATGGAATGAGCTGAGAAGTACAGCTTCTCAGTTCATTCCATGGCCAGCTAATCAGATAACCAGCTGAGAAGTACAACTTCTCAGCGAGATCTAATTGACACAGGCATCGAGCTCATGTATCAATTCGCATAGCTGGATCTAAGCAATGTTCGGGCACGTTTCTTTCAGTCCTCCAATATCAGTAGTTCGTTTACTGTAACAGCGTCTGCTGCTCTTTTGGGGAGAAGTGTAGACCTATGAGTGCATTTACCTCCCGGCCAAGTCTCCTCATGTGCTTCTGTCTACCGACCATTGACTGACGCCGAAGAAACTTTTGACAGCTTGTACAACGAGATTGTAAATAGATATAGTATTCAGAACATTTCGCGAGGAGTATCTAGAATATTGAACAAATTTCTCTTCATCGGACTTACAGCAAACTCTTTTATTCTTTTCGAAAAGTTTACTTAACAAAGTTACGATAATCTGTCTTCAGCTTTGAGTATTACTTCGCCAGTCAATTGGCTTCCCATTTAAGATCTAAGCAATTTCTAGGAATGGGTTCAAAAACTGTGTCGGTGGATCTCGTCAAGGTAGGTCGATACGACACTCAACTTGATAGAACACGCACGAGTGCGGCATAGGCAAGTGGAAAATACCGGCGTGCTCATGAAGAAATTGAATTCAGTAGGGTAGTAACGGTGTAAGCCTGTAAGGTAGTTGGGCCATGAAGAAGCTATAGCCTGAACAGCGATACATGACTACGTGGTCCATGTGTGCAGCCAGTGGCTCCGGGATTCATTACGAAAAGCCCAAGATCGCGAAGTTGCTCACCATCAGTGCATAGTTAGACTTATCTTGATACCATGAGATTGCATTTCAACAAAACCTGACCTTGAATCCTGCGACATATTGGTCTTGTGACTCCTAAAGCGGGCTGTTACTTCTCATGATCATCGTACTTTGCCTGACGCAATGCGTACGAATTTCAATTGCTGGTCACTAAAGTTCCAAAAACTCCCAAGGAGATTGCATGTGTATTTTGTAACCAACGAATCGGCTCAAGACTGACAGTCAACTTGACTTCCAAGCTACTCTGGATCCATGACCATTTTGAAGACTTAGTCATTGGCTCTACTTCAAGTAGAAGTAGTTGAGGATTCATACAGTATACTGAAAAGCCTGTCCCAAGACTTTCAGCTGTATCATGTAATGATCAATTTCATGAAATCAAGCAGATATAAACGTCAATGCACACTCACTAGCTCTCAACTGCAGCACGTCACTAGTAGCTATATCTTGTTCTAGACTCAAAGCCAACATCCAGTATGAGACAGAGAATTTCTCATCTTCGAATTATGAGTATAAATATTATGATTATAAACGAGAATGAGAACCGCCGTGCGTATCCTTTTCACTGAAAATTCTCTCTGTTCATAACTTGCAAGTCAAAGCAAATTTTCTTGGCACCTGTTAAATTCAATCCAATTCAATCCAATTCAATCCATTCTCTGGTTTCACGTGGTCGCGTTCAAGTCCTGCTACCTTTTGTCGCGGGTGATCCTCACATACAGTTGAATTTCTCATTCATCGTAACTTTTGAGTTGGTCCCATCCGAAATATGACCATAGAGAATGCTAATAGCTACAACAGACATGAGATACAGTACCCCGCAACAGTACAAATTGTTCAATGCTTACCCCTAGTTCATTACTAGTACTGCCAAGTCGTTGAACACTAGCCTTCGAGATGTTACCGGATACTGTACGTAGACGTATGAAGGTCTGAGAATCTTGATTGACGCGAAACTGGACTCCGGACTCGGTCTGACTGTAATACTGGGTGAGATGCTATGACATTGGAACTTTGGAGTCAAGGTCTTCACTCACCCGGTGAAATATCTGACCGTCATTTCTTTCCGGATGATGAAATTTATCTCATCTGCTGGGCTTCAACCTTCTGACAGCAATATTGGATATCCTGACTTGGCCTTGGACTGTGTTGCAAATCCTCTCAAAGTTAAGCAGCACCAAAACCTGATCACTACTCTGAATACAAGTAAGTTATAATCTCGAAGTTCCTGGTTGATTACCGTACCTAAACTAGTAACCTCAACCCCGATTGACCTTTTCCTTTCTTGTCGGACAATGCAGTCTAAATGGATTTTTACGAGTGCAAGAGCCAGTTCGATTTCTCGATCCATATACAGAGCCTTTACAATTTAGGATTTAACAAAAATTTTGGAAAGAAATTGAGCAAGAGTGAAGTATATATCCGATTGCAATTGAAGTCAATGGGGATGATGGTTCGTGACAGGAGTTATAGTCATTGAATCCAACTGTCATTGCCGTGTTCTTTGAATGGTCTTTGATGTCATCATATTCGATTGACCATATTCATTGAATGTTCATATATGGACACTAGTTTTTGAATAGATCAACTCGGTGATATACTAAAAGACTAAGTCAAACCGCGTTATTATTAATTAATATTAAATTTATATTATATAAATATTAAAATTTATTTATATAAAGTGGAATTTTATTGGAACACTTTAATTTATTTTAATTAATAATAAATTTTATATTTAAATTATATAAATCAGACAAATTGTTAATTTAGACACTTTTGGAATCTAGTGTCCATTTGTCTTCTTTTTTGTTTTTCCCTTGTGAGACTTGATGGATCATGTGTTCTACTTGGTCTTCTTGAAACAGATTACTTTTAGGTATTTTTAAGGATGATGTTTCTTCTAACCTTCGCGCGGTGACATTATCCTTAATTTAAATTACTTTTTGGAACTTGTCTTTTTCTTTGATACATTATGAGTCATTCTCTAAATTACGTTATGATACCTTTACTTTACATTACTTTTTGTAACTTGTCTTTTTCTTTGATACGTTACGCGTCATTCTCTAAATTACTTTATGATATGATTCTTGCTCTATTCTTTTCTGTTGATATTCATTATAAATTTAATTCCTTTGAAAACTTGACTTCTTCCTTGGACTTTCTCTCTAAACATCAACTTGAATGCCAATATATCTTAGTGATTAGATATGACTCTAATATAAAGTATTTTTGTGTTTTAAAATTAGATATAGTTAATTCAAATTCTTAAAATTAAATTATTCATAAAAGAATGTATTGTGTTATATATACGTCACAGTAAATAGATAATGTAAACAATCGTTAGTAAATCTCCTTTAAAATATATTTTAAAATATTCATGTTTATGTCAAATTATAAACCTTTTCACTACAGAAAACATGAATTTCCAATTTTCATCAAAAAATATATAGAATGTTCAATATGATATTTAAAAAAAATAAAGATAGAATTAGATATATCTAAAAAAAAAATTTCAATAATATCATATTTAAGAAAAATCTCCTTGTTAAATTTTTTTATCCTTTAAAAAAAGTGTATAACTCTATATGTTCAAGAACTGGACTGAATATGGACTTGCATTCTCTGGTGAAATAAACATAAAATAAAGAAAAGATTTGAATACACGCTAAATCAAACTAATCTGGGCAATTAAATTGATTTCATTCGAGTTGCTTATTCTCACACACCAAACAAGTCGATTATGTAAAGGACATGCACACTCTTGTAAGGGGTTGTGAATTGTAAGTACGTGTGGACGGTGAATTTGCCAATAGTCGGTTATTCACACTTTGTGGTCCCCGTCCTCTGATCGGCTATGAACTGTGGATGGGCGAATTATTGGTAACCAACTTTAGAGAAAAGAGAAAGAGAAAAGCGCTTATCCTCGTTACCTCGTACACACGAGCAATAAGACTGATATCTTCTCCAGAATCACGGAAATTGACCGACCATCTAGTAGATTTGGATTTGCTTTATAGACGACAGAGGCGACCGTGTGGGATAACAAGAAGGATGTGTTTATAGCAATTCGATATCAGTTAAATTTATTCATTAGTTTAAATGCAGCGAATTCAACTATCTGACGTGCTCATGGAAGTTCCAATGTCAGGAGATTGACAGTGCTATACGAATTGTGGAATAGTGAAAGATGCACTATCTCTCGCGATGAAAGATCTAGAAACTTGTATGCCCTAGAGTTCGTTGCAGTTTAGCTTTAAATGATTCTCTACACGCCATATTCTCTCACACCATTATCCTCTCTGCATCTACGGTGGGTTTACAAAATCCTCACCCAGCCGCCAGAAGAGGCGGCGGGGTACGCAAATTTCAACCCATTGACGCCGCCATCATTTTCTCCGATTTCCGACCTTGGGAAAGCTTGATGGAATCTTCTCCGGTCCTAGACAGGCGACCTCCATAGCATAACAACAAGAATCGCCATCCTTTTCTCCGATTTGTAGCCTGTTCTTGTTATCATACGCGATGGCTTTAAGAAGTTTGTAATTCTGGAACATTGAAACATGGGCGACGAGCATAAGATAACATAAAGGAGGGGAAGACCCCGTTCGGGATACCCAAGCTGCACAAGGACAACACGTAATAAGTGAAAATAAGGGAAAAGCGGTACATTTTAGTAGTGCGGAATGAGAATAAGAAAGAGAAATTTATCACCCTATACCAAGGAGGTCCGAGTAATATAAGTCATATGATATTCACCGTCAGAGCATCATCCGGAAAAGCAGCACTTAGTCGGAGCTATGATTTACGTCGGAGGATATTCGGAAAAGCGTCCTATAATACGATTGTACTTCTGGTCTATTTCCAATCTGAACAACCTTGATTTCGTTTGGTCAGATTGGACTTTTGCCAAAAGAGATGTCTAATTCCGATCTGGCCTGACTTCTCCACCGGGCGGAGCGAATGTATGACCTTTTCGCTGAACTTTGGACTCGAATTTCCAATCGAACTCGTTATTATTGATTACCATTTAATTAACTATGATTGAAATGCAGGATCGACTTTCGAGCCGAATTCGCCATCCGGCTTGAAAATCTAACCTCCTATGCTTGAAATCTAATTTCATGCGTCTCGGGCTTGAACTCTATCCGCGCAGAAAGTCTAACTCGTTCTGGTTAACTTGCAATCATACCGCAACTTCGGGACAAATTTCTTATCTAAACTTGAAATTTTGATTTTTCCTGTTTGTACCGAACTCCTTGTTAGAAAATACAATCCCGAGGACCTCTCGCAATAGCACATCATAAGGCCCATTAAACATCTTCAGAGGACTAACAAGAAATAAAGTGGTTCACTCCCTGTCTCGGAAGCTACCCCCACGGCTGAAACAGGCTCACACTAGCTTTCAAACCTTTATTTCCATTGCACATATGTATATATATACAAACACATGGATAGTCCCTATGTCATCCCGTCTAAACTCCTGAATATAGACCTACGGGACTTCATGAGTATTGACCACTCAAGATATCTAGTCACTTTAATACTCAACCTCAGAAGTGATACATATATACATACATACACTCAATATATATCGGCATGATACTACAGTAAGGAGTTTCCATCAGTCAAGTTTTGCTCTTGCTCTTGATCAGGCAAGTCACTTATAGCAAGCCAAACATAACAAACTCCACCTTTTGCTTGTATCCACCTTATCATCCCAAAGAGCAACATTGAACGTTGAGCAAGTTCATGCATAACTTGAACTTCTCATAACTTCTCATAACTTGAACAGGTTTAGTCAACATATCAGCTACATTTACCTCTGTGCCAATCTTTTGCAAATTGATTTCACCATTTGTCACAGCTTCCCTGATAAAATGATGTCTCACGTCAATATGCTTTGTCCTGAATGATATACTTGATTCTTTGCCAAGTGAATAGCGCTTTGGCTATCACAAAAGAGTGTGGACTTCATATTAAGGAGTCCTATATCCTTGGCTAATCTTTGTAGCCATATTGCCTCTTTGGCAGCCTCAGTTGTTGCCATATATTCTGCTTCTGTAGTAGAAAGAGCAACAGTAGGTTGGAGAGTAGACTTCCAACTTACTGCACCACCAACAAGTGTAAAAACAAATCCGGTTGTAGACCTTCTCTTATCCAAGTCTCCAGCAAAATCAGAATCTACATACCCTGTAATTCCTTGTTCTTATTCCTTCTCCACATCAAAGGTAATGCCAATATTTTATAGTCCCTTTCAAGTAACGAAGTATCCACTTCACAACTTCCCAATGTTGTTTCCCTGGATTTGCCATGTATCTACTCACCATGCTCACAGCATATGAGATGTCTGGTCTAGTGCAGACCATAGCATACATTAAGCTCCCAACAGCACTAGCATATGGAATATTGGACATTACTTTTCTCTCCTCATTTGATGGACATTGCTCCAATGATATCTTGAAATGACTTGCCATTGGAGTGTTCACTGGTTTTGCTTTCTCCATGCCAAACCGAGCAAGTAATTTTTCCAAATATCTCCTTTGAGATACCCAGAACTTTCCCTTGCTCCTGTCCTGGTGGATTTCAATCCCAAGTACACTCTTTGAAGAACCCAAGTCCTTCATATCAAACTCCTTACCAAGTTGCGCTTTCAATTTCTCCACCTCAACCATATCCTTTGCAGCAATCAGCATATCATCCACATATAGTACCAAGATGATTAAATCAAATACTCTAGGTCCATGTAGCTTCTTGAGGAACACACAACAATCTGATTCACTTCTGTTATATCCTTGCTTCAACATGAAAGCATCAAATTTTTTGTACCAAAGTCTTGGACTTTGCTTTAGTCCATATAAAGACTTTTGTAACCTCAGAACCAGGTTCTGGTTCCTTGGTACCACAAAACCTTCAGGTTGATGCATGTTAATCTCCTCCTCCAATTCTCCATGTAAAAAAGCAGTTGTGACATCTAGTTGCTCCAACTCCAAGTTATGCAATGCAACTATTGCCAACAGTGCACAAATTGAAGACATTTTACCACTGGTGAAAAAATCTCATTGAAGTCAATACCTTCTTTTTGGCTATAACACTTTGCTACAAGCCTTGCTTTGTATCTATCTCCACCTGATTTTGGAAGTCCTTCCTTCCTCCGGAATATCCATCTGCAACCAATTGCCTTCTTTCCCATAGGCAATTTTTCAAGTCTCCAAGTTTGGTTCTTGGCCAAAGACTTCCTCTCCTCTTCCATTTCACAATGCCACTTTTGACATTCTTGATCTTGCATTGCCTCTTCATATGAAGAAGGCTCACCATTCTCCGTAAGAAGAGCATAAGCTACAAATGAATCATCAAATCTATTTGGAGGCCTTCTATCCCTATTTGGATACCTACGTTCATGAATCACTTCTGGGCTTTGCTCTTCTAATGGTTCACTTGGTAGATCTACATGAGGTGACATGTCTTCATTTCCAAAATCATTATCTATCTTAACAAAATCTGACTGAATTTGTTTTCTCTTTTCTTTTGCTATAGTAATAGCCTTCATTGTACTAGTCTCATCAAAAACTACATCCCTACTCACAACAAGACAACATCTTTCTGGATCCCATAATCTATATCCCTTTGTATCCTTCTCATATCCCAAGAATATACATTATCTAGATTTGGGATCTAACTTTGTCCTTTGTTCTTGTTGAATATTAACATAAGCTATGCATCAAAATACTCTAAGTGAAGAGTAATCAACATGCCTACCTGTCCATTTTTCCATAGGTATCTTACACTCAATAGCAGTAGAGGGCAAAATTTTTACCAAATGACAAGCCGTATTTATAGCTTCTGCCCAAAAACTCTTCTCCAATCCAGCGTTGCTTAACATACTTCTTGCTTTCTCCAAGAGTGTATGATTTATCCGCTCTGCCACACCATTTTTTTGAGGAGTACCCGGTATGGTAAAGTGATGGATTATCCCTTCACTCTTACAATATCTATCAAACTCTCCAGATTTGTATTCTCCACCATTATCAGATCTCAAACACTTCACTTTCCTTCCAGTTTGTTTCTCCATCATCACCTTCCATTGTTTAAAGAGGAGAAGACCTTTGATATTTGCTTCATGGTGTAGACCCATACTCTTCTAGAGTAATCATCCACCAGAGATACAAAATATAATGCTCCAGATTTTGAAGCTATAGGTGCAGGGCACCAAACATCAGAATGCACATAGTCTAAAATTCCCTTTGTGCAATGAACTCCTGTGGAAAAGCTTACCCTCCGTTGCTTTCCTATTACACAATGCTCACAGAATTTTAACTTACAAATTTTAAGGCCCTTCAGAAGTTGTTGCTTAGACAATTCACTTAGACCCCTTCACTCATATGACCCAAATGGAGGTGCCATAACTGAGTAAGATCTTTGGGATCTTCAATTTCAGAAATAGTACTTGCCACTCCTCCATTGATGGTCTCTCCAACAAGCTCATAAAGGTTTCCTATCTCCTTGCACTTCATTACAAAAAATGCTCCTTTTGATACCTTGAGTGTTCCATTTTCTGCTCCCCACCTCCAACTATTTGAGTCCAAAGTGCCTAGTGATATCAAATTTTTCCTTAACTCAGGAACATGCCTCACATCAGCAAGAGTCCTCACAATACCATCAAACATCTTAATGTGTATTGTACCAATGCCAATAGCTTTACAAGCCATGTTGTTCCCATTATTACAGATCCTCCATCGAGTGATTTGTACTCATGAAACCACTCCTTATTTGGACACATATGGTAAGAGCAACCTGAGCCAATATCCATGACTCCTCAAATTGATCTTTGTCTTGGGTAACACATAGAACATCATCCACAACTCTAGATGACTCAGCAATGCTTGCTTGATCTGAAAGTTGACCTTTATTCTTGTTGGACTCAAGCCTCTTGTTGTTACAATCCTTCTTGAAATGTCCAACCTTCCCACAAATCCAGCACTTGCCTTTAAAACCTCCAGTTCTAGACTTGGATCTTGATTTACTCCTGATCTGATCTCTCTCTCTCTCTTGTCCTTCCTCTGATAAATAGAGTCTCTGAATTTGTCTTTTCTTGGTTGGGTCTTTTTTGCATCTCATTGGACAATAATGCTGAGGTGATCTCCTTACAGTTTATATCATCCTTCCCATATAGAAGAGTTGTGACCAGATGCTCATATGATGGAGAAAGTGAAGTCAATAACAGCAATGCCTTATCCTCCTCTTCTAAATTAACCTCTATGCTCATCAACTCACAAATTATTTTGTTGAAAGCATTGAGGTGCTCCATAATACTCTGGCCTTCCTTCATCCTCAACATATACAACTTCTGTTTAAGAAACAGTCTATTTGTCAAAGACTTGGTCATATAAAGATTCTCCAGTTTGGCCCATAGTTTTGGTGCAGATTCCTCATTCATAACATTGTATAGCACTTCATCAGCAAGGTTCAATCTAATAGTGCTAATAGCTCTCAGATCTGCATCTTCATCTTCCCCATCCTCATCACTTTTGTCCTCCTTTTTCTTCTTTAGTGCTCTATGCAGTCCTTGCTGGACAAGAAGGTCCTTCATCTTCAGTTGCCAAAGTCCAAAATTGTTTTTCCCATCAAACTTCTCCACTGCAAATTTAGCATTTGATATGGATATCATCCCTGCCATTGCTTTACTGTGGACTTGCTTCTGGACCCACTTCCCTGCACCGTCAGATCTCAAGACACTCTTCAGGACCAACTAAGCTCTAAGCTCTGATACCAATTGTTAGAAAATACAGTCCCAAGGATCTCTCGCAATAGCACATCATAAGGCCCATTGAATATCTTCAGAGGACTAACAAGAAATAACGTGGTTCACCCCTTGTCTCGGAAGCTACCTCCACGCAATAGCACATCATAAGGCCCATTGAATATCTTCAGAGGACTAACAAGAAATAACGTGGTTCACCCCTTGTCTCGGAAGCTACCTCCACGGCTGAAACAGGCTCACACCAGCCTTCAAACCTTTTGCACATATGTGTATATATATACAAACACATGGATAGTCCCTCTATCATCCGTCTAAACTCCTGAATATAGACCTGCTTGACTTCATGAGTATTGACGACTCAAGATATCTAGTCACTTTAATACTCAACCTTAGAAGTGACTGAATATATATCCGCATGATACAATAAGGAGTTTCCATCAGTCAAGTTTTGCTCTTGCTCTTGATCAGGCAAATCACTTATAGCAAGCCAAACATAACACTCCGGTCCCTAAGTTCTGGCAAATATCTAATCTAAACTTTTATTTCCTTCCGTTCGAAGTGAGCTCCGGTCTCCAACTTTGTCTAAACACCCATCCAAATAACTCCAACAATATCCATCCAGAATTCCGCCCCAAGGTGGACCTGTTTCTGTTCTTCCTAAGCAAACCATTTCCCTTAAATTACGCATTTCCACGTGAAATACAAATAAATAATCGTTCTGCAGAACATGTCAGTGACAATCAATTCGCAATTCTCAATCAGAGAAAGTTCCAGTACATTTGCCAGTCACCACGAAAACAAAAATGACCAGTCATGTTCTATGTGAAATCGATTCTTCAGTATACTAGCTAATTGCAAAAACATAGTCTAGTGAAATTAGGTGCCACATGTAAGGGTCACACGCCATCAAGCTGATGTTCTTGTGAGTCGATTAAACTCAATCGTGGGTGTTCATGGGTACCGATCGACCTAGATCTTTAAGCTCTCATAACAAACCACACAAGAAAGTTCTATTGGACAACGCGATCCGGAGGCAGATGACGAGTCGAGCAGGTATGATTATCTCATAATTGTATCACGATCCGGAGCCGGAGAACGAATCGAACAATTAAGGTAGGTACAACTTGCAGAATTACAAGTGAAACTAGTGCCATCATGATAATCATAGTGCTTACATCCCCTAATCGAGACAACTTTCTAGTGTAAAATTAAGATATAAAAGCCCAGCCTCACATGACTTGTCCTTTCAGACGCCGAATCCGCATCCACAAGGGTGCAGTACAGAGAAGACCAGTGATGGATGAAATTGGGCTAGCAAATTTATTTGCAAAGGATAAGCATGGTAATAGTAGTGATGGACTTTGCCGCAAGATTGCAAGTAATTAGTGAAGAGAGTGAACTTAGTGAACCTGTTACAATGTTTAGTAGCTTAATCTACTCGGGATTCCCCTCCGTTGATAGAGAGAATCCCGATCGCCGACTTGGCAACGGGCAACGGATCGCCGACTTGGCCGCCATCCTTCTGTTTTCTACGCGATCGCCCTTTGCCCCACTTGGCAACGGAGGGGATTAATCAAGGAAAGGGAGTTCCGCAAGCATACATACCAGGCGGCGAACGACTCATCGGACATGCATAGCAGGTTGCGAACTTGCTCTATCGTGCGGGGAATTTGATAGAGCAAGTTCAAACAAATGATAAGGGAAAATTGAACAAGAGTTGAGAGGGCAATTAGGTGTAGGTGGTGGAGTTGACAAGTTTTCAAATTCTGGTGATGAGAAGATTGAACTTGAGTGGAGAGCAGAGTTTAGAGGAGTGATTTCCTTTGATAGTAGACAGGTTCTTTTAACATCTCTCATTCATTTCTATGTCTATTAGGTTTTTATTTTTCTTATAATTCTTTGGTTTTGGGTTTGTAAATTTTGTTTGATATTTTTACTTTTTGGTTATATGCTTATTTTTGTATTTTTGGGTAAATAAACACATTTAAGTAGGAATGATTTACCATACATCCATTTTATTCTGTGACACGGGAACTTAGAGGTCATAGTACCCGTCTGCCACCAATATCTCTTACGTGTGATCAGTGATAAACAGGCCTCCTTAATTGCGGGGTTTGAAAGCCGCAATTAAGGCAAATACCGCAAATAGACCTTGTTTACACCCCGCAAATATCATTAGATTTTGTTAAACTCTATTTCTTTAGATAAGATGTGGTGGGTTTTGCTATGTAAACTGCAGTTCTTTAGGTCAGTTGTTGCCTCGTTAATTATATTCTTTAGTTCTTGGACAGTTTTCTACGTGACCACTTTTCAAATTCTGCATTCCCACATCTCCTCTCAAACAACATTCATTGTGTTTGTTGTGTTTCCTTTTGTATTTACATCCACTATGCCAAAGGCACAGGCCACCAGCAATTACTTACACTCCGTGGAACCCGTGCCTCTGCCTTTCCCAACGAGACGAAGATTGAATCTGATTCTTTTATCATTGGATTGGAGAAGAATGACGGTAGAGTTGATGTTATTGACTTTCATCTGAAAGAATATTGCACTGCAAACAATTCAAGACTTTGCAGAAGTTATCTTATCTTCTTAGGCGCATTGCTTCCTTTCCAATCAATCACTTGTTATGCAATGAGTGAACCAAGTGTTATGGGGTGGACATAACACTTGGTTCACTTGGTGCATACAAGACCAGACTTTATGCTCTTACTTGCAGTGAGCAAGTGAGCCAAAGGCACCGGGAAAGACAAAGAGACACATGATCGAAGTGGTTCACTTGCTTCATACAAGACCAAACCTTATGCTCTTGCATGCAGTGAGTTGTATGCACAAGGAGAGACAGGGAGAGATGATTGGAGTGGAGTGATAGTGTAAGAAGGGCAAAGTAGAAGGAGAAGATACTGACGGAGTATTGAGAACAAAACAAATCTTGAGATCCTGGCATGTAGTTTCTACACTGAAATGAGCAAAGAGCACAAAAATTTATGTACAACCCACAAATACCACAAATTAAATTAATATGAACCTGCAAACAGCTTATTTGTTGTATGTGTGTAAAACCCCCAATTGAGGAGGCCTGGTGATAAGATCACAACATCTACTTATTCAACAATTTATGTACAATTGGTCAAGTTTCTCTAGATGGAATCCCTTAAATCATGTCATATACAGTGCCCGTACCAATGGAGAATCTTACACGAGTCTCCTATGATAGATCCATATCTTTTGATATACAATAGACCCCTCTAACATAATACTCTTGGGATCTGGTGAGTGTGCATGATAATTTATGTGGTGCACACCTTTTTTGTGCTAATTTGTTTTTATTAATTACAACTTTTTTTGTTAGGAAGTACTAGTATATTCTACAATTCTAATAGAAAAGTCTGTAGATATAGCATTCTTTGGAGTAGTGACTCCTGAGCCAGCAATCCAAATGATAGAGTCTGGGTAGGAGGAAAATCTAAAGGAAAAATGCAAGAAACCAACTCGGGACCAAAGGGTGCTTGAAGGTAAATGGTTTTGGGGAGAAGGACTCTGGTCCAAAGATCTCTGTACAGAATAATATTTGCCTCAGAATTTTGCACAACAACCAAAACTAGGTCAAATGAGTTCACTTCAACTGCACTTCTTTCCAAACCCAACACATGGCAAGCACCGTACACCAATTCAAATGCACCACCAACCAATGCAAGGATGACCATTCCAATTCAAGAAGGGTGGTTTGCATTTTGAGTAGGACTGTTGGCATTTGACACAATGCTTGCATTGGAACCCGGACCATTGGGGAAAAGATGGTTTGCATGTGCACACAGTATTTGGCATTGAATGACTGACAAGGAAGAAGGAATACCCAAGCACTTTTTGGCTACAGAATGACTGAAGAATTTGCATAAAAAGCAAAGTGAGAATGGCCATTTCATTATTTTTTCATATTATAGGTGATTTTTAAGCTCACCCTGATCTTGCATCTGATCATTTGCTGTTGTAGTTTTCTAGTTTTGAAGCCAAACCAACCTTTTCTTTTGTTCCTTAGCACTTGATAGAATGATTTTCATCCAAAAACTCATGAAGAAGGCCCCCAAAGCCATCCTCCAAGGCCCAACAATGAAAGCTTGTGCAATGTACTGTGGGAGAGAGTTGATTCAAAGCAAGCATATGTGTATCTTGCTTTGGGATTGGGATGCGACAGATTTGAAGTCATCCATGAAATGATGAGTAGAAAGGAGAATAATAGTGGGGATATGAGAGGAAACCCCATGGGCTGGATAGAGGAGCATTGGAAGAATGACCTCAGTCCAGATGCCGGCCCATCAAGAGCAATGATGGTTGATACCAAGTTTTATGATTGGGAGCTTACCCAAGAGATAAAGGACATCTTAGGGAACCTTGCAACCACAACAATATTTGGCTAGCTCTCAACAATAAGGACCCAACTCAATGAGCAATTGTAGAAGCGGTTATGAACTTGTTCAGTCACAAAGGACAACTTACTTAGCAAATACCCAAGCCATCTTCTTCCATAAGATGTACAAGGGCAAGCTGTGAATGGGCTTGCATTTTCTACTTACAAGCCCAAACCCTTCATTGAGACTTCTTAGAGGAAAGAGGAGCCACATACCTAGCCCCATTTGCAAACCATTTCTACATGGATCTCAATTTGCTAAATGAGGAGGACACATGAGATTTCCAAGTCACTACCCTACTCTATATTTCTTTGCTTCCCAGCCCAAGGAGAAGTTGACGATCATGAAATATCATGAAGTTTATGCCTTTGGACGAGGAGGTGGTGATTTCCAAGACAAAGAAGAAAAGAGCACCACCAAGCCAAGCTGCCACACCAACCAAGAAGCAGGCAAAGAAGGACCTCTGGTCATCAAAGTGACCTTTAACTCCAAAGAAGAAGAAGAAGAAGAAGAAGAAGTTGTTTTGGAGGAAGAGACTGAGCAAGAGGAAGAAGTTTAGGAAGAAGTTCAACACTGCTTCACTCTGTAGTCCAAGGAGTAGGACCATGAAAAAGAAGAAGAGTTTGAGGATATCTAGTCTGCCCCCAAAATACCATTGATGGAAGAGGTCAAAGAAGTGGAAGATGGAGGAGAGGAGGTAGATGAAGTGCAAGAGGAGAGAACCAGACCAAAACTCAAACCCTCAGCCCACTTCTCAGCCCCATCTTTGGAGAAGAAGGTTAGGCACTTGGAGGAAGTGGAGGAACTGTAGCCTGAAGTTCAAGATGTCATTTGGCCCAAAGACGAGGACAAAGTAAAACAAAAAGAAGAGGTAGATGTTGAGGCAGAGGAAACCTAGGGCAGATTGCAAAAGAAGTGAAAGTCCCTTCTTGCAAGAGAAGGAGTAAGGATTGAGCCGTACCACCACCACCCAAGTTTTGGAAGGGGCTCACTTCATTATCCATTCAGTGGGGGCGGTTTTGCAGTTGATGGAACTTCTACTACCACAATACAAACAAGAGTGTCTAGAGAGCTTAGATTCCACTACCTTGGTGTGGAGGATGCACAAGGAAATCTACATGAGAAAGGCCCTAGAAAGCAAGCTACAGGAGGAAGTTACATAGAGCCAAGATTTCTTCAAGGAGGAAGCAAAGAAAGTGAACTCCTTGGTGTAAGAGTTTTTCAAAGAGAAGGAGTAGAAAGCCTCTCTTACCTCCACTCACCAAAGTCAGGAGAAGGAATTGGTAAAAGTACAATTGGAGCTGGGAAAGCTGAGAATGCAGAAGGAGAAGGAGCTCAACTATGAGGATCAACTCCAAGCTCAAGATGAGGAGGTGTAGAGCCTACACCAAGAGCTAAATGCCAAGAGCTAAATGATACCAAGGTCAGGAATGCACCTATGGATATCTAGATGCTCAAATATTAGAAGAAGGTAGCAATGCAGTTGGAAGCTCAAGCAAAGGAATTAACAATGGCAATTGAGAAGGAAGCCAAATGAGAGCACTTGGACAAGAAATTGGATGATAAATTTTGGGCAAACTGCTTGCAGAATGAAACAAAGAAGAAGGAAGAACTAAAACAAGTGGAAGAAGTCCATGCTCAATAAGTGGAGATGATCCAAGAAGAAGCCAAAAGGAGAGCTATGAATTGAGAGATCCATGAATTGAGGTTTCATGTATAGAGGGTGAAAGGGAGGACCTACAAGGAAGAGAAGATGGACCAGCTTGCTCTTCAGCTTTGAGGTCATGCCGATTGAAAGCTCAGCAAAATGCAAAACTCTTATTTGTTGAAGATTGTTGACTACCGGAGCACAGCAAAGAAGTCCTTTGACAACTGAAGGACAAAGGATGTTCTTTCCAGCAAAGTGTGGAACCAAAAGGAACCATAGTGTTAGGTTAGATTACATTCTTTCATCTTTTCTAGCAATTATATGTAGGATGTGTTAGTTGCAAGAACCCCCAACCCATCTTCTTAGAAGTGGAAGTTCTTTGTAAGTTTATAATTTAGGAACAAGATCAAAGGCTTTGGCCTGGTAGAATTTTTGGGGTGATTGTCATATGGCCGAGTTTTTGGACAAAGAACCCTTTGGTGCAATAGCTTAGGTAGACATTCATTACTTGCAGTGCATGCACCAGGGAAGGACTGACACCTTCACTCGTACATTTTTCAAAAGCTTAATTAGGTAGTTAGAGTAGGATAAGAGAGAAATTAATATTGTAATTGGTGGTGGCAGATTAGTTAGGTTTGCCAAGGACCTTGCTTAGCAATCCAAGACCCTTTGGGGCAAAGTGGAATAGCAGTAGGAAACTGTACATAAGGCTTTGGCTCAACAATGAACAAGTTCACTTTTGCATACAGCTTTACATCACACCAAAGTCCAATCTGTATTCACCTAGTGTCCTGCTTTGAATACCCTTGCCATTGTAGAGGTGTGAATCTTGCTGAAGGATTGCAAGAGCTAAATCCAAGAGGATGGGCTGGTAGTTGGAGTTTGAATGTGGACATCGGCCCCATGATGGATTTGATCAGTCCTAAGTGCCATCACTAATATGGAATCAAAACTTAGGGACATTTGCTTACCAATTATGCCCCTTTGGTGGTGTGCCATCAAGGAAGAGTAGAACATGCTATCAAGTTTGGTGGATTTGGGGCAAACTAAACAATCACCTTCAAGGTAACTTTGATTACAAGTAGAATTGAGAGTGATTCAAGATCTTTTTTGTTTTCCATCGAGCACCCTAGTGGGTGCCTTTACCCTCATATTGTAATTGGTTTTTCCCAAGAGGTTAAATAGCAAAAATTAAATGAACTGCACCTTGTGACACTTTCCCTTCACTTCTAGTCAATTTTGACTTGTTTCCTTGTGAGATTGACTAGTTCTTGCCATTTTATTATTTATGCATTGTTTTGCTCTATTATGAAACAACAAAGTGGTGAAAATGGCTCATAGCTAAATTAGAGGGAATTTTAGGTGGTTGAAACATGATGTACCTTATATATGGTACATTTTTTTCCAAATCCCTAAAATGCCCTCTAATTTAGTTACAAGTCAGTCTAATCACTTCCCTCCAAAGAGAATATTTCCTTCTTTTATCCTTGTTCATCATGTTTATAACATGCCCTTGTTTTCCTCTGGACCACTTCCAAACCACCAAAAACTGAACCATAACCTTTTTTGTCATTACCACAACAACTCAACATGGTAAAAGAGCATCTGCAAGGTGTAAAGCACATTGGCCTCACTGATGAGGACAAAATTGTCATACGTAAACAAAATCAAGACCAACCAAGAGCTACCCAAAAGGAACTTATGTTGTGGTTCAAAGAAATAAAAGGCAAGAAAGCTAACCAGGCCACTACAGTATAGAGTTTTGCTATGTTGTGAAACATCAAAGTGATGCTTGTTGTGAGTTGGTTTTCTTGTAGCATAGAGGAGATCAGATGAAAAACTTAAGGAAAGTGCAGAGTTTGGCTTCAGTTGCTTCAGAAATGAAAACCAATCAACTGAGACAAACCACTCAAGAACTATTTTTCTCTTGAATTCCTTTCCTTGGTTCATGTTGTGTTAATTGATATGTATGTACTTGTATACTATTGGGATTGAGAAATAAAATAATAATAATATAAAATTAGGAGTTTATTATTCTAGCATTTTGTCTAGGGACTGCAAAAAAAAAATTCTAGAGGATTTATTATTTCACATGGGTTCTATTGTACTCATTTTTTATTCTCTCCCATAACTCTACCAACCAACCACTATCATAGGATCATATTCTTCCACTTACAACATTACTAAATGGTACAATTTTATTGTGCACTTGTTCTCTTTGAAAACACACTAAGTACCTAGTTTTTGAGTTTACTAACAAGAGGTTGTATCTAAACATATCATAGGTGGTTTGTGCACACTTATATTTGTAATTACTTCTAAAATTTTATCCTAATTTCTGAGCTTCTTGTTATCACATAGGAAAAGTGCAACCTAATATTCTATCAGAACACTCTCTCCTAGTTTTTTTGTTGTCATTTCTAACATTGTCAAGGAGAAATATATGCATATCTAAAGAGAGGAAAGCTAATGCAACACAACCACACTAATCCAAACCAACAATGCATGCAATTAGACATGCAAAGCATTGAGTGGATCCAACCACAAGTAACTTAACAACAACTCAATTCTTCTAATACATAAGTGCCTTAGACTGAACTTGCTCTATCCAAAAGTTACTTTCAAACTATATTCCAAATAGAAAATTTTTAATCTTTTATAGGTGTATTATTAGGAAAATAATCTAAAGGTATTGCACAACATAAAATTTTCACTATAGTTTTAAATCTAACATTTTAGTGCTAAATGATAGCTTAGAATATAAGCTTTCTAAGAATATATAATTTATCTCAATTTGACCACTATCACCTTGTTGATAGTGTACAAAATTTGATTTGATTTGATTTGATTTGATTTGTGTGGCAAAAAACTCCAGTTTAAATCAATAAGAAAGGTATTTGTCAAATTCATATCCATAATCTTGGATCAGGGTGTATTGACATGGCATCTTCCAAATTCATAATATTGTGGTAAGAACCTATCAGTCCAACAAGGATACAAGTTGAATATGACTAAAAACAAAATCAAAGTGTCACTTATGATGACAATCTATTGTTTCATTTTTAACCTCTTGTCACCACTCTTGGCACACTATGAAAACTCACATTCACTATAGATTTGATCTAAAAGACTCCTTTGTATTAATGAAGGTGGTGGTTCATTTGTAACAAAGGTCACCGTGCCTCAAGATTTTTATACCTTCCATGTTGCCCAACCAAATTCTTGACCGCTATTTTTGAAACTTCCATAAGTACCATGATCCGTACATCACAAAGTTTGTGTTGTATGAAATATGCAATACTAAGGTATCTTACTGATAGCATATTAGAATATGTGAGCTAAGAGTGATGAAAACCTCCCAATGGTCCAATCCCTTGGACAACTCAATGGTCCAATCCCTTGGACAACTATGGCAGTGACATTTTTTGATCCACCCTTCCTAGAAGGCACAACATCACAAGAGTCTTGAATGACTAAAATACTAGATCTTGCAAGGTAGTGTTACTTTATGATGCTTTGGGTGTTTAGCAACCTATCTTTGTATCTTCCTTGACCTCTATGGAGCCTGTAGAGTTGCACGCTCTAGTTCCATGAATGACTCTCCTCACTCAAGTGCTTCTGCTCATACATCAAGGTTTCTCACTTCCACTCAATTAAGCATGTTGTCACTCAGACAAAGTACAAACTAATACACATACACCAACTCAAGAATCTTGATGGTATAAAAAAAATTTACTTGAAAAGAAAGATGCACCAAATGGACATGGTGAACATCAATCTTAAGCCTTTTGTACATTTCCTACTTAGCCACAAGAATCTAGTGACTACAATTAACTTCAAATCTCCTAATTACATTTAAGGTGCTTAGTGCTAATCACATCTTGTCTACTTATTGTGTCCTAACCTAAACTTGGATAGGTGCAGGCTATGTGGTAAGGCCACTCCAGCCTCTTAACATGTTGACTACAACTAGTATGTCAGGTGCACAATAGGGGAAAAGATCTTCATATTGTTCCTATGTATTAAGTAATTATAAATACAAACTGTCTTGGACTATGACTGGTCATCCAAATGACTAGGTGTCATAGTACTACTCATTTGGATGAAATTGGCTGCCACTTGTTTTGTATGACATCATCATGATTGTTATTTGTCTTTGATACAAATTGGTGGCACTTGTGACAAACTACCCACTCTTCTACATATTTGGATTACTTCTACAAGCTCCTTTCACTAACCATCAACTATTTGTTCAAACTTAGTTTGGATCTCCTCAAATTTGGAGTTGGTATGCCCTTGAGGAACAACATGTTGAGTTGTTTTTTAGTATAGGCCCTCTTCTCCAGTGCATCAATCTAGGTTCTCAAGTCCATCAGTTTTGTACGTTGGGGCTCTTTTTGGCAATGTGTTCCAACTGGTTCAAGAGTTGAGTAGTTGTATGCCCGGCCATGTCAAGGAGCCTTGTATGTTCATTCTCCAAGTTGGTTCTTTCACTTTGGAGTTCATTCGGCAGCTCATCAAGTATATTCATGCATTGCTCTTCTTCCTTCTCCCGCTAGTATTTAAGACTCCTATTGAGGTCCATGATATGAAGATTGGTCATCTTCTTTAGATTGAGATATCATGTTTGGGCTGTCATTGTTTTGGTTCTGGCCTCCTCTAACTCAGCTTGGATTTTTGTTGTCTTGCGCCCAGAGTTCATCTTTGTGCTGCTCTTGTTATGGGAAGGCTTTGCCAAAGTGGTTGTTGGCTTCTGTCTTCAGCTTTAGAATGAGCACATAATACTGTTCTTGCTGGAGGAGCTTGTCCTTCAACAAGTTTTATAGACTAGTTTCCTTTTCCTTAAGTTTCTCCATGACCTCAATCAATTTGTTACATAGAAGGGCATTTTCCTCAATCATTGACTGCACCAGGTTATGCACATGTCTTACTAGCATTTCTAGGGCATCAATTTCGGGATCAACGTCCTTGTAGAATGGTAGAAATTCCTCCAAGGCTTCCATTGTGAGTGTAACAATGTTTATACTGTAGACAGAAATCAGCCAGAAGAATGAGTTAATTTTGCATTTCATGTGACGGAGGAAGGCCTCAAATGCACTCATATTTGTGTTCATTCTCCATTGTTTGCCCAAGCCTTCATGGGTTGATTTAGTTCATCCTTGTTGGCTAGAACCTTATCATCAGCCTCCTCTATTGTCTGGGCCACATGTTATTGTCAACTCATGGACTCTTCCTCTACTAGGGTCATCTCTAAAAAATGGCTACATACTTGGATGACATTCTAGGGTCATTGCTTCTTGCTCCATTTGCTTCTCTTTTTTTGGCATTCATTGTTCCAAATGACTTTGCTTCTTTTTTCTGCATCCCTAAGACAAAGTTGACAGAAGCTAATGTTCTTAATGGAGTTCTTGTCCATTTGGAGATAGGGATCCCCTTGTCTTCATCCTTTGATTCTTTCCCCTTGAAGAAAAATATCCTTAAGGTTGTATCATCAGTTGTTGGTGGTAATGACTGTGCTTCATTCTTATGGTCTCCCATATCCACCTTGTCATTTTTAGTGGGTGACAAGATCTGGGTGAAGGAGTCATCACTTCTAGCTTCCATGTTTTCTAACAGTATTGCACTCCTATTCATTTGTGAGGTGGATTGTTTGATCTCTCCCCTTACTTTAGGTTCCCCCTTTGTTTCCTACGGCTTCTCTGCTTTTGCTTTTATTGGAAAATATGTCAATTTTCTAAACCCCTTGTTTGTGCCTCTTGGAAGCCTAAACCTTGGTCCTCATCCTAGTCATCTTCTTGCAGATGATCATTAAACTATAGGTTTCAGCGATGAGCACAAACTTCTTTCTGTGAGCAAAATCCTTGCCTGCCTCATGACATTTTGTGATTTATTTGAAAGGTCAGGATGTCCACTGAAGTATGGAGGTAGAAGTGGATGGGTATTTCTCCTTCTCCTCCTTGTTTAAGAGGTTCATCGCTATGTAGAAATGTAAGATGAAGAAGGCTACAATTGTGGGTGTGCCTTTAGCCATGTAGTCCAATAGCTAAATGACCCATTCTCAAAACATCCTCTTTGAGATTACAAGTTGTTGTTTGTGCACAAGCTGGAAGAAGATTGCTTGGTTCAGGTTCACATAAGCTGTTCTTTTTTACCTCAATAACTTCATAATGGTTTTGATGGTGACTCGTCAAATAGTGTCCTTAAGATACTCTATCTTGTACACATTCATTGACTTCCCACCCACAAATGAGTTGTCAATCTTGTCCTTCAAGTCTTTACTTGGATGGCCATGGGAAGTGGATTTGACCAAATTTAGGGCACTCTCCTCCTAGCAGTCATTGCCAGTGGTCCTCTGTCCACATTGTTAGACTTGCCCTCAATGTCTTGCCACTCACATTGAGGTTATTATACATTTCCTCTAGTAGGGAGATGGTTGATAGACTCCAATCCCAAAACAAGAACTCCAGCTTCTGACTCTTGAGGTAATCCGACCTGCAGTACAAACCCCACTCAAAAACCTTAAAAGATTTGCTTATAATTTCTGTAGATTACCTTGTCTTCCCTCCTTTGCAATTTCTAGCAACATTGCTTAATTATTCTGTAAGTGTGTGTTTTCACAAACACCTGCTTACACAATTTCTCAAGTTTCTGCACTTTGGGGTTGAAAAAGTGATCCTTGTCAATAGTGGCAGTGAATTCCTGTGCAGCACAACAAAATTTTGATTGCAACAAAGAGTGAAAAGTAAAAATATTTGTACTCCCGGCAAGGGATTCTTATTTATAGTCCTTCATCTGTCACAGCAGTTGATGAAAGGCTGCAGTCACAGCCCAAATGTAAGTTGCCTGGCACTAAATGGTTGTGTGTACGTCCTCTGGTGGTGTGTTCATGCAGGAGGCATACATTTCTGTTGGCATGGAATTTGGCAACACTTTGTTAACATGGAAGTTCAGATTGATAGATTTGTTTTCCATTGATCTTTGTAAATAAGCAAACTAGTGCGAACAGAACTTTGTAATGACATGATTCATAATGACAGATCTTCACAACAAAACAGTTCTTTATATTCTTAGGGTCTGTTGTAGTGATGATCTTTGTAAGCACAATACGTCCTTGAGAAAACACGGTTACAATATGAACACTAAGCCCCCTGGCCATTGAACTGGGTAGTAGTCATCATATGACAGAATGATTCTCTTTGTGACGTGCTCATCTAACGACTAATGCTATTTGTTTTTTTGGCTTCGTTCACAACCTTTTGCCTTGCTACAAACTGAAATTACTAAACTAAAGAAAAAGTAAAAAACTAAATTTTGCTCTAGGGAAGTCGAGTCGAAGTGGGTTACTACACACGGGTTGTATAAATTAAATTAAATATAAAGAACTCTCCCACATCAAAGGTTCAATTTAGTGTCAAGCACTCTCCCACATAGAAGAGGTACTGTTAAGGTTTTTTCATAGGTACCGTGAAGTCTAGGTTTGGGTATTGTTTAGTCCAACTCTGCACCTGTCATACAATTTACACAAATAATAAACTCAAAATATGTTCGGGATCTATGTGTGCAGTCATGAAAATATGATTAAACATGTTGTCAAGCATCTTGATAACCAATTAAAAGTAAGATTTGAATTAGAGATGCAAGCAGTTGCCTGATCCTCAAGTATCCCAGTCATTATCCTTGAGAGTGCATGTGTTTGTTTTTTTTGACAATGTAGAAGAATATTAGAATTTTACCATTCGGACAGCTTAACAATGAACAGATTTAAGGGAGTACAAATCGGAAAATTTTCAAGTTCTTCTGTGTGTAACTCTTTTGTGTATATTAGCTTGAAGATGCTTTCGTTTTGAAGTGGACTTATAGTGATGAGATGCGTCCGATTGCGGGTTGGGTCTCTATACTTGCCTCTTGTTGAGTCTTGAATGTTGTTTGCATGTTGAGAGATTCAAGATAGTGGAGTTACGAGGATCTTAGTCCTTTTTTTTCCTGGAAGATTGAGGCCCCATTCACCATCATGTGTCCGACGCTGTCTGAAACTTATCCCCTTGGGCAGCGAACGTATAAAATTGATCCACCATGGATCTGCCAAATTCTATATAGTGTTCTACCACAGCTAACGTATAAAATGGTTCTCATAGCATCTTAACAACTTCGCCACCTTATCTTGAGCTTCTGTTTAATTCCCGTTTATCGTATCAAAAGTTTGTGTTTCTTGACCTTCTGGACTTTTGAGATGCAAGAACAAGGGTTTGGCCTGACACTTGGTTTCTCGAGACTGCAGTATTGCCTCTTATCTTCATTGTCCATAGAATGATATAGAAAGTGTTTATGAGTTCTTTCTCAGGTAACGGATTAGGGTTTTCAATTCCTAAATTTATAGAGTCGATACAATAATGGGAAGACCACCATCCGTACAACTTTTTACAAAATTAAAATTCCCTAATATATATCACTTTGCTCACCAATTTTTCAGCTCGTTTGGCTCGTTGGCTGACTGTTGGTTATTCCTCAGAGTTGATATTCCATGTGAGACATTTGATATTACAATAACATGAGCTCTAGCTTCAAACTTTCTTCGTTCGTGTTGGTGTTTGCTCTTGCGCCGTCTTTCTCATCGCTATGAACTTGTGTGTGTTTTTGACTCTGAGGTTTGATTTCGTCTCCACCTTGATGCAGCATTCCGTTTTTACGTCGTGTCTCCCGTCTTTTCCTTGACAGCATCGAGTTCAAGACTTGGACAAGTCGAAATCGAAGCTGCGTTGCAAACACACCTACGCTTCACGATGACCTTGTTCCTCTATATAACCCTGTGAAAGCTTTTAGTCTTCATCAACCCAACGTTTTTCTCAACGCGATCTGAATCGGGAATGTTCTATTCTGCAAAACACAGGGAATTTGGAGGCAAGGAACGATGAATACACTATCCATTGAGTCCAAAAGTATAAAATGGGAACACTGTCAGAGTGTCAGGATCCTCAATATATCTGTAGCATCACTTTGACTGTTTATCAGGACCTTGTCTTGCCGAGTACGTAGATTACTCTTTGCTTCCAGAGGTTGACGATTTTCCCTTGGCCTTCTGTCTGGTCTATCACTGTACTGTACATTCCCCGACGCATTTTAGGAAGTGGGGAACTTCATTTGCGCCTTCCCTTTTTTGGTCCTATTCCCGATCTACTCTTGTTCCCATTAGGGTACATTTTTCCAGATATCCACTGACAAGGGAGTACTTTTGTACTTCTCAGACCCTTTTCTAGATTTGGTCTTGTCCAAAGATCACCCCTTTCTTTCCAGAAAGCTTTCAAAGTGTATTGACCACTCCAAATCCTTCATAATATAATAGATAATTTATCGGAAAATACCACCATACACGTATACACAAAACCACACTGTATCCGAATACATATCATAACATACAGACAATAACCATGTCTTAAGAAAACATCAATTGAATTAAACTACGAAAAAACGAACAGACCGGAGAATTTCATATTTTTATGTCTGTTAGTGAAATTCAGTTTTACGATAGGGACCTTTACTCTGAATTATGTAAAATACTACATGTGAGTTTGGGTGCAATCTACGGAATTTAAACGAACAGCAGAGAAATTTTGCCCCTGTCCGAAACCGTCACACCCTCGGCGAAGAAACCAGATGGTGCATCGCAAGATACAAAAACGTGAGTTTACATCTATGTTTTTGGACTCCTCTATACAAAGAGCAAATGTCATGCTACAACGAACGCAACCGATACTGCACGAAAATTCTGGGTCCATCTTCTTTATACATTACTCGATTACAAAATTCTAAGTCTTGTTGATACTTCGAATGCCTTGGTCCGCACGGGACGCTGGTGACATGCGTTCATTCAAGTAAAACTTTAGGAGTGGCAGAATCAAAAATAACCCGTAAATTCATTGACAAATCAAACTGCTGAGTCTTGTTATTATCAAACTGCTGACTAGGTAAGGACTTATAAGGAAGACCCCATGACTCGAGGTAAGGAAAGAAATCACGGTTTCACGTTTCCAATCCACGAACATAACATCATGAAGAATCAATTTTTCTGTTCAGATCTGGCGTCAAGTTGGAAACAAGAAGATCCATGGTCATCCAAAGAGTGAAAATCGTGGATGTCCGAGGTTTCCTGAAAAACATGAAGTATTAATATATCAAATTCCTAGGAACTGATGCCGGGATCAAGTGACAGGTGAGAAGTTTGCTCTATTTAACAAACTTGAAGGTGTTGGATCACATGTATTGTTGCTGTCTACCATTGCAATTTTATGACATTAATGGGATGAAAATATACGAAAAATATTTTTTAATTAGCAATTAAGAACATCAATTCGACAACATGCTGGAGACTTGGTGACCACGGTTGAGCATGGGGTTGTTCAAGGACGTGGTATAGACTTCTAGATATTCTATTCTGGTCAAGTTCAAACTTGACATTCCGTGCGATCGACGGCTTATAGCGGTCATCCGGTTGCCTCATTCTAAAGTCAAAGGCCACCGCGTTGGATAAAAGAAGGATCAAGCGGTAGAAGGATGCATGAGAACGTTACTAAATAATATCTGCAAAAGACAAAATAGAATAGAGTCCCATTCATAATCGCATTTATCGTGTTAAGCCGTCATGCGTCTCTTGTAGGAGTCTCTCATCACACAGCAATCGCCGTGTGATGGGACATATAATATGCATACGTACCGTCCGTCTTTAATATGCGTAAAGCACGCATATGGCAAGCGTGTCAGCCAAAGAAATATGTTTCACGCTGTTCGGATGAAACTCAAACCGCAGATCCCGATAAATGCTAAATAGCAGAAGAAACCTCGATCGCCACTAGGGTTTTATATTTTCGTGCCCGTATATTTCCTAGTACGTGAGGTAGTGAAGAATATTTGGAAATTAAAGATGAAAGTCAGGACCTAGGCAGTCAAAAGATAGGAGAATCTGAATCTGAATCAAATAAGTCTCCGAATCTCTCGAAACTCAATCACGAGGTGCGCATGCATTCTCAAGGTCGAAAGAAAGCTGGAGATGACTTATTCTGAACCGGATACTGGAGCGGATGGACAAGTATTCTCCTGAATCTAAGCGTAGGTCTGAGTTGCCTGGTATCGCAAGAAGTGGCTTCTACTGTTGACAAGCAGGACATTGCATCTTACGCTCTATCCTAAACTCTAGTTCCTTTCTAGATTCTGTGTGTCATATTTACAATCTTATTTTAAAAGTAAGATCCAAAATTGTCACTGAAATATATGTTCTAGCATTTTCGGGGAATCTGATGAAGTGGACATTCTGGTTCCAACAGGCACGATAAAAGACCATGGCAAGATAAAAGATTGGTATATGTAGCGCAACTGCATGTGTACTATCTGCAACCAGAATTTACACTTGTAAATTCTGATTGCAAAAGCTGTATCTGCTCTTTTCATATATCTGAACCAATTTGGTATATCATATTTTCTAGGTATACCTAAGAATCCTGGAGAATAAGTCTGATTTTTGAGGTTTGATATTCAGATATCAACCCTCAAAATTTTGGCACAGATTGCTGGAACTTACAGTTTTTGCTACTCAGCTATAGAACACAATATGTACATTTAGACCATTGTCTAAATCGGTGTTTTAACCTTTCCTGTATCTTCATGGGCAATGCCTATATCGTCCTGTTTTCCTTGTATGTACATTTCTGATGTAGAACAAGAATTTGCTATAAATGTAGCTGCTAAATTTCTGCTTTCTTTTGTGAATTGATGATCGTAAAGAAATCAGCTGCTGATTCAGATTGATTCCTCCACAACTCAGCTCGATTTTTGACCTTCTTCACCGCATTTAGAACAATAGACGCTTCCAACTTGACATCACAGTGTCCAATGACAACTACCTTCTGTAATTTTAAATCTATGTTGATTTCTTTTACCCCTGCAACCGAGAACGGAATTAGATTTCTGATTTCGAAGACAAAGATTGCCGATGATAATGAAATTGCTCGAGCTAACCGTCGTAAATTCATAGACCCAGCAAATTTCTCACCTTCCAAAATTGTTAGCTCCTCTCGCACGTTTTCTTCGCATCCTTCGCAGCACAGTGGTACCTTCAATTCGATACGCTGGAGTTTCAATCAGAACATCACAGTTAGTAAGCAAACGAGAAACATCACAACAGTTAATTTGAACGGTCATCAATGTCTGCTTTGGACATAAGGTCCTGAGTCTCTCATGGTAGACTGCAATTTGAGAAATTCGAAGACGATAATGCTGCAACATTGTCACTAATCAATTATCTGAAGGAATGTACCCTTGGAACCAGCGGAGGAAGTCTGGATTTATGTCTTAGTAATCTCCTTGCATGGTCCCGTACAGTCATTCTCATGTTTGGATTGCAAAGGTTTGAAAGCCTTGTCAGGAAAGGGTCTCCGTAGCTGATCCGGGAGCACGTCCACTCTTTAGGTAGAACTTGAGCTCTTTGACAGATGCGTCCGGGTTCTACAGTCTCCTCAGATGTGACGGCAGCTTGAAGTATTTATAGTCACAGATATAACCCGGAAACATATCTCGCGACTTTTGGACACCTTACTACTCAAGTTCATTTTTTATTAAAGCCTTAACACGCTCGGATTACCTTGAAGTACGGTCTTTTATCATTTATATAATATTATTTTATGTGTTGAATTCTAAGGGCTCAGTCCGCGTCGTGATAGCGTGAAGCGCGTCTACGACAAATGGATGAGGAGTTTGTGTCCCCACCAATGTCACCCCACCAATGAAGGAACATTGAGATCGATTGCTCTGTACGTGACCTCTTCAAACTGTTCTCGACTGTCTCGTCAGGGATCACGCGTGCTAAAGCGCTTAAATATGACCTCTCGATTCCATTTCAGTTCAAGTCTTTTGTAGTTTCCACGAGCGTTAGAGTACGTGCGCAGAGGCTTGAGACCTCCCTTAAGCACAACATTCATTTTATGCTAGCCTCGATCTTTTGTAGCTTTGGAAGGCGGGTTGATCGTGGACGAATTCTTAGATTTTTTAGGAAGTGCTCATTCTGCTGCTAATTTCCTGTGAATTTAGTACTGTGGTGATCCATGTTCAGCATCCATCTTTCAGTGGATGCTAGGTCTCAAAGTTTTTCATAGCTTAATAAGAGATCCAATTGCAAGATGCCGAGATATGACTGGTCGGGTACCCCGTTCGCAGTTACAAGTAGGTTGAATTGGTACCCAGGCTGGTATTCTATTTTCGGATCCCAGAACCGTACATTTTATCTGGCCATACATTTATTCAACACTGTATTATCGTATGCAATGTTGCATGGTTCTGATGTTAAATCAGGTGCTCATTAGGCTAGCCATGGTCAACTGCAGCGTTTCTTGCGCTTCAAACTCTTGGGAACGTCCATTCAGCGTACAAAATTGATATGACCTAAGCACACCTCTTATCTAAATCTGATCGTACCCACAGTTGTGCCAGTTGATTCTCAAAACGTACAATTAAAAGCCATGGGAATTCTAGCTCTCCCTATCACTCACTGACCAGAACTCGGAAAGTCCATAATTGAATTTACGAACTGACAGAAAGATTAGATACGATATTGTAACATCAGTGTCGCATGCCATTGAGAACATGGAAATTATAATCTTTCTACACTGTCATCAAGCTTTTGTGTATCACTAGCTGTTTACCAATCCGCAGTTAAAAGTCTTCGATTCAACCAATTCTGTTCTTGAGACATATGATCAAGGTAACTCTGTCACTGTGCAATATTAACTTACACCCGTAAACTCTGCCTAATGGCACCGTGTTCATGTTTCTATTCGCTTATGCTTACTCCGATTCAGAGCTTATGTATCTCTCGATGATCTTGACAGTTGAAGATTATGTAATACACAATTACATTGAAGTTGAAAATGTCTTTTCCAAATCTCAATCTCATTTATGAAGAAGATATATGAAGAAACCTTTTGCCGAAAACCAGAGGGTTTACTCAGCTTTTAAGTAAATGTGTACGGTTCGCTACATCACGTTAACATAAGATCTAGCCTTATAGTCCGATTAGAATATCAAATATCTGCTGGTCCGATCATTAACCAAATCTGACGAATAGTGGGTGGCGAAAAATGCATATGCAAGGGTTCTCTGTTTATGAGAGTTTACGGAGTTCACTGCAAATTGCATTAATCGGTGCTTGTGAATGACTGCATATCCGTCTGTGACACGTGAAAGTTCCTAGAATCTTATGATAATTCCGGCTAAGATGTTTCCAAGCTTGAAAGCGTGATTTTGGCTATATGTACAAATGTTCAGGGTTGTATCTGCTTTACAAACTTTTTTTGAACTGCGTATGATTACAGGTGAAGTGATTTCACACTCAGGGTGCTTGGATAAAACTTCATGAACTCACACAGAAGCTCAATTTCTCCATTTAAAAATCCATATGACAAGAAGTTTTGGATTCTAAACAGAGCCACGACAGTAGTGAAAATATTTCATGTCTTGGAAGTACAAATCGTTGAATAGTCCTTTCCTGGCTCCTGCATTCAGCGAATCGTCGAACTTGCCTTTTAGTCGTGCAGGCAGCTGTGTCCGTGGCCACAAGCAGGAGAAACAGGGGAATTAGTTGCAATTGGTGAACTCCTTCAGAGTGAAATTTAGAGAACGGGTACCACTATGCTCGCTATATAGTTTCCGTTTCAAACCGGAGGACGGATTCTGTGCTAGTATATCTCATAATTGAGGGTACTTTGAGATACCACAGCTAACTTAGGGAACAAAGGAGAGGGACGGTTGACTCTAAGTTAATAAGTTTCATTTCCTAGCTCCTATTGACACAGCGCATTTCCACGCTCTGCGGCATGTGAGGCCAATAGAAACCTTTTTATATTCGATCAGACATGAGGTAACCAGCTAGGCTTCCCATCTTCTCTTCTATTTAATGCGCGTCCTTTCAACTACCAGTCAACCATTATGTTATTTGTTCTCACTCATGTCACACATTCCTGGAAGGTGATTATATATTTCAATCTGTGATTTATTGACTTTTATGGTTCTCACGATCCTTTACTCCCACGTTTTCAAGGTTCAAGAATCACACATTCTTCTTGGATCTTGCGTAGTTTTAATTGCGGCATGTCAAAATCAAAACGAGACAAGCTTCTCATTTTGATTCCTACAAGATTCTGATTAATTTTGGTAGGATAAGAAGATGGATGGGAAGACCCCGTCAATCCCTAGAAGGATAAAACGTACGGGGTAACGTCTGAATCAAAACGGGCGGTGTTGAAGCTACGAGACCGTGCACGGGCGTGCGAGTAATTTAATATATAGAGCTACTTCTCAGGAGTATGAATAGGACTCTTAAGTCAACGCTCACCAAGACCTCCCGGTTAGTCAAAAGAACTTGAAGTGATTTATACTCCCCAAAGACGTGCATGCATATGCATCGGTCATGAGCTGTGTTGATCAAATTAGAGTTAGAGAAGCACGTCTGTTCCACAAATTTCTCCTCCCGAAATTTCTGAAGAATCACGTCAAGGATAACTTACGAAGAGATTCTAACAATGGACATACCCTTCGAATCGAGGATTTAGAAGGAAATCTTGAGCTTGCAGTACACACCGGCATGCGCAACGAAAGTGTCTGCACACAGATTCATATATTTGTTATCATCTTTGGTGATTGCTCTTTAGAGATCGATCCTCTTCACGACTGTAGGTTTCTTCACCCCTGTTGACGCGACTAATGGCTGGAATGCAACTGACATAGCCGGGTAGCGTATTCTAATCCTGGTCACTACACCTGCAAACAGAATTTCCCCCGTGTCAACGCGGCTCAGGGCTGGATTGCAACTGACATAGTTGGGTAGCGAAGTCTAATCCTGGTCACTCTACCTGCAAATAGATTTTCCCTCGACTACATACTGGGAAACTCATAGCGAAGTTCGTGTGTCTTAAGTGCATGGACTTAATCGACCATACGTCCCAAACTAAGGATAAACCAAGAGACTACAAGGCCCGAAGTCAGAAGAAAAGCAGAAACACTGAAGTATCATCTGTTCCATTCTCGCAAAGGGTTCTGAACCTAATCGAATCCGGTAACCAGCGATTGTTATGAATAACTATCCTGAGTCGATGTGCAAAGGACGAATACTAAGAGTATGCCGGTAAGTCTGGTGTGTTACCAACAATGAAAGTGGAGACACCAAAGAATGGTCTGCGGGACACAAGTCTGAAGATTAACTCACCACTCACTCGCTAGGAGTATTAGTTTGTGATACTTCGGAGTATTAGTTTGTGATACTTCATCAGCACTCTCCCTCAATGAGATCTGGAATTTGACTCTTAGATGAAATCTGAGATATTTCTCATCTAGATATTGAAATTTATCTACAGGGAAAGCTTTGAAATATTGAAATATTGAAATTTATCTCTAGGTAAAGCTTTGGTGAAAATATCAGCGACTAGCTCAGTTGAAAGAATATAATGTACTACTCAATTGGAAGAATAGTATAGATCTATTTCTCCAACCACCATCTTTTCTCTAAACCACTATCTTTTCTTTAATGAAATGATAATAGACTTTCTATTTTTTATTTCTATTTTGGTCTTTGCATGAAATAATGAATTGCTAGCAAGTTTAATATTACCTATGTTATCTGTGTACACAATTATAGTATCAAGAAATATATATCTCATATCTTCTATATATCCTATATTTTCTAATAAAGTGTCAAGCAAAATAGATTTACATGTAACATTAGTGGCACCTCTATATTCCACAAAAGTTGATGATCAATTAATTGTAGAAAGATAATCTGATGTTGAATTTCGATCTTGAGCATTTCTTATCTAGCCTAGTCTGTAAAGTAAAACCTTGTACAGCGGTAACCGACCGGCCGAATAAAGCCCAAATTGAATGGTAAACTTCACTTAACGTAAAATCTTTTGAACTGTAATAAGATTTGACTTCCTGTAGACTTCCTCATTAGACCAACAACATAGTTTAAACTTGGTCTAGTCAAATAAATCAGTTTTCTAACAATCTGTCCGCACATATTTGGATCATCTAACAACTCACCATCTTGTGCATTTAACTTAATAGAAATTGAATTCTCCTTTCAATTGATCTTTTAATTACCAGATGAAATCTTTTACTTGACGGCTATTACTGATGATCACGTCATCAACATAGATGATAATAAAAGTCTATTATCACCGGGCTTGTAGTGGGTAGAATGAAAAATATGAACTGCAACTTTGGATATTTGGATCTAATATTTGGATTTGGATCGTTTGCTGTTCATCTGGATGACAATGTTGGATAGACATGTTCAGTCAACACGGTGTAGAGAAATACTAATGTTCTTGGAATTTCTGGAAGACGAAATTAATTAGATCATCGACAGCTACGATGAAAGCTATGACACTGACAAATATGCATAGGACTGATCAAGTGTGAAAAGTTTAGAACGTGTTAAGCAGATTGTAGTATCTGATCCTGACTTGTGACAGTCACTAGTAAGGAAGCCGGGACTTTCTGGTTAGAAACTGCAGCAAAATGAAATAAACAAAGTAATAGGAAAACAAATTTATCTCAAGCCAGAACTCAGTCGGAGTAGCAGAGGTAGGACTGCTTCCTCTGCAAGATCAGATCATCAGTTGAGGTGTTGTCCAGTGGAATTTTGTACATGATTTGTTGGTCCAATAAGCCTGAGTAATTGATATAGAGAAATCTGAATAAAGATTGAGAATCCCTTTATCCATTGTGTCGAGATAAGAACGACACCATTTGATTTACACACATAACAAAATCCCTTGGCTGTGCAGTGAACTGATCACTCATAAGTAAATTAAGTGAAGGGATCTGGACCTCCTTGGTATAGTATAGTACAATCATCCATCCTAGAGGGTGCACTATGATATACTGTATGCTGACTGAGTGGATTGATCCTCTCTTTTTACATCCAAAAATATAGTAGAGCACCAAAAGGGTTCTGGCTGCCCAGAGAGAGCAGAATTGTATTCTTGAGTGCAGATTTAATCAGAATAGTACCATTAAGAGTGGACAGGTCCCGACAATTTCCAAATTGATGCTAGAGCACCGAAAGGTTCTGGCAGGCGAGAGAGCAGAAATAAAGTAATGTGGAGTTAAAATCAAGGGTCTTTAAAATGAAATAATATTATTAAGAGTAGACGGATCCAAACAACTCCGTTTTCAAAATGGCAGTATCATAACACTAACGACGAGGATCCTTGTAAGCTTGTGAGAGAGTGAAACTGACTTTTTAAATATATGAAGATTTTACTTTTGAAATGAAAATTTATGTAATGTGAGAAAGCTACCGTAAGGATAATCTGACCTCTTCTTAAACAGAAAATCAATATACATAAATTTTATTTTTGATTTTAAATTTATTTTTATTATATACAGAAATTTTATTTTTACTGTAATTGAAGAGAGAGACTAGCAAGGCGACTTGGGAGAGAAAAATTTCACATCTAAGATAACATTTTGTTAGCTACTCAGAGATAAAACACTAAAACTAAACTTCCCCCCTTTAAAGCATGCCAGTACTTCATCTTTCCTATCGCCTTTATCACAGATTAATCTAGAAAATAATGGAGAAGACTGGATTATCAATGCGGTCCCAAGTGTTGCCAAGTGTTTGGGACTTCCCTGCATGCAATATATATCCGGAAAATCTACATTTCTATATTAAGAAGGTATTTAACTATTGTGAAAAAATTTTATTTTCTTAAACTACACAAAGACCTTTTTCATCCAATCGACTTCCCCAAGGTTCAAAATTTTTCCATTCATTGTTCTTTTTTGTATGTGTACCTTGCATATTGCAAGGAAAAGTTTTAATCCCACAGAGTGTATGCTTCTTTCTTTGACTTTTCCTGTTTATTCCAGGTAATTGATAGAAACTAGATTATAGTAATGACATGGTGTCATCCCATTCGAAATATTGTGTTAAGAACAGATTGGTCCCACAAGGATATGAATTGAATATGATCGGAAATGAGCTAAAAGTGTCACTTACTATGACAATCTATTGAATGCTAAGTATTTGACCTCTTGTTCAGAGTTATTCCCAGAAGAGGATAATATCATCACTCTTGGTCCACTATCAAAAGAAAAACAAGCAAAACTCACACTCACTGTAGATTGAATCCACAAGATTCCTGAAAGTAGTGGTTCATTTGTGAAGAAGTTCACATCATCTAAAGATTTCTGTACTCTCCTCATTGCTGACCAAATGCTGGACTGTTATAGTTGACACATCCACAGGTAGTATGATCCGTTGTCCCATCACCACGTTTATGTCATACAAGATTGGATTACTAAGGTGTTTTACCAAGAATGTCCTAGAACATGCAAACTAAGAGGGAGTAAGATCTTCCAATCGCTCTGATGACTTTGATTGTGACATTGTGTTCCACCACCCTTCCTAGAAAGCATGATGTCACTGGATTCTTGAATGGTTATACTGCTGAATATTACAAGGTAGTGATACTTTATAATGCTCCATGTGTTCGGTCACCTTTCTTTGCATCGTTCTTGACCTATGTCAAGCCCCTTGCATTGCACACTCTAGTTCCACATGAATGATTCCCTTCACTCAAGTGCTTCTACTTGTACAACCAGATACTCCATTCACACTCAATTAAGCATGAAATTACTCATACAAAGTGCAGACTAATACACATACACCAACTCAAGAAACTTGATAATATAAACTTCATTTACTGCAAAAGAAATATGCATCAAATGGACATGGTGAACATTGGGCTTAAGCCTTTTATACGTTTACTACTTAGCCGCAAAGAAACCCAATAGCTATAATGAGCTAGAAATCACATATTAACATCTAAGGCACTCAATGCTAATTACATTTTATCTACTTATTGTGTCCTAAAATAATCCTAACTTGGTGTGTGATAGGGGGTATGACCATCCCAGCCTCTTAATCTATTAGCTATAGCTAGTATGTCAAGTATTAGGCAGGGCACCGGATCTTTGTATGGTAACCTAACTATGCACAAAGTGTGTATAAACACAAATTTTCTTGGACTATGTCTACAAAAACTACCCTATCTCATCTACACGATGACACTTAGTCTTTTTTTATGAATTTTGTTGCCACTCATTTTTTATGAAGTTGTCATGGTCATTACTTGTCAGTGATATAAATTGGTGACACTTGTGACAGCTATTTGGATGACTTTTACAAGCTCCTTCCTATATCCATTAACAAGTCATACAAAGTTGGTCTGGGTCTCCTCAAACTTGGAGTTGGTATGCTCCAACAACTTGACAAAAAATGCCTTGAGTTGTTCATCTGTGTATGCCTTCCTCTTCAATGCATCAATTTGGGCTCTCAGGTCCTTTAGCTTTGTAAGTTGGAGGTTCTTGTTAGTGATACATTCCAACTAGTTCAGGAGTTGAGTAGCCATATTCCTAATTGTGGCAAGAAGCCCTGTCCACTTGTTCTATAGGTTAGCTCATTCACTTTGGAGTTTGTTCAGCAACTTTTCATGTATCTTTGTGTTTTGCTCTTCTTCCTTCTCCGGTTGGCATTTAAGACTTGTATGGAGGTACAAGATACAAAGATAGATATTCTTCTTTAGGTTGTCATATCATGCTTGGATTTTTTGTCTTTGCTCTAGCCTCATCTAGCTTAGCTTGTAGAGTCCGCAGTTCATCTTTGTGTTGCTCTCATTGTTGGAAGGCTTTCCTGCAGTGGTCATCAACTTCTACCTTGATCTTTAGGATGAATGTGTTTTATTGTTCTTATTGGAGGAGCTTGTCCTTTTTGAATTTTTACATACATGTGTCCTTCTCCTTAAGTTGCTCCTTAATCTTGATCAATTCATTTTATAGAAGGGCCTTTTCCTTAGTTGTTGATTGTGCCAACTTATGCAAGTGTTGTACTAACATTATTGGGTTCTCAATCATGGGATTAAGTTCCTTGTAGAATTTCAAGAACTCCTCCAAGGCTTCCACTGTTAGCATAACAATGTTCACCATGTAGACCACCATCAGCCATGAGAGTGAGTAATTTTTTCATTTCATGCAACTTAGGATTGTATCAGATGCACTAATATTTGTGTATCATTCTCCACTGTTTGGCCAGGCCTGCACTGGGTTGATTCTGTTCATTTTCTTTGCTTCCCTGTTGGTTGGGATCTGATCACCGGCCTCCTCTACAATTGGGTCCACCTATTGTTGTCCACCTAGGGACTCCTCCACTAGGATGACTAGGTCATCTTTCTACAGTAGCTACAAACTTGGACAACCTTTTGGGATTGTTGCTCCTAGCACCTTTTGCCTTGTGTCGTTGTTGTTTTTCATTCCAAACAACACTACATCTTTGTGTTTCATCCCTAGAACAAATTCAACAAAGGATATCATTGCCTAATGGAGTTATTTTCAATTTGTAGATAGGCTCCTCACCTTCCTCCTTAGATTCTTTCCCCTTAATCAAAAAAATTATTGGGATTGTATCATTAGTTCCTGGTGGTAACTACTATGCTTTGTCATTTCAGTCTCCCATATCCACCTCATCATTTTTCACAAGTGATAGTATCCAAGTGAAGGATTCGTCACTCTTGCCTCCATTATTTTCTAACAAGGTTCCTTTCTACTCCTTATATGAGGTGGATTGTCCAACCTCTCCCCTTAATTCAGCTCCCTTTCATTTCTTGGGTCTTCCCTACTTCCAATTTTTTTGGACAATATGTTGATCATTTTGAACTGCTCATTTCAGTTTCTTGGAAGCCTAAACCTTGGTCCTCACTCTAGTCACCTTCTTGCGGATGATTATAGTGTTGTAGGTTTTGGTGATAGGCACAAAGTTCTTTGTGCAAGAAAAATCCTTATCTATCTCAGGGTATTTTTTGATTTCTTTGGGCAGGTCATAGTGTTCATGAAGTACATTGATGGTAGAAATGGCTAGGAAATTTCTCCTTCTTCTCTTCATTTAGGAGTTTCATCCTTATGTAGAAATGCAGGATGAAGGGAGCTATGATTGATGGAGCACCTTCCACCATGTAGTCAAGTAGCTCAATGACCCATTCTTGGAACATCCTTGCACAACTTACCAGTTGTTGTTATGTACAAGTTGGAAAAAGATTGTGTGGTTCAAGTTCACATAGGTTGTTCTTTTTTACCTAAACAACTTCATAATTATTTTGGTGATGACTCATCAATAGGTCCTTGAGATCCTCTATCTTGTACCCATTTGTCAACTTCCTACCTACAAATGCATTGTCAATTCTGTCCTTCAAGATCTTACTTGGACGGCCATGGGAAGTTTCTATGTGTATGTGGCTAAATAGAGAGCACTCCTCTCCTAACACTTGTTGCTAGTGGTCTTCTATCCACATTGTCAAGTTTTCTCTCATCATCTTATCACTTACATTGAGGTTATTGCAAATGTCTTCTAATAGTGAGACGTCCAACAAACTACAATCCCAAAGCAAGAACTCTAGCTTTCTACTCGTGAGGTAATCCAACATGCAGTATAGACTCCACCCAAAAATCTCTAAAGGTTTATTTATGATTTCTAAAGGCTGATTTTTTCCTCTGTCCTTTGCAATTTTTTGCACCATTGCTTAATTATTTGGATTTGCAAAACTACCCTGTCATCAACACCCACTTACATAGTCTCTCAAGTTTTAGCATTTGCTAGTGAAAAAGCTATTTTTGTTGGTAGAAAATGTGAATTCATGTGTAATGTGATAATACATTGATCATAAAAGAGAGTGAAAAAGTAAAAGAAAGTTCTCCTTGGGGCACAAGATCTTGATTTTATAGTTCTATAAAAAAATTGGTCCATCCTTCATCCATCATGGTAGTTGATCCACGGTCATGCCTCAAATGTGTGTCTCTTGACATCAAATGGTTGGGAGTACATCCTTTGGCAGCATGTTCACACAAAATGTGTGAATTTCCATTGGTGTGGAATTTGCCAATGCTTTGTCTGACCGTGGAAGTTCATATTGACAAAGCTTCATTTTCAATGATCTTTAGAACAAAGTAACCTCATGCCAACAAGACTTTGTAAATACACAATTTTTAATGATAGATCTTCACAATAAAACTATACTTCATATTTCTGAGGTCAGTAGTAGTGATAATCTGCATAAGAATGATAAACCAATAAACCCTCAAGAAAGCTTTGTTATGATACAAATATTGGGCCTTGGAATTGGGTCATAGTCATCATATCTGGGGATTATTCACCTTGTGAGGTGCTTGTATGACAACTAATGCCATTTTTTCAGCTTTGTTCACAACCTTGTACCTTGCTATGTATTGAAATTACTAAACTAATAGAAAGAACAAAATATTACTATAGGGATGTCAAGATGAGTTAATAAAATTATTTACATGTTCTGTCTACCATGATGCTGGCCCTCACTGGAGAAAGATGAAATATTTACATAAGCATATATAAGTGAAACACATTTCCAATATAGATAAGATAGTATTTCTTATAGAACAATAAGATCTACCAAATTTATATACTGATTTCTATCATCCTTGCCTCTTTCCTAAGGTTCAAATTTATCCTTACAATGTTTTCCTCTATGTATACTTTTGTATATGTTGAGGAACTATTTAGTTTCACAAAGGTAATGTTCATCTCTCTTCTTCACTCCTTCAATATTCCAGTTTACAAATGAAAATAAGAACTAGATTTTTTACATGTTGTTTTCTCCATGTGATATCCTACCTTGGGGAAATAGATGAAATATCTATATAAATGCATACTAGAAAGTTCATTTCCTTGTATTCTGTCAAGGAAATAATTGACAAAGAATAACACCATTTACCAAATTAAAACATGATTTCCGTTATCTCTTCATCATGAGGTTCAAATTTATCCTTGTAATTTTTCTTGTGTATATACTTTGGTAAATGTAGAGAAAATATTTAATTTCAGGTGGGTAATATTATTTTTCATACTTGCTCTACCTGGTTTGTCACAATTTGCAAACAAAGGGAACTTTTAAAAAATGAAATAAATTGTATTATACTCATGTTCTTAATCACATGTGTAGCACTATCATAGGTGGATAGTGAAAATCCCTTTATAAATCTATCCTTGGGAAATCCACATCTCTATATATAAAGAGAAGTAAATGTTATACATTGTTATGTAGAATGAGCTTAGTTATAGGTAAAGATAATTTCATTATTTCCACTATCTCCATTTTTATAGTTAACCTAAGCAAACAGAACAAATATAAATATTTAAATTACCATATAGGTAAAAGTGCACATACTAAAATTCATAACCATAGCAATCTTGGTGGAAAAATTACCTACCCATGTTTTCCCTATATATTTTAAAGAATAAGACAATGAAATATATTTTATTGACATGATATATTCACTTTTTTGTACTTCCTGTGCAAATAAAACACAAAACCAGCATGAATTAGACTTTGACAAGATGTATGTAATGTAATCTGGTGATGGCAAACTTGAAACCTCCTACACTGAATATATCAACTGTCCATTATATAACTATTTATTGCAATATCTAATACAAATGTAAACTGCAGTTTAGAACCATAGTTGTAATATAAATAAATATCCAAATTAGAGTTCGGAACTCAATAAGAACCGTACTCAGAAACCTAATTTTTCTATAGATAGAATGCAATGCAATTGAAAGTTCAAATAAAATTTATCTCCAACACTACCATTGAGAACACAATCTGTAAATTACAATATGTAAACTTGTTTCGATTTTCATTCATTGAGTTGGTTATATAGCAAATTACTATTCTGACCAAGTTCTAAGATGTAATTTGGTTTCGGATTTGTATGGCATCTTTTAACGCAATTTGGATTGCGTTATTCTTAGAATCCTGATCAGTTGTATAGTGTATATATAATTGTATTGCATCTGGATTTAATTTGATGGAATTTAGTATCCTAAACTAGTATCAAATTAGATTCCAGATGCAATACAATTATGTATACACTATACAACTCAATCAGGATTCTAAGAATGCAATCCAAATTGCGTTAAAAGATCCATACAAATCCGAAACCAAATAACATGTTAGAACTTGGTCAGAATAGTAATTCTGCTATATAACCCATTCAATGAATGAGAATACAAAACAAGTTTATGTATGAAAAAGTAATGATTAATGTAAATTTTTGGCTAATATAGCTACCTATAGTAGCTAAAGCTTGTTATATTGGTATTTTTAGTAGAAGCAATGGTACAATACAACTATACTACACACCAGTACAAGTAACTATTGCTCCAAGGTATTTCCGCGTTCACCTTGGCATGCACACCTTTACTTGATCATGCTCTAGTTGTACATTATTCTCGCCAAAGCTACCTTGCGTACAAGTTTAACCCTCTTTGCATTCAAGATCCAAGTCACTATCATTTTTATTTTTTATATGGTTTATGTTTCACACAACAACCGGTATCTTATTTTCCTTAGTATGGTATCTACAAAGTTAACTATTACTTTACATAGTTAAAATGAAATAAATTTTCTTCGTACATTTAAGTGTATCAAAAGAAAATGATTATATTTAAACTCCAAATTAGTTTCCACCAACATATGTTGTTATTGAATGCTCAAAGTTCAAAAAGGCTAAGATATATAAATGATCGAATCAACTTTTCATCCAATTCATCCTACTTCCATTTGGGACTATGTGTATATAATGAATATCTAATGAGAGGTATGCATGTATATTATTACTTAAAATTAGAGCAATTTCACAATACCCTGTTCTGTTTGTGCCAGTATTTCCCCATATGATATGTTTACGACGAGTATTGTACCATATGATCCTGTTTCAAATAAATTAATAATCTGCCCTTGCCGTGAATGAAAATCGGCCCTGCTACTTTGCCCGTGCGTTCATAGATACTATTTTGCGTGTAGCATTCACATATAATTACCAAACGCTTTTAGTGGAACAATTCACAATCATACCCCATCCGACCCCGTAAACTTAGTGTTTATTACTCTATAAACGCACCATAGCCAAACAAAAGTTCACTAGATCTGTAAGTAAAGATCTACACAGATCCATAAGAAAGTACCTATAAGAAGGTTTGTTCAGAATGGTGGAGATATACAAAATTTACATGAAGCTTTTGCTGTCATAGAGGTAGGCGTACATGCTGTGCTGTCCCGTTTTTACACAATCTTTCTTTAGTGAGCTACTTGTTCGAGGGAAGACTCTCATTCATGACCGACTTACGCGATTCACATGGCTCTTTTGGGCTCCGGCGTCCCACTAAAAGACAAAAAGACAAAGTCCGGCAATTACAATTTTGATTGAGCTCATGTGCATGTCAGGTCTGTCTGATGTTCAAACCATCTGCCGGAACCTATACGTCAAGCAGCTCTAGCTCCATTTGAGCCTTTTCGATCTGGGAATTTTCTAGATTAATGGGTCGGGTGATACAACGTGGATTAGAACGATCGGACATTCTCTTTCTATGACAGGTTTAAATTCTCCCGGAAATGAACCTTCCTACTTCCGGTCTTCGCGAGATCGAAATAGACTCTTTAATCTTTCCAAGCAAATACATCTTTGATTTTAATTTTTGACCTTCGAGATGGGATGCAAATGTAATATGTTTTACCTTTTTCATTTTTGGACCGTTATTCAATGTTGGTCATGTATGATTTAAAAATGAAATCATTTTATTAGTTTTCTTTGAGATAAAAAACAAATTATTTGTCAACGAGAACCAATTCCAGTATTCGGTGTAATTTTTTTTCATAAATTTTTTCTCTGCTTACTAACGTGATTAATTACACAAAATTTTCTGTTTGAAACTCCATTAATCACAAAAATATGAAATCTTTAAAATTCATCTATATATAAAAAAACTAAAATTGATGGAGATTCCTTTGTTAAGCGAATGTGAAATATCTTTTTTCTATTGAGTTATAAACCCCGAACTCTTTACTCTATATAATCTAGTCCGAGAATTGGTTACCTATTAGCGCCAGTCAATAATCCAAAGTGACATGTCATCACAAGTATACGTATAAGGTTGACATATGTCCAAATTAACTGCCGGACGTATGCACTCCCATGGATACATTATGCTCTTTCCGTCAATGTTTTACAGGCTGACGGACGTACATCATTGAACCATGTGAAGTGGCCTTTTGGCGGGCAGACCCTCGTTATACGGTGAAATATTGGTCAAAACAAGATCAAATTGTCAAAATAATTTTCGAAATATTGCTTACACTGTCCATTTTCCCACCAATCATACATAATTCAGGTTCATAGATCTAAAGGCTAAATTTTTTTAGTCATTTATTAACTTAACGTCCAATCACTCCATGTCCAAATCATGAGACTAAATGTAATTAATGGATCTTGAGAGGAATCTTGTACGGCTTGATGGGGTCTTCCCATCCTTCATTTTCCCTACGCGGTCGCCGCTTTCTCATTAATGAATCTCCATGAGAGGAATGCAAGTGCATTATATTGATAATCATATATACAATCTTATTAGTTTTGCGAATCGTTAAATTTTTCTAGGAGTATAAATACAAAAGGATAACTTTTTATGTTTGTGTATGTATTTTTTTATAATACCTTTGTGTTGTAAAAAGCATCTTTGTGCATCCGAACTTAGTTGGGGACTATATGTTTATATTGAATCTCTATGGTGTCCATATCCACTTAATTTGAAACATACGTTCAATGGGTTTGTGATTGATTTTTCTCTTAAACACATACATTCTTATAAAATAAAAGTAGTGAAATTTGACAATAATTCAAAAGCTTACTTTTTTGCTTTGAAAGTCAATTTATCTTAAAGTAAGAGGCCAAATTTGAGAAATTATCTCATGTATTTAGAAGTGCGGCTAGTGATTTGATCATTTGGAAGAATGAATAGTGAGTAAAAAACATAGTAGTTTTGAGATTTATTTGATTGTCATCCATTGTAATTGCAATGGACATCTCAAGCACTTTGAGTTATTTTACTTATTGTTTGACGTGAAAAGGAACAATGTAAACATATAATATATTCTTTAATTGAATTATTAAATAGATCAATAAATTGATATTTACTATCTTTTCAATATAAATCAATATCCATATACATACTGTTAATTAATTTCCATCAATCACATGTAGTTTTTTAAGCGCATGACCTAGAATACTAACTCTTTCTCAATAATCTAATTAATTCAACATCTGATTTATCATACCTTAGTTTCGGGTTGAATATATATAATGAATATCAATTAGAGGTATGTCAGTGTACTTGCTCCAAACTTAAACTAAATGTGTCATGTTTGACTTCTTGAACAAAGAGTGTTTTATTTAAGAAAAAAAATTTCTTTAAAATAGGTGTATTTGTATATTGATAGTAGGTTAGAAATCTATAAGTTTGCTTGTTTATTTTTTTCAATTTGAAATCTTATTTTCCAAGTAGTTTTTTACTCTTATGCCTTGTTAACTAGTTTATTTGTGTGTAATATTGTGATGCATTATTTGTGTCTCCTTGTGGTCTTTGTAGCTCATGCAAATGTTATTTTGGATTGCATTGTGATAGAGTAAATTGCATAGTAGTTCCTTTTTTTTCTCATGAGATTTCTCTACAAGAGATAACTAAGTGTGCATGTATGAATGGGTTGTGATTATATGTTTAACACATCAATTCTTGAATTAGAAAACTATGAATTGATACCTAAAATGAGAAAGAGGCAACAATGTAGAACACAAGAAGGATTTTCCACCATAACAAAATATGTTAGATACATAATTAAAATAAGGTATTATTTACTTAAATTTATTGACTAGCATTTGTGTAACTTCAATCAATATTCTTAAATTAGCCATGTATTGATTATCATACTAACAACATGTTTGATATTAAGTCTAATAGTTGTGAGATAAATCATATGATCAACAAGTTGTTGATGGATTGAAGGGTAGGTTGTTTCATCCTTCTTTGTAAAAATAACATTTTATGTTATTTTTCAATCAAAGTTGCACATACATTACTACTTTCCATGCCAAATTGCTTTAGCATATCTAGGATCTTTTCTTCATTTGTATAATGAAAGTAATTTGTTGATTCCTATGAAACTTCATACTTAAAGCAAAATTATAACTCTCTAAGATCTCTCATGTCAAGGTTTAATATGAATCTATTTAGAACTTGTTATATTTTTCAATCTTTGCATTAGGTAAAAAAATAATTTCTAATTATATGAAATAATTACAAAAGCTCTCATTTGATCTAGATATAATGTGTACATTAAAATATTTATTTCTTCCCAAGTTAATCAGATTGATCACTTTTTTGGTAGGGAAATTTAGTTATCCTCATGCTCAATGTTCTTATATATATATGAATGTGACTCATAAAAATTACTGGACCAACTACTCAACTACTCCTAAACTCAATAAAAGTAGTTAGAGAGAAAGTCTTCCTCTTCAAGCTCAATTACATATATTTCCACAATTTATAAATTTATAGGTTAATAACCACAAAATAGATGGAAAGAAAAGGTGCCAAGCATGCACAACTATCCAAAAATGCTATAATTGCCATTTCTAATGTCAAATACCATTTAATAGCAGAATTATGGTGGTATGGTATGAAAGTTTTGATCTACATCTTGGTTAATTCCTATTAAACAAGATCCAAATGACTTCAATAAGGCTAAAATTAAGTTTGCATTTTTTTTGATTGTAAGTTATTACCTCAATATCATGAACTTTAATCATGTTTTTCATAATGATGGTTGACTTAAAGTGAAACCTTGATACTGCAAATTATGTTGTGATTTAATAACATACATCAGAATTTTTAATTGCCAATTTGATGGAAATATATTACAAGATTGAAGGTATTACCACACAAATATATGAGATATATATAGTGATCATAATATAGTTTATAGAAAAATAGGAGAGGGAAGGATTCTCAAACTCTTTAAATAAAATTTATAATGTGATTGAATCAAAATGTTTGGAGGAACTTTTGATCCTAAATGTGTTAATATTCTTGGAGGTGATCTTTTCAATGCACTCTAGGTCTTTTACAATTGGTTTACCATGTGTGTATTATAGTAATTAATGATCTTTACTATGGTAAATACATCTTAGATGGTAGTTATAGTGGATCCAAGACCCATATACCTTAAAAATATTATAAGCCTTGTAAATCATTATCATTAAAGAATTTCACATAACTTGTTAAAATTTGCTAATAGATCTGCATTGTGGATATTGAACATTTCAATTATAGGTTTATAAGTGCCCATACAAATTTAGGGTTTACAAGTAAACCATAGAGATTAGGGGATTTCTGTTATAGTTTTTATGAGTATTGCATGTACCTCTTCAATGATTTTATGGTTGAACACCCATAATGACAAAAGAAGTTCCATGTCATCTAAAAGGTGATCCATTGCTCTTTATGGCTATGGGATCTTCATCTATAAAATATCCATAGTGTATTTGTAGATCTATAATGGAAATGGATACTCGGAGACCTATAAATGAAAACCCCTATGATATGATGATGACTCCATAGCCATAAAAAACTACATGTCACCTTTTGCAGCCATGTGGTTTTGAGTTACTTATTACTTATTGTTACTATAGGATCTTCACCCATAAAAGAGTCCTTTCTAGAGGACTTTTGAAATACAAGTAAAACTATAATTTAAAATCTCTATCATAACACACTTTGTATTGCTTTCAAATTTTTCAACCCTTGGCTTAGATCACCTGCTTGAAAAAAGAATATAGACTTAACACACTTTGTGTTGCCTCCAAATGTTTCAAACCTTTGACTTAGGTCATGTGTTTGCAAGAAAAGATATATGCCTAGTGCAATCTTGCCATCCATTTCAATCAAACAGTAAGACATCTTTTGATTTATACACTAGACCCGATTGAAACTATACATAGCTCTTCCCACAACATTTAGAGGTTGAAACTAAGATTGTCATATCTAGCAATTTGGATCTTGTCTCTCTTGTTAACTTGTATAGTTTCCTTTTCCATTTGTAAATTTGGAAGAGGTGAAATGCACTTTTAGGTTCCAAATCTGAGTCCATGTATCTAAGTTAGAAGAGGATCTTGCAATTAGATCATTGACAAATTTATAGATTTGCTATCATACAAATTATTGGATATCTTGAAGAATGATCAAGTTCTAATATCTAAGTTTACAAGATTCATCTAAATATGGTTTCTATTGTAGTTTTAAGATTCTAAATGGATGTCTAAATTATGATTTACCCTAGAGGATTTTAGCTCTCGAATCAAAGATTCATCTAAATATGGTTTTTATTATAGTTTTAAGATCCTAATGGATGTCTAAATTATTATTTACCCCAATGGGTTTTAGCTCTTAAATTGATGGATTTTTATGGTAAAAATAAAGATACAATAAATTTTTTATGGGTATCCATGAAAAACCTTCTAAGAGCCAAACACTCCTATAAAACTTTTACGTGTTATGAAAGGCTTACAAGACTTGAAGGGAGTTTCAACTAAAACATTATGGGCAAAATGGTTAGGGGAAAATTAAATAAACCAAGTGAGAAATGATTGGGGAATGGTATACTGCCTCCTATTTGTTTTAGATGCCCACCTTCCAAAAATGAGTAAAATTAACAAAGAGTTCTAAAAATAGATTTTCTTGGATGAGTTCCTTTGAATTCAATTTTGAGTGTTTTTAAAAAATAAGAGGTCATCTAGCTTTGAATCACTTAATCTTTGTTTGTGAAAATGCCAATTTTGTGATAATGTTTGACCATTTTGCTAGCAAAGAGCTTACCAATGATCAATGTAAAGTTGTGTACCATCATTTTATATTGTGCAATGAAAATGGAAATTAAAATGTGATGCCCTTGTTGAAGAAGCTGGAAAATTTAGCATCAACACCAAGATAGTCACATATATTTGATGTCAAGTGCATAGTTCTCTTCAAGAAGGCAACATTGTAGTTGTTGTCAATTCTTGCAAGGTTGTGCATTGTCATACTTTTCTTTTCTCTCTTTGGGAACACACAAAGTGCCTAGCTGTGGAGACTACAAATCAAAGGTTGAAGGTAAACCTATCCCTACTACTTTGAGCATGCATAGATCCCAACCAATATAACCCTTCACTCTAGGTTCTGGTATTATTACTATCGGGTAGAGTAGTAACGGGTGACCTAACTTGTCATCATAACATACACTCCTGGTCTGCTGGTCATCACTTCCAACATTACTAAGGAGAAATACACAACCTTCATAGAAGGAAAGAACCTAAGCATAAAGCCCGCACACCAATCCAAACCAACTGGGTGTACAAACATGCATGCAAGGATGGAGAGGATCCAATCACAAGAATCCAATAGCAACTTTTTGTGCTTTTTGCCAAAATATGTACTTTAGCCTTCACCAATTTGTACTCCAAGTGGAGTGATCTTATGTCTTCTTGATGAGAAAATCCTATGTAACTTAGATGAGCATAAATTTTTCTATGTAACTTGTATTATAATATTCTAGAAGTCAATGCAAAGCTTGTGAGATAAGCTTTCCAATGATACAAAATAAGCCACAATTTGATCACTACATCTCCCTTGACAAGCTCTCAAACTTGGCTAGTTTTTTTGTAATTTTTACCCTAATTTTGAAATCCCTAATTTAGGGTTTGCTCCTAATTCTGGGTAATTTTCCCTAAATTTCTAGATCAGAGGTGCAACTAATCCTCAAAAAAACTCCAGCAATCTAAAATCCTTAGTCATAGACACACAAATAGGAGAATAGACACTCAATCATGATAAAAGATAGAAATGCTCTCTTGAGCTTATGACAATATTTCAGTAGAGTTTGTTGCATAAGCTCTCACTCTCCATGCACCCAAAGTCAACCAAATTTTTGAGAGTAGCTTTTTGTCCCCTTGTTTAAACCTTTGTAAATTTGAGTACACTCAAACCCTAAATATAGATGAATTATTGAGCTAGGCTAACTTGTGAGCTCTACAAACCTAGGTATGCTTGATCCAAGACCCTGAATTGTCTATTTGAATAATTTACCTTTGCAAAAGAGTACAAATCCGAGCCACCAACAATATTAGAAATTTTCACAAGGTGATTTGGACCAAAACTTCAAGAATGACCAAATCTTCAAACTTGATCAAAATGTCATCTCCAACTCCTCACTTTCCAAAGCTCCAACTTCAATTGGCCAGGTCTGATTTGAGATTGATCAAAATCTAAAATTTCTTAAGCTCATCATAACAAGCACTCTGTCAACTCACCAACCTAATTAATAGATAATGAAGATGTCTTATGAAGCTCTCTAAATAACTTATTTTGTGCCCTTGGGTATGAATTTTAACCCCCCCCCCCTTGACTCAATTGATCATATCTCCAAGATAATTGACTCAAATCACTTGATTCTAGTCTTCAAATTATGGCCTATTAGCTCCTCTCTCCAACTATTGTCCTCTCTCTTAAAATTCACCCCCAAACTCCCTTGATGATCAAAAACCTCTTGATTTTTCCTTGGAATTCAATCTCTTGCATTTTGTCATTTAGCCTCTTCAATTTTTGACAAGTGGACCCCACAACTCCATCTTGAAGCTCATGAGAAAAATTGAATCATTCTGCAACTACAAGAGCACATAGATTGTCAAGTCCCATACTTGCTTGCAAGTAACATCGGACAATAGGATCTAGGTTTTCCATCATCGACTTTGTAAATACTGCCCCAAAATGTACCACCAACCAATCCTGTAAGCCATCATGGTGTAGAATCTAAAGCCTGATGAGAAAAGGATTTGGGAGTGGCAGATTGGGAGCATGGAACATCTCCTAATCAATTGCTCTCTTTGACGCCCGGCTTCCATGCTCTGCTACAACTCTCATTCTCAAAGTCCTCCTCCCACTCAAGACTCCTCCAACTAAAACACACCTTCTACCCAACTCTCCACCATCTATATACATAAGAACCCTCAAAGAAGACAAGACCATAATCCATGTGGCCAATCGTTTGCATGTACATAGATTGCTCACATGGAAATAGCTCAACCATGAGATCCGTCATACAACCTACTCCATCTTTACCAAGATAAACCACATCAATTTACTTTTTCAAGGGCTACGCAAACCACAACACAATTGTGTGTTAGGTAAAAAATGATCAAAATTGATACCAACAAGGTGAAAAATATCTCTATCCATCAACAATCTTCACTTTGTTCCTTGGTGCATGCTTTGGGCACAATATAGAGTGTTGTGCAAGCCCATCTTAAGGAATGCAAGATCCAAGCTCATTCATCTATTGTCAAACCATTTTTTACCAATGAAAAAAAGAAAGCCTATATCCAATATCATTTGACCCATTTGTAGCCGTCATCAATGATCTTACTCTTTTACATTGTTCAACAATGTCTATAATCACATTCACATCAACAAGAAGTGGTTCTAAATTAGAAAGCTCAACCACAAGTATTTTGTTCATAAATGATGAGCAATCTCTAGAGTGATGCATCAAAAGCAAAAGATTCATTACCAAGGTAATGTTCCTTGTAGCAATTTGTAATACCAAGAGCTAGCCATATGATCTAGATGTGAAATTTGGTTTGATAACATTTGGAATGATGTTATACATGATGGTCAAAAAAGATCAGATAGAAGTATCACCAAAAGAGTACTTGTACTAATAAGGCAAAAAACAAAGTAGACTTGAAACCTTAGAACCAATAGCTAGACATATGATTTAAAGATGAGAATTGGTTTGGTAACATCTGGAAGGATGTTACACATGATGGACTAAACAGATTAGAAAGAGGTATCACCAAAAGGAGACTTCTACTAATAGAGTAGAAACCAAAATATGCCTGAAATCTTTGAAGGCAATTTTGGAGGCCTAAACGGATGAATTAGGCCTCTAAAAATGTGCAAGGATTCTTCTCCTCCCCCCCCCCAAATAGAGGAAAGGCTGGCCTTCTCTCCCCCCTACTTTGTCTCATCAAGAGGTTTCCAATGGTACCTCACCTATGTGATTATGAGATTCCTACAAGAAGATTCCCTAAAAGATTCCCTCCTATGAAAGCTTGTTTGACCAACCAGAAGGACCAGGAACAACATGTCACCCATCCAAGTAAGTAATCCAAGGGTGGAGCTTGCTTTCATGTCACCTATCGGTGTGCCTAATCCTATGGTGGAGCTTCCTTGGAGGAGACCCTCTTTGTCTATATAATATAGAGAAGATGCTCCTTTGGGGCACCAGATGATTGAGTGTGAAATCTGTGTTTTCTCTCTTCTCTTGTCCTTGGAGTATTATACAATTGCTCACACTAATCATGATTACAACAAAAACCAACTATTTGATGGTAAACTTGGCTTCTTCTTGTTTGTCTACAAAGCATGCAAGCAAAAATTTCCCCCATGGTAGTTGGGTAGCTAGGGCAATTACCTCTATTGGTCATGATGTTTATTGCACTTACATTCTTGACAAAGCGCTTGTCACTATTTCATAACAAGTGGCCTACAACAGGTGGAAAAACTCAATGTACTTTGTAGAGTGTGTTTATTCAATTAGACAATGTAGGACCTCATTTCAAACTAGACAATATGATTTTCTATGAAGCTACCACCAAATTAAAAGACTGCAACCTTGATGTTCAGATGATGGAACAACCACCAAATAGCTCTAACACCAATGTGCTAGATTTGTGCTACTTCAATGCTATTTAGTCCTTACTACACAAAGTGGCTGCAATGAAAATTGATGAGCTATAATGTTCTAAGGACAGGAGAACCCCCAAGAAAAAAAAAGAAAAAAAACACAAGAGAAACACAAGGCTCCATCCCTCAATTCTCCGATGCCCAAAGAAATACCTTTTTTTTTATTATATAGCAAAGAGGATCCACTCAAAAGGAGCTCCACCCTTGGATCAGATGCATGGATTGCTGACATGTCAATGAGCTCCACCCTTAGATTAGTTGTATGGATTGGTCATGTTGATCCTTGTCCTAACTGGTTGGTCAAAAAAGTTTGACCAAATGGAATCTTTGGGTAATCTTCTATATGAAGCTCAAAATAGCATGGGTGAGGTGATATTCAAAAGCTCTCAATGAGACAAAAAAGAAAGGGGAGGGGGGGGAGAGCAGCTCCTTTTCTCCCCAAAGTGAAGAGCATTCTCCAATTTCTGAGGCCTAATTCATCCATTTGGGCCTTTGAAATTGGCTCTAAAGTTTTTAGTGCATTTCTTATCTCTACCTTATTAATGGGAGTACTCTTTTGATGGCACCTCAATCTGATCTACTTAGAACATCATATATAACATCCTTCCAAATATTATCAAGCCAATTTCCATCTCTAGATAATATGTCTAGCTAATGGTATTACATGAGCTCATCAACTCAATGGCAAGATCATTTGTAGCATTGGACCATGATACTTTGAATAAGATCTTCCTCACCCACCAACAATGCATGATCAAAACCTTGAAAGTTGGTGGTGGTGGATTTTTTTTATAAAGTCCCTCATATAAGCAAAGATAGATTGATTCATCAAGGATGTCTTCCTATCTATCTTGAATGCCCAAGGGAAATTGAGCAAGCATTACTTCAATATCAAATGAGCAATAGAGTAAAAAAAAATTGGGGCACCTATATAAAATTAGAAAAATGAGCTGAAATTGGGCAGATAAACGAATTAGAAGGAGTATTTAAGATTGAGAGTGACTCAAGAAGTACCACTCTTAACAAGGGGTGTATGGAGAAAGACAATAAAACACATGCAAATTTTGACAATCCTCTCTCCACAAGAAGAGTGAAAACAAAAAAAAACCAAAATCCATGGTGTTCTTGAAGCACAACAGAGCCAAATAACTTTACTTCCATGGATGTTGATTTGGAAGAATTCTAGATTTCACATGTGTCAAACAAAAGATAAATCTTTGCGCCAAATACCAAGATAGAGGAGTTATGAAAAATGGTCAAGATATATGAAGTCCTACAAGGATGCACAAGAATGGAAGAATAAGAGTCCAAAGGAGCTCTTGTTAACAAAGAGTATAAACATGGATGTAGAATGACAAATGACAAACTTAATCATCTATAAATCCATTTCAAGAGAACGAAATGATGTTTGAGTTGAGCAAATATTTGGCCACGTGTACTAATAAGTATAAGTATTTTGAATGAGGTTTATATTTGGATAAGATAGAGCAAGGGAGAATATGTGCTATAAAGTTCAACCTGACAAAGAAGATTTAGGAGAAGATTGTATTATATCCTATAACATGGAGCTAGCAAAGGCTAATAAGTTAGTCAAATAAGTCAAATATAGCTAGAAATTCTAAGATTTTTCTAGAAGCATCTAGGAAGATTCTTGGTAAAATGTTTTAGAAGCCTCTAGGAATCTTCAAGGTACCTTCCAAGGATTGGGTAACTTGTGCACCAAGTTAATGGCTAGCTTGTATGCCAAGTAGGTAGCCTTTGGAAGGAATATTCATTTGAAGCTTCACAAGACCCTTGTAAATGCTTCATTACAAATACTAAAGCCTAAGCTGATATTGGGCATTTGGAGTTTCCCTCACTTGAGGGTTCCAATATGCTCTCTTCCACTTTGATTTCCATTCTCTTATTTCTTTCCTTAGACTTTCATATTAGTATAAGAGAAAAATAGGATGGATGGAATCTATAGATCACCAAATTTATGTCTCCCAAACCATTGGGATTTAAGTGTCCATGTACTACCAAAGCATCACTTCACATAGTTCATCATTTCATGCTTTGGGCAAAAGTTTTTGAATGTGATCATCTTTTTTGATGAACTATTTATCTTTCCAATCCTTATCAAGAGTGCTGGAGATATTCATCTATGTGATGACTTAGATAATTGAAAAAAGGTAGTTGGTAGAGTATTAGTCATGGTGGTAATGCTCAAAGTTATCATTACTAGGCAGCAATAGATTGAGCATCTTACTTGATTATTAGAAGAGAGATCATGATAATAAACAATAAGAAAGAAAGAGAAAGTAGCACTTTGAGAAGGAGAAGATCAGGTTTGTTTTCCAAAGCCAAATGTATTTGAAAGCAAAAATCTACCAGGTATAATAGAGAATTTTGTATTTGATTGTGAATATTATCTTAAAGTTATAAATCTTCTAGAGAAATAGAGATAGATCTATTGGCTTTGAGGCAATTAGATGGAATGATAAAACTATAGTTACAATTTTGAGAAGAGCAAGCTCAAGGATAGTTTGTTACTCCAATCTCAACATGAAAAGAATTCAAGAGTGCAATAATTAGATGATTCCAAGTGATGAATATTACAGAAGTGAACAAGATAAATTGGCAAAATTGAAGTAGATTGGTTATATGAGAAACCACATCAATCAATTCCAAATACAATAATGTTGATTCTAGAGATATTGCAAGATAAAGCTCTAAATATTTTTGTGAGAGGCTTCAAATCAAGCACCAAAATAGAAGTAACCATGTATGAGCCCAAACACTTGGGAAGAAACCATGGAGTTGGCCGAGCGCTTTGATTCCTTGGTTATCACATCTTGGTGTCAAGCTTAACCTTCACAAAAGTTATAAAGATATCACATATAGATGGAAGAGCCATACCAATGGAGATTGATGCCATACAATGGAGACCACTTGGCAATAGAGATATAGAAAGATTGTAACAAAATGGTAATTTCTTCTACTTTTTCCAAATTAGATATCATATTGCCAAATATCCAACTAGGAATGGATGACCTTGACCCATTGCCCAAATTGAGTTCTTGAAACACAAGGATGAACAAAACAAAGAATCCAAATAAGAGATATCAAACCACTTATTGGGAACCTTATTTGTTCCAATGAGATTGAAGGCTTGACCAATGCAAGTTTGATACACTTGCAAGGTATGATATCTTATAATGATTGTAGTATTTTGGTCGATTGTGAGACTTTTGAGAATTACATTTCCATACAGTTAGAAAAGGAATTATCTATTCCTATCAAGCCAATATTTGGTAGCAAATTGATGATGGTGGATGTTAGAAAGGGTTCTACATTTTATACCTCACATCTTGTTACATTCAAGATTTGGAGGGATTATTCAAAGTGTATGAAGTTTGTAGTAGCTACTCTCTAATACAATGTTATTATAGGTCTCCCTTTGCTTGATATCATAAGGTTCAATTTGATGGGGCCTATGAAAAATGCAAGTACAACACTAACTTAAGGATTATCAATTTGGTTATCTTACTCCTTTGAGCAAAACATCTAAGAGTATTCAATCACGAGATGGGAAGTTTGCCAATATAATAGTGGTAGAACAAGTTTTGGAGGAAAATATTTCCATGTTTTATATGTAGATAAAGCAAATTGCACAAGGAGAATCTGATGAGTATAAGAAGCCTCAACAAGTGATGGTTGATGAGATAGTTCATGAGATTAAAAATTTGTTTCTAAATGATCTTCTGAAGGGTTTAGTTACCCTTTGATTGCAATATACCTTTCAAGATTGAGTAATTTCCAAGTATACTCCAATGAGTAGACCAATATATTAGCTCTCACCAAAAGAGTTAGAAGAGCTTTAAACAACACATACCAAGTTATTAGAGAGGGATTTCATATAATATAATAAATCTCCTTGGGGAGCACTAGTACTATTTGTACCAAAGAAGGATGTAGAACTATGATTCTGCATTGACTACCAAAGTCTCAATAAACAAACAATGAAGAATATGTATCCTTACCTTGATTGATGACTTTTTGGATCAATTAAATGGAGCATGATACTTCTCCAAGTTGGATCTTTAAGTGAATATTGGCAAATTCTAATTGGTGGAGAAGATGTACAAAAGACTTCCTTTTGTACAAGGTATGGACAATTTGAATAGAGATACAGATCTAAGAACAATGTGCTACCCACAAAGGAGGGTAGGCCAAGAACCTAGTGCCCCACATAGGCAGCGGCTTTCTAACTAAATTTAGAACAAGTGTACTAAGTGTAAACACAATGCTATACAAGTTCAATCTAACCAGGAACTAGTTCACATCTATAGATAGCTTGGAGTCTCACACTTAGTTTCTCCAAAGAGAGGTACACCTTGAATTGGGGCTATAGAAAGCTCACTCTTCTATGTTGCACTTTCAAGCTTCTAGTTTCAGTGGACAAAACTAGCAAGTGAAACTTGGAGTCTTTATGCTAGAGTGCGTTTGGCTTGATGAGCATAATCAATGCTCATTTATTGAGTACATACAATTTCAGTTTTGATATTTTTAATTATTGTGGCACTTTAGAGTTCATATGTGACTCCGTATATGAATTGTGCTTCTACACAAAGTGATGTAACAACAATCTTTGTTGTGTACCAATGTATATATGCACAAAAAATACTATAGGAGAGGTAGTTATAATTACCTTTTATTAGTAATGATGAAAGTCAAAGCTCTCATCTAGTTGAGGTTATAATTCATTCAAGTAAAGATTTGATTGTTGAATCCTTGATTGATAAACAGATTCTTAAACTAGTTGAAAGAGATGTAGTTAAAGAAGAATTCTATAACAATAGAAACTTATAATTGAGATATTAATTGATTGACTTTGAATTAGTATGTTAATCAGGTTATTGATTGTATTTGTCTCATATTTTATTGACCATCTTTTGAATCCACTTGAAGAAATCTTAGTATGCACTCAACCTACCTAAATTTAGGTATTTGTGATTAGTCTAATTTTTTTTCTAAGAGCCAATGTGCATGTACATATTTGTTTTGTTTTCTTCTTAACTAAAGATTATCAAGGCAATGTTTGACTTTGTGTAAGAATAGTCTATAAAAGAAAAAATTGGTAAGTTTAAATATCTAATTGAAAGGCTAATGACTTTTCATACAAAAATTGTATTGAGAGGAAGATTTCTCAGTGAATCTTGTACATGTAAATCTTGGACCAAATAATTAAGGCACGATAATCTTCAAGAAATACATGCTTGATAGACCTAGAAACCTAAGTTCTGATGGGTGGATTCCTCTTACAAAAATGGTGAAGGAAGTGGAGGTATTTTCATTAGAATGAATGAAGTACATGTTAAGAAATCTTCTAAAAAGAAGAAAAAGATGACAAAGAATTTTATGTGTAGGTATTGTAGTCTAAGTTAATTTGAACTTAAGTTTTCACCTCTTCTAGCAATCTATTCACTTATGAAATTTAGGTAAAAATCTTCACCTTCAATACAACTCAAATCAATTTCTTTCTTTTGCATGATTATTCTGAAAATTAATAAATAAATTTAAAGAAGAAGAATTCAATAAGACTCAATATACAACAAAGAGACCAAAAATTCAAATGAAGAAAACACTCTTAAATATTGACAAGATAATATTTTATCTGTTAAGTTTAATTGTTTTTCATTTAAAATTCAAACTCTAATTCCAAATAGTAGGTTAAATTAATAGTTATGTTAAACATGCCATTAATACCTTATTGTGTAAGGTCAATGCTATTGATAATTAAACCATCATATTTGGATGATAATTTTAAAAATTTGTCTTAAACTACTCTATTATTTTGTGGAAAACACCATTTCCATCAATCCATATTACTCCAAGGCTAGAGGAACAAATAGGTTACCTCTTTCTATACTCTATACTTAGAGACCGTGGCTACCACTACTCCGCTCATTGTCTATCTAAAAGATGTGTAATCAATCACCACCTCTGAAATAGCATTGGATGTGGAATCCATAACCACAACATCTACTATTTTCACTTGATCATTGCAAGTTTGCACTAATTCATGTTATTTGCAAAGAATACTAAAGCTCACTCAAAATGAAATATTCATTCTCTTATACCATAATAAACATTATATCTCTAATGATATCATGGATATCTTTGCTCTATCCTCCAAAAGGAAATTGTTCCATATGTACTACACACTTACAAGTGAGTACTGAAGATGCAAATGGGTGAACCAAACCTAAGCAAACCCTCATCATTATAGAGAAATTAATTGGCACAAGTAAAAATGCACAAATCCATGGTTGAGCTAGGATCCAATAGCTTGCACCCTTGCTACAACAAGAGCACAGACATGCCCTAGTAGCACAAAGAATGGATGAGTTTATGCAACACCTATTGAAGTTATTGATATATCAAGGAAGATTGTAAACTTATAGTCCAATCAAAAGGCAAGGAGGCAAAGGATTGAAGGCCATCTTGTGCCTTTGGGAGATAATCTACCTCTTGTTTGCCACAATAGCACTTAGAGATAAAAGATCCCTCCTCCACATCAATCACATACTTGTACAATATTGAACTATCATCAACTATAAAATAGGAGGAAAGCAAAGGTGCCAAGAGAGCCTAACTACCCAAAAACACAAGTGAAATTTCCTCCATAAATAGTAGGCTTACTCTTCCATATAAGATTGGTAGAGATGTTTGTTTATATGCCAAATCTCTTATCATACATTTAAATGTCCATGTCTATTGGACATGGATATTTAAGTGTCAAGCCAATGACATCACCAAAAACATAATGATTTTCTTATCAAAAGCTCTCAAACATGACAAGAAGGTTGGAGAAGGAGGAATTGTGCAAAGCAAGTAAGTCCATCAACATGAAATAATGGAGGAAAGTGTACTAAATGTCACTTGTGGATCTCCTAGTAGAAAAAAGTCATTCACATGAAGAGTATCTTATACAAGAGCAATGTCTAAGAAGAGTGTGACAAAATCCTTGGATCCTTCTAGCACTCCAAGAATACATTGGCCATCTATAGATATAACACAACTTTAGAAGCTAGAGTTGAGAAGGGATACCTAGAGGAGACTATGCTCTGATATTTGACACCTTAATTGTCAAGCCAACAAGATGAAGCTTGGTGGTCAAGTGGTCAAAAGTGTACCTTATCTGATCTATAGTGTCCATAATGTATATGTTATATGCCAAGGAGAGAAAGACAAAACTTGGGGTTGCCAAATTAGATAAGAGATTAGATAAGAGAGCACAAAAGTGAGCCATGGCAACTAAAAATCCTCATAAAGATCTCATTATTTTGTATCAACAACTAAATATAAGATAATGACTTTCTCTTATGAGAAATTGTGTTGTTAATAAAAAGAAGAAGGACAACTATGGAAGGAATGCAAAAAAGTGATAAGACACACTAAGGATCCATCTGCCTCCCTATATGAGATGTTACTAAAAGTGTTCTCAACATCCATATGTAGAACAACCCATTTTGTAAGATATCTAAGAGTACTTTGATACCACACAACATTATGGTATAGCATCTCCAAATTGATGTGGACTAAGGTGTTGTTGGAAGTGATAACAATATTGAAAGACAATAGTATGGCTAACAAGTTGTAAGAAGACCTTTCCAAGAGCAATTGATCCAACACGCCATATGTCCTTCTTCATTGCAAGAAATCAACTAGCATATAATACTTGATTAGTTGATGTAGGAATATCTCCTCTTGCTACTACTATTGCCAATTAGAATAGCTTGGTAAAACCACTAAAGGAATTATCTACTTGGAAGTAATATCTAAGGTGTGCTTATAAACCATCTTTGATAGAAACCCCTTAAATAGAGATATGGGGCTATGCATTGTGCATGTACAAAAATCATACTATCAAAACATAAAGTCTACTCATGTTGATATTCTAAGATTTCTAATGGTACTCAATCTCTCACCAAAGAATATAATAACATAAGGAAGAGATAATAGTAATAGTATTAGCCATGGACAAAAGATATAGGGCTTTTACTACTCTATGGAAGAGATAATAGTAATAGTAATAGTATTAGCCATGGACAAAAGATATAGGGCTTTTACTACTCTATTATACTCTATGTCTTGATTCAATATCATACACTATCATAATCCAGTGGAATCTATAGTGGTTGAACCTTTGGTTGAAACTTATCTCCTAGAGCGTGCAGTTCAAATAGACTTGTTTTGTAGGATAAACCAATCTCATATTTGGAATCTATAAAATCTAGCAACAAACTCTCTTTGCTCAACACTTCACCCCTCTAGTATAAGAAAGACACCATTGTGGGAGTAAATAGAATAAGAACCATATTAACTCATCCAAGGGATCACAAACTAGTTGATTGGGTGGTAAAAAAAACACTACCTAACATCATCATGGAGTGTAGTGTGAAGCTTATGGAAGAAAGATAAATGTGGAAAACTAATCTCAAAAATACAACTTGCTTGAGATGCTAACCACTTCCTCAACTCAATTGATATCCTCAAAATGGTCAAAGAAGGAATGTTCATCACAAGTATAATTCCAAGTGTTAACAATGTTGATATAATAACTTACCTTACACGAGCATCCTAAATAATGTAATCATAGTCCTACATCTTTCTCTCATAGATCTTTAGTCTTATGAGATAAAGAGAGTATTACACACCATCCCGCACAATCATAGATCTTATGTATATTTCTTACATAGATATTTTCACTTTACGTGGTAAAGAGTTGATGACATTCAAAACCGAGTGTATTTCTAGTCGCTCTATGCAAGGGGAAGTGAAGCCATAACTAGCATTAACAGTAAAAAGTTGATGATACACCAAGCAAGCATGTGTACCATGGTGTGTAGCCAAATTGCTCCTATGCAAGTGAAGCCATCACTAACACCAAAATAATGATAATAATACTTGATATTCGCTCCATATCTACGTGAACTTACGAAACCATATTCCATTCACATCTTATCGCATATGAGTAAATGTTCACTCTAGAAACACTAAAATCTATGAAGCCACACAACTTTTATTTCATGTCTCCATAGTCTTTAAACTAAGATCTAGTGGAATAAAACACAAAAATCAAGAGAACGGAGGTGGAAATTCTCGACCAATTTCTCTCCAAAATAGAAGTAAACACTCGAAATTTTTGTAGATTATATGTCCTTAACCTCTCTCCAAACAAGAAGTAATCACTCCAAATTTTAAAAGATTGATTGTCCTTTTGTTTATTTATTTAATTCGCAGGGCCTTCAAATACGAATGAAACTGAAAACAAAGAAAATGGACTATTCCCCTAGGCCTTAAGCTAGTGTACCTTCCGAAAGTCAAGAATTTCTCTAATCCTATCTTTCCTTCTCTCTCGTCGCCACCCTCTCCCATACCCTTCGAATTCCCCGACGCTGGAGCACGAAGGGAGAAGAACCGCCAAGTAAGCCTAGGCGAGAAAATATCCGTTTCCTTGGATACAAACTCGTTTCGTCTCTCGAACTCCTGCTGCCCCCGATTGAGGAAGAGCGCATATCAAGGGGTGGTATAGAGTTAGGTATAGTTTTCATATCCAGAGTCGCAAGAACAGTGGCCTGGCTGAATTGAAGGTCGTGAACAGGTCGAGGACGTCTATTAGGTTTGTTAGTCGTAAGAGTTGGAGCTCTTAGTTGCATGGAGCGAATGGATTAGGGTTTCCAGATTTCAAGCTGGTGGCAGAAGCAGGTGATTTCATGTGACAGTTTGCTGGAGTTGGAGTTGGAGTTGGAGCTATCGAATCATGTTTGGATCTAAAAATTTGATTCGGAGAAAACAGCTATCAGGGATTGTATGAATCGGGTCACCAGGGAGTGCGATTCAGGATGAATTATTTTATTAGGACGTATTCTTGAGAAGGGAGAGTAAATAGACAAGAGGACTAGTACAGGTTTTGAATTAGATATTGCTTTGCTTAAATGAAAGGGAGGAATTGACGGACACACGGGCGACAAATGCGAGCTGTTTTCTGAATCACCGCCACTGTTCTGCAGCCGCAGTGAGTTGTTTCTGTCACGCGCACTTAAGTTTGTAGATGTCCAATGTGGATATATATTGCCCAGTACTGGTTAGGAGTCGAATTTCAGAGTTCTGAAGCCATCCATACTCTACATGTACTCCGTCTAGATACGAATTATTGAAGATTGCATTAGGTTTCTGCTGTTCAACAGTTTTGGGGACCTACTTGTGCTTGATAGTTGTCGTACATTACTGCCGGAAGATAGTTGTCTAATAGTTTACAACAAGGTCTCGGGATTGAAAATTAGCGCAGTTTGAAGTAGAGAATCATCCGGATAAACTGAGAATTGGAAAGAAACAATGGTGTAGAATGGTAAGCAAGGTGACACGATGAGTAGCAGTAAAAAAGTCGAAGGGAAGAAAGAGAAGAAAGCCAAGAATAAAGAAAGTAAGAGAGAGAAGGAGAAAATAGACGATGGCAAAGATGGAAAGCAGAGAAAGCAAAGGAGAAGTGTGACTTTCGTGGATGCCTTCCCGTTCGATCCAAATTACCGGGACGAATGCGTGAGCGAGGCCCTCAGTTGCATGTTTGATGGGGTGGAAGCTCACATTAAGGACCTAGCCATTTATCCCAGGGTTGTGGCCCATGCCGTTTCCAAAACAGTCGCTCAAGTAAGCCCATGATCCCTCTCGGTCAATGTTTGTTGTGCTATCATTTCCTCTTGGTACATGGGTAAGTTACAGTTTAGATGACGCAGCTTTGCTACTTTCTCTTGTTCCGGGATGTTTGCTCAAAGTTGTCCTATACGTAGGAGCAAACAGAGCTCTGCCGTGTTTCTGAGTATTTTATTTTTTTTAGTTTTTGTAGCATCTGCGTGTTGTTGTGGTACATCAGAAAACATTCGGGAGAAATTTCTCACTGTATCTTGATAGTTCATTGTTGCGGTTTACATCAGAACCAGGAACTTTGTTGCTCATCCAACCCTTATGCCCCAGTGTTTTGGCTGTTTTATGGTATCAGAAAAGAGAAAATTCATACTACCTATCTAGTCTATGTCCTACTATGTCCTAAAAGACGACATATATGAGGGACGAGTACAGTATAGATATTGTACTCGTCCCTCATTTATGTCGTCTGTTATTCGTTGTCTACTGGAGAGGGAACACAATCTTGAGCTCTTTCGACGAAGTCTACAAGAACATTTCAGGTCTCAGAGCCTCACACTTCCCGTCCATGAAGCAAAGAATTGTGTTTTCTCTGTAGATGGTTCAAATGACTTGCTACAGCCATGTAAAGAAAATGGAGACTTGGGACGATCTTGGGGAAGATTGTGCCCACGATGAGTGGAATTTGATTCCCGAGATAATGCTCCCTCCTATTGACACATGGGCTCGAGCTGTAATCTCCATGAAATTATCTACTGTCCCCTTGACCTTCTTAAAACCAATCAAGTCCTTAGAAGGACAATTTCAGATGCCGGCAGATCCTAACGTCTTCATGGAGAAACCGGCTGAAATTCCTAGGCTGAAAAGACGAGCCTCAGATACAGCCCTGATTAAACCTACGAATAAATGCGATCGTTGCACCATTTTTATTGGAAAGGAAGGGAGGAGACGAACTAGCGATGCCCCGGACACGGTCGAGAAACAAAGAAAGAAGATGTTGGATGGCGTTAGAAGACGCCTCAGTGGTTTGTTCCGAGACCAAGCCATGCTAAATAAGATTCTCAGAGAGAAGAGCCTGCTTGACACGCCTAGGTCCGAACCGGATCTTCACAAGCAGGGGGCCTACTTCGAAACTTACTATTGAAGTTGGTCCAGTCCATCTCTCTTGAACTTTATCGGAGCACTCCGGGAGCCCCGTCTGCTGCAATGTACGATATTTCTAGCTCGGAGCTTGAAGAGGGGGCCGAGTCGTGTTGCTAATTTTGTCGGCGACCAGTCTTGATAATTTGTCTGTTGAAGGATAGCTCACAAGAGCAGATCGGTTCTTGGCGAAAATTGTAACACCGTCCATATTTATATATAAATAAGTTTATAGTTCAAATATATATAATGTTAGAATCACTCTCATCGCAGGTTTTGTAGTCTTCTCATGAATAGTGAAAACATATGTGGCCCCTGGCCCAGCCAACTTGTGTCTGAACATCCTTCGCAACCCTCTCGTTCTGGTTGCGATAATAAACATGTTCCTTCGCTAACTTTTGTCAAATGTTAGAGAAGCTCTCCATTGTCAATTTAGGCCCTCGATGGTTTCATGATGTAATGTCCAGCAGCCTTGAGCATTTGATGGTCAGGTCAATCTTTCGGCCTACTTGGAGTGTGTTCTGAATGAGAATCTGCACTCACATACTGGTGCTTGTTAAGCGTAGTCCCAAGTTTTAAAATAGTCCATTTATTCAGCGGTTCTTGATGTCATACCTCACATTTCGTTTTCAATGATCTATTCGACAATCAAGTTTTTCATCTCTTTTTCGTCGTATCTTACTTCATCCGTCTCCTCCCTTAGATTTTTCTCCATTTCTTCTTGCTGCTCCGCAGACTATTTATTCTAATGCCCTCGGTCCTTGCTTCCCCTTCTCTCTAAGTCCAACTGTAGTTTCTTCCTTCTAGTTAGACTTGTCTGCTGATACATGCCTATTGACACTCTTCTTTTCCTTCTATTCCTGACTTACTTCTCTCTGTTGACATATGCCTCTGTTGCTCTTAGAATCTCTTACATAATTCACACCCGTTGCTATCACTTTCCTTCGTATTTTGTGGGTGTTTTCTTAAGCGAAGCAACGACAGAACTGGGGCTGATCCTCACATTTGGAGAGGTTGACAGAAACGCAGGCGCGAGCTTCGTTTTATCAATATTGAATTTTCTTCTATCCATGGTGCTCAAAAAGTCAATTAGTGCCTTGATGCTCACCACTGTCTTGTTGTTGCTTTCTCGGTAATGCCAGAGTACTCCATCCTGCACGCACCTTGCCTCACTTTTGAGTCTTTGTGAACCTCTTTCCTCTGTCTTGCATACCTGTGATTGCTGCTGATAACTGTCAGCTTCCTTCATACTTAAACCTCCGTTCATAGAGGCATTCCCTTCATCGCTTTCACAGATTATTTTATTCCTTTTCTTTCTGCACATATGTCATTTAACCTATGCTTTTGCTTCAACCTTATCTTTCTTTGCTTTTGCTTTACTAATCTTGGTTAGTTTGCAGGTCTTTACCAGGTATGTGTCGTTATCTTTTAGATTTCTTCTTCTGCTCATCTAACATGGCAGACCTAATTTCATTTTCAGCCGTCTTTTTCTCAATTCTTCTCTCAATGTGATTGCTGACTTTTGAGTGACACCTTAGGAAGCAACCGAGTATGCCTTGGCACTCATGAGCTTTTGAACAAATACTCGGCTCGAGGAGTACTGACATTCTCTCAGCTACTTCAGCACTACGTTTGGCACTGATGAAGGCGGACGGGCTTTCATGGGGGCTTTCTATGGCCGCCTTCTGGCTCCTCTGGCTGTTTCAGCGTTTCAGGACTCATGCGTCCATAGTGCATGCAGTGATATACTCTATCCAGTCCCCTAACGCCATGCTCTACTTTACTTCCCCGAACGGGAAAGTAAAGCAGAGTGGAAATTGTTCAAAGAACGATTTCCTCTCTACTTTTTCATACCCGAAATCTGGGGTTGGTTTCGATCAATTTGTTCTCAATTCATTCAGTTGGTTTTCAATTGTTTCACATTCGATTATTTCGAGATTTCTTGATATGAGTTGACTCTTCGTTTTCTCAGTACACATTGTTTCACAGATTCTCTACATGTAGTTATATATGTTCGTTGCTTGACAATACATGCTTTTTATGAATTAGATTTCATCCCCCATTCGCATATTTGTTAGTCGCAAGCAACACATATTTTTTATGAAGTAGATTTCATCTCCTATTCGCATATTTGTTAGTCAGTTCTGCTTTCATTTTATTGCCATTTCATCTACATTTCATTTGCAATTAATGAGTTCTGGATCCCCCGCCCCTTGAACGCCTTCTGTCCTCATATCTCCAATATCTCATTCAACCTATGTTGCTCTTTAATTGTTTCTAGATGGCGTTTTCTTTTGCTTACAATCGCTCAGTTTTTTCCATTTTATCTCCTTTCCCGGTTTTATACTAATTTCTTCTTGCACAGTTTTTGTATACATTACGTATCATGCATCTTATTTGCATTCAATGAGTTCTGGATCTCTCGTTCCTCGAATGGCTTCTGTCCTCATTTCTCAATATCTCATTCAACCTGCTTTGCATCCAGACATCTCCTCCACCGAATCCACCATATCTTTCTCTCTCCACAGGTCTGTCATCAGTCCTGGTCATATAGCCACACCATCCTATAGTCTCGCATTGTTCCACTCCATTACCCAGCTAATTCCCTCCCTATTAACTTTCCTTCGCTCTTTGCCTGATTCCTGGGTTCCTACCCAACTCCAGCCCACGTTTTTAATTTTTATCGTTCATGCACGGCTTACTGGCAGTGTTTTACATTGCGTTTCCTATTTGTCGCAATTGTTTGCATAGAGTTCTCGATTTCACGGTTGTTTACTAGTCTGTTAGCCATATGTTATTCTCATGTTGTTTCAATTATGCCTTTGCTTCAAGTTACATTCGATGCATTCTACCGTATGGATTTCTCACTATTCTAGCATTGTGAATCATGTACATCTTGCTTACCGATCATTTGCACTTCATGAGTTCTGGATAACCCGTTCCCAGAACGGCTTCTGTTCTCATATACCTATATAGTCGCTGTTCTTATGCGCCCACTTTTGTCGTTAAGATGCAGAGTTCTGCTTTCACAGTGCATGTAGTCAGTACTCCAACCGGCTCTTGCTGGAGTATGGAATTTTGCCTATCATAACGTTGTGACAGTGCGGTGGTGATGTGCTCTCCATCTCCAGAAATATATTGTTTAATCTGGACATATTGACGTAGACACGCAAGGCTTTAACAACCAGAGGGAATGACAAGAAACTGCCCTTATATCTGGAACTTGCTGTGTTTGAACCACAGGTAATCAATTCAGAATCCTCTTCAGAGTCCCAATACTTGGGAGACATATAAAATCATGTCCTTGCTTCAGCAACAATTGTGAGGTGCTCGACCTCAGTCTACTGAAGTTTTCAATTACGAATTACAACCAAGGTCTGAGACCTAGAGTTGCTCCTGTAAGGTTCTTCACTACTGTTTGTCATATTTATCCTCAAAGTTCTTTTCAATCACTTCGAAGAGAACAGCGGCCAGAGCTTTCGTGGAATCCCCAAGGCTCTCATTGTTAGTTAGAACCTATGAAATTGTCTGCAGTAGTCTGGTCTGGAACACAAGGACTAAGTCCTGTAGTGTACTTTGGAGTGTCGATTACACATAGGAAGCACGCAGACAAGGGGCCATAAAGCGAGCAAAATCATGTGTTATCGTATATGGAGTGTTGTTCTCCCTAACCACCTAGGGAATGCACCGAGGCCAATGTCAAGATTGTAGCTATTTGGCTGATTGAGCAACACATTCTAAAAGCTGGTGCACCAGAGATAAAGCTAGGACTGCATGAAGCGTTCTCTAACCGACTGTACCGGACTACGACATGATCTCAATCGGAGGTCTACAGCACAAAATCCAGCCCCCTCATGACATTCTTGCCAGAGGAAAATTCATCAGCAATTCAGACTGCAAACTAAGTGGACCAATATCGTGCTTATGAAGTCCAATCGACTCATTGATATAAGATTTCAGTTTAAGACAAAGAGACCATAGTTTTGCAAAGTTCCATGGTAGGCTAGAAACGCGGAGGTACAAGGCTATGAGACCGTGGTCGGATTCTTGAACGGAACTGGCTAACTTTTGGTATTTTGGTATCTGGTTCGGTCATTGCTGGACGCTCGTTTCCAAAAGGGAAAGCACACGATATTGTGATCCATGTGGGTGCCAGTGCCTGCCAGCTTTTGCGGATGGACAACTTTTTGTAACCAGACTTCTGTTTATTCAGGTTACATCAGCGATTGCTGCTGCTCTGAGACCAGATAGACTAGTGCAGCTGAGCGCTTCCACTTTACTCTGATTGTATGCTATCTCCACTGAATTCGTCTCTTGCTTTGAGACTAGATAGATCAGTGTAGCTGACCACTTCCACTTTCACTGTAGACTAATATTTTATTGAGTCCTATGCTTCTCACACCATGAATTCGTCTCTTGCTCTGAGACCAGATAGATCAGATGACGACCTCCTTACTTCTCACCACCTGAATTGTTGATGTCCTAATTTCTTGTCGCTATTATCGGTAATGCGTACTTTCAGGTTAATGGCGAAACATATCTTTCTTGTTTGCTTTTCAGACCCAGATATGGCCCATTGGGTCAAGATGGTGACAATAGTTTATCCACATCACTTAAGAGCCATATGAGCTCTGGTGATGGCTCGTATTGTTCAAGATAGTGATATCACTATAAGTGTTACTATTGATGGCTTCTAATTCTGTCAAGAGACCCTTCACATTGCATTACTGTTTGGAGTTATGTTTGGCAGGGACATTCATATTGGTACTAAGATCACTTGCCTACTGCAGTGAAAGTGTTGCTGCTGCAAAACCTTCGAATCACACCTAGTTGAGGTCGATGATAAGAACTCTTAGTCATTATTCTCTAGGAAAATGACGAGAAACCCGCACACCTTAATCTTGTTGACAAACGAATTAGGCACACCCCACTAATCATCTTCTTTTGTTAACATTGAAATCCTCATGGATACAACGATTAGTACCAAAAAGATTCTCAACTCAAACGAAGAAGATATTTTCCAGCCTAAACCGAGCACTTCTACCCTTTTTCACGAGCCATTTCTCTCAATAACGATGTCAAAGCTTTCAAGGATTCGTTACATATCCATTTGACCATATATCGAGATTACGGGCCTACTGCTGGAAAGTCATGAATCTACAATGAATTGTCATGCAAGTAAAACGTTAAACTTATTAACATCCGAGGTCCAAAACGCTGGCATAAAGTGGTAACAACTGAATCACTAAGCGATTCCGAAATCAATTCCCACATCATGTTACCCTCATCATGGGTCCTATAATTACAGTCTTAAATATCTAATCAATACCTCCGTGACTGTACCTAAAGCATGCAATGGTAGGTGCATAAAAATCACAAATTTATACGTATGACAAGGTATAAAATGTCCATCTTCCAGGCAATCAATGCGCATGTATAGAAGTAAAAGCAACCCGTTCAACTTTGAGAAAGCATGTAATAGAGAATGGATAGAACCAAAAATGACTGATATATAGACTATATAAGTGGATGAATTGATCATGTCAATCAATTTGCATAAATATATAGATACGCGTAAAAAGCAAAAAATAGTCACCAAACGTAACTAAGCATGCCAATATGGCTATGTAGGATTTCATCATCATATTTCTTCCTCCGTTTCCAATACAAAAGTCTTGGTTTACTTACAATCTCGAAAAATATATTAAGAAACTCATAGTTGTGCATTCTTGATCATTATACACCATCGGAGAAGTATGTCACGATATAAATATAAATACGATTTCACTACATAACTAAAACTACCGCACTCTTCCACATCAGGAAGTTCAAATAGAAATTTTCTGCATAATCAGTTATATTTACAATATTAATGAATGACATATATATCTACTTTTATTTTACTGACGCTTACCGTCAACCTTTTAACCTTTTCTAAACATGGATGCAAGGGCCATTCCACTGAAATACATGAAAATAATTGGAAGAATAAAACAATGTCCATGTGCACCTCTCCCAGTACCAACGGCGGATTCCTGCATAGTACGTTCTGGGGTATGGCAAAAACAGGATGCAAGGAGCCCTCCCAGCACAGCATAGGCAGCGATGCATGGAGCACTGGTTTCAATGAGGTGGATTCGGTCATTGGAGCGGAGAAAATTCACTCTAGTTTGGGTTCACTCGATTGGGTATAGGTGACTCCTTCCACGTGATGGAAACTGAAGAATTTCCATTGGCCAAAACCCTGACATTGCAATCCATTGTTTCTCCACAAAGTCATCATGGGGATTTGTAGCCCTCGGAATCCGTCGACCTTTCATTCTCTTCCTGGCCCACCTCCTCTTGGGGGAAAACATTCTCTCCTTATCTTGTATCTTTCTTGATTAGTTATCAGAGGCATTACTACTTGCCATTTTAATCAGTCAGTTCCAAGATTTCTGCAGCGTTGAGATCGATTCTCCACCTCAGGGGCTCTGAGATGTTCACTTTAGTCAGTCGAGGTAATTAATAAGATAGAGAGACTTACGAACAACGGAGTGGTTTCGGAGGTTCTGAAGCTGTGGAGTGAGAGGGTTGTTACTCAAAAGACACGAGAGAGAGAGAGAGTATAGTGCTCTGGAATTAGGAGGATAGATATGGAATCCACTCTGGGATGGACAAGGACGTGAATCATGCGACGGAAGAAGATTCAAAGCGCGGATGGTGTTGATAGTTTGATTAGTTCTTGTCTCACATAGCGAGGAATCTCGTCCACAGACGATGTCGAGTGGCTGCAGGGCCATCATGGCAAGAAGACCCACACACTCTTGATTGCTGACTATGGCCGAAATCTAAAGTGATCTGCTGCTCATGGCTCGAAACGTCTCCTGATGAGAAGGTTGAGGAGATTCACGACCTGGAAGTCCACGTCTTTGTTTTGGGGTTCCGCAGTTGGGAGGATACGGGTTTAATCTTCTGGGGTTTGCTGAAAACGGGGGCCGGGCTTGTTCTGGCAGGGGGTTGAGGAGCCACAGGAACTCTCCAATTACAGCATGAAGAAGGAAACTTGGGAGAATATCGCCGTGTGTGGTCAGTAAAGAAAGGTATGGAGCCCCTTGGCGGTGTAAATAGGGAACTGTAGAGTTCAGGAAACTTTCGTCGTTCTTTTTTACTTCTTCGTGACAGTAAGCAATGGGTCTCCTGGGATGGTATAGGAGCACCCGAGTGGTGATGGAGTCGGGGTATGGGCAGAGAGAGCGGCTTTGAAACACCTTCCGCTCTCCTGCCACCAGCTCGTGATGTGCCGCTAGCAAGCAGTTTTCAGCGCCAGGAATTCGGAATTCTCTCTCCCTGATGACCAAGTGCTGCCCCAGTTTGTCTGTTTTGCAGTATTCCACACTCTTCATCTAGGTCTTGAGCCGAGGAAGGAATTGGGTTGTGATTCCTACTCCATTATCCTACATTTTAGAGAAACTGGGATTATGTTTGACGGAATATTTCCTGTTTTCAAGGAAATTTTCTTGATTTGACAAGATTTCAAGAACGCCGCTGTGAACGAAGGGTGGAAGGAAGAATGTTCCGAGTGGTGGGTGCTGTAGTGGCAGCTTATGCTGGGTACAAGTACGGGGATGATGTGGTCAAACTGCTGCAGAAGAGGAAGGAGAAAGAGAGACTGAGGATAGCTGCTGCACGGAAGCCTCTTGAGATAGAAGTAGATTTTGTTGAAGATGATCAATTTCACTACACCGATGATGTTTTTAACGCCGATTCGGATGAATCCACCAGCCTTAGGAAATCCAAATACAGCTTTGCGAAAGAAACTAGACGAAGTCAGGATGGGGAGGTAAACGACATTCCTCTGTATGAAAGAGGAAGTGGCAAAGGGGATAACGTGGAAAACGTCGGGATTAGGCGAAATCGCAGTGGCAACGTGAGCGAGAAAGCGTACACTTTGGACATTCAAAGCCACCCTTTCAGTAGGAAGCGAGATTCGCTTCAGGAGAATGAAGGAGAAACAATTGTCAAAGGTAACCTCACTTCTGTTCTGTCCTCACAATTGTCAAAGGTAACCTCACCTAGTTGAAGTGGGTCTTGAGAACTTTAGAATAAGTGGTTCCCCTAGATGAATGGGGGCTGGGCCTTAAAATTTAAGGTTCTTTTCCGTTGATGTGCAGAAACTGTGCATGTACCAGCTGATGATTTGCAGGAGCTACAGAGCGTTGAACCTACGAAGAAGTGGCGAAGATTGTCTCTTGAGGGTGAAGAGAAAGTGCCTGCTGAGGTTCTTCGTGGCCTCCGTTCTAGATTTTCCTTTGAAGCAGATGACAAAGACCTTGCAGACCATTTCCGTGATCTTCGTCAGAGTGGAGGAGCAATAGAGGGGGTTGTATATGCTCGTCAGGGGGTGAAACATCCAGTGGGTGAAGCAAAACTTAAGGATGGAGACACTTGTTTAGAGAAGGAGGGAGAAGAGGATGAATTAGATTATGAATTGTGTGATGCAAAGGATCCCATATTTCAATCAGAAGAGGAGCTGAAGCTGCACATCCGAGCGGTTAGGCTGTTGAATGAACAGGAGATATATTCTGCAGACTGGCCTACCGATTCAATCTCTTCAGGGCCACCACTTAGGGAGGACGAACTCGAGGAAATCGATTGCATGTCAGAGGAAATTTACACCAAAGTTCATAATGAAATTGTAAGACCATCTTCAGAGAAATCTCTAAAATCTCTTGAGAAAGCAACAGAAGAACTCGCAAATATGAAGATGGAGCGTACTAAAAGCAACCAGAACTTGAGGCGTTCGGAAGCAGAGACTACCAGCTCCACAACACTTGGTGCATCCAAAAGTGACCCCAATTTTGGAAGGTGCCAAAATCACCCTCTCCTATTCAAAAGCTACCGGTTCATTCATCTAATTTGTAATATATAGAAACTACAAATCCCTTCGCTTTGATGGTGAGAAACCTCCTGACATTACATTACTCTTGCTTTAACTGAGTTCATCTTTGGGTCCTTTGTTTCCAGATGGACTACCCTCCGAACAGGAAATGACGGACGGATTGTCTTTTGGCACACTATGGGCAAGTTGTACGACTATCTCACGGGTGAGGCGCTTGTGAACGTGGAGGCATTGGATGTTACTCGAGGTGTTTCATTGGGTCCTGATGTCATGCATCAACTGTCGGAGCGGATCTTCATCTTCAGGGACAGGGATTCCAACGAGGTTCTTACGGAGTATAAGGGTGTATCCGTGAAGCCAATCCGGCACAGCTTTTCATACACCTGGAACGCTCACCAAACTTTCACCAAGGTAAGCTTGCTTGAAACCCGCGTGTAGATAGACGGTAGTGATCCAAGCTAACCCCTTACACCTGAGTCATAACCAGAAAGAGTTAACAGAGGGACTCAACGGCGATACTTAACCACCGTCCCTCAGTATGTGTAGCTCTCTGAAGGATCGGAAACGAGATTGGAAGCTATTTGTTACATAGCTTCTACGTTTCACCCATCTTCTTACGCAAGTCGCAAAGCTCAGTGCAGCAGAGAACTCGACACACGACCTTGTAGGAATCTTAGTTCACCGGGGGTTGTGTGTCCGGAAACTTTTATCGCCTCAGATCTGACCCTAAAGCGACTCGCTTAATCGTGGGTCTGTTTCACCGAAGTGGATTGTCTGAAAGAAATCCAGGATGAACTGCAGCTGAAGCAGGTATTGCTCATTGATGCTGTGCTGGCTGACATTTAACTGTTTAGTTCGTTTCTCGTCCATAGGCCACCAGTGGAGCGGAAAACAAGTTTGAGAAACTGAAAGTAAATGTTGTGGCCATCAGACAACCAGATGATAAGACCAAGATGTCTTTCAACTGCCGTATCAGTCTCACAGTCGAGATTAATGAAGGTATTGGATGCACCATCTGCTCATCAAAACCCCACGCTTAAGGCTCTTGTTGCAAGTGGAATAGCTTTTGTTCCAAGTTCATAGCTCTTACTCTACCAAAAAGCATCCATTGAGCTCGAGGTGTGATGTAAGGAGTTGTGCACGATCAAATGCATTTTGTCTTCACGCGTATCACTTATCAAGTACACACTGACGTCCATGAACAGGAAAATTTCAGTGGCATGAGATAGGTGACTATGACTTCAAGGAGGACAAAGAAGAGCAAGAAGAAGCACTTCGCTGCACGATGTTGTACATGGGGGCCATTCCTCCATTGTCTCACATTGCCGTCATGCACCTGTCAGGTTGGAGGGTCGACGACTTCAAGCAAGTACCGTCTTCAATACGGGACCACGTCAATCTTGAAGAAATTTCCTGGATCGGTTCACCTTCGCAGTAACCTCAATACCAACTCACATCAGTATAACACACCTGTACTTTAGACAATCCAGTTATCAGAGCAGACCCTCCACCCTAGCTGGACTTTTAAACAACTTAGGTTCTGGTGACGTTCACACACCTGTTAGGTTCGAAGAGTACCCAGAGAAATGGACTATCGATAATTAAGATTACCTGCACCTGTACCATTAGAGCCACCTCTCCTGCAGTCATACTCGACCGGCCTTGCTCTCCTTAATCAGTTTCTGTTTTACTACCTTTATAGAACTTGGTTTGACTGTTTGGGAGCAAAGTGAATGTCCCGTCGGCGCAGCTTATTGCTAGTCTCAGACTTCAAAGGGCCTTTGGCACAGCTACGATGCAAATCAACGACGCTGTACCTCAATCTACCTGTAATCATATTCTGACAATTTTGTCGTTCGTTCTCTGGATAATTCAGGATGGCTGGTTTGTGCTTAGACTTTATGTAACTTCACATAGTTGTAGCTTCCCTCGATTGTCTTCAGCACGAATCTATCTGTCGTTCTTCCTTACAACCGTTGTCCGGGGGCTCGTACTCGAGGAGCTGCAACTGTGTGGCAGACTTGTCTATGAGTAAGAGAGTTCATGATATTTCTCATTCGGGATCAGAAGCGTACTTGTCATCTATTAACTATCATGCAAACATTTGGTCACTGCGACACGGACATCGCACTATTTGCGATCTCGTACATGACAGATACGCCACCTATGAGCTACCTTGGGTACAAGGCCAAATTTCTTTGGTCTTCGCATCCCGAACTGAGGAAATAGACTGACCACACCCCTCTATTTTGCCGATTGTGTTTCAGCTCAAAGAGTGTGTCACATCTTGTAAAGTTTTAAGTCATCACTGCCTCTTGTGTGTGCGTAAAGCTCACTTCAGCATGCTGAAATTATTGCAAGCGGCCAAAGCTCTTTCTCCTGGTGTTCGAAGCATGCCGTATAGGATCGCATGTATTCGTCAGGTAACTGGATGTGTCAAAATTAACAACTATAATCTACTGGAGATCAGAAATAAAATCTTCGTGCGCCTGGATGTGGATAAACTAGTGACACAGTTTGTGGGTCCGGGACTCTTAGGTGTCCACGACTTAGTACATCTAACTGGTTGACAGAGGATGAACAGGCCCTTTCTCATTCCATATCCTGTGGCTTCCAGGCGTGATGACACGTTTGAGTCCCAGCAGCCATTTGCAAAAGTAGAAAGTAACCTTAAAAGTAGCTTAGGAGCCGTCGAGACTTTTACAACGAAACCAACACAGATTTAGTTCTACGCAGATCTTTATGAGACGGAATTCTGTCAGTTATTTGCCACCAGGAATCTCAATTGTAGACAGAGATTAACTTGTTTGATCACATTGAAGATTCACAGTAGATGTAGTCCGAGCACATGAAGGACTAAAAGCTCAAGATGCCCGTACACAGCGTTCATTCCAGGACATTGCCATACGTTTTATCAACTGCGACGCGCCGGGGACCAAACGTGGAACTACGTCCCTGCCGCGACTTCAATGCAGACACGACATACCGAGTTGCCGGTACTTTTGACTCCCGCAGGAATTCTCCGCTTAACTTCGCCAATGCAGACCTGTGCTTCCCTCTAGCCGGCGTTTACGACACCGATATGCTAATTATACGAAAGACTGGAAGGGAATGCTCCTTCAAATTTCCTTGGATCTTCCAATTAAGACTGACAGTAGCTGAAGCGACTAAACGATACAGTGCTCGCTTTGAGATGAAATCGAGATCAAATTTCCAAAGTCTTTTGGAGGTTGAAGCTACAGAGAAATATAAAAAAACAGGAAGACTGGTTTCAACAAGGGGAAGTGAGTGGCTGATACTCGAGCAAAGTAAGTTCACATCCGTTTCTGATTTCCCCGGGCTGCTTGCTCAGAAGTAACATCATCGCTGACCAGCAACCGCGAATCAAAAACTTACCACACGAGAGAAGGTAATTTGTCAAATACCAGTAGCTACAGTAGCTAGTTCTAGCCCTAGTAGTCGTAGTAATGTGCCCATCGCGTGCATCCACAGAACCTCAACCGCTGGACAGAGGCGAACACGCATGCAAAAGGAAGGTCTGAAACCAGCGGTTCTAGGGATCCATCGGTAGCTTCCATCCTACCCTGTCGTCGAAAAGGAAGGTTCGATTGCCTCTTCGGAAGATTCCCAGCAACCATGGGTGACCACGAGCTGAACAGAGCGACAAACAAGTCCATTGTCAGTCTGCTAACGCCTTCGTTTTCCTCTCTCTTCCGCGCTGTCTGGAGTCTTATGAAAGGGAGATACGACTCTCAAACTTTCCTCGACTGCTGCTTCCTTCTCCTTAATTACCACGATCGAGATTCTGTCTCACTGATGTCCCCCCCAACCCATGTGGTGAAGAACTTCCCAGACACTGCAGTACTCAATTCACTTCGTGGTCTGTCTGTACTTTCCGACCCTCCGCAGTAAATGAGCACCTCTCCAGCATGATACGCGTTCACGAATCAAAGACGTTTGCAGAAAAGTCTGTCAAAGATCCTTTCCTTAGAGTCATGCAAATGCTACTTGGTCCCTGTGTCTGGCATAAAGCAGCGGGTGGAGCCCTTCTTCCCAGCAGAACATTGGTCTCATGGCAGCCATGAGGAAGCCTTTCATTTTCCCAGAGAACTGAAGGCAACACAGTAGCGAGTGCTTCATTGGAGACAGCTCAAGCTTTACAGCATTTCGATATCCCCTTTGCGTATGGAATCAACTACCAAGTCCAATTCTAGACTTCTTAATGCCACGCTTTATGGTCCGTCGAGGACAAAATGATGACAGGCATTCTTAAGTCAACGGTCATGATGAAACCACTTTCGTAGGAAAAACTGGATTGTAATCTTCTGGAGCAACGAGTCCAGACTTGTGTCGAGTGAAAATGCTAGAGTTTCAAACAACAAATTTCATGAGCGTTCTCCCAAGTCAATTGTAGGATTCGATTGAAGACTTGAGTCTTCTACCATGCATTTTAAACTCCGATGGCCGTATGTCTAGCCCTGTGAAGGGCGACAGAGAGAGAGAGAAAGAGAAAGACATGACGAGCTTTCACAGATCACGATATGAGGACAGTCAAGTGCCCTAACCGATTCTCGACTCCCTGGATAGCACATAACCATGAACCTTTTGAACCATGTTATTGCATCTGTCACTTTGTGCTAAGTGCAATTGTTTTTTTAATTAGATAAATAATGCATAGTGCAGTCTGAAGTCCTTTTGAACCATGTTATTATCATCTGTCACTTTGTGCTAAGTGCAATTGTTTTTTTTAATTAGATAAATAATGCATAGTGCAGTCGATTATGTGTAGGACTCTTGGAATAAATTTTGTTTTTTTTGGCGATCATATTGTGTTCATTATCTATTCTTCAATCGCACTTTGTGGAAAGAATGGATACTTTTACTTTTAATCATTGAGACTTTGTTCTGAAATAACCATATTTGTTATCAGTGTAAGAAATAGCCGATTGTTTCAACTGAGCATATAACGACCCAAACGAGAACAGTTATTGAGAACTAACTCTTAATTCTGTTTTTGGGTTAAAAGATTTAAAATTTGGAATCTAAATGGCTCAAATCTGTATTCTGCTGCACAATTCAAATTCTCTATACACGTTTGGATTACATTTTGACCTGTATTTTTTTATATATTCAAATCTATTATCTTATTATTTTATTATGTATAACAAAAACAACCAATCACATTACTTTTCTAGTGACAGTAATGAATTACTAGCCACGATACTCACAAGGAGCTATAGTAACTTCCAATAATATTCTAATCCATATTATATCAAATATGATAGTAATGATCTACTTTCGATACCAATATAGTTCTGATTACGTTAGTATGTGAAGATTATAGTAAGAATACCATTAGTATTATACAATAAAATAGAACTGTGAATTTTCGTTTATTTATAGTTTGATTCAATTCTGTGTGAAATGTCTTCAAAATGAGTCCATATCACTCACTACCACAAAAGTATTAAAGTTAGTGAATATATTCTTTTACTTTACATTTGAAAGTAACATGCCTAGAATAAAAGTGATATTATACTTAACATCTGTATCAAACGAGACAAAAATTTGCATTTCAAAAGTCATATTATTTTGACTGAAGGAAGGTGATCGACTTCATTCTACTTTTCTAATAGGTTGTGTTTCAAGTCCTTGAAAAAGTTTGACAGGAGTCAAACCTTCTGGCCCAGCCTGGCTATACATCCTCCTTGCATTTCTGCACTTATGCGGCATATGTTGCAAGTGCGCTTGGCTTTTGCTTGTGTCTATCCACAATAATAAACAAAAGATTTTCATTAGAGTTCCAAAATAGAAGTAAGATATAGAAAGTGATACTAAGAGTATTACAAAGATTTCTACTTCAAAAGGAAATATTTTAACCTAGATTTTCCAAAAAGAATTCATATAAACGACAAGTAAGAAAGAAAAAAATCATTATACACGCAAAACATAATTAGAGTTATACTGAAATATTCCCTCACACAAACCTAAAGAAGATTCAATTTTGATCCATGAAATCATCCAGAACTCAGGTTTGGAGAGAGTACACTAAGAATAAGCACCCTCTCATTCTCTACTCCAACAAAGTATCTTAAAGAAAAAACTATTATTTGAATAAATTTTTCCTTCTAATTGAGGTGTATGGTGGATAACTAGTAAGTGGAAACCTTTCTGTTGCAAGTGAATAATTATCCTTGATGATGTCACCTAAAATCTTAGTTATTTTCTACTTCTAAGTATGAAATTAAAGACCAATGATATTCAATATACATATGAGTCATTTCTTTGAGCTCTTTCTATCACTTCTTTTAGCAGTTTCAAGTAGTAGGAGTCGTTTCAAGAAATTAACTAACAACCGAAGCATTTTTGGCTTTTTTTGCATAACATTAAATCAAAAAAAAAAATTTGGATTGTCTTGAAATTATTAAAGTATGATCCGAAATCCAATCTTATCGCAATCTAAAATTGCATCTTTTGTCGAATCATTTTTTAACCATACCTATAAATATACCGCTGGCAGATTTATTAAAGTTACTTAGATAATGACCAAACTTGCTTTGCATTTATTCCAAGATGGATGCTAATGACTTGAAACCTCTTTAACTATACATGTAAATACCACTTGCAGATTTATTGAAGTTCCTTAGATAATGACCAAAGTTTGATGGCTTTGCATTTATTCCATGATGGATCCTAATTAATTAAAACCTCTGGAAAATGATGACCAACATTTTATGTTGAATACCAAAACTTATTACTACTCTTTAAGTTACTCTTAACTTGACATCTATTGGCAAAAATTGTTTCAAGTCTTCTTTATTTCTCTCTGTATTTTATCAATATCTTAATAATAACTAAAAAGTGATTTTATGCATTAAAATTAACAGGATATAAAATAAATTCCTCAAATCTGATCAAATATAAATAAATCAACAAGGAATGATCAAACTGACTCAAAATTTTATTCTTGAATTGCTCCATTTTCAATCTTTCTATGAAAAGTATTACTCTAATGAAAATTAGAAAATAAAAATTTTCACAATGCTCTTTTTGTAGGGTCCAAAGTCAAAGGATTAAAAATTTTCTTTATTGTATACAAGTGGCTCTATAGCAAATTTAGACCGGTAGGCCATCAAGGAGTGGATATTTATGCAAGATTGCAAGATAGATCATCACAATTTCTTTCTTTCAGACTTTCATTCAATACAAAATGACATTTGTGAGATAGATTTCTTCATTTAGTGCATGAGAGTGAGATCTAAAAAAGGAAAATTTGGTAGATTGAAGTTGATTGACATGTTTTAGATCATTTTCATTAAAATAGACTATAATGATGGGATAAAAATTATAATCTGATTATTATGCATGAATAATATAGTGCATAATTACATGTTGCACAATTCATGATTTTGTGTGCATAATGCAACATAAATTAGCAAGTTATATTATGCGCACATAATGTTCAACACAATAAATAAATATTGAGCATTTTTATATATAATGTAATGCACATTAGTATACTACCTTCTATATGCATCATATGGGATAAGGTTAGTTGCAAGGTAGCAAGTACTAGGAACCAAGAAGACATCGTCTAAGAATTAGTGGCATCAAGTAACCACATCACTAGTGACATCAAGTACCAAGATCACCCGTGTCAAATAAGGTTTGCATAGTTTATAAATATAGAATTTAAGATTTGAAGTTCAAAGTCAATGTGTATAGTTTAGGCAAATTTGGGTTCTAAATTGTGCAACATCCAAGGATACAAAGGCAACGTCCATGGATCAATTCAAGGTTACAAATGCTAACACATGTAGATGAAGTGGTAAAGAAAAATTTTGATGGTTCAATGTCATGAGAACCTTACTTTACAATTTTGAATGCTTCAATGTGAAAAGAAGCTACATGCATTGCACACAAATAATTTCATAAGTATTACATGTCCTTTGAGAAATTGCTAGCAAGTTCTTTTTATCACTTTACTTGATTTGAATATGCTCAAATTCCTTCTTCTATTTCATTTCAGTACCTCATTGATATATAATTTGCATAAAAGTACAAAGATATAAAGAAGAAGTTGTTGAATAATAAACCTTTGACTAAAGCCAAAGAAAAAGCTTTAATGAAGGAGATGGGGGCATCCAATCCACTAGTGGATCCAGACCTTACCTCTTTCTTCTCCTCTACTTTTTCTCATTTGGGGTTAAAATACTAAGGATTGGCATTATTGCAATATAGCAAGATTTCCAATTCATCTTTAACTAAAAGGATTGCAAAATTTGAAGGAGTTGATCGTGCAAACCAAGTATATCTTGGTAATTATTGTAAATTTATATGGTTACAACATCAAGGAATAGGCATAAATGATAATATAACATTCATGAACAACAATGTTTTGACATGATCTCCCATTTTGAGCAAGTGATATATAAAACTATTTGGGTATAGTCATCGTCCAATAGTAAAACAAATTTAGATTTGTGGAAGAGATGCTTCATACTGGTGCATGGGTTCACATTAAAAATTTTGGTAGGTTATCTTTTAAATTTATATTTTAAGAAATGACTTAAGTTTGTAAAATCATTTATAAAAATTCCACCTTATGAATGTCATATTGTCTATTTTAGAAAATTAATTCATTAATTTTTTGAATTAATTTGCTAAAAAAGACAATATGATATTCATAGGTAGAATTTTTATAAATGATTTTACACTCATAATACATCACTCTTCTCAATGAATCATTATCTTCCACTACTTCATGAACTACTCTACTTAAGACATGTTTCCTCTTGGTTCTTTATTTCATCCATATTTTCATCCTTAACTCTACCTCAACATCTTATGTAGTAGCCATGCAGTACATGGATTTCTTTAACCTTTCTAGTAGTGCATAAGATAATCTCTACAACCTTGGCATTGGATCTTGTAATTATCTTTGGTTACTCAAAAGTTAGAGTTCTGATCTAGTTGAGTATATTGACTAATAAGTAGTAAGTGAAATCTTGTGAGTTAAGCATAGGATTTTAGGTGAAGTCAAGATAATAAGTAATCAGTGAAAACTTGTGGGTGAAGTTAAGCATAGGATTTTAGGTGTAGTCAAGAGCATTTAGTGACAAGTTATATATGAAGTTAAGAGTAGTTTGTTAGGACTTGCAATTTAATTCTCTTACTAGTGGGTTAGTTGTTGCTGTCTTCAATACCACATCATCAAACCTCTTGAGGGAGAAGATTCTACTTTGTGTAGCCCCTTTAATATGCAAAGAAGAGAATGTGATCCTTAGGAGAAACTTATTTTTAGAGTTCATTTTGGAAAAGTCTTTACATGCAACTTGGGTACCCTAGCATCACCAACCATTAGGTTAAAGGAATATATGATAAGAAAATGGATCACACCATCTAGACTCAATTCCTTATTGAGCCTTAGAAATGACATGGCCAATATTTTCCTATTTTAGCTTGTTTACAATCTTTATGAACTAATCTTATTTTCAATTTAATGTTTATTATTCATTAAGAAGTGTAGCTAAATCTCATAAGTAGATTGATCCTTGTGAGTTAGTTCCTATTGATATTATTCAGGATTACATTATGTCTTTTGGAGGTAATAAAGAGCCTTACTCTAGCATATAAAGATTCCATTAAAGTCTAAGTCTATAAGAAGTCAAGTATTGAGTCCATAGCCTAAAGAAAAAGCAATTAATAGGTTCATTTGTATGATTGCTAAATAAAATTATCAATAAATGCCAATTTAGCTTGCAAATAGACTTTATTAATTTTATTGGAACTTAAGCAATAAGTAGACTCAAGGAATTGATTCACAAGAAAATTATTTTTCAAACAAGATACAAGTTAATATTTTCTAAAAATTTCTAACCAGTTTCATTAAGAAGAAATATTAGGAGATTTAGGAAATAACATTAACTATTTCCAAGTTCAATTTATTAGTCTTTGACTTTTTGCTAACTAAAAATTTTTAGTTAAGAACTTCTAAAGTTTTCTATGATAACTTTTTTAGTGATTAGAAAGAATTTGAAAATCTACTTATAAATGAAGATCCATCAATTCAATAGACTAATGACAGTAGAATATAATCCTTTGATACTTCTTATGGAGAAATATTGAAAACTTATAGTGTATGTATATTTTAAGTTTTAATATCTTTAGTGTAACTTTAATTTAGAATGGTGGAAAGCATCACAAATTCTGATTACTGCTTTCCATGAGTCAAACTTGATTGACTTAAGGATTATATATTGTAGTTTTAATTTTTGGATGATTATTGCTATATCAAAGAAATTGTTTTCATAGAATCTTGTAAGGTTTTATGCATATAATGCATCAGTCTTATTTTAGCATATGAAAAATAAATGAAGCTTAAATCATATATTTGTAAATATCTTTTTACTCTTAGTTTTGTTCTTTATTCTTGCAAGTTATCTAGCCACATAGAAGAACCATTAACCTATTTCAAGACTTAAGACCCACAAAATAGATTGTAGACAAGTTTTTCTTAGACTTTGATCAAGTTTAGAAGAACAAAATATTTCAAATTCATGGACAATATTTACTAATAACCAAAAATATAATATTCCTAAATCAAATTATAAACTTAATATATATTTATATAGACAGATATAATTTATGCTACATCTATTGTGGGTAATAAAGTGGCACAATGTCAATCTAATCATCTTGAATCAAATAATCATGACAAGAAAACCCTTATGCTTTGTCTAATCTAGTCTTGATGATAATAATAACATCCAAAATGGCAATGTATCTATATAACATTTTTTTAAGAATAGTTCTTGTTGAATTAGTTTAGTTTTAATTCAAAATGTTAGCTATTTTTATTCTAACATTGTCTTTTTATAGAGACTAGCTAAAACAAATTTTGTGTTGGATGATCTTGGGTAAATCATCCACATGAATTTATCATAATTTGCTATTAGACTCAAGAATAGACAGTATCTATGACCAAAAACAACCTATTGTATGATGACCTGAATGCTCAATAGATTTCTCCAGCATGTAGTTTGTTTTTTGATGATAGCACAAAAGTTAAGAGAAAGCAAGTAATTGAGAGGTAACTTCCTTTCTTGTAAAGATTTACCATATCAATAACTTTGATGTATTATTTATTGTTATAAGAGCAAAGCATTGGGTTTCTAGACCTCTATTTTATTAATTGGAAAACATTCTTATTTTATTTAGCTTGTGAGAAATGATAGAGCTATGGAGCAAGCATTGTAATACCTACATTCTTGAATGCTAAAAGACTCCTTTTTGATGGCAATAGAAGTTACATTAATAGCAAGGTTTTAAATGGAAAGATGAAACTTTTAGCAATTATTCCTCAAGTTATAAGTTATGAGATATTGTGTGTATGATTTCAAAAGCTATATTTCCATTTCTATATAGGATTTTGCCATTCATTTGCTAAGTTGGAGATTCACAATCTATACCCTAGAGGAAAAGGACCTAGATGTGGAGAAGAGGAAGTATTGGATGATATAGCATATGTGACTAAAAAAATTAGTTTAAATAATTTCTCTTGTAATAGCTTAAATGTATGATAAATATATTAGTTATTCTTGTAAATAGATTAAATCTATTATATGTGTAAATCTATTATATGTGTTCTATTTTTATTTTGAGTAAAATGTTGTGAAAATTGTGCTTTTTGTGTAACTTTAATAAATTGGATAATGAGTATCTTTGTAAAGAAAAGACAATAGAATACTATGAGTGTTACTATTTCAATTTAAAGTTACATATCTAGTAATATTTGGAACTATATATTTATAAATAGAGTATTTAAAATTATCAATAACTTGCAATCAATCTTAAACACGCCTTATTAAAAAAAAACTCATTGTTGCTACACATATAAAACAAACTGGTTTTTCACAAAAATATGCAGAAAGTATCAATCAAAATATGATACTTTAAGATCTTATATATTGCATTACTATGGTGACTCAATACCAACCAAAATGGTAAGTAATAGCTCATTCTCTTGAGAATAAGGGTCAAAAATTGTGAGAATTGAAGAGAAGTCTCACAAGTGAAAATTTATTATTATTTTATGTTTAACCTCTTGGACAGAACTACTTTTGAAAGAGTTTAGTCACCCCTATGATGTATTAAGGAAAAGTGAAAACTAAAACTACTTTCACTACAAATCTATTCCAAATTATTCTTGAAGGTGATAGCTCATTTTACTACAAAGGTCATTCTCTCCAAAGATCACGTCACTCCAAAGGTTGGTTCCAACTTAGTTTCACCTTGAAGTTCTTGTCACTCTAATACCAACCACTTAGAATACTATGTACTACCTTTCCCAAAAGGAGTCTTTGATATTAATCTATTTTCTTGCTTTTTGATTCTTTGGTACTCTTAATACTCTAAATTCAACACATTGCCTTGCACATTTGGAACCTTAGGAATCAAATACCTAAGATAAGTATGAACTTTTCCTTATATTCAAGCATATGTGTTCCTAATCTGAGGTTCCTCACCATTACTCAACCCAACATGCAATCAATTACACAAAATGTAGATAATCACAACTAAGGATCATAGAGGTCATTGGCTATGAAAAGCAAACAAATTACATTGGGTCATAGCCCTTTATATAATGTTTACTTCATGACAAAGAAATCCAAAAACTAAGTGAAATGCTAGAAATCTTCTAATTACACCTCCATAACTCATTGATAATCTTATCTACTCATCCTATTGTAACAACCCAATGTTGGCATACTAATAGTAAATAGTAAGACCAAGTTGATCCCACAAAGATATCGGTAGGAAATGGGCAGAAGTGGAGGGAGAGTATCACAAGTTCCAATTTATTTATTATTTGCTATTTAACCTCTTAAGCAGAAAATACTCCCAATATGAGGGTAGAAGAACCCACCATGCCACCTACATAAACCTGAAAATATCCTAAATCACTCTCAAATCTATTTGTAGCCAAAGTTACCCTAAAGGTGATGGTTCACTTCACCCCAAAGCCTCCAAAATTGATAGCATGTTCTACCTTCCCTAAAGGCATGCCACCAAAGGGGCATAATTGGCAAGAAAATGTCCATGAGTTTTGATTTCATGTTATTGATTGTACTTAGGATTCATCAAATCCATCATTGGGTGACCATCCACATTCAAACTCCAATTGCCAACCCTTCCTCTTGGATTCAAAAACTGCAATCCTTTAGCAAGATTCAAACCTCTACATTAGCAAGGGCATTCAAAGCCGGACACTAGGTGAATATATATTGATTAGACTGGACTTTGGTATGATACAAAGTTGTATGGAAAAGTGCATTTGTTCATTATTGGGCTGAAACTTTATGTACAAGTTCTTATTGGCACTCCACTTTGCCTCAAAGGGTCTTAGATGGCTAAGTGGGTTCCTTGTCAAACCTAACTACTTCACCGCCACTAATTATGGTATTAATTTCTATCTTATCCTTCTCTAACTGCCAATTAGAGTTTTTCAAGTGCAAGAGAAGCTATTTGTTCTTCCTCTAAGTATGCATTGCAAGTAATGAATGTTCTTCTTGAGTTATCATACTGAAGTGTTTGTTATTAGAAACTCAACCAAATTTCATTTTCACTAAAAGTTGCACTAGACCAAAGCCTACAATCAAGTTCCTAAATTACAAATGCACAAAGAACTTCCACACTCAAGGAGATGGATTGGGAGTTCTTGCAAGTAACTAATAGAGTCTATATACAATTGCTAGAAAAGATAAATAAATAAAAACTAATCCAATACATGGTTCCTCTTGGTACTCTTGTTGTCTTTGGCTTTGCATTCTATTGGGAAGAACATCCTTCACCCTTGGGTTGTTTAAGGACTTCTTCAATTCACTTCTTCTAATCAACAATCTTCAACATGTACAAGTTCTTTACTTTGTTGAGTGTTTTATCGACATGTCCTCAAAGCAAAAGAGCAAGTTGGTCCATTTCTTCTTCCTCTTAGGTTCTCCCTTTTAGCTTTTGTGCCTAAAATTGGAATATGTGAATCTAATAATTTCTAGCACTCTCTTTGGCTTCTTCTTGGAGAATTTCTACAAACTACACATTGACTTCTTCCACTTGTTGGAGTTTCTCCTTCTTCTTTGTCTCAATGTGCAAGCACTTTGCTTGAAAATTCTTCTTTGGCCATCTTTTGCCTTTTCTCAAATTCTGCTGCCTTCACTAGGACCAAAGCCAACTCCTTTGTGTAGGCCTCCAATTGTGATGCCACCTCCTTCCAATACTTGAGCATCTATAAATCCAAAGTTATATTCTTAACCTTGAGATTTTTCAGCTCTTGGTATAGGCTTTGCACCTCCTTGTCTCCAGCTCACAGATGATTGTCATAGTTTGAGCTTTAGTTCTGTTTTGCACAATTCCCTCTCTTGACCTTGCAGAGTAGAGGCAAGACAAGCCTTCTGCTTTGTTGATTTGAACATTTCATATATCAAGGAGTTCATCTTCTTTGCTTCCTCCTTGTAACAATCTCAACTCTGGGCCACTTCTTCCTAGAGCTTCCTCTCTTGGGCCTCCTTGTGTAAATTTATTTGTGCATGCATTGCACCAAAGTGGTATAATCCATGATTTTTGAACACTTGTGTTGGTATAGTGGTAGCAAGAGTTTCATCAATTGCAAAACCACTCTCACCAAATGAATGATGAATTGGATCTCCTCCAAAACTTGGTTGGCAATGGTTTGGCATGATCATTCCTCCTTCTCTTGCAAGATTGGGACTTCTACTTCCTCAACAATCTGCACTAGAGTCTCTTTTGCCTCAACACCTATCTCTTCTTTGAGTTCAACCGCATCCTTATCTCTGGGCCAAATTTCCTCTCCTTCCTCTGAGTGCTTATCCTTTTTTTTCAAACATAGGGATTGAGAAGTGGGATTGAGAGGTTTGGGCTTAAGTCTGGTGACCTCCTCATGCATTTCATCCATCTTATCACCATCAAATCCTGCTTCTTCATGTTCTTATGGCATTAGAAGTTTGGAGGTAGACCAAGCATCATCAAACTATTTTTTTTCTTTGCAGTCTTCCTCGTTAGATTGCAAAGTGAAAGACCCTTCTTATTCTTCTTCAATCTCTTCCTCCAAACCAAATTCTTCATCTTCTTTTGTATGGGAGGTCACTTTAATGATTGGAGGGTTCATCTTTGCCTACTTCTTGGTTGGTATGGCTACATGGTGTAATAATATAGAGTTAGCAAACAAGTAAGTAGAAGCTAATGAGTTAGTAGTCTAAGCTAAATATAGAAAAAGGAAGTAGAACTAGCTTAAAAATATGCTAGAAGCATCAAGAAATCTTGTGGGTAGAATATTCTAGAAGCACTCATGAAGCTTCTTGGTAAGAAGCTTCTAGGAACTTTCCAAAGGTAAAGTAACTTGTATGCCAAATTGATGGCTAGCTTAGCTTGTATGATAATTAAACAATAAGCTTAGCTTGCACTCCAAGTAAGGTGACTCCTAGAAGGAACTTTCCTTGGAAGCTCCTTGGGAGTCTTATACCCAAGTTACCTATAAATACCCAAGCCACACTCAAGCTATGCATTTGGAGTTTTCCTCACTTGAGAGTCCCAATGTAATACTCCACTCCTATCTTCCATTCTCTTATTCCTCTCCTTGGTCTTTTACATTGGTATCAAGGCATGAATAGGATGGATGGGATCTATGGACTACCAAATCCATTTCTCCCAAATGATTGGGATTTTTTTTGTTTATGTACTACCAAAGCATCATTTTATGTAATTCATCATTTCATGCTTTAGGCAGAATTTTTTTGAATGTAATTACTTTGTTTGATCAACCATGGATACTTCCAATTGTAACTCACAAGGAGTGGTGGATATGTTAGCAGCTATATATTTATGATAATTGTAAATAAGTAGTTTGATAGAGTAGTAATCATGGCGATGATACCAAAAGCTATCATTGCTATGCAATAACAAATTCAACACCTGACTTGAGTGTTGGAAGAGAGAGATCATCAACAAGAAAAGCATGTGGAAAGACTAGCATTTTGAGAAGGAAAAGAGTGAATTCAATTCTGAAACCAAAAGTATTTGAAAATAAGAATCTTCCATGTGCATGGAGAATTTTGTATTTCATTGCAAACATTATTTTGAAGCTACAAATCTTCAAGATGGACAAAGATAAATTCTCTTTGCTTCAAGCCAATAAGATGGAGTGGCAAATTCACAATCACAACTTTAGGTGGAGCAAGCTCAAAAATAATTTGTTGCACCAATCTTGACATGGGAAGAATTGGAGAGTGCAATAGTTGGAAGATTCTAAGCAATTAATGTTACACAAGCCACACAAGACCTATTAGTAGAGCTGAAGTAGATTGGTTCTATGAAGAGTTATAACATTCCATTCTAAAACACCATAATGCAAATATTTGAGATACTAGAAGGTGAAGCTTTGGATTGATTTGTGAGGGGCTTTGAAATCATGCACCAAATTGGAAATGACCATGCAAGAGCCCAAACACTTGGAAGAAGCCATGCAAATAGATGAGCACTTTGATTTCTTGTTTGTCACAACTTGGTCTTGACCTAGACCTCCAAAAAAACTACAAATACACCACACATGGGTAGAGTAGCTGGCCTCTATGGAGATTGATGCCATACAATAGAGACCACTTGGTACTATAGATAGGGAAATATTATGACAAAATGGTATTGCTGCCAAATAGGAAATCATATTGCCAAATGTGCAATTACAAATGGATGACCTTGACCCATTGCCCACATAAAGCTTTTGGAACTTGAAGATCAAGGAAACAAATAACCCTAGTAAGAAATATTGAGCCACTTATTGGGAATTTTATTTGTTCCAATGGGATTGAAGGCTTGACAAAAGCAAGTTTGATACACTTGCAAGATATGATATCCAATTATTGCTATAGTATTTTGGTTAATTGTGGGAGTTTTAAGAATTATAAATCTACACAACTAGCAAAGGAGTTATATATTCCTATCAAGCAAATATTTGGTAGTAGATTGATGATGGTGGATAGTAGAAAGGGTTTTTCATTTTGTATCTTACATCTTGTTACATTCAAGATTGGGAAAGAGTATTTAAAATGTATGAGGTTTACAATAATTCCCCTATGATGTCATTGTAGGTCTGTCTTGGCTTGAACATCATAAGGTTCAATTTGATTGGACCTAATGATACAATTGAAGTACAAAAACAAGGTTAGAATTACCAATTAGGTTGGCTGGCACCTTTGAATAAGACATCTAAGAATAGCAAATCCAAACCAATTCCAAAATGAGAAGTTTGTCAATATAGAAACTATAGAGCAAGCTTTGGAAAAATATATTCCTATTTTTGGTGTGGATCAAGCCAATTATTCAAGAAGAATCTAATGAGTTTAAGAAGTAACAATTAGCAATGGTTGATCAAATAATGTAAGAGTTTTCAAGTGTTCTTTTGGATGATATTTCAAAAGGATTACCTTCTTATCAAGGTATGCCTTTCAAGATCTAGCTACTGCTAAGTAGTACTCTTGTGAGTAGACCAATCTATAGGCTTTCACTAAAAGAGTTGGAAGATCTTTGAACAACATTGACTAAATTGTTGGAGAAGGATATCATATGGCATATTACATCTCCTTGAGGAACACTAGTACTATTTGTCCAAAGAAGGATGGAGGACTTTGATTTCATATTGACTATCATGACCTTAATAAAAAAACCATGAAGAATGCATATCACTGGCCACAAATTGATGACTTGTTGGATAAATTGAGTAGAGCACAATACTTCTCCAAGTTGGACCTTGAAGTAACTATTGGCAAATTCCTATTGATAGGAAGGATGTACAAAATACTGCCTTTTGCACAAGGTATGGGCATTTTGAGTGGAGAGTTTACCTTTAGGATTCACTAATGCTACAACAATTTTCATGAATCAAATAGATCAAATGTTGAATTGGCTATCAGATCAATACATTATGGTGTTTTTAGATGATATATTAATCTATAGTAAGATAAATGTAAAACAAAATAATCATATATGAGACAACTACATCAGTGGAAGTTTACTACAAGAAGTCAAAGTGTGTCTTTGGCAAAAGAAGCTACCTTCTTGGATCATAAGGTCTCATCAAAGAAGATGAAGATGGAAGAAGAGAAAATCAAGGTAATTTCCAATCGGCCTACTCTTAAAGATGCCATGGAAGTGCAAGCATTTAATGGATTGGCAAGTTTTTAATCAACGGTTCATCCACTACTATACTCATGTGGCCACATTGTTGATTGATCTCTTGAGGAAGACATCAATCTTTCAATGGACCACCAAGCACAAAGAAGCATTCAAGAAATTGAAGCATATGATGCCTTCACGATCCATTTTTCTAACCACATGATCCCTACTACCTTGTATGGTTGATGTTGATGCTTCTAACTTTTCCATTGGAGCTATGTTGTAGTAAAAAATTCAAGATGGATTACATCCTATTGCCTTGGTGTATCATCAACTAAACACCATAAAAAGGAATTATTCTACTTGGGATCAAGAACAACTAGTAATGGTATATGTCACAAAGAAATGGAGACATATCTATTGGGAAAACAAGTGATCGTGCAAACCAATCAAAAACCTTTGTTGCAAACCTTACATTTGGAACACATGTTAAATAGACATCATTGATGTGAGAACAATTACAATTTTTTGAATCAAGCTTGAGTTTAAATAAGGCAAGTTCCATGTCATCTCCAATGCCCTATCATAATGATCTAATTTGAAGACTCTTCTTGAATCTCTCATAAAAAAACAATTATGATAATGTCAAATGACTCAAAAGGTTAAATTGAGTTTAGGACGACTTTAAAATAAGACCCTTTTTTCAATTGGTAGAAGATTTTCTTGCAACAAACAACAAGGAATACAATACTTTCTCTTTCAAGGAAAGGTTTCTAGTTTGTGAGAACCAGATTTATCCAAGGATGATCTATAACTTCTATGGCTTCAAGAGCCCATGCCTTACCAATCATTGGTCACATGGATGTGGACAAGATTTTGGGTACCCTACAATGTTAGTAGTAGTGACCCAACATGGCACAAGAGGTTTGAGAGAGTTTGTCTGATCTTGTGATAGATGCAAATGCAAAAAATCTAGTAACCAGAAGTAGAATGGACTCCTTCAACCACTATCAATTCCATCTACCTATTGGTAACATTTTATATCTCACTACCTCCTTGCTAAAGATGGACCATAGTGTTTGTTGATAAGCAGTAATACCAATAGCTAGACACATGATCTAGAGATGAAATGTGGTTTGGTAATGTTATAAATGATGGACTAAGTAGATCAAACAAAGGTATCACCAAAAGAGTACTTCTACTAATAGGTCAAAAACAAAAACATGCTTGAAGACTTTAGAATCAATAGCTAGACATATGATCTAGAGGTGAAACTTGGGGTGGTGACATCTAGAAAGATGTTTCACATGATATAGAACATAGATCAGATAGAGGTATCACCAAAAGAACACTTCTATTGATAGGGCAAAAGCCAAAAATAGCTTGAAAACTTTAAAGCCATTTTTGGAGGCCTAAACGGATGAATTACGCCTCAAAAATGGAAACATTGTCTCCCCTTGAGGAACAAAAGCTTGCCTTCTCCCCCCATAATTTGCCTTGTTGAGAGATTTCCAATGGTACCTTACTTATGCAATTTTGAGCTTCTTACAAGAAGATTCCCTAAAGATTCCTTTTGGTCAAACCCATTTGACCAGCTAGATAGGACAAGGAATGACATGCCACATATCCAAAAAACTAATCCAAGGATGGAGCTCACTGACAGGTCACCAATCCAAGTATCTGATCCAAGGATGGAGCTTCCTTTGAGGAGATCCTCTTTGCTATATAATAAAGAGAAGGTGCTCATTTGGGGGCATCAGAGGATTGAGTGTGAAATCTATGTTTTCTCTCTTGAAGAGGTCTCTTGTCCTCAAAGTATTACATAATCTCAACAAGAAGATTCATTTGGCACCTACCATAGACATAAATGATGCTTCAACATTTGCCCAAATCTACTTGAACACCATCTTCAATCACCATGGGATGCCAATCGGTCTCATTTTTGATGAAGATCCTTTCTTTACTTATAAATTTTGGCAAGCACTTTTTAAAATCCTTGGTACCAAAATTATGTTGTCTATAGCTTATCATCCTTAAATTGATGGACAAATAGAATGAGCAAACTGCACTTTGAAGGAGATGTTACATTGTCATACTTTGCCTTTCTCTCTCTAGAAATACACCGGGTGCCTAGCTATGGAGTTTACATATCAATGGTTGTACGTAGACCAAAGTTTGAGCATTATAGTTTGCCCATTCATTTGAACCTTCTGATTTAATTTCTAGTTTTCCTTCTACCATGTAGGAAAGTAACGGGCAATCTAACTTGTCATCACAACACACACTCTTGGTCTATTGGTCATCACTTCTAGCATTACCAAGGAGAAATACATAACACACCTAAAAAAAAAGAATCTATGCACAATACTACAATACCAAGAGCTAGCCATATGATCTAGATGTGAAATTTGGCTTAGTAATATCTGGAAGGATGTTATATATGATGGAAAAAATAGATCAGATAGAAGTATCACCAAAAGAGTACTTCTACTAATAGGGCAAAAACCAAAATAGACTTGAAAACCTTAGAACCAATAGCTAGACATATGATTTAAAGGTGAGAATTGGTTTGATAACATCTGGAAAGATGTTACACATGATGGACTAAATAGATCAGAAAGAAATATCACCAAAAGGGGACTTCTACAAATAGAATAGGAACCAAAATATGCCTAAAATCTTTGAAGTCAATTTTGGAAGCTTAAACGGATGAATTAGGCATTGAAAATATGCACATCCCTCCTCCCAACAAAGGAAAGGCTGTCATTCCCTCCTCCTTGGTTTGTCTTGTTGAGAGCTTTCCAATGGTACCTCACTCATGTGATTATGAGATTCCTATAGGAAGATTCCCTAAAAGATTCCCTCTGGTCAAAGCTTATTTGACCAACTAGAAAGGACCAAGACTGACATGTCACCCATCCAAGTAAGTAATCCAAGGGTGGAGCTTGTTGACATATCACCTATCTATGTGCCTAATCCTATGGTGGAGCTTCCTTGGAGGAGATCCTCTTTGTCTATATAATAAAGAGAAGGTGCTCCTTTGGGGCCTTAGAGGATTGAGTGTGAAATCTATGTTTTATCTTTTCTCTTGTCCTTGGAATATTACAAATCCCTGCACATCAATCCAAGCCAATTGGGTGTACAAACAAGCATGCAAGCATAGAGAAGATCCAAATTTAGCACAAGAACTTAGCAACAACCCTCTAATTTTTTTTGGCAAAAATGGGCTTAAAAGTCTCCTTGCTTTGTTCCTTAAGCTGATTCTAATTTTTTCTCCAAGTTGCATCCAATTTGTATTCCTTTTGTGGAACTTCTATGCCTTTTGATGGAGAAATCTCTATGAGACTCAATTAGGAATAACTTTTTCTATACATCTTGGATTTGGATGTTTTGGGACTCAATGAAAATCCTATGAAATAAGCTTTCTAGTGGTATAAATCAAGTCTCAATCTGACTAATACAACTCCTTTGACAAAAATTCAAACTTAGCCAAATTTTTGTAGCTAATCCCTAATTTGAAATCCCTTATTGATGGCAACTCTTCTTCATATTTTTGCCCAAAAGTACAAATTATCCACACAAAAAATGCAAGAATCTAAAATCTCCAATTATAGTCACACTTGGAAGAATTTGCATTCAAATTTTTACTACAAAAAATACTCCATTGAGCTTACAATAGTATTTTGAACAAAGATTTTTACCTCAGTTCTCAGATCTATGAACTATGAGAAACCTAAATTTACATAAAATTTGGTTATGATTTTATCAAATCTTTGTGAAGTTTGAAGGTCTAATTCAGTTTTAATTCCTAGATATGGATCAATTCCCAAACTAGGTTAACTTGTGAGCTCTACATACCTTGGTGTATTTGATCCAAGACTTTGAATTCCCTATTTGAGGAATTCAAATGAAACCTTGTCATAGAGATGCAAGACCTAACCACCAAAAATATTGGAAAATTTCATGAACTAAGTCAAACCAAAATATGGGAAATAATGAAAATCCCCAACCTAATCCTAATCTTCTTCTCCAACACCTTGATCTCCAAAGCTCCAATTTCAATTGATCACATCTGATTTGAGATTGACTCAAACATGCTGACAAATTTCTTATGCTCAATATTACAAACAATTTTTTTACTATTTAACCCCACAAAAAAATCATGAAAAATAAAGATAAACATGATAAAAATCCCAAAATTCTCCAATATGTACACTAGGATATGAATTCAACACTCCTTGCTTCATTTGAGCATAAACCCATCAGAATTTGATAAAATCTCTTGGTTTTTATCTTCAAATTATAGCATACCAGATTCTCTCTCCAACCATGGTCTTCTCCCACAAATACCCTTCTTGAACTCTATAAATCCTCAAAAACCTCTAGACTTCCCTTGTTGGGACTCAATCCTTTGTAATTTTAAGGCCTCTTCTTTTTGATAAATGGACCCCACAACTCCTCCTTGAAGCCATTGAACAAGATTTAGCCATTCTTCTACGATAGTACAAAAATTGTCAAGTCCTAGACCTACTCATAAAAAGCATAGGAAGAACAATTGGATCCATGTTTTCCATCATTGACTTCATGAATGTATCCTTGAATTGCACTACCATCCAACCCCAAAGTTGATCATGGTGTAGAATCTAAAGCTTGATGGAAACAAGATTTGAGAATGGCAGATTGAGAGTATGAGATATCGCCTACTCAAGTGCTTCCTTTGATGCTCTAACACCCATGCTCTACTACAACCCTCACTGTCCATGTCCTCCTCTTGCTTGAGACTTCTAAAATTAAAACCACACACTCATCTATCAACTCTCCACCTCTTATATACATAAGAACTTTCAAAGAGAACAAGACCATAATTCATATGGCTAATTGTATACATATACATAGATTGTTCACATTGCAATAACTCAATTGTGGGATCTATCTTAGAATCTACTCCAATAATGTGGAGATAAAGTGTATAAACTTGCTTTTCACTAGTTATGCAAACCATAATACAACAACATGCCTTTGTCAATGTTCACCATATTGATTGGGATACATGTTTGATAATTGCCAAGTTTTGACTGCAATAATAAGCATGCAAGTATTGGCTTTTCTCTCTTCTTCCTTAATTATGGGCAAGATCCACTTGTTCCATATTCTCTTCTTGCTCCTCTATTATCTTAGATCACACATACTTCCATCTTCCTGTCCATTTTATCTAAATCCCTACACCAAGCCAAGTCTTATTTTCTCATTGCTCAAAATCAACAAAAGCAATATGTTGATAAACATCATTGCAATCTCACCTTTCAACTTGGTGATAGGGTCATGATTTCTTCTAGTAATGTTCCTCTCTTACTTGGTACCTAAATTCATAAACTTGCTCTCAATTAGATAGGTCCATTTGAGATTACTTAGATTTCTCCGATTGCCTATCAACTTGCTCTCCTTAGTCATATGCAGATCCATCTTGTCTTGCATGTCTCAAAGTTAAAACCCTTTGTTTCTAACAACTTGCTTTTCCACTTGTATCCAACCCTCTCCTCCTTCCATCCTTGTCAATGATCATGAGAAATATGAAGGTAATTATATCCTTGCACATCATACTATGCGTATATACATTGCTACACACCATACATCATTGTCAACATCACACCCTATAGAAGCACAACTCTTACATAAGTCATACATGGACTCTAAAGTGCCACAATAATTAGTGTGTTTACACAACTTGAATCAAACTCAATTAGATCAATACTTGATTTGTCACTCCATAATTTGCCAATAATTTGGTATTGATTACAATCAATCCACATCCAATCTAGCTAAGAGAATCCAAGTGATGCTTGCCAACTCTGTCCACCATAGCCAAGAACTCAAAGTCTCAACATCAAAGAAGTCAACTCTTTGGAGCTGCACTTCAAAAGTATAACTCTTGGACTCAAGCTAGATCTCAAACCCTAATGGTCCCATTGATAGCACACCCAATGGTGCAAATGATGCTAAGTGACAGCAGGCCCCACCATGTAGTCAGTACCCCAAACAAAAAATCTGACCATCAATAAGTAGTCTATGAGTAACTACCAAAATACTCCTAATTACCAACACTACTTCTCCAGAGTCCAAGCAATCTAGGTACGGTACTACAAATAGCATGATTTTTGTTGTGCATATATACATTGCTACACAACATACATCACTCTCAACATCCCACCCTATAGAAGCGCAACTCACACATAAGTCATACATGGACTCTAAAGTGCCACAATTGCCCTCGTAGCTGGCGGTTAGGTCCCTCTAATTCCAAATAGCTATCTATTCCAAGTATATGGTATACCCTATGGTGGGCAAAAGATCAAGAGGTTGGGTGCTATTGAGCCCCTTTGTTAGTCGTGTGTCTACAATCTATACCATATAAAGGATGAACTACCTATAAGTCAAGTACATCTAGAACATAACCACTGTCCCTTAAGAACCACCATGAGGGGAGGAGTCATACATGCCATATGCCATCCTCTCAAACAACTAATCACACACTAACATATTAGCAAATTTACCAAAAGGGCCGCATAACATACACCGCAAGCCTACATGTACAAGTGCCAAGCTTGGGTCCATAATACCATCAATATTTGGGAGGTAGCATGGTGCATAATTGCGCATATGATCCTTCCAAACAACACCATCACATCCTTCCAACATAAGGACTCTAGATGGCAAAACCTCATGCACTCTCAAGATAATGTGGCCTACAGAAACATCAAGTATCATTGGTGTTGTCTACTATAGATATACATTAACACCTAGATGAAATTGACATATTGAGGGTCTATAACTTCCTCCTTGAATGGTAGCATAACATAAAGTATCCCTATGTTGAGAAATCACCAAGTTCTCAAAGGCCATTGGCATCATTCTTTGAAAGATTTCTACCTATTACAAACATGTGCTCATCCATACATCTTGATCATCCAAGTCCAACACTAAGTAGCATCTTGATGAATGGCTGCAAGTAAATTTGGATCTTGTCCATAGAGTAGAAAGTAAGGAGAGAAGGACGCTAAGTAAGCTTGCCAACTGAACTGATAGCCCATGGCCAACCAAGGTAATTGGAGATCCTAAACTCCCAAGTGGCCTCTCTGCAAACCATACTTTCACAATCCTCTCTTCATTGTTTGAACCACTTTCTCTGCTAAGCCATCTACCTCAAGGTGATCTCAAGAGGTAGTATGATGATCAATCAAAGCCTTGTCACACAAGACCTGAAACTCCCCCAAGAACTCTGCACCATGATCAATCAAAACCTCAGCTAGTGCACTAAATGATTGAGAACCCGATCCAAGAACGAGTAAGCAGTCTCTTCATTGGACTTGTCAAGAAGTGCTACCAAATCAATCCACTTAGAGAAGTGCTCCACCATCACCAAAACATACTGATGATGTCTCCCAATCAACAATAAAGGTCTAACAAAGCCTAAACTCTAGCAATACCCCAATCCCATGATAAGTAATGGTAGTAAATGTGATGTATGAGCATTAAATGATGCTCTAACTTGGTCACAAATCACACATCTGGCAACAAACTATTGTACATTGGTTTACATACCATGCCACCAATGATTCTAGAGTAAGCTACATGTATGCTTTACTCCAAAATGTCCTAGCTCCTCATGAGCATGACGGACCAACTATAGTCTCTAAGATGGAAATAGTATTACTCTCACTCTACCATCCTCCCATACACAAAGAAGGTGTCTATCCTCCAATCTGAATCATCTAGCTTGTTGAAGAACATGGTCTCTCTCCTTGGCCTCAACTGTGGCATCCACAACACCAATAAAAATATAATCCATCACTAAGACATCATCATGAATGTCTTGCTGAACTATACTACTATCTCCACTCAAGATCTGTGACCTCAATAACTCCTCTTGTATGTGTTGAGAGAGATACCACCAAAGCATAAAAATATATACATAGAAAGGTAGATGCATGCCAACTTGGCACCATCTCCTCATATGTCTCATTGTGACAACCCATTACATAGCACTTTTGCGGTAATTAGGTTAGTAAAGTTTATCCACGCAGAGATACAAGTCAAAAATGATCAAATACAAAGACAAATGGTAGCAAGTAGTTCTTCTTGATTGCATCTTTAATCTCTTAGGTAGCAACTACACCTAGAAGAGAGTAACAAGCACCAACTTATAGTCTCGTCACAACAATTTGTCACCCATAATCACAAAACTTTCAAATCTTTCCAAACAATCTTGATTGTGATGATCCAGATTCTTCTGAAGATGGCTACTTCACTACAAGGCACCTTTACCTCAAAATTATATTCCACCTTTCCATTGAAGGCACAACTTCATTGATCAAAATTGCTTCACATCAACTCAACGTTGCACTCACAAATGCAAAATACTACCAACACTATAATTCTTCTCAGATCTATCAAGGCATTGCTTCAATTGCACTTCAATCAAGATCAAACACAAAAAATAAAGATCAAAGCTATGAAATCTAACATCCAACAAGCACATTGACTTGCATTTCAAAATTCTCTCAACACTCACAAATACAAACATAGAATTGATACTCAGAATTAAGCTCAAGCAATGAGCATTGAACTTAACACTTTGCTTTATCTATCTCCAAAAATTTGGAATACTAAACAACAATTTATTGTGAATGCCTCCTTTAAATAGTAGAGCAATCAATAGTTGCTAACAACTATACCATTCTACAACAACTCTACGAACCTACAAATCCAAAATGACAATGCACTTCTTCGTATCTGCCTCTTCAAATCTCAAATCTATTTCTACTTTGATCATGTGTCAACCTCTACTTTGGCTTCTAAACCTGACGATCCTCTTATCACTTTTCCTTCTTTGGGTTTATCTTATTCTACTAATTCCTTTGCTTTCCTTTACTATCTCTTCACTACAAACTACAATTGCACTGCTGGGTAACTTATTCAACTCTTTATCTCTCAACCCACTCCTCTCTAATGTCTCAAATAACTAATCCAAAGAGACATGTACTCCTACTTCTGCAACTTTGGACTTCTTATCTTCCTTCACATTACTCCAGAATCTCTCTAACTCTGAATTCACTAAGTCTAATCTGAGACTTACATTGTCTACTACCTCAATTATCTTCCTATCTACTTGCTCCCTCAAACAAATCAAAATATTGTTCAACTCAATGTCTTTCAATGGTCTTCCTTCACATTTCCTTCACTTTGGGTCAATTCACTACAACTATCTTTTATTCTAATTCTATCATATCTTCAATGAGGACTAAAATTCAAGTCATGGGTATCCTAACACTATCTTATTTCCCTACTCTAAGTCCCTCAAATGACTTTGGCAAGACCCCCAAAGTCACTTGCATCCAATGTCTGACGTCCTTGGATTGGGTTACCTTTATCTTCAAGCAAAGTCTCTTGACCCAGAGTCTCTACACCCAAAGAACATGGACCCAAAGACACCAACCTAAAGTCCTTCAAGTACTATGTATATCTACTACAAAAAGTGTTATGTACATCTACTACAAAAACTTCAAATGCTTGTGACTTCTGCTATAGACCTCAAAACTCAACGATTTTGGTGGCAATGGAAATCCCTAAACAAGAGGCTTCTAACGAGACATAGCATGTACGATTTGGATATGTCGTCAATGAGATACATCCTCCACAAGAATCCTGACCTGCAACTTCCTTTCCTCCTTTGGGTCTACCTTCCTTGAGTCCGATATGAGTCCTTCTTCCTCTAACACAAAGTAAAATTCTTTGGGTCTGATCCAATCTAAGTCCTTCTTCCTCTAACATGAAATCAACTTAATCTGGTTTGACTTGAAGACTCAATTCTTCTTCTTTTATCTCCATTCGGATTCAATTCTGCCTCAATTGTACATTTCTTCTTCAAAACACATCAAAACCAAAAAAAATGTGAGTAACACACTCACCATGCCAACGTGATCCAATCTGATCCTGTTGGCTAGGACATGGGTTTCTACTCAAACCATCTACATCATGGTTCACCACTTTAGGTCTATGAATAACCATGAAATCATACTCCTACAAAATCAGAGCCCATCATGCAAGCTTACTTGAAAGCTTGTTGGACTCCATCAACCACTTCAATGGCTGATGATTAGTGATGAGAGTAAAGGGGTTACCAAATAGATAATATTGGAAATGTGCTACTGCCCATACTACTACCAAGCACTCTCCCTCATATAAACTATACTTCACCTCCGTTGAATTGTTGGAGTGACTAGCATAAGCCCCCACAAACTCCTTCCACTCATTATCATGTTGGGTGAGCATTGCTCCAAGCCTCAACATACCTCAACCATTGTGAACCTGAAATAGTCATCCTCTAATTGGTGTCACGTCATTTGTAGTGTCGCATCTAGATTGCTTGGACATTGGAGTTCCAGTGATAGTAGTTAGAGTTATTTTAGTAGTTTCTCAAAGACTACTTTCCGGCCGTCAGATTTTGTGTTTGGGGTACTGACTTCACGGTGGGGCCCACCATTACTTTGCACCATTTGCACCATCAATTGTGCCATCAGTGGGACCATTAGGGTTCAGACCTAGCTCAAGTCCAGGGGGTATACTTTTGAAGTGCAGCTCTAGAGAGCTCACTTCTCTGATGTTGAGCCTTCAAGTTCCTGGCTATGGTGGACAGAAGCCGACAAGCGTCACCTGGATTCTCTATGCTTGAGTGGGTGTGGCTTGATTGTAATCAGTGCCCAGTTGTTGGCAGTTTATAGAGTGACACATCAAGTACTGATATGAGTTGAGTTGAGTTGAGAGTGGTAAACAATCTGATTACATCAGAGAAGTCAAGTCAAGGGGAAATTGGGTGCAAGAACTTTGAGTGTTGGTGGTATCTCCAAGCTCGGTGGATTGTTGGTAGCTTGATTAAAGTTCAATGTTTCCCTAGTGTGCAAAAGCTTGTTCAATTGATGCAAATTTGGCAATAAGGCAGACGGTGTGCGGAAGTGCTTGCCAAATTTTGAGCAAAGAAGGAGCAAATTTTGAGCAGTGGTTGTGATTTTGAGCTCAAGAGATGAAGGAAAGACCAATTTGCTACGAGTTGGGCTCAGAAAGTCAAATTGAAGGTGGAGTTGGGAAGCTATTCTCATGAATTTGTGATTTGGAAAAATCTGTGTTGTCAATTTGGCTTGTAACACCCATTTGTGTATGTGTGTGGTATTGTGATATTTAGCTTGGTATTACAAGTACTTAAGAGATATTATTTATATAGAGATAAAGGATGGTTCTATATTAGTCATGGTTAGCTAAAGTTAGTTATAGCTAAGATAGAGTGGACCTTACTTTAGAGGAAGTAGAAAAGATGAGCACCACTATTTTGGATTTTAGTGTGTTGACTTGGTATTATTCCTAGGTGTTTGGCTTTGAGGAAAGAGTTGAGAACTCTTGGGCCGCAAGCCTTTTTGTTTTGGATTCTTCTTTAGTCCAAGGATAGCCCATGTGAAGGAATCCTTGACTTAGTGGTTGGGTCAAGATAAGACCACATGCTTAGGGGAATATGCCCATGTGAATGGATATTCCTTTCTACTTTTTGACTTTACTTGACTTTTAGCCTAGTAACTTGAGTTACTACGGTAATTAGTAACTTTGGTACGTATTTATTTCACAAGTATATAAACAAGGGGTGAGGAGGTACTCATCATCCTTTCATTTGCAACTATCTTTCTCTCATTGAGTTCTCTAGTGAGTAATGTCTTGAGTCTTGGAGTGTTAGCCTTGGAGGAGTATGATGGAGTTCGGGTTCCTTGCCTTCTTAGTCCATGGTGCGCTACCATAATAGCCATCAAAGGTTCATCCTGAGTGAGAGACAGGCCGGCTCACAGGCTCGAGTGGAAAGTTAGTGGGGGATTTGGCGGACAGCCAACTTTAGGGTTTACGTCAGATTTTGGTTGCATTTTATGTCAGATTTTGGCTAGATTTGGAGGAGTTTTGCTGTTTGGCCAGATTTGGAGGAGTTTCACAGATTTGGAGAAGTTTTGCCAATTTTGGAAGAGGTTTGAAGTGGCAAGAAGAAAGGCCTCATTTGGCTGAATTTTGGCGTTTAGAGCATAGGGCTGTGGGCTACAAAGGCCAGCTTGCTGGCGTGAGGCTAGTTAGTTTAGAGTAGATCTTGGTCATTGGTTGGAAAAATCTGCCTTTCCTGCTAGATTATGCGCAACAGGGTTTGACCTCTAGATCTCTCGTTCCTAGACTGGTGCCCTAGCCAACTGGTCCACCCTCACTTGTTGTCCTAGTGACTGTGCCACTATTATCTATACACATGTAGCTTTGGCTAGGAGAGGTAGTTTGATCCCATTCTTGGTGATCCTGGTAGCTTAGGACTAGAGACAAACTTCTCTTATGTCAAATGCCAAATGGTGGTAGAGTCAGTCCCGTGTTGTGTTATGAGATGGAGTGTTTTTGTTTAGATTTCTTGTGATTGGACCCCTTCCATTCTCTACTTCCTGTTTGTGCACCACGTTTATGTGAGGTGCTCTAACTTTTGAGCGTTGGTGCTCTGGTGTGCTCTTGTTAGTGAGGCTGGAGTGATGACCAATCAAACTTCCTTTGTTTCTCTCTAGTGAGGCAGGAAGTGATGACTTGTAGACCGTGAGAGTGCATGTTATGATGGCAGGTTACAGGTTGCTCTTTACCCTAGTGTAGTTATCTCGGTTAGAGTTAAATTAGTGGGTAGTGCTTAGTTGGTATTGGCACGTGGTGGTGTTTGCACTTGGTGGGGTACTTGTGGTTGCAACTTGCGGTTGCAGTTGGTGGTTCTGGTTTGCTGTTGCGGTTACTTTGTCACAATAGAGTTCTTTGGAGATTCCAAAGGAGTTAGCTCTATAGTACGTAGTGGGTTTACTCGGAGTGGTGCTTGGTATCAACCTATATCTCAGGTCCTAGTGAGATAGGAGATTGACTCTAAGTTGGAGTTAGACATAAGAGCTGATTCAGTTCAGAGTGCACTTGGTGTGTTCACCCCGTTGTTGTGGGACATGGACAAGATTTATGGGGCCTCCAAAGGCCCTAGGTGTTACTCTAGTACAGTGGGTACCATTGAGTTGGATGACTTCATTTAGGAGTTTGATAGTTGGTGTGATCTGCAGCAGATGCAAAACCCGACTTTGTTCACACCTTTCATGGCATGGAAGGGGTTGTTTCAGCATTTGGAGGGTCCGTTGATGGATGACTACCATGAGTTTAGGAGAGCTCATTTGGAGGAGATTGAGTTATGGAGACAGTATTGGTCTCCACACTATGTCTCCATTACTTCAAGCTCGGTGGCCAAGAGTAGATTGGCTGTACCTACAAGTTCTAGCTCGAATAGTGTTGGTGGAGCTAATGGAGGTGCACTAGCTGGAGATAGTGCTACTACAAGTGGAGGTACTGTGAGCCGGCCTGTCTCTCACTCAGGATGAACCTCTGATGGCTATTATGGTAGCGCACCATGGACTAAGAAGGCAAGGAACCCCAACTCCATCATACTCCTCCAAGGCTAACACTCCAAGACTCAAGACATTGCTCACTAGAGAACTCAATGAGAGAGAGATAGTTGCAAATGAAAGGATGATGAGTACCTCCTCACTCCTTGTTTATATACTTGTGAAATAGTTACGTACCAAAGTTACTAATTACCGTAGTAACTCAAGTTACTAGACTAAAAGTCAAGTAAAGTCAAAAAGTAGAAAGGAATATCCATTCACATGGGCATATTCCCCTAAGCATGTGGTCTTATCTTGACCCAACCACTAAAGCAAGGATTCCTTCACATGGGCTATCCTTGGACTAAAGAAGAATCCAAAACAAAAAGGCTTGCGGGCCCAAGAGTTCTCAACTCTTTCCCCAAAGCCAAACACCTAGGAATAATACCAAGTCAACACACTAAAATCCAAAATAGTGGTGCTCATCTTTTCTACTTCCTCTAAAGTAAGGTCCCATCTATCTTAGCTATGACTAACTTTAGCTAACCATGACTAATATAGAACCATCCTTTATCTCTATATAAATAATATCTCTTAAGTACTTGTAATACCAAGCTAAATATCACAATACCACACACATGCACAAATGGGTGTTACATTTACCCCCGGACTAAGTTTTCACTTTGTCCTCAAAGTGAAGGTCTCTCTACCTTCTATGGTACATCTTCAACTTATCATGGTTAATCCTATCAAAGTGTCTTCCTCCCAACTCCTTGAGATCATAAGTGTAATTTCCCCACACCTTCTCTACTATGAAAGGTCCAAAGTACTTAGGCAAAAACTTCTTTTGTACTCTCTTGAATCAAATGGAATCAAACAACATTACCCAATCACCTTCTTTGAAAGGCTCCACCTTCTTCTTGCCTTGCCTCTTGTCATAGCTCTCCTTTTGTTTCCTTTGGGCTTGCTCCACTCGAACCATAGCAACTGCTCTTGCCTCTTCCAACTCCATGAGTTGATCCTTCCTTGACTTCTCTGCATCACTTCCTTGTGCTTTCTTCAATCTCCTATGAATGCTTTGGAAGGTAGGAAGATCAAAGTGAATAGGTAAGGTAGACTCAATACCATACACCAATTGGAATGGAGAATATCCAGTGGAAGTCTTCATGGTTGTCCTATACTCCCACAAAACTGCATGAATCCTCTTGTCCCAATGATGTTTAGCCCCCTCCATTTCTGCATCTTTGGCCAACATCATGCACAAGGTCTGATTGGTTCTCTCTGCCAAGCCATTGGAATTTGGCTTATAGGATGTAGTTACTCTATGTGTGATAGAGAAATGTCGTAGCATGGCTGTAGTAATGCTTCCTGTAAACTCTCCTCCTCTATCAGAAACCAACTCCAAAGGGCATCCAAACCTAGTGATAATGCGTTCATAAAGAAATCTACCCACTTCATCTTCATTCTTGTCCCTCAATGGTCTAGCCTCAACCCACTTGGTAAGGTAATCAGTAACTACCACAATGTACCGATTGTTCCTTGGGGTTCTATTGAGAGGTCCTACAAAATCAATTTCCCCACTTCTCAAAGGGTCCTAGCAATGGAATTGATCTAAGTGGTGGAGTGGATGTAGACTTTCTAGCAAAAGCTTGACAAACATGACAAGTTTTGCAATAATCAAGACAATCCTTGAAAATCCCTCTCCAATGGTAACCTGCATCTAGAATCTTGAAAGCAGTCACCTTTCCTGCAAAGTGTCCTCCACATACTAAACCTTCATGAAACTCCTTTATGAGTAGGATAGACTCTTCCTTACCCACTGCTCTTCGAAGTAGACCATCTGCTCCTTGGTGAAAAAGAATATCATCCACCATTGTGTAAGGTCTAGATCTTGCTGCAAGGGCCTTCCTCTCCCTAGCATGCATCCCTTCTGGATAGTTACCTCTTGTCACAAAATCCACAATCTCCTTGTACTCCATTGGAACCTCTTGAGTGACTGAGATTGTCATGAGCTCCTCATCCGGGAAGGAATCATCTACTGGCTCATCTCCATCATGATCATAGGCTCTAGATAACAAATCAGCATTTGCATGTTTCTTTCCTGGCCTATCCTCAATTGTGTAGTCATACTCAGACAAGAGAATCATCCACCTTGCTAGTCTCCCTTCAACATTAGGCTTGTTGAAGATGTACTTCAAAGCCTTGTGATCCGTGACAATTGTGGCTTTCCCTCCAATCAAGTAGTGTCTAAACTTCTTGAGACCAAAGATCACTGCCAACCCTTCTCTCTCTGTGACAGGGTAGTTCTTCTCTGCTGAAACCATCTGCCTACTAGCATAAGCTATTGGATGATCATGCCCATCTTGGTCTAATTGACTAAGAGTGCATCCTATAGCTACATTAGAAGCATCAGTGTAGAGGATGAAAGGCTTACTCCAATCAGGTTTAGCAAGAATTGGAGCTACAACAAGGGATTGCTTGAGCTCCTCAAAAGCTTTGAGAGCCTCCTTGTCTTCCAAAATCACCATGTAATCTACACCCTTCTTCATGTAGATGGTCAATGCATAAGCCTTGTTGGAAAATGAGAAGATGAACCTCCTATAGTACCCAACCATTCCCAAGAATTGGCGTAACTTTGTCAAGCTTGAAGGGAATGGAAGGTCTGAGATTTTCCTCACCTTCTCAGGATCAACTGCTATTCCATCCTTGGAGATGATGTGCCCCAAAAGTAGACCTTCTTCACATCCAAAAATGCACTTCTCTGGGTTGAGTGATGCATTTGCCTCATCCAAGCGTTGCAAGACTTTGATTAGGTGCTCAAAGTGCTCCTCCTTGCTCCCATAGACACAAAAGTCATCAATGAAATCTCTCACAAATTTCCCAATGAAAGGTTCAAATACCTTGTTCATGAACCGTTGGAATGTGGCTGGAGCATTGCAAAGCCCAAAAGGCATGACCTTGAAAGCGTAAGTTCCCCAAGGTGTGGTGAATGTGGTGAGTTGTTGATGCTCTGGTGCAATCTTGATTTGGTTATATCCACTATAACCATCTCCAAAACTGTACCTCTCATGACCTGCAACCTCCTCCAAGATCTCATCAATGAATGGCAATGGGTAGTAGTCCTTCTTGGTAACAGCATTGAGCTTCTTGTAATCCACACATACCCGAAGCTTGCCATTCTTTTTCTTCACAATGACAATTGGAGACACCCATTCTGAATTCTCCACCTCAAAGATAAATCCAGCCTCCTTGAGCTTATCAATCTCCTCCTTCACAACCAAAGATATTGGTGGGCTAATGCGACGTTGCTTTTGGCGGATTGGTCTTGCATGTGACTCCACCTCTATCTTGTGCTCCTCCAAGGTGACTTCCTTCAAATCCTTGTAACTAAAAGCAAACACATGGATGAACTTGCGGAAAATCTCCTCAAATCTCACCTTCTCCTCCTTGGTAACATTTGGGCCATACTTGAGGGTAGATAACCTTCTCTCTACCTCCTCAAGTGTCAATGGTGATTTATCTGGGTCCTTCAAAACCTCTGGCTTAGGTGCAAAATCCATAGCACATAAAGGATACACATCTGAATCAGATTCAGATTCATCCTCCTCCGTGGAAGTCTCCTCTTCCATGCTTGTGTCCACACCTGAAGCTCCTCCTTCAGAATCTGATTCCCAATAATCAGAAGATGGGGTATCTGAATGTGAAGTGTTGGTGGTGTTAGTCACAGGAACAGTGACTCTATGGTTTGATGGCCCAATCCTTAAGTACCCTTTGTGCCATCGATCAGTTGTGCGTGCTGCTCTCAACCATGGCCTCCCAAGAAGTAAGTCATAGCTTGAATCCTTCAAGACTTAGAAAGTCATGAGATTTTGGACTCCCATAACTGAAACTACCACCTTATCCATCACTCCTACTGGTCGAACTTGTTGCTTGTTTGCCATGCTCACCACAAATGTTGAAGGTCTTGAGGGTATCATACCCAACTTCTTCATCAACCTTTCTGACATGGCATTCACTGCTGATCCTCCATCAACCAATGCATCCTTGATGTTGTGACCATTCACTCTCACATCAATCTTGGAGGCATATTCACAAGCCTCCCATGGTGCTGGCTTGGCATCCACCACCCCCATTGATATTGGAACTTTTGCCTTCTTCTTCTTCTTGCTCCTTGTAGAACTCAAACCACCTCTAAGCTCCTTTCTCAAGGTAGGGTTCAAAGCAATTAATTGGCCCACTGTGATGTTAGCCTTGTGACTACCAACATCCTCCAACACATTGTAGTTCCATTGTTGCTTTGAGATCAAGAAGTCCTCCATCCCCAACTTCTTCCTTGGAGTCTTTGTTGTTGATGGTGCTGAGGTGCGAGTGCTCCTAGTAGACATAGGAGTATCCTTGCTTGAAGTAAATCCTTGAGAAGAGTGAACATCCTCTGCAAAACGAGCTCTCTTCTTCTCTTGTGCCAAAAGCTCCAAATTAGGACCCTTGGAGTTTGAGCACTCTCCCTTCTCATACTTGCTCTCAACCACATCTATGGATGCTATCCCCTTACCTTTGTTGGTATTAGGAGCCACTTGGGTTTCACTACGTCCCTCTTTCCCTCTATTGGCTCCCTCATAACCCCTTCCTCCATGGTAAGTGGAATTTGGGCAATTCCTTTGGATATGGCCTCTTCCTCCACAACCAAAACAATTTCTATCATTGAAATTGTTGGCTGGTTGGCCTCCTCTATATGGATAGTTTCCATAACTCCTAGGCCCTCTCCCTACATTCTGATCCATCTCTCTCTTCTCCCATAGTTGCACCACATTGATCTTGAGATCCGCAAGTTGTTCTGTGATGGTTTGGAGTGGATCTTTTGGTGGAGGTGCAAGAACTGGAGCAACTACTACTTGTGGTGCAACCCTTGTCACCAAAGTATCAGAAGTTCCACCATACTTGTAGCCTTGAGGAGGATGCACAACCTCCTTCACCACCAAATCACTCTCATCCCCTTCCAAACTCTCCTCCATACGAATTGCGATCTTGATAGCTTCAACCTTGGAAGAAGGTTTCTCATATCTTACCTTGCTTCTAATTTGTGTTCTCAATCCTCCCACAAAATTCTTGGTGAGCATGGCCCCTATGCCAATCATTGTAGTCTCCACATCATCCCCACCCTTCCTCAACACTATGCGAAATCTGGACTCCAACTTTTCCACTCTTTCCACATAGACCCTCACTTTCTCTCCATCTCCTTGCTTGAGAAATGTAACCTCACTCATCAATCTCTCATAACTCTCATCAGGAAGAAAGTTCTCAATGAGTGCTGAAGTCAAAGTCTCCCAAGACTCCTCTTCCCCCTCTCTCCTCTCTCTCTTTTGGTATTCTGACTCATACCATGTAAGTGCTGCATCCTCAAAGAAATCTGGTAATAATGAGGCCCACTCATTCTTCCTCCTCTCATTGTTTCCTATGCAAGCTCTCTTGAAGTCTCTCACAAAGGCCTCCACATCTTCTTGATCCTTGCCAAAGAAAACCGGAAGTTTCCCCATCTTAACCCCTCACTATCTTTTTTTTTTTTTTTTTTTTTTTTCTCTTTTCTTTTCTCTCACTCTATTACTAATAGAGTATATACATGACTAACACCATCTGAGAATAATCCACTCTAGGGAACACAAAAGGTTCAGGTTGCTCCAAGATTTCTATAGCAACATCAAATCCTAGAGTGCATATTAATCTAACTCTCATGGATAGTTTATCCATAAGTTGAAAGATTATCTCCATCACTAATCTTGAGAACTAGCTGATGAAGGTGGTAGTATTTTTGTAGCTGTACTAAGACTCTCTCCAAGATCCTTCACCAAAGTTTCCAAAAGTGCTTTTACTCCACTACACTCATGTCCTTTTGGAAGTCCTTCAACTCCACAAACCTCACACAACTCCTTGGTCTTAGATCTTCTCCCTCCCAATCTTGGTGAAGAAGGTCCAACATGCAAACCCAAGTCAAGTAAGCCTCTCCTTTCCCTCAATCTCTTGCTCTCAAAGGTTAATGGACATGAACTTGCCTTATGTCCCTTCTCTCCACATAGAAAGCACTTAGACTCACTCTTTCCTCCAAGTGGTGTAGGTTTTTGGATCCTCTCAACACTCTCTTCAAATTCTATTGTAAACTCTTTTTTCCTCAAATCCACCCCTACAATCACCTCAAACCCTTGGGGAACCTTGCATAATCTCAATTTCCACTCTTGATGACCCTCCATGTTCCCAAAGATGAATCTAAACACTCAAACATGCTTTTTGTTGATCTCAAACTTCTCATGCATGAGATCTCCACTCTGCAGAATTGACCCTTCCTCACAATGTCACTCAAATCTCCCAACAAATATGTCACAGTCCTCTGAAATTTTCCACACTTGATCACAACTCTAGGGCGTCCCTCCCTACAAAATTTTAGATCTTTTCATTGAGCCATTTGGCCTAGACACCTTTCTATTCAGCACCCATATTTCAGATTTGGTCTGAAAACCACCCCCCTCACTTCAAAAACTCATAACGCACTGCGCAAAAATGATCTCTCTCTAATTTTTGTGGCACCAGGTAGGATACAATGCACTGAATTTTCTTGGAAATGTTCAGGACAATTCACTAAAAATTGAAGAAATGGCAGACTCTGTACAATTTTCCAGAGAGCATGTAGTTGCGGGAGCACTTTACCCTATCAACTTTCAAAAATTCTAGCCCAGTGCGCATAGAAGCTCTCTCAATAATTTCAAGTGTGCTAACTGAAAGATAACCCAAGCTATCATGTGTAGAAATCTCAAGTCCAGATCTCAAACTTGAGATTTTGCCCAAAATCACCTTAATCCCCAAAATCTGCAATCCACCTCACACAATCTCTCCAATTCCTCTCATGTGTACAAGATGTACAAAATCACCTCAAAGACATCATAATGAACTACAGGGTATACAAATGGATCTTGGTTCTCTAACATAAGTTCAGCCCTCTCCTCTCCTAATGTTCTCTCCAAGTGAGCTCTCATAGCCTCCTTCTGCCTAATGTAGAATTGGACACGGAACATTATCTTGCCTTCTAGAGAGGTCCCGGCAACGGAACCAAAAATGTGAGCCGGCCTGTCTCTCACTCAGGATGAACCTCTGATGGCTATTATGGTAGCGCACCATGGACTAAGAAGGCAAGGAACCCCAACTCCATCATACTCCTCCAAGGCTAACACTCCAAGACTCAAGACATTGCTCACTAGAGAACTCAATGAGAGAGAGATAGTTGCAAATGAAAGGATGATGAGTACCTCCTCACTCCTTGTTTATATACTTGTGAAATAGTTACGTACCAACGTTACTAATTACCGTAGTAACTCAAGTTACTAGACTAAAAGTCAAGTAAAGTCAAAAAGTAGAAAGGAATATCCATTCACATGGGCATATTCCCCTAAGCATGTGGTCTTATCTTGACCCAACCACTAAAGCAAGGATTCCTTCACATGGGCTATCCTTGGACTAAAAAGAATCCAAAACAAAAAGGCTTGCGGGCCCAAGAGTTCTCAACTCTTTCCCCAAAGCCAAACACCTAGGAATAATACCAAGTCAACACACTAAAATCCAAAATAGTGGTGCTCATCTTTTCTACTTCCTCTAAAGTAAGGTCCCATCTATCTTAGCTATGACTAACTTTAGCTAACCATGACTAATATAGAACCATCCTTTATCTCTATATAAATAATATCTCTTAAGTACTTGTAATACCAAGCTAAATATCACAATACCACACACATGCACAAATGGGTGTTACAGTACCGCTATAGGAGGTGGTGTAGTACCTGGGTTTAACCCCATGGTGGATTTCTTCTTGTGTTTGAGGCAGAACTACCAAGGAGTATGGATTGAAAAGCTGAGGAGCTTGCAAGAGTTCTAGCGGAAGGCTGGAGAGAGCCTATGTGAGGCATACACTTGCATGAGGCGGCTGATCAGTTTCACTCAGGGAGTTATTGAGGCCCAAGCAGTCCAGTTTTGGTATGGGATACTAGACAAGGAGTTGCGACGTAGAGTTCATGATGCTACGTTGTTATGGGCTACTTTGCCTACTTTGGCAATGGTCTTTGGTTTGGCTGAGCGTATTGAGCTCAACATGGTAGAGGAGAGGGTGGTGACATCTAGATTTGGAAGGGAGACCTCATCCACGGCTGTGACTTCTTCTAGAGTGCGGTAGAGTGCACCACACCCAATTGGTTTTTGAGGACAGGGTGGTCAGCCCAAATCCTGTAGAGCAAGTGGAGGGCCTAGTGGAGTTAGACCCTTACCTTCATTTTTGGTCAGCAACATCTAGTGAGTGGTGGTGTTGCTTGTTGGACTTGTGGTGTACCTCACCATCGGAGAGAGTGTACTCAAGGTAGCACACCTGATACCTTTAGTGCATCACAACTAGCACAGAGGTAGTGTGAGCACTGCCACAAATTTGGTCACACTAGTGATCGGTGTTTTGACCTACACCCGGAGTTACGGAGTGGTAGGGCTGCTATGGCAGGTAGTATAGGAGCTCTTGTTCATGGAGGACAAGGTGGTGGTAGAGGATCTACACCTAGTAGGGGTGCAGTACCTGCCCTTACTTTTGACACATCTATGGCTACTCGGATTGAGCAGTTGGAGCAGAGATTGACTAGTATGGCTATTGCTCAGAGAAGATCAGATTTGGGTGCTGAGGCTTCCACCTCATATGTTGGTGATAAAGATGCTTTGGACTTCATGTGTGGAGTAGCATAGGTGGATGCATCTGCTGCAGTGACTAGGAGTGCAGTACGTGCTCCAAAGCCTAGAGGAGCATCAGTGGAGTTGGACCCACAAAGAGGAGAGGTTGGGAGACAGGTCAGACTTCCCCAGTCTTTCACGCTATTTGAGGCATTGCAGACGACATCCATGGTTCCCAGACATCCCAATGTAGGTGTGGTAGGTGGTGATGGAGTGCATGATGGAATACTTGCTAGTCAGCCACCTACTAATCCACAGACTGAGTCTAGCATGATGTTGGGGGCGGCTCAACTGATTATGCGGCATCCTTTGTTTTCAGCCAATGACATGTTTACATTGGGAGTTGACCCAGCTCCAATGTTCCGGTTGGCTGCCATGCTGTGTGAGAGTAGGGATAGTGCAGTTCCTACTACTAGGGCTGAGGTGGTTGATAGTGGAGCTGACTTGGTTGAGGAGCATGGGATCCATTCAGCGACCAATGGTTTATGGCAAGCAGTAGTGGCTAGACTGGAGGAGTTGCCAACTAGACCGGCCTTTGAGAGAGCGCGGTTCACACCTGGTGTTGTCCTATTGGATAACCAGAGGGGGATTTTTTGTTTGGTAGGACCTTCAGGGAAGGTCTATATACCACAGAGAGTCTTGTTAGACTCTGGTGCGCAGCCCCTTATGTTGGGGAAGGCGGCAGTTGTTGGTCTAGAGTCATAGAAGACCGATGTGGAGAGGTGCCCATTTCAGATCCAGATATCTCTAGGTGGTGGTTCGACACAGTACATCACACGTGGGGAGCTTGTTGTCCAGGTTCAGCCTGGTCATCCAACTGATAGCTCGGTGGTGAGAGCTCAGGCTATTGCGACAATAGCTGAGTCATACGATGTGCTAGTTGGGGGAGCAGTGTTATACCCCATGGGTTTCAGCATTGACTATTGGGAGGAGACATCCTCCTATAGACCTGGTTGGCAGTCTGGTGAGAGACGGGTATGTTGCCTACCAGTACGCTTTAGTAGTGGCAGTCTTTGCTCACTACAGTCCGGGACCATGGCAACATCAGTTTTAGTTTTCAGTGGTGCAGTTACTTGGCTTGGTGACTTGTTGGAGGGGAACGCCCATGCAGAGGATACTCCAATACCAGAGGAGATCACTCGGCTTTGGAGTACGAGTGGGATTGTTCTATCCACCTTGGATGTTCCATTGTGGAGTTCCGAGGAGGCATTGCAGTAGCATGCAGATCAATTGGTGCACCAAGCTTGGAGTGGAGCCTTCGTACCATCAACAAATGAGTGTGAGGATGAGCCTCTAAAGGCAATTGCTTTGACACCTCTGGATACCACACTCATTACTTGGCAGTATTTAGTAGAGGGATATGCCTATTGGATTTGTTTGGTGGGATCATCACCGGACTAGTTGCGGTGTTACAGGTGGGTATCCGAGTACAGAGGTGCTTGTATGTAGAGAGAGATGAGACTGCTAGGTGAGTCTCTCCATATCATATGGCACACTTGGCCTATTGGTATCCGGAGTTATTACCGATGTCAGCAGTCAAAGGTTACCAAAATGCCCTACTAGTAGATATTTCCTTACTGGGGGCGCATGACCTAGAGAGACATGGGCCTATTTACTTGGTGATTTTTGGATGGCCATGTCAAGGACATACACGTGCTAGTAGAGGATTGGGTCTTCAGGATCCTTGTTTTGGTGTGTTTTGGGAGATGTTACGGATACTAGACATCTCCAGGTTCATCAATTTGTTTCTCCAGCTTACCTTTTGGAGAATGTTCCTTTGATGGGTGATTCTTGCACCAGAGTGGTGGCGAGTACACATCAGGTCTATTCTTAGATGGGACCTGCTGTATTGTTAGATGCAGCCAGAGTGGGATCACGGGCTCATCATCTTTGTCTTTGGTGGAAAAACCTCTTACCTAGAGAGGTCTTACATTGTGCTTATGATGGGATTCAACTACTTGAACACATCCTTGTTGATGATATCTTGGATGTTGGGCATCAGTCTCAGACAGTGGTAGTGGTTGATAGGTCACCTATGGTAGTGGTGAACCTAGTTGGACAGCCTAGAGCTGCATTTCCCACACTCTTGAGTTTCCCAGGCTCTCATGCTTTTCGAGAGGGAGGACCTGGACTTGTTTAGGACTCACAATTACAACAATTGGTGGAGCCCAACGCTGATGAGAGAGAGCGGGCAATGGGTTTTTGCACCGGTATTACCACTATTCCAGTAGTGTTAGAGGCGTCTAGGCGTCAGGTGTTAGGTCAAGCTATGGACCTAAACTATTTGACCTAGATTGTGAGCCTTGGCTTGGCAGAGCAACGTAAGATGCGCTTGATAGGCATCACCACTCGGACACTTGTGAGCCTTATGCCGATCGAGACAATTCAGGCATATGCTATGGACCACATATACATGGTATTCTTGGGACACATCCAATAGCTACTAGGGAGAGTGGTCTACTTGGAGTCCATCCACGTGAGTGTGGGCTACTTGGATTACACCCTTGGTCCACTTGGGATGTAGCTAGAGGACGTGTGGAGCTTGCAGCCAGAGTGGAGGGAGTTTTTTTTCACATAGAGGTTGGGACCTCTAGTGGTTGGGAGCATGACACTATTGCTCCCAAGGGCCCAGTGTAGCAGCCAGTCAATACGTCTTCCACTCCTACTATAGTTACAGAGGATACTTGGGAGCCAGATCTTGGACCCAAGCTTATTGGAGAGGAAAGACGGAGGGTTTGGAGGTTTTTGAGGAGTCACACGAGTTGTTTTGCCTTCAGTATGAAGGATTTGGGTGCTCTAAAAGGACTTGGTATATGGATTGAGCTAACTAGCGATACACCAGTTTTTTGACATCTTTATCGATATAGTGAGATAGAGAGGACATTGATTCAGAGCCAAAGTAATGACCTTTTTGAGGCTAGTTTGGTGGAGATTTCACATGGAGAGTATGCATCAATGAAAATGATGCCAGCCAAGAAGGATATGCATGGCACCTACACAGATAGGCGGATGTGTGGAGATTACTATCCTATCAACCAATAGATCAAGGCTGATCGGTATGCCATGCCTACACCGGAGGAGATTTTTGATGCAATTGGGCATGCAAAGGTCTTCAGTACTTTGGATCTTCAAGCGAGATATCATCAGTTGCCAATCAGGGAGGAGGATAATTCCAAGACAACATTCTGGGCTATTGATCCTCATGGCAAGGATGTGTTATATTAGTGCAGGTTCTTACTATTTGGGTTGAAGAACGCTCTTGCTGAGTTCCAGAGGGTCATGGATAGGATCCTAGCTGGATTGGATTTTGCTTGGTGTTATATCGATGACATTTTGGTCTATAGCACTACTGTGGAGGAGCATGAGAGACAATTGTTGGAGTTGTTTGAGAGGTTGAGATCTCATGGACTCAAATTACATCCTAGGAAATGTAGGTTCTTCCACAAGCAGGTTGAGTCTTTGGGTCACATTATCTACTCCTAAGGACTTGGTGTTTAGCAGACCAAGGTAGAGGCTATTGCACGTATTCCTTGGCCTATGGATGTGAGCAAAGTGCGAGCATTCTTTGGGTTGGCAAACTTCTATTGCCGCTATGTTAGAGGATTTAGTGCCATTGCCAAGGCCTTGACAAAGCTGACCAAGCTTACATAAGAGTGGTGTTGGGGAGATGAGCAGGAGAGAGCTTTTGTAGAGCTCAAGGAGAGGTTGACATCTGCTCCCGTTTTGAGGAGACCGATTAGAGCACGACCATTTCAGGTTCATACTGATTGGAGTATGTTGGGGCTTGGAGTAGTGCTCACCCAACATGATGATGAGGAGAAGGAGTTTGTGGTGGCCTATGCTAGTTGCTCCAACAATTCAGCAGAGGCAAAGTATAGTTCATATGAGAGAGAGTGCTTGGCAGCAGTTTGGGCAATAGCACATTTCCGATGTTACCTATTTGGTAACCCCTTCACTCTCCATCACTGATCATCAGCCATTGAAGTGGTTGATGGAGTTTGACAAGCTTTCAGGGAAGCATGCACGATGGGCTCTGATTTTACAAGAGTATGATTTCACGGTTGTTCACAGACCTAGAGTGGTGAACCGTGATGCAGATGGGTTGAGTAGAAACCCATGTCCTAGCTAGTAGGATCAGACCGGAGCACATTGGCATGGTGAGACAGATGAGGAGATGGTGCCAGGTTGGCATGCATTGGCCTTTCTGTGTATATTTTCAGAGGCTTTGGTGGTATCTCTCTCAGCGCATATAGGAAGAGTTATTGAGGTCATTGATCCAAAGAGTGAAGATATTGGTACAGTTCAGCAAGACATTCATGATGATGTCTTAGTGATGGACTATCTTTGCACTAGTGTTGTGGGTGGCATAGTTGCGGCCAAGGAGAGAGACCGTGTTCTTCAGCAAGCCATACGGTTTAGATTGGAAGGCAAACACCTTTTGCATGTATGGGAGGATGGTAGAGTGCAAGTAGTACCACTTCCAACATAGAGACCACAGTTGGTCCGTCATGCTCATGAGGAGCTAGGACATTTTGGAGTAAAGCATACATACAGCTTACTCTACAGTCATTATTGGTGGTGCGGTATGCAAACCGAGGTATAGCAGTTTGTTGCCAGATGTGTGGTTTGTGACCGAGTCAGAGCATCATTCAATGCTCCTACGCCACAGTTACACCCATTACCTATCATGGGATTGGGTTACCATTGGAGTTTGGACTTTGCTGGACCTTTACCGCTGATTGTGAGACATCATCAGTATGTTTTGGTGATGGTGGAGCACTTCTCCAAGTGGATTGAGTTGGTGACACTTCTTGACAAGTCTAGTGAAGGGACAACTTACTTGTTCTTGGGAGAGTTTCAGGTCTTGTGTGATAAGGCTTTGATTGATCATCGTACTACATCCCAAGATCACCCTGAGTCACATGGCTTAGCAGAGAGAGTGGTTCAGACGGTGAAGAGAGGATTGCAAAAGGATGGTTTGCAAAGAGGCCACTTGGGAGATTGGGATCTCTAGTTACCTTGGTTGGCCATGGGCTATTGATTCAGCCGGCAAGCCTCCTTAGCAACCTTTCTCTCCGTACTTTCTACTCTATGGAAGAGATCCAGATTTACCTACAACCATTTGTCAAGATGCTACTGTAGCTTTGGACTTGGATGACCTCAATGTATGGATGAGCGCATGTTCTCAGCGAATAGAGATCTTTCAGAGAGTGATGCCAATGGCCTTTGAGAACTTGGCAATTGCTTAGCATAGAGATATTTTACGCTATGCTACCATTCAAGGAGGAGGTTATAGACCCTTGATCCATCAATTTCATCCAGGCGACTATGTATATCTATAGCAGATAACACTAACGACACTTGATGTTTTGACAAGCTGCACTATCTTGAGAGTGCATGAGATTTTGCCATCTGGAGTCCTTGTGTCAGAAGGATGTGATGGTGTTGTTTGGAAGGATCATGTGCGCAATTGTGCGCCATGCCACCTCCCAAACATTGATGGTACTATGGACCCCAGCTTGGCACTTGTACGTGCAGGCTTGAGGTGTTTGTTACGTGGCTCTTCTGGTAAAGCTGCTACTATGTTAGTGTGTGATAGTTGTTTGAGAGGATGGCATATGGCATGTATGACTCCTCCATTCACGGTGGTTCCTTAGGGATAGTGGTTATGTCCTAGATGTATTTGACCTATAGCTAGTTCATTCTTTATATGGTATAGATTGCAGACAGGTGACTGACGATGGGGCTCCATAGCAATCGGCCTCTTGATCTTTGCCCATCAAAGGGTATACCATATACTTAGAGTAGATGGCTATCTAGAGTTAGAGGGACCTAACTACCAGCTAGGGGGGCGATTGTGGCACTTTAGAGTCTATGTATGACTTATGTGTGAGTTGTGCTTCTATAGTGTATGATGTTGACAATGATGTATGTTGTGTAGCGATGCATATACGCACGACAACTGTCACATCATTTGTAGTGTCGCATCTTGATTGCTCGGACACTGGAGTTCCAATGATAGTAGTTAGAGTTATTTTAGCAATTTCTCAGAGACTACTTTCCGATGGTCAAATTTTGTGTTTGGAGCACTGACTTCATGGTGAGGCCCACCGTCACTTTGCACTGTCAAGTGTGCCATCAATGGGACCATTAGGGTTCAGACCTAGCTTGAGTCTAGGAGGTATACTTTTGAAGTGCAGCTCCAAAGAGCTCACTTCTCTGATGTTGAGCCTTCGAGTTCTTGGCTATGGTGGATAGAGGCCGGCGAGCATCACCTAGATTCTCTATGCTTGAGTGAGTGTGGCTTGACTGTACTTAGTGCCCAATTGTTGGCAGTTTATAGAGTGATAGATCAAGTACTGATCTGAGTTGAGTTGAGTTGAGAGTGGTAAACAATCTGATTATTGTGGCACTTTAGAGTCTATGTACGACTTATGTGTGAGTTGTGCTTTTATAGTGTATGATGTTGACAGCAATGTATGTTGTGTAGCGATGCATATATGCATGACATTGGTCTCCTCAAAATAGGAGCAGATGTCAACCTCTCCTTGAGCTCTACAAAAGCTCTCTCTTGCTCATCTCTGCAACACCACTCTTGTGTAAGCTACATCATCAAGGCCTTGGCAATGACATTAAATCCTAGATCATAGTGGCGATAGAAGTTCACCAACCCAAGGAATGCTCACACTCTACTCACATCCATAGTCTAAGGAATACATGCAATAGCCTCCACCTTGGTTTGTTGAACACCAAGTCTTCCAAGGTAGATAGCGTGACCCAAATACTCAACCTACTCATGGAAGAACCTACACTTCCTAGGATGTAATTTGAGTCCATGAGATCTCAACCTCTCAAACACCTCCAACAAATGTCTTTCATGCTCCTCCACAATAGTGTTATAGACCAAAATGTCATCAATATAGCACCAAGAAAAATCCAATCCAGCTAGGATCCGGTCCATGAACCTCTGGAACTCAATGTGAGCATAATGCCCAAATGGTAAGAACCTCTATGAATATAATACATCCTTGCCATGAGGATCAATAGCCCAAAGTGTTGTCTTGGACTTATCCTCCTTTCTGATTGGCAACTAATGATATCTTACTCAAAGATCCAAAGTACTGAAGACCTTTGCATACCCAATCATATCAAAGATCTCCTCCGATGTAGGCATGCCATACTGGTCAACCCTAGTCTATCTGTTGATAGGACATAAATCTACACACATCTACCTATCTGTGTAGTTGCCTTGCATATCCTTCTTGGTTGGCATCCATATAGCTGATCCATACTCTCCATGTGAAATCTCTACCAAACTAGCCTCAAAAAGGTCTCTACTTTGGCTTTGAATCAATGCTCCATCCATGTTACTATATCAATAAGGACATGAAAAAATTGGCGTATTGCTAGTCAACCCAATCAGTATACCAAGTCCATTCAAAGCATCCAAGTCCTTCATACTAAAGGTAAAACAACTTGTGAAGCTTTTCAAGAACCTCCAAACTCTTCGTCTTTCCTCTCATGTAAGCTTGGATCCAAGACCTAGCTCCCAAGTATCCTCTGTAACTGTCAGAGGAGTGGAAGACGTACTAACTGGCTGCTACATTGGGCCCTTGGGAGCAGTAGTGTCATGCTCCTAACCACTAGAAGTCCCAACCTTAGTGTGAAAAACTCCCTTTGATTTGGCTACAAGCTCCATATGTCCTCTAGTTACATCCCAAGTAGACCAAGGATGTAATCCAAGTAGACCACGTTCACCTAGGTGGACTCTAAGTAGACTATTCTCCCTAGTAGCTACTAGTTGTGTCCCAAAAATATCCTATCCACTTGGTCCATTGCCTCCAGTATGTGCTTGAATCATCTTGATAGGCACAAAGCTCACAAGTGTTTGAGTAGTGATGCCTATCAAGCGCATCCTATATTGCTTTGCTAAGCTAAGGCTCACAATCTAGGTCAAAAAATTCAAGTCCATAGCTTGACCTAACACTTGATGCCTAGATGTCTCTAACATTGCTAGAATAGTGCTAACATTGGTGCAAAAACCCATTGCCTACTCTCTCTCATTGGTGTTGGGCTCCACTATGACAACCCGGCAAATATCACTTTTGCGGTAATCAGGTAAGTAAAGTTCGTCCACACAGAGGTATGAGTCAGAATTGGTCAAATACAAAGTCAAACAGTAACATGTAGTTCTTCTTGGTTGCGTCTTTAATCTCTCAGGTAGAAACTACACCCAGAAGAGAGTAACAAGCATTGACTCGCAATCTTGTCATGAATTAACACTCCATAATCACAACTCCATCAAAATTTTCCAAACAATCTTGATTGTGATGATTCAAGCTCTCCCAAAAACGGCACTTCACTACAAAACGACTTTACCTCAGAATTGTGTTCCACCCCTCCATTGAAGGCACAACTTCCTCGATCAAAATTGCTTCACATCAACTTTGCACTACACTCACAAATGCAGAATACTACCAACACTACAATTCCTCTTAGATCTGTCAAGGCATTACTCTGATTGCACTTCACTCAGGATCAAACACATAGAATGAAGATCAAGGATGCGGAATCCAACATCCAACAAGCACACTGACTTGCACTTCAAATTTCTCCAAACACTCACAAACACAATTGCAAAGTTGATACTCGAAATCAACCTCAAGCGACAAGCACTACTTCACAGCACTTTGCTTTATCTATTCTCAGAAATTATGAGCACGGAACAACATTTCTTTGTGAATGCCACTCTTAAATAGTGAAGCAATCGACAATTCTAACAACTAAACCATTCTACAACAACTCTTCTAACCTGTAGATCCAAAATGACAATGCACCTCTTCATATTTGCCCCTTCAAATCTCAAAATTGTTATTAGTCCGATCCGATGTCTACTTCTTCCTTGTCTTTCAAACCTGAACCCGAAGTAATTTTACTTCCTACTACTCTATCCTCGGGTTTCATAACTCCTACTTCCTTTACCAATTTTACTAATTCTCCACTCTAATCTACAATTCCTATCACAAGTAATCCTTCTAAATCTCTATCTCCCGACCCACTCTTCTCTAAAGTGTCAAATGTCAAATCCAAAGACACTTGCACTCCTATCTCTCTTACTTCGGGTCTAACTATATCAATTCCTTTACTAATTCTACTATATCCTCATCAAGAATTGTAATTGAAAGCATGTGTGCACTATCTACATCTTCAATTTGTAACCCACTTTCCCCTAATCACTCATGTTCCTGACCCAAAGACACTTACTGTCTGATCTTGCACTTTGGGTTTATCCACTATTGCTACTTCTCCTTTAATTACTATTCCATCTTCAATCAAAACTGAAATTGAAGTCATGGGTATCCTAACTATCTTCTTTCCCTACTCTAATTTTCTCTGATCCCTCTCGCAAAACTCCCGAAGTCACCTTCATTGCACTTTGAGGTCCAACTTCCTCGGGTTGAATCATATTTGTCTTGAGATAAAGTCATGAGACCTGAAGTCATGTAAACCCGAAGTCCAAAGTCCGAAGTCACATTGACCCGAAGACACCAAACTGCTCTTCACATTTACTCCCGAAACTTCAGATGCTTGTAACTTCTTCTAAAAACCTTCAAACTTTGCGGTTTTGGTGGCAATGGAAAGCTCTGAATGAGACACTTCCAACGAGATATAGCACGCTTGATTTGGACTTGTGTACAATGAGATATGGCCCCCGCAAGAATACTGACCTGCAACTTCTATTTCTCCTTTGGGTTTGCCCTCCTTCAATGTCTGATCCGAGTTTTTTTCCTCCTCTGATACAAAGTAAGCTTCTTTGGGTCTGATCCAGTCCAAGACCTTCTTCTTCTTACACAAAAGTGACTTCCTCAGGTCTGATCAAAACACAAGTTTGCACTCATTTCTTCTCCATTTGGTTTCAATTTGGTTTCAACAAGGCACTTCTTCATCAAAACTCGTCCAAAATGAAAAATGTGTGTATCACATCCACCAACTACTATAACGGTGAGTCCCAAACCGGTCCAAGACCTCTCTCTCAAAAGCATAGGAGCTTGGGAAACGTATAAGTGTAGGAGAAGCGGCTCTGGGCTGTCCAATTAGATTCACCACTGCCATAGATGACCTATCAACCACTACCACCATCTAAGATTGATGCCCAACATCCAAGATGTCATCAACAATGATGTGGTCTAGTCGTAAAATCTTATCATAAGCGCATTGTAGAACCTCTCTATGTAAGTGGTTCATTTACTAAAGACTAAGATGATGAGCCCGTGATCCCACTCTAGCTGCACCTAACAACATGGTAGGTCCATCCAAGAATGGACCTGATGTGTACTTACCACCACTCGGGTGCAAGAATCACCCATCAAAAGGACATTCTTCAAAATGTAAGCTAGAGAAATAGACTGATGAACCTAGAGATGTCGTAGTATCCATAACATCTCTCAAAACACACCAAAACAAGGATCCTAAAGACCCAAACCTTGGCCAACATGTGTATGTCTATAACATGGCCATCCAAAATCACCAAATGAATGTGACCATGTCTCTCCAAATCTTGTGCCCCCAACAAGGAAATGTCTACAGGTAGGATTTTTTGGTAACCCCTGACTGTTGACATCAGTAATAACTCAAGATGCCTATAGGCCAAGTGTACCACATGATATAGAGAGACTTGCCTATCAGTCTCATCTCTCTCCACATACAAGTACCTCTATACTCATATACCCGCCTGTAATATTGTAGCTAGTCCAATGCTAATCCCACCAAACAACTCCAATAGATATACTCCCTCTACTAGATACTTCCAAGCAATGAGTGTGGTATCCAGAGGTGTCAAGGTAATCAATTCTGGAAGCTCATCCTCACACTGGTTGCCTAGTGGTACAAAGGCTCCACTCCAAGCTTGTTGCACCAATTGATTTGCATGTTGCTACAATGCCTCCTTTGAACTCCACATAGGAACATCCAAGGTGGATAGAATGATCCCACTTGTACTCCAAATATGAATGATCTCCTTTGGTTTTGGAGTTTCCTCCACATGGGCATTCCCATCCAATAAATCACCAAGCCAAGTAACAAAACCATTGAAAGCTAAAATTGATGCTACCATGGTCCTTGATTGTAGTGAGTTGAGATTATCACTACTAAAGCGTATTGGTAGATGACATACTCATCCCTCACTTGACTGCCAACCTGGTCTATAGGAAGATGTCACCTCCCAATAGTCAATACTGAAACCCATGGCCTACAACACTACTCCCTCAACTAACACATCATATGACTCAACTATGGTCACAATGGCCTAAGTTCTCACCACACACCCTATCAGTTGGATGACCTGTAACACCCATATGTGCATGTGTATGGTATTGTGATATTTAACTTGGTATTACAAGTACTTAAGAGATATTATTTATATAGAGATAAAGGATGGTTCTATATTAGTCATGGTTAGCTAAAGTCAGTTATAGCTAAGATAGAGTGGACCTTACTTTAGAGGAAGTAGAAAAGATGAGCACCACTATTTTGTATTTTAGTGTGTTTACTTGGTATTATTCCTAGGTGTTTGGCTTTGAGGAAAGAATTGAGAACTCTTGGGGCCGCAAGCCTTTTTGTTTTGGATTCTTCTTTAGTCCAAGGATAGCCCATGTGAAGGAATCCTTGACTTAGTGGTTGGGTCAAGATAAGACCATATGCTTAGGGGAATATGCCCATGTGATGGATATTCCTTTCTACTTTTTGACTTTACTTGACTTTTAGTCTAGTAACTTGAGTTACTACGGTAATTAGTAACTTTGGTACGTAACTATTTCACAAGTATATAAACAAGGGGTGAGGAGGTACTCATCCTCCTTTCATTTGCAACTATTTCTCTCTCATTGAGTTCTCTAGTGAGCAATGTCTTGAGTCTTGGAGTGTTAGCCTTGGAGGAGTATGATGGAGTCGGGGTTCCTTGCCTTCTTAGTCCATGGTGCGCTACCATAATAGCTGTCAGAGGTTCATCTTGAGTGAGAGATAGGCCGGCTCATAGACCAGGCTGAATCTGAATTGTAACACCTATTTGTGCATGTATGTGTTATTGTGATATTTAGTTTGGTTGTATAAGTACTAAAGAGATATTAATTATATAGAGATAAGTATGGTTCTACATCAGTCATGATTAGCTAGAGTTAGTCATAGCTAAGGAGGAAGTGGAAAAGATGAGCACCACTATTTTGGATAGATATTCCTTTATACTTTTTGACTTTACTTGTCTTTTAGCCTAATAACTTGAGTTACTCCAGTAATTAGTAACTTTGGTGCATTACTATTTCACAAGTATATAAACAAGGGGTGAAGAGGTAATCATTATCCTTTCATTTGCAACTATTTCTCTCTCATTGAGTTCTCTAGTGATCAATGTCTTGAGTCTTGGAGTGTTAGCCTTGGAGAAGTATGATGGAGTTGGGGTTCTTTGCCTTCTTAGTCCATGGAGCGCAACCATAATAGCCATTAGAGGTTCATCCTTAATAAGAGACAGCCGGCTCACATTTTTGGCTCTGTTCCTAGGACCTCTCTAGAAGGCAATTTAATGTTCCGCATACAATTCTATGTTAGACAGAATGAGGTATATGAGAGCTCACTTAGAGAGAACATTAGGGAAGGAGAGTGCTAAATTTATGTTAGAGAACCAAGACCTATTTTTATACTATGTAGTTCACCATGATGTCTTTGAGGCAATCTTGTACACCTTGTACACATGAGAGGATTTGGAGAGATTGTGTGAGATAGATTGCAGATTTGGGAATTATGTGAATTTGGGCAAAACCTCAAGTCTGAGATCTAGATTTTAGATTTCTACACATGATAGCTTGGTTTATCCTTCAATTAGCACACTTGAAATTATTGTGAGAGCTACTATGCACACTAAGCTAGAATTTTTGAAAGTTGATAAGGTCAATTGCTCTTGCAACAATATACTCTCTAGAAAAGGGTACAAAGTCTACCATTTCTTCAATTTTTAGTGGACTTTCCTGAAAATTTCCAAGAAAATTTAATGCATTGTATCCTATCTTTTGACATAGACATTAGAGAGAAATTTTCCTTGCACAAAGAGTTTATGAGTTTTTAAAGTAAGGAGGTGGTTTTAAGACCAAATCTAAAATATGTGTGTTGAATAGAAAGGTACCTAGGCCAATACATCATTGAAAAGATTTGAAATGTTGCAGTGAGTGAAGCACTAGAGTTGCTACCAATATGCAAAATTTCAGAGGATTGTGACATACTTGTTTGAGAGATTTGAGTGACATTGTGAGGAAGGGTCAAATCTATATGAGGGCAACAAAAAGAGTGCAACAAAAAGCATATTTGAATGTTTACACTCATCTTGGGAACATAAAGAGTCACCAAGAGTGGAAATTGAGGCTATGCAAGGTTTCTTAAGGGTTTGAGGTGATTTTAGAGGTGAGTTTGAGGTGATTTTAGGGGTGGATTTGAGGAAAAGAGAGTTTAGAATAGAATTTGAGAGGATCCAACAACATACACAACTTGGAGAAAAAAGTGAGTCTAAGTGTTTTCTATGTGGAGCAAAGGGACTTAAGGCAAGTTCATGTACATTGACCTTTGAAAGCAAGAGATTGATGGAAAGGAGAGGTTTACTTGACTTAGGTTTGTAGGTTGGACCTTCGTCACCAAGATTGGGAGGGAGAAGATCTAAGACCAAAGAGTTGTGTAAAGTTTATGAAGTGAAAGGACTTCCAAAAGGACATGAGTGTAGTGGAGTAAAAGCATTTTTGGAGACTTTGGTGAAGGATCTTGGAGAGATTCTTAGTAAAGCTACAAAAATATTACCATCTTCATCAGCTAGTTCTCAAGATTAATGATGGAGATAATCTTTCAACTTATGGATAAACTATCCATGAGAGTTTGATTAATATGCATTCTAGGATTTAATGTTGTTATAGAAAGCTTGGAGTAACCTGAAACTTTTGTGTTCCCTAGGGTGGATTACTCTCAAATGGTGTTAGTCATGTACATACTCTATTAGTTATAGAGTGAGAGAAAAGGAAAGAGAAAAAAATTTGAGAGAAAAGAAAGATAAAGAGGGGTTAAGATGGGTAAACTTGCAATTTTCTTTGGCACAGATAGAGAAGATGTGGAGGCCTTTGTAAAAGACTTCAAGAGAGCTTGTATAGGAAATAATAAGGAGAAAGAATAAGTGGGCCTCATTATTACCATATTTCTTTGAGTATGCAACACTTACATGGTAGGAGTCAAAATACCAAAAGAGAGAGAGAGAGAAGAGATGTGCAAGAAGAGTCTTGGGAGAGTTTGACTTTAGCACTCATTGAGAAATTTCTTCCTAATGAGAGTTATGAGAGATTGATGAGTGAGGTTACCTTTCTCAAACAAGGAGATGGAGAAAATGAGTCTATGAAGAAAGAGTGGAGAAGTTAGAGTCCAGATTTTGCATAGTATTTAGGAAGTGTGGAGATGATGTGGAGACTACTATGATGGCATAAGGGCCATGCTCACCAATAATTTTGTGGGACGGTTGAGATCACATATTAGAAGTAAGGTGAGATATGAGAAATCTTCTTCCAAGCTTGAAGCTATCAAGATTGCAATTCGTATGGAGAGTTTGGAAGGGGATGAGAGTGATTTGGTGGTGTAGGAGGTTGAACATCCTCCTCAAGACTATAAGTATGGTGGAAATTTTTATACTTTGGTGGAAAAGGTTGCACCACAAGTAGTAGTTCCTCCAATTCTTGCACCTCCACCAAAAGATCTACTTCAAACCATCATAGAACAACTTACAGATCTCAAGATCAATGTGATGCAACTACGGGAGAAGAGAGAGGTGGATCAGAATGTAGAGAGAGGTCCTAGGAGTTATGGAAGCTATCCATATAGAGGAGGCTAACCAGCCAACAACTTCAATGATAGAAAATATTTTGGTTGTGGTGGAAGAGGCCACATCCAAAGGAATTGCCCAAATTCTGCTTACCATGGAGGAAGGGGTTATGAGAGAGCCAATAAAGTGAGAGAGGGAGGTAGTGAAAGCCAAGTGGCTCCTAATCCAAACAAAGATAAGGGGATAGCATCCATAGATGTGGTTGAGAGCAAATATAAGAAGGGAGAGTGCTCAAACTCAAAGGATCTTAGTTTGGAGCTTTTGGCACAAGAGAAGAAGAGAGCTTGTTCTGCAGAAGATGTACACTCTTCTCAAGGATTTACTCCTAGCAATGATACTCCTATGTCTACTAGGAGCACTCACACCTCAACACCATCAACAACAAGGACTCCAAGGAAGAAATTGGGAATGGAGGACTTCTTGATCTCAAAGCAACAATGGAATTACAATGTGTTGGAGGAAGTTGGCAATCACAAGGCTAATATCACAGTGGATGAACTAATTGCCTTGACTCCTACTTTGAGAAAGGAGCTTACAATCTGGTGATCTTTTTCTACAAGGAGCAAGAGGAAGAAGAAAGCAAAAGCTCCAATATTAATGGGGGTGATGGATGCCAAGCCAACACCATGGAAGGCTTGTGAATATGCTTCCAAGATTGATGTGAGAGTGAATGGTCACAACATCAAGGATGCACTTGTTGATGGAGGATTTGCAATGAATGCCATGTCAAAAGGGTTGATGAAGAAGTTGGGTATGATACCCTCTAGACGTTCTGTAACACCCATTTGTGCATGTGTGTGGTATTGTGATATTTAGCTTGGTATTAGAAGTACTTGAGAGATATTTATATAGAGATAAAGATGGTTCTACATTAGTCATGATTAGATAGAGGGGACCTTACTTTAGAGTTAGTCATAGATAAGATAGAGGGGACCTTACTTTAGAGGACATGGAAAAGATAAGCACCACTATTTTGGATTCTAGTGTGTTGACTTGGTATTATTCTTAGGTGTTTGGCTTTGAGGAAAGAGTTGAGAACTCTTGGGCCCGCAAGCCCCTTTTTTTTGGATTCTTCTATAGTCCAAGGATAGCCCATGTGAAGGAATCCTTGACTTAGTGGTTGGGTCAAGATAAGATCACATGCTAGTGGAATATGCCCATGTGATGGATATTCCTTTCTACTTTTTGACTTTACTTGACTTTTAGTCTAGTAACTTGAGTTACTACGGTAATTAGTAATTTTGGTACGTAACTATTTCACAAGTGTATAAACAAGGGGTGAGGAGGTACTCATCATCCTTTCATTTGCAATTATCTCTCTCTCATTGAGTTCTCTAGTGAACAATGTCTTGAGTCTTGGAGTGTTAGCCTTGGAGGAGTATGATGGAGTCGGGGTTCCTTGCCTTCTTAGTCCATGGTGCGCTACCATAATAACCATCAGAGGTTCATCTTGAGTGAGAGACAAACAGGATCACTATTCAACATTTGAGGTAAGTATGGCAAACAAGTAATAAGTTTGACCATTAGAGGTGATGGATAAGGTGGTAGTTTTAGTTATGGGAGTTCAAAATCTTATGACTTTCCAAGCCTTGAGGGATTCAAGCTATGACATACGTCTTGGGAGGGCATGGTTGAAAGTAGCACATATAATTGATCGATAGCACAAAGGGTACTTGAGGATTGGGCCATCAAACCATAAAGTCATAATTCCTTTTGACTAACGCCACAAACACCTCACATTCGGATAGATCATCTTCTGATTATTGGGAATCAAACTCTAAAGAAGGAGTTTTGGGTATGGACACAAGCATGGAGGAGGATGAATCTGAATCTGATTCAGATATGTATCCCTTGTGTGCTATGGATTTTGCACCTAAGCCAGAGGTTTTGAAGGACCTAGCTAAATCACCATTAACACTTGAGGAGATAGAGAGGAGGTTATCTACCCTCAAGTATGGTCCAAATGTTACCAAGGAAGAGAAGGTGAGATTTGAGGAGATTTTTCACAAGTTCATCTAGGCATTTTCTTTCAATTACAAGGATCTAAAGGAAGTCACCTTGGAGGAGCACAAGATAGAGGTGGAATCACATGCAAGACTAGTCTACCAAAAGCAACATTGCATTAGCCCCCCAATAGCTTTGGTTGTGAAGGAGGAGATTAACAAGGAGGCTGGATTTATCTTTGAGGTAGAGAATTCTGAATGGATGTCTCCCATTGTCATTATGAAGAAAAAGAATGGTAAGCTGTGGGTATGTATAGATTACAAGAAGCTCAATATTGTTACCAAGAAGGTCTATTACCCATAACTATTCATTGATGAGATCTTAGAGGAGGTTGTAGGTCATGAGAGGTATAGTTATGGAGATGGTTATAGTGGATATAACTAAATCAAAGCAACAACAAATCACCACATTCACCACACCTTGGGGACTTACGCTTTCAAAATCATACCTTTTGGGTCTTGCAATGCTCTAGCCACATTCCAACAGTTCATGAACAAGGTATTTGAACCTTTCATTGGGAAATTTGTGAGAGACTTCATTGATGACTTTTGTGTCTATGGGAGCAAGGAGGAGCATTTTGAGCACCTAATCAAGGTCTTGCAATGCTTGGATGAAGCAAATGTATCACTCAACCTTAAGAAGTGCATTTTTGGATGTGGAGAAGATCTACTTTTGGGGCACATTATCTCCAAGGATGGAATAACAGTTGATCTTAAGAAGGTGAGGAAAATCTCAAACCTTCCATTCCCTTTAAGTTTGACAAGGTTATGCCAATTCTTGGAGATGGTTGGATACTATAGAAGGTTCATCTTCTCATTTCCAACAAGGCTTGTGCATTGACCATCTGCATGAAGAAGGGTGTTGATTACATGGTGATTTTGGAGGACAAGGAATCTCTCAAAGCTTTTGAGGAGCTCAAGCAATCCCTTGTTGTAACTCCAATTCTTACTAAACCTGATTGGAGTAAGACTTTCATCCTCTACACTGATGCTTCTAATGTAGCTATAGGATGCACTCCTAGTCAATTAGACTGAAATGGGCATGATCATCTAATAGCTTATGCTAAGTAGGCAAATGGTTTCAGCATAAAAGAACTACTTTGTCATGTAGAGAGAAGGGTTGGCAATGATCTTTGGTCTCAAGAAGTTTAGACACTACTTGATTGGAGGGAATGCCACCATTGTCACATATCACAAGACTTTAAAGTACATCTTCAACAAATCTAATGTTGAAGGGAGACTAGCAAGGTGGATGATACTCTTGTCTAAGTATGACTACACCATTGAGGATAAACCAAGAAAGAAACATGCAAATGCTGATTTGTTATCTAGGCCCTATGATCATGATGGAGATGAGCTACTAGATGATTCCTTCCCTAATGAGGAGCTCATGACAATCTCAATCACTCAAGAGGTTCTAATGGAGTATAAGGAGATTGTGGATTTTGCTACAAGAGGTAACTATCCAAAAGGGATGCATGCTAGGGAGAGGAAGGCCCTTGTAGCAAGATCTAGACCTTATACAATGGTGGAGGATACTCTGTTTCACCAAGGAGTAGATGGTCTACTTCAAAGAGCAGTGGGTAAGGAAGAGTCTATCATAATCATAAAGGAGTATCATGAAGGTTTAATGTATAGATGACACTTTGCAAGGAAGATTATTACTTTCAAGATTCTAGATGCACGTGACTATTAGAGAGGGATTTTCAAGGATTGTCTTGATTATTGAAAAACTTGTCATGTTTGTCAAGCTTTTGCTAGAAAGTCTACTTCCACTCCACCACTTAGATAATTCTATTGCTAGGACCTTTTGAGAAGTGGGGAATTGACTTTGTAGGTCCTCTCAATAAAACCTCAAGGAACAATTGGTACATTGTGATAGTTATTGATTATCTTACCAAGTGGGTTGAGGCTAGACCATTGAGGGACAAGAATGAAGATGAAGTTGGTAGATTTCCTTATGAATGCATCATCATTAGGTTTGGATGCCCTTTGGAGTTTGTTTTTGATAGAGGAGGAGATTTTATAGGAAGCATTATCACAGCCATGCTATGACATTTCTCTATCACATATAGAGTAACTACATGCTATAAGCTCAATTCCAATGGCTTGGTAGAGAGAACCAATCAGACCTTGTGCATGATGTTGGCCAAAGATGTAGAAATATAGAGGGTTAAACATCATTGGGAAAAGAGGATTCATGCAGTTTTGTAGGAGTATAGACAACCATGAAGACTTCCACTAGATAAGGAGATTTAAGAAAGCATATGGAGGTGATGAAAAGAAGTCAAGAAAGGATCAACTCATGAAATTGGAGGAGACAAGAGTAGTTGCTATCGTTCGAGTGGAGCAAGCTCAAAGGAAATAAAAGGAGAGCTATGACAAGAGGCAAGGCAAAAGAAGGTGGAGCTTTTCAAAGATGGTGATTGGGTAATTTATTTGATTACATTTGATTCAAGAGAGTGTAAAAGAAGTTTTTTCCTAAGTACTTTGGACCTTTCATGGTGGAGAAGGTATGGGACAATTACACTGATGATCTCAAGGAGTTGGGAGGAAGACACTTTGATAGGATTAACCATGATAAGTTGAAGATGTATCATAGAAGGTAGAGAAACCTTCACTTTGAAGACACATTGAAATCTTAGTCCGAGGGTAAAATGTAACATCCATTTGTGCATGTATGTGCTATTGTGATATTTAGTTTGGTATTATAAGTACTTGAGAGATATTAATTATATAGAGATAATTATGGTTCTACATTAGTCATGATTAGCTAAAGTTAGTCATATCTAAAATAGAGGTAGCCTTACTTTAGAAGAAGTGAAAAAGTTGAGCACCACTATTTTGGATTCTAGTGTATTGACTTGGTATTATTTCTAGGTGTTTGGCTTTGAGGAAAGAGTTAGGAACTTTTGGATCCACAAGCCTTTTTGTTTTGAATTCTTTTATAGTCCAAGAATAGCCCATGTGAAGGAATCCTTGACTTAGTGGTTGGGGTCAAGATAAGATCACATGCTAGTGGAATATTCCTATATGGATGGATATTCCTTTATACTTTTTGACTTTACTTGACTTTTAGCTTAATAACTTGAGTTACTCCAATAATTAGTAACTTTGGTGCATAATTATTTCACAAGTATATAAACAAGGGGTGAGGAGATGCTCATCATCCTTTCATTTGCAACTATCTTTCTCTCATTGAGTTCTCTAGTGATCAATGTCTTGAGTTTTGGAGTGTTAGCCTTGGAGGAGTATGATGGAGTTGGGGTTCTTTGCCTTCTTAGTCCATAGTGCGCTACCATAATAGCCATCAAAGGTTCATCCTAAGTGAGAGACAGGCCACCCTACATAACAACAAGCTCTCCACATGCAATATATTGTGTAGAACCACCACCTAGAGATGTTTGCATCTAAAATGGGCACCTCTCCATATTGGTCTTCTGTAACTCCAGACCAACAACTACAACCTTCCCCAACATAAGGGTTGCACAAAAGAGTCTAGTAAGACCCTCTATGGTGTATAGACCTTCCATAAAGGTCCCAACAAACAAAAAATCCCCCTTTTAGTTATCCAATAGGACAACTCCGGGTGTAAACTACGCTCGCTCAAAGGTTGGTCTAGTTGGTAACGCTCCAATCCACTTGCCGCTGCTTGCCATAAACTACTAATTGCTGAGCAGATCCTATGATCCTCAACCAAGTCAGCTCCATTATCAACCTCCTTTGCTCTACTAGTAGGAACCATATCATCCCTTCTATCACAAAGCATGGCAACCAACCAAAAAACTAGGGTTAGGTCAACTCCCAATGTACACATGTCATTGGTTGAGAGTAATGGAAAGTGCATAATCAATTACATCACCTCCCACATTGTGCTAGACTCAATTTGTGTAGTAGCAAGTGGTGAACTAGTAGGTAGTCCATCATGCACTCATCACCATCTACCACACATGCACTATGACATCTAGGAGCCCTAGATGTTGTCTATAATACCTTAAAGAGTGTAAAATATTGAAGTCTACCCTATCTACCAGCCTCTGTTCTGGGCCCAACTCCATTGATGCTCATCTAGGCTCTAGAGCACTCACTGCACTCCTAGTCATTGCGGTAGATGCATCCACATGTGTTGCTCTGCACATGAAGTCTAAGATGTCTCTATCACCCACATATGAGGTAGAAGCCTCAACACCCAAATCTGATTTTCAGATTTGGGTGTTGAGGCTTCTACCTTCTAAGGCTTCTACTTCTTTGCGCTATGGCCATGCTAGCCAATCTTTACTCCCATTGCTCAATCCAAGTAGCCATGGCTATATCAGAAGTAAGGGTAGGTATTGCACCTCTACTAGGTATGGATCTTCTACCACCACCTCTACCACCTTTTCCTCCATGACATGGATCTCTTGTACCACCTACTATAGTAGCTCTACCACTCCTTAACTCAGGGTGTAGGTCAAAGCATTGGTCATTGATGTGACCAAATCTATGGCAATGCTCACATTGTCTCTATGTTGGTTGTGATGCACCAGAGGTATCAAGTCCACTACCCTAAGTGCACTCTCTCCTATGGTGAGGTCCACCACAAGTCCAACAAGTAACACCACCACTCATTGGGGCTACTATTGACCCAAATGAAGGTAAGGGCCTAGCTACAATAGGCCTTCCTCTCACTAAATAGGATTTAGGTTGTCCACCCTATCCTCAAAAACCAACATGGCATGGTGCATTCTATTGCACTCTAGGAGAAGTAATAGTTGTAGATGAGGTCTCCTTATGAAATCCAAATATCACCACTCTTGTCTCCACCATGTTGAGCTCAATAAGCTCAGTCAAACCAAAGAACATTTCCAAAGTAGATGAAGTAGCTTGTAACAATGTAGCTTCATGGACTCTATGTCGTAACTCCCTCTCCAATATCCCATACCAAAACTGGACTCCTTGGGCCTTAGTAAATCCTTGATTAAAATTGATAAGCCATCTCATGTGAGTGTATACCTTGCATATGCTCTCTCCAGCCTTCCATTAGAACTCATACAAGCTCCTCAACTTGTCAATCTGCACTCCTTGGGAGTTCTAACTCAAACATTGGAAGAACTTCACCATGGGGTTAAAATTTTGTACTAAACCACCTCCTATAATAGTACCTCCACTTGTAGTAGCACCATCTACAAGAGATCCACCAATGCTACTAGAGCTAGAACTCGTGGGTATTGCTAATCTACCCCTAAAAATTGAGCCTAAAGTAATGGAGACAGTTTGGAGATCAATATTGTCTCCATAGCTCAATCTCCTCCTAGTGAGCTCTCCTAAACTCATGTTAGTTGTCCTTGATAGACCCTCCAAGAGCTAAAATAACCCATTCCATGCCATGAAGGGTGTGAACAAAGTTAGGTTCCGCATTTGTTGCAGATCATACCAACTATCAAACTCATGGATGAAGTCATCTAACTCAATGGTACCCACTATACCAAAGTAATGCTTGGGACCTTTGGGAGCCCCATAAATCTGGTCCATGTCCCACAACAACGGTGCGGACACACCAAGTGCTATCTCAATTGAATTATCTCTTATGCCAAACTCCAACTTAGAGTCAATCTCCTTCTTCATTGGGACTTGAGATACAGGCTGATATTGAGCACCACTCCAAGTAAAACCACTATGTAATGTCGTGCTATCTTCTCCAAAATCTCCAAAGAACTCCGTCATGACAAAGTAACCAAGAACTTCAACCCACAACCAAAACCACCATAAGTACTTCACCAAAAATCACCACCAAGTGCCAACACCTCTAAGTGCCAACACCACCAACTGAATGTCATTGACTAAGGTAGCTCTAACTATGATTACTACACTAGGGAAAAGGGCAATTTATAACCTACCATCACAACATGCACTCTCACGGTTTGCAGGTCATCACTTCTTGCCTCACCAGAGAGAAACATAGGTAGTTTGATTGGTCATCACTCCAGCCTCACTACCAAGAGCACACCAGAGCACCAACGCTCTAAAGTCAAGGCACTTCACACAAACATGGTACACAAATAAGAAGCATAGAATAAAGGAGGTCCAATCACAAGAAATCTAAACAAAAACCCTCCATCTCATAAATCAACATTGGATTAACTCTGCCACCATTGGGCATTTGATATAATATGGGATCACCTAAGCTACCAAGATCACCAAGAATGGGATCAAATTGTCTTCCCTAGCTAAAGCTACAAGTGTATAGATAATAGTAGAATAGTCACTAGGACAACAAGTGAGGGTGGACCAGTTGGCTAGGGCACCAATCTAGGAACCAAATATCTAAGGGTTAAATCTTGTTGTGCACAACCTAGCAGGGTGGGCAGATTTTGCCAACCAATGACTAAATCCTATTCTAAACTAGCTAACGTCATGCCAGCAAGCTGGCTTGCTAGCCCTTCTAGGCCTTTAGAGCCTCTCATAGCCCACAACCTTATGCCAAAATTTAGCCAAATGATGCCTTTCTTCTTGCCACTTTGAACCCACTCTAACTTTGGTAAATCCCTAAAGTTGGCTGACCGCCAAATTCTCTACTAACTCTCCACTCAAGCCAAGTAGAAACAACAAGTTTCTCCAAATCACAAATTCATGATGATGGGTTCCCAAGTCCACCTTCAATTTCATTTTTTGAACTCAACTTGCATGAAATTGGTCTTACTTTCACCTCTTAAGCTCAAAATCACAACAACCGCTTGAAAATTGCTTCTCTTTGCTCAAAATTTGGCTAGCGCTTCCGCACACCGTCTACTTCACTATCAAATTTGCATCAATCAAACTATCCTCTGCACACTAGGGAAAATCTGAAGTCTGATTGAGCTACCAACAATCAGCAAGTCTTGGAGATACCACCAACACTCTTAGTTCTTGTAATTGATTTCCCTTGACCTCACTTCTTTGATGTAATCTATTTGTTTACACAACTCAAATCACACTCAATTAGATCAATACTCAATCTATCACTCCATAATCTACAAACAATCAGGCATTGATTACACTCAAGCCACACCCACTCTAGCTAAGAGAATCCAAGTGATGCTCATTGGCCTTTGTCCACCATAGCTAGGAACTCGTAGGCTCAACATCAAAGAATTTAGTTCTCTAGAGCTTCACTTTGAAAGTATACCTCTCTAGTCTCCAACTCTAACAGTCATGTTGATAGCACATCCAATGGTGCAAACGGTGCTAAGTGACGGTAGGCTCCACTATGTAGTTAGTACCCCAAACACAAATCTGACCATCAACAAGTAGTGTATGAGTAGCTACCAAAACACTCCTAACTACCAAAACCACTACTCCAAAGTCCAAGCAATCTAGGTACAACACCACAAGTGGCGTGACAATCATGACATCCAACATGGTTGCCAATGTGACAAGGTCCTTTAGAAAAGGTATCCCCTTCACAATGTAACATGGGAGTCTCTTTCTCATCTTCACAATGCATAGATTGCTCAACAAGAATTCAAAGATTCCAGGCAACAAGGACGTCACCAATTAATGGCAAGGGAGTAAGTATAATATGGAGTTAGCAAAGAAGTTATTAGAAGCTAATTGAGCTAGTAGTCTAAGCTAAGTATATCAAAAGGAAGTAGAATTAGCTTAAGAATGTGCTAGAACATCAAGAAAATATGTGGGTAGAATATTCTAGAAGCATCCAAGAAGCTTCTTGGTGAGAAGCTTTAGGAACTTTCCAAAGGTAAAGTAACGTGTATGCAAAGTTGATGGCTAGCTTAGCTTGTATGACAAGTAAATAGTAAGCTTAGCTTGCACTCCAAGTAAGGCAACTCCTAGAAGGAATCTTCCTTGGAGACTTCTTAGGAGTCTTGTACCCAAGTTACCTATAAATACCCAAGCCAAGCTCAAGCTAGGCATTTAGAGTTTCCTTCACTTGAGAATCTCAATGTGACATTCCACTTCGGTCTTCCATTCTCCTATTTCTATCCTCAATCTTTTACACATGGGTTGATTGTGCTCATTTCTTCTTTGGCTTGGTACTCACCAAATCTTGGTCCACAAGCACAAACTTGCATGTCCAATGTCATGTTGTCATTTGTGTAACTAGTGAAAGAAGAGTTTAGTATAGTTTATCTCCATATTATTGGAATAGATTGTAGAACGGATGCCATGATTGAGCTAGTGCTATTTAAGCAATCTATATATATATATATATATATATATATATATATATATATATATATATATATATATATATATATATATATATATATATATATATATAAAACTGATCATGTGTATTATGGTCTTGTCTTCTTTGAGGACTCTTATGTATATAGGTGGTGGAGAATTGATAAGGGGTGTATGTTTTAGTTTGAGGAGTCTCAAGCAGGAGGAAGATGAGAGGAGTGAGAGTTGTAGCAGAGCATGGTACTAGAGACTCTTTCTGTCTAATATAGAATTATATGTGGAACATTATCTTACCTTTTAAAGAGGTCCCAACAATGGAACTAAAAATGTGAGCAGGCTTGTCTCTCACTCAAGATGAACCTCTGATGGCTATCATGGTAGCACCATGGACTAAGAAGGCAAGGAACCCCAACTCCATCATACTCCTCCAAGGTTAACACTACAAGACTCAAGACATTGCTCACTAAAGAACTCAATGAGAGAGAGAGATAATTGCAAATGAAAGGATGATGAATACCTCCTCACCCCTAGTTTATATACTTGTGAAATACTTACACACTAACGTTATTATTTACCAAAGTAACTCAAGTTACTAGGCTAAAAGTCAAGTAAAGTCAAAAGTATAAAGGAATATCTATCCACATGGGTATATTCCATTAAACATGTGATCTTATCTTGACCCAATAATTAAGTCAAGAATTCCTTCACATGTGCTATCCTTGGACTATGGAAGAATCCAAAACCAAAAGGCTTGCCAGCCCAAGAGTTTTCAACTCTTTCCTCAAAGCCAAACACCTAAGAATAATACCAAGTCAACACACTAGAATCCAAAATAGTGGTGCTTATCTTTTCCACTTCCTCTAAAGTAAGGTCCCCTCTATCTTAGCTATGCCTAACTTTAGCTAATCATGACTAATGTAGAACCATCCTTTATTTATATAAATAATATCTCTCAAGTACTTGTTATACTAAGCTAAATATCACAATATCACACACGCACAAATAGGTGTTACAGGTCCTCATGGAATAGAAGACTTTTCTTGAAGGAGAAGGTGTTGTATTTCTTGTTGCATGTTGCAAGATGACAAACACCACAAACACTTCACATTCAGATACACCATCTTTAGATTATTGGGAATCAAATTCAGAAGAAGGAGCTTCAGGTGTGGACACAAGCATGGAGGAGGAGGAGATTTCCATGGAGGAGGAAAAATCTGAATCTGAATTTGATTCAGATGTGTATCCCTTGTGTGTTATGGATTTTGCACCTAAGCCAGAGGTTTTGAAAGACCCAAATAAATCACCATTGACACTTGAGGAGATAGAAAAGAGGTTATCTACTCTCAAGTATGGTCCAAATGTTACCAAGGAGGAGAAGGTGAGATTTGAGGAGATTTTCTACAAGTTCCTCCATGTGTTTGCTTTCAATTACAAGGATCTAAAGGAATTCACCTTGGAGAAGCACAAGATTGAGGTGGAGTCACATGCAAGACTAGTCTGCCAAAAGCAATGTTGCATTAGCCCACCAATATCTTTGGTGGTGAAGGAGGAGATTGATAAGCTCAAGGAGGCCAAATTTATCTTTGAAGTGGAGAATTTGGAATGGGTGTCCCCCATTGTGATTGTGAAGAAAAAAAATAGCAAGCTTTGGGTATGTGTGGATTACAAGAAGCTTAATGTTCTTACTAAGAAGGACTATTACACTTTGCCATTCATTGATGAGATCTTGGAGGAAGTTGCAAGTCATGAGAAGTACAGTTTTGGATATGGTTATAGTGGGTATAACCAAATCAAGATTTCATTAGAGCATCAACAACTCACCACATTCACCATACCTTGGAGAACTTATGCTTTCAAGGTCATGCCTTTTGGGCTTTGCAATACTCCAACCACATTCCAACACTTCATGAACAAAGTATTTGAACCTTTCATTGGGAAATTTGTGAGAGACTTCATTGATAACTTTTGTGTCTATGGGAGCAAGGAGGAGCACTTTGAGCACCTAATCAAGGTCTGCAACGCTTGGATGAGGCAAATGCATCACTCAACCCAGAGAAGTGCATTTTTGGATGTGGAGAAGGTCAACTTTTGGGGCACATTATCTCCAATGATGAAATAGCAGTTGATCTTAAGAAGGTGAGGAAAATCTCAGACCTTCCATTCCCTTCAAGTTTGACAAGGTTATGCCAATTCTTGGGGATGGTTGGATACTATAGAAGGTTCATTTCTCATTTCCAACAAGGCTTATGCATTGACCATCTACATGAAGAAGGGTATAGATTACATGGTGATTTTGGAGGACAAGGAATCTCTCAAAGCTTTTGAGGAGCTCAAGCAATCCCTTATTGTAACTCCAATTCTTGCTAAACATGATTGGAGTAAGCCTTTCATCCTCCACACTGATGCTTCTAATGTAGCTATAGGATTTACTCTTAGTCAATTAGACCAAGATGTGCATGATCATCCAATGGCTTATACTAGTAGGCAGATGGTTTCAGCATAAAAGAACTACTTTGTCATGTAGAGAGAAGGGTTGGCAATGATCTTTGGTCTGAAGAAGTTTAGACACTACTTGATAGGAGGGAAATCCACCATTGTCACATATCACAAGACTTTGAAGTACATCTTCAACATACCTAAAGTTGAAGGGAGACTAGCAAGGTGGATGATTCTCTTGTCTGAGTATGACTACACCATTGAGGATAGGCCAAGAAAGAAACATACAAATGCTGATTTGTTATCTAGAGCTTATGATCATGATAGAGATGAGGAACTCATGATAATCTCCATCACTCAAGAGGTTCCAATGGAGTATAAGGAGATTGTGGATTTTGTGACAAGAGGAAATTTCCCTTCAAGCTTGACAAAGTTATGCCAATTTTTGAGGAGGGTTAGGTACTATAGGAGGTTCATCTTCTCATTTTCCAACAAGGCTTATGCATTGACCATCTACATGAAGAAGGGGATAGATTACATGGTGGTTTTGGAAGACAAGGAGGCTCTCAAAGCTTTTGAGGAGCTCAAGCAATCCCTTGTTGTAGCTCCAATTCTTGCTAAACCTGATTGGAGTAAGCCATTCATCCTTTACATTGATGTTTCCAATGGTGTTATAGGATGCACTCTTAGTCAATTAGACCAAGATGGGCATGATCAATCAATAGCTTATGCTAGTAGGCAAATGGTTTCAGCAGAAAAGAACTACTCTGTCATAGAAAGAGAAGGGTTGGTAGTGATATTTGGTCTCAAGAAGTTAAGACATTACTTGATTAGAGGGAAAGCCGCCATTGTCACAAATCACAAGGCTTTGAAGTATATCTTCAACAAGCCTAATCTGGAAGGGAGGCTAGCAAGGTAGATGATACTCTTGTCTGAGTATGACTACACCATTGATGGAAATGAGCCAGTGGATGATTCCTTCCCTGATGAGGAGTTCATGACAATCTCAATCACTCAAGAGGTTCCAATGGAGTAAAAGGAGATTTTGGATTTTGTGACAAGAGGTAACTATCCAGAAGAGATGCATGTTAGGGAGAGGAAGGCCCTTGCAGCAAGATTTAGACCTTACACAATGGTGGAGGATATTCTTTTTCACCAAGGAGCAGATGGTCTACTTCAAAGAGAAATGGGTAAGGAAGAGTCTATCCTACTTATAAAGTAGTTTCATGAAGGTTTAGTGTGTGGAGGACACTTTGTAGGAAAGGTGACTACTTTCAAGATTCTAGAAGCAGGTTGGAGAGGGATTTTCAAGGATTGTCTTGCTTATTGCAAAACTTATCATGTTTGTCGAGCTTTTGCTAGAAAGTCTACTTCCACTCCACCACTTAGATCAATTCCATTGCTATGAGCTTTTGAGAAGTATGGAATTGATTTTGTAGGTCCTCTCAATAGAACCCCAAGGAACAATCAGTGTATTGTGGTAGTTACTAATTATCTTACCAAGTGGGTTGCGGCTAGACCATTGAGGAATAAGAATGAAGATGAAGTTGGGAGATTTCTTTATGAACACATTATCATTAGGTTTGTGTGCCCTTTGGACTTGGTTTCTGATAGAGGAGGAGAGTTTATAGGAAACATTACTACAGCCATGCTACAACCTTTCTCTATCACACATAAAGTAACTACATCCTATAAGCCAAATTCTAGTGGCTTGGCAGAGAGAACCAATCAGACCTTTTGCATGATGTTGGCTAAAGATGCAAAAATGGAGGAGGCAAAACATCATTGCGACAAGAGGATTCATGCAGTTATGGGAGTATAAGACAACCATGAAGACTTCTATTGGATATTCTCCATTTCAATTTGTATATGGTATTGAATCTACCTTACCTATTCACTTTGATCTTCCTACCTTCCAAAGCATTTAGAGAAGATTGAAGAAAGCACAAGGAGGTGATGTAGAGAAGTCAAGGAAGGATCAACTCATGGAATTGAAAGAGGCAAGAGCAGTTGCTATGGTTCAAGTGGAGCAAGCCCAAAGGAAACAAAAAGAGAGCTATGACAAGAGGCAAGGCAAGAAGAAGGTGGAGCCTTTCAAAGAAGGTGATTAGGTAATGTTGTTTGATTTCATTCAATTCAAGAGAGTGCAAAGACCTTTCATAGTAAAGAAGGTGTGGGGAAATTACACCTATGATCTCAAGGAGTTGGGAGGAAGAAAATTTGATATGATTAACCATAATAAATTGAAAATTTATCATAGAAGGTAGAGAGACCTTCACTTTAAGGACAAAGTGAAAACTTAGTCCGTGGTAAATGTAACACCCATTTGTGCATGTGTGTGATATTGTGATATTGTGATATTTAGCTTAGTATAACAAGTACTTGAGAGATATTATTTATATAAATAAAGGATGGTTCTACATTAGTCATGATTAGCTAAATTTAGTCATGGCTAAGATAGAGTGGACCTTACTTTAGAGGAAGTGGAAAAAATAATCATCACTATTTTGGATTCTAGTGTGTTGACTTGGTATTATTCCTAGGTGTTTGGCTTTGAGGAAGAGTTGAGAACTCTTGGGTCCGCAAGCCTTTTTGTTTTGGATTCTTCTATAGTCCAAGAATAGCCTATATGAAGGAATCCTTGACTTAGTTATTAGGTCAAGATAAGATCATATGTTTAGTGGAACATGCACATGTGGATGAATATTCCTTTATACTTTTTGACTTTACTTGACTTTTAGCCTAGTAACTTGAGTTATTTTAGTAAATAGTAACTTTAGTGCGTTACTATTTCACAAAGTATATAAACTAGGGATGAGGAGGTATTCATCATCTATTCATTTGTAACTATCTCTCTCTCATTGAGTTCTCTAGTGAGCAATGTCTTGAGTTTTGGAGTGTTAGCCTTGGAAGAGTATGATGGAGTTGGGGTTCCTTGCCTTCTTAGTCCATGGTGCTACCATATTTGCCATCAAAGGTTCATCTTGAGTGAGAAACAGGCTGGCTCACAGACCAGATATATGTTCCCATCAAGGGTGATCTCCAATTGATTTGCCTCCAAGAAGCCCATGACTTACCAATTGCTGGTCATATGGGTGTGGACAAGACCATAGGTACTCTCCAATGCCAATGGTGGTGGCCCAACATGACATGAGATGTTTGAGACTTTGTCCAATCATGTGAGAGTTGCCAATGCAACAAGGCTAACAACTAGGAACTAAGTGGACTCCTTCAACCACTCCCCAATTCAACTGCTCAATGGGAACATGTGAGCTTGGATCTCATCACGTCCTTGCCCAAGATGAAGCAAGTTCACACAACAATCATGGTGTTTGTGGATAAGCTAGTAAGCAAATCCATTTGGTGTCAAGGAAGCTTCTTTAGAAGCTTCTCAAGAGCCTTGTATGCTACCTATAAATACCAATGCCAAAGTTCATGCTAGGCATTTGGAGTTTCCCTCATTCAAGTGTCCTAATGTGAGCTTCCATTCTCTTATTTCTCTCCTTGGCCTTGGTCTTTTACATGTATGCTATTCTTTTGCTTCAACCTCCAGAGTCTAGTTCAGGCCATTTTCACAAGATCCATAGATTGGAAATTCTTGAGCAACCCTTCTTGCATGGCTATCCAAGTGACCTCTCTTTCTTATACCAGCAATGATTGTTCCCAAGTATCATACCATATGAGGGCTTTATTGGTCAAGTACTCACATGCAAACACTTGTAGAATGATTAGTGATCTCCATTGTGAACAATCTAAGGTATCAATTCATTCTTGAAATCTAATTTTTCACAACTCCCATGGAATGTTGTCCATTGCAAGGCTCAATGTTGCACGTCTCTTTCATTTGTAGTAACAATGTGGCTTGGTTGTTGATTGGAATCAATGTCATTGGCATGAGTAACCCTCTTGGTACTTGATTGCTGGTGTTGGTTGTTGAGACGGCTCCCCTTCTTGCTTTACTTGATCATTCTTCACAATACATATTTGATTTTGCAATTCTTTCATGTCATCTTGATTTCCTGAAACTCATTCAACATCCCCTACATTCCTTGCATCAACTCTTGCAATTGCGGATCCATGATTCCTACACACGACTAATGTTCAATTGATACTTCCTACTTCAAAAGAGGGTTAGAATGATAACTCAATAGGGAGCATGAACTGTTGGGACTAACATTGGGACCTCAAAGGCTATTACTTGTTGATAATATCCTCACCAAATTGTGGACTACAAAATCCCTAAACATCACTTTTGGTCTAACTACATAACGGATTTCTACTTGTATGTTGAAAGGGTAAGGATTTGGTACATTCAGATCCATAACATCATAACAAAATGTAGATGGTCAAATCCTAATCTCTATCATTTACCACCATAGGTAGAATCACCAAGTTTGGTGAATTCATCACTCTATCTATGAAATTTTCTCAAAAGTGATAAACAAGAGATACTCTTATTTTCTCATGCTAGATATATGTACATCTAGCATGAGAAAATTATCACATAATCACATCAAGATTATGTAATCTTGATGTGAAATGGATTCAAGAATGGGAAGCTAGGTGCAAGAAATTATCCTCTAGGTGCCTCTATCCCATCCACTCTCTAAAACACCTCCCAAGTCTAGTAATTACACTATGTTTTCTCTCCTCAAATTATTTAGTTGTAGTAGCGTGTGTTCTTCCAAGAAGGGAGATCCACCTCTTGGATTAAAACACTTGCTCTGATGTCATTGTAATACTCCAAGGACAAGAGAACTCTACAAGAGAGAAAATACAAGTTTCACACTCAATACTTTGATGCCCTCAAAGGAGCACTTGCTCTTTATTATATAGCAAAGTGGACCTCCTCCAAAGAAGCTCCATCCTTGGATCACATTCATGGATTGGCGATATGTCACCAAGCTCCACCCTTAGATTAGTTTCCTAGATGGGTGACATGTCAATCCTTGTACTATCTAGTTGGTCAAATAGGTTTGACTAGAGGGAATCCTTAGGGAATCTTCTTGTAAGAAGCTCAAAATCACATATGTGAGGTACCAGTGAAATCTCTCAATGAGACAAATCATGGGAGGGAGAAGGTAAGATTTTTTTTCTCTGAAGGGACCCAATCTATCCATTTTTAAGGCTTAATTCATTTGTTTAGGCCTCCAAAATTGGCTCTGAAGTTTTAGGCTATTTTGGACTTCTACGCTATTAGTAGTACTCTTTTGGTGCACTATTAGTAGAAGTACTCTTTTGGTGATACCTTTATCTGATCTAGTTAGCCCATCCTACACGACATCCTTCTAGATGTTACCAAGCCAATTTTCACTTTTAGATAATATGTCCAATTATTGGTATTATAGTGTGACAACTCGACAAGTGTCACTTTTATGATAATTAGTAAGTAATTGTTCATTTCCTTAGAGATATGAGTCAGAAATGGTCAAATACAAAGTAAAAGTCACAAATTAGTTCTTCTTTGTTATATCTTTAGCTTCTTGGGTAGAAGTCACACCTAGAAGAGAGTAACAAGTGCTCAACTTGCAATGTTGTCACAAATTATCCACACCCATAATCACAATTCATCAAACTCTTTCCAAAATCAATCTTAATTGTGATGATTAATTCTCCTAAAGAAGGCTACTTCACCCCAAAACAACTATGCCTTGGAATTGTGTACCACCCCTCTATTGAAGGCACAACTTCCTCAATCAAAATTGCTTCACATCCATCTAGCACTATGATCACTGATAAAGAATACTACCAACACTACAATTCTATATAAATTTACCAAGGCATTGCCTTGATTGCATTCCACTTAGGATGAAACACACTCTAAACTACAAATGGAAATCATGGCTATAGAATCCAACATCAAACACACTCTAAACTACAATTTGAACTTCTCCAAACACTCACCAACACACACAAAGGATTGATAGTGGGAATTAAGTTGCACTAAGTTATAACACTTTACTTTACTCAATTTCAAAATTACAATACTAAATAAAATGCCTCATTGCAAATGCTTCCATTTAAATAGGCAGAGCACTCAATAGTTATCTAACTACATACCATTCATAAATCTCCAAATCTAAAGTATCACTGTACTTCTTCATATCTCAAAATTGTTGCTTCTAATCTGAGCTAATGTTTACCTCTACTTTAGCTTCTATACCCAAATTACCTACAGGCTTCTCTTGCTCTTTGGGTCATCTAAAATTTCGTCTACTCACATCTTTAGTATGAATTGCAATTGAAGTCATCAACCTACTAATAACATTCTCTTTCTCTACTTTAACTTCTTTAAACGCCTCAAATAACTCACCCAAAGACACATGCGCTCCTACCTCAATTACTTTGCATTTAGTTCCTACCTTCAAATCCACTACAAAGTTCATCTAATTCTGATCTAACAAGATCTAATCTAAGACAAAGATTGTCTCCTACTTCAATGATCTTCCTATCTACTTGATCTTTAAGATGAAGTAACAAATTATTCATGTCCACATCCTTTGCCTTCCTCTTCCTTGTCTCTTGCACTAACAACTTCAACTCATGCAATATTGCTTCTGTACTTAGCATTCCCTATACACTCTTGATGACATCTTCTATTGACTCCAATGTATTCTTCAAAATTGTCTTCTCACAAGCTCTTTTTGCTTCCAACTCAGCCCAATACATTTTCAACTCCTTCAATGTCCTCTTCTCCTCTACATAGTGGACAATCTATGCCTCTACTTGCTTCACCAAATCCCGCAATCTTTCTTCTTCTCAACTTCTACTCACTGATTCCCATTGCTAGGCCTGATCTTTATCCGCTACACTTAATCACATTTGTTCCAATACAACCACAATGGCCTTAGAATGCATTGCTTTCAAATGTGCATTCTTGAATTCTGCCATCAATCTCTCAAATGCCATATTTTTCTCCCTCAATGCTTCTTCTTGGTGCTTAATAATACTGCCTTGCTCCTCAAAACTCTCCTACAAATCCTTCAACCATTGATCTCAAACCACTACCTCAACCTAAAGTACTTTGGCTTCTTCCTTTCCTTGGGTTAACCTCTTCTTCATTTGCAAGACTTCTCCACTCAAATAGTGCACTACTTGCAACTCATTCTTCACCTTTGGATGATCTTTCTTGACTTCCTTCTTTGTCTTTTGCAATTGCAAAAGTAAAGGACAAACAATCTTTGCCAGATAATCTACTCCTCTAAATTCTCTTGCATCATTGTCTTTGGCTTTAGTGAGTCCCTCTTCCACTAGTGCCCTACCTCAAAGTCTCAGTCTTCTTACATTCAATGTAATCTTCTTTGAGCTTTCTTTCTCTTCTATACTTGGGCTCGGTTATACCTCCTACATCTTGCAAACTTTGCTTTGTCCTTACTCCCCTTGTAAATACCAATATTGGCTCCTCTCCTTGCTCCTCAAGAATATCTACTTCTTTTAGTTTGAGGTACCAGCCATTGCCTCCTTCCATATGATCAATCTTTGTGTGGAACTCTTGTTCTTCTTCTTCAACAACCTCTTCCACCGGTTGTTGTACTTTAGGTTTACCTTTACTTCCATTGCTCAATTCTTCACTCTACAAGGTGAGCTCATGTTCTTCTTTTGAATCCTTGCTCTTGGACTTTGCTTTGCCTTTAGATTCTGCCCTTGACAATAGGTCCGCTACCACCATCGCATACCTTGAGTTCAATTTCCAAGTCTTCCGCTATTGAACCAATAAGACCGCCTCCTTGGATCTATTTTGCTTCTTTGACCTTGGCCATAGAATGGTAATGGATATCTTTTTCTCTTGGCCGGTTCTAGCATAATGAGCATCTTCTAATGAGCATCTTCTTCTTCAAATTAATTTTATGTAAATTTGCTCATCTTTATTTGCATCTCTACAAAGATCCAAATGGACGTGAGATACCATCCTCTCCTTCTCTACCAAGTTGAGCAGATTCAATCCCAAATAAAACTGTGCTACAAATTGTACAAAGTAATGCATGGGTGTTTTTGTCCTCCAATTCCCAATCATCTGCCTCATCCATTGGTGAAAGATCTTGCTCAATTCACCTTTCCTCTTATGAAAAACTAATGAAAGAACACCACTTGTTGTTTCATTACGTAGGTGGTACGCTCAAGCTTTAACATTGCCATTAGAGCCTCAATGATACTTCACCTCATTGGTTCCCTATAGGCATCCACCTTGTATCCATTCTTGGTGCGAGAGGTATTGAAAGAATTCCTCAACTCCGCGGTCTTCTCCAATAAATCACCCATACCATGGAAGGTGATCCCATCTGCCTCTCCAGCCTCTCTTCCCAACACAAGTCTCTAATCTGACTCAATCCATCAAGCCAGATTTCCTCTCTTTGCCTCTGCTTTGGATGCATCCTCACAATTAATGGCAGCTATTTCTTCCATGAACCCTAAAAAACTCAAATCCTAGTTCCAAGCCAAAAATGTGATACAAAGTCTGCTAAGGACTTTGATACTGGCTATCATTTCTACTCTCCAAATTGCAAGATTCCTCACTGCAAGTGTATGACTCTACTTACTGCTCTTCATTGGCATTGTGTGTTCATAAATTACAGGTTGTTGGAACACTCTCCACTCTCCTAGATGCATGATTCTAACTCCCTTGGGTCTTTGGAAAATCAAACTTTCATTTGGTCTTATGATTCATATTCCTGGGGGACAACTATTGATAGGAATAGGATAGCTTCTTAATATTTCATAACTTCCTCAATGAAATCTTAATTTTATTGTGCTCTACTATGAAATCATTCTATAGTCAATTTGCAATCAACACTCATAGATTTTGCATGTTTGTTTCCTATCACTCTCAACTTTCATCCACGCAAAGAAGCCATTTCTTTGAATGGTACCTTCTTGATTTGCATGACCCAAAGAAAATTTGTTATAGTTTCTTTAGGTCGAGTTGATTATCCCAATGCAAGGAAACCTTACTTTGGGTCTACCACACTATAAGTCCAACCCAAGTCTTTCTTCCTCTAACACAAACTCAACTTCTTTGAGTCTAACTTGAACACATGATTCTTCTCTTTTCTTCCTCATTTAGCCTCAATTTGGCTTTAATAATATACTTCTTCTTTAAAACTCATAAAAAATAAAAATAAAATGTGGATACCACACAAGGCTTGTACTTGTCTAGATTTGAAAAAGTGAAAAGTAATTAACCAGGTCTTGATTTTAAAGCTTTTTGGTCTAACCATTACCAAGTTTTGGTGGGTATGTCATGGGGGAGAAGCTGTAATTCACACATGTGAGCTTGTAGACACAACAAAATGATTATCACTTATAGTTCTTTGTCTAGGTGGCAACACATTCAAGCTATCAAAATTCTATTTGAGACTGATTGACTCCAAGGCCAAAGGGCTTCCAAGCCAAAGGTCTAGTAGTCCCAAGGTTGGAAATGCCTAAGAATTAGAGCACCAAAGGTCCTCCAAGCCAAAGATTCCACATGCCAACGGTGTTTGGGTTAGAAGGTTGATAGTGACAAAAGTTTAGTCCTTGTACTACTTCAATGCGGACTCTCCTTGATGTTCAATCTCTTTAAACTTATTCCTTCCACACTTTCTCTTCTTCTTCCTTTTGTTCTATGTCGATGGTAAGTGGTGTAAAACCATCTTCTAACCTTGGCATGCTTTTAAATTATTGTATCTTTAAGAAAATAAGGTGAAATGAAAGAAAAGTTTTTTTTGTGAAAAGGTAGGGTGTCACATACTCCCTTCCTCAAATGTAAATGTCTTTGCAAACATTGGATCCACTCCTCTCTTTTGAGCTTAATTGTAGTACTTCCAAACATACCAATCATTTACTCAAATGGAAAATAGGTTCCTATCTAGATCAGCTAGTTGTAGTACCCATTATTGTAGACCTTATCCACCCACTATGGTCCTATCTACCAAAGGTTCAACTTCTTGAGGAAGAGCTTGTGCAAACTATCATAAATTAGCACCAATTCTCCTTTAGCTAGCTATACATGTTGGACTTTCATAACATGACACTCCTTCCTTCATTGTTGATTTGCTTTTTTGCATTTTTAAGAGTCATCTCTCTTCTCCTCCAATAACATCAATTGTTTCATTTGACTGATCTGACTTTCTTCTTCCAACATTTATTTTGGAGAGAATTTTAAATAGGTACTTTAAACTCTACATGCATAATAGAATGTAGTCTATACATGAGAAAGTAGGGAGTCTACTTTGTACTGATCTTCTTAGTGGTGCAATAGGCCACAAGGTTGCTTGCAGTTTGGCATCCTAGTCATAAGCATAATTGACAATTACCTTGTTTCATGATTTTGCATAGCAATTCATTAGCCTTTTCTATCAAACCATTCACCTTGGTTTGTAAGGTGTGGTCTTTTGATGCTTGATCTGAAAGTATTTTGCAAGATAATCTACTAAGTTGTTCAAGAAATGTAGTCCTCTATCACTCACAAGCTCTAAGGGACATACATACCAAGAGGTGATGTTACAAAAGAAGAACTTTGCTATTTTGTCAACATCATCTTTTTGGGTAGCTTTAGCCTCAACCATGTTCATGGTATAGTCAATGCAAACTAGAATATAACTCATTTGTGTGATCTTTCTAGTAGGTTGGATTGGGTCTACAAAGTCTATTCCATAATTCTCAAATAGTGCTAAGGACAAAATGGGCCTCATAGCCATTGCATAGAAGAAACATCCATTCACTCAATCTCTCAAACTCTCAAATGTTCCTTGCCAAAGGTGCAGAAATTCCAACTTGTTCAAGGCTTGCATTTGTCTAGATTTGGAAAAGATGAAAATTGATTTACAAGGTCCTAATTTTAAAGTTTTAAGTCCAGCTGTTACCAAATTATGGTGGGTGTTCCATGGGTAAGCACTTACAAAGCACACTTGTGAGCTTCTTGGTACAATCAAATGGTTGTTACTCATAATTCTTTGTCTAAGTGGTGGCACATTCAAGCCATCAGAATTATATTTGAGACTTAGACTCCTAGACTAAAGGTCAAGCATGTTGAGGGCTGGCAACACCAAAGAATTACACTGCCAAAGGTCTTTGAAACCCAAGGTGTTTGAGCCGAAGGTTAACTACAACAAGAATTTTTGTCCTCATGCCCCTTTGGTGTGGACTCTCCTTCATGTCCAAACCTTTGGGCTTATTTCTTCCACATTCTCTCTTCTTTATCTTTTTTTTGTGTAGTTTCTTCATGCCAAAGATAAAAGGTGTAAAACCATCTTCCAACCTTGACAAGCTTTTAACTCAAAATGTCATTAAGAAAAAATGTGAAATGAAAGCAAAATTCATGTTTATGAAAAAGTGTGGTGCCACAATTACCCTTATATTTATTATTTTATTATCATTTTTAATTAAATATTTAAAATTTAATCAATTAACTAGGATATAAAGAATATTAATCAACTATATACATAATCAAACTTAAGTCTTGATAAATAAATAATATTTTTTATTCCACCATAGACTAAAAAACTACTAGAATTAATAAGACATGGCATGATGGTAGTAATAGGTTGTTTACTCAAGAATAGGAGTAGAAAATGACTAAAACTGAAGAGAAGTATAGTTACAATCTTATAATTTGTTTATTCTTGCATATTTAACCTCTTGGGCATGAACATCACCCATGGAAGGTAATGTTACATCCAATGGCACATTTAGGCAAATAAGAATTAAAGTAATCACTTTCACTACAAATAAATTCCAAACTAACCTTGAAGGTGATGATTCACTCAACCCAAACTGGCCACTTCACTACAAAGGCATCAACTTTGAAATTTGATGCCTTTGTCAACGCTTTCTAGAAGGCACAACTCCAAAGGTTTGTTTGCATTAGCAATTAGTCTTTGCTTTTTGTGTTCCATGGTACTTTTGACACTATAGCTCATTTTTTATTTGTAAGGCATTTCTTTGCACACTTAGAACCTCAAGGATCACACACCCCAATCAAGTATGAATGTTTCTTTACATTCAAACACATGTGTTCCTACTATGAAGTTTATCATCCTTGCTCAACAAAGATCATCACTGATACTCAAAATTAAGGCAAAAATGATAAAGAGTTTTTGGTTCTTTCATAATATTATAGTTAAAGGAATGAATGAATATTTACACTTAGGCCAAGGTCTTATATACTCTTCATACTCTAACTTGTAGAGATCTAATGGTTGGAGTACCCCAAAGATCTCCTACCTACATCTGCATTATACATTTTGGGTCTTTTCCTATCCTATCCTATCCTATCCTACCCACATGTAGGTTAATTAGGCACCTTGCATGTTTCAAGGAAGGTATCAATTCTTCCCGAAACACAACTTACAAGTTTGTTTCCTTTGTACTTACTACTACAAAGGTTCTACGAGTACAATGATCTTTGGACTTCTTCTTACTCCAAATATCCTACAACTATAAAGAACTTCTTTCAATGAAGTGTCTTTGGCCAAAAGTTCTACTCAAGGAAACTACCTTTTCCTTTAAGAAGTTTAATCAAGACATCAATCATCTCATTGTAATAAACTATTTGTAATGTTAAGGTGTCACTTGACTTGGTGAATTTCTTGTCTAAGTGCTCCCAAAGTCAAATTACCAATTGATCCAACAGCTCATCTTTGTACTTCTTCTCCTCTAGCTTTTAGACATGTAGCTTTAGGTCATATAACTTTATCTTTGTCATTTTACCTTTAGTTATCTCCTCCAAGACTTCCACAATTGATCTTGACCTTCTTTATTTGCTTGAGGATTGTGTCTTCCTTTCTCTTGAGTCATTGTGCAAGGCCTCTACCTCTTGCATCACCTTTTCCGTCATTTGAAATCAATTAGGTGCACTTTCTTCCTTCTCCTTTTTCAAGTCTCTAACTAGGTGCTCCAATTGGATTGCAACCTCTTTTTGGTGTTTGGACATCTACACTTTTAAGGTCACTATTAAGATCTTGGTGGTCTTTAATTCTCTCCAAATACTTACCACTTCTTTGTCTTGGATCTTGAGTTGATCTTTGTATCTGAGTTGCATATTCTTCTTCTTGATCCAAAGGGTTCCCAATTTGAATTGTAACCTTTGGAGTTCTTCTTCTTACCTCTTTTTCTCTACTACTAGAAAAGAGTTCTACCTCTTTACCTTGAATTTTTCTTGCACAAGGGGTATTTACCTTCTTTGACTCCTCCTTGTACATGTTCATACTCTTCTCTAACTCCTTCCACTTGTCATCCTTTGCCTTCGTGGTGTAGATGATTTTATGAAGTCTTTGGATTAGTTTGGTGTAGTCAACCACATTGGTATACTCTTGATACTAAGATAGAAGGTGCTTTATCATTTACAATGCTAATCCCGCTAAGTGGATTACAAAGTTTTTTCCTTCCTTAACTAACACTCTTGGTTCTTGGGTCTCTTCTTCTCCTACCTTGGCATGCACTTTGCTAGTTTTTGAGACTTTTTTTTTAGTCCTCTTCTTCTCTTTGTTGTGGTGGTTCCTTCTTCTACCATTGATACAAACTCTCCAATTGGTGCGTACTTCATATCAACCAATCAATATTTCTTGATCAAGGACTTCCCCTTATGTTGAAATGCAAAGTACCATAATGGATGGACGTAGTTATGGAACTTATTGCACTGCTCAAGTATTAATATATTCAGTCCCTTGTAGAAGTGTATGGCAAAAGGGATTTAGTAAGTCACTCCACTAGCTTCCTTGAATTCTTGGTGCAAGCTCCACGCTTGGAAGTAGAACATATTTGTCCAGTTTACTAGCTTTCCTTTGTCCATGTATTTGAAGAAGATTGCTTGGTTGTTTGTGAGGTAATAGTTCTCCTTGGCAAAACAATTTCATTGTTGCCTCAATAACAACTTTTCATATCGGATCTTTATAACTACCCACCCTCCAACCACTTTTGGTGGATCTCTTTTTGGCAAAGGAGGCTTTAATTTGGTCTCCCAAATGCTTTATCTACAAGCCCAAACTGTGTGTCAAGTGCATTGCCTTTGATGGACTTGCATCTACATTGAGTACTATTTGCCGATTCTCCTTTGTCCAATTATAGGGATTTCCTTTGTCATGTCATTGTTGCTCTATCCTTCCTGCTCTTCATCTCATGGATGATTGTGCATTCACTCAACTACCAATTCCAGAGCAAGTAGGAAAGATGCTTGCTCTAGATTAACTCACTCATGTAGTAAATTGCACATTTGTTTATTGTTTGGCTACAAAGAATAGCTTTGAGGACTTTCCTCTTTGGGTTTTTGGACAAGCTCCATGTTTCCTAATGTGACCTAAGATTGGAACTGAACTACTAAAAAGGCTTGCAAAGAGTTGCAAAGACTATGAAGGACAAAGATTGTTATTCACTTTTTGGCTTTGAGATTGAGAATACTAGTAAAAAGTGAAATTGATTTGAGTGCATTTGATTTTATAGCTAGAATTCTTCAGTCATTGGGTGGAGAGTCACTCTCCGCACTTGCGAGCCCTTTAGTGAATGCAAATGGTCTTCAGCGGCAATTCTTTATCCAGGTCTGAAGGTCCTTGATACTTAAGTTCTTTACTTTGAACACCCTCTGGACTTGACTCCTTTGCCATTCTTCCGTCCTGCTTGCCTTTTGCTTAATACTTGTTCACTTTGTATTATGACATGCATCAACATAACTCCAAATGGAATTCAACTAAGAGTGTTTCTTTCCTCACCAAATAATCATTCTACCATCTTGTTGTAGAAAACAATAAGAAAATAGTTTTTTTCAGATACATGTCACAATATTCATTTATTTTACTTTTTATAAATAGACAATACAAAATTTATCCTAACAAAACAACATTTGAGTCCAATGATATACCGAATTAGACTTGATGTTTACTTCACCGTGATCTTCAAAATCAATATGCGTTTATAGCGAAATAATATCATTTGATTTATCTTATTTTACCATACTACTGAAAAATGAAGTCATTTTCCCTATATGCATTCACCTTTTATGATTCATTTATGTTTTCCCTTTCTTTTTATTACTCACATATTCTGTAACGCATTTTGATACTTCACCGATATTTTCCTACTAATGAGATTTCTTTATGCAGAAAAAAATTGACTGTACCTAGAGTAAATAACAAGTTTTGTTCCTGGAAAAGAAATTCAATATGATGATTTCCCTTTTAATTAGATTTTTAATAATACCAATATAACATTTCCGTTAGTGGTTCTAGTGAAGTTCAATGCTTTCAATAGCGAGGGGAAACGCGCTCCTGTCAGAAAATTGAGCTTGTTTAGTGTACCTGACCCCATTGAGTGCTTTCATTCTGAGAGGCAATTGAGTTTGTTGTGCCTGAGATTATCTTTTTTGAATGATCGAGCGAGTAATTGCAGAAGTGATGACTTTGGTGATATGGATGGGTGTTGGCTCGAGACCATGAGAATTGTGGGGAGGTGTGCATGGCGTGTGGGTGGCGCGAATTGAGCTCGTACACTGCAGATCCAAGGTCGAGTAACAAAGATTGTGGATTTAAAGGTAATGCAAATGGTTTGGAGATTATTTGCTCCTGAAATTATGGCAGGGCAGTGACAAAGAGATGGTGGTGGGAATTGATTAGAAGAAGGGATAAAGATGGACAAGGAGCAGTCTGTTTGAAAGGCTGATTGGCGAAGGAGTTGTTCTTCTTCTCCAGCGATGGCACCCGAAACAGAATCCCATTGGCCTTCGCCCTCTCTGGTAAGTTTACAAACTTTGGAGGTTGGGATGCTCCTCCGTCGGATGGTTTGTAGGCATCATCTTGCAGTAATTACAGTGTAGCTTAGATGGGTTTTTGATCCTCTCCTTCTCCCCTGGATATTTGTATATAGAATCCATTAATTGAGTTTCTACTGACTGATGTGTTTGAATGAATTGATGGTTCTCGCCTTGTGGTTTCTCTACTCTTTGTGTCGAGTTTAAATGTTTTAGATTGCTGATTATTGGCTGGTCGTGTTTGACCCAAGCCACAACTCAGCATGGGACACACAATGTGCACGCAGTGACATATTTCCACACATTCAGATGAAGCCTCATGATTTTTCAAAATTTTGGACCACAGCTGCAGAGAGTGAAGGAAAACGTGAGCATTTTGACAGAGAGATCGACAGACGATGTGGATGTCGTCATCTCGCCATACCGTATTTGTCCTATAGGCGCCCATATTGATCATCAGGTGAACTATTCTTTTCAGTACTCTAGTATCTACCCTTACTGTGTTGTATATCATAATGTTATGAGAAATCTCGCTTAGATGGGTCTAGACCCTTACTCTTTCCATCTATGAAATAGATTCATGCTTTTATCACACCATTAAGACTGGTTCCTATGTTTGTCCATCTGCAGGGAGGATCAGTGACGGCCATGGCGATCAACCGAGGAGTAGTCCTGGGATTCATGCCGTCCAAGGACAAGAGGGTAGGTGCAACACTCTCAGGTTAAGGAAGGGGAGGGCTGATAGGTGTGGGATGTTGTTTCCTTTGAAAGTGGTTACTATCAATTTTGAGCCGAAACCGAACCCTGTAAGAAGAAAGCGAGGGAAGAGTTAGACAAGGGTGCCAGTGAGTATAAGGAGCTTACAGCGTCGGTATCCTCCATTTCACGACGTGGTCTTCGTCAGTCCTTTGTTGTTCGTTCCGAATATCACTTTGAAACTGCTGTTGCAACAAGTACCCTGTCTGGCATTAGCCACCAGAACTATTGTTGTCGTTGTTGAGTTTAAATCATTAAGACTTTGTGGTGAGTGCAGATGACACTGTTGTGCAGTCAGTTCCGAGGCACAGCGCAGTTCAGGTCCTTGAGATGTCTAACCCCTTCACACTATTATTCCGCAAAAAATGATCGGTGATTGCTGAAGATATGTGGATGTCAAGACTCCCTAGAATATTTTACTCTAGGATCATGAGTTTCTTATCAATTAGATGGACTGGTTGTTGTGGACCTGTATTGCAGCCTGGACAACATACCCCTTGGCAAAAATGTCAGGACTGCTAATTCCGCAGGAGTTGATGAGACATCTGAGGAATGTGCCTGGGGAGACTACGCCAGAGGTGCCGCCACTGCTCTTCAATCGAAAGGGTATACACTTACGAAGGTATCCTCCGTAGATGTTCATATTCTACTCTGTATTTTACTTTGCTGAATTAAAGCTAGGTGTCAGAGGTCAGGATGGTGAAGTTCACCCCATGAGTATTGCTTTCTAGTTACCACAGTCTTCTAGATTCTTTGTCGAGTCTGGAAGTGGGGATTTGCCACCTGTACATGTAAATTGCTGCTTGTTGGTGTACCTCACGCATTTACACACCGGGAAAAGTAGTAGGAAGGGTTAAGACTCACTTCGGGTCTTATCTCAAATCTTCCCAACACACGGGTTGAATCAACAGGGCATTTTAGGATATATGGAGGGACCAAGGGGATACGATGGAGGGGGTTTGAGCTCTTCAGCAGCAGTAAGTTACTGATTCCCTCAACCCACGGCGTGCACAGACTTTATGTGGATTATGTTGAGATTTCAAGTTGTCATATCACGGGTGGATCCAGTCGTGAGCTGAGGCAGTATCAAAGCTCCATTTCAGGAGGTACCATCAGACTCTCGACAGACTCAGTAGGTTAAATAATAAAGCAAAGCGTAGATGCATAAGATGCGTTTTCACTTAAGTGGTGAGATGGCGATTTGGAGACGTTCACTACTTCGTGCTCCAGAATGTTTGACAGATCACTTTTAAATATAAACTCGTCATCATAACAAGACTTATCGTTGAAGTGAGAAAGGCTTTTTTATCGGCCCAAAACTTTCGTAGGATGTTTAGGATGCTTAAACTTTCTTTAAATGTTTTCTTAGGAAAAAAACATTTGATTAAATCTGCACGTGACTCCCTTTGGTCTCTGTGTGCTAGATGTTTGACAGAAGAAGTCTTTCTTAAACTGCTTTTTGCAGGTTGGAGTCGCTTATTTATTAGCTTTGGAGCATGTAAACGGTCTATGTGTTTCAGAAGAAGAAAATATTGAGCTCGACAGGTAACGGTGAAGTTATTGAGATTTTTCGGTCAGATTTACTTTTGTCGTTATGTTTCTCTCGTAGTTCCCGAACATTCAGACGAGATGTTGAGTAATTCGTTATAAGTCACTGGCCCAGTTTGAAGTTTAGGGTTTGGCTGTGATGGTCATTCATACATCCATGTGACTAGAAGATACAGAATAGTCAGATGAGCGGAAGAACAAGTCCTTTTTACAGAAACCTAATTTTTGGAGTTGTTTTGTTCCTCACAAATTTGGTGAGATGATCCATTATCTCGTTTGAATAAGTGCAGGCTCATAGAGAATGATTATTTGGGGTTAAAGATTGGTGTGCTGGACCAATCGGCAATTATCCTCTCTCAACGGCACTGTCTGACGCTCATTCATTGCAAGGTTAGTCCAGTTGATTATTATAGCCATTTACATACTTCTCGGAACTAGTTTTTATCTAGGTACCTCTTGGGATCCGTCAATTACGTATATATATATAGATATATTGTTTCAGCGTTAGCACAGACTTACTAGTCCAGAGCACGTGTATTCCTGGACAATGATGAGTGGGAAGGTCAAGGTAATGGATTTGAAAACAGATATCACAATACGCTTATTCAGAGCTTACTCCATATGGTAGGATGTTTCACATGTTCTTGGTAAATTAGAAAGAATCTCAAAGTGGAGACCTGAAACTTGTGTGCAGTGCATAATCGTTGCAGTGTTCACTTGTTTTGCGGTGAAAGTCCTCAGTTTATTGACATGCTTCAGTTGTTTCTTTTCAGACTCGCAAGTACGAGATAATACAACCTCCATCATATCAGGACCATGATTCCTTCAAAATACTGATAGCATTCTCTGGTCTTCGACATGCACTGTCGAGCAAACCAGGGTACAATATGAGAGTCGATGAGTGCCGAGATGCCGCACGAATTCTACTCAAGTGGGTGGTTCCTGTTAGATTGACATTAAATAAATCTGCAGTCTCTGTTATGGCAAGTAACGGGTCTCAAGTGGTTATTGAACCGTGTTCCACCGAACTGGTTCCATATTTATTCACACAGTATATGGCAAGTAAGAAATAAGAATTTAACGAGTCAATTTGTTTTTAACTGCAGAGCTGTCGGCAGGGAGTCAAATGAACCTTTGCTCTCCAATGGTATGTCTCTGACTCCTGGTTGTGTAATTTTGGGGTGGTGCTTCTTGTTCCTGGCTCGATTCACTTGGGCTTGGGTATCAGCGATTGATTACACAAGATGTAGCGCTAACGATCGGTTATTTCAAATGCAGTCACACCGGAGGAGTATTCAAAGAATAAGGTAATTGGTGTTCCATGATTCGAAGTTAAGGGGACACGTTGAACTCCTCCTATAGGAATTGGACTTATACAGTAAAATTTTGTTTGCAGATAGAACTGCCATATAAACTTTAAACGGATGCACTCTTTTATGAAGCAATTGGGGTTCCATGATGGGACCTTAAGGAAAGGGGACGCATTGTGAACTGTTCGTAGAAGAGTTGGAGTCAAGTCGTCAAGTAATGATCTCGTTTGCTGATAGAGTTGACGTATAAACTCTAAACAGATGAACTCGTCACAACACCTATGTGTGTCGAGTTTCGTTGTTACAACCGATGAATGACTGTTATGCAACTGGTCTTAGCTGAAACAATTATTTTTAACGTGCTTGGTCATTCTTTTACGCAGGGAGAACTGACGGGGTCATTGGCTAAAAGAGCAGAACACTTCTTTACGGAATATGAGCGCGTGTTTGCCGGTACGTCTAAGCTCGTATTGAAGTCATTTGCTTTTCAATGAAATCTTTCTTCTACACGCGTTTTCCCTTTCTAAGTTTGCGCATCCATTCTTGAGGCCGATTTTCAATAGTGGACTACTATTAGTAAAATAACGAGTTTTCGTCTTGCTCGAAATCTACCACATTAGTCGGGATCGTTACCTGCGATTATTTCTGCGGTCAAGCATAAGAATAAGACTTCCTCTATCCAGGGATACAGATATGGTCCACCGGAGATCTTGAACATTTTGGCAAGTTGATGTCAGAGTCGGGACAAAGCTCCATCGAAAACTACGAGTGCGGTAAATCAAAATCTCTGGCTTCTAAGATGACATTTCACGTTTGGTACAAGATCCAAGATCGGCCTTTTTTTCTTTTACCCATCTTGCAAAGTCTTGATCGCGAGAGCATGATAGTTCACTTCTCAGTAACAGGTGATACAGATCAGCATGTGCTACAAGGTGTTGTGTTGTGTTCGTCGGAAGACCAAACAGGAAAACGTTTTCTGACTGCATGTGACAGGTTGTGAACCTCTAGTCCAGCTACGTCAGATACTTCTAGATGCGCCAGGAGTTTATGGAGCAAGATTTAGTGGAGCTGGTTTCAGGGGTTGCTGTGTGGCATTTGTGGCTGCAGAAATGGCCGAAGCTGCTTCAGCATATGTTGAAAGGCTTTACAAGCAGGCCCAACCAGGACTCGTGAGAAATATACAAGATACACCAGTCGCCGTCATATGTGAATCTGCTGACAGAGCACATGTTATGTAGGGCATTTGGCTCTTGTAAAAGGCGGCCCATCCCACGCTCAACTCTCGTCCTTGTCCTTCCAGATGAAATTCCCCACCATCTGAACTGAACATACTTCTGGTTTCAGTATTTTGTCAACATATGACGAGCAGGAGAAGCGTCCCCTGGCGCAGGAATCAGTCCGAATCGAGTATACCAAGTCTTGCTCAACCAACCTCCTCGTTATGATGACACCACAGCTTACAAATGGTCTCTTCTGCTCCATTCACTTACCGTCAAGTCAAACTCTACAACTCAGGTCACCATTCAATTGATCTGCCCTTCAGTTTCCAGCATGAATTTCACCTCCTCCAGAACGTATCGAGCAGTACACAGTCATCACAAGCTATAGGGAAGTCGTCATCTTCGACCCACATAAGGGTATGTCTGCTTGGTCTCGTCCAAGAGATTGCTGTGTAATACACTGATCTTGGTGCATGTGAGTTCCAACTTGACATCCACTCTCTGAGGTATCTTCAGCGTGAAGTGTGAAGCATCTGGATCACAAGCGAAACGACGGATGTAACATACATCAAACATCAACAACTTTGGGCGGAAGTTGGTGTGGATTACCATTCACATGTGAAGAGTGCTAGTTGCAGAAAGTCCCATCTTTCAATTGCAGACTAACTTGATTTTGAATGTTCTATTTTCTTTCACCCTACACTTTGGGAAAGACCAAGTATCAAGAGCCGAGACCCTCTGTCCTGCGTTTCTATACCTTTTGCTCTTCCGCAAACTCTTTGGATATTGTTTGAATCTTATCAGCCGTGTAGCCGCTTGCGGGACATCATCATGGTTTTTCCAAATCCTTTACGGTGTACGTCGAAAAGAATATTCGAACCAATCCGAAAGTCCCCTAAGACGCTTCCGATTGAAAACCCAACGTCATTCGTAAAACAGGACGGATAGAATCTGAAGTCAAATCTGAAATGCATTCGTACTCCTTCCGTCATCCCAAATACACGCAGACTACATGCTCTATACGAGTTTTACGGGATTTATACTCTTCAAAGACAGCATTCTCTAATCAATTTCTACAATGTAGAAATACTGCCTACGTTCACAAGAATTTGTGGTGTATGATTACAACCCATGATGCACCTGAATCAATTGGATGCTTGAATAAGACGAAAAGATTGGTGCAAATCAGAATCAAGATGCAAATAAGTGCGAACCCGCTGGCAGCCATTTGAAGAGGACCTCAAACACGCATTTTAGATTCTAACCCCACTCAACTTCTGTCCAGGGCCTTTACATGTAAGAAAATGCCTCTCACACGTGCTTACTGTATCTCTCACTGCATTTCATTTGGCTTCATTTCATTTGAATAAGCAACTGAGTTCATCTCACTTAACCTGACCTCAAGTCAACTTTAGGAGTCCGACGTTGAGCATTTCGAGAAATTCCAGATCATATAGGAGTAATGACGCTGCAAACATTCAACCGAGATGACATTTCATCAAAGTCAGAGAGTACTGTACTGTATGTAAAGCGCAAGTGCGAATGTCGAGATATATGTAACTCGTGCTCTAGCTATCCAGACTATCCGACAGAAGAAAGTCACACCTTCAGTAGAATAAAATGGCACGTTCTATTTCGCAACTTAATTTACGTCCAGTATCTGACTTGGTTATGCAGTATCATTTACCATAGGCCATGTCAATGTTGAATTTCAGTGCAGGATAGCTAGTAATGAAGATTTCACGTAAGTCAATTGAGATTGCGGCCGACTAAATATTCTCCAATCTGATACTGTGATGATATCTATGATTAAACTGTCTCAGAGTAATACGCATAAATTGATGCGCAGTGGTTGAGTCTTTATAAGTACATAATCCATTATTAGCATGAGATCAGATGAACGTCATAACTTTGCTAGGTGATAGATGCACTTTCCTCTAGTTCCTTACTTCTACAATATATGAATTATTACAGGATATTAGACCAAATCAATAAGACATATGTGAAATTGCTTAATTATTAATAGATAATAATATTTATTAATAATTAAGCAATTTCACACATGTTTTGCTGATTTGCATTACCTTCTGTATTTTATCTTTGTACAGCTTGATGGGGTCTTCCGATCCTTCTTGTGATCGGAGGCTCTTGTCTTTTAATTAATAAGAAAAAACTACTATTATTATAAAATCACCCCAAATTGGTTTATAATTTTCTTCCCAAAAAATGTAGAACAATCTTCCTCTGGAAAATGTCTAATAGTTTTAATTCTTTGGCACTTGGTGATGAAGAAGTTACATTACCATGCAACATTTGACTTCTATAAAAAACTTAAAAAAAAGCAAGCATTTTTGCACATAAATATAGTTTGGTGTATCCTTGTTAGTCTACGAACCCATGGGTCGAAGACTTTCATTCAAATGGCCCCTAGGTCTATATGCTGGTCTATTTGATAAGATTCAATCAGATAAACCCCACATATATCCCGGTTTCAAAAATATACTTGTCTAGATAAAAGTCAATTTTCATAAGTAGAAATAACAGTTCTAACCATTGAGTACATCTTGCACATTAATTCCTCATAGTTTTGTGGAGGAGGTCACTGAGTACATTTTGCTCTTTAAATTCCTCATAGTTTTGTGGAGGATTCGGATGCATGTGATTAACATATTATAGAAGAATCTATAAGAAACAAGAAATTCAGAAAGTCCACTCAAATCTGACTATGCTGAATGATTGTGTATTCTCTTCTTACACACGGCATCAAGTTTGTTAGGTAATTGACTCTTTGGTTTTGAGTTAGTCTAGTTAGTGTAACCATAGTTAGATCTTAACTAGGGTTAGATGGGCTGCTTGTATATGCCTGGGCTAGAGAAAGCCTTTGCATGACTTCAAGCTTATTCTTATGGAGCCGTGAGAGAGAAAGGAAAAAGCTCTTGGTGTGGCAATTGCTTAGAGTATCAATAAAGCACCTCCTGTGTTTCTATGGATGTAGTTTTTTAGAAGGTGAATTATATATTTCTTGTCTTGACTACTCTCGTATCCTGCATCTGCATACTAT